>OZ038374.1:62561672-63837634 GCA_964036015.1 Leptarthrus brevirostris
ACACAGAAATACACGGAAAGTACATGTAATTTACACGAAAATAACACGGAAGTACAAGTACAAATTTCATGGACTACACGTAAGTTTTTTGTTGTTGTTTTTTTTTTATGCGATGGGGCCAAAGCCTATTGGACAACTCTTGATGCGTTAGCATGGTTTCCGCCGGAATGGCCTAACGCTAGAAACCCATTTTTTTAATGTTTTGCCTTCAAATAATTTAACTATAATATCTTTCTGTTCTTTCGAAATTCTTTTCGACGGTGTACGAGAGCTAATTTTCTTAATGTGGAAGCCAATAAACAAAAGAAATAATTGTGCTTTATCACAAACAAACTCATACAGTTGCGCCCATAATTATGAAAGTCATACAATGAAACTTGTGTATTTTCTTATTAAAAAGTTTGTTATGATAGAAAGTCGTAAAAAATATCATATTTAACATTAATCGATATTTTTAAACAGGTTCTAAAGTACTTCCAAAATTCACTTAGACTACTTTCATAATTATTAACACAATTGATTTAAGGCGCCAGTATGCAATTTTATTTTGACGATATGCTCCACAAGACAGAAAAAAACTAAAATTTTATAATATTATAAAAGATATATTAAAATGCAACAAAAGTGGCGTAATATTCTACATAAAATGGTCTCAAGAGTATTCTTCAATTTACTTAATAATTATGTTGAAATAAAAAGATACAAGGAATTTATTTCGAAGTTTAATTTAATTGAGAATAAGTTTTATATAAATAAGTTTAAGTTTTATATATTTGAATTTAGGTTTAAATTATTTGAAAAATTGTGCCGTTTAAGAGGTGGGAGAAATGTCAGGTTCAACCAAACCCACGTTGTCCTGATTCCAATAAACCTGAAAAAGAAAGAAAAGCAAATTTGCCTCCAATAAAATTGCTCTTATTAAAAACTTACCTAATATTCCCAGTACTGCGAGTCCTTAAAAAGTAGACGGTCCTTTCATTCTTCGTCATAAAAAATCCTGGTCCAACTAAAATGAATACATAGAATAATTCGAGTACAATTAAAAACAGTCTAGTAGAAATATAAGGTCTTCATTCTCGTTATCTGTAATTGCCTCTCGAACATTCAGCTCTGAGGACTTTAAAATTTTGCCTTATTGGAACTTGTTAGATTGGCAGTCGCGAGATGCGATGTAAAAAATTTAGATAAATCTGGTTCGTCCGACTTTGGTTATTCTTGGTGGAAATAGTGTGGAAATAGTGTGTGGCGTTAGGCGATTGTTCTTGTGCCTTGGGTGAAGTGTGTTGCAAATTATCATGCTTTGAGTTCCTAAAGCTAGGTTTAAGTCTGTTCAAAGAAACATTAATCTCTTTTCCTTTTACTAAGATTGTATAAAATTTCTCGTTTCTGGTTGTAAGCCTAGTCGCGCACTGTCTACACGAATGAAAACAAACAGGCAATTTTTCAAATCTTTGAATATGAAAATTTTTTTCTCAAACTGTTCGAGATTTTTTATGAATTCAGTTTGGTTATTCCAAAAAAATAATTGATGGTTAAAGAAAATTATCGGGTAGACGTATGTGTTCTCCATAGACTAATTTAGCTGGGGAGTATTGAAATTCATCGCTGCTAATCGATCTAAATAACACATTAACACAGATTAGCCATACTTTCAAAGACCGATGCCAGCGTTCAATAAATTCGTTCGCTTAAAGGTGATAGTTTGTAAGTTCTTTAAACAAATATGACTCAAAGTGTGATCCTTGGTTTGTGATGATTTTTGAAGGTATACCGAAGAATGGTAAGTGAAATTAAATTTTGCTTCAAATTATTCTTTACCGCTAACTAACTTTCTTCGCGAGAACTTTGGTCTGTACATAAATAACAATCCCAACAAATCAACAAATTTACATACTTCGCGAAAACTTTGGTCTGTATATAAATAACAACGAATATGCAAATTTTTATTTTTTTTCAGATGCTCTCTCTCTGTCTCTCATACTAAATCTCTTTTATTCTTCATTTTTTAAGAAGTTTCACATGTACGGTACTGCACGCGCAATTTGTTTAATAATGCAGGTACTACCGTTTCTGAACATATGTTTTCAATAGGAATGGCCTCTGGCCGCCAAGTATATCTATCTAAATTGTCAAGCAATATTTGAAACCTTCCGAGTCTGACAATGGGCCTATTAAGTCCATGTGTATTGTATTGAAAGGGTCTGGTTCATATTACCTACAAATTAAATCCCTCATTAAAAATCTCTAAAAATGAAATCCCTAATGACAAAATATCTAAAAAAAGAAAACCATAATGATAATATCTAATAAAATCTTTCTTTAATAAAACTCACAAATTGTATCTTGAGAAACTATTACTAGTCTTGCTGTGTTGTTGAGATCTTGGACTCGAATATTTTGGAACTTTTATGTATAGTTCTCAGATTGCCGGGTAAGAACGTGTTTATTGCCACCTCTTACATTCCTCCGGAAGCGACCAGGGATACCTGCGACTCACTTGCTTCCTGCATCGACACTCTTTCCTCCTCTTTGCGTCCTCAAGATGAGTTGTTGCTCCTCGGAGACAGTGATGCCAATTCAGTGATTTTGTCACCAAATCTGGTGTTTTCGAACACCTCCCTAGTGACAGAATTTTGTTTTCTCAGACACGTCTAAAAGTTGGTGATTTTTAACGTCCACTGCGGTACCTACTGGTGACTTTTAATGCAGTGATGCCAAATCATGGACTTTGTCACCAAATCTGGTGTTTTCGAATACTTTCCTAGTGACTGATTTTTTTTGTGACACTGTGAGTTTGAACCTCTTCTATGACACCAAATGTTTTCCGACTTTTTAACGTTTTAACGTAAATATTCGGCATTTCTTTTGTTTTGATTGGTTTTTGACTATTTTTATAAATATTTGCTGTGTTACTACTTAATTCAGTTACAACCGGTGTTGCACCACACATTCAAGTGGGCCCATTTAATGCTTTTTTTGCTAAGCTAAACGCATGTGTAAGACAACTCGAACAATGTGAGAGTTCATGACTTTCCAGCGGGACCCTGAAACTTTCAACGATACTCGTTATCTGTCGCTTACGATAAGAGGATCGCCCACAAAATTAGAATTTTATCACATTCTAATAGTTTTTTGTTTCTCCTCCCTTTCCTTTTACAAATTGAAAGGAAGAAATTACACGACGTTTAAAGATAGTGATTCAGGTAAATACAGTCTTTTTTTGAGTAGTAGTATTTACATTTTTGTTACTTAGAAATTTTGAATATTATATTGGAAGCAATTTTAAAAAAATATATTTTTTTTGTATCTGGTGACTTTTTTAAAAAAAGGTGTTCTTTTTAGTCTCTATCTAGTGACATTCTTCATCGACGACTTGGCAACACTGCTCGGAGATTTCAACCTGCCAAGTATTAGCTGGGTGTCATCAGATGTTGACGGACTGATTCCTTCCCAATCACAATCGCAGAGTTCTCTATGTTTCATCGACGGCATTACCTCTTCCGGGCTTGTACAGTATTCCAGCATCGCTAATGATTCCGGCAGATTTTTGGATTTGGTGTTTAGCACTGACCCATGCAGCACCTTGGTCAAGCGTTGCCCGGTTCCTTTAGTTCCTGAGACGTCTTATCATCCTGCGCTTCAAATTGCTTTGGTCTTCGATCCACTGCCTGCTGCATTTCTGATTCACGACGACTTCTCTTTTAATTTTAAAAAGGCTGACTTTTCTCTATTGAATAATTTTTTATTGAGTTGTAATTGGTCTAATGTTTTTTATGAGCGGAACATTGATGTGGCGGTAAGTGCTTTTTATGACAATTTATTTACTTGTTTCTTGCATTGTGTTCCTATTTCTCGTTCGTTTTCTTCTTTCTCTAGTCCGCCTTGGCTCAATAGCTTGCTGAAGCATCTTAAAAACTTAAAAAATAAAGCATGGAAGCGGTTCTGCTCATCAAGGAGCAACTCGGATTTTTATATCTACTCACAATTGCGCGATGAGTTCAATTCCGAAATTCATGCCTCATATAATAATTACGTTAACAGAATGTAGTCCATTATACGCGGTGAGCCTAAGCAGTTTTACAGATTTGTTAACTGTAAGCATAGCACCGACGGCTACCCTACTTTATTAAAACTAGGTGACACTGAAAGTAGTGATCCCTTGACGATTGCGAACCTTTTCAGCTTTTTTAAGACAGCTTTTCTTTCTGACAACTGCGATACTTGCTCTAAAGATTTTAGCTACTTGACATTATTTCCTCCGTCTTCACTGGAAATTAAAGATCTTACATTTGATGACGATACAGTCGCGAATTACATCAATACTTTGGCAGATAGTTTTTCGTGCGGTCCTGATGGTATTCCTATTTCCCTTTATAAGAACTGTTCTTCTTCCTTGGTTTCTGTTCTTTGTTATTTATTTAATTTATCTATTTCTTGTGGAGTCTTTTCAAAATCTTGGAAATCATCTCTTATTATCCTTCTTCACAAGAAAGGCAAGAGGTGTGATATTTCCAATTACAGACCCATTGCAAACTTGTGTTGTATTGCTAAGATTTTTGAGGCATTAGTTTGTGATACACTATACTTTCATTGCAAACATTTCCTTGGAACTTTCCAGCATGGCTTTATGAAAAGTAGGTCTACTGCGACTAACCTACTGGAATTCTCAAATTTCTGCTTATCCAAAATTAAGGCTGGAAAACAAGTGGATTGTATCTTTACAGATTTTAGCAAAGCATTTGTCAGAACAAGCCACCAAATTTTGATTCACAAGTTGACGGCCCTCGGGTTTCCTTCATTGTTTGTAGACTGGGTTCGTTCTTACCTACTAGATCGGACTCAGCGTGTGTCCTTCTGTGGATCACTATCCAAGTTTATTTTTAATTCATCTGGCGTACCTCAGGGATGTTATCTGGGCCCGATTTTATTTATTATATACATCAATGATGTATCTTTATTCTTGAAATATTCAAAATTCTTTGTTATGCTGACGACGCCAAAATTTTCCGTGTTGTGTCCTCTATTCGAGACTGCGAACTTTTAAATTCTGACTTAGACGCTTTCTACAACTGGTGTTGTGATAACTATCTTCCCCTCAATATTAGTAAGTGTACGTCTATATCTTTTACTCGTAGAAAGAACCCTCTCGACTTCAACTACACCATGCATGGCTGTGTTCTGGAAAAAATTAATAGGACCAAGGACTTGGGTGTCTAGTTGAACAGTCGTTTTACGTTTGACGATCACATTGATGATGTTATTAAGGCTAATTCTACATTGGGTTTTATGAAAAGATGGGCAAAGGAATTTGACGACCCTTATATCACCAGTCTTCTCTACTGCACCTTTGTTAGGCCTATTCTGGAGTATGCTAGTTGTGTTTGGTCACCATTTTATCGTGACTCAATTGAACGAGTAGAGGAAGTCCAGCGCCCTTTTGTTCGCTTTGCACTTCGTGGGCTTCCGTGGAGCGACCCTCTTATCCTCCCGCCGTACTCAGATAGGCTTAAGCTCATAAAACTAGACTCTCTTGAATTCAGACGTAACATCTCTAGAACTGTTTTCGCTTTTGAATGTCTTCAAGGTAATGTTGACTCTCCAGCCTTGTTGTCTTCTTTTAACATATCGATTCCGAGTCGATCCTTGAGAAATCGAGATTTTCTTAAAATTCCACAGCATCGCACAAATTACGGTTTTCACGAGCCCGTCACGTCGCCCGTCGCATTTTAACAACATTGATTTTAATCTGTCGAAAAAGTCTGTGAAGGCCAAACTTCCCTAACTACTCTGTTATTATTTTGTAATTATTATGTATTATTAATTATTTTTCTAGTTAATTATTTTTCTATTTTTCTAGTTATTGTTTTAAATTAATTATTTTCTAGTTATTTATATTAATTATTGTAATTATTGTGATTCTTATTTTATTTTATAACTATTTATATTTACATACATGTTAAGTAATCAGCCTTTGATGAATCTTAAGTAAATAAATAAATACATATTACCATCGAAAATGTGTGGTACATGTTTGAATCACTTCCATCTACAACTCGTATTTCGTCTTATATACTAATTTCATCGAGATATTTTAGTTCTGAAATTTGGCTCATTTTGCGGAAAATTTGAAAAGTAATTAAATTAAGTACGAATTTATTTTGAAATTTATGTTTTACCTCGATCTCTTTCTAATTTATGGATTGCGGGAGTTTTTTTGGGATTTCTTCCTTTTTTTCAGAGATTTCGTCATTAGGGATTTTGTTATTTTAGAGATTTTGTCGTTATTGATTTTTGTTTTGAGGGATCTTGTTTTCAGTGTTTTGGTTTTTGGATTATTTTTAACGGGATTGTGTATTGATACCGTAGTAAATTGCAAGGAGTTCACGGTCGTACAATTTGTTTGGGCTATAGTTAATTTGGAAAAGAAAAAACCTAACGGTTGCTAAACGTTATTACAATTCTGTTGTACTGCTGCTCCGATGCCGAAATCTGATGCGTCAACTACTAATGCCAATGGAGCATTACTTGATTGAAATGCTTATCTTGTCCAATTTATTTTCTTTTTGCCGTCTTTTTTTGCATTTAAAAAAAATTATGATAGAAATTCATCATTCCTAAGAAACATCTTAATTCTTTTACCGTTTCAGGATGTTTCATCGAATTGATTGCTTCAACGCATTCTGGTAATGGCTTGATGTCGTCAGCAAAAACTAAATGCCCCAAGAATTTAACCTCCTGTTCCACTAACTTGCATTTATCTAAATTTATGGATAGCCCGTTTTCTTCCAATTTTGAAAAAAATTGTTTAAGATGGTTGAGGTGTTCTTTGTCTGCTTTGGGCGCTATTAATACATCGTCTAGATAAATGAAGCAGAATGGCAAAACGCGTAAAACAGAATGGATAAACCTTTGAAACGTTTAAGCTGCATTGCATAGGCCGAAACTCATTGCTTTCTAGGAATGTCTGAAGATGCTACGTTAATTTGGTGGAATGTGTTAATCAAATCGATTGTTAAAAAAATTGTACTTCCTTCTGTTATTTCTGTTTTGCGGCCGAGAGTTTTTCTCCTGTTAATCGACGAACTTTCGAAGCAAGTCACAAGTCATAAGATATGCTTAGTTTGTGTTATGAAATTTCTATTCATTGAAATTAATTTAAAATTTTGATTTATGATTGAGTGATGGGTCAATGTAAATGGCTAAAGATTCTGAAAAAACCCTGAACTGATTTGGCAGTTGACCTTAGAGATGTTGGGCGATCGGTAAGTACACTATTTTTCAAATCAACTAGTAACCCGAACTTGTGCAAAAAATCGGCACTAATTATAGACTTAATGATTGCGGAATTAGCTGCCAAAAGTTTGAGACTGTTAGAGTAATTTTTTGTGAAAATTGGGTATAACTGAAACATCTGAGCCCGTATTGGTTAAAAATTGTATATATGGTTAAGTGAATTTATTGGCTTTAACGCCAAATTTAAAGTGATACCAGCACACCTCTTTGCTTTTTGACAGCCTACGGTTTTTCAAGCTATCTCGTGATTTTGAATCTCGTGATCTTGAATTTGGATGTCTCTGTCGAAACGTTGAGCGAGAAAATTGTCGAAATTGCTCGGGCAAGCTCGCTTACTTAGCATTTAGCTTGGGGTAAATTTCGGTTTTACCGGTTACCTCTAAAATTCTGCCGACAATCATTAATAATTCGTCCATCGTTCCTGGACTGCAAGCTAAAATGGCTTGGACGTTTCCAGGTAACGATTGTAGCCAAAGAGATTTTAAAATTTCGTTTGATATTGAGTTATTCCTGCCAGGTCGAATTGAGATTCGAGCTGGATGAACCATGCCTGCGGCCTTGAACGCCAAAAAGGTATAGCTTTCACGGCAACCGCATTCCCTGAAAACGACGCTAGAAAAGGAGTAAGTGGAGTAACCAACTGACCCGGGCCAGAAATGCATGGCTGTGTGGTTATTTCATCCAACAAATCGTTAAGCTCGTTCATCTTAATCACTTGTTGCACAAAGTTTTACAAGGTATTTATAATATTTATAGTAAAAAAATATTTTTTTTATTAAAAATTGTATTGTTAAAAAAATTTTTGGTTTTGTTTTATATATGTTAATGCCCTTTTTTTTAAATGTGTTAATATATATTTAAAAAAAATTTAAATTTTATGTTGCTTAAATAGCTCTAACTTATCTTTATTATTTCTTTTTTTGTGGTTTGTTGCTACTGATGCTCTTGATGTTGACGTTTCGTTGTTAGTTTTTTCTTTGATTTTCTTAAGCCGTCTGACGGTTTCTTTCTACTGTTTGCCGCAGGTGGTTGTTTTCCTACTTTTGAACACAGGTGGTCTTATTCCTGATGTCAACCGCAGGTGTGTTGTTTTGGTGCTTAAGGGGTTATACGCAGTCAGGATTTAAAATAAAAATTTTATTTCATTTCCGTAATGTACATATATTTAAGTATATATCCAGATAATTTCATGTCAATTCAACAGATCTTCTTGCAGCTACACCCACATTAAAAAAAATTTTTACTATTTGTAAAGTGCTTTTGAAACTTTGAACGCGTTTTCTCAAAACCATGTTTTTATAGTCGGTGTACAAATAAATATTTTTCTTTTTATAAACAATTTAAGGCCAAAATTTTCCTTAAAAATATAAATTTTGTAGAGGAGCCGCCATTTTGTGAAAATCAATATTTTGCTTATTCTTGCATTTAATTTTTAGATAGTTTTATAAATTAACGAAATCTTTTCTGTTTTTTGATTTCAGATAACGCAGTCACGAGATATCGCGTACACCGCAAAACACCTTTTTTTTAAGGCGGTTTCGGAGATCGTCGGTTGTGACCTTGGAAATCATTCTTTTTACTAATAAAAAATATGGCAATATTGTATAAAGTGCCTATTATATGCATACAAAATTTCAACTTAATAAATTAAAATGCTCTCCAAAAAAATTCTTGAAAAATCGGCCTTTTTCGGCCTTCTGACTGCGTATAACCCCTTCATAACGATAGAGTGCCTTACCACTGATGGGGGCACTTCTATCTATCTTATTTCTTTTTATTTTCAGAGAGCGAACCTTACAGCTGATTAGGGGTACCTCTTTTCGATACTTTTTTAAAAAATATATTGTTAAGTGCGAGTTACGTTGTCACAATTAAACAGACAAAACAAAAAGATGATGTAATGCATTTTCAAGGTTTAGAATGTACAAAACAAGAATTAAGACAAAGTACACATTTAATGAATAAAATTCTTCAAGTAACGTTTCCGGTTGTATCGGAGTCTTTTGGTTGGTGTGTTTGATGCAAAGGTTTTGTGCTGCCGCCGGAGTCACCAATATGGGAATCGTTATCTATAATTACCTCTCGAGCATTGAGCTCTGAGAACTTTAAAATGTTGCCTTATTGGAAGGACTTGTTAGATTGGCAATCTGACGAATGCTAAGTAAAAATTGAGGCGATGTAAAAAATTTAGATCAATTTGTGCAAACTTTGATTATTACTTTATTTTAAACAAATCATGTATTATCTGTTTGAAGAGCGAAAATCAACTAAAACTTTTTACAAATATTCTTACCAAATGTAATGTGAGACATTTGATTTTTATAATTAGTCAGCGTCACCTATGAGATTTTCTCGTGGTGTCTCACTTCGCTTAATGTAATAACAGCTTTAGAGAAAATGAGCGTGCCTTGTTATTTTACTCTGAGGTTGTCCGCCACGCTTTCTGCCACGAGATGAAGATGACATTTCAGCAAAAAAAGGAACAGCCGTTTTCAAATCGTGACAGCAGGCAGGTACTTGACAACTTCTAGAGGTAAGTTCAATAAATTCTTCAATTTTGTATTCAGGACGACAGCGCTGAATCGTGGTGAAATCTGGCGTTGAACATCAAATAGCACAATTTTTTTGTGAAAGCTTGAAATCTTTTGTGCGGATAAGAATTATTTGCTTTCAAAAGGCAATCTTCGCTGGATTTGCTGAATATTCGTGTGAAACCCAAACTTCTGGATTCAGTGCAATCATCTGTCCACATTCACGTTTACCTTGAATGATAAGCGACAATTACTTAGACCACTGCGTTCAACACTTCGAACGAATAAACTCTTGAAAGTGTTGGTATAACGTCACAGGCCCGAATATTTCTTAATGAGAGCTTCACAAAATTTAATTTCGGTAAGATATCTAATCCGTAATTCTAAAGTCGGAGAATCAGATGAAAATCATTTGTGGAAGCAAACAAGAATCATAGCAAAATTAATTCAATTAATTATGTTAACTGTCAGGTTTTTTCTCTTAAATATATCCTAATTAGTTTCTCTTAACCTAATTTTTAACATTATATTGAATTTTTCTCTTTCTAATTTTGTATTTATTCTCTATTGTACATTGTGAGTATGGTACACGTTAAGGTGTTTAGGTGTGAACGCGTTGGGCGTCGTGGAGGTGGAACTGCGTTTATGCAAAAAACTATTTGGCAGTTAAAGTTGTATGCAAGTCTGATAATGGTGAGCTACAATATTTGTTTTTGGATGTTAGAAGTAGTGGTGATAGATATCTTTTGGGTGTTGTGTATAAGCCGGATGTGACCGATATACAAGCTGTTGAGGATATTCTGCTAGATCAATATCCTAGATATAAATACTTGGTTTGCTTCATCATCAGCGTCTTTGTTGGACTTATTTCTGGTTAGTTGCTCAGATTGATGACTAAGTTTTACGTTTATTGAAATCGTAATGCCTTTTGTTTTGCCAGTGATCACACACATCTGTAATAGAAGCTTAATGAGCTCCGCCTTTCCGATTAACTAGAAGAGAGCAAAGATCATTCCTATCCCAAAGAAATCTACTTTTGATTCACAAGAATTAAGGCCAATCAGGATCCTGTGCTGCTTTTCAAAGGTTTTTGAGAAGATCATCTTTGTGCAGGTTAATTCCTACTATCACCCTTGCATTCTGGCATTAGAAAGCCTCACAGTTGTTCGACGGCTTTAATAAGAATATCCGAAGGTATTCCGTTCTTGTTTTCGCCATTTATTAATGACATTACACTTTGCCAACTATCTCTATGCTGATGATGTTCAATGTACCTATCGGAATATCTCGGTTTGATTGATGATGCAGTTGATCGTTTTAATGATGATCTGTTACAGATCAGCTAATGGGCAGCATCTAATCATCTTAAATTGAATGCAGTTAGTTCACAAAGTATATTTAGTTGCTTCATTTATTTTCAGCATTTTAATAATTCGTCTTGAAAAACTGTCTTCCTAATTTTAGATTTCTAATTATCGATTTTTGTTTTCTTTCTACTTTGTTACATAATGCATTATTTCTGTATCTAGCTTGTACTTCTTAAAGACTATGTCTTAATGTACAAAGTTTGTTCTTAAATAAATAATTTTTTGTTTTATAATGTCACTTTATTTGGTAGAATCATTATAATGTAAAAATCCTACAAAACTCTAGCTACCATTAAAAATGTACAATAATCAAAACAAAAAAGAACATAAGAAATGAGACGATACGTTACTTTGAAGATGTTTTGTAAAAAGGAAAGATCGTAAAAAACCTGTGAAAAATAAAATACAAGAAATTTTGAATTGCCTCCAAGCGAGTGCCAGCTCTAAGAATGTTCCAAAGATTTTGAAAAAAAAATCTGAAACAAAACCTAGAGCTATACTTGAAACGAACGAACAAAATAAAATAGTTTTTCAAAAAAAAGTTGAACAGACTTCACAAAAAGCGCTAAAAAGCATAAAATAATTTTTAATTTTATATCTATTACGGCATTTTGAAGTCGGTACAAATCAAACAAACCAAACAACTACAACAAAAGTATTTAATCGTCATTTCTTATGATCCCGTAAACTGAAACGTTTAGGTAGTATAAGGTATTATTTCCAATTGTGGTACTGTAGTTGTTTTATTTGTTTAATTTGCACCGCCTTCAAAATGTCGTAATAGATATAAAATTAAAAATTATTTTATGCTTTTTAGCGCTTTTTGTGAAGTCGGTTCAACTTTTTTTTAAAAACTAAACTTTATTTTTCACTTTTTAGTGTCTTCTACTCTATACAACGAAGAAAGAACCATCCAAATCGGTCCACGCGTTAAAAGTTAGTTTTAACCCCCTACCCCACCCCCATTCCACTAAACTTTTTTTTCTCATGGTATCAATTAAGGAACATACTCTACCGAAAAGGAATCATCGAAATCGGTCCACGCGTTAAGAAGTTACTACCCCTCCACCTTCCCCACCTCCACCGTAGGACCAAATTATTCTCCTATTAGCAATGGGGGATCACACTCTATACAACAGCAAAAGAACCATACAAATCGTTCCACGCGTTACAAAGTTAGGTTCCACCCCCCTTCTCCCACCTCCACCATAGCAACATTTGTTTTCTCGTAGTATCAACCAAGGATCATATTCTATCCAATAGAAAAAGAATTATCCAAATCGGTGCACGCGTTACGAAGTTAGACTACCCCCCCTTCGACACACACTAGGCCAAATTTTTTTCTCCCCCCCACCCACACCTTTCACCATAGTACCAAATTATTCTCCTATTAGGAATGGGGGATCATACTCTATATAACAGAAAAAGAACCATCGAAATCGGACCACGCGTTACAAAATTAGGTTCCACCCCCACCCCCCTCCCCCAACATTTTTTTCACCTGATATCAACCACGGAACATACTCTACCCAACAGAAAAAGAATTATCCAAATCGGTTCACGCGTTACAAAGTTACACTACCCCTCCCCCCACCCTAGGAAAAAAATTTTTCTCCTATTAGTAGTGGGGGATCATACTCTGTACAACAAAAAAAGAACCATCCAAATCGGACCACGCGTTACAAAGTTAGGTTTCACCCCCACCCCACACCCCCACCCTTCCAAATTTTTTTTTGACATGGTACCAATCGGTGAACATACTGTACCCGCGTTACGAAGTTATGCCCGGTCAGCATTAAAAAAAAAATAATCAAAAAAAAACAAAATACGCGTTGAACTTAGAACCTCTTTGTTTTTGGGAAGTCGGTTAATAAGCCGAAACCGAAAAATCAAATTAGAACATGATTGTCTGAGTACTCCCAGAGGGAAGATTCAGCACCGGGCGAAGTTCCTACTTCGGGAACCACTACTCCCCAGCAAATGCCCTTTCCGGAGAGACATTCGACACTTTTCTAGTCCTCCGGGAGAACTCATCCAAACATGTTCTAAACGAACGCACAAAAATATTGAACCGATTAGAGTCCCGCCGGACCAGTCTGCAGAGTCATGGACGTCTGCAAACTGATCCCATCGTCCTCTCAGATCTACGATTCCAACGTGAGAATCGTCCTTCCCGCAGCACTTCCAGCAATATCAAAGCAAAGAGAAGCTTCGTGGACAAGCTGCTGCAAGTCTGCGGCCTATTATTCCCAGTGAAAGACGAGGCTTCCGTTCGGCCTCCGTTACCAGAAACTCTAGACGTAATCGCCTCCTCAATCTGGCAACGAAGTGGTTCTTAAGTGCATGTGTGTGAAACTGTAGGTTAGTGGGCTGTTGCCCAGATTCGATCTGCGTGCACTACAGATGAATTGTCGATTTAGGAAGTGTTAGAATAAAGCTTATCAAGCAATTTACCTGGTAACACGTCCTTGGCAACAGTAAAAACGATGTTCTTGTAATGCTGAATGTCACGCAAATATGCTGGCACATATCGCGAACAAGATTATTAATGTCACACAAGGTCGGGCATGTGAAGTATCTGTGGAACAAAGTTCCTTCACCACCACAAACCGTGCAGGCTCTTTAAATTCGTCGATCAATATGTAATAGCTGGTTTGGATGCATGAGACTGTGATGGAGCAGTTCGAATGCCACATCAGAGTCTCTGTAATTAGATGGATAACTAAAAATTCCCCCCCCCCCCCCCCATTACTCCGAAGTCTACCCCAAGATATGCACGCCATCTATTTACACCTGAGTTATCCGGTGGATTTACTCCTACTAAGAGCTCTCGCAGCTGACGTGAAGTGAGTGTACTGAACGTCGTGTGCGGCGGTCTATTCATTACGAAAGCGTTTATCACCTCAGTACTAGGTTCCCTAGTAGAGAATCTGCTAACGCAGGGTTTAACATCGCAAATGGAATGTTGATCTTATTCCGCTCCAGGTCATTATCGTGGAGATCAGATCCTGGGACCAGACATGCGGATATGGTACCGAGAGCAGATAGTAGTGTTCCCATGCGCCGCTTCCCCCATAGAACTTACCCACAGTTGCGAAATTAAGTTATCTCTTTGACAGAACACTAGCTGGAATGCCGTACCTGAAGACAACGAAATTAAAGACCATGTCTGTACGACCCAAACCACCCTCCGCTAATGGTCGGCAGAGCGTGAATTCAGCGACCTATCGTCCCCCCCCCCCCCCCCCTAAGGTTAACCCTAGCGCCAGTCGCTCCTATTGTTTGAAAACTCTACAAGAAACTGGAAATGCATCCTCTTTCGTGACGAAAATGGACAGGTCGTCAGCATACGCTACTATAAGTGGCCTTATATTAGTGTATGGTAAGTGAACTAAATATTCCCTCAACGACCGACGAAGATTTACCAACAGCGGCTCGAGTGAAAAGTCATAAAGCATTCCTGACAACGGTTATTCCTGACAACGGGCATCCCTGCCTGACGAAACGGAATAGGAGACACTATATGCCCATTATGCTTTATGAGAATCTTTGAATCTCTATACAGGCCACTGATGATCTCAATTCACTTGAGATTCACAGATACTCGTGCGGGACGATATCAAACATCTTTTCTTGATCTACAGATATCATGGCCATTTGCGATTCATGTTTTTTTTATGGTAGGCGAAAAGATTCTTTGCTACGGCGATGTTGTAGATATGACGACCTGGAACTCAGTGGGACTGTGACGGGTGTATTACTGAGGCAGTAACTGAGCAAATTTGAATTCCCAGTGTTTTGCAAACTATTTTGTAGTCGACATTAGACAGAGTAGTTACTCCAGTTTTCCATCCTCTGAAGATCCTCAGGTATTAGACACATAACGGATCTCCGCCAACTTGAGCAGTCCAACCCCTGCAGAATTAAATACATCTAAAAGGTCCGGAATCAAAAGATTCCATACCATCGAGAGTAAGCGTTCTGTCCTGGAATTCTCTGCTTTTATCAGAGAAAGTAGGAACATGATGAAACAATTCATGGTTGGACGAGAATTTTGGTAACGTCGGTGCAGCATAAAGCCGCGTATAGTAGTTGCGAATATAATTCACAAGTTCCTGTCCGTATAGGATCTCCGCAAGAAGCGAGTAAACTTTACAAGAAGCGGAACGACGGCGAGTTGTCTGAAAAAAGTACTCGGTCGTAGAATCACCCTCTAACAACCAGCGGTTTCGGCGCACAATCTGTAAGCTATGCTTGTAGTTTTGTGCTGTCAGGCGTTCTTTAAGTCTCTCATATTGTGCGAGTAACAAGCCTTTAAGTCTCTGCTTCGATTAAATCTCGTCGAATCTGAAGCTTTCCAACATCCCACCAATGGCTAAAGTCTGAATAAATATTCTTGTTATCACGCCATTGGTGCCAAAACTGCATGAATTCTTCGATGAACTGCTACGAGTTCAACAAGTTATTGTTGAAAATCCAAAAGGCAGTTCGCTTTTCGACCAAAGTGCTAGTCGCCACAACAAGAAGGTGATCACTTAATGAACACACTTCATGAGTGACACTATCGAAAAAGGTAAGAAGGCTAGACGAGACGTAAAGCCTGTCGCTCTTTCGGGAAACCCTTGTGTATGACCTAGTCGTTGCATTAAGCCAACGGTAGACATCCACAAGGTTGCTATGTCTGACTAGGCTCGACAATCGCGCGATTCACCGATTTGAATTCACCACCGAAGTTTGTGATATGCGACAGGATTGAGTCCAACACCTTCCTTGCAGTATCCTGGTCATGCGGCAGGTAAACGTTTACTACCCTTAGAGGTTTGTCCCCCAAGGCGAAATCTAAGGAAGACGCGAAACCTGGGCAGATGTTTGTGTATACAGGATGTAAAGCTGTGGGATACAGCAATTGCCACACCGAAACCTCTACGGGGCGTTTTCTGTGTAACCCTTGTGTTAGTTTGAATTTTGTTCTAGACATGTAAATGTGTCTTGTGTAAAATTTGTCTCCGGTATAAGTGCAATTTCTGTGTTTCATTGTCTTATGTTTTCAGAAATACTGTGTAGTCTAGTGGGTACACTCAAGCCCCCTGCATTGACTGATGTTATCCTACACATGCAAGAAATCGCAAGAACTCAACAATGACTGTACGACTCTAATGATAACGATATATATATATATATATATATATATATATATATTTGCTTTCTTTAAAATTATTAATTAAATATTAAAAAACCCTTGTAATATCCTTAATAATGAATTTAGTTCAAACTGTAATAATTTATCTACAAAGGAATGATGGAAAACTGAAGGAAATTGTGAAAATTATTAGATCGATATGTTGTCGAATGCGCTAGAACCAATTTAATAAGTCTCCAGCAACTATAACATGATGAGAAAATCGTCCGAACATCTCTTATCAATCTGCGAGTTGAACAGAGTAAACTCTGAAATAAAAAAGGTTTGATTTTGGATAAAGCGGATGAAATTCACAATTTTGAGGCAAATTTTTCCATTATTCCAAATAGCTTTAATATTTGCTGAGTCTTTATATGTCGCGCTTGAGGTTTTCATTTTTCCTCAAATTTCATTCGTGTTCTTTATAATTTCGTAATTTATAAATTATCAACATTATGCTTTTCTTTTGCAATTAAAAGAATCCTTTCATTTAATGGAATTGGTGAAAATCCTGCACTTTTATCAACTTGGTAAGTGTGTAAGGAAAGAAACATTAACGATGGTAGTATCTTCTACAAGCCAGGGAATCTCACTTGCAGATTATATTCTAACTTCCTGTACATTTTTCTGTAATTAAATTTTATAGTCAATTTTAGACATAGTTACAGTTTTTCTTTTGATGTTTTAAATTACTTGGAGTATTTGAAGTAAGTGTTATTGAATTGTTTTAAAGTTGAGAAATAACTCATTGAATTGATTCGTTAATCTTTCAATTTCTTTATTTATTTATAAACAGATTCGACCAAGCTGGCTACTTTATTGAAAATTAAAAAATATTACGCCAACAACTAGCATTAAACATTATTTAAAAAAGGCCTTACATGGTATTTCAACTGCTGCGTAGAAGAGCCTAGTTCGATACAGACTGGGCATTGATTAAAGAGACGTAACATTGACGCAACCGGTCCATGCATTCCGTAAAGTGTTCGGTGGAATGGAACATGGAAAAAGTCGTTGAGAAGTTCGGAGGAGTTGATCGTTCCCTGCAACATATCGTACAAAAAAGTGATTTTAAAAGCCCTGCGCCTCAGCTCGAGCAGTGGAGCAGCCTAGTTAAGTAGGGGTCGACGAGCCCCTTGGACCACCGTTTCACGAAGCCGAGCGCGGAATTAGCCATGTTCACAACAAAATTCACGTGGTTCTCGAAGGAAAGGCGGGAATTAAGGACTACCCCCAAGTCCTTGACCTTATCTGGCTTACTCAGGATGCAACCGTCTCATCAGCGCACGAGACGATATGGAAGACTTTTTCATCATCAGCGTAACACAATATTCTGGAGCCAGCCAGGAGTACTGATACATCAATAAAAAAGATGATGAAGAGTAGAGGGCCAAGAATGCTGCCCCGGGGCACCTCGGAAGAGACAAAAATTTCTTTGGATAAGGCACTGCGGAACATAACACGCTGAGTGCATCCGGATAAGTAGGAGGACAGCCAATCAACAAAAAGTGGTGGAAAGCCAAGAAGATGAAGCTTGCAGACGAGTATCTTCTGGTCAATTCTGTCAAAGGCCTTGCTGAAGTCCGTGAAGATGCAGTCAACGTGAAAGTTTGGCTCAGTTGGTCGTGGTAGACTTACCCTTGATGAACCCATACTGAAAAGATTCAATAAAGGGACTGCAGTGAAGGTGAATCACATCACTGACTAAGGCCTCGAATACCTTCGCAACATGGCACAAGTTAGCAATAGGTCTATAATTGGATTTGTTACAGCCGCAGCATGATGATAGGTTAAAAAGCGAACATAAGAAATCGAAGAACAGCACTTTTTAAAGCATGGCGAAGGTATACCATTGGGGCAACACGAAAATCCGTCAGGCAAATTCTACAAGTATTCAGCGATCGTGGCGTCGCCGATGACTAAGTTCTTGGGTTCATGGGAGGTGTGAGAAAGCCTGGTCAAATGGGTTCAATCCGGAAAAACAGAATCACAGTCAGAATAACAGAACGAAGAAAGAAATCCGCCAAAAAGTTAACCACAACATTGGGGTCCTTGATTTCGAGACCGACGAGCCTGAGAGAGGAAGGGTAGTCGTCAGAGTGTCACTAAGAGTTAATAGAACACCAAAATTGTTTAGGGCTAGAATTCGGGGAGTATCGCATGCTCGATAGAGATCGGCTGAAAGACGTATGCAATTCGCGAGATCGCATGGGTAGGTCTCAGTCAGCCAAATGATGTCGAAGTCAGAGGAGCAAGAGGCGTAGAGCAGAAGCAAGGTTTTTTAACGCAGCCCTGTTACGTTGGCGTAGTAGAAGGATACCACCTCTTCGGCCAAATGCCGGAAAAGGTGGTTGCTAGAAAGAAGTAAACAGGGACAACAACTTTGAACGAGGCTGATCACTGTGCGGCGAGCTATTTTTTCCGCAGACAATCATTCCTCTGGAAACACTCGGGAGATGAGGGCTTAGGGTTGGTTCCGGACGGCGAAACAGAGGGCTGCAGTCGAGAAAAAGCCGAGTGACGTGAGGTCAGGACACTCACGTCAGAAGCAGTGGAGCCTAGCAGCCTGGAGTTAGCGGAGACAGCCGGATGTCGTCGACAATGAATGATGGGTTAATGACCCGCAGAAGAAGATATGTTCGGATCAAGGCCAGCAAGAGAGGCATGAATATCGTTAAGTGCGCCCAACAGCGACTGTAATCATGAGGGCATCTATTGTGATCTCGCCAAGAGTACACCGGAGTTGGACCCAGAAACTTATCCATCTGACTTTATCAACAATGAGAGAGAGGTCGCCGGAAAGAGCCTCGACCATGCTTCGCACAAGCCTTAGGACGTGGCAGGGATTAAAGTCGGAGTACTCCCTGTATGTCGAGGAACTGGAGGATCTGGTCCATTCTTCAGAAAATTTTGGTGAAAGATCAACCCGCAAATGTCATCACAGGCTATCCCATCATGGAAAATCAACCCCGCGCAGGGACCACAGGAAGGCATACCAAACGAGACCAATTCAAAATAGCTGGGAAACGGGACGACGCAAAACCAGAGGCAAGAAACAAAGCCAAAAGATACAAAAAAGAGAAGAATACAAAATAAAACAGGCTAAAAAATAATAGTAAAATAAAATAAGGGGACAAAACGAAACAGAACCGGCGGACAGCGAAAATGGGAAAAAAGACAGAAGACAGAACCAAACCAATAATTAAGATAAGACAAGAATAAATTAAAAGATAACGGAAACAGGCCCGGCAGCAAAACAACGAAAAACAGGAAAAAGAGAAGAAACCCAAGGACAGAATTAGGACTAGACCAGAGAAACAAATTAAAAAAGTAAAAAAAAAACCAATTGAGAGAATAAACAATGAATAAAGTAAAATTATAGTGACAAAGTAAATAAATTAAGAGTAAAATTAAAATTAGTTAAGAGACGAGACGAAGCTACAACCAGTAGCAAACGGTTGACAACACGAGAAAGAAATGAAATGCGGAAAGGGACGAAAACAACAATAATAAGGGTCAAATGAGAATAAGTTAACAGAGAATAAGAATAAATTACCAAGAAAAAAGCAGAAGAAGAAATAAAAGATACAAACAAGAAAATAGGGGAAATAAAATAAGTAAGGAGAGAATATAAATTAAAAGATGGAACGAAAAGAAAACCAACAGTGAAGATTGAAGGGCAGAAGAGAGGGAACAAACCGCAAGCGAAGAAAATAATACGAAAATAGGAGAAAGAAGAATCAGATAAGAATAAACCAACAAATAGGACGAGAAAAAAGGAAGAAAAAGACCAAACAAGACTAAATAAAGTAAAAAAAATTAGATTGAAAGACTAGGGTAGCAGACAAACAAAGACGAAACAGAGCAGAATCAAAATAAGATAAGAGATAGAACAAAACCGAACCGGCAGCAGACAGCGGAAACGAAGAAAACGAATCAGACAGTAAACACTAAAATTGGGAAAACAAAACAGGAGTCAGACCGGACCACATGTTAAACTAGCACCACAGAGAGTCCAGGGCACATGAATTCTTAGAATTCTAAATAACACAAAACAACCAAATACCGCACGATTACCGAAGATTACAAAGATATGCGAAAAACAAAAATAAACGAAACAAATAAAAAATATATGAGTGTACTTTAGACCAGTGATGGCCAAACTCACACTACTTAATTTGAGGGATGCTCAAAAGCTTCAGAAGCATTTTGTACTGCTTATTTAATTTAGAACCTTAAAATGTTTGCAAAAGGTTGTATATCTTAAGATATTGTATAATTGCTTACAAAACTACTTAAATATGAAAATATCTTTTAACTTTTGCATGCTGTAACAATTAAAAACGCAAAAACAGACAACCGAATACATCCAAACAAGTGCATATACGAATTTAAAAGGTCAAAAGCTCACTTGCCCGCGGGCATAGGCTTGGCCATCACTGCTTTAGACCACACGACTGAAGTAAAACTTCTCAAGCTCCATCTATATGTATGTATATATATGTTTATATATATATATATATATATATATATATATATATATATATATATATATATATATATATATATATATATGTATAATATATACATGTATATACATATACATATATTAATTTTCTACAAGTATTTAAATTTATTATCGGTTTTCATTGATAAACGAAATGCAATTACAAAATAATCAAGAAATCACCGTATATCTCCCTTTCAACTTCCGTTCGCCTCGCCCGATCACACCTTTCGTAACGATCTTGTCACGCATTCACCAGCTTACTCCCCAAGTTAAGCGTGCGTTAAGAAGTTTTACTTCAATAAACAAGTTCTTCACGTTCACTCTTCAGCGAGAAAAATCAAAAACTAAAAGAACACGCACACACGCAAAATTCAGGAAAAACCACAAATTATCAGCGACTGACGTCATTACAAGGTCAATGACCGACAGTGGAAAAAAAGAAGGGAGTCAGCAGGGACAACTACAACTAAAACGAAAACAAAAACAAGGACAACCACAACAACAGTCACGCCAGAGAGAATATAATAGTAATAGTAGTTCATGTGCAACTTCGAGTAGCCGTGTCTTTAAATTGTTCCTGCAATTTTTCCAAATTTAGTCACTTGTTTCCGAGTTTTACTGGTTTCTGTTGCTTATTGATCAAGTTTGTGATTGCTGTTCATCTTTAATAAATCTATTTTCTTGTTAATAATGTCAGCTAAATCTTCAGCCAAAAGTCAAGGTGCCGGTGAGCGCAGCAATTCTGGATCCGACAATTGTGTGCAAACGCGGAATGGGGCAAAGCAGCGAATGCCTTCTCTATCATCTGACCCCCTCGAGGATAAATTAATAAGAAGACTGGAGGATTTTTTGAATGGCAAATTGTCTGAAATGGAGGAACGATTGATGGAGAGGATTCACGACGTTTTTGCGAATTATGAGAAGCGGATCCAGTCAATCGGTGATCAGGTGAAATTGCTGCAGGACAGATGCGAGGCTCTTTTTAGGGAAAACGAACATCTGCAGGGTGATCAACGGCAGTCTGATATAATTATCAAAGGTATACCTTTCATCAAAAATGAGAAACCTATTGAAATTGCAAAAAAAATATGTTCTCTGATTGAACATATCCCATCTCCATACATCGACGCATTCAGAGTTAAATCTAGCGGGAATACTCCTGGGGCATCGATTGTATTGAAGTTCTCTGGTGCAGCTGAACGACGCTCTTTCATGCAGCGGCTTCGTATTAAGCAGAATCGTTTAAAATTAAGTGAAATAGACAGTGGTTTTTCTTCTGACTGTCGAGTTTACTGTTTTGAGAGTCTGTCCCGTGGTTGTAACACAATTCTTCAACGTGCTCTCAGCATGCGTCGACAGAACTTGCTACTGACTGTGTATACAAGGAATGGTAGTGTTTATGTGCGTAAAAACGTTTCCCAAGTGCCGCTCAAAGTGACTGATATGTGTCAACTTTGTTGATGTTGATTAAAATTTGTCAGGGCAATGTCGAGGACGGTTATGTTTAATAACTTTGATTTATTTTGGTCATCGGTGATTCAGTCTCCCTAGTATTAACTGGTAATAATCTCTTCTGCATATGAATTAATAATTTTCTTTATTACTTATTAAGATAGTTTAGTATTAGTTTAGTGTGATTATGAATTTGAATTTCAAAATTAAGCGTTTAGCTATACAATTTTCCTTCGTTTTAAACTGTGTTCTCGCGTTGGTGTTAAAAATTATTGCTCAGTGTCTCGTCTTGCCTTCTGATGTGAATTTTTATTTAGATTTCAGACATAAATAATGTGAGAACGTTGCTCAATATATTTTCCCATAAAACAAGTGGATTTAATATATGTCACTAGAAGAAGCCTTAAATCAAAGATTTCTGAGGTTCAGGCGCTTTTCAATAATATCAATGTGCATTCAATATTTATTTCTGAAACATGGCTTAATAAACATATAGTATCTAAATCAGTTGCAATTCCGGGCTATAAGTTATTCAGGTGTGATCGTGAATGTCGGATTGGTGGAGGAGTTGCTATTTTTGTGAAGGATTGCTTTAAATCCAAAATTATTAAAATATCTAAAGAATGCGGTATTGAGTTTCTAGCTGTCGAAGTGTATTGTGCTACAGAGAAATTACTTCTTATTAGTGTTTATTGCCCGCCAGGGGCTTTTAATCCTGACAGCGCGGTAGAATTAGGAAACTCGCTTTTATACTTCACTCAAAAATATTCCAATATAGTTGTTGGTGGGGATTTTAATGTCAACCTATTACTTAAAAACAACACTGTTGACAGTTTTCTTCACTTCTTTCAAACGTGTTGCCTCGAGAATATCAATAACGGATTGCCAACCTACTATAATTGTAATAACCCCTCCCTTTTGGATTACTTTTTCGTATGCGATAGAAAGAATGTTCTTTTTCTAAATCAGATGACATCTCCTAGCCTATTTGATCATGATTTTATTTATCTATCGTACAACATTTGCTTATCAACTTTGCCTAATGTGATTAAATACCGTTCTTACAATAATGTTGATCAGCAAAGATTATGTGAGGAAGCTTCCAGTCTTCCATGGACCTGTATCCGGGAATATACATCAGCTGAGGATCAACTGAAAACGTTCTATGGCTTCATAACATATCTGCATGACAAATATGCACCTCTTCATACTAAACGTATTAAACCAAATGCTATTCCATGGTACTCACGTAAAATCGAGTGCCTAATTGCTGAAAGAGAACACCTTTACCGTATATATAAGAGATATAAATCAGAGGTTTGTTTTTTCAGATATAAGAAAATTAGATATAAGGCTAATGCTGAAATCAGAATAGCAAAGAAAAGCTATTTCGATAACTTATTGAATCCATCCCTTCCTCCTAAGAGGCTGTGGTCCAATCTGAAACGATACGGCATTTGCGGAAAGGATCAGCTAAAATGTGACTTGGATGTCAACGATCTCAATACCTATTTTTCTGTATCATCAAATAACTCTTCAACACAGCCAGACCATAATATAAATTTCTATTCAGAAGACCGCAGTAGTTTTAGTTTCAGATGTGTTTCCCATGATGAGGTTATCAAGGCATGTCTATCCATCAGATCCAACGCCACTGGATCTGATGATATTGCACCAAAATTTTTTAAAATGTTATTACCTGTAGTTCTTGACAGCTTAGTCCATATTTTCAACTCTTGTCTTACATTTTCTGAGTTCCCACAGGTTTGGAAAAATGCAGTGGTTATTCCACTGGCTAAATGCTCTTCACCTACTGCAGCTTGTGATTATCGACCAATAAGTCTGCTTTGTTATCTCGGCAAAGTTCTTGAGAGACTACTAAGTACGCAAATCATCCAGTATGTTTCGGAAAACAAATTTATTTCGAAGTGGCAATCTGGTTTCCGCTCTGGCCATAGCAGCGAAACTGCCTTGTTGAAAGTATCTACTGATATACGTAACTCGCTGGATAATGATTTATTAACTGTCTTAGTACTACTTGATTTTACAAAAGCATTCGATTCTGTGAATCATAGGTTGCTTTTATCAAAACTGCATAAAATGTATAATTTCTCACACTCATCCATTAAGATTATATCTGATTTCCTTTCAAATCGCTCTCAGGTTGTGAAAGCTGGGGATGAAAAGTCAAAGTGGATTAAAATCACATGTGGTGTTCCACAAGGTTCAATACTTGGACCTCTTCTGTTTGTCTTATTCATCAATGATCTTCCTGATGTCATTGAAGATGTGAATATCCACTTGTATGCTGATAATATTCAGATTTACCTTTCTCGTCCAATTGGGTTAATTGAGGACTGCATATATCGTGTCAACCGTGATCTAATAAATATCTCCACTTGGGCCTCCAGTAATATGCTCTTGCTAAATCCTCTGAAGTCAAATTGTATGGTTTTCTACAGAAGTGACCTTGATAAATCAGATCTTCCCACTATACATCTGAACGGAGTACTATTGCCTTATTCTGACAGAGTTAAGAATCTCGGAGTGTATTTCAATGGTAATATGGAGTGCTGCGACCATATAAAAGCTGCATGTCAAAAGATTTATGGCGGTCTTCGGCTGCTTAGACTGTCGAGTAGCCTGCTTCCTTCTGATTTAAAGCTAAAGCTTGTTAGGAAATTGTTAGTTCCTCACTTTACTTTCTGTAGCACAGTCTATTCGCGGCTAGATTCAAAGTGCAACCGGAAATTAAATGTCGCTTTTAATGATTGCGTACGATTTATTTATAATTTAAGACGTCACGATCACGTATCCCATTATAGGGATCTTGTTTTAGGGTGTTCCTTAAACACTTACTTAGATATAAGAGCTTTATTGTTTCTGCGTAATATGGTAAACTCTAAGTCTCCTACGTATCTATATGATCACTTGCGTTTCTTGAACTCGTCACGTCATGTCAGCCTTCTGACTCCTCGAGCGCATTATGTAGTTGGGCAACGTTCTTATTTCACTGTTATTTCTCGTTTGTGGAATTCGCTTCCTGTTAACATCAGAGGGCGGGATCGGGGACGGGATTTTAAAAATGAGCTGAAACGTTACCTTATAAATTCATCGTGAATTAACCATGTTTGTAACACAGTTTCTACTATAGTTAGATTAACCTACAAATTTTATAATTATTCCTTCTGTAGTTTTTGATTCTTTGTTTTGTCGCTTTAGAAACGTTTATTTTTTTCTTTTCTTACTTGGTAATAATTTTCTTTTGGATTGCTTGTTATATTAGTTTTTTTCTTCTTCTTCTTCTTTTAGTTTTATAATATTTGATAGTATTGTAATTTGAATTTTCCTTTTATTTTGTACTGGTAAAAGATGTAGTCTTGTGTACATATCCTAAATAAATTGAATTGAATTGAATTGAATTGAAAAATAATAATCAAAACCGAATCGAATTGAACCAGCAATATGAGCCGTAAGAATGGAGAGAAAAATTCAAAACAGAGCACAGTCACCAAGGAAATCACGAAAACCTAATGGGAAACAAAAGCAGCGATAACCAAGAGTGTCAAGAAAAAACTGAAAAGTCGAACAAGCCAAACAACCAAAATGTTGCTGTAATATACGCACAGCAACAGATCAAAACAAAAACAACTTCGCGAAAAAAGAACACAACTAGCACAGAGAAAAAAAAACGAGAAACACTTTTGCATATCACTTTGCGCGTTTGACGAGGAACATAAAATAAAAAGTCATTAAAAACACAAAACATCAGAAGTTTTTACATCCAGCGAAGATTTATGTAAAGATATGACTGGCAAAATTTATTAACAGAAACACCTCACAAAAAAAATTAAGAATTCAAACAATAACATAGCCAAGAGGAAAATGCAAATACGTCCGCACAGCACGACAGTTACAGAGAGAAGTTAAAAGGACCAGACCGAAAAACTTTTCTTTTACCTGCCCGTGATCCTACGAAGAGATCGCGCAGTCGACGTGAAGTGAATGTGCTGAACATCGTGTGTGGCGGTCGATTTAAGGTGTTAACACAATTGCGACGAATCGACTGCACAACTGCCAACTGCCCACCTCATTTTTTCGCACTTCTTCAATTAATTTTTCATCAAAATCCATTTTTCACTATCACTCTTTTATTACTGACACCAGACAATTTCAAATTCAAAAAATATTCATGTACCACTTTTATATTGGCTACACATCACAATATTTTCAAATATCACCTTTATTTTGGCAATACTGAAAGTCCGACTGCCAAATTAGAAAATTGCTCTATTTCGACGACCAGTCCGTCGGATGCTGGCAGTTGGCAGTTCCAGTTTTGTGCATACCCATTAAACGTAGCACTTTCATATTTTTGACAGCGAACTTTTTCATGCGTTGGACGTCGGTTGTCGCAATTATGTTTCATACTTTAATTCGAAAATATCGTGCTGTAGCCACCAATTCGTTTAGTTGTGTAATGTGGGGGTGTATCAATGTGTTCCCAGAAGCATCGATGATGTATGGAAAAACTGTTGGTTGTCTTGTATTGGACATAACACATCGAGAATTACTAAACATCTACTAATTCAGGCTTCAACCTGATCTGAATTGCTGATAATTCCCCATACCAAATTCCATTCCATCGCAAATGGATTCTCGGATCAGTCCTGCGGATGTAGTGGACATGCCGAGAGCAGATAGCAGTGGTTCCCTGCGCCGCTACCCACCATACAACTTACTCCCAATTGGGCGTTAATGATCTTCACCTGTACCAGTTGCACGGAGCCTTCCTCGAATCAATTTGATTTCAACATGTGCACGACGGACGAGGTACTCAACTAATTGGCAATTACTTTACTACTTTTATTTCAGCGGAAGTGATAACAGTCTAGTCTACCAAGAAACTCCGGAGAGTTGCTTCAGAGTCATGCAGGTAATACATGATTTACCTTCGGACGCTTGATATACTACTAAATATTTCAGGCAAGTATTCGTACAATCTGTGTCGAGGAAAAAATCTGTTCGATTCCAACATTTCCCAAACCAGACGCCTTGACTTTTGCTAAAGTTAACCCTGACGTCCGCCAGTCACTCGTATTGTTCGAAAAATGTACAAGAAATGATATGGTTAATGAACTGAATACTACCTCAACGCTTGACGAAGATTTACCAACAGCATACTTGACAAGGGGCATCCGCGATGAACCGGAATAGGAGAAAACAAGTGCACATTACGCTTTTTGAAAATCACTGAATCTCCATACAGATCACTCACGATCTCGATCCACTTGGACTGGAACTCAAAAAAATCGAGAACGCTCAGCGAATACTCGTTCGAGATGCTATCAAACGCCTTTTTTTATAAAAAAAGTTAGTGGACCTTTCCGAACTAGGTGTTTCATGGTAAACAAAAAAATGCTTTGCTGTTGCCGTAAATACTACGATATGGAACGCAGTAGTAATGTGACGGATGTATTACTGAGCGAAGTAGAGTTACCAGTGTTTTGCAAAGTATTGTGTAGTCTACATTACTCAGAATAACTGGCATACAGTTTGCAATTCTCTGAATATCTCCCTTCTTTGAAATCAGACGCCTGACGGATTTTCACCAACACGTGTCCGACTACTGCATAATTGAAGGCATCCAAAAGGTCAGGAATCAAAGGATTCCTAATACGTATAAAGAATTTCCGAGTTATAATCTGTTCCAAAAGGATTGGCAGTACACGCTCTTATAGATTATTGCTGTCTGCTTTAAATTTCCCATCATTTTCCTATGCATCCATCCCACTTCCTCAGCACGCTGTTGCCACGATTTCAACTCAAAACATTTTCTGATTTTTTCTCGTGGACGCGGGTTGCCATATCAGAAGCATGTAAATATTAGAAGTTTCTTGATGAATCCAGAACCATTCATTAGGGCTTTTTTTTATTAAAAGCTGTTTTGAACCAAAATATATATATATATATATATATATATATATATATATATATATATATATATATATATATATATATATATATATATATATATATATATATAGATTTCAAAATAAATAATTCAAAACAATTTATAATAAGTAAAATGAAGCATTTCCACAAACCTACTCCTAAAAGACATAATCTGGCTACACTAACTGTTCTTTCCTGACCATTCCACTCACTCACATTCCACCTACCACTGAGTGCTGATCATTGTCGATCATCCACAAGCATCTGGCTATGAATTTTCTTATCACAATCAGTGCCTCTTAGTTTCTCGACCAAGAAAGATCGAAAGGATGGCTGTACTTGGTTTTTGGTGAGTTTGCCAATGTTTTTGGAACAGGGTATAGACCATCATAACCAGGAGAAGTATAACGTCGAAGATCCTTCTGATGAAATAATTCATCGTTGTACGAGAATGTTGGCAATGTCGATGCAGCATAAAGCCGCGTGCAGTAGTGTTAAGCCCAAAATACAATGAGACCGACACAGCATATTGGTCGACAAAACTGTCTTTGAAGTATGGCGCTACCGTACTTCTAGATACAATAGCACCAACACAGCAAAGTTGTTAGATAAAGTTCGGCGAAATTCGAAATTTGCTGGCTGGAAAACGAATTTATGAAAATGAATTTTGAGGAGAAATTAATAGATTGATGCGAGAAGTTGAATATATTTATAATAAAAAAACATTCACAATACAATTAACTATTTTTAAAGTTCTTTTTCTATTTATTCTTCCCATTTCTTAATTTCAGATATAAAAGTCATTACTATTTTCCGTAATTATTTCGCTGTCAAACATGAAATGACAGTGATATGTCGGCGTCATTGTATTATAACACATTTTTACCGACGAAAATTGGTCATCATAACGTGTCGGCCTCATTGTATTTTGGGCTTTATGTCCGTTAGCCGGTTATCAGGAACTAGAATCAAACACCACACGTCTGCTTTCTTTGGGTTTTATTCAGCGAATGCACAATTACAGCTTTCTAATAAACGCAACCACCGCGATCTTTTTTTGTTTCCCGACTTGATCCATCTACTTCTGTTGACGACGTTATTGGCTACGTGAGAGAGAGGAGTGGTGCTGAAGACTCTGTACTCCTCCGTTGTCAACTTCTAGGATCTCGTCATTCTCAAGGACTCATGTCGTCTTTTAAGTTGACATCGTCGCCAGAGCTTTTTGAGATTATGTCTGCCCCCGATTTCTGGCCCGAAAATATCATTGCACACGAGTTTGTGCCCCGTAGTAGGGTCGCGGGAAGCACTCAAAACAGAACCTCTTCTAACAACCAAAAAAACTAAGTACGCTATCCCTTTACTACCAAAATGTAAGGGGATTAAGAACAAGAACAAGCCAGTTATTTCAGGCTTCTCTTGCTTGTTGTTACGACGTCATCGCTCTGACCGAGACCTGGCTTCATAATGGCTTTAACGATGCAGAAATTCTTGACGAGTCCATCAGATTTTTCGTAAGGATAGATACTCTGACTCTATGGCTCGTGGTGGCGGTGTGCTGGTTGCATGTAAATCGCATTTGGATTGCGGCGTTGTTGATATACCTGCTTATTCCGACACACTCTCAATCGAGCTCTTAGCTCTTAAGATATCTCTGGGGAAGTTGCATATTTTCCTGCTATGTTGTTATATCCCTCCAAACTTGACAAACTTTGCTGATGCAAATGGTCGAAGTCTTTACGATATTTTAATTCTTAGCTTAGATTTTATTAATAATATGACAAACCCTGAGGACGAAATTATCCTTCTTGGTGACCTTAACTTACCCAATGTTCAATGGGTATTCAACGCTGATGACGATGACTACCTTCCTTCAAACTGTCTTACTGCTAAAGACTCCCATTTTCTTGACGCCATCTCCTCCTCTGGTTTACACCAAATGAGTGATTTAAAGAACTCTATGGGAAGGCAGTTAGATCTTATCTTTTCTTCCGATTCGAGTAATACCGTAGTTGAGCCAACTTCTCGCAAATTATCCGCTATCGACAGTTTACACCCGCCCATTTCCATCTATTTTTGCTACCATGGTCCTAATATTGTTGGCCCCAACGTAGATCAGTACGTTCTTGATTTTAAAAGGGCGGACTTCTCAGATCTTTCCAACAGGATCCTCTCAATCGATTTCCCAACACTTTTTTATGATTGTGATGTCGACGATTGTGTTTCTGTATTTTATGATAAGATCTATGATCTGTTTAATTCATGTGTACCACTTAAGCGGTCGAGATCATCCTGCCATTCTCCCCCGTGGTATACTAGGGAACTACGGAGTCTTAAGAATAAAAAAAATAAATTATGGAAAACCTACTTACGCTGTAGTAGCACGTCAGCTTATTCTGAATTCGTATATTGTCATGACTGCTTTTTAGCGTTATCTTCATCCTTATACAGGGAATACCTTGATGATATTCGCAGTAACTTGCATAATGACCCTCGTACCTTTTTTAAATTTGTAAATTTGAAGAAGAAAACTGATAATTATCCATTATTATCGGCTTTGCATCGTTTTTTGAGGGCGCCTTTTCACCAGGCAACTTTGTGCCTTCCCTGGATGATTTTGGCCATATCCAAAACCGTCCCGCTACCTCCATTGCTTTGCCCATCATATCTCGTGATATTATCTTGAATGGTATCAAGGAGCTTAAACTGGACTTTTCCTCTGGTCCTGATGGTATTCTACCCGCATTCTTGAGATCCTGTTCTGATGCCTTACTCACTCCATTGGAACTCATCTTCAATAAATCTCTTCAGGCCGGTAGATTTCCGACGTTATGGAAGTGCTCCTTTATAATTCCTGTTTATAAAAAGGGGCATAAAAACTTCATAACAAATTATAGGCCAATCGCGAAGCTTTCCTGCATACCCAAGTTGTTTGAATCTGTTATATATTCACAGCTTGTTGGGCAATGTAAGGGGTTAATCTCATCTAATCAACATGGCTCTCCGCCTGGTAGATCGACGACAACTAACCTGCTTGAATTTACATCCCACATTATCTCTGCCTTCCAACAGGGTCTCCAGACTGACTGTGTCTACACCGACTTCAGCAAGGCATTTGATAAGCTCCCTCACTCCGTGATTATGCTTAAGCTTGAAAGGTTGGGTTTTCCGCCTTTGTTGCTCGACTGGATCTGCTCTTATTTAAAAAATAGGACTTACCGTGTCTCTTTCCGTAATACTTTATCTAGAGTCGTTAGGGCTTCATCTGGTGTGCCGCAGGGTAGCCATCTGGGGCCGTTGCTGTTTATTCTAGCCATTGACGACATTGTCCCTCTGATTAAGCACTCCAAAGTTTTAATCTACGCTGATGATATGAAGATTTTCTCATGCGTTAGAAACAGTTATGATTCTTCCTGCATCCAGGAGGATTTGAATACCTTCAGGGTTTGGTGTGCCTCAAATGGACTGCAACTTAACCTGGATAAATGTGAAGTTATGTCTTTTACTAGGATCATCAATCAGCTTGTCTTTGATTATACCTTTGCGGAAACTACTATCCGTCATGTGGAGTCCGTTACTGACCTTGGTGTAAAGCTAGACAGAAAACTCGATTTCACTCTGCACATAAACCATATCGTATCTCGGAGTAATTCAGTCCTGGGTTTTGTTAAGCGCTGGTCAAGGGAGTTTTCTGATCGACAGACCCTCATTCACTTATTTTTTTCTTTAGTCAGACCAATTCTCGAATATGCATCTCAGGTTTGGTCTCCTTGCTATGCTGTTCATTCTAGACGCATTAAATCGGTGCAGCGGAACTTTGTTAGGTTCGCACTAAGGGACCTCCCGTGGAATGATCCATTAAGGCTTCCTCCTTATGAGGATCGCCTCCGATTGCTTAATATGCACTCGTTGGAGGAACGACGTTGAGTTGCTGACCTAGTATTTATTCACCAGCTTTTGAACTCGAATATAGATTCTCGCTCTCTTGCAAGTTTGGTAACTTATAGGCATGCTCCGTATAGGTTAAGGAGATTGCCTTTACTACATGTTATCCACTCTCGATCTAACTATGGTATGCATGAGCCTATTAACCGCATGTGTAGGGCCGTGAATATGTGTCCTATTTTTGACCTGGCTCTTACTAAGGATGTGCTTAAACGTTCTCTGTTATCTCTGCACCCCTGATTGTAGTGTTTGTTAGTGTTTTGGATTTTTACTAATATTTTATTGCATGGGTTATGGGAGCGTCATTCGCCTCAATATATGTTATATTCTGGTGAATAGGTCAATTGATTCCAGGCTTCTGCTTGTGAAGTGCGCCTTCTGAGTTAGAAGGGTTAATTCTACATAAAAATTCTTCTGTGTACATCTTACTTTACATATCAGTATATAACATTTTCCTTCTCCTTAAAAAAAGTTTGAATACTTAATTTTAATTCAGGTACAGAGTATCTTTAAACTTCAAACAATATAATTGATTTAAAATAATAATTATAACCAAATTTCATATAGGTACTACAACCTTATATATAAATTATATCAGGCCTCAGTTTCAAATGGCTGAGAAGTCGAACTATTAACATCAATCGTACTATCTGTTGAACTGAAATCTGCTTGTGAGGCTCCGACATTAGATGACGTAAGCGTTGTTTGGCCAACCGTTATTTGTTAGCTCGCGAACTTTACACAAAATGGCATCTTTTTGCGTATGAAGGGCAATATCTTCATTAGACAAAGGAAGATATCTATCTTCCTTAAGCGCATTAATTAATTGTACAGTCATTTCATGGGTTCGACTTTCTTTTATAGGAAGACGTGACGTAGCATCTGGGCCTGACATATTTTGATCTCTTTTATACTTTATGTCATAGTTGTAACCTGACAACAAAAGTATCCAACGCTGAAGACGACTGGCCGTTGTGAATGTTATTGTCTTCCGAATATCGAATATGACTCTCAGGGGTTGGTGGTCCGTCAACAAGACAAATTTTCTCCCAAATAAAAATTTATGGACTCCTTCGAACTCCCAAAACTATAGCAAGGGCTTACTTTTCAACTTGGGAATAATTTTTCTCAGCAGTATTTAACGTTGCTGCAGCAAATTCAACTGAACATTCCTTATATCCTTGCATATGACTCAATACAGCTCCGAAACCATTTTTACTAGCATCTCAAGACAGTATTAAAGGCTTTGAAGGATTGTAGTGATGTAGAAGTGTTTCCTCGGAAATAGCGACTTTGCTTTTCGTAAAATCTTCCTGACAAGCTGAACTCCCAACAATCTTTGTTTCAGAATGGATTAGTTGATCTAAAGGAGCTAACAATGACGACTGCATTGGGATAAACTTTCTATAATTAGTGAGGAGGCCCAAATAAGATTTGATTTGCGTGACGTTAACTAGAACTGGCGCATTTTTATAGCTTCAATTTTGCTCGGATTTGGCTTTATACCCTCATTCGAAATGATATGGCCTAAGTACTCAAACTCTGTCTTAAAAAAGTGGCACTTCTCTAAGTTGCCCTTGACGTTATATTTCAGAAAGACCGACAACACCCGTTTAAGATTTTCGATAGTGTGTTCAAAAGTTTTGTTATGTGAGCAATCGCAATTTGCAAAGTTGTAAGTTGCAATCACCCCTCACTAGGCGATCAAGAACACAGCGATCATTGCGCCCCGGTGCAGATATCCCACGAACCTGCTGGAATTAAAGAAAACGAAAAGTGGAACGGCTGGACAGGGGTCGAAAAGAGACAACAAACACAGTAAGGTTATGTCCGTCGAGGACGGATGGGTGTCTTGACAGTTTAAGTAACGCCGCGCATGAAATTAAAAGCGTTTAAAGTTCTGTTTCGCGAAGTTTTTCTTTTTGTGTGTTGTGCGATATTCATCAAGGAAACAAATTAGGCTTAAAACCTACCTAAAATTGACAAACAAAAGGCGACCCTGAAAACATTTGGATGAAATACCAAATCTAAAGCGACACTCTTCGAAAAAGGTTTAACTATAGATGACGACCAGCAATTTCGTTTAAGGAAGAATAACCACCAAAGTACGCTAATCAGAGTATTCGATACATGTTTGGGAAATTGTACACTAGTAGACTGCGCTTTAGTAGCTGAGGGTAAGTTTTGGAAGCGCATAAAGTAATACTGTCAGCTTGTAGTCCTTATTTTGCGTCATTATTATCGTAACAATATGACAAACATCCAATATTTATACTCAGGGACGTTAAGTTTCAAGAACTACGAGCCATGACGGAATATTTGTATCGAGGTGAAGTGAATATATCACAAAATCAGTTGGCCGCTTTATCAAAAGCAGCGGAGTCAACAAATCAATATAAACAATTGTCTGTACCTGCTACTATTACTGGAAAGGGTTGGAATTCATCTGGTGTTTACACACTTGGACAGACAAGACCACGACAAACTTTGGATACCCTAAAATTTATCAGGATCAAGAGAGGTCTCATCTAGTCCAATATCAAGAAAAAGAAGGAAAATAGGGACGGCAAGGTAAATATTTGTGAATATACATATACCGAAATTATTTCTTTTAGAAAAAAAAACTACATATAAAAATCAAATTTTAAACATTTTAGCGCCCATATTTCGGAGTCATTCCGAAATATGGCGGGCGTGCCGGAAACCGGGCAGCCGCCGACGCCATATTGGCGGTACGAGGCAGGTGGTTTTTTATTCTTGCTTGTTCGAGCAGGCGAAAAGTGTGGTTTGAGTGAAAAAAAGTTGGTGCCGAGACTTAGACCGGATAGTTTTGGAAAATAACGAAAAGGAGTGAATTGAACTTTTTGGAGTATCCCAGTAAAATTAATTGTTATGATCTTCAAGGAGTATTGAAGCGATTATTCAGGAATCATGCTGGCACAATATTATTCTTCTAGATCGAATCCTCGACCACGTTTCAGGGAGTACAGGTTTCATTTTTTTATTTAATATTAATGTAGTCATATTCGTAAATTCGCACAGACTATACACACATATCTAATGCGAAATTAAATAGGTAGCCTAAGGTAACCACATGAATTTTTTTTTGATCGCAATCACAAATTTTTTTAGTGTCGGTGATCAAACGTGCAAAGATTTTTTCAGTACCCTCTGGCGAATGCAATAAGATTTTAAATACAGTCAGGGTATCTAATTGTGATTTATTGCAGTTAGGTGTTTTCGTTGTGATAAAGACAACATTTTTTTTCAAACCTAATATTACAGGTAAAAAGGTGAAGAACAATTCTCGAGAGAAGTATCACATTTAATATAACCACGAGACCGTTTAATAATGAATTTATAGTTAATAATTATCATCAAGGGGTAATAAATTGTGGATACATATTTTTATTGATTATATACCGTTAACAATATATAACATAGATATTGCCTACGATAAATGCACTTAATCTAAGCTATAGTCAAATAATCTTGAAATTAAAGCTGGTAGCGTGTTGTCGCACATAACTATGTACAATTCGTTGAACGAAACGAAAAAATTGCTATTCAATCCTATAACTTATTCGTACCACCTTTATTATTAATTTGATTTAAACATTTATTATGATCGACCAAAATGTCGATAAACAAAACAAAGCAACACTAAGAAAACAAATATTGCAAACGTGAAAATAACTAATTGAATTTTAAAACATTTAAATCGTTGTAATTTAAGATAAGGAATAAGATAGCTTAAGCATATAATAAATAAACTGAATTGAATGAAATGTTGCATCAAATGATTAATCTGAAAATTGAATAAAAATAAATTTAACTTTTAATATGGAGGACGATCAGTTTCAAACATTCTTCAATTTGTTTGTTTGTATGATTATCAGATTTCTTAATTTTGCTTAGGATTTTTGGTTATACGAATAGACCCTAGTCTGGACTTATATCGTGAGGTTGAATGGTTTTTTTTTTCTTAAGGAGTCTCTACTCAATTCCACAAGCCAATACCAGAGTAGGAACTGTGAGGATGTGAAACGCGTTTGTATCAAAATAATGCGCAACTAACAAGTTGGCGCGCTTTCTGATCTCCTGGCAAATGAAGTAAGTTTTTTTAATATAGTCAGGATAACTAATTGATATCCTAAAGAAAAGTATTTGGCATAAATCTTATGAATCTTAAAATTATATCACATCTTAAACACGACAATTTAAAATAAACGGCAAAAAAATATTCTTGTTATGTAATAGTTGCTCTCTAACTACCGTATTTCCAGGTTTTTTTTTGTTAATAGTATTGTATTTAAATCATTGGGGATCCTTTTATTAAGTTGATTTCCCAAACAAAAACAATCCTGGGACCTTGTGTGGATAATATTTAGGACGTGTTTTTTTTCATATATATTTTTATGCATTCACTTACAATATTGGCTTATTATAACGAAAGTAATTTCTTTTTTGGTTTTTTTTTTAAATGCAAAATATTTAAGGAATACACAACGGTAACAACCAAAACGAAGTAAGACGTTAAGGCTTTATTATATGTATATACATTGATGAAAAAAGGAGAGAGAAAGATTCCTTTTTTTCCAAAGATCAAGTCAGGAGATCAGGGTGACGGTTTCCTTTCTTTGCTGGACCCAGGTTTTCTTTCGTTGTGAGGCATTTTAGGGATAAGTTTGGTTAGGTTTTAATTAATGCAGAATTCATATTTCCGTTTTTCTTTGTAACTTTTGCTATGATGGTCAAAATGGAGTGAAGACCTGATTGGGTAGCCCTACTCCTCCAACACCCCCTCTCTCCCTCTAACCACCACTAGTTCCGGCCAACTGTCCGAGACAGTTAATAACCAGAGGGCGGTACATAGTCATAGGATGGGGAGGGTAAGCCCTATGAGCCTCGTGTCACCTAGAGGCTGAGGCTGCTTCTCGTTAGGAGCATGACATCGTTTTCTCTTGCATCCCTTTGTAATCATTCCCGTAAAAATTTATGTGCATCCCTAGTATATCGAATAGTCTTCGGTCCAGCTACAGGACTCAAAGAGTGCCCGCATAATGTTCGGGTGAGTGTACCGAGGAGTGTGAGGCAAGATCCCACACCGATCCGGCGAGCTAAGCACGGCTAGCTAGGCGGGCCCCTCACTTCTTCGGTCACTGACCAAGCCTACACGGCTACTTACGCTCACCCCGGTAGTTCCCATAACCTATCCCAATCCCTTTTTGGTTGTGAGCTACGAACAGGTTGTAACAAATAGCCTAGTGGTGCTGACAACCCTCCTTCCAATCCATGTCCGCATGCAGCCATCTGTTGGTTGCCTGTGAACATGGATTTCTCACAATTTACCGATAACAGTTTCACCTTTAATAAAAACGTCATCAGTATAACATACAGCTCCCGTGCCTCGTAGAAGCTCATCCATCGATCTCTGGAAGATACTGGGAGCGCTTTTCAGATCGTACGGTAACCTGGTAAAACGGTAAAGGCCTATGTGGGTATTTACAGTAAAAATGTCTAGCCTCTAGTTAAATCGAGACCGCAGAAATACATTTCACCTAGTAGAGATGCTAATACGTCTTCCACATTTGGAAGAGGGTAATGCTCCATATCAGTGACCCGGTTAAGGGAGACTTTAAATCTGCACACAGCCTTAAATTTCTATTCTTTTTGACGACGCCTACGAATGGACTCGCCCATTTGCTGTATTTTACAGGAGCTAAAATACCATTTCTATGAAGACGATGTATCTCGGATTGAACCTTGGAAAAGCATTTTCCTTTAATGCTACTGATGCCATATACCCCCTTAGAATAGTGGGCTGCACAGAGAATACTTTCACAAATGTACTCTGCATGTCAGCTTAAAACTTTTCTATAACGACGGATGACTTTTGAATGCTGGCTACTTTTGAGGATGATTGGTGAAAGAATACTCTCCAGTTGGGGAAGAAAACATCTAACCATTTCCGGCCAATCAAAGTGACAAATGGCTTTTGACTATCGACTATAAGAAGGTCGAGAATTTCAGACTTTCCTCTAAAGTTGACTCTAACAGCTCTCTGCCCAACTATCCCCCATTTTTCCCCGGTAACAGAACTTACATTTTTTTGCAACTATCCAGGGTTCTACTTGCAAAATGTTTGTTGCAGATATGACTTAACAGAACTGTTGCACAGGCTCCTGCGTCAATTTCTACCTTAATAAGACGACTGTCTATGGAAACTGTTAATGGCCTGACTTTATTAACCTTGACTAAACTGAATTTTCTCTTTTGGACTTTTTCACATGACTGGCAGGTTTTCTGACGAATGATAGGAATTGAATTGACTGAATTGGGCTTACCATTTCCCGGGCTAATCACGTTTACACAATTCAATGTATCCTCTGAATAATCCACTGATGACGATGATGAATCTTCAACTTGGTTCAGTTCTTTGCTTTTTTGCCTTTAGCCCACTCCTTCTTGTAGGTTTTGGAAGTATGACTCTTCTGATTGCACGAATGTTATCCTCCACTGCATTAACAAGAAACAGTTCCTCTACCCATTCGCAATAAGTGTTGAAATCGTTTTTTGATTCATTGAAGGGTTCTTTGTTCCCAATTAATATCATTGTCACCCACTTAATATTTTCCACGGAATTGTGCAACAAATTCGAAAAAACACCAATTTATATGATAAGGCTTAAATAATTCCCGACAATACAGTCGACGAAGCACTAGACGCAACTTGATGAGATGATCAGTAAATTTTGCGCTTGACTCAACGTGACCACCCGACGAAAATCACCTTTCTGACATCGATGCATGCACATTCACCAAAATTGTGACAAAAAACTTTTTCCGCTCGACTTGCAAAAATATTTTTCTTTCCTCTAGAGTTCTTTCCGCTCGTCGTCAAATGATATGCCCGTCAGCCGGTTATCAGGAACTAAAATCAAACACCGTACATCTGCTTGCTTTGGACTTTATTCAGCGAATGCACAATTACAGCTTTCTAATACAAATTCTACTGTGTACATCTGGCCTTATACATATATGTATGCATAGCAATTGAGAGAGCGATCTTTCTTTACTTCATACAACAGTATGTAACATATTGTTACGCAACGCCAACAGGCTAATGCCAACCGAACGTCGCGCTGAGGACAGCTGATCTGTAAAGAAAGTGGGTGATGTAACGCAACGCCAACAACGCTTACGTCAAAGTCAATGCCAACAACGCTAACGCCAAAGCCAACGTCAACAAAGCGCATCGCGCACCTGTTATTTTTACCTAAATTTTCTATCATGTTAATTGACGTAACCGATATTTCTTGGTGGAATTCCATTTTGATTTTAACACAAAACCGAAATTTTTTTATATATATGTCTATTCCACTAATATTTATTTACCTTGTTAGGTTACCGCGGTTTCGCCTCACTCCCGTAGGCATCTTCAGACCGACTGTCTGAAGATGCCTACGCGAGTGAGGCGAAACCGCGGTATAAAGCGGCGTAAAACGGGAGAGGATTAGTCGAGGAAACTTCTGTGCGTTGCGATCAGCTCACTTGGCAATCCCTTAGGTTTTTTTTTTAATATCGAAATTTATAGTTTCACCTCTACAACGGTGGAAGGCGGTTTAGGCAAGGTGGCAAGACCATTTAATACATGGTAGACACCCTCTGGGTAACTTTTGAACTTCGCCCAGAGATTTAGGTAAGTACCGGTATTACTTATAAAAGGACACTGGGATTAATAACTTTTGTTTCAGTGTAAATAGCTTTAACAAATATTATAGATGAGTCGATAAATTTGGTAAAGTCTTGTGATGGGTCCATACCGGCATGGATATGATTTGGCAAATTTTATTCAACTGTCCTGTGATTGGTTTATACAGGCCAATATAATTCAAAACGGTTCTATAAATCATGCAGGTGGACCAATATCATTCAAAACTGTCCTGTAAAAGATAACGATAGGCACGAATATTTTTCAAAAATGTAATTCGAAACCGTCCTGTAAAGAATAAAGATAAGCACAAATCTTACTTGCAAAATCTTACTCGAAACTGTCCTGTAAATGATAAAAATAAGCACAAATATGGTTTGCAAAATATCACTTGAAACTGTCCGGTAAATGTACAATTACGTTTTAGGGGCATGTACATATAAGCACTGCGATTACTTCACTAATTCACAGAAGACGATAAAGTTCGTGGTATATACAAAAATAGTAGTAGCAGTTCTCTTCGGGCCGGATGCTGAGGGTTTTCCAACCAGAGTGAACACACTTTGGGCAGAGTGTAGGCACCTCTGTGAAAAACTGCTTTCTGCACTTATGGGGAAGAAATTGCGTTTAACGGGGTGCAGCCCCAGTGACTCCCTTGGTGGAGACGTCACAGCACGCTTAACTTACGACTTTTCATCCACTAACATTTGGAGGCCCCAAAAAGGGCGAACTCTGTTACACTGCTGTCTTTTGAAAACATTACCTTAATTCGATGAAGACTGCTGCCCTTTTGCACTTATAGCGAAGGTGTTGCGTTTAACGGGGTACGACCCCAATGACTCCCTTGGTGGAGAAGTCGCCTCACGCGTGCTTTCACAATTTCCCTGACACTAAAATTTGGTTTCCAACGCAGTCCCTTTCGCAAGATGCTCTATCTCTTTGGTCTTTTTACTCCGTCAATCTACATAACAGGCGTGTGTCCCTGTGCTGCCAGCACTTTCACCGCCCTGACTGCAACAAATTTTCCACGAGTATGTTCTCTTCCAGTGAAATGAAAGGCACCAACTACGAGATTTGCGTTCTGTCTTTTATTGCAAGATAAGTAATTTCACTTTGCGACAACAAGTGGGGAGAAAATGAAAAATTAAAAAAACTCCACTAACTTTTTGAGTACACGTCTGACTTCTACAAAAAGGATGCAGCGAGAACCTGACCGGAATCGGCTTCGGTTCCCCACCGTTTCGAAACTTTTTTCGTTCCGGATGTTTAGGGCGCGTTCACTTTCTTTTGAACTTTTCAAAAGCTTTTAGTTATTAACAATTTGCATTTACTTATGTTGAAAAATTACATTTATGTTAACGAAAATTATTATTGGTTACGAAACGGAGGGGGAAATGTGCCGACTGGTTTTGCTTATCGGTTTTCCATGTATACGCTGGTTTGGTTTCCAGCCCCTGGATTACGCCTACGGTAACGATTTCCTGCTGGTGAAGTCACTAAAGGGAACGCGACCCTCGTAAAAACGTATCGGAATAACCGAAATAATTGCTAACGCTAACTCAGTGTTATATCCGAAGCCAGTTGGAGCGTAAACGCATTGTGATTTGCGATTCTGGGTGATCAGTTTTCTACAGAGTTCAAGTTCAAGGCTGTACATAAGAGAGAGCAAGACGTGGTGATTCGAAACTACAGATTTGTGACTTCATACGCGTATACCAGAATCGCGAAACGTGATTGAATCGGGTAGCTACGCCCCTTTTGTTTGTAGTGTGAAGAGTCGTTCACTGCTTTGCGCGGTATTCACCCCAAAAGAGCTCTGTTCACGTAAATCTCGGGCTTATGTGGATGTGACGTTCTATTTCATCGGTGTACTGTTGCGACGTCCTGACAAGGGTTTCCACCTCAAATTTTCTGGATTCTGGGATTGGCTGTCGTGTTTTATTTCGGCTGACCTAAATTTCTTTTGTCAGATTTTCTGTCGGTGATTTGTTCCCTCTACTCAGTAATTAATACTCGCAGACGTTTAAGGTTTATATTTACAGATCTCCGTGCGCGGAACCTCAATAAAAGATTCAAGGTTTCTCACTTCACAAGGTTTCTCACTCTGAAAAGTTTTTTTTTCCTTCTCCTGTATACTTCGCAGAACACTAACAGGGGTGTAGTTACATTGTAAAAGGAGCTCTGACAAGGGTTTTATCATTACATAAGGAACTCTGAGAAGGGTTCCCCCACACCTTTTATAGCTTCGCTCGGCAACTTCAGATACTTCCTATTTGTGAAGTGGAAATCAGTATAATGGTCAGTCACCCTGATTTGAGCGAGTTGCTGGCCACCACCGCCCCACGTCTCGTACAAGATTCTAGGGCACCACTGCTCGTAGAGCCGAAGTCATAAATTCTGGCCGGGCCAGGAATGCAATGATCTGTGTCTTTTCCAATGGACCATTTCAGCCATCGGCCGCTTAATGCAGGAGCCTCCGTTTTCACTCCGCCTACGAGGATTAGGCTCTTTCAACGCGAGTACGACGGCAAGGACCCCTGGATGTCCTACAAACGACACTTCGAAGCTGTTTCGAAAGCCAACGCTTGGTCATCGGAACTAAAAACGCTGTATTTGGCCCCTTATCTTCGAGGGACCGCGCTGAACTTTTTCGACACTCTGGAAGGAAGAGTGCAGAATGACTACGAATTATTAAATCAAGCATTAGCAGAAAGATTCAGCGATGAATACCGACAACTGACAGCCCACAGCCAGCTGAGAGGGCGCATGCAGACCAGCCAAGAAAGCCTCACAGAATTTGCAACCGACCTTCAAGAATTATTGTACCTAGCCTTCAGGGACTGCCCAGAGACCGCCCGAAACCGTATAGCTTTATTTCAGTTCCTAGACGGGATAGCCGATGCCGAGATACAGCAGCGCGTACGAGACTTGGAGCCCACCACTTTGGAAAATGCACTTGCTCATGCGAGCCGAATGGAAGCAAGTAGGAGAGCTGCACTTGTCAGCCGAAGAAACATTCGGATAGTGGAAATTCTACCACACCACCTACCCCGGTTCTACCTATATCAATACAGCCCAAGAAAGTAGGTAAGCCGTCGGGAAAATGCTGACGTCTGATTTAGGGGAGCGCAAATCAGACGTCGAACTAAGCTCCGCTAACAACCAACAGACAGAGACCGTTCTCCCTAGTTATCCGACAACACAGAAACCTACGCCGACTACAAACCTGTCGAATTTATCTGAAGAGGTGGAAAATGAAGTTATAGGATATCTGAAATCGTACAACGAACGGAAAAAATACGGATTTATCTGCCGAAGTGACGACGGAACAGCAATCTTTGTCCATCGGGGCGAGTTGAAAAGGATTAACCCATTCCCGAGCCCACAGCTCTTAACGTACGCCGCCTACTTACAAAACCACCTGAAAGAAGCCTAGTAGACGCCGAGGTAGAACCCACTAAAAAACAGTCTGACTGGTGCCCACGCTTGGAAAGCCATACCTGCCTTTCACGCCCAACTAGCGAGGATACTTTAAACTAATAACTGCTGATTCGTCGGGGCAAGATTCAGCAGCAAGCCTAGCCCTACAAAGCCCACATATTGTCCTAAGCCTTACTAGTGGTACTAACCATCTCTGGGTGCATGGTAAAATTGCAGGGAAACCTTGCAACTTGCTCATTGACACTGGAGCCAGTCAAACTGTGATACACCCTCGAATATTGTCCCAGAGCCTACAAGACCACGAGATTACGCCTACCACCGCAGTTATTAGGGGAGTCAGCGGCGATATAACGCCTGTGAAAGGGATGGCCTACGTAAACATTGAGATTTCAGACTTCTCTACTACACACCCCGCCTATATTGCTGAAATCTTCGAGGATTGTATCGTCGGTATGGACTTTCTCACAAAATACGCCTGCTGCCTAAACTTATCCTCGGGAGAGATTATACTTTCCGGTAAGACCTTTAAGCTCAACCAAGCTTACTCACCCCCGGTTGTAGCGAGAACTACTAACGAGTTCTTTTTACTCGTCGGCCGCGCTTCTTTACTCGAGTTATCGACTGCGCCTACCGGAGATTCACCAATTTTGCTATCTCCGCTCCCGAACCTCTTGCCTGGCCTTCAAGTTTTCAACACCCTAAACCAATGCGGGAATGGAAGAGCCTGGGTGTGAGTCGCGAATCTCAGCGGGGAGACCATTCATATTCCTCCGTCCACTCCGCTATGCCAAGTTGAGGTAAAACCAGAAGTGCTAAATAGCCGAAGCCTCTTTTTGGAAGATGCGACCTCTGATTCAGCCGTTTTAGTAGACAAAGCTGCCGCAGAACTCCAGCCAAGCGAAACGGAAATGTTGTTGGAACTAGTCAAGAAACACGCCGAGGTTTTCTCCAAACATAAGCACGACCTGGGCCACACAGATCTTCTAGAGCACCACATCGACACGCAGGGAGCTGTACCGATAAAGCAGCCGCCGCGAAAAATACCTTTTGCTAAGAGGGCAGAAGCAGAGCAAATTCTTCAAGAGATGGTCGCTAACGGGGCCGTATTACCATCTAAAAGCCCTTGGAGTTCCCCCGTAGTGTTGGTCAGGAAGAAGGATGTGTCGCTGAGGTTCTGCGTGGACTACAGAAGGCTAAATGACGTTACAAGAAAGGATTCGTACCCCCTGCCTCGGATAGATCTCACATTGGACGCGTTGGGTGAATCTTCATGGTTTGCTACCCTCAACCTCCAGTCTGGGTACTGGCAGGTTCGTATGTCTGTCAAAGACAGAGAAAAAACCGCCTTTTCCATCGGCTACGGACTTTGGGAATTTGCTGTCATGCCATTTGGGCTGACCAACGCGCCTGCAACTTTCCAGCGTTTAATGGAACTTGTTTTAGAGGGCATCCCTTACAATGTCTGTTTGGTCTACCTAGACGACGTTATCGTGCACGGGAAAAGTTTTCAACAACTACTGCAACATCTAGACCTCGTCCTCAGCCGTCTTTTGTCCGCAGGCCTAAAAGTGTCGCCATCCAAATGCCAGTTATGCAAAAGGCAGGTCAAGTTCCTGGGACGTATAATCTCACCGGTGGACATATCCCCGGACCCCGATAAAATACAGGCCGTCCAAGATTTGCCCACTCCGGGAACAAGAGAGACGTTCAATCGTTCCTGGGACTCTGTGCTTACTACCGGCGTTTTATACAAAATTTCTCGTAAACGGCGAAGCCTATGACCAAACTTACAGAGAAAGCAGCCACCTTCCAATGGACCCCAGAATGTGCGGACGCCTTTACTAGTCTTAAAACCAAATTAGTCAACTACCCGATTCTAGCCCAGGCTAATGAGCAAGACCTCTTCCTCCTTGACACCGACGCGAGCCATTACGCTTGGGGTGCGGTTCTATCACAGGTGCAGGACGGAGTCGAGCGTGTGATAGAGTACCATAGTAAAACAATGAGTAGACCGGAACAAAACTATTGCGTAACTAGGAAAGAACTTCTCACAGTTGTGAAAGCCATCAAACATTACCAGCCTTACCTATTCGGCCGACACTTCATCCTACGGACAGACCATGCCTCACTCCGCTGGCTGACCAACTTTAAGGAACCCGAAGGACAGATAGCGCGTTGGCTCGAGCAGCTACAGGAATACGACTTTGAAATCCAGCATAGCCCGGGAACAAACACGGAAACGCGGATGCTATGTCTCGTCGCCCATGCCTAATAAAGGAGTGCCGGTACTGTCAACGGTTGGAGGAAAAGGAAACAGTCCACCTACGGCTAACCACAGTTCTACAAGATTTGCCAACCTTTTAAGGAAAAGACCCGAACCTGTGCATAGTTCGAGATTGGTTACGAGCGGGCCCCAGAACATGCTGAAGTCGCTTCTCTTAACCCTACGTTAAAGGCCTACAGAGCGATGTTTCCATATTTAACACTGCACAATGATACAGCTTGCCGAATCCATGCGACATCATCGGGGGTCATCTATCAAATTTTATTACCGGCATCGTTGAAGGAAGAGGTTTTAAAACAGGCGCACGACAGCTCTGTGGGAGGCCATCTCGGCGTAAAACGTACCACAGATAAAATTAAAAGCCGGTACTATTGGATTGGATGCAGCAGGGACGAAGGAAGATGGTGCGAAAGGTGTCAGCTATGCAACCAGAGGAAAGGACCCACTCGGAAACAAAAAGCCCCTCTCCAGTTGTACACGGTCGGCGCCCCGTTCGAGAGAATAGCAGTGGATATCCTGGGGCCACTACCAGCGACATCTAGCAATAACAGATACATCATAGTCGTGATGGATTACTTCACGAAGTGGCCTGAAGCGCTGCCTACCCCTGATCAAACGGCTGAGACAGTCGCTGAGGCCCTCGTCCAGCAGGTCTTTTCACGTTTTGGTGTCCCCTTACAACTTAATTCGGATCAAGGACGCAACTTCGAGTCTACTTTATTCTAAGAAGTTATGAAAAGGCTTGTGATTGATAAAACGAGGACAACGCCACTCCATCCCCAATCAGACGGGATGGTGGAAAGGTTTAACAGGACGCTATTGAACTATCTATCCAAGTATACGAGCGATCATCAACGAGATTCGGACAAAAGTCTTCAGCTATGCCTACTCGCCTACCGAAGTACTCGACACGAAAAACTACCAAAAACTGCCATGCCTAGCTATAAGTATGTAGAAAGTCTGATCGTACGCCTTCAGACTGTTCACGAACAGGCGCGTGACAACCTAAAGACGATTAGCCGAACCATGAAACAGAGATACGACTTATCGGCTCGAGCTAATCTGTTCCGAGAGGGTGATAAAGTCTGGGTGTATTATCCGAGAAGGCGTAAAGGAAAATGCCCCAAGTTACAACGAGATTGGGAAGGGCCGTATACGATTTTGCAGACAGTAGGCGAAAAAATAAAAAAAGACAACGGGAAGAAAGTGTTTAATCTGCATAGGAACCGTCTAGCGCCTTGCCTACCGCATTTGGAAGACTAGGACCTGGTCCCTTCAAGAACAGAAATTCTAACGCCTACCCACAGCCTAATAAAAGTGATCACAGTAGCCCAAGGGTTAGCTAGGAAGATCGAGAAGCGCTGGGTGAGAAGAACGCCATGGTTGACCTTCTAAAACGACTCTCTGCACTAAATGTACAGTTTGATGCCTACCGGCTGCTGATATGATACTTGCATATGAAGTGTTAAAAGGACCCCGCCAAATATCATTTATTTAACGTAAGGTTCACATATGTCACAATGAAGCGGGCTTAACGTCTGAAAGAGAATTTCACCGGAGATGAATACACGTCTTAGACGGTGCCTGGAGAGTAATCATTTGGAATAAGAAGAATGTCGCCACCTCCCGCAGGCTGTTGCTTTTTGCCAGGTTCGTCAAACCATCCCACAAGGACCGGAAAATATGCCTGAAAACTTTAGAACTGGAAGCGAGAATTACGGATGATCTTACCAGAGCAGCGTTTTCCTTCCAGCGCGCGACTGGACTCTACTGGACCCGGACCCCCAACAATCGCAGCTAGTAGGAAGCGCTTAAACTTAGGTCGTTACCAACGAAAGATGGAAATAACGCTCCGAATGGACACCCCTAAAAAGTAGTTAACTCAAGACGACCACTACAACTCGCACTCTTAGATCTGCATAACCAAGAAAAGGCAACGCCAGCCAATCCCATCCAAGCCTAACCAAAAAGTCTACCAGGATTTCCCAGAAGCACATCCAGCCTATGACAACTCGTCAGCCTAATCAGCCGAAAGTTTGACAGAACTCTACGCAGCTTTCGGGATGCTGGTGAATTTTGCCCAAGCATGGAAACTTCAAAAAAAAAAAACCTACTAACCAACATAATAAATGCCAAGACAAACCTACTTATAATCAACCTAAGCCTAACATTTATTAATCAAAGCTTAATAACACCAGTCAGTGTGCTTATGTACGCCCAGGGTAGATCTATGTTTATGGTAAACCTACTTATCTGCCGTTTTAATATAATCCTAGCAACTGTACTTACCAAGCCTAAAAAAAAAAAATTCAACAACAACCGCCTTATTATTCGAAGGCATTAAAAGGTGAGTGAGAGGCGCCCTCCACCTAACGTCTCCCCCGGCCGAATAGTCTTTGTCAGTAATGGCGAGGAGGAAATGCCTTTTGGACTGCCGGCCATACATTGTGTGTGTTGTGAACATGTATTTATCCTCTGTATGCCTACCAAAGCTTATAGCGAGCCTTTCCAAACAGACAACTTACCGATATTCCTACTCAGCCTACACAAACAAAAGCTTACAGCAGTCGGAACAAATCTCTAAAAGCTCTGTATGCCTATCAACGCTCTAGCTAGCTTACCCCTACAGAAAACCTATCGTCTACCACTCCAATATTAATCCCGCGCTTACCTAACCTACCAAGCTAGCTTAAACAAGAAACTGTCGTATACGATAGTCATCCTGCTATGCGAAAACATTAAAGGGCGAATGAGAGGCGCCCCCCACCTAACCTCTCCCCCGGCCGAGTAGTCTTTGTCAGTAATGGCGAGGGGGAAATGCCTCTTGTGTGACCGCACATCGGAGCGGAGAGGTTTCACATGTTCATCCACCTGAGCTAGCCGATTATAGAGTTCCACGGATACTCAATCAGGTGGGTAAATGAAGATTGGGTTTGATGACCTCGCCTCAGCACAGACATTTGCCGGCTCAAGCTCAGGGTATGGGGGCAGGTTGGCACAGGCCAACCAAATCTTCCGATGCTATGCTGGGTGCTTGCATTTACTTATTTGAATGACCTCTTACCCCTTCGTCTCTTCCACCTACCATTTCACTGACGGACGTATAAACCTCCAGCCCTCCCCATTAGCGCGCAGCCGTGAGGGACCGCAGAACAAATCGACTCACCTACTCGATCAACATATCTCGATTACACCAAGTAACTTAACAACCTCATTCTCGGCTAATAATTACTCTTTATTGTTGTACTATATTTATAGTTACTAAGTTAAGCCACACGATCTACTTAATTCACTGATACTATCCCTAAATGTATATATTTGCTTATGATAAAGAAACCAAAGAGAATTAAAAAAAAATTACCAATTTGTTTTAAATTAAACTATATTAAACCAACTGAGTTAATTAAATTTGAGGTGCCAAAAATTAATTCATTAGATCTTTTAATTTTCAAGAAAACTTTTAACTGAATATTAATATCTTAAGTGGTTCACCCAACTCAAGATCTCACTTCCACGGATGAGCAAAACAAATTTTTCGGTAGATATGAGGATAATAATAATAGGATTTTCTTCTTCTATAAGCGAGTCGTCAATATGTATAGCGCGTACATATATAAAACATATAATTAAAATTCTGTACTTACGTCCGTTGGTGTGCCGCTGGCTGAAGCTTCATCCAGTCTGCTACTTTTCTGCTACTACTAATACTGCAAATAATATAATCGCAATGATGCGAAAACAAACCCAAATTAACTGAAATTTATCAAAAACTATCACAAACAATTTCAATCAAATATCTAAAATGCTAATTAAATTAAGATGCTAATAAAACATACTAATTAAATCCAAAATACTAATTAAATCCAAAATGCTAAATATCTCTCTAACGTTACTGCATTTATGTACTGATTACGACTGGGTGGAATGTGGGTATAACGGGAAGAAGCGCTGTCGGGACCGTTGTTCGTCCCGTAATCCAGCGTCTGGAAGTTTACCTTTCTTTTTCTTTGTTGCAATTTATGTGGGTACGTATGATACCTGATGCACTATTAAATCATCAACGTTTGCGGATGCCTGTATATAAAAAAATTCTTTGATTTCTTTTCGGACTTCCTTAAACTTTGTTACCTGTATAAAATAAAATGTCCCGTTACCCAGCCTTGTTTCCTTTCGCCGTTTAATGGCTCGCGCACCTAAGGAAGAAGTTCAAAACCTGGGTAGTATCCTTTAAAGTCTCCGACGTGTCCCGGGAAAGAACCCTAGCGGTCCGTATAGCGGAATCTTCACCGAGGAATTAGGTAGCCAGCACCACTTTTTGGGGTTACTCTGCGTAGTCACACTTTATTAATTTAATTAATATCTTACTACACTTGCCACTAGCTCACCTATAAATTGAACTTCCTACACACGCGTGAAGATACACTAATTAAACGTGCAGGTTTGTTCACTACCTGCTGCACTTTTTAACACCTTCAGTTGTCTTGGCTGCGTACTGTGGTTTAAAATTTACCAAATATATAAATTCGCAGCTGATGACCGTCGGGCACGCTAGAGAAGTGGTGACTGATCATGTCTCTTATCAACATCTGCTGCAATCAGCATACCTCGAGTCTGCCCGTTAGTGGCTTTCCCTGAACTCCCGTCCAGTCTCTCTTGTGACCAAACAATTTTTTGGCTGTAGTCAGCAGTTGCGTTGAGGTGAGCCATAATGTGCAGAAAACAGATGACTAAACCAGCGGTTTATTATTCTCTCAGAATATTTCTCAGCTGAGTTAGTCGTCTGCTTTGAATGACCTCAACCAAGCTGAGTTTTATTTAATTTGTTTTTATTTATTTTTTGGAAACACCGATGCATGGCCGTTACACTTGAACTGCCGGCTAAACAGTTGTATTTTGTTGTTTGTGTTCGTACTATGCTAACACCCATAAAACTCCTGCAAATCCAACCAAAGCCTACCAGAACCTATAAAAAGCCTATGCGAGCCTATTAAAGGTTCAAAGCCTATTAAAACCAAGCAAAGCCCGAACACTCCCCGTTTCGCTTGTCCTCTAGGCGCCCTATATTAAGCCTCTCAGTCGAGTCGAAGGACCCCCGACAATTCTACCGTGACCGGCTAACTTAACGAGACGCTGCCTAATGATGGAGTGCGGCACCCAAGTTCATAGGACTGATGGCCGAAGGACGGGCGGCCTTAGCGAAGGGAGAAGTCGTTGCAAAAGCGCCAACACCATAATGGTATCCGCCTTCTTTTGCTAAATTAATTTTACTATTACAGATAGACAGCGTCAACAACTTAGACATCATTAAACAGCTCGTCCTAGCCGGAGTGGGTCAACCAATTATCAGGGTCGTAAAAGGACGCTGAGGACAGCTTTTCGCGGAGATGGGGGTGATGTTACGCAACGCTGACAACGCAACGCCAACACGCTAACGCCAACCGAACGTCGCGCTTAGGACAGCTGATCTGTAAAGAAAGTGGTGATCTAACGCAACGCCAACAACGCTTACGCCAAAGCCAATGCCAACAACGCTAACGCCAACGTCAACAAAGCGCATCACGCACCTGTTTTTTTACCTAAATTTTCTATGGTTAAGTCAAATTTAAGCGAACCCGCTGCAGTCGGCACATTTCCCCCTCCGTTTCGTAACCAATAATAATTTTCGTTAACATAAATGTAATTTTTCAACATAAGTAAATGCAAATTGTTAATAACTAAAAGCTTTTGAAAAGTTCAAAAGAAAGTGAACGCGCCCTAAACATCCGGAACGAAAAAAGTTTCGAAACGGTGGGGAACCGAAGCCGATTCCGGTCAGGTTCTTGCTGCATTCCTTCTCTTTTTCTGCCGCCTTTTGTAGAAGTCAGACGTGTACTCAAAAAGTTAATCGAGTTTTTTTTGTTTTTCATTTTCTCCCCACTTGTTGTCGCAAAGTGCAATTACTTATCTTGCAATAAAAGACAGAACGCAAATCTCGTAGTTGGTGCCTTTCATTTCACTGGAAGAGAACATACTCGTGGAAAATTTTTTGCAGCCAGGGCGGTGAAAGTGCTGGCAGCACAGGGACATACGCCTGTTATGTAGTTTGACGGAGTAAAAAGACCAAAGGGATAGAGCATCTTGCGAAAGGGTCTGCGTTGGGGACCAAATTTTAGTGTCAGGGAAATTGTGAAAGCACGCGTGAGGCGACGTCTCCACCAAGGGAGTCACTGGGGTCGTACCCCGTTAAACGCAACACCTTCGCTATAAGTGCAAAAGGGCAGCAGTCTTCATCGAATTAAGGTAATGTTTTCAAAAGACAGCAGTGTAACAGAGTTCGCCCTTTTTGGGGCCTCCAAATGTAAGTGGCTGGAACGTCGTAAGTTAAGCGTGCTGTGACGTCTCCACCAAGGGAGTCACTGGGGCTGCACCCCGTTAAACGCAATTTCTTCCCCATAAGTGCAGAAAGCAGTTTTTCACAGAGGTGCCTACACTCTGCCCAAAGTGTGTTCACTCTGGTTGGAAAACCCTCGGCATCCGGCCCGAAGAGAACTGCTACTACTATTTTTGTATATACCACGAACTTTATCGTCTTCTGTGAATTAGTGAAGTAATCGCAGTGCTTATATGTACATGCCCCTAAAACGTAATTGTACATTTACCGGACAGTTTCAAGTGGCATTTTGCAAACCATATTTGTGCTTATTTTTATCATTTGCAGGACAGTTTCGAGTAACATTTTGCAAATAAGATTTGTGCTTATCTTTATTCTTTACAGGACGGTTTCGAATTACATTTTTGAAAAATATTCGTGCCTATCGTTATCTTTTACAGGACAGTTTTGAATAATATGGGTCCACCTGCATGATTTATAGAACCGTTTTGAATTATATTGGCCTGTATTTACCAATCATAGGACAGTTGAATTAAATTTGCCAAATCATATCCATGCCTGTATGGACATATCACAAGACTTTACCAAATTTATCGACTCATCTATAATATTTATTAAGGCTATTTACACTGAAATAAAAGTTATTAATCCCAGAGTCCTTTTATAAGTAATACCGGTACTTGCGTAAATCTCTGGGCGAAGTTCAAAGTTACCCAGAAAATTTCGGATTATATCTGACATAGAAGATCAGGACCCCTATTTGCCATTTACAGGAAATTTGCATTAGTATTACTCGCGCCAAAGAAAATTCATTACTCCAAAGGAACTATCGCATTTCATTTTTATAAACGCTACTAGTGCTTCCTGCTTACCTCTACCCTTAGACGGATTTGCCTTCCACCGGAGGTTATTGGATTCTAATTGTGAAGTGATATTAGTGCGAGCAACTAACCTAGAGACTGTCAAGTTTTATTCGCTGCCGCCTAAGAACTGTCAAGTTTTATTCGCTGACTATCTATTTATTTATTTATTTATTTAAGCTTAATGCAAGCTATTACATAAAAAAATACATTGGGAGCCATTGGGGTTCCGGCTTTTCTTGGATCAGTGAAGTTTTTTTTTGTGCGTTCGATGAACGGAATCTAAACCTATAGGCTAGAAATTGGTGTTAAAATTTCGGAGGGTGTCTACCATGTATTAAATGGTCTTGCCACCTTGCCTAAACCGCCTTCCACCGTTGTAGAGGTGAAACTATAAATTTCGATATTAAAAAAAACCTAAGGGATTGTCAAGTGAGCTGATCGCAACGCACAGAAGTTTCCTCGACTAATCCTCTCCCGTTTTACACCGCTTTATACCTGGGGGTGGGGGGGGGGGGGGGCTAACACCTAAAAAAACGCAATCCGTACTACACCACCCACCGATTTGGTCGTGGACAATTTTGCTTATCGGTTTTCCATGTATACGCTGGTTTCCAGCCCCTGGATTACGCCTACGGCAACGATTTCCCGCTGGTGAAGTCACTAAACGGAACGCGACCCTCGTAAAAACGTATCGGAATAACCGAAATAATTGCTAACGCTAACCCAGTGTTATATCCGAAGCCACTTCGGGCGTAAACGCATTGTGATTGGCGATTCTGGGTGATCAGATTTCTACAGAGTTCTAGTTCAAGGCTGTACACAAAAGAGAGCAAGACGTGGTGCTTCGAAACTAGAGATTTGTGACTTCATACGCGTATACCAGAATCGCGGAACGTGATTGAATCGGGTAGCTACGCCCCTTTTGTTTGTAGTGTGAAGAGTCGTTCACTGCTGTGCGAGGTATTCACCCCAAAAGAGCTCTGTTCACGTAAATCTCGGGCTTATGTGGATGTGACCTTCTATTTCATCGATGTACTGTTGCGACGTCCTGACAAGGGTTTCCACCTCAAATTTTCTGGATTCTGGGATTGGCTGTCGTGTTTTATTTCGGCTGACCTAAATTTCTTTTGTCAGGTTTTCTGTCGGTGATTTGTTCCCTCTACTCAGTAATTAATACTCGCAGACGTTTACGTACGTCGACGTGTTGTCTGGAAAAAGTACTTGGTTGGAGACTCGCTCTTTCGCAACCAGCTCAACAGGTTTCGGAACACAAGCTCCAAGCTATGCTTGTAGCTTTAGGCCCGAATGACAATTCCGACTGATCAGCCGACTGCAACTTTGCTGAAATGGGAAATACATGTAACTTGATTAAATTGCAGCTTCGACTTCTCAGCCGACTGCGACTGAACTTAGACTTTGCTCAAAGTGCAAAGTCGCAGTCACAAAGCTGCAATTTAATTTCAAATTTGGATTTGGCGTTGACTTCGACTGAAATCTCAGTTGCAGCCAACTGATCAGTCGTAATTGTAATTCGGGCCTTATGCTATCAATTGTTTTTTCCAACATCTCAGCAATGGCTAAAGTTTGTAAAAATATTTTCATTTTCAAGCCTTTGGTGCCAAAACTGAATGAATTCTTTTATGAACTGCTCCGAAATTGACAAGTTATTTTTGTAAATTTCGCTTTTCGGCCAAAGTCCTAGTCGCCACAACAAGAAGGGGATCACTTAATAAACAAAGAAGAATGTAAGACGAAACGTAAGGCCTCTTATCCTCGTTCCAGAAAAGCTTCCATGGACATTTCGGAAAACTCCAATGTTTGGTTAAGTCAATGGTAGAAATTGTATTGAGCTCATTACCTTGTCTTAACCCCATAACCTAATTAATCAATCAATGAATTATTACTTCATTCTTCATTATAATGTAACTATCATAATAATCTTACTATCCCAATCTCAATTTACCTCATTCTTCAATTTACTTCATACTTCATTATAATATTACTATCCCAATTTCAATCCCATACAAATGGGAAATCTACCATGGGAAACCAATATTTGAAAAACAATGATTAAACAATTCGTCTTAGAATACAAAACCCAATTTCCGTAAAATTTCCTAAAAAATAAAAAAAAACAGAGAACACATATTTCAACGGAAATTCGCCTTCGAAATAAAATGCCGAATTTCCGTCACAAATCAATACTTTGTGTGTGCAATAATTGCGCTTCCAATGCAAAATTACATAATCATGTTGTATTAACCTTCGAGAGCGAAACAGTAATCTGACTAAATAACCATGCTCTACCTCAATAAACCAGTCTAATAACCAGTTATGCCAATTAACGAAATATTTTATTAAAAAAATAGTTACCACGACAACCCAACGTCTCAGGTGAAGACATGACCACGATTCCCACCAAGAGGAAATGCAGACGGTATAACTGATACGGTGTGAGAGTTGTCGTTCTCAATATCAAGTTAAGCCCAAAATACAATGAGGCCGACACAGCGTATTGGTCGACAAAACTGTCTTTGAAGTATGGTGCTACCGTAGCTCTAGATACAATGGCACCAACACAGCAAAGTTGTTAGATAAAGTTCGGCGAAATTCGAAATTTGCTGGCGCCGAGAACAACATTTGAGTTTGACATTTCATTCTGAAAGGCAATCTTGGCGCGTCAAGTTTCAAACGAATTTATGAAAATGAATTTTGAGGAGGAATTAATAGATTGATCGAGAAGTTGAATATATTTATAATAAAAAAACATTCACAATACAATTAACTATTTTTAAAGCTCTTTTCTCTATTTATTCTTCCCATTTCTTAATTTCAGATATAAAAGTCACTACTATTTTCCGCAATTATTTCGCTGTCAAACAAGAAATGACAGCGATATGTCGGCGTCATTTATTATAACACCAACATTTTTACCGACAAAAGTTGGTCATCATAACGTGTCGGCTTTAACAGGTAGATCCCACAGTTTGAAGCCCTTAAGAAGTGCAACAAAAATCCATAAAGCAGTAAATGGAATTTAACACTCAGCGTTCATCAGCATGTTCCTGTTACTATTGTAAGTCATATTACTAAGTAAAATTGGAGCATAATAAGAGCAAAATTAGTTGTGAAAATTTGATTTTTTTTATCTAATTACCACTATTAAAGTGAAACATATAAAAAGATACTTGGGATTGCGGCAAGTTTGCAATCATATGTTTTTCATAAATTCAACCATGTAAACGCCTTCTGTTCTTGAAGGCAAATGACTTAGCAATTTGCGCAAGTCATGCAGTTGAAGATTTTCACATGAATTAAAAGTATGTACGTGCTTGCATTCGTTTATAGTATATTATTTTGAGTTTCATTTAACCATTAATAAAAGCTTTGTCCACCAGTAGGACAAAATTACTACTGACAGAGATTAATCGCAAACATGATTTTCCCGCTGGAAAGAAAAAGAAGTCTGTTTTATGAAACTCAATCTATAAAAATATTAAAACTATTGATCTTGACATCCCTTTTTCGCCCCATGCACATAAAACAAAGTACTACAACTTACTCACAACATACAGGCGAGTAAAAAATGTGAAAATTGTACTGGAAAAGTAATAACTAGGTGGGAGAACTTCCATATTTTTAAAAAAGCTTATGGTGGAAAGCACCTCATAAAAATTCCAGAACATATTATTGCTTCCTTAAATATAGGGAAAACTCAAAGCAATTCAGAGGATGCAAATTATATCGAGTTTCAAAAAATGGAGAAAACCCCTCCGATAAGGTTAAAAAAATATGACATCTTAGACGTCTTGAAACTTCACGAAGGGAAGGAAAAAGTGTGACATAAAGAATTTATAGATTTAGAAGCACGGAAATTGGAAATTGAAATAAAGAAATTGCAGGCCATTGTGGAAATAAAAATCCGATTAGAGTAACTCAGATAATGACATATAATTAAACTCGGAATTTTTATTGTTTCTTGTGATATTTTTGTATCATGAAAGTGTTATTGATTTCTAAGAGGCTATTTTTGTTATTGTTAAATTTGAAATAAAAGAAAGTATGAAATTAAATCTTGTTTCATTTACAGATTTTAAGGATTTTTTGAATTATTTTGTCAGGGTCAAAGCCATTCACAAACTACTTCGATTTTAACTGTAGCTGATCGCATTCCTTGGTTGGTAGATTCCAAAGATCGCCATCTGTTTGGTTCACGAGATATATTTATTGTATTTCTATTACTGAAATACCTAAGTCATCAGAATTCAGACGAATAAAATTGTAGAGCACAACACAAGCCAATACTATCGTCAATATGCGACATACCGTGAGAGTGAGGCATGCTTGGGCATTAGTTCCACTCGCATACATTCAATATTGCATTAAAAAAAAGGCCGTCAAAAAAGATTTGTTCGTGTTGGATACCGACGTTTATAAGATCGTGACAGGCGACGAATCATGGATCTATGCATATGAACTTCGCAGCAAATGGTCGAATGTTTTTTCCGAATAATTGGACATGTCGCCACCGTACCATTACAGCAACGTAGAATGGTCAATTTTGAATGGTACACCACCATTTGTTTGCCAGAACTGTTCAGAGAAATAATGGAAAACCAATCGGCTCAAACAACTTAATTTTTGAGCACTCATAATATCGAATTCATAGGTTATTCTCCGTACAGTCCTGATTTGGCACCCAATGATTTCTTTTTATTCCCGCAGATCAAAAATAAAATTCGTGGTCAATGTTTGTCGACGCCTGAAACGCTTGATGAGTAGAAATCAAATTTTTTGGAGGTACCTCAATCGGAGTGGAAAAAGTGCTTCGAAAATTGGTTCAAAAACATGAAAAAGTGTATTGATCTTCATGGAGAATATTTTGAAAAACAATAAAGCCATTTTCGATTATAAATATTTATTTTTACTTGTTTATCTCAAAACTTCAGTAGCAACCCTCGTATTGTTACGAGAAAAAGAAAAACCTTTCGAAAGTTATGATTTCAAATTTACAAATAACGAAGAGTAAATAAATGTGTGCTCTAAGTACATATAACTTTAGAAGCAAATCAAAAAATTAAATTTGAAAAGTGTTTAAAAGTGCTAAAAAAAGAAAAATGGCTAACCCCGATAAGTAAGTTAGACCCCCGGTTTTAAATAATTCTTCTGCAACTGCTGCATCATCTAACTCAGCGCAAGCCAACCCACCAGTTAGCATTCCTGAATTGAAATTACTGATAACATCCATCGTTACTCAAGTCCTATCTTCGCAAACAAAAGGTTTAGTCCAAGCATTTTTGAATCCTAATTCCGAGTTGACCAGTGCTACCGATCAAACTATATACGCGCAATATCGCAATAATCTGTCTGAGCTGTTCAAAGTACCAGATGTCCTTCGTGGCCTTAGAGAGTTGTCCAGTAATCCACTCAAATTGTCCTCATGGAAGAAAAGCGTATCTATGAACCTACGAAAAGCACCACAAAATACTACGGAATTCTAAGCGTTATAAGGAATAAGATCGTGGGCAATGCAGACAGTAGTAGGGATATGGGGTTTCTGGCGCAAATGAGAAATGAGCACATTAAAAATGGTCAAATTGTGAGGGAAATCTTGGTCTGACGTCACAATTTTGCTCATTTCTCATTTGAGCCAGAAACCCCATAACAATTTTTGGAGAGATAAGGAAATGGCTGGAGATAAGGGAATGGATGCGTGCTTAGAATATAAAACAAAACAGGAATGGCGATAGCGTATATGAATCGTGTACATGAGCATGTTTTCTCCAGATGAGATTGAATATCCAAGAGAAAGGGAGATGGAATGAACTTAAGGACCATTTTTTGCAATCTTTCCCAAAACTAGTTTGCAAACAAACCTTATATTCACAGACGGTTCGAGAAAACATTTCCTATGGAGGCTTATTCTTAATTTAATTTAAAAAATTATAATATTTTGCATTACATATGATATAATACCGTCTTAAATGATAATTAGTTTAATGAAAAATATAAAGTGAATTAGTGACTTCGAACTACTTTCAAATTTAATTTGAATACCCCGCTCCTTGCCTTCTTAATAATTAAACCTGTACTGAACTTCTCACACATATGTTTTGGCTAATCAATCATCTGCTGGCTAATTTAGTGAAATTTAATTAAAACAGCAGAGGTATCTGGGATTTGAATAGCGGACCCCGATTTTCGCAGAAAAGTGCTATAGCCATGGGGCTATCAAGCTAATTGACAATGATACTTCTAAGTCGGTATATTAACAAATATTGAAGCTAAAAATAGAAAATTTGGATTATTAATTTATTTTGCGTATATATGAATACGAGCAGGGCAAGCTAAAAATAGATTTTATTGGCTTATTGAATTTAAAGACGCGATCTCTGGAGGACTTCTGTAATTAGTCGGAAAAACAATTTCAAAATAGCATCCGCAATTTCGCCTAAATTCATTGATAAATAATTAATAAATATCTGGTTCAATTCCTTTTAGCATAAAAAATCGCTGTAGCAACCTCGAAATTAAAAAAATTATCATTCAATTTCTTTTCCAGATCTAAATATAGACATTAATTCGAGGTCATATTATGAAATTATGTTGTGTTTATGAAACTAGCAAGTAAGTGATTCCACCGATTACGTCATCTGGGCCTTGATTACTAGTTAAAATAACACCATTGAGGAATAGCGAAAAGAATTTTTGTAATTAATGGAAAAAATCTGGTGTTTAAAAATAACATGCATCGCTTTGCATATATCGGTTGATAGTATCGGTACCCTAATTTCCTGATCAGAGTTGATTGCCCCCAAAACCGAAGCAGCAACCTTGAACATTAGATAGGAAGAGGAAATTAAGATAATCATTGACACGGTTGCAGCACTTTCTAAAAATAGCATCAAAAGCTTTGAATTTGGACGATAGAACAACAAAATCGTGGTAGCTGAAATGTCCTCTTTCGGTACTTTAGAGAGATTTATCATGTCAAGAACTTAAGAAAATAAATATCTTTTCGTAGCCTTAAACTTCGTTTTTTTCTTTTTTCAGTCATAATGATCTTAATAAGGGAAACCATATGTTTTATTGAATCGTAATTATGTTTTAAATTTATACCAAACTGGCAGCTAACAAACCCATATGACATTTAAAATTTAATTTTTGTATGCGTCATGTAACAATAGACCCAAATTGTGAGTTCACCGAAACAAACGAACGAAAAACTACTATCCCAATGACCTTTTCAAAATTTATAGAGAAATGCAGCTGAACCAATTGAAAGAAATTTATAACGCATTAAACAGGGCTTTAATAATCGTATTGAAAGCTTTCTATTGGAAAATTATGATGAAGGAATTTTGGACCTAAAACAATTTTTCTACAAAATCAAACCACAAGTTAAGATTTATAACTTGAAGCAAGTTTACAGAAAAACAATGCTATTAAGTTCAATATTGAATTGTTTTGTGAATTTATGAAATATGTTTAAACTGATGATGTAGATGAAAACGAAGTAGCTTTAGATATAAAATCTTTTCAGGCGAAGATGAACATAGCATCAGATAATTTTCAATTTTCAGACATACTCGATAGAATGATGAAACAAAATTATTGCAAAATCAGAAGAATTTCAAGAAATTGATAGCGGCTGGGCTCTTCTAAGAATCATCCACATTGAAGTGGAAGTATGATTGTCGTTTATTGCTTAAAGCTTTAAATGTAGTTAAAGATGCAATAAATATTATACCATTAAATAAGGAGCGCTATGTGTCACTTTCGGAAAGAATTTATGTTGCAAAAAATAAAATTATAGAAATGCGATTTTTTAGATTCATATAGATTTATGCCCTCTAGCGTAGAAAAATTAGTGAATAATTTCTCTGAAGAAAACTTAATATTAACCAGATCCTTTTATACAAATGACGATTTATTTAATGGGAAAAAGGGGTTTTCCCTATGAATATCTTAATTGCTTTGAACAATTTAGTGAAAATTCATTGCCCATGCAAAAGTATTTTGATAATAAATTTACAGATACGAAGTGTTCTGATAATGATTATGCGCATGCAACAAACGTTTGTAAAGCATTTGAAGCAAAATATTTGTAGGATTGCAGGATTGTTTAATATAAAATTGAAAAAAATGAATGAAAAGATTGATGTGCGCTTATACTTCAATTTTATTACAATTATCCTACTTAATTCTAACACTAATCTTCACAATATAATTCACCAAAAGAAAATAATAATTCAAAACAAAAAGAAATAAAAAAAAATAATAAAAAAAGAGCTGAAAGGAAATAAAGAATTAAAATTTTGTTTTACAAATTGCATGTAAAATCCCAATGTCCACTAGGCATTCAGGAATTTGCTGACAATTTGTTTTAAATGTACAACCTTGCTTTGAAACTCGACCTTACTCCTTGAACTTTCAGAAAAACTAAGAGGCCGATACCTGTCTGTTCACCTCTTTTATAGCCTTTGAGCCGCCATTTTGTCATCAGAATCCACAACCATAATTGCAATTTCTCCATGCATTTTATTTTATTTCTCACAAATTTATGATTGATTGGTGGAGAAATGAATTGGCCAGTGATTGAACACAATATTTTATAAATTTCAATTAAAATTTTCACAATATTGTTAAGAAAAGCAAATTTGCTATAACATGGCGGAATTCAAAATTGATAGCCATATTTGAATAATGTCGTTGTGGAACGTGATTTTCATTCTATCTCCTTTATACTTTTTGTCTCTTTTACTCTTATTGCGTAAATACGATTTTATAAAATCGCGAATAAAAGGAAAATTACGCAATTCGCGTTAATTCTGGCAACGCCACTGAATTCTACGCGAAAAATCACCTTAATTTGATATGTCAGGTGGTTCGTAAATATAAAGTTGACAGTTCGCGGTTTGTAAGTTGCGAGTGTTGTGCATTTGCTATTTATGCTGATTGTGAATAATCAAACAGGTAAGTCATCGTTTAAACGTAATAATAGTGCCGTGATAATCATTTGTGTGCGTTTAAATTATGAAATTGGGTCAAATTTCAAGTTTTTTATTAAAAGTGCAAGATCTGTCACAGGTGTCTGAATTTCTTGAATTTCACCTGTCATGCCTGTACAAAGAGCTTGAAATTGTCCAAATTCTGTTTAGTGTTGTGTATTTGTTTAGTTAATTGCCTTGGACCAACGTATTATTTGTTATTTTGTTAGAATTTTCAAAATTTAAATTGCCTGTGTTGTTGTTGTTGGTTCGCCAAGAAATTGTTTACATTGTTCAAACGATTTCTTGTGTAAATGAAATTCAATGTTTTTGTGTGTATTATTCATGTTTATTATTATAAATTAATTTAATTCAGTCTTTTCTTTCATTTCAGATGGATCATTTCATAATTCATTGTACCTGATAATGTCCCAGGTACTCAGGTAAGTATGTGTATCAATTCACTAAATAATTCCAGATTTAATTTTGTTTTTACTTTTAGGGATCATCATTCAACATTCTCCCCCCTGTTGAACGGTGTTGTTCAACAAATTTTTACTTCGCTTGGAAATGCCTCTTTTGTGATAATGATGAAACACAATCCTTCCATCACCTTTAACACTTAAACGTACTTGATATCTATCGGGTAGATTGATGGTTTGCTCCTTCCTCCTTCGTTTTCTTACGCCTTCAAAATCTATTCGTTGAATTACATGTCTTTCCAGAAAGATGCTAATCCCTTCTCTGGTAACGAAATGTTGATGACTGTTGGCTTCACGCATGTTTAGTTCCTTTAAGGTGTGCGTGGCTCTAAGGAGAGATAGCGACTCAATGTACTTGCCATTAATGTTTGCTGGCTCCGATAAAATAGTGTTTGTGTGAGGTGCTGTTAAGATGCTTTGCCTTACATGTTCTGGTAGATGTAGAAGATCGAATGTCGAAGGCGTTCTGTGAGTACACTGCAATTGCGATCCCCTGTAGTTAATATCTTGTACAGATGTTGTTACAGATTGACAAACACCACATTTACAACAAGACGACACAACTTTAGTATAAAAACCCTTGAGTCAATTATCTTCTAAATTTGACATACGATCGATTGGTAAACGACAAATTTTTGCTATCGGTCTCTGAAACGTGCTATGCTGTGTTCGCACCTTTACGACTCTCACCAACCCATCCTTGCCAGGATAGATTTCATCAATTATGCCTAACGGCCAATTTGTGGGAGTCATGTTTTCATTTTTAATGACTACTACATCCCCAATGTTGATATTTGGTTGTTTTATAGACCATTTAGGCCGGTGTTGGAGTTGATTGAGGTAGTCCTTTGACCATTTATCCCAGAAATGTTTGATGACTTGCTGCAGAAGCTTCCATCTTTGCGACGGTAGTATCTTGGTCGTAGACAAGTCAGGCTCAGCAATGGCGTTTAAAGCTTGTCCAATTAAAAAATGTCCTGGCGTTAGCACAAACAATTCATCAGGATCATTTCGAATATGGCATAAGGGTCGAGAATTTAAACAAGCTTCGACTTGAGCTAGAATTGTAGCATATTCTTCGAACGTACAAATTAAATTCCCTATGGTTCGTCGTAAGTGGTGTTTGATTGATTTTACACCAGCCTCCCATAAGCCTCCAAAATGTGGAGAAGCTGGTGGATTGAAATGCCATGTGACTGACTTGGACACAAGATACTAAATTCGTGCGTTTGTTTTGTGGATTTTTGCAGTTGTATATGAATCGTTGAATTGTTGCTATGATGCGCATTAATCGTGAAAAGGATGAATATCTTAAAAGAATATTATCATCTAAATTGCTTAGAAATGTGACAATAATTGGTTGTTTTGCTTCTAACTCGGTTTGTTCTTTAATTCTATCCAACTTCGGCCATTCTTCTTGTCTTTGAGTTAACCAGGATGGTTCATGCCACCACAGATGATTGTTTATTAGCCCTGCCGTTGAGATGCCTCTAGACGCTAGATCTGCAGGGTTGTGAGTTGTTTCAATATGTTGCCAGCAATCGTATCTTACAATGTCTTGTATTTCGACAACACGATTTGCCACATATGTCTTCCATCGGGACGGGTGCTCCTTGATCCATTGTAAGACAATCATTGCATCAGTCCAAGCAAATATAGGTATGTTTTGTAGTTACATGTCTTCAATTGTAGTCTTGATTAATCTGGCGAGAATGACTGCTCCATTTAATTCTAAACGCGGTATGGTCGTGGGTTTTGTGGGTGCTACCCTCGTTTTAGCAGTAAGTAAAGTTGATGTTATACTGCCACTGTTCAACTCTTAAATACAATACAGCAGCATATGCCTTTGCCGAAGCGTCACAAAATCCGTGTAATTGCATGTTTGCAAGCGTAGAATAATGAGTCCATCTTGGAATTTTTAATGATTGTGATTGTTGTAAGTCGATGTTAAATTTTTCCCATTGAGTGTGAATGGAATGTGCGACTGGAGTATCCCAAGAACATCCTGTAATCCACAATGTTTGCATTAAAATTTTTGCTGCAATGATGATGGGTGCAAGCCATCCAAGAGGATCATATAATGACGCGACATCTGATAATATAGTTCTCTTAGTTGTTGGTGTACGTTTCCTTTTTGGCGTAACTGTGAATGTAAAATAATCAAGTACAGGATGCTAACGTATACCGAGAGTTTTGATTGATTCATCCTCTGCAAATGTTAGTGAACCTTTAAGTTCGCGATGATCCATTGGTATATCCTTTAGTAGCCTTGGTTCATTACTGGCCCACTTTCTTAGGTTGAATCCTCCAGCCTTCATAATATTCAGTAATTCTTCTTGAAGTCGTTTAGCATCAGCAAAGGTGTCCGCTCCAGTCAATAAATCGTCGACATAAAAATTTGAATATATGGCCTTTGAAGCTAGTGGCCAATTGCCTACTTCGTCCTTTGCTAATTGTTGCAGTGTGCGTACTGCTAAATATGGGGCAGACGATGTTCCAAAGGTTACTGTTTTAAGTTGATAATCCTTGATTTCCTGGGTAGTGGGATGTTGCCAAATAATTCTTTGGAATGTTCGGTGATCTGGATGCACTTCTATCATTCTGTACATCTTCTCAATATCGGCATTCATTGCTATTCTATATTTTCTCCAATTAAGTAGAGTTGCAAATAATTTTGGTTGAAGTGTTGGCCCCTTTAGTAAATAGTCGTTAATTGACCTTCCATTTGTGGTTCTAACCGAAGCGTCGAAAACAACTCTTAATTTTGTTGTGGTGCTATCCTTAAACACTGCATGGTGTGGTATATAATAATGTGGTTCAGTATCGCTAGGTGGCTTTACTTCTTCCATATGGCCAAGCTCTATATATTCATTGAGACAAGCTCTGTAGTCTCTGTCCAAGTCAGGATTGGTTGTAAATTGTCTCTGTAGATTTAGAAACCGTTTAATGGCCTGTGGCCTTGATTGCCCCAATTTGGGAACCTCTTTATTTAGAAATGGTAAATTTACTTGATATCTTCCATTACTTAGGCGTTGATGTGTGATTTCAAAAATATTTTGACACTCTTGTTCCTTCTTGTTCAGAATTGGTTGAGTTGTTAGCTCTTCTAACTCCCAAAATCGTTTGAGTTGTGCATTTAAATCGGCATCTATGGTAGTGATTGTGAAACTTTTCACTGTGTCATCGAGTGTCTGTATAGTTGATCCTAGTAGGATCCATCCAAAGATTGTGTTGATGGCTATTGGTACTGTATTTGATCCTCGTCTGACGCCTTCTTGAATAATCCTTGCATAAATTTGTGCGCCCAATAACGCATCTATTTTACCAGGTTTCCAAAATGTAGGATCTGCAAGCTGTAATCCATTAAGATGATTGTATTCCTTTCTAGATATGACCTTCGTTGGTAGACAATTTGTAATCTCCTTTAGAACGAGAAAATTTTCTTCTATTGTAGTAGAATTTGATCCACATGATCGTAATTGCAGTTTTGTTTGTCGTCGTGATATAGCAGCGGGACTAGCATTTAAGCCCGTAATAGCTACTGATGTAGGAGAGCTAGTAGCACATAACTTCTTGCAGGCAGCTTCTGTAATGAATGATGACTGTGAACCACTGTCGACCAGACAGCGTAGAATTGTAGGTTCACCAAACTCGCTCTTTGCCATGACTAGCGCTGTTGATAACAATGCTTCATGTTTTTTCCTGGTTATGAAACTTTGGGTAGTGTTTAACCCATCAGCCCAGTCGGCTGATCGTGATCCTGTGGGAATATTGCTAGCCTGCTGATCATTGATATGTTGTGACTGAATTTGTTTTGAATTGTTTTGTTTATATACTGGTATGTTTTCGTAAATGTTGCTCTTAATTTTTCCCGGATTTGTCGATGGTTTTTCCTTGTTGAGGTTCTCGTGTAATGTAGAGTGGTGTTTTTGATTGCAGTTAAAGCATCTGTATTTACTTGTGCAATCTTGAAGGAGATGATCTTTTGATAAGCAATTCAAGCAGCGGCCAGCCATTTTGATTATCTTTCGTCTTGCTTCAGTATTCATTTTTTGATACTTGGAGCATTTTTGCACAAAGTGATTTCCATCACATGCAGGACATCTATTCCCCTTTGTAGTGTGGCAAGTTAGAGTTGTTTGTCGTCCTGTTTGCCTTAATGGTAACGTCTTTGTTGCTTGAACGTCCGCAATAGATTCCAATATTTTTAAACGTGTATTTAAAAATTTGGCAAATTGTGTAAACTTCGGTAGTTCTGGAGTTGCTCCTTGATCTTCTTCCCACAATTTTAAAGTGAGGTATGGTAGTTTCTGTACCAGCAGATGGATTAATAGCACATCACATGCACTTGTATCTACCTTCAAGCTCTTCAGTTGTTGTAGGCATTCTTCAGTTGTATCGAGTATGGATTTTATTCCCTTACTTGTCTCCATATTTTGTTTGAAACTCTGGGCAGTGATGATTCCTGTTGTATTACGGTGGTCGTATGCATGGATGCGGCAGGGTTAGATTGTTGTTGAGTTGCTTCTACAACGGAAGAATACTTTCGTATACCTTCTACGAGCTTGCTCATATAATCGGAGTATTTAAGTTCCATTGCCCCGTAATTGTCTTCTTCTGAATATGCTGTAGATGTTTCGGCATCTGCTCCAACTAAGGATTCATTAATTGATAAATCTACAGCATTGTATTCTTCCCAAATTTTCTTCAGATCTGAAATTCTGGTTTCATAGAATCCTTGTGTACGTTTGGGAACAGCTGTCTTTTTTCCATTTTCTATCAGCTTCTCTAATCTTGTCCTTAAAACTCTTTCCTTAATGGTTAATTCCTTTATTGAAGACATCTTGATACTGTAGCTGTACAATTGAGCAGAAAATGTTTTTCACCGTAATAAATCACCGTAATAAATATACCTCAATGCACCCGTTAATTTGTCCACCGTTAATGAATTCACTGATAATTTTAATAAAATTGAATATGCTGCACATTCCTGGATGGAACCACCAAAAAATGTTTAATATAAAATTGAAAAAAATGAATGAAAAGATTGATGTGCGCTTATACTTCAATTTTATTACAATTATCCTACTTAATTCTAACACTAATCTTCACAATATAATTCACCAAAAGAAAATAATAATTCAAAACAAAAAGAAATAAAAAAAAATAATAAAAAAAGAGCTGAAAGGAAATAAAGAATTAAAATTTTGTTTTACAAATTGCATGTAAAATCCCAATGTCCACTAGGCATTCAGGAATTTGCTGACAATTTGTTTTAAATGTACAACCTTGCTTTGAAACTCGACCTTACTCCTTGAACTTTCAGAAAAACTAAGAGGCCGATACCTGTCTGTTCACCTCTTTTATAGCCTTTGAGCCGCCATTTTGTCATCAGAATCCACAACCATAATTGCAATTTCTCCATGCATTTTATTTTATTTCTCACAAATTTATGATTGATTGGTGGAGAAATGAATTGGCCAGTGATTGAACACAATATTTTATAAATTTCAATTAAAATTTTCACAATATTGTTAAGAAAAGCAAATTTGCTATAACATGGCGGAATTCAAAATTGATAGCCATATTTGAATAATGTCGTTGTGGAACGTGATTTTCATTCTATCTCCTTTATACTTTTTGTCTCTTTTACTCTTATTGCGTAAATACGATTTTATAAAATCGCGAATAAAAGGAAAATTACGCAATTCGCGTTAATTCTGGCAACGCCACTGAATTCTACGCGAAAAATCACCTTAATTTGATATGTCAGGTGGTTCGTAAATATAAAGTTGACAGTTCGCGGTTTGTAAGTTGCGAGTGTTGTGCATTTGCTATTTATGCTGATTGTGAATAATCAAACAGGTAAGTCATCGTTTAAACGTAATAATAGTGCCGTGATAATCATTTGTGTGCGTTTAAATTATGAAATTGGGTCAAATTTCAAGTTTTTTATTAAAAGTGCAAGATCTGTCACAGGTGTCTGAATTTCTTGAATTTCACCTGTCATGCCTGTACAAAGAGCTTGAAATTGTCCAAATTCTGTTTAGTGTTGTGTATTTGTTTAGTTAATTGCCTTGGACCAACGTATTATTTGTTATTTTGTTAGAATTTTCAAAATTTAAATTGCCTGTGTTGTTGTTGTTGGTTCGCCAAGAAATTGTTTACATTGTTCAAACGATTTCTTGTGTAAATGAAATTCAATGTTTTTGTGTGTATTATTCATGTTTATTATTATAAATTAATTTAATTCAGTCTTTTCTTTCATTTCAGATGGATCATTTCATAATTCATTGTACCTGATGATGTCCCAGGTACTCAGGTAAGTATGTTTATCAATTCACTAAATAATTCCAGATTTAATTTTGTTTTTACTTTTAGGGATCATCATTCAACAAGGATTATTTTTGGATGCTATGCTTAAGTATACAAAGATTGAATTACATTTATTATTAACTGACGTAAACATGTATAACTTTATAAATAAAAGAATCACATGGGGGCTAACACAATGTTCTCGCAGGCATTCTACAGCTAATAATAAGTATATGGAAAATTTTTTGGAATTTGGTCAAAAGCTGTTAACACTTTCCGAAAAGATTTTTTCAAATTAGGTAATAATGCTGTCTACCGTAAAACAATAGAAAAAGTTGACAAGAGAAGGGATAAGATAGCTACAGAATGTGAAAGTCGAGGTAAACATTAAGGTCTTCGTGATTTAATTGCAAAGCTCAATTTTCATAGTATTGCGCAATTTACAATAAATATGGCTGTAGTAGAATTAAGCAAAGTAAAAGTGACTTATAATAAATCAGTTTATTTATGATTTTTAGTTCTTGAAGTATCGAAATTAAAAATGTGTGAATTCCATTACGAATATATAAAACCAAAGTATAAGGATAGAGTTACATTAGATTATATGGATACAGATTCCTTTATTTGTACAATTAAAATTATTTATTTTTATAGTGATATTTCAGATGAGAGAAATGAAAGATTTGATACAATCCAAACTGTTTGGTACTGAGACTTAAAGCCACCAAAGCAGACTGGTCTTCAACCTGCAAAACAAAAATTCAACAAAGAATCGCTTTCATGAATTAAGCAATTAAAATACTTATCTGATGGTCAACGCCGGAAAGTAATTATCCTGGGATACTGCGAAGAACTATTAAATTCGAAGTAAAAGCTGGATCTGGAATTAAAAGTTAAGGTTAGGTTAGTTTAATTCAATTAAAGATTGTAAATAGGTTATAGGTTTAGTACTTACACATTCGATAATTGTTAGGATAGTTTTTATAAACAGCACAGAACTCACAAATAACATAAAACATGTACACACACCATTTTTTATTAACTTTGAAAAAAACTTACCATGTTTGTTTACTTATGAAACCACAACAAGACTCAAAATTGTCATCGATTATCTTTCACACTATTCTTCGTTAACCTTGTTCAATTTAGACCAAAACGAAAATCATCTAAAAGTCAAAACATCAAAGAGAAAATTTCTAAAATGAGACAGATTGATTTAAAGGGGAAAAACGTTCTAGAAATACTTACAAAAAAGGAAAAGTTTGAAATTTGAAATAAATGTTTTGACCATATATGGTAAAATAGTCCAAATCCTGACAAGAATGGGGAAATCTTTGTGAGGGAAGAATGAGGACGGTCAGTCGAAGTAGAGACTTGCCGCGCGAAACCAGAAAACCCTAAAAATTCGAAATCAAATAAAATCGTTGTGAAATCTTCTTGAAATCTATATCTATTTGAATCTATAGTGAAATTTAAAAGAATAACATTAAAATATCGTGAATCGTACAAGAACTTTAATCGAAAGTAATCGTGAACTTTAAGTCTTGAAGTGGTCAAATTTGAAAGTGAAATTTTGTGAACTCGAATATATCTAATAAAAGAACGCATTAAAGTGAACTGTGGTGTTTAAATTAACAAAAACCCAACCGAAAACAAAGTGTGGAAATTGGATGAGTGGCTAAGGTGCTTGAATTGGACGCAAAAATCCCGGGTTCGGGACCGCGCACGGAGAAGTTCTTTTTTTTGCTTTTTGTGGTGTGTTATACTATTTTGGAGACAACTCTTTTGCTTTGCTTAAAGGAAACGAATCCTGAATTCCTATTAAAGGTAACCCACGAAACATTGGTCCTTCGAGCCGGTTATCTGCAAAGCGAAGAATCTAGAAATCAAACATACTCAAAAAATCTGCGGTAAGTTTTTTCATTAATTTCCTCTTTCATTGAAATCAAAATGGATGTTAACACATTGATAGAAGAGCAATTATCGCAAAAGGAATTGTTAGAATCATTTATTGTAAACTATAATAAAGATGGCAAGGAAAGGCGAACAGACAATTATTATAAAAAAAGGCTGAGCAATTTTCAGTCACTTTGGGATGAAGCTTTAAAAATGCATCGCGGGCTTATTATTTGTAAGCTTTCAAATCCTAAGGAAGTTGAAAATCAAGATTATTTTAAAAACGACGTGTTTTCGCAAATGGAAAATCATTTTATAAAAAATTACGCTGCAATTGAAGCCAGATATGAGAAAGAGTTTGTCTCAGGACAAAATAAATCTAAGGAAGCATCTGAAATCGAATCTAACATCACAATATCGCGACAAAGTACCGAAGAATCATCCATTAAGCTACCCAAAATATGCTTAGAAAAATTTTACGGCGATTATAAAAAGTGGCCAACATTTCACCACCTCTTTAAGACTTTGGTACATGATAAAGATTTACCAGCTGTTCAAAAACTGCAATATTTAAAATTGCATTTAGGAGGGGAAGCGGAAAATTTATTACGGCATTTCCAAGTCACGAAAAATAATTACGAGGCAGCTTGGAATTTGCTAACTGATCGTTACAATAACAAACGAGTTTTGGTTAATACTCAGTTGAAAGAACTTTTATCTCAACCTTCAGTTATACAAGAAAATTCTCAGGGTATAAAAGGGTTACTAGACACAATGACTGAGTGCTTGCATGCACTTTCAAATCTTGATATTAACGTAATAAATTGGGATGTTTTAATTGTTTATTTAATCGTTCAAAGACTTCCGTCTGAGACTCATCAGTTGTGGGAACAAAGCCTTTCTAACAAGAAAGATTTACCTTCTTGGAAAGAGCTTCAAGAATTTCTTGAGTGTCGATTTAGAACGTTGGAAGCTGTATCAAACCGAAAACAAACAAAATTTGGAGACTATAAAAATCAAATATCTAGATCAAGGTCTTCTACTCAAGCATTTTCTACGGTAACAGAGAGCATTTGTATTATTTGCGCTGGAAATCATAATGTGCGACAGTGTCCGAAATTTTTATCGTTCGATGCGTTCAAGAGATCGGAAATAGCTAAATCGAAAGGTTTATGTTTAAATTGTCTTGGTGTTGGACATGTTATGGCGTATTGTCCTAGTCAGCGAAAATGTTCAATTTGCAAAAAGCAACATCATACGCTTCTACTGCAAATGGACACACTAAGAACACAAAGAACTCAAAGTTTTGAAAAGAATTTAATAACGTCACATCCAGGTTATATGAGTAGAAATTCCAGAGAAGTCAGTAATTCACACCAAATCCAATCATCTTTGTCTTCATCATCGCCTCCATTTACGCCGCAGTCAGGTGAGACAGGTTCGCCGCAGGTCAATTCATTTTTTATCAACAATAATCGAGTTACTCGCGATATTTTATTAGCTACTGCGCTAGTTCGTGTTGTTGCTCCTTCAGGAAGAAATCAAGTTGTACGCGCATTAATCGATCAAGGTTCGCAAGCTAGCTTTGTATCCGAGACAGTTGCACAAGTTCTACGATTACCCAAGGAAGCAATTCGTGCCGATATATCAGGCGTTGGTCAAACAAAGGCTGGACAGGTCAACGCAAGAGTGCATTTATTAATGAAGTCGCGAGATAATGACGCCGTGACCGTCGAAGTAAGTGGTCTAGTTTTGAAAAAACTCACACATCTTCTTCCAAATCGAAAAATTCTAAAAGAAGATTGGGAACATCTCCGTGAATTACAGTTAGCAGATCCATCTTATTACGAACCTGGTAAAATAGATTTGATATTAGGTGCAGATGTTTATTCTAAAATAATTCAAAGTGGACTCATAAAGGGTAAATCGGGATCTCCTATTGCACAAAAAACTGTTTTTGGATGGATATTGACAGGAGAAGTATGTAGCACTGAAAGAATTGTAAACAATTTTCACATTATTGCTGATCTGGATGACAAACTTCGAAGTTTTTGGGAAATTGAGGAGCTAAAACAAAGGAAAATATTCAGTAAAGAAGAACAAAGATGCGAAGAAATCTTTTCTAACACTTACCGACGTATGCAAAATGGACGTTATGAAGTCGCTCTCCCGTTTAATGACTTAGATGACAGCGTATTGCTAGGAAGCTCCAGGGCAATTGCAGTACCCAGACTACTTCAAATGGAATCTCGTTTTAGAGGAAACTCGACACTAAGGACTGAATATTCAAATTGCTTACAAGAATACATAACACTTGGCCACATGACAGAAGTGAAAGCTACAGAAACACACACAGACCGAAATAAAAACATAGCAAAGACGTATGCATATCTACCACATCACGCTGTTACCAAACAGGATAGTACAACTACAAAATTAAGAGTAGTTTTCGACGCATCCAGAAAGACTTCAAATGGTACATCCTTAAACGAAATTCTACTAAAAGGACCCACAATTCAAGACGAACTTGCTTGCTTACTATTACGTTGGCGAAAGTACAAGATAGCATTCACTGCGGACATCGAAAAGATGTACCGCCGAATATACGTGGAACCTGACCACGCAGAGTATCAACGCATCGTGTGGCGAAACCCAGGTCACGAAGAAATCAAGGATTTTAAGTTACTCACCGTCACATTTGGAACGAAAAGTGCGCCCTTTCTTGCTACAAGAGTACTTCAGCAGCTTGCAATGGATGAGAAGGAGCGATTTCCTATTGGAGCAGAAGTAACTTTGAAAGAATTTTATGTTGATGATCTATTGTCAGGAGCTGATAACCCAGAGTATGCGAGAGAAAAACAAAAGCAATTAACTAATCTACTGAAATCAGGAGGAATCAATTTAAGAATACAAGGAACCACAAAAGGACAAAGTATCGCTTCATGTGGACTCAGCCGAAAAGGTCAAAACTCTTGGTTTGTACTGGAACCCATTTTGTGATAAATTATGTTATTCGCTTAAATTAGATGACATAACTGGCAAGTGTACCAAACGTACAATATTATCCGATGTTTCAAAGTTATTCGATCCCTTAGGTTGGGCAGCCCCAACTATCATTATTGCAAAGATATTCATTCAAAATCTATGGCTGGAGAAATTAGATTGGGATGAAGCTGTCCCATAGAAAATTGAAAATGAATGGACAAGTTTTCGAGAAAAGTTATCGGAATTAAACGCACGTTCCCTCGAAGGAGAACCCAGCGGATTGTGCAACGAGGGGTCTACTTCCTTCAGAGTTAAATAGAAACTGTTTGTGGTGGAATGGACCAGAATGGCTTAAAATGCCCAAATCATCATGGCCGAATCGAAAGGACATTCCAGAAACCTACTTAGAAACTCGAAAAAATGCAGTGACATGCTTGCAGGCATCGATCGATCAAATGGAGGAAAAGTATTCATCACTTACGAAGTTATTAAGAGTCACAGCATACTTGTACCGGTTTAAATCAAAGGAAAAGGGATACATTAAAGCATCAGAAATAAATGAAGCTCTCTGCGTATGGATTAGAAAGAGTCAGTCACAACATTTCCTGGAAGAAATCAATTCCTTAAAGAAAGGAAACATCCTAAAGTCAAGTAGCCGTCTCATCAAGCTATCACCATTTTTACATTCCGATGTAATTGGTAATGAGAGTCCTGGCAAAAAAATTCTGGATATTACACGCAAGAAACACAGTACGGCATCGAATATACAAATGCTTTAATTGTTACAAGCAAAGAGCTGAAGTACAAACTCAATTAATGGGTGATCTTCCCCGGCCTGGAGTGAATATGTCAAGAACTTTCAGTCATGTGGGCATAGATTACTGTGGACCATTTAATCTTCGACAGCATCGAGGACGAGGTTCAAAAAATTATAAAGGTTATGTGGCGATATTTATATGTATGGCAGTAAAGGCCATTCACATTGAAATTGCAACCGAGCTTAGTGCAGAAGCGTTTGTGGCAGTATTCAGGAGATTTGTAGCTTACGTACGAGGAGCTTTCTACGGTACTTGCACAAATAGAGGCATGTTTAAACTCGCGGCCTCTTTACCCAATGACTATCCAGATGATATGACTGCATTGACACCAGCTCATTTTCTAGTGGGCGATATTCTTCTGACACCACCAGAGCCATCAATTCTAAACATAAATATTCATCGACTACATCGATGGCAGTATGTGCAACATTTGTATCAATCCTTTTGGAAAAGATGGAACGCTGAATATCTATGTCGCCTCCAGCAACGTCCAAAGTGGATGCAGAGAAAACGAAACCTAGTACCAGGAGATTTAGTGATCATCAAGGAAGAAAATATACCACCAACTCGATGGCTTCGCGGGAAAATCGTGGAAACGCATCCTGGCGCTGACAATTTAGTACGAGTTGTGACGGTAAAAACGAAAAATTCGCTAATAAAACGCCCGGTAACAAAAATATGCTTATTACCTATCGACCCGGTTGAAAACGAAACACGCAGCAATTGTAACGCGAATACAGACGCGTGATCGCATTTCGTAACATGCAAGCTTACTTCGACTCCACGACAATTACAAAGCCTAAACAAACCACTCATTTTCCTAAACTCCCTCAGTTCTCACATTCCTCTGTCCAAAGGTCCCTCTATTGCTAAACATCTCAAATTGCAAATGATTTATTGTCTTTAATTTTAGTCATTCGAACATACAAGCTATGGACTAAAACGAAATCATCTGATGAAATATTGTGACCTGCGGTCCGAAGGCGGGGAGTATGTTTGGTACTGAGACTTAAAGCCACCAAAGCAGACTGGTCTTCAACCTGCAAAACAAAAATTCAACAAAGAATCGCTTTCATGAATTAAGCAATTAAAATACTTATCTGATGGTCAACGCCGGAAAGTAATTATCCTGGGATTCTGCGAAGAACTATTAAATTCGAAGTAAAAGCTGGATCTGGAATTAAAAGTTAAGGTTAGGTTAGTTTAATTCAATTAAAGATTGTAAATAGGTTATAGGTTTAGTACTTACACATTCAATAATTGTTAGGATAGTTTTTATAAACAGCACAGAACTCACAAATAACATAAAACATGTACACACACCATTTTTTATTAACTTTGAAAAAAACTTACCATGTTTGTTTACTTATGAAACCACAACAAGACTCAAAATTGTCATCGATTATCTTTCACACTATTCTTCGTTAACCTTGTTCAATTTAGACCAAAACGAAAATCATCTAAAAGTCAAAACATGAAAGAGAAAATTTCTAACATGAGACAGATTGATTTAAAGGGGAAAAACGTTCTAGAAATACTTACAAAAAAGGAAAAGTTTGAAATTTGAAATAAATGTTTTGACCATATATGGTAAAATAGTCAAATCCTGACAAGAATGGGGAAATCTTTGTGAGGGAAGAATGAGGACGGTCAGTCGAAGTAGAGACTTGCCGCGCGAAACCAGAAAACCCTTAAAATTCGAAATCAAATAAAATCGTTGTGAAATCTTCTTGAAATCAATATCTATTTGAATCTATACTGAAATTTAAAAGAATAACATTAAAATATCGTGAATCGTACAAGAACTTTAATCGAAAGTAATCGTGAACTTTAAGTCTTGAAGTGGTCAAATTTGAAAGTGAAATTTTGTGAACTCGAATTTATCTAATAAAAGAACGCATTAAAGTGAACTGTGGTGTTTAAATTAACAAAAACCCAACCGAAAACAAAGTGTGGAAATTGGATGGGTGGCTAAGGTGCTTGAATTGGGCGCAAAAATCCCGGGTTCGAGACCGCGCACGGACAAGTTCTTTTTTTTGCTTTTTGTGGTGTGTTATACTATTTTGGGGACAACTCTTTTGCTTTGCTGAAAGGAAAGGAATCCTGAATTCCTATTAAAGGTAACCCACGAAACACAAACAATCCTTTTTTGTTTTTTTGCGTGAGGGGTGAAAATCTTCCAAGGGCACCAGGAGACCCGATTGTCTCTGGTAGTGTGAGATTTTTACTCACTAAAAACAACCTTCTAGGGATTAGCCGAAACAGACCACTTTATCCGGGTCCCTTTTCGTCCCTACCCCCTGTGATCTCAGCGAGAGAGATCCGGACTAATCCAGTTTTCTTCCCTCACCTCTATTCCTCGGGTCAGCGCAAGCATTTGCTTATAGGACACCTCTGCCATTCTTCCTTCTTCCATCCAGTGGTGTCCCATCAGCTTCCTTCTTCTACTTGCCAGTGCAGGGCCGTCTCCTGCTCCTCCAGGCACAGCCTGCAGATATCATCCTCGAGAATGTTCATCCTCTTTAGATGACATCTGAAGTTACCATGTCCTGTTAGTAGTGCCGTCAGCCATCTCAAGGTCCTACGGTCCATATCCAGGACCTCCCTCTGTTCAGCCCTTCTGGTCGCTACAATTGCCATCTTAGCCTGTCTTAACGAGTCCACCGCGTTCCACCGTTCCCAGTGCTCCCTCGTGGCCCACTTTCCTAACAGGCCCTCTGCCGTGCCCCTGCCTAGCGCAGTGAATGGCTCCGGACCTTGGAAACTCGTAGCAGCCCCTAGCTTTGCCAGTTCGTCTGCTTTCTCATTTCCTTCGATCCCCGCGTGTCCTCGGACCCACGCCAGTGTCAACTCATTTGATAAGGCACACGCGTTTAGTTTGCGAACACACTCCAATGACAGCGCTGTGTTGAACTCTGTACTATCCATACACCTGATCACCGCCTGATTATCTAGTGCCACCACTATATTCTTGTCCCTCACTCGATTCTCTAGTATACGATCAAGTGCATAGATCAGAGCCAGCATCACTTCCTGAAATACTGAGGTGTATATCCCCAGGCAAAGATGGGTGTTCAGGTTCAGGTCATCACTGAAGATACCTGCGCCCGCTCTCCCATCAATTCTGTATCCATCCGTGAATGCTTTAACGTCGCTTGCACGGTTTTCAGGGAGTGACCCATCCCTTATAAGCGTTTCGTGGTGCCCTTCAATTACCCTTACTTTGCTTATATCATCAACAGGCATTTCCAATTCCGGTATCTCATCTTTGACAAGTTCCAGTATTTTCCTATGCCCCCGGTTATCACGAGATCTACACCAGTTTGCACCCCGATACATGCAAAGAGCCGCTGAGGCAGCAGTTCTCTTCACATATGCATCCAAAGGCAGCAAACCGAGTATCATCTCTAACGCCATTGTCTTCGTGGTTCGAAAGGCCCCTGTTATCGTCACACACGCTAGCCTCTGAACCTTATTCAATTGCCTTTTTACTGTGGGCTTGGAAGCGCTTGGCCACCAGACCACAGAGGCATAAGATATAATCGGTCTCACCATCATAGTGTAGATATAGTATGCAGCCTTTGGCGAGATGCCCCACCTCCGCCCACATTACATTGATGTAGAGCCCTGTTCGCTCTTTAGATTTTCTCCTCAACATGTCTTTGCCAGGCAAGTCTTGAATGTAGGAATACCCTCAGATACTTGACCGAGCCCGAGACCGTTAGTTCTTCCCCAAAAAGTTCTATTGGTCTGAAGTCTAGATTCTTCCTTTTCCTAGTGAAAACGATTAGATCAGACTTCTTTGCATTTATGAAGAGCCCCTGTTCCACACACCATTGCTCCACCACCCTCAGACCTCTTCTTATGGTGCCTGCTACGGCACGTATGAACTTGCCCCTTGCCATAATCGCTATGTCGTCAGCATACCCAACATTATGTATGCCTTCTTCCTCAAGTCTACGAAGTAATGAGTCAACAGTAATGTTCCACAGAATGGATGATAGCAGTCCTTCCTGTGGACGACCTCTGTCATTCCTACCCCGCAGTCTCAATTCACCACTCTGGATGTTTACTGCTCTTGTCTTTAAAATATTGCCAATCCATCTCCTAACGGTAGAATTGGTTCCCGTTTGTCTTCCGAAGTGTATATTGTCAAAGGCTCCTTCAATGTCCATTATTGCGGCCATCGCTGTGCGCTTGCCATTAATCTCTTCTTCTGCTACTCATACCACCTGATGGAGTGCCGATTCGGTAGATCTCCCAGGAAAATAGGCGTGCTGGTGCCTACTTAGTGGATAACTAGTGAGTGAAGTCCGCTCGATGTGTTTGGCCATGGTCCTCTCCATTGCATTGAATAGAAAAGACGTCAGGCTCACGGGTCTAAAGGACTTCGGCTCCGTATAGTCTTTTCTTCCCGGTTTCGGTAGAAATATGACCTTAGCCTCTCTCCACGAAACCGGGACATATCCTGTTGCAAGGCATGTTGTGTATATTCCCCTAAGTATTGGTGCTACTATCTCACTGCCCCATTGAATCAGGGCTGGGAATATACCATCTAAACCTGCTGCCTTGAATGGTTCAAACGATCTAATAGATCGCCTTACCCCCTCAAGCTTCACAATCCTTTCCGCCTCGGAGCGATCCGTTGCATTCGCACCATGCTTCCTCGTATGCCACGGCATGTCCAATTTGTAGCTTCCCGGAAAGTGAGTTTCTAACAGGATTTCATTTGTTTCGTCCCAGGTCTCCGACATCCTAACCGTTCTGTCCCGAACCAGTCCAAGTCTGGAGACCGGGTCAGTTGAGACCATATTCTGAAGTCAGCAGACCTCATATATATTTCTCGTGTTCGAGCAGAAGTCTCTCCTCGATTCTCTCTTCTTACTACGTAGAGCTTTCTTCAACTCTTTCTTTGAGGATTTGTATCTTCGCCAGGCTTCCCCATCCTGCGTCCGCATGGCTCGGTTGAACGCCTTCCTGCACACCTTCTTCCGTGCTTCCAGTTCTCTGTCCCACCAAGGGGTTGGGTCCTGGTCCACTACTTCAGTTGGAGTGCAGGATTTGCGATACGCCTCCATTACAGCCTTTTGTAGAGTGTACTGCTGCTTCTCTACATGCAGTGTGTTTTTAGGTACTCAGGGCGTCCACGCTATCAGTTTCTCCCTAAACACCTCCATATATTTTTGGCTATGGGTGTTCTTGGGTATCCTGATAAGCCTCCTACTCTGCCTCTTGTGTACCCCATATTGAATGTCAAAAGTTATGGCTCTATGATCTGACAGCGTCAGCACATCTGCCACTCTCCAGTTGAGCACTCTATCCAACAACTTAGTATTGCTAAAGGTGACGTCAATAACCTCCTTACGCCTTCCATCTACGAAAGTTGGTTCTGTCCCCCTGTTTAGAATTGCCCTACCGACTGACGGTTTTCCGTCTGGCCTCTGTTTGCCAACTGAAATTTGACGAAGGCCGACTCCAGTCCGCAGTTGACTTCCCCACCCCCCCCCCGCTTTCCTCATCAGCTCTACGTCTTCAGCCGGACAACATACCGTCATGGCGGTTCCGCATTTGGCTGCGTCGCCATACTACTCGGGACACCTTCCATTTGGAGATATCTCCGATGCAGGGGTTCTGTTTCCACAGCCTCTGTATGATGATGTCCTTGCCCTCGGGTTGCCCCGGAACAAAGATCATCACCGTCTTGATGTTTTTTAAGACATCCACCCGTTCCACCTTCATTCCATCCCATAGGTTGGACATTCCCCTGACGGTTTCGCATGGCCAGGCCTTGGAGTTCTGGTTCACACGCCTTAGCGTGATTAACCCGTCCTCCAAGGCCTCTTTGTTCACCCCGATGTCACCCACCCTGCCGAACGGGAGTCAATGGCCCTCAAAAGGCCTGCCTTGAAGACCTGCAAGTGCTTGTCCTCAAGACCCTCCTCCCTGCCAGCGTTGGTGACACCACGACGGAGATCATTTGTCACATCCCAGGAGTAGGTTTTTACGCCCCTCCCGGTTTAGCCCTATCTCCGTCCTGGTGAACCCTCTTCCTCTTGCCTTGGTCCGAAGCTCTATCCTTTGCTCGGGTCAGCTCACACCTTCCCTTGCTGGGATCCGAACTCCTACCTGGCTTGGAGGCAAGTTCCTGATGGCTACTTTCCATCATCTTCTGGGCCCTCCTTTTCGCTTTTGCTCGGATCCGCTTCTGCTTCTCCTTGCTGGGCTCCTGCAAGTTTCCCTCTTCTGACTGTCCCCTGGAGGTAGGAGAAGCCGTCGCCGACAGCCCAACTACCTTTATTCCAGAGGCAGCCGAAGATTCACCACCATCCATGGGGTTACCTGGCCTCCCTGCACCTTGGCTTTCACCTCGGCTTCGTTGAGCCGGACCCCCCTCATCCGGTGTTGAATCTGTGAGGGCAGACGTTTCCAGTTTGTCAGCCAACTGCTTGACCTCCTGGTCCACACCTGCCTTCTTAGCAGCCTTAGCTGACTCTATCTGCTGCTTCTTTCGCTCTCTCTTTCTCTTCCGCTTCAGATGCTTACGCATCTCCGCCTTTGAAAATGAGTTAGCGTTGTCTTCCGCCGGATTGTTTTCCACGTTGTCAGCCGATTTGTGACCGGCCTCTCCCATTTCCTCCAATCCGTTGGAATACTCCATCTCTTCAAGTTGCTCCAGCCTAGGAGCGCTGGTTTCACCTGACCTGTAACGGTCTGCCTCCACCTGCGCCCCCTTACCTTCGCAACCGCTCTCCTCTACAACATCTTTTCTAAAATTGCCATCCATTTCTGAACCCACGAAATGGGGGAGAAATAAACAGACCGAGAAGGCAGAGATCCCCCCATACCAACCCTACTCAACTAGAATACAACAGGAGTTTGAGCTGCCCTGCCCCTGAGGTGGTACCACTAGCGATCCTTTGACCCCAGATCCTGCGAGAGACACCAATCCGATTTGGGAAGTCCCATCCTCAGATGTCTCCTCTCTCAGACTCCCTCAACGTGGCTCCGCAACCTTAGAGTTAGGGGATTTATTTAACAGGTTTACTCCTTGTAGCAGTAGCTACAAATTTAATTTTTAATTAAAATTTCATAAGTTTGATTATATTATTAATGAAATATAATAGAGTTAGGGGATTTATTTAACAGGTTTACTCCTTGTAGCAGTAGCTACAAATTTAATTTTTAATTAAAATTTCATAAGTTTGATTATATTATTAATAAAATATTTTTATTAAAATCCACTTTAATAATATCCAATCAGACTGTACAGATAAATAACTGTCAAATGTATTTTCGTCAACCTGTACACTTCGATAAATTTTGAATAGTGTGCAACACAAACACTTTGAAATATATAATAATCATTTATTCATTGACAATAAAATACTGTACTCTATACAGAGAAAATATTGAACAAACTATCTATGTATTAATTGTAAAGTAGGATACAAAAAATTGTAAATAGATTTTTAGTCTAACCAGATCTGCCGATCTGAAAACATTAAAATAAATAAAAAATAAAAATTTTAAAACTAATAAATTAAAATAGTCTTTTGCTTTAATAAAACTAAAATGTATCTAAACAATTTATAGATAAAAAGAGGTACTAGGATTTGGGACTGTACAACGAGAGGGACTACGCCCTCTTATATTTATTAACCAAGGAGCCCCATTCATCCTATCATACCCTCACTGGTGACCCCGACGCTCCGGTCGCAGCATTAGTGACCTCAAAATTTTAAAAACAGAAGTTCCCCCTACCCAAGGTAAGGTACTTTCTGGTTTTACAATAAGAAGCAGAAGCCAAAGTTTAAAACAGAGATATCCCCTACCCAAGGTAAGGTATTCTCTGATTTTAAAAATCAAGCAGAAACAGTTTTAATAAGAGGTGCCCCCACCCGTGGTAAGGCATCCTCGTTATTGAAAAAAAACTATCAACATTAACTCAACAATCAACAACAACAAAATATTTAATAAGAGGTGCCCCCCACCTAGGGTAAGGCATTCTTTTTATTAAGATATTCAACAATCAACAATTTCAAGTCAACATTTCAAGAATACTCATCTTTAGGAAGAAAGAAAAATCAACATAATAAAGAAGCAAAAAAAGAAAAAAGGCAACACATCAGTTCAATTTAATATTGGGGATGTTAATTTTTTTAATTAAAATTAATGTTATTGTACAACAGAAACATACACAATTCTACAATACATCATATTTTTTTTCACCTTTCAAAATTTGTATCTTTTTCAATAAATAATATATCTTTAACTCAAATTAAAATATATTTTATCATCTGAAAATTTGTACATAATAAGGGGTTGTACTTTCATTTTGTGATTCGCGAAGTTAAGTATCGTTAAAATCAATGTATAAATAAACAAGTAAAATTTTACTTTCAAACAGTGAATAACTACAATCATGATGACTAGTGAAGATGAGTCAAACTTTTCACAACAAAGTTTACATACAAATTCTACAAATCACAATGAAAACAATTATGTAGCCACAACTTCAATCAAACTACCAAGCTTTTGGACTCGATATCCAGAAGCTTGGTTCATTAAAGCCGAAGCCCAATTTGCTTCTAAACGAATAACGGTAGACGAGACAAAATACAGTCACGTTGTTCAGTCTTTACCAGTGGAAGTCACAACAAATGTTCTATATTTTTAACAAAATCCTCCACTTTCAAATAAATATGAGAGGTTAAAAAATACTCTAATAAACTGCTTTACAGAATAAGAAGAAAAAAAGTTAGAGCAACTTCTATCTACTACCGAAATCGGAGATAGAAGACCTTCAGAATTTTATCACTCTATGGAAATTATTGCAGGCAATTCATCCACATTTAACAAATTGTTAATTAAAAAATTATGGATGAGAAACTTGCCGGCAAATATAAACATAGCCTTAATATCTTCCGGAAAACAAGATATTAAAGAACTTTTAGACTTGGCAGATAATATATATTATATTTCCAAAATTCAATTTATATCGGAAATAAACAAAAATCTACCAAAACCGAAATTACAATTTTATCGATAACAATTTCCTTTTAGCGAAAATAAATAATTTAGAAAACAAATTGGAAAATCTCGAAAATTTGATAAAAGGATTATCATGTCAAAACCAACCTTCTTATTCACGTTCTAGAAACAGATTGAGAGATCATTCATGCTCTAGAAACAACTCGCATAACAGACAAATTTCAAAATCTAGAGATAACAGTTCTTATTGTTGGTACCACAATAAATATGGTACAAAACTACTTAAAGTAGATTTCGGTCTTAGGAGAGAATTCATTTTCCCATTTATAATTGCTAATGCCAACAAGCCCATCATCGGAGCAGACTTTTTAACAAAATTTAATTTACTGGTCGATTTAAAAAACAAAAAATTACTCGACGGTACAACAACATTAAGTGTTAGTGAAATCACGGTAAACGCAAATACTCCAACTCCTCGTTACTACGCAATCAGTAATGAGTACGGTAAAATTTTGCAAAGATTTCCCACATTAACGCAACCACCTCGTTATGATATTCCAGTTAAACATAACGTAGTACATCGCATAGAAACTAAAGGACTACTTTCTTTTTCTCGTCCAAGACGTTTTGATGGACATAAATACAAAATTTGCAAAATTAGAATTTGATCACATGGTTAAATTAGGTCTGTGCCAATTATCATTTTCTTCAGTATCTTCTTCACTACATCTAGTAACAAAGAAAAATTCTACAGATTGGCGACCATGTGGAGATTATCGTAGACTCAACGCAATCACAGTTCCGGATAGATACCCATTACCACATATACAAAATTTTTCAATCAACTTAAACGGTTGCACCATTTTCTCAAAAATTGATTTGATAAGAGCTTAAGAAATGCTGCACAAACATTTCAACGATTCATGGACCAATTCATTAAAAATTTAGATTTCGCTTTTGTCTATATTGACGTTATTTTAGTTGCCAGCAAATCTGAATCCGAACATCAAAATCATTTAAACCAAATTTTTAAACAACTATCAGATTTCGGAATTAATATCAATCCATCCAAATGCATTTTCGGATTTAGAACTTTGGACTTCCTCAGTCACAAAATAACAAAAGAAGGGATCTTAACTTCAGAAGACAGAGTCCAAATTATTAACAATTTTCCTTCTCCAAATTCTATTAAACAAATTCAACAATTTAGAGGCATGGTTAATTATTACCATAGATTTATTCCAAATCTTGCCAAATTACTAAACCCAATTCACACTCACTTGGCTCCACTTCTCAAAAAGAAACCAAATAACGCTAAAAATTTTTCTTGGCCAGTAGAATGTGCATTTTTCTCTAAAAAATTAAAAGAAGCAGAAATCAAATATTCAGCTTTCGACCGAGAACTTTTGGCATTATATCAAGCCATCAAACATTTTAGACATTTTCTAGAAGGTCGAGAATTTACAGCTTTTACAGACCACAAACCGCTCATTACAGCAATATGGTCTAAAACAGAAAGAAGTCCAAGACAAACTAGACATCTGGACTACATAACTCAATTTACCTCAGATATCAGACATATCAAAGGCAAATCAAATACTGTTCGGATTCCCGAAAACTAATCCTCCTAGGCAACCTAAAATTAAATTAATAAACATAATTTAATCAAAGAGTATGAACATATCTCTTACCTTATTGCATTGCCGACGGCATCCAGCAGAAGTCCATTTATCCAGTCCAAAATACCTATCCAATGCAGCATCTGATCCAGCTCCAGCCCTGAAAAAGAAGAAAAAACCACAAAGAATCATATTCCTTTCTATAAATAACATAAAACTTACCTAATGAAATAATAAATTACAATAATTTTATTCCACAGCCATCCCAGTTCAAATCCAAAACAAATAAACACTTTGACACATCTTGACAGATGGCCAGTATTAAGTTTCTACACTGCTAAACGGCTTTGACCAATTCTCTTTTCTACATGCAACAAAACCTTACAAATGTCACAAAATTAATTCAACTGCGCGAAAACGACGATACTAAGGAATTAAATTTATTGCTACATGAAAGTAAATATAATTTATTATTATATAAAGGTAGATAATAAGTAAAAATCACAAATCATTGTAATAAATTTGAAAAAGACATGAGTGGGTAAAGATTTCAAGAATTGGAAAGTGGGAACACTAAAGAAATTACGTCATTAATTTCAAATCATAGTGCCGCTAGCTTTTCATCTATAAAAGGACTGCGGATACTGTTGATCCTTCTCTTTTATCATTTGGCTTTCGGTGAGTAAACATTAAAAAAAATATATTTTGCGTAGTAATATCCACTTTATTCTGGGCATTGACTAGAATAAAGATTTAACTCCACTTTATTCAGGGTATTGACTTGAATAAAGATTTCCTTTCACTTTATTCTGGGTTTTGAACTAGAATAAAGATTTCCTTACACTTCATTCAGAGTATTGACATAAATGAAGATTTCCTTTCACTTTATTCTGGGTTTTCGACTAGAATAAAGATTTCCTGTCCGTCGTTTTTAGTATACGACTTAAACGATCAAATTGCAATATAATATTAGTTATACTACTTTATTATATAGGCGACTATATTAACACAGTCATCGTATATTTGAACTTTTCTATTTCTTGAATTTATACTTGCTCCAGTCTTGAAATTTCTTGCACTGCTTTATTCTCAGGTATTATAATAACTTTGTTTCGAGCGAATATTAGTGAATTAAAGTGATTAGATTGTAAGTTAACAAGATAGTGTTTATTGTAAGTGAAATCTGTGATACAATAAGGAGAACAAAAATATATATTGAACTGTTTCCGAAATCTTCTTTTCTTTTTCTCTTATTTTGCGTGTTCGTCCTGTTACGGGCAGAACATTTAATGGTCCTTCGAGCCGGATATACAGTTCTACAACATATATTTAACTTCTCAAGATGTCACTAAGAGATAGTCTTGTCAAACAAGCCATTGCGGCTGAAATCATCTCCAAATTTATCACAAATTTCAAGAAAACTTCAGTAAACAAGCGTACAAAGGGTGTTATAACTGAACGGCAGACAGACATAAAGAATCTTTGGGCAGATAATACTAAAAATCATTATAAAATTACGCAATTGGCTCATAGTGCTAAACCTGAAGAAGTCGCGCATGAATATTTTGTGAGTGACCAATATTCGGAGATGGAGGAAAAATATTACGAATTTATCGGTTATCTAAAAGATGCATTAATTGCACTCGAACCTCCTCCGTCACCTTCTTATAATCAATCTCAAATAAGCAATGAGTCAGTGTCCGAATCAACTTCTTCGTTTTTGAAGGATCTTACGAATCGTGGCGATCATTCCACGATTTATTCCATTCATTAGTGCACACGAATCCCTCACAAATGCAAGTTATTATAATGCATGGAAACTTCTTGTTGACAGATATAACAATAAGAGAGTTTTAGTTAACGCGCAACTAAAAATTCTTTGTCATACTCAAAAACAAACCACTGAGTCAGCAAAGGGAATTAAGTCATTGTTAGACAAGTCGTTAGAGTGCATATATGAGCTCGAAGCATTAGGGATTTCGACGAAGGAATGGGATCCAATTCTTATTTACATATTGGTACAATGTCTACCTTCTGAGACTCACCGAATGTGGGAACAAGAAATAAGTAGCTCTGAAGGCCTACCGACATTTGAACAATTTAAGAGTTTCTTGGGAAAAAGATTCCGTACTTTGGAGGCAATTATGGAGTCTAAAACCGGATCCACAAGTAAAGGCCTTGATCAGTACAAGATTAAGGCTGCATCACATTTTGCTTCATCAATTCAAAAATGTTCGGTTTGTAATGATTCGCATCAACTATTCAAATGTCCAAAGTTTGCTAAATTAAGTGTCGACGGAAGATTTAAAATTGTGTCGAAAAACAGTTTATGTGTGAACTGCTTATCGAGAAATCATAAACTGCAATTCTGGACAAGCAAATTCTCTTGTCAACGTTGTGGAAGAAAGCATCATTCGTTACTTCATAGAAATAATTCAATTCAGAATTCTCGATCACGTGCATCACAAGGCATAACTCCTTGTGAAAGTTCAATCTCGAAACCAACATCTTCCACATCTATTGACAATGCAGGAACACCAGTACAATCTTTCTATACGGAACATGGTCAACGCACCGCTCAAGCCTTATTATCAACTGCCTTGGTTAATGTCATGTCTAAATCAGGGACAGTTTACAAATTGCGAGCATTAATCGATTCTGGATCGCAAGTATCATTCATTACACAAGCTGCTGCTCGCAGGTTGCAATTAAAAACAGATAATGTTTCTGTTCAAATCACTGGATTGGGAAAGTCTAAAGCTACAAATGTACAAAGACAAACCTCAATCCAGATATTTCCTCAAACTCCGAGGTATAAGCCAACCCTTGTCACTGCATTAGTTGTACAAACTATTACAGATTTGCTACCTCCTGCAATTATTCAGCATACAAAGTGGGATCACATAAATAATCTGCTGATCCTTTTTTTAACAAGCCTGGAAAAATTGATCTTTTATTAGGAGCGGATGTTTATAGTGAAATTATCCTTGAAGGATTACGCAAAGGTTCTCCAGGTACACCTACTACTCAGAACAGCACCTTAGGCTGGATTCTGTTTGGTAATATCTCTTATAATGCTCCTTGTCTTAAGGCATCTTCCCTAACAATAAGTGCGAGATTCGAACAAGATAGTTCACTTGACACCTTATTGCAAAAATTTTGGGAAAGTGAGGAAGTAGTGTATCAGGCTAAACAGCCTGCATCAGAAAAAGAGTGTGAAGATTTTTTTGAAAAAACGCACACTCGAAATATAAATGGTCGGTATGAAGTTCGCCTACCATTCAAGAATGGGGAGCCAGAATTGGGAGATTCGCGAAATATGGCAGTACGCAGATTCCATGCATTAGAAAGAAAACTGAATCAAGACCCTAAACTTTGCAATGAATACAATAAATGTCTCCAAGAATATGAAACTCTTGGACACATGAGACGTACTACAAAGGATGATAATCACAAGTACAGTTATTATCTTCCACATCATGCTGTGCTTAAAGAAAGCACAACAACTAGGGTCAGGGTAGTATTTGATGCATCTGCGAAGACTACAAATGGGAAAAGCTTGAACGAACAGCTTCACGCAGGTCCAGTTCTGCAACCAGAAGTTTTCACTCTGTTATTAAGATGGAGAAAATACGAATATGCAATGTCAGCAGACATTGAAAAAATGTATAGAATGGTCAATGTACGAAATCCAGACCAGAAAAATCAGAAAATAGTTTGGAGAAATAACCCGTCAGATGCAATTAAAGACTATATTTTAACCACTGTAACCTTCGGAACTACTTCAGCGCCTTACTTGGCTATAAAATCATTGCATCAACTAGCCAAAGACGAAGCTAAGAAGTATCCAATTGCTGCTAAGATTGCCACCAGAGACTTTTACGTTGATGATCTGATGACAGGTGCAGACTCTATACAAGAAGCTCTGGTAATTCAAAGGGAACTTCTTCAATTATTGAATGGCGGAGGCTTCAATTTAAGGAAATGGGTTAGCAACTCATCGGATCTCCTAGAAAACATTCCAGAGGATTACAGGGAAATTCAACTTCCTTTGCGCTTCGCAAGTGATGATGCGGTTAAAACTCTGGGTATCTTTTGGTACCCAGTAGGCGACTATTTTACATTGCAACACCGACAAACAATAGACCGCATACCCACTAAGCGTTCTGTTTTGTCGGAAATTGCCACATTATTTGTTCCACTTGGCTGGATATCTCCAATAGTCGTAACCGGGAAAATTCTGATGCAAGCCTTATGGCTCTGCGGATGTTCGTGGGATGATCCGATTCCACCTAACATCAATAAACAATGGCAACAATTCAAAACCGAATTACAGTACATTGACCAGATTCGCATTCCAAGATGGTTGCACACCAAAAGTAATTTTCAATGCTGTCAAATTCATGGGTTTTCAGACGCCTCAATTCATACGTATTCTGCCGCTATTTACATTCGAGTCATTGACGACGAAAATAATATTAATGTAAACTTGCTCTTCGCAAAAAGTAAAGTAGCACCTGTGAAGCCGGTTTCCCTTCCCCGATTAGAGTTGTGTGGCGCAGTTTTATTAACTCGTCTAATTAATCGTGTAAAAACTGATCTAAATTTAAACCGAGTACCAATTTTCGCCTGGACTGATTCGTCAATTGTTTTGTCATGGATTCGCAATCACGCAAATAAATTCAAAACATATGTCGCGAATAGAATTGCGGAAATACAAGAATGTATTGACATTGATTCATGGCAACATGTGAAATCCTGCAGATTGCAATTCTCGCGGTGTTAAAACGTCTGTTTTAAACGGACATAATCTTTGGTGGCATGGACCTAACTGGTTAAAGGACCACGAAGAAAATTGGCCAAAGACTAAAGTACTAGGAAATGTATCTGAAGAAATTGAAGAAAAAAGGATTACACATGTTGCAAACGTAAAATCAATGCAAGACGAAGTTACAATCAGATTCTCGTCATACTTTAAATTAATACGCACAGTAGGTTATTGTATAAGATTTTTTAATAACTGTCGCAAACAAAAACATCAGCGAAAATTGGACTTTCTTTCAACAGGCGAAATACAAGACTCGAAATTGGCGTTAATAAAACTGGTCCAAAAAATTTCATTTCAATTTGAAATTGAAAACCTTCAAAAAGGCCACCAACTACCCGCTAAAAGCGCTCTTCTATCTCTCAATCCGTTTATAGACACAAACGGCATTTTACGTGTTGGAGGTCGTCTACAAAATGCAAATATTTTATATTCTCAAAAACACCCAGTCTTATTACCAAAAGATAGACACTTTACTTCCCTAATTATAAGACATTTTCACACTCAAACGCTCCACGGAGGAACCCAATTAGTGCTTACTACTTTAAGAAACGAATTTTGGATTCCTCAAGCAGAAGAGGAATGTGCTCCCACATATATTCTGACTGTGGCATTAATTTCATTGGCGCTAGTAAGCTACTGCAAACTGAATACGGAATTGCAATAAAGGAAGCCAATAAGGCAATTGCTGAAAGTATAGCAACTGAAGGTATAGAATGACATTTCAATCCTCCATCTACGCCTCACTTCGGCAGTTTATTGGAAGCAGGAGTGAAATCTATAAAATTTCACCTTCGAAGGGTTCTCGGCAATTCACTCTTAACATTTGAGGAATTCGCAACAGTCTTGGCTCAGATAGAAGCTTGCCTTAATTCCAGGCCATTATGTCCAACATCCGATGACCCTGATGATTTGGACGCCTTGTCACCCGGTCATTTTTTAATTGGTAATTCAATAATTGCACCTCCAGAACCATCTACTGTAAAGCATACATCCCTAATATCTCGCTGGAATCACCTGCAATTGTTACAACAACAATTCTGGTCGAAATGGTCTAAGGACTTGAATTTGTTACAAAATCGTCCTAAGTGGAAAACACCAATTTTGAATCCCAAAATTGGAGATTTAGTCATAATTAAGGAAGATAATTTACCATCTTCTCGTTAGCTTATTGGCAGAATTACAAAAATTCATCCAGGTGCAGATAATTTAGTTAGGGTGGTGACAGTCAAAACAAAAAATTCTGAATTAAAAAGACCAATTTCCAAAATATGTTTATTTCCACAATCAAATTAATCAAGATCAAATTGCACAAAATTTTCAAATTCAAAATTCTTTAATCAAAAATCAATATTGTCAAAAAGCCTAATTTCCAAAATTAATCAATTTAAAATTTTCCAATGTCAGAAATCCTACAGTGCTCAAAAATTCAAATTCATAAATTAGTCTAAATCAAAAATTTCAAAAAGTCAAAATTGAAAATTCTTCAAATCGAATTTCACAAAAATTCCGATTTTCAACTGTATTTGCCATTTGAAAATAAAATTACAAACGAACCCGTTAAAACAAATCTCAAATCAGAGACAAATCGTCCGTTACATTTATATATATTTTGCTCGCATGCCAGCAAAATTTTAGTTCGATCGCTGCAAACCAGTAACGCGTTTGAATTTGAAATAAAAGTGAAGTAATAATGGAATCGCTCGAATTAAAATCTAGTGAACATTTTTCAATTTCACCAGAACAAGAAATTGATCAGATCGTGAAAGAATTAAAACGACCTGATACACCTGGAACGGAGAAGACGTATCGTAGAAATTCCGATGATGACACTCTATTAAGGGAGATAGAGGAACTATTGGATGACATTAATCAGGCAACTGTTAAAAAAAATTCGTTGGAACAGCAATTAATCAACCCAACACATCAACCCAACATCGATCATCTGGGAAGAAGATTAACCAACATCAGGTTGGAGGAAAGCAATATAACTTCAGAAGTCATCACGATTGAGGACGACGAAATCCCACCCACAAGGAGTCAAGAGGTAGCAAAGAACGATGAAGAAATTTCACCTTCACAGACCTGCATACCGCCAAAAATTCAAATTTTGCAGGACATGGTAGTTGTCCCATCGTCAAGTTCGAGTGACGACCTTTTCGGGCATTTAGTCGACGAAAACAACCCGTCGAATTCTGAGACAATTCGGGTTTCATGGACGGCATTGCGACGGTCGAAAAAGAGAAAACAAAGACTTACTACTAGAGCAGGCACTCGAGTAAACGTTAAGCTACTGGCAACTGGAGATATTAAAGTTTCCTATAAATAAAATACTTTTATTAAAATTCTCGTTTTATTTGTATATTTTCAAATTTGGCTTCAAATAAAATTTTAATTTCAGCTTTTAAAAAATTCAATTGGCTTTCGCTCGTTTCCTTAAACATGAAAACTCCTCCAAAAACGCAGCATAAAATTGCCATTACAGGATAAGTCCAGCACATTTCAATAAAGATGATGTACAAGGCAACAATCTTATACACACACAGTCGCTACAGCAAAAGGTAAACAGAAACTCAACATTATGCTACCAACATAACCAATACACTCAAGGTATGTTACATATTGAAAAATAAAACTCACAGGTACTTAGTTGTCAATTTACATTTATTCACAACCAAAAGGAAAATACAACATAAAAACATAATTATACAAAGCACTAAAACTTTATTAACCTAAAACGAACATACTTCCTTCTTGAAAGGCGCAACCTTTCAAGGGGGGGGGGGGCAACATGTTCGGATTCCCGAAACTAATCCTCCTAGGCAACCTAAAATTAAATTAATAAACACAATTTAATCAAAGAGTATGAACATATCTCTTACCTTATTGCATTGCCGACGGCATCCAGCAGAAGTCGATTTATCCAGTCCAAAATACCTATCCAATGCAGGATCTGATCCAGCTCCAGCCCTGAAAAAGAAAAAAAAACCACAAAGAATCATATTCCTTTATATAAATAATATAAAACTTACCTAATGAAATAATAAATTACAATAATTTTATTCCATAGCCATCCCAGTTCAAATCCAAAACAAATAAACACTTTGACACATCTTGACAGATGGCCAGTATTAAGTTTCTACACTGCTAAACGGCTTTGACCAATTCTCTTTTCTACATGCAACAAAACCTTACAAATGTCACAAAATTAATTCAACTGCGCGAAAACGACGATACTAAGGAATTAAATTTATTGCTACATGAAAGTAAATATAATTTATTATTATATAAAGGTAGATAATAAATAAAAATCACAAATCATTGTAATAAATTTGTAAAAGACATGAGTGGGTAAAGATTTCAAGAATTGGAAAGTGGCAACACTAAAGAAATTACGTCATTAATTGCAAATCATAGTGCCGCTAGCTTTTCATCTATAAAAGGACTGCGGATACCGTTGATCCTTCTCTTTTATCATTTGGCTTTCGGTGAGTAAACATTAAAAAAAATATATTAGTAGTAGTAATATCCACTTTATTCTGGGCATTGACTAGAATAAAGATTTAACTCCACTTTATTCAGGGTATTGACTTGAATAAAGATTTTATTCCACTTTATTCTTGGTTTCGACTAGAATAAAGATTTCCTTACACTTTATTCAGGGTATTGACTTGAATAAAGGTTTTCTATCACTTTATTCTGGGTTTTCGACTAGAATAGAGATTTCCTTACACTTTATTCAGGGTATTGACTTGAATAAAGATTTCCTATCACTTTATTCTGGGTTTTGAACTAGAATAAAGATTTCCTTACACTTCATTCAGAGTATTGACATAAATGAAGATTTCCTTTCACTTTATTCTGGGTTTTCGACTAGAATAAAGATTTCCTGTCCGTCGTTTTTAGTATACTACTTAAACGATCAAATTGCTATATAATATTAGTTATACTACTTTATTATATAAGCGACTATATTAACACAGTCATCGTATATTTGAACTTTTCTATTTCATGAATTTATACTTGCTCCAGTCTTGAAATTTCTTGCACTGCTTTATTCTCAGGTATTATAATAACTTTGTTTCGAGCGAATATTAGTGAATTAAAGTGATTAGATTGTAAGTTAACTGATAGTGTTTATTGTAAGTGAAATCTGTGATACAATAAGGAGAACAAAAATATATATTGAACTGTTTCCGAAATCTTCTTTTCTTTTTCTCTTATTTTGCGTGTTCGTCCTGTTACGGGCAGAACAAATACAGTAGCAGATACTTTATCTAGAATTTCTATCGAAAATTTCGAACATTCAAAACATAACAATACCAAATTTGATTTAAAAACTGTTGCTGAGTATCAAAATAGTGACGAAGAACTTGCACATCTTTTGATAACTCAACATAACAGACCAGATAATTCAAAATATAAGCTTTTAAAAATTAGATTAAACACTTCTGAGTCTGACATTTGGTGCGAAGTTTCTACTAAAAATTCACGGTCATATATACCCAAAGAACTTCGAAAAATTATTTTTAATACCATTCATAATTTATCTCATCCAGGAATTAGAACAACACGAAAATCTATTGTTTCTAAGTATTTTTGGCCTGGAATGAACACAGATATTAACAATTGGACTAGAAATTGTGTCAATTGCCAAAAAGCCTGTGTGCTTGGTTAACAAAATCAGAAATTGGTAAATTCGAACTACCCAAAGCAAGATTCAAGCTTATCCAATCAAAGACATACAGGCAAGCACAGTTATCAACACGCTATACGAACAATATTTTCCACGTTTTGGTATTCCACTAGAAATTACCAAAGATCAGGGTACTCAATTCGAATCCAAATTAGAACATAAAGTTTGCATAAATGTTGTTATATTTTGATTAGCATGCTTGTTGTTAGTGTAGTTAAAATGTTTGTTTATGTTTTATAAATTCTTTATTTACATTTAGATAATGATTTCTTTCCTATTTCAGCTACGAATTATGACTTGGGAGGACACCTGGATTGAGGAGGATTAGCTGTGACACCCAGGTAGAGGTAATTTTTATGATAATTATAAAATTTTTAAATTTATTTCTTCATTTTGTAGGTTCGTCGAATTTCATCAAAATCCCATTTCTTTATTGTACCTTGTGGTATAAAGATGTCAACACCTTCTTGTGTAATAAATTTTTGGAAGCTATTGTCGAGTCTTATTTGAACCTCTTGTATTGTCGTGCTGCGTCTTAACAAATGCAATGACTGGAGTTTCGATCCATTAATTTCCGCTCTTTTGTTTGGATCGGTGTGAGGAGTTATTTTTAATTCAACCTTTGTTCCTTGTACAGATGTCTTTAATACAATGTCCTCAATAATTTTTATTTTTGCAGGAGCCGGTCTACTTGTTGATGTAGCCTTAGTAATTGAATTTGACCCCTTTGCAGATTCAGGAATGATCCAGGCTGATTCTCTTTTCGGTAGTCCTGTCAGCACGTCACATCCGGGTTCCACATACAGGGATGGATCTAACGGAGAGCTCGGAATATATTTGTATAGAAAATCTTCGTAGTTTTCGTCATTGCCTTGCCGGGTTCTGAAATAAATGTTTAATAAATTTTTGCTTAATTTTAATAGGACAATCACAACACGACATGCGACATGAGATCAACACCACGACACAAGATATTACTTGCTATGAGTTGTTGTCAATAGGAATTTGAAAAATCTTTGTGATAGGTCGTTTGAACGTGGTAGTTTGAGTGCGTATTTCAGTAATTCGCACCAACCCATCACTTCCAGGGTATTTGGTTTCCACTATACCTAATGGCCAACTTGTGGGTGAAGTGTTTTCGTTACGTATAAGAACTATATCTCCCTTTTTTAAATTTGACTTGAAGTTCAACCATTTAGGTTTTTGTTGCAGCTGATTTAAATAATCTTTGGACCATCGTAGATGGCGAGAAGTAACGAGTAGCAAATTTTTCTTGCTGTCAATTTCCTGCAAAATCTTTATTAATTTATTTTTAAAATTAAATTCGTTCAGTTCCATCATGGACTCCAGACTGGTCACACGTGCTATAGACGGGTCGCTCTGCAAATTAACTAAATGTTTAATTTGCTAGAGCGGCTTTGCTGCTAAGTGCGTGTGGTCATTAGGGAGTGACATTGGAAGTTATTAATTAATAATCTAAGCAATACGTATAATAATAAAAAGTGAAATATACAAAAAAAAAACAAATGAAGAAATAATTGACGTCACCTAAAAACAAAAGAAACGCAAATAAAATGAAAAATTTATATTAACATAAAATAACAAACAAAATATTATAAATTAAAACAAAACTAATTAAAATAAGACTTTATGGCGTTATACCCAAACAGGGTCGAGCCAGGAATCTCGAAGCTCCAGTCTCATTAGGGACCCACAGCGGAGAGATTGAAATCAAGAATAAAGAAGAAGAAGAAATTCGTTCGAGGTGATCAGTGTAAATTGTCTGCAGTGAAGTTTTTAATTGAATTGCTGAAACAACTTGGCAATATCCAGAGTATACGTTTTCTTCCGACATGACATAAACAGAGAAAAGCCGCGTAAGCCGAAAATCTCCAAGATTTGACGACTCCGCTGCCGCAATCACCACTATTCTGGAAAACTTTCAAAAATCTGTGAATACATCGATCGACGAGGTAAAATCTGGCTTAAATAAATTAAAGAAGGAATCAGCAGCTGTGAAATCCTCACTAAACAACATAACCTCAAAGGTCAATGATCTGCAAAACGTACTATTGGAAAAAATCGCCAGTATCGAGAATTCTGTCAGTGAATTATCTCGTAAAATCACCACTAACGAGAACTCAATCAGTTATCTGAGTTATCTGAAATATTCACTGACTCTGAGAGAAGACAGAGAAATTCACAAATAATTATCAGTAACATCCCGAAATCTAAAGGGAAAGATCTATCAGCACTTTTTAAGGCAATTTCAAGACACTTGAACCACGACACCTCACCCTATTTTGACATTTTTCGCCTACCAACTAGAAAACAAAACAACGCATCACCTATTGTTGTAAACTTTGGTACTGTTGCAGAAAAAACAACCTTCTTTGCACATTACAGAAGAACTAAAACACTGTCACTTTCCGACATTGGACTGCAATTGCAACAACGTATATATATTAACCACTCTTTAACACATGGTGATCGAAAAATATTTCTGGAAGCGCGCCGACTAATGGTAGAGAAAAGGTTGTCGTCCGTTTTCACTCGGAATGGATTTGTTTTTGTACAGCGTACTGATGCTGAGTCTGCAAGCAGAATACGTAGCCTACAGCAACTGCAGGAAACAGCGGTAATGTTATCTCAATTAACCAATAAGTAATTAATGATTTTATTATTATTGTTTGTTTATTATTGTTTGTAAATACTCTTCCTTCCTCTCCTCTTGGCCCCTTTTCCTATTCCCAACTCCTTTTAACGCTGTGTCGCGCTGCCTCAACTGTTACAATTTTGTTATTGTTTACATTCTTAAGATTATTGCAACTTTGTCTCTGTTCTGTCGACCGTGACGTAACGTAAACTTTAATGACCTATGTAAATATGTCTGATGGTATGGATTTGAATTACTGTACACGGGATGTATTGAATGCGTTTTGTTCTCGAGTAGATGGACTTAAAGTCTGCCACTTTAACGCGCGAAGTTTGGTCAATAAAGTTAATGAGCTGCGCATGATTTTCTGTGGGATGAATATTGATGCCATACTTGTATCTGAGACCTGGTTGTGCCCTGATATTGCTGATGACATGATTGATGTGGGCGATTTTCGCGTGTTTAGGCGTGATAGGATTGGCAGAAGGGGTGGTGGCGTCGCTATTTTTCTCCGTAAAGGTATCCGCGCTGATATGGTTGATTTGGGACAATCTGCGGACGGCGTTGAATATATCTTTGTTCATATATTAGGTGGAACGAGTAGATGCCTGTTAGGATGCGTTTATAAACCACCAGACGCCTCATCTTTTGCAAGTTTTGAAAGTATTGTAGAGAGTATAATACCTTCTTATCCTCTTGCAGTGATGGGAGGTGATTTCAACGTTAACCTGTTAAGTTCAAACTCTTATGTAAGTAACTTCCTCAACATGATTAATTCATTAAACCTCAAAATTGTAAACAATATGCCGACGCGTTTTACGTCGTCATCTTCGTCACTTCTAGATCTTTTCATTGTTAGTGACCCCGATCTCGTAAAGTTTCAAAACCAAATGTCCCTTCCTGGAATTTCCGATCATGATCTCATTTTCCTTACACTTGATGTTCCCTTAGGTCCACGACACAATGCTTCCTTCACTTATTCTTTCAGGGATTTTAAAAATGTCGATGAGGTTGCTTTACGAACGGAAGCAAGTTCGGTCGATTGGGGCAGCCTTTCAAACATTAAATCAGTTGATGAGCGAGTGAAATGTTTTCAGGAGGTTCTTTTACACTTGTTTGATAAGTATGTATTATTTAAGACACGAACATGCAAGAGAAGTTGTCCTTGGTTCTCGTTGGAGATCAAAAGATTGATGTCATCCCGTAACAAAGCTCATTTTAGGTGGAAAACTACGAAAAGTGAGATACATTTGAATCGTTACCGAACCTTGCGTAATAAGGTGAATTGCGCAGTAATAAGTGCCAAATCACAATTCTTTGCTTCAAAGCTGGATCCCTCTTTACCATCTTCTGTTCTTTGGAGAAACCTTCGGAACTATTGTGTCTACAGACCAAGTATAATATAACCAACTCTAATTTCAGCCCTGATCAATTTAATAATTTTTTCATGGCTCACTCTGCCCCTAGCAACTTCTCTACTCAATCACATAACATTTGCTCGTCTTCAACTGACAGTGAAAAGAAGTTATTCGATTTCCAGTGCGTTAGTGAATATGAAGTTTATCTATCGCTTAAATCTATCAGATCCAGTGCGATCGGTGTAGATGGACTCTCTTTAAAATTCATTGATTTCATGGCTCACTCTGCCACTAGCAACTTCTCTACTCAATCACATAACATTTGCTCGTCTTCAACTGACAGTGAAAACAAGTTATTCGATTTCCAGTGCGTTAGTGAATATGAAGTTTATCTATCGCTTAAATCTATCAGATCCAGTGCGATCGGTGTAGATGGACTCTCTTTAAAATTCATTAATATTATCGCCCCGATTATTCTTCCCTTGATTACAAATATTTAGAACTCTACTCTGCTAGTGTTGATGACTACCGTCCAATCAGTGTACTGCCTTGTCTTTCTAAGGGTTTGGAGAAGATTATGAGTGACCAAATGCTGAAACATATTGAAAGCTTTAGTCTGTTCATTCCATGGCAGTCGGGCTTAAGACCTAAACATAGTTGTATTACAGCATTATTCAAAATTACTGATGATATCAGGGAATCTATCAATAGTGGCCAAATCTCAATTCTGACTCTCTTGGACTTCTCAAAGGCTTTTGATTCCGTTAACCATTCAATTCTTCGGGAAAAACTCATTAAACTTTTTTACTTAAGTGAAAGAGCTGCAAATTTAATCACAAACTTTCTGGGTTGTCGTCATCAAAGAGTTGTTGTGGGACACTGTGTATCTGAACTGCGCCCTTTATCTCAGGGAGTTCCACAGGGATCTGTGCTTGCTCCTTTACTATTCGCAATATACATAAATGACATTGGAAGAGTAATTAACGCATCTAACTTTCATGTGTATGCTGATGATATTCAACTTTATATCTCTAGGCCGATGGGTCTAATAGAGGATTGCATTTGTCGCTTAAATGATGATATCGAAGCTATTTCTGCATGGGCCATGTCTAATGGCCTCCAGTTAAACGCGCATAAAACCCAAAATATTGTGATATATAAAAATTCCATCGATACATCTGATTTTCCTCCTGTTCTGGTGAATGGTTCAATTGTCCCTTTCTTTGACAGTGTGAGAGATCTGGGAGTCTATTTTTATTTAAGCTTAATACAAGCTATTACGTAAAAAAATACAAAAATAAAAAATAAAATACAAGCTATAACTTAATACTAATTCAACAGACTATAATAAATGAATAATAAGAATAAATACATAAAAGGTATAAGCTACAATATGAGCTATATATATTGATTAATAGCAGAGGGCGTAAGGAAGAAGAATTAAAGTAGGCGATCAGGATCAAGATGGGCGGGGTCAAGATATAGGGCTTTGTGGAGTGATGATTTACTCATATGGAAGTCAAAAGAGGAAAGGTCGTTGACTTTTCGTAACATCCTGGTAATTGGCTCGCTTTGACCGTAGTTTGTGCGATGGCGGTCGAGACGGAAAAGGGGAGTGGACCTTAGGTTACGGGGATTGGTATAGATGGGTAAAGATTGCAGGATGGAGGGGCAGTCTATGGCACCAGTTAATAATTGGTAGATGAAGAGAATGTCGGAAACATCACGACGTTTGCTTAGCGGTTGTAAGTCGATCAGTTTAAGACGGTTTTCATAGGGAGGAAGGTTGAATCTGTCAACCCACGGAAGATCACGTAGAGCGAAGCGAATAAACCTGCGCTGGACAGATTCAATCCTATTAATGTGAGTTGTTTGTGTAGGGGACCATACCTGGCTGGCATATTCAAGGAGAGGTCTAACGAAGGAGACGTAGAGAGATTTGGAAACATAAGGATTGGAGAACTCTCTAGACCAGCGCTTCACAAACCCTAGCGCGGAGTTAGCTCTGTTAATTATGCTGTCAATGTGGGAACGGAAATTGAGTTCACTATCACAGATTATTCCTAAGTCACACAAAGAGGTAACGATAGGGACTGGTACGTCGGTTAACATATAGACTCTCGGGGTGGTGGTAAGACGCTTGCGGGAATAAGAGATGGACTAGCATTTGGAGACATTGAGCTCCAGAAAGTTTTTCATGCACCATGTGATGAATGAATCGAGGTCTTCTTGCAGGAGAAGAGAGTCGGTAGTGGAGGAGATATGTTTGATTATTTTCATGTCATCGGCATAGATGGACAACTCTGAGTGTTTGATGACACATTCAACATCATTTATTGTGAGGATAAAAATCAATGGACCAAGGTGGCTGCCCTGAGGGACGCCGGAACGAGCGACAATAGGGTTAGAAATGGATGAACTGAAAAGAATATTGTACTGACGGTTGTTGAGGTAGGATCGAATCCAGGAAATGAATCTGGGGGGGAAGCCTAGGCGATCGAGTTTGAACAAGATAACGTTATGGGAGATCTTGTCGAAGGCTTTACTAAAATCGGTGGCTATAACATCAACATCTTTACCGTTTTCCAGGGCACATAGGGTTTTAGAGACGAAGTCAGTAAGGTTGGTGGTTGTAGATCTACCTTTGAGGAAGCCATGCTGGTAGAGTGAGAAGATAGACTTACAGTGGAAGAACATGGAATCATAGACCAATTTTTCGAATAGTTTAGGTATGGATGATAATTTAGCAATGGGTCTGTAGTTGGACACATCGTTCTTGCAACCTTTTTTGAAGATGGGAATAATATACGAATTTTTCCATAATTTAGGGAAAACCCCTTGAGTGACCGAGAGACGAAAAAGCAAAGTAAGGGGTTGGACTAGATGCATGGCACACTTTTTCAGAACGATGGCCGGAATGCCATCAGGACCTGGGTGAAAGTCGTCCTCAAGCCTATTAATACTGGCGGCGATTAGTTCAGGATCAGGGTCAAAAGATGAAAACGACGTTTGAGTGCATTTGTCCATGAATGCAAAATAGTTTAGGTCGGGTTGTAGAGAATTGTCGCTGAAAGATTTACTGAAGAAGTGTGCAAAGAGGTTAGCGATAACCTTAGGATCAGATGAAGAGGTATTCTCGAGCTTTAGGGTGGAAGGGTAACCATTGGATTTCTTCTTAGAATTAATAAAGCTATAAAAACGCTTGGGGTCGGATATGAGGCTAGTTTCCATCCGTTGGAGGTACTCATGGTAGAGGGTATCACAACGTTCAGAAAAAGAGGTATAAGCAGATAGATAGGAAGAATAGTCAGACTCAGTCTGGGTTAGAAGAAAAGTTTGCCAACGTTTATTTCTCCTGTTGCGAAGAGAGCGCAATTCTTTGTCGTACCATACGGGGGATGAGGAGTAGTTTTTACGAGGAAGAAGAGGGATAGATTGTGTAAGACAAGCGTGTATTTCCGAGTAGAACGCCTCTAAAGCAACGTCAACTGGGAGATGTTGAGGGATATCCCCAATATTAGAGTTGAGGAGCAAGTGATTTAATTTGTCAAAGTCGCCTTTACGAAAATTGAAGGATAAAGAAGACTCGGAGCCTGAAACGGCATGAGGGTGCTCGTAGGAGAAAACGAGGAACAAAGGAGGATGGTGACGGTCGAGGGAGGAGAGAAGATGGTTGCTTTCTGCGACAGCCGAGTTAACTGGGTCTGAAGAAAAGATTAAGTCTAATTGTCTGTCCAGGAAGTTCCTGACTCCGCTTACTTGAAAGAGACCTGAAACGGAGAGCTGATCGGTAAAGAAGGCTTCTTTGGCCGAAGACGCGTTAAGGGGGACAAAGTGAGAACAGTCCTCGGACAATGACCATTGGATACGGGGGAGGTTAAAGTCACCCAATAAAATAAATTCATCGGACGCGTTAGCGTTCTCTAGCAGGGTATCGATCGCTTCGATTATGGGCTCGTAGGCGTCAAGTGGTTGAGAGGGACGAATGTAACAACAGAGAATGTACAGAAGGCACTTATTTAGTGCTATTTTTATACATACAAATTCTGATATTGTAGAGTCGGAGGTCTTTAGCAGGGTGGCATCATAACGGTTGTGAGCAGCTATGAGAACCCCGCGACCTGGTGGCTCATTGGTGCCTATACAACCGTCAACACGGAAAATGGTATAGTTTGGAGGGAATAGTTCGTTGTCGAGAATTCCTGGTGTTAGATTGGTTTCAGTTAAGGCAAAGATATCGTGCGGGAATTTGTGAGAGTTAAGGAAAATATTTGTTGTTTTTGTACGAAGTCCTCTTACGTTCTGGTAATAGACCGACAAGCTGTTGGGGAGAGGATCTTGATCGGAAACCGCGGGTGCAATAGAGGGGAAGTCAGAAATAGGGAAATCAAGGGGGTTAGGAACGAAAGTAGTTTAAGGAGTCGTTACGACTTTTTTGAAGATGGGAAATACGGCGAGAACTCACGTACGCAGCATAGGTAGATAGATCTTCTGAAACCTTATGGGAAGGTATGTTGAATGATTCATGGTATTTAGTGAAGAGTTGGAGTAAAACTGATGGGTCTGTGGGCAGGCCTTCTTGTTGTATACTTAACATGACGTTGGTGCTCGTTTTACCTTCAACACAGACGGAGTTCGGTTTGTCGTGGAGATAGGCTAGAAATAGACGTACGTTGTCATAAATGCGACGGTCCCGTAAACGGGACAAGAGGTATCGTCCATCGCTAGAATCAGCAGAACGCAAAGTCAATTTAACTGTAGGTGGGAGAAGGGGATCGATAAATGAATGATGTTCGGATAACGGAGTTTTGGCTGACGGAATGGGCGGGTTAACGGAGGTAGAAGTTGATTGAGACGGGGCGACAGTGTAGGAGGATGACGGCATGGAATTAGGTGGGCATGCGGAGGAAGTAGCGGGTGCAAGATTTGGCGTAGATAGAGGAGAGGTGGGACAGACGGAAATCGGAGCAGAGGTGGTGGAGTGGTCGGAAGAGGTTGGCTTGAGGTTAGGAGGGCACGCGGAAGAAGTTGGGAGTGCATGGTTAGGTGGGTGCGCTGGACATACGGAACTCAAAACAGTATTGGTTGGGTTGACGGTTGGAATGGACGTGTTCGAGGGCTTCGGTGTAACTGGAACAGGGGGGTTAAGGGTGTGAGAATATATAAAGTTGGGATACTTGACTGGAGTACTTAGATTAAAATTTGGAAATACTCCCATTTTGAACTGCCAATTGGAGTTAGGATCACTAGCTTTAGGATTAATGGTGAGATGTGCGGAAGAGTGAGGAGTGATTATGTTGTTACTAGTTCTAAGATTCTTATGGTTAGGGTGAATGCTAAATTTAGGTATGGGAGGAGGTCGTTTGGGGTAGTTAGTGAGGTTAGGTTTTTTAGTGTTTAATTTAGGGTTAGGTATAGTGGGCTTAGGGTTAAACTTAACGTACTTCCTAGTCCACTTAGAAATTGTGATGTTCCCGAGAGTGAAGAATTTGCTGGAGGGGTTACTGATGAGCCAGACATATTTGTTTGGGATGGAGATCTTGAAGTTGCTGGATTTCTCTGCGTCTGACGAGAGTAACTTCAGGCAGCTAACGGGGGTGAATCCAAAATTTCGGGAAAAAAAACTGTGGGCCCAGGAATCGTTGGCGTTATGAGGTGCACCCTTTAGAAGGAATGGAGTTGTGCTTGATAAAGATGAATGTTTACTGCCTAGCCTTTTTAGTCTCTGCTCCCATTCCGATACTGTCCAGGTGGTGCCAAGTTTGTTGATCGTAAATGTGGTGGAAGTTGGTTGGGATGACACTGGCGGAGATACATTGATGGCAACATCAGCAACCTTCTCTATAACGGGCTTGACCAAACCAGCAAGAGCATCAACATCTGAGGCAGGCTGCACCGAGGAGGAATGCGGAGGAATCACATTCACGGTGGATTGAGGCGGAACTGCGGAGGTTGCATCCCGGAGAGTGGAACAGTCCCCATCAGAAGAGGTAGGTCCAGAAGAAGAAGAATTCTCTATAACGGGCTTGACCAAACCAACAGGAGCATCACCATCTGAGGCAGGCTGCACCGAGGAGGAATGCGGAGGAATCACATTCACGGTGGATTGAGGCGGAACTGCGGAGGTTGCATCACGGAGAGTGGAGCAGTCCCCATCAGAAGATGTAGGTCCAGAAGATGAAGAATTCAAACCAGAAGCATCTGTGGTGTCAGACCGAGGAAGAGAGGGGCCGAGATAGCTTTTTGTGGATAAACTCTTAATATCACAGCTGACTGAGCCAATTAATTCAGAGTTCTTCACTATGGCTGTTGAGCACGAATCCAGATCCCGCTTGACGTGCCGGACACCACGCCGAATGTCGTCTAAGATTGGCATGATAGGTTCCGCAGGTTGGCCGATGGAAGGTGATGGTGATCCAGCGCGGAGGTCATCCAAGGAAGCGACCAGGCCGCTCAGCTTTAAGGAAAGCTCACAAATCCTGCTTGAAAGAAGCGATGAGTCGTTAGTCAAACCCTCAGCGATCTTAAGCAGCTTGTCCAGTTTTAAGTTTAGACTAGCGCAGTCATCGGACAAAATTTGAAGTCCAGCAAAATTTGTGAAGATCTCGTTGACCTTATCAGCGATGTAGGATTGATCAGTGGAGAGCGTAGAAACGACTTCCTTCATGAGCCGTAAGACGTGACAGGGTCATCGTTAATCGAACACTGACATGGACCGACCACATTAATGCTAGGCAAGGTATACGGTGTGTTGCGAAGACTCCGAGCCTCAGCCTATTTTACACCTACATCAACGCGAATCGCTCTTGTAAAAGCTTTAATAGTACCTATATTGACGTATGCTGACCTAATCTTTAGTAAATTGGACTCACAATCTGAACGTAAACTGAAAGTAGCCTTTAACTCCACAGTAAGATATGTATACGGACTACGCCGTTATGATCATGTATCTGAGCACTCTACAGCTATTCTCGGCTGTACTCTTGAGGTCTACCTCAAAGTAAGATTGTGTGACTTTCTTCATAGACTGATATACTCTAGCAATCCAATGTATCTCTACTCCAAATTACAATTTCTACCTTCCTCCAGAATTTGGAATCAACTCCCGGTAGTGACTAAGCGTACTGTCTCGGTTGGCAGATTCAGAGATGATGTTGCAAATTTCTTATCTTTTCATTCCTCTTTTCCCTTCTTTCATACTTTCTCTTTGAATTACCTTAAATTAGATAACTTTAATTCCTCCTAGAAATATTTGTTTGTTAAAATTATTATTAACTTTAAATTATCTTAAATTAGATTACTATGTACATATTATAAAGTAGATATAACTTTTTTGTACAATTTCTCCTGAATAAATTGAATTGAATTGAATTGATCCCAAAATTGTTGCACTATTTGTTGTAAATATTTCCATCTGTTTGAACACGATAAATTTGACGTATATTCAAGTTCAGGCAACACATTTAAAGGTTGCCCAACAAGAAAATGCCCAGGAGTCAAAACAAAATTATCATTTGGGTCATTTCTTACTTGGCACATTATCCGTGAGTTAAGACATGCCTCCACTTGTGCCAGAATAGTCGCATATTCTTCAAATGTCAATTTGGACGCCCCAATTACTCTTCGTAAATGATACTTGGTGGACTTACTTCCCACAATCCACCGAAGTGTGGAGCTCCAGGCGGATTCATATGGCATGAAATAGATTTTGTGCTCAAATATTGAGCAGCATTGGGATATGTTTCCTTGATTGCCAGTTGTATATCCCTTTCAAGTATTGCCTTTCCTCCCACGAAATTAGTTCCGCAATCGGAGAATACATCAGTGCATAATCCTCGTGTTGCAATGAAGCGCTTGGGTGCGGCAATGAAAGCTTCGGAAGTCAGCTGGGATACTAGTTCCAAATGTATAGCCTTGGTAGTCATACATACAAAGATACAAAAGTAAGCCTTTTGTAATTTGGCGTTACGGAGTGCTGATGTTTTTATTGTTATTGGACCTGCATAATCAATTCCAACCTTTGCAAATGGTTTTGAGATATTTACTCTTGCTGAAGGTAAATTCCCCATTAATTGATTAGACAACATTTGGAGTTGGCGGAAACATGTGATGCATTTATGAAGTCTAGTTGTGATGCACCGTCTTGCGTCCAAAATCCAATACGAATTGCGACTAGTATTTAATACTAACGACACATTTGCATGCAACGTTTCTTGATGTATTTTGTCAATAATAATCTGGGTTATATGATGGTCACGAGGTAGGATGATTGGTTGTTTTCTATTGAATGGTAATGTTGAGTTTTCTAATCGTTCTCCTACTCGGATTAAACCCTCTTCGTCGAGTATTGAAGTGAGTGTTAATAGTTTGCTCTGTTTGCTTATTGGCTTGCCTTGAGATAGATTCTGATATTCTTCAGTGAACGCTGTTAACTGCACTAATTTTAGAATTGTTCTTTGTGCTTGCTGACATTCAATGTTGGTTATTGAATCTACCTTTTTGACTTGTGGATATCTACAATTGTATATAAAACGCTGTAGTGTTGCTATCACGCGAATTAAAGGATGAGTGTTTTACCAATAAATCCTGATCAACATTTGTTAGAAACGTGTTGATTGTTGAGTCTCCTTGTTCTAAATTAGTCGTGTCTTTTATTTGATTGAATTTGGGCCAACTGGATTGACTTTGTGCTAGCCACGTGGGACCACGCCACCATAAGTCATTAGTTAACATTTTGTTAGCTGGTATACTATGCTAAGATGGTAAGTCGGCTGGATTGTGTGTCGTAGATATGTGTCGCCAGTTGTCGAGTTACTGCTATAAGATACTAAGTCGGCTGGATTGTGTGTCGCAGATATGTGTCGCCAGTTGTTGAATTTTAGTTTGTCTTGTATTTCTACAACTCTGTTGGCCACATAAATTTTCCATTTGGATATATGCTCTTTAATCCAGTGCAGGACAATTGTTGAGTCAGTCCATGCAGTAATAGGAATGTCTTGTAGATAGATTCCTTGAGTAATCGTCTTTAATAATCTGATTAGTTATACAGCACCGTTTAACTCTTGTCGGGGTATCGTTGTTGGTTTAATTGGAGCGACCTTTGTTTTTGATGTTAACAGGTTTGAATATATGCTCCCATTATCTTAAACAACTCTTAGATATATTGCTGCTGCAGTGTATTTGCATTTGTGCGTTTGAATTGAACTTGATCCATCTAGGTATTCGCAGTTGCTCTAACTGTTGTAGCTCTGTAATAAAATTTATCCATTGGTTGTTGATTTCTTCAGATACAATGTTATCCCAAGATGTGCCTGTTATCAATAAACTTTGCATTATTTTCTTGGCTCTAATGATAATAGGTGCTAGCCAACCTAATGGATAATATAATGAAGCGATGTTTGACAATATTTTGCGCTTTGTGATATTGTAGATCTGGTGATTGGTTTGATTACCACGGAAAATTCATCACTTTGGGGAAACCACTTTATTCTTAGTGTTTTTACAGTTTCATGTTCTGAAAAGATTAGCGCGTTTTTAAATTCCACGTGTTCTGATGGAAGATCAACGAATAGTTGAGGATTGTTGCTGGACCCTTTTCTGAGGTTCAATCCAGCTGAATCTAACATTTCAATCAACTGTTTTTGTAGTTCTCGTGCACTTCGTATCTCGTCAGCTCCAGACAAGAGGTCATCAACATAAAAGTTTTTTAATACTGCCTTTTCTGCTAATGGCCATTTAGTGCGTGCGTCTTTAGCCAATTGTTGTACCGTCTTTATGGACAGATAGGGCGCCAATGTGGTACCAAACGTTACCGCTTTGAGCTGATAATCTTGAAATTACCTGTTGTAGGTTGTCGCCATATGATCCTCTGGAACTTACGATGATCAGGATGAACTTGAATCATGCGATACATTTTTCTATATCCGCATTCATTACAACCTTGTATTTTCGGCAGTTTAACAAAGTTTTGAACAACATCGGTTGTAGTGTTGGTCCTTTAAGCAAGTGTTGATTCAATGACTTGCTGTTTTAAGTCTTTGCTCAAGCATTAAATACAACGCGTAGTTTTGTTGTACTACTATCCTTAAAACTGCGTGGTGTGGGATGTAATAATGATGTTCATTCCGTTGTGGAGGATTCACCTCTTCCATGTGATCGACACAAATGTACTCATCGAGGCACCTTTCGTAATCAGCTTTAAATTCCGGCCTCTCGATGAATTGTTTTTGTAACGCTTCAAAATGTTGGATTGCTTGTTGTCTGGACTGGCCTAATGCAGGTAGTTGATTGTTAATAAACGGCAACTTAACTTGATATTTGCCTGACTGTAATCGCTCATGTGTGTTATTGAAATGCTCTTCACACTGTGATTCATCTGGGGTTAATAGTGGCTTTGTAATCACTTTTTCGATTTCCCAGAATTGTTTTTATGGCTGTAGGGGTATCATCTGTACCTTGGATGATTCCGTTGCGTATTATTTTTGAATACACCTTTGCACCTAGTAGTGCATCAATTTTACCGAGTTTCTAGTACGTGGGATCTGCTGGCTTTAACTTCGTAGAGTGTTTGCATTTTGCTATACAAATTAATTTTGAAGGCAGACCTTCTGTAATCTTTTCAATTACTAAAAAGTTATCTTCGATAATCGGTGATGTACCTTGACATCTTCGTAGTTTCAATTTAGTTTGTTTGTTTGAAATACCTGTGTAGCTTGAATTGAGGCCTGTTACTTGAACTGCTGCTGGAATACATATTGCTTGTAGTTTTGAACATGCTTCCTTGGTGATGAATGAAGATTCTGATCCTGAATGAACGAGACATCGAAAAACCTGAGGCTCGCCTGTGGTGCCTTGGGCGACCACTAGAGCTGTAGATAGTAGTGTGCGGGATAGTTCCCTATTCAAGTGTGTGTGTGTAATACCTGAATCCATGGCGCTGTGGCCTGAGTTTGACTTGACTTGAGTTGTCCTATCTACGTTGTGTTGTTGAAGTTGTTTGTACTTGCCTTATCGGCGAAGTAGCAGTTGTGTTTGTAATAATAATTTTTTTTATGTAAATATGGCACTATATTTGGCACAAAAGTTATAAATGTAAATGAAAAAATGCTATAAAAAGAGACAAAAAAGAAACTAATCAACTATAAAATGTATACTAAGATTAACAAAAAATGGTTAAGTAACTATAAACGACAAGAACAATAGAATGAACAAGAGCAATAAATATAAAGAATGAACAAATGAATAAGAACAATAAAAGAACAGGAATAAGAAACTAACATAGAAGAACAATAGACAAAACAGAACAATAGCAAAAAACCGCGTAGTATCAAAATGACTGTCAATGAAATAAAGGAATACCTGAACCCCAGGAACACCAACTGGGTTACCTATAAAGAGGAACTGGGTGGTAGACTCTATGGGTTCATGGGCTCGATCAAGTCTACGCAAGACGTCGAACTTGCGGCAGACCTCGTAAACGATGCCATACAGACGGCCTTCAGGGGAAGTTGTCCGGTGTCAGTAAGGTCCCAGAACAGGAACGTCCCTTGGTGGACGAGGGAACTTGTGAGACTAAGGGCTACTACCAGGAGGCTCTTCAACAGGGCGAAAAGAGGCGGGTGCTGGGAAGAATATAGACTAACTGCCTACAACCGAGAACTGCGCCGGTCTAAAAGATCCAGCTGGCAAAAGTTCTGCCAAAACGTGGAGGGCGCTCGCGAGTCTGCGAGACTGCATAAAGCCCTTATGAAAACTACGTCGGGCGATCTGGGCACATTCCAGAAACCGGACGGGATATACACCCAGACCAGGGAAGAAACGCTAGAGATTCTACTGCAGTCCCACTTTCCTGGTTCAAAGGTGGTAGAGCCGAACGAGTCAGACAGGCCCAGCCTAACTGACCACCCAGCAAGAAGGGCGACCAAGGCGGACTGGAGGGTTGCCAGCTCAGTCTTTACATGTAAAGCCATCAAGGATGCTATTTCATCCTTCGAACCATTCAAGTCCCCTGGCACGGATGGGGTGTACCCGGTGCTCCTACAGGAGGGGTGTGATGTTCTCGCACCGGTGTTGTGCAGAATATACAGGGCGTCCTTTGCACTAGGATACGTACCATCTATCTGGAGGACTGTGAAAATAGCCTTTATTCCAAAGTTGCTGATCGGGTGATCAGGGAGAGGTATCTTCTACACTCACCACTTCATGCCCGGCAGCACGCCTACCAAACTGGAAAATCCACTACAACGGCACTCCATGACTTAATACTCAAGCTGGAATGAGCGGTTTATAGCAAGGCGCTTTTGATAACACATCATTTGATGTGATCACTCGAGCCCTAAGAAGGAGAGGCCTTGGGACAACCTTCTGTCGATGGATAGATGTGCTGCTCAGGTCTCGAGATCTTACCTTGAGTCTCCCCGATAGGACGATCAGGCGCTGCGTCACAAGAGGGTGTCCGCAGGGTGGGGTGCTGTCACCCCTCCTATGGTGCCTTGTGATCGATGAGCTACTTGTACGCCTTGATGAGCGAGGCTTCTTCGCACAGGGCTATGCAGATGACATTGTAGTCGTGGCAACCAACGATATGGGGAACAACATTACGATACAACTCCAGGGGGCTCTAGACGTAGCTGCAACCTGGTGCAATGAGGTTGACCTCAAAGTCAATCTTGACAAAACAGTCGTAGTTCCGTTCACCAGGAAGAGGAACACGACGGGCTTTCCTGAACCGACCTTCTTGGGCGGGCACTGCGCTACCCTTCAAGGATCAGGTGAAGTACTTGGGTTTGATCCTGGATTCCAAGCTATATTGGAACCTGCACCTTGATATAACTGTGGAAAAAGCTCTGAAGTCCTTCTGTGCATGCCGTAGAGCCTGCGGAACCACCTGGGGACTTAAACCCAGAACAATGCTCTGGATCTACACATCGGTAATAAGCCCCATGATAACTTTGTTATATACTCCCTTTGAGCATATAGATCATGTTAGCTCTGTGGAGGAAGGGTTATGGGTAAATTCTTTGTCGGGCGCCACGCAGTTTTAGAGTCTGCGAACTTAAATGTGGCTGGAGTAGAATATGCCAAAACAACAATTTAAAACACAACTTAAATTTATATTTTATAAACCGTAAAATCAACTCAATCTTTAAACTAATTTGTAACTTAACCAGAATTTGACAAATAAAAAAAAACCAAAATAAGTCCGCGCAGAGCATGTAATTGCCGAAAATAAAAGAAAAGAAATAGGAAAACAAGAAAACCATAAAAGAAATCTTCACTTCAAATAAAACAAAAACTACTTATCTTCCCTGCCTTGGACTCCTTCCTTATCCTTAACTTCCTTTATCCGCTGTGCTACTTTTTCTTAATTTCTCTTTTGACTTTCTCTTTTACTCCGTTGACTGTTAAATTCTAGTTAATAACTTCACTTTAATCCGCTGTGCTGCTTTCGGTTCAAACTGTCTTTTGTTGACTTTTTATTTTATTTTGTTGACTATGAATTGTTCTAAAAAAACTTCACTTTTTATCCGCAAACTTCTATCACCAAAACTGTCACTGGACTGCTCACTTCACCTACCAAAGTGGGTGGTTTTATAAATTAATCGCCCCTATTATGCCGATTTCAGGGGATATTCTTCCAATACGGGGAAATTGCATAAATTTAATAAAATAAAATTAAATTTTTTTGAATAAAAATGATCTCTATGAATTTTAGAGCATTTTTGTCTAGTTGGAAAAATTCTATTTCGACAGGAAGTCCGCTAAATCTGCGTTTTTGTCGGAAGTTGACATCCGGTTTCACGTGCTTCGAAATGTCCTTATTTCATCGTTCTGTGTTTTTAATAACAAACCACCTCAAACTTTGGGTTACGAACAGCCCTATAGGTCATACGTTTATCTTCGGAAAATAAAGTTTCTGTTCTAATTTCGGTTGATTTATTTCGAGGTTAAGTGGACGGCTTTTACGTGTCTCCAAGGTGTAGTGTGGAAGCCCAGGACAGGTAAGTACTTCAAAATGATTTATATTACTATTATAATTAATTTGCAAGTGAAAATTTCTTAATATTTGATTCTTTTCAGGTTTAACAAAAAAATTGCCTTCGCTGACCCTTTTTGGCTTCACAACATACTTTAAGGTAAATATCGAGATTATTTTTCTTTTCTTTTCCCTCCTTAACTTAATACAATTAAACTATCTAAGTTTCCAATAATTTTCCTTCCTTAACTTAGTTAGATTGAAATATGTAAATTAACTAACTCATTTTTTCCTCTGTTTAATGTTTTAGCAATTTATTAATGGTATGTTTTAATTGAGTTTTATAATTTTGCCAAAATGCTTATAACTTAGACCTAATTATATTTTCTTTTACTATACTCAGCTAAATATGCTTTAACAATTCAGTTTTGCCTATACTAACGTTAGCTTATTATCAAATAAATACAAAGATTTATGACTATGATGATATTTCAAAAATAATAATTCTTTCACTTATAATTCTTGACGTTTTCTTCTTAATTAAGTAATGTAATTCTTAAAATGGTGAAGTGTTAATCTATGCCAGCAAATGCAACAGTCCGCATAGGTGAGTACAATACTTTTAGCATATATCTTCTTTCAGCTCATGTGTGACACTTTCAGCAGGTAAGTAATTACCATCAATCCAGCATATCCTGAAGCCTCTAGTACGATTATACCAATGCGCAACTGAGTGAGAATGCCGTAGCTTATACGAGACCAAAACTGGATTTCAGGCATACCAATCCAATTTTAATGCTTGAAAGAGGAGATACGAGGCCACTTCTTCTCCTGACCAGGTACGTATTTAATGGTTTCCTAATTAGTCTGTAAGTAAACAAAAATTATTTGCTGCACCACTTCAACATTGGCATTTCGGACAATACACTACACAAGTAGGTAAAAATTAACTTTTGGTTCTCCTGTTCCCCCCTCATCATTTCTACTTTCAGGATGCAGCTACAGAAGACAAAATAACGTAACAACTTATGGAGCGATTACATGGTGGCACAGAGCAAAACTTAATGTGATAAGGACTAAGCTTAGCAGACTGCAACGTATGGCCTGCCTATGCATCACTGGAGCCATGCGCACCTCGCCGACGGCTGCACTCGAAACCATGCTAAATATTAAACCTCTCCATATAGAGGTTGAAAGCCTGGCTCCGTGTGCGGCCTACAAATTAGAGGGAGCCGGTCTCCTCGGGGAAAACATAGGTAAGGGCCACACGACAATAAGGGAGATTCTTGAAGCCACGCCTGAGTTGGCCATGCTAACTGATCAGATGCCGGCAAGACTCTCACCATTTCAACCACCCTTAATACGGGTGGAAAAGCGTGAGAACTGGACGCTTCCAGCTGTCCGTCCAGGGGAGCTAGTATGGTATACGGATGGATCCAAGACTGAATCAGGTGTTGGGGCAGGGGTCTGGAGCGACTCTCCTCGATTCAGTTTGTCACTGGCCCTGGGAATATATACCACGGTATTCCAGGCTGAGATCTTCGCCATACTGACATGCACCTACGAGAACCTAAGAAGAGCCTATAAAAACAAAAGGATCTCAATCTTCTCGGATAGTCAAGCTGCAATCAAAGCAATTGCTTCATCTACCAACAGATCAAATCTGGTGTGGGAATGCCAAAGGAGCCTAGACGCACTGTGTAGAACTAATCAAGTAAGCTTGATCTGGATACCGGGACATCAGTGCTACACGGGAAATGAAAAAGCAGACGAACTTGCTAGGAAGGGGTCTAACACCCCTTTTATAGGGCCGGAGCCGGTCTGTGGAATACCTCTCTGCACGACTAAAAGGCTAATAGCAAACCGCGCAAATGAGGGGCATAGGCTGAATTGGAACAATATTGAGGGGCACGCTCACTCAAGAAGCCTTATGCCCTCACCGTCGCCGGGTAGATCCAGGGAGCTCCTCAAGCTGAGCAGGTCGGCTGTTAGAACTCTTGCAGGCCTACTTACCGGCCACTGTCAGCTAAGGAAGCACCTGGTGAGGATAGGCAGAGCCATCGACCCCACCTGCAGACTCTGTCTGGAGGAGGATGAGACCCCATTACATGTGCTATGTGAATGCCCTGCAGTAGCCAGGAGCAGATTTAGCCTATTCGGGAAACCAACCCTGGTACCGAGCGGGCTGAATGACTGCCAACTGCGGGAGCTGTTGAACTTCTTCGGAGGGACCGGCTTACTATAAGGAGTTGAGAGGGTTAGCACAATAGGCCCCAGTGGCCGCGGCGCTTGAGAACCTCACACCTCCAAATCTAATCAATCAATCAATCAAAATGACTGAAAAAAGTATAAAAAAAATCAACAAAAAATTTTAAAAGCCACCAGGCTGTAACGTTTGTATTTTATTTTTGTTGTTTGTTTACTAATTTACATCTCCCGATAACCGTTTGAGTGTCGGTATGTTGTTGATGAACTTTTTCTTTTTTATAGGTTATGATTTCCTCGACTAATTTCGCTAAAATTGGAATTTCTGTTCGATTGTTTACTTTCTTTTGGCAAAAGTTTCCGTTGTTTAAAGAATATAAATTTTTAAATTTTAGTACTATATATTTCATATTTGCTTCCTAAATCTTAGATTATGACCTACTCCGGAGTCCTAAATTTTTTAATCTAAAATTAATTAACTAAACTATTTCGCCTTACAAAATGAATATAATAAGATTATAGATATTTTTCTTTAGAGCTAACTTACATACGAAATATGCTTCGCGGCTTGGTAGACGTCGGACGGGAACATGCAGGAACACATATCCCTTGGTGTATGTGATACCTTTGTGCTCGTTTAATTATCCTCCTGTCGATCCTTTGTTTGCTTGCTTTTTATTTATTTATTTTTTTGCTTTTTATTACGCAGCCTAGACATAGAACCCTGTATTTACAAATAAATGCTTATAAATCTTACAAATTAATCTTTTAGTAAATCTTACCCTATAAGGGGCCTACTTCGCTTATGTTTTAATTTGCTTTCGATTCTATAAATTACATCTCCAGCTTCTGTATTAAACATAATTTACATATTTTATTTATACATTAATTTCAAAAGTTTCTCATTACCTTAATTTATATTTCAACATTAATTACTCCATATTTCTTCCACATCATACGTATATAAAATTTGGCACACACAATTTTTAACAAAGGAAGATAAATTAATTAACACACCAGTTACACTAATGTACTCTGAACAATTTCCCTGGATATCAGGTTTTTCTTAATTTTAACTTGCAGACTTTTAAAAGTAGGAATCTTTTGCCAAAAATATCTGATTCTGCTGAAGAGGAGAGTTGTAAGAAAGCACGCGGGAAAATGACACTTGCAAAAAAGCACACAGGAAATGTCGAATGCTTTCCGCCATGACAGACGGGTCATGATGGTTGCTTTGCCGATTATGCAGTTCTACTTATCGTTATAAAAATTCAAATTCGAATTCAAATATTAATTATACACAAAATGTAATGTTACATTACCTTCCTTCCTCCCAAAAAAAAAAATTGTACTCCTAATTAAAGTTCGATTTTTTTTTTGCGTCTAAAACTTTGAAATTGTAGTAGGGGCTTAACAGGAGCTATTCGCTTGCTGTTTCCTCATCTATCTTATATAATCACTTGATATTATATTATCTTTTCAAATCCTTTACGTGCCATACTCCGATATCTTTCCCATGCTCATCTGTTAATTTGTAACATAGATTGGACAACTTTTCCGACACAATACACTTAACATACTTTGGACACAGTTTTGCAGAGAAGTGCTTAGCCTTGTCTGACACCGCGTAATTTCGCTTAAATACCACATCGCCTATTTTAAATGAAACGTTCATGTCTCTAGACTTATTATAATATACTTTGTTTCTCTCGTATCTTTGTCCTATCCTATCAATTATCTTTAATTTGTTCATACCAAACTTTTCAAGGAATTTTACTCTATTTGTCAAAGCATCTTGGTTCGCACCGATTAATTTGTAATCATTCCCGCTAAATGTGAATTCTCTTCCATGGTTGAGAAAGAAAGCTGTATGACCGGTTGTTTCGTTTAGCGATGTGTTTATAGCAATGTTAATTTTGTGAATTTCTTTATCCCAAAGTTTGTGATTTTGTCCGACATAAGATCTTAACATATTTCCAATTGTTCTATTGTAGCGCTCCGTAAAATTATTTTGTGGGTGGTAATTGCAATTGAACCAGAGATTTGGTACGTTATACCGGTCTAGTAGCTTACGAAATTCCGTAGATCTAAACTGCGGCCCGTTGTCTGCAATAATAGTTTCAGGCACCCCATGTTGGAGAAAGATTTTCTCCTCTACACATTTAATAATATTGTAGGCTTTTGTGTTTCGTAGTGGGAATATACAACAAAATTTTGTAAAGAAATCTACTACAACAAGCAGTGCTACATTGCCTTTTGTGGATCGGGGTTGTGGTCCTATCAAATCCATAGATATTAATTGCCACGGGTAAGAAGCCTTCTTAGATTTCCCCATTTGACCTACTTTTTTTGAATTACTGACCTTACTCTTCTTGCATGTCTCACATTGAGAGACATATTTCTTTACGTCCAATGGAACACCAGGCCAATAATATTTACCGAGTACCCTAGTTTTTGTCTTCAAAACACCACCAAGACCAGACATTGGGTCGTCATGGCATTCTTGTAACGCTTTTCTTCTAGCTGACTCTGGCACCACGAGCTTCCAAAGTTCTTGTCCATACCTGACATCACTATCCTTGAACTTTATAAATAGCTGTTTACCCTCTATTTTCCAGTGGCTAAAGCGTTTCGGGTTCAATGATACTTTCGCTAGCATTTTCATATACCAGGTATCATCGGGCTGAATTTCAAAATCAATAAGGTTTATGTCAGGGATACGTGACATGCAATCTGCAACGACGTTATGTTTGCCTTTTTTATGCACAATAACAAAATCGTATTGCTGCAGACGTAATACCCACCTAGCTAAACGACCTGTAGGGTTTTGCTGACGGAACAGCCATATTAGAGAATGATGATCAGTAAAAACTTTAAAGGATATTCCCTCGACATAGGGTCGGAATTTCTCAATGGCAAACAAAACTGCTAAACATTCCTTCACGGTCGTCGAGTAATTGGCCTCAGCTCCTCTGAGTTTCCTGCTTGCATACGCAATAGGGTGTTCATCATCGCCTTCACCCTGTGAAATGACTGCGCCCAATCCAACGTCAGATGCGTCGCGATGTATGCTAAAACTTCTACTGAAATCTGGCGTAGATAAAACCGGTGCCGTAACAAGGGCATTCTTAATTCCACGAAACTATTGGTGGCTGCATCGGTCCAATTTAAAGATCTGTTTTTGGGACCTTTTGTGAGGTCGTGTAAAGGAGCTGCGATTATCGCATAATTTCGGACAAACCGTCGGTACCAAGAGCAAAGTCCCAGGAAGCGTTTTAGCTCTTTGTACGTTTTTGGACGAGGAAAATTTAAAATTGAATCGACCTTTTCTGGGTCTGCTCGCAAACCCTTTCTATCCAGAAGGAAGCCCAAATATTGTAAAGAAGAACGGCAAAATTTGCTTTTATTCATGTTTATGCTCAAATTAGCTGAATTGAGCTTTTCATAAACAAAGCTGAGAGCTTTAATATGCTCGTCAAATGTTTCCGACGCAACGATAATATCATCCAAATAGATAAATATTCCGTTGTCCGAAGAGTGAAGGAATAGTCCATCCATTAATTTCTGCATGGTATGTGCGGCATTACTCAGACCGAACGGTAAAACTTTAAATTGATACAGGCCCATCCCAGGAATTACAAATGCAGTTTTCTCCTTGGAGTCTTCATGTAAAGGTATTTGCCAAAAAGCGCTTTCTAAGTCTATAGAAGAAATATATCTAGTCCTACCAAGCCTATCCAAAATAGATGTGACGTACGGGAGGGGATACGCACAACTTTTGGTAACATTATTTAGTTTTCTACTATCTAAGCAAAGGCGATCGTTACCGTTCTTTTTCTTTACTAAGACAATAGGGGAGCACCAAGGACTTTCTGACGGTTCCACTATATCTTGTGCCAGCATCTTCTCTAACTCGTCCTTCATTCGTTTTTGCATGTACGGGGAAACAGTATAGCACCTCTGCTTTATAGGTTCATTATTCCCCGTATCTATTACATGTGTTAGCAACTGCGTTCTCCCCAACCTTTTTGAGGAAAGATTATGAAAATTCGCAATTACCTTGTTTAAAAGGAGTTTTTGATGGTCATTTAAATCTGAATTGTCAAAAAGCAATGCTGGCTCGTCTGAGGGTTGATCTATTGAATAGACTGGCCATGCGTTATCATTAAGCTCTAAAATCCCTCCAAAGTGTACCCAAAAGTCGACACCGAGAATAATTTTATGAGGAAAAGTTGGTACAGCAAAAATTATTATCACCCTACATTTATTACCAACTTCTATGGGCACATCGAAAGTTCCTACCGATACGTGTTTAGAGTGATCAGCAGTTGAAAAGTTTTTGGTTTTATTCTTGTCTAATTTTAGGCCTAAGTTCTTTAAGAAGGCAATACCTTCTGATCCTGCTATTGAGTGTACCGAACCTGTGTCTAGTAAACATGAAAGTTTGACTGAAAATATGCTAGCATTTATAAAGGGCCTATTGTCACCGGGTATGGACTGAACACTCAATTGTTGTTTGGGTTTTCCTGAGTTTGCGTCATGAAATGGGGACCTCTTGCTTCTTCTGTGGGAACCGTAGTAGGTCCTCGAAACTCGGTTCCACGATAGTTTCCCGAGGGATTACGAAGTGTCGTTTGCGTATCTCTGTCACTATTGTTACTGGTGTGAGGAAATTCTCTCCTTTGACATGATCGGTAATTCTCCCTGTTCGACCATCTACGAGTATAGCGTTGTGGGAAATTGTTACGATTATTGCCGGGAAATTGCTGTGGTTGACTATAATTTCGCTGCCAATTACTTTTGATGCGTTCTCCTTCATAATTTCTATTGAGCTGAGAATTGGTAGGGTCACCACGTCTTCTGGGTTCCATTTCGTCTTCTCATCGCGGGCACTAGTTCCCTCTATAGCGTATATTCCCCGGAATCCCATGCTATCTTGTCTATGTCTACTTTTATTTGATTCCTTGTAGGTATGTTCTAATTTCTTGGATGCTTCCTTTAATTCATCGACGCTTTTAAACTGTGCCAATGCAAGGCTACGTGTATAGTCAGGTAATAAATTCCTTCTCACAATCTTAATCTTCTCAGGTTCGTCCAGCTTGTTTTCTAACTTAAGGAATAAGTCTTCCATTACAGCGTAGAACCCAACAACACTCTCATTCGGAGCTTGCTTTCTAGCTTTAATAACGTCCAATAAATCGTCAGCATATTGTGGACTTTCGAAGTCTGATACTAGTTTTTTAGACAGTTCTTTCCAGCAGTTGACAGTATCCGAAGCAGAGATTGAATGGTACCATTTCAGGGCTATTCCTTCAAACAACTCAACAGCTGAATTATATAAGTCGTCGTCGGATACGTTTCTTGACTTCGCTAAGTCGGACACCTTCCTTGTAAAATCAGAAGCTGATAGACCCTTATTGTCACCAGTAAACTTAAGGTTCCACTTCCACACTGGTACCTTATTGTGACGTTCCCTAGATGCACAATTTTGATCACAATTTTCTGTTTCGTTCAATTTCTCTATAGTACTAGAACTTGCAAGGACGCCAGCACGGTTAACAGCAGTGATTGCAAAATTAACTGATCTATCTGGCCCGGTATCATCAGAACTGACCGAGGTATTAGAAACTTTTAAGTATAACTCATCATATTTTGCCCTCAGATTGCGTAATATTTACAACTCAGCATCATCTTCTGTATTGATTCTATTAATACGTATCTGTAAAAAATCCATCTTAGAAGATAGGGCTTCGATGACATTAACGGAGCATTTCTCTAATCCAAATTCTCCTTCAATAAAGTTTAAAATTTGTAGACACTGAGCGATATCATCTTTTGGGATGAGATATGATTTAATCTCAGGTGGAACTGGTAACTTATTCTCTTCTTCTAGGATATTGATCAGCGCCAATTTTCGTGTACGCATTGTGCTGTATTTAGGATTCTGTCCTCGGCACTCTAATTCATACCTTACAAGACTATCCGGAATATGATCTATCATTTTTCGTAACATGTTGGAATTTATTTCATATTCTATTATGAAGGTTAAGAATAGGCAATTTTAAGTGACTAAAGAGAGTAAGAAATATGTTGAGGCTATAGGACTTGGAAACCGATGGAAGTAAACTCACAATCCGACATTAATGCATATTATCACTATCCCAGAAATTTTAATGTGGCGAACGGCCATGCGGCTTTAATCCTCTTTAATATTTTATTTCTTAACAGCCTTTACATAAATATGAAAGGAAGGAAGAACTCTAATCGTTGGAAATAAGGCATAGAAGAAGAAATATTTTTGTAACAATTTCAATAAAAGTAAACAATTGATATGATTGACATTATCTCACGGCTATAGCAATTGAAACTACTAGAAAGCTGTAGTGACCTTGATAGATATGGATTATTACTAATCAACTTCCTAGGCAAATATGCAAATTAGTAAATTTAGTGGACAACTCAACACTGAATTATATATTCACTTTTACATCATGTAAGAACGGGTTATTTTTTACAAGCTAAAATAATTATTTGTGGGAAACTTGCTGCTTATTCTTAATTAACGGATTCTCTTTGCAATTAAGCTATTCGCTTTCCTACCAAGTTACGGTTCAAAATGTTTGGTAATAACAATAGATTTAAAAAAAATTTTTGTAATAAAATACCTATAATAGACCTCTTATAATAGACAGCACTATTGCATATTTTGCAACATTTCATTACGATAAGCCCGCGAAGACAAAAAAAATACATCGGAATGGTGAATTGATTACACTAACCATTTAATATTGTCAATTTGCTTCTTATTATGATCACACTTTTGAACTTCAAAATAATTTATGACGCGTTAATTGCTGTAGTAGGGAGAAGTGTGGTTTATGATTATAAAAAGACACGTGTAATGCGAAGCAAAATTTCTTACGTTTTTTGGACGATTTAAATTTTCATTTATAAACTCACAAATCACATTAATAGGACGGACACAAATTGTTAACACATTACACCAAAGCACAAAATGTGTATTATTTATGGGTAGCTCACTGAATACAAATACGGCACTGAATTAACTTCATCCTCTACTTTTAGCGACACGAAACAGACTGAGCACTACCTATTTTGAACTTAAATGAGTCGATTTCAGAACTGACCTTGCCTCGAATTTCATATTTTGATTACTAGATTAGTCGAAGAGATCCCGGTTGAGCCCCCAAAATTATTGTAACGTTTGTATTTTAATTTTATTGTTTGTTTACTAATTTACATCTCCCGATAACCGTTTGAGTGTCGGGATGTTGTTGATGAACTTTTTCTTTTTTATAGGTTATGATTTCCTCGACTAATTTCGCTAAAATTGGAATTTCTGTTCGTTTGTTTACTTTCTTTTGGCAAAAGTTTCCGTTGTTTAAAGAATATAAATTTTTAAATTTTAGTACTATATATTTCATATTTGCTTCCTAAATCTTAGATTATGACCTACTCCGGAGTCCTAAATTTTTTAATCTAAAATTAATTAACTAAACTATTTCGCCTTACAAAATGAATATAATAAGATTATAGATATTTTTCTTTAGACTTAACTTACATACGAAATATGCTTCGCGGCTTGGTAGACGTCGGACGGGAACATGCAGGAACACATATCCCTTGGTGTATGTGATACCTTTGTGCTCGTTTAATTATCCTCCTGTCGATCCTTTGTTTGCTTGCTTTTTATTTATTTTTTTTTTTTGCTTTTTATTACGCAGCCTAGACATAGAACCCTGTATTTACAAATAAATGCTTATAAATCTTACAAATTAATCTTTTAGTAAATCTTACCCTATAAGGGGCCTACTTCGCTTATGTTTTAATTTGCTTTCGATTCTATAAATTACATCTCCAGCTTCTGTATTAAACATAATTTACATATTTTATTTATACATTAATTTCAAAAGTTTCTCATTACCTTAATTTATATTTCAACATTAATTACTCCATATTTCTTCCACATCATACGTATATAAAATTTGGCACACACAATTTTTAACAAAGGAAGATAAATTAATTAACACACCAGTTACACTAATGTACTCTGAACAATTTCCCTGGATATCAGGTTTTTCTTAATTTTAACTTGCAGACTTTTAAAAGTAGGAATCTTTTGCCAAAAATATCTGATTCTGCTGAAGAGGAGAGTTGTAAGAAAGCACGCGGGAAAATGACACTTGCAAAAAAGCACACAGGAAATGTCGAATGCTTTCCGCCATGACAGACGGGTCATGATGGTTGCTTTTCCGATTATGCAGTTCTACTTATCGTTATAAAAATTCAAATTCGAATTCAAATATTAATTATACACAAAATGTAATGTTGCAAGGCAAGCGGCAGCTCCAGGAAGAGTTCCTTAAAATTTTGGAAATATTTTAAATTTTACCAAATCTGACGAAAAAATAGCCGAAATTTAAAACGAGAATTTTGAATAACTAGAACACTGAACACTGAGTATTCCCGGGGATAAACGCAGCACCGGGCGAAGTCACTAAATCAAAAACCCCTGCTTGCGTGCAAGCAAAAACGCTCTCCGCTGGGACGTTCGCCACTTTTCTACTCCCCCGGAACACTCAGCATCAAGTGTTCTAGACGAACGCACGAAACATTTTGAACGCGATATAGTCCTGCGGGACCAGTCTGCAGAGTCGTAGACATCTGCAAACTGATCCCATCATCCTCTCAGTTCTTCTCTCATAACGGGAGGATCACCTTTCCCGCAGCACTTGCAGCAAATCCAAAGCGGAGAGAAGCTCCGTGGACAAGATGCTACAAGGCTGCGGCCTATTGTCACCAGTGAAATGTGAGACTGCCATTCTGCACCGACGCTAGCGGCTGCCAGGTACAGTTGAATGTGTCGGCGTTCGTTACCAGAACTCGAGACGGAGTCTTTTACTCAGCCAAACAACGAAGTGTCTCTTAAGTGCACGTGTATGTAAATGTGTGTCAGTGGCCTGTTGCCCAGGCTCGATCCGCATGCAATACAAATAAACTGTTGATTTAGCGAGTGTAAGAACAAAGCTAAGTAAACAATTCACTTGGTTACATGGCCTTGGCCCCAGTAAAAACGATGTTCTAGTAATGCCGAAACGCCAGCAGATTATCTAGCACAAGTTACGGACCAGTAGCATCAATTCGCACAAGGCCAGGCATGTGAAGTATCGGTGGAAGAAAGTTCCTTCACCCCCACAAACCGTGCAGACTCTTTGAACGCTCTGGTCAATGTGCGACAGCTGATTTGGATGCACGAGGCTATGATGTAGCAATTTGAATGCTATATCAGAGTCTCTATAATTGGACCGATAACTGTAGACTACTCTGCTAGTCACCCCTCAGATTACTCCCAATTCTACCCCGAGATGTGCGCTCCATCTATTAACACCTAAGTGTTCTGCAGATAACGCATCTGCAAAAAGATCGCGCAGCCGACGTGTTGAAAGTGTACTGAATAGCGTGTGCGGCGGTTGATTCACCACGAAAGCATTCACCACCTCTGTGCCAGGCGACCTGGTACTGAGTTGGCTAAAACGCTCTCGTGCTGTATCAACCAATTCGTTTAATTGTGTTGTGTTTGGGTGTATTAGTATGTTACCAGAAGCATCAATGATATCTCCGAGAACTGTAAGCTGTCCTGTGTCGGCTGTTACACCTCGAGCATTACTGAACACCGAATCCACTTATTCAGGATTTAACCTGATCGGTATAGCTGAAAAATCCCCGTACCCAATTTCATCCCATTGCAACTGGCATTCCGGTCTTATTCTGCCCCAGGTCGTGATCGTAGAGATCATTTCCTGAGACCAGTCGTATGGATAGGGTGGGCGTCCTGAAAGCAGATAGTAATGCTTTCCTACGCCGGCACCCCCCAAGGAAATTATCCACAGCTGAGAAATCAAGCTGTCTTCAAACCGGAACACTAGTTGGAATGCTCTGATCTGAAGGCAACGAGTTTTAACGACCATGTCCGTAAGACCCAATCCACCCTCCGCTACTGGTCGACAGAGCGTGCTTTCAGCGACCCATCTTCTCCCCCCCCCCCTCCCCCCCCCCCCAAAATGCGTCAAAGATTTTTGCTTGCAAAAGTTTAACGAAGCCTTCCTCGAAGCACTCCGACTTAAGCAGGTGAACGATGGACGAGGTAATCAGGTAATTGACAACGACTGCACGTCCTTTCAGCGAAAGGGGGAACAATCTAGTCCGCCACGAATTCACTGCTCCGGAAAGTTTCTCCAGAGCCATGCGGCGATTACGTGTTTAACCATCGAGCCCGATATATAAACCTAAATACTTCAAGCAAGTATTGGCCCATTGTATACCGAGGGGAGAATCTGAACGATTCCGCCACCTCCCACACCATAGGCTTTGGCTTTTGCTCAGGTTAACCCTAGCGCCCGGTAATCGCTCATATTGTTCGAAAACCCTACGAGCGACTGAAAATGCATCATCTTTCGTAACGAAAATAGACAAGTCGTCAGCATACGCTAGAATAAGTGGCCTTATAGTAGTGTATGGTAGGTGAACTGAATATTGTCTCAACGATTGACGAAGATTTACTAGCAGCGGCTCCAGTGAAAAGTCATGAAGCATTTCTGACAACGGGCATCCCTGCCTGATACCCCGACGAAACGGAATAGGAGACAATATATGCCCATTATGTTTTATAAGAATCACTGAATCTCTATACAGACCACTGATGATCTCAATCCATCTGGACGGAAGCCCAAATTTATCGAGCACTCTCAGTAGATACTCATGTGAGACGCTATCAAACGCCTTTTCTTGATCCAAAGAGATCATGGCCATTTGCAAAGCAGTTTTTTCGTGGTAGGCGAAAATATGCTTTACTACGGCGATGTTGTCGTAGATACTACGACCTGGAATGCAGTAGGACTCTGACGGGTGTATTACCGATGCTTTCACTGAGCTTAATATAGTTCCGAGTGCTTTGCAAAATATCTTGTAGTCTACATTGCACAGCGTAACTGGCCTCCAGTTTCCCAGCCTCTGAAGATCTCCCATCTTGGACGCATAACGGATGTCCGCCAACTTGAGGGAAATTCGGTATGTCCAACCACTGCAGAACTGAAGGCCTCCAATAGGTCTGGAATCAAAAGATTCCTGAAGCGTAGAAAAATTTTGGAGTTAGACCATCATAACCAGGAGAGGTATCACAGCGAAGATCCTTCGTTCCGGTGAGCATATCGTCGAGGGTTAATGCTCTGTCCAGGATTTCTCTACTTTCATTGGAGAAAGCAGGAACGTACTGGAAGAATTCATCAGTGGACGTAGATGTTGACAACGTCGGTGCAGCATATACATAGCTGTGTGTAATAGTTTCGGATATAATCGGCAAGCTCGTCTCCGTGTAGGAGTTGCCCAGATTCGGCAAGAATCGAATCTACTTCACAAGAAGCGGTACGTCGTCGTGTTGTCTGCAAGAAGTACTCGGCCGGAGACTCGCCCTCTCGCAACCAGCGCGACTGATTTCGGAGTACAAAATCCAAACTATGTTTGTAGTTTTGTACTCTCAGCCGTTCTTTTAATCTCTCGTATTACGGGAGCAATTCTGGTTGCGCGGGCAGAAGTGTACCAATCCGGGTGACTTCGGCCGTCAAACTCGATGCTATATTCCTGCTTCGATTGAATCTCCTCTCGATAAATGAGCGAATCTGAAGCTTTCCAACATCCCACCAATGACTAAGGTAGTCATTTTTCCTTTCTCGCCATTGATGCCAAAACTGTATGAATTCTTCAATGAACTGCTCTGAATTCAACAAGTTATTGTTGAAAATCCAGTAGGCAGTTCGCTTTTAGACCAAAGCGCTAGTCGCCACAAAAAGAAGGTGATCACTTAATGAACACACTTCATGAGTGACACTGACGAAAAAGTTAAGAAGGCTAGACGAGACGTAAAGTCTGTCTATCCTCGAACCCGAAAAGCTACCCCGGACATTTCGGGAAACCCTTGTGTATGACGTAGTCGTTGGATTAAGCCAACGGTAGACATAGACAAGGTTGAGCTGTTTGACTAGGTTCTGCAATCGTCCCGCGTTCACTGAGTTGAATTCAACTCCGGAATGGCAGTCGAGTGCAGAATCCAGTGTGCAGTTGAAGTCACCCCCAATGATAACTTCACCACCGAAGTTCGCAAGATGCGACAGGACAGAGTCTTGCGATATCCTGGTCATGCGGCAGGTACATGTTTACTATCCATAGTGTTTTGTCTCGCAAGACGAATTCTAAGGAAGACGCGAAACCTGACCAGATGTCTGTGTATACAGGAGACGGTAGTGTAAAACTGTTCGACACAGCAATTGCCACACCAAATCCTCTACGAAGAGCTGGTGTGTAACCTTTGTGTAAAATAGTGTTACGTTCGAGTTGTGTAAATGTGTCGATTGTGAAATTTGTCTCCTGTAAGAGTGCAATGTCAGTATTCCAACCTTTTATGTCTTCGAAAATTCCGTGTAGACGTGTAGGTGCACTTAAGCCCCCAGTATTCAGAGAGACTATCCTACACATTCAAGGGGAAAGCTGAACTGGGATTATGAGTGTAAGACTCTATTGAAGAAGCGCCCTGTCCAGGCGCTGCTCTTCGAGGGCATCCACTACTTTATTGTAGAGGCGCTCGAGCCTCGACACCTCATTATACCTAGCCCGCTTGTTTGCTTCCTGCTTCACGATCCTGGCCGGATCACCAAGCTCTCGCTTGAGTATAGCCAGGATCCTGTCTCCGCTCTTTTTGTAGTGGAGGCTGTCGATGATCGCGCGATGCTTTGCCCTCGGCATCTCCACCAAATCGGGGTCCACTTCAAAGCGGCTACCAACTGACGCGGTACTCCCGCACGATTTATAGCCGCTTTGAGTTGGACCAGCCATCTCGGTAGCGGAGAGAACCTCGACGCCTGAGAGGGCATCAGTGATATCTTCTGATGCCACCGACGACGCACTCGGAGCGACAGGTTTTGTCTCCTCTGCCGAAACCCCACTCTTGCACAGTACCTTCTTTGGCCGAGGTGCAGGCATAACCTCCTGGTCAGGTTTGCGCTTTGCACGCCGCTTCCTCTTCTTCTTCTCCTGACCAGATTTCGTGAGCTCCTCATCCAAACTCACTGCTTCTACCCGTGTTGGGGTGGCACCGTTTATAGCCAGGACCGGAGTTTTCTCTGGAGTACTTTCCTCGGGCACTTTTTCTGCAGTTTGCTCCAAGAGAGCAGGCGCAGCACTGGGCGAAGGCACTACTCCTGGCACAACTGCAGGTGCAGAAGCACGCTCCAAAGCGTCTTCAGCCACTTTCTTCTCCCTCTTGGGACACTCTGCAGCAAAATGCCCTACCTTGAACTGGTTGGTGCTGCTCCCTTTAGCGCTGTGTTGCTGGCCATGGCTTTCGTAGCCCCGGATAGACTCGGCCGCATTATGATGGTCGTCGGAGCTGGAGCATCTTTCGACGCAGCTCTAACGACAGTTTCAGTAATTTTGGCACTCCTTTTGGCGCCGTCGTCGCAGTGACAGCTGGTGCTGTCGTCGCAGTGACAGCTGGTGCTGTCGTCGCAGTGACAGCTGGTGCTGTTGCCGCAGTGACAGCGGGTGCTGTCTTCTCAGTGACAGCGGGTGCTGTCGTCGCAGTTGTCGCTGGTGCTGTCTTGGTGTTGACAGTGGTTCCTACTTTATCAAAGCGGCGCTTGCCGCTGAATTTTTTGCGGCGGATGCTGCAGACACCTTTGCAGCGGATGCTACTACCTTTTTCCGCATGACGGAGGCACCGAAGACACAGAGGTGGCAGATGTTGCTGCATTTAGGTCTTCCTTCGCTACTGCCTTAGTAGCAACTTTTCCCATATCCTTCAACGGTCCGGCCTTTTCAGTGGGCCCTGGTTTTGCCTCTTCAGTGGGCACTTTTTTTAAAAATAAGCCGAGGTCGACTTTTATTCCTCGCTCCTTCTTCTTCCTTAATTTGGGGGGCTTTTTACTCCCCCCAGTATCGCTGCTGCTACTGCCACTCATTTAGAGGGCATTAGAAAAAAATTTCTATTTTTCACTTATATGGCTCTTTATTTGGCACAATCGTTATAAAGCGTAAAAATCCTACAAAAACTAGCTACCCTAAAAATCATTAAAAAGACACAGTAATAAGGATAAAAAAGAACATAACAAAAAATTACTCAATAGACTACGTTACTGTAAATTGGTTAAATAAGAAGGACTCTAAAACTTGAAGGCAAAAACCTGTAAAAAAGAAAATACAAAGAAATTTTGAAATGCCTCCAAGCGAGTACCAGCTTTAAGAAAAGTTCCTGAAAAATTTTGACAAAATTCCGAAAAGAAACCTAGAGCTAAACCTAAAACGAACGAGCACAATGAACCGAAACCGACAACTTAGACTGGAACATGATTGTCTGAGTGTTCCCAGAGGGTAGATGCAGCACCGGGCGAAGTTCCTACTTCGGGAACCACTGCTCCCAAGCAAATGCCCTCTCCGTAGAGCCGTTCTCCACTTTTCTAGTCCTCCGGGAGCACACAAGCAAACATGTTCTAAACGAATGCACAACAATTTCGAACCGATTAGTGTCCCGCGGGACCATTCTGCGAAGTCATTGACGTCTGCAAACTGCTCGCATCATCCTCCCAGTTCTACGATTCTAACGTGAGACTTGTACTTTCCGCAGCACTTGCAGCAATACCAAAACGAAGAGGAGCTTCGTGGACAAGCTGCTGCAAGTCTGCGGCCTGTTATTTTCAGTGAAAGACGAGGCTTACGTTCTGCACCGACGATAAAGGTTGCCAAGTGCAGTTGAAAGTGTCGGCCTTCGTTGCCATGAACTTTAGACGTAATCGCCTCTTCAATCTGGCAACGAAGTGGTTCTTTAGTGCATCTGTGTAAAACTGTGGGTTAGTAAGCTATTGCCCAGGCTCGATCCGCATGCAGTACAGATGAATTGTCGATTTAGCAAGTGTTAAGATAAAGCTTATCAAGCAATTTACCTGGTTACATGTCCTTGACCCCAGTAAAAACCACGTTCTTGTAATACTGAATGTCGGGCAGATTATTAATGTCGCACAAAGTCGGGTGTGTGAAACAGGGTTCCTTCCCCACCACAAACCGTGCAGGCTCTTTGAATTCGTCGATCGATATGCGACAGCTGGTTTGGAGCAGTTTGAATGCCACATCAGAGTCTCTGTAATTGGACGGATAACTATAGATGACTCTGCTAGTTATAGTCCCCATTACTCCCAAGTCTACCGCAAGATGTGCGCGCCATCTATTTACCCCTAAGGTATCCGTAGGATTTACTTCTACGAAGAGCTCGCGCAGCCTACGTGAAGTGAGTGTACTGAATGTCGTGTGCGGCGGTCGATTAATTACGAAAGCGTTTATCACCTCAGTGCTAGGTTCCCTAATAGAGAGACGACTAAAACGCTCTCGTGCTGTATCCACCAATTCGTTTAATTGTGTTGTGTGGGGGTGTATAAGTGTGTTCCCAGAAGCATCAATGATGTCTCCAAGAACTGTGAGTTGTCCTGTATTGGCCATTACACCTCGCGCATTACTAAACACCGATTCTACTAACTCAGGGTTCAACCTGATCGGAATTGCTGAGAAATCCCCGTACCCAAGTTCATTCCATCGCAAATGAAATGTTTGTCTTATTCTGCCCCAGGCTGTAATCGTGGAGATCATATCCTGGGAGTCATGCGGATATGTTGGGCGAACCGAGAGCAGATAGTAGTGCTCCCCTGCGCCGCTACCCCCTATAGAACTTACCCACAGCTGCGAAATTAAGTTATCTCTGTGACAGAACACTCATTGGAATGCCCGTACCTGAAGACAACGAAATTTTACGACCATGTCTGTAAGACCCAAACCACCCTCCGCTACGGGTCGGCAGAGCGTGCTTTCAGCGACCCATCGTCCTCCCCCCAGAAGGCGTCAACGACCTTCGCCTGTAAAAGTTTCACGAAGGCTTCTTCGAATTTTAACAGGTGCACGATGGACGAGGTAATCAACTAATTGACAACGAATGCACGTCCTTTCAGCAAAAGTGGGTGCAGTCTAGTCCGCCATTAATTCACAGCTCTAGAGAGTTTCTTCAGAGCCATGAGCTTATTAGATGTTTTACCATCGAGCCCCACTTATACACCTAAATATTTCAGGCAAGTATTCGTCCATTGTATGCCGAGGGGAGAATCTGAACGGTTCCGCCACCTCCTACACCATAGGCCTTGGCTTTTGCTTAGGTTAACCCTAGCGCCCGCTAATCGCTCATATTGTTCGAAAACCCTACGAGCGACTGGAAATGCATCATCTTTCGTTACAAATGTAGACAGGTCGTCCACATACGCTAGAATAAGTGGCCTTATAGTAGTGTATGGTAAGTGAATTGAATATTGTCTCAACGATTGACGAAGATTTACTGACAGCGGCTCCAGTGAAAAGTCATGAAGCATTTCTGACAACGGGCATCCCTGCCTGATACCCCGACGAAACGGAATAGGAGACAATATATGCCCATTATGTTTTATAAGAATCACTGAATCTCTATACAGACCACTGATGATCTCAATCCATCTGGACGGAAGCCAAAATTTATCGAGCACTTTCAGTAGATACTCATGTGAGACGCTATCAAACGCCTTTTCTTGATCCAAAGAGATCATGGCCATTTGCAAAGCAGTTTTTTTTGCGTGGTAGGCGAAAAGATGCTTTACTACGGCGATGTTGTCGTAGATACTACGACCTGGAATGCAGTAGGACTGTGACGGGTGTATTACTGAGGCAATCACTGAGCGAAGTTGAGTTCCGAGTGTTTTGCAAACTATTTTGTAGGCGACATTACACAGAGTAACTGGTCTCCAGATTTCCACCCTCTGAAGATCCCCCTTCTTAGGTATTAGACGCATAAGGTATCTCCGCCAACCTGAGGGAAATTCGGTATGTCCAACCACTGCAGAATTAGAGACATCCAAAAGGTCCGGAATCAAAATAATAATAGACCATCATAACCAGGAGAAGTATGACGTCGAAGACCCTTCGTTGCGGTAAGAATATCATCGAGAGTAAGCGTTCTGTCCAGGAATTCTCTACTTTAAACAGAGAAAGTAGGAACATGATGAAAGAATTCATCGTTGGACGAAAATGATGGCAACGTTGATGCAGCATAAAGCCGCGTGTACTAGTTGCGAATATAATTCGCAAGTTCCTCTCCGTATAGGATCTGGCCCGCTTCGGCAAGAATCGAGTCTACTTCACAAAAAGCGGGACGACGTCGGAGACTCGCCCTCTCGCAACCAGCGCGACTGGTTTCGGAGCACAAACTCCAAGCTATGCTTGTAGTTTTGTGCTGTCAGTCGTACTTTAAGTCTCTCGTATTGTGCGAGTAACTCTGGTTGTGCGGGCAGAAGCGTACTAATCCGGGTGACTTCGGCCGTCAAACTCGATGCATAATATCTGCTCCGATTGAATCTCATCTCGATAAATGAGCGAATCTGAAGCTTTCCAACATCCCACCAATGGCTAAGGTTTCAATAAATATTCTTGCTATCACGCCATTGGTGCCTAAACTAAATGAATTCTTCGATGAACAGCTCTGAATTCAACAAGTTATTGTTGAAAATCCAGTAAGCAGTTCGCTTTTCGTCCAATGTGCTAGTCGCCACAACAAGAAGGTGATCACTTAATGAACACACTTCATGAGTGACACTAACGAAAAAGTTAAGAAGACTAGACGAGACGTAAAGTCTGTCTATCCTCTAACCCGGAAAGATACCCTGGACATTTCGGGAAACCCTTGTGTATAACCTAGACGTTGGATTAAGCCAACGGTAGACATCCACAAGGTTGCTATGTCTGACTAGGCTCGATAATCGTGCGGCGTTCACCGAGTTGAATTCAACTCTAGAATGACGGTCGATTGAAGAATCTAGTGTGCAGTTGATACAGTTGGTACACGTTTACTACCCTTAGCGTTTTGTCCCCTAAGACGAAATCCAAGAAAGACGCAAAACCTGGGAAGATGTCTGTGTATACAGGTGACATCAGTGTATAGCTGTGGGTGTTTCTGTGGCAAAAACTGTTTAACCCTTGTGCAGATTTGAATTTTGTTCTAGACGTGTAAATGTGGCTTGTGTAAAATTTGTCTCCTGTATAAGTGCAATGTCCGTGTTCCATTGTTTTATGTCTTCGAAAATACTGCGTAGTCTATTGGGTGCACTCAAGCCCCCTGCATTGATCGATGTTATCCTACACATTCAAGAAATCGCAAGAACTCAGATAAAGACTGTACGACTATAACGATGAAGAGTCCTGTCCAGTTCGAGATCCTCAAGGATTCCCGAGACTTTATTTAAGAGGCGCTCACACCTCAACACCTCATTATACTTAGCCTTCATTCTGGCCTCTGCCATAAGCAGTTTCAGTTGGGGCGGGATCCTGGCTGGATCTCCAAGCTCACGCCTGAGAATGGTCAGGATCCTGTCCGAACTCTTCTTGTAGTGAAGGCTATCGAGGAGCGAGCGCAGCTTCTCCCTCGGAACCTCCACCAAAGCAGGATCCACTTCAAAGCGGCTATTAGTCGATATTGAACTTCCACACAATTCATATCCGCTTTGAGTTGGACCGGCCGTCTCGAGAGCAGAGACAACCTCTACGTCCGAGAGAACTTCAGTGACATCCATTGGAGTCACTGAAGGTGCACTCGGAGCGCAAGGTGTAGCATCTCCCCCCCGAGACCCTCCCAGTGGACACTGCCTTCTTTGGTGGTGGCATCAACTCCTGGTAAGGCTTTCCCTTCGTCTTTCTCTTCATCCTCTTTTTCTTTTTCTTCTGGCTGCCACTTGTGACCTCCTCGTCAGTGTCTGCCTTTTCCCGTGTTGGGGTAGCACCGTTTATAGCCCGCGTCGGATTTGCCTCTGGGAGAAGTTCCTCAGACACCTTAATTGCAGGTTGCTCCAAGAGAGCAGGCGCAGCACCGGGCGAGGTCACTGTTTTGGGAACTTCTGCTAGAACAGGCGTTTTCTCCACGGTGGCCTCAGCCACTTTCCTGAGCCCCTTAGGACACTCTGCAATTAAGTGTCCTGCCTGATGGCATGCATGGCATTTCGCTTCGGTGCTTACCTCAATCCAAGTCATCGACCCGGCAACCCTCCAGTAAAAGCCGTCTGGAAGCACCCATCCCTGGCTCAAAGTAACGTGTGCTTCACGGCTTAAACTTAAGATGCCGCGGCCGAGTCCCTCGTCCTCGATTCTAAGTAGCACTGCCCGGATCTTGCCGTGGATCTTTCCGAACCTTCCTAAGAAGGCCTCAAGATCCTCAGACCTGGCCCGGAGGGGGACCCGAGAAAAGCATTAAAACACTACACACACACTACAGAAAGCAGTTGTTATTAACACTTGCCGAACGGTTCGCAAATTCCTGAACTACGGACAGGACGCTACAGACAATACATAAGGACATAAAGAACGAATGACAAATCCCCGAAGTCTTGGCATTACGCTCGATGTAGGGGAAAACTACCGCCGCGCCGGCCAGAGGCCGAGATTACACGCGTCAAAACCGGAATAATAATAATAATAATAATCTGGGGGTGGCAGGCTGCTACCAGACGGGTCCCCAGGTGGCGGATAGGGGAACACCCCTCATATATGAGGGGTAGCTGCGAATATATTGAATAAGCAGTCCCAGACTATTCTGCGGCAGAACCTTTAGACGCGCCTGGTTTCCTGGTAGCGCGGGTTCCCGTTAAAAAGTCGCACGTTAATGAAGGGTTTTGCGTCATGCGGGGTACATGCCGCCATCATAAATAAGCATGGCTAAAATCCGGTCAGCGTCTGTCCTCCAGGTTAGGAGCGGCTGTTCTACAGACCTGGCAGCAAGGTATAAAATGCGACAGGACTGAAACCCCCAACGACGGAACGGCGCGAAACGGTAATGCCAGAGGCCATCTCCCGGATGCAGCCCAGGCTCGAAGGGCCCCACTTCAACAAACTTCTTCAAACTACTAATCAGCCTGTAGTTGTTTTGCAAGCGCCCCAAGACGCAGCAACCACACAGGCTGGAAGACCAAGACAGCGCATGCGATGGATATTAAGTACAAATGAATCTTTACTAAGCGCCTACTACAAAATTACAAACCTTGAAACAGATATGACAGGATATTGTGCTAGACTTCATGAACTTTTCTCTGCCCAATACCCCAACATCATAGTCATTGAACAGAGATTACCAGATCAAATACGTGTGATCTTGAGAAATAACCTATTATCACCATCCAACAGACAAATAATTAAGGAAAGCGTGGCCAAGCAACTAGCGAACCACAACCAACACCAACCTATCCAACAGCAAGAACCAACTGCAGTTCCTACAAATGATGAGCAGGGAGCATTAGCCTCTGCAGACGCAAGTAATGATCACCCGCACCGAAACCATAATATCCAACAAGACATTGCGGAACCTGAAATCAATCAAGAGGGACCGTCTGACAATAATAATGTGCTTCATGATCTAACAGAAACTGAAAGAGCCAGGGAAACTTTCAATCGTCTCATGGTGCTTTACGAGGGCATCTCTCCTAACGCCAGGCCAAACATCCCTAAAATTAACACTTGCCGCATGGCGGCGAAAATTATAGCAATATTTAACGCCGACATCCTGCCACTACTACTGAGTAATGATACTAACTTCGAGCGACTGAATCCTTGGCGTATACAAAGAACCTAGTAATGAAGAACATCCCCCCAGGAGACAACATGATATATCAACACCTTCATGGCTATGTAGACTGGATAAGCAAATAGAAAATATTCGCCAAAAAATCAACAGAATCACAGCCTATTTGAGCGGTAAAAGATCCAACAGACTAGCAAATAAGGTCAAGCGAATATGCCGCAATCACAACAGGCACTCTAGGTTCGAATCCAACCAGGAACTTCCCATCAGAGTAATGAATACGCTAAAACAAAAATTATCGGTTCTGGCGACGAGAAGACAGAAATATCTTGTTGCAATTCAGCGAAAACGAAATAACAGGTTATTTAAAACAAATGAAAAGCAGTTCTATAGGCAACTAAAATCAAAAAATAACAATAGGCAAGAGGAGCTTATAGATAAACAGCAAACCAAAGACTACTGGTCAAGCATATGGGCAACCCCAAAAACACACAATAGTCAGGCTGCATGGATCACAGACTTCAAGCGCAAACACACTTCAACGCCACATATGGAGTTCTCTGAAGTCACTGTGGAACATGTTGGGGTGGCGCTATCAAAGGCACACAACTGGAAGGCCCCGGACCGCGACAAGATTCAGAACTACTGGTATAAAAAGTTTGTGGCACTACATCCAAGTATAGCTGCCTTATTTACCAGGACTATACTGCACCCGGAAACTGTGCCTTCATCCTTTACACATGGTGTCACCTACCTGCTACCAAAAACAACACATTGCCAGGATCCATCGAAGTATAGACCGATCACCTGCCTAAGCACAATATATAAACTCCTGATGGGCTGTATCAACAATGTAATCTATAATCATTGCCAGGTTAACAACATTCTTGCTGATGAACAGAAGGGCTGCGTTAAGAATTCTTGGGGTTGCAAGGATCAGTTAATAGTAGACTCTGTAATATTGGGACAGGCAACGAGCAAGCCGCGAAACCTTGAGGTTTGTTACATCGACTATCGTAAGGCCTTTGATAATGTACCCCATACGTGGCTGATTGAGATCCTCAGAACGTACCAAGTTCATCATCACATAGTGGAATTTATCGAGCAAACCATGAAACGATGGAAAAAAAAAATTGTATTAACCTGCAGAAATCAGACTGTAACAACAGACGAAATTAAGATTGAAAACGGAATTTTCCAGAGCGATCCATTTAGTGCTTTCTGGTTTTGCCTAGTCTTGAAGTGATCTTCTAAACTATACACAATATGGATTCACAATTCGACAGAACAACTCAAACCTATACAGAATCTCCCATCTATTATATATTGACGACTTGAAGCTTTATGCTTTATACAGCCACCAGGGACCACATGAACCAACTCCTGCAGATAGTCGTGAACTTCTCGGATGATATCCAAATGTCGCTGGGCGTAGACAAATGTCGCACACTTCACATATTCCGCGGTAAAGTCACGCGAATAAATGAAGAGCAGCCGATTGCCTCTATAGCAGAAATGGATTACACCGAGGTGTACAAGTACCCTGGTGTACAGCAAAATAGACGAATTGAACACCAAACAGTCAAGAAGCAGCTGCGTGCCGAATTTAATTCAAGGCTACGACTAATTATGGGATCCCACCTAAATGGTAAAAACCTCGCAGAAGCCATCAACAGCTCTGTGTTCGGTGTAATCAAGTAGTCAGACACAGACCTACATGACCTTCAAAGGCTGATAAGGACCTCGCTAACGCGGTACAATAAACATCATCCGAAGTCCTGCGTCGAGCGTACAACTGTCCCAAGAAATATGGGCGGTCGAGGATTGCTGGACCTACACCACCTATATGACAAGCAAATTATATCTATGCGTAGATTCTTCACCCAAACTTCGAGTACAGCTCTCTACCGATCAGTGGTGTTGGCTGATGACAGAATCACTCCTCTTGACCTCAGCAATAACGCATATGCACCTAAAGCGATTGACTTACAAAGCAAGGAGCAAAAATGGGCTAGTAAACCAGTTCACGGCAGATTTTACCACGACCTACATAGCGAGAATGTCGAGACTGAAGGATACATGCTCGCAATTCAAGACCAGGTGCTCTATACACGAAACTATCTGAAGTATGTCATAGGAGATCCAAACTCACCCCCAGACGTATGTCGCAGATGCAACGAGCCCGGAGAAACTATCGACCACATAATATCTGACTGCAGCTCAATTGTGAATACTGAATACCTCAAGCGTCGCAATAACGTTGCAAAAATAGTACATATCAAACTATGTGAACTAAACAATGCCCCAGGCTCTCGGAAAAGATACTATGAGTATAATCCTACACCCGTATTAGATACTGACAGCATAAAGATATTTTGAAACCTAACTTTGTAACGCGTGGTCCGATTTGGATGGTTCTTTTTTTGTTGTACAGAGTATGATCCCCCATTACTAAAACGAGAAAAAAATTTGGCCTAGGGTGGGGGCAGGGGGGAGGAGTTTTCTAACTTTGTAACGCGTGAACCGATTTGGATAATTCTTTTTCTGTTGGGTAGAGTATGTTCCGTGGTTGATACCAGGTGAAAAAAATGTTGAGGGGATGGGGGTGGGGGGGTGGGTGTGGAACCTAACTTTGTAACGCGTGGTCCGATTTCGATGGTTCTTTTTCTGTTGTATAGAGTATGATCCCCCTTTCCTAATAGGAGAATAATTTGGTCCTATGGTGAAAGGTGTGGGTGGGGGGGAGGGGTAGTCTAACTTCGTAACGCGTGTAGCGATTTGGATAATTTTTCTTCTATTGGATAGAATATGATCCTTGGTTGATACTACGAGAAAACAAATGTTGCTGGGGTGGAGGTGGGAGAAGGGGGGTGGAACCTAACTTTGTAACGCGTGGATTGATTTGTACGGTTCTTTTGCTGTTGTATAGAGTGTGATCCCCCATTGCTAATAGGAGAATAATTTGGTCCTATGGTGGTGGTGGGGGAGGGGGAAGGGTAGTAACTTCGTAACGCGTGGACCGATTTCGATGATTCCTTTTATGTTCAGTAGAGTATGTTCCTTGATTAATACCATGAGAAAAAAAGTTTAGTGGAATGGGGGTGAGGTAGGGGGTTAAAACTAACTTTTAACGCGTGGACCGATTTGGATGGTTCTTTCTTCGTTGTATAGAGAAGAAGACACTAAAAAGTGAAAAATAAAATACTTTTCAAAAAAAAAGTTGAACCGACTTCACAAAAAGCGCTAAAAAGCATAAAATAATTTTTTTGTAATTTTATATCTATTACGACATTTTGAAGTCGGTGCAAATTAAACAAATAAAACAACTACAGTACCACAATTGAAAATAATACCTAATACTACCTGAACGTTTCAGTTTACGGGATCATAAGAAATGACGATTAAATACTTTTGTTGTAGTTGTTTGGTTTGTTTGATTTGCACCGACTTCAAAATATCGTAATAGATATAAAATTTAAAAAAAATTATTTTATGCTTTTTAGCGCTTTTTGTGAAGTCGGTTCAACTTTTATTTTTAAAACTATTTTTTTACAATAAATTAAGCATAAATTCTGTATTAGTAATAAGTCAATAGCTTGCTTGTAAACCGCTTAGCTACCCAGCTCCGGTACAGGTTGTTATATTCCGGCTTTAGCTGTGTTAATAAAGAAAATAATAATAATAATGCATCCAGCCCATATTCACACAATCACACAAACCCAACACCCATACTCAATAGCTCTGATCTCGTTCTTAGGAATAAAGCCAAACAAGAGTTTGAGGATGCACTTACAGAGTTTGCACACTTAAACGCAACACAAAGGCACATAATACCAAAACAGGGCACATCTAAACAATTTTCCAGCATTCTTGACATCTTGAATACGGACGTTCTGCCAGAGTACTTAACACATGACAGAACGTTTACTGAAGTGCATACAGCGATATATTGTGCTGTTGTTGCGGATATCAGATGCAATGGTTCAAAGACGCGCAATCCAACTAATATCAACAACGCGACGCTGAAAAAACCGGCTTGGGAGAAACGACTAGAGAGGCGAATCGATGGGATCCGTTGTGATCTCGGCCGACTTATCCAGTATAAACAGGGAAACAGAAGTAAGAGGGTAGTTAGAAAAGTTCACAAAATTGTAGAAAAACATGAGACACAATAAATACAAACATTACAATGCACATAAATACACTAGTTCAAAAACTTTCGGTACTTTCCACTAGATTAAAAAGATACAGAAAGTGTACGGATAGAAAAACACAGAACACACAATTCATTCGTAATGAAACAAGCTTTTATAGATCACTTAAACACAATCAAAATTCAAACAATAGCCCGGCAAGTGAACTACCCTCCGAAAGAGATATGGTCGACTTTTGGTCATCTATGTGGTCAAAAGAAGTCCATCATAACCCCAATGCTGAGTGGATTGAAGCAGAAATGCAACGCGTTCAAGACATATCCAACATGAGAGAACCACAGATATCGATGGAGATACTAAGGGATGTCAGACAAAATACCCATAATTCGAAAGCACCAGGCACAGACAATATTCAAAATTACTGGTTCAAGAAGTTTACATCTATACATATACACCTCTTACACCACATTAATAATTTTTTCAATAACCCGGAAAACCTCCCGAAGTTTTTAACGGACATGCTACATGCTACCAAAAGGCAATAATAAATAACACCACAGATCCATCCAAAAATAGACCGATCACTTGCCTACTGTATTTGTTTACATGAGTATTTGACTGGTTTTACAATAATTTTTTCTTTACATTTTCCAGAACTTGAGGCGATACATTTCTTTCAATGGATGGATGGACATATCAGATAAGTATTGCATTTTTTGTTCTCGATTCTTTGTGGTGGTTTTGTTTCAATTTTCAGGTCGCTGGCATCGTTCTGCTGGGCTAAACATTCTCCCGGGCCTTGGAGCCTATGGATCCAATTGGAAAAATTTAGCAGCATTAGTGTATGATAGGTTCTGAGGATTAACATTTCACGAATGAACAGGATTGTTGCGACAGGTAAGGGGAATTGTTGGTTGGAATTTATTTGTAAAGGAAATGTGCTAGTTTAGTGGTTGGGAGTTTGTTTTGGTTTTTGGTGTTTTTTGGTTTTTGTTTTGTATCTTCAGGTTTCGCTATTATCTTTAATAGGTAAAAGACACAATTTTACAATGGGCCTTTTCAATGTCCCATTTTTTGTTTTTAGTGTTACCACACGAATAAAATTATCTTTGCCCTTATGTGTGAAGGTGGAATTCTTTCGTCTTTTATCAACACTAAATTACCTATTTCTAAGTTTCTTTGCTTTCGATTCCACTTATTCCGCTGCTGCAGGGATGAAACATACTCTAATTGCCATTTTTTCCAAAAACTCTGTGTCAGTTGTTGTATGTGCTGCCAACGAGTTAAAAGATGCCTTTGCATATCTATGTATGTTGGTTCAGGAATCGCTAAAATTGCGTCTCCAGTTAAAAAATGCCCTGGTGTCAAAGCGGATGTATCTGATAGATCATCGGTAAGTGCACATAATGGCCGAGAGTTAAGACAGCCTTCAACTTGTGTTGTCAAAGTAATCAGTTCTTCAAATGTTAATCTGCTATTTCCTAAGACTCGTTTTAAATGGAACTTGGCGGATTTTACTCCAGCTACGCACAAGCCATTGAAATGTGGTGCGCCAGGTGGACTGAAGTGCCAATTTATGCCTTCAGTAGTTAGCAATTGTGGGACTTCAGTTTCTAATTTCTTGGTATATTTGCTTAAATCCTTATTCAATACTGCTTTAGCACCGACGAAATTCGTTCCACAATCGGTATAAATTTCACTTGGTCTACCTCTTCTGCTTGTGAATCGTTTGAGGGCGGCCAGAAAAGCTGCTGTTGTAAGTTCGGACACGACTTCGATATGGATTGCTCGTGTAACAAAGCAGACAAAAATAGCCAAGTATCCTTTAGTGGACTTATATCCTTTTCCCTTGCTTATTCTAATATCCATCGGTCCACAACAATCTATCGCTGTATGGCTAAAGGGTTTTGAAGCAGTGATTCTGGTATTAGGGAGACTTCCCATTAATTGGTTTTTAGTTGCTTGTCTTAAACGAAAACAGGTTATGCACTTGTGGATTCTAAATTGAATAGAATTGCGGCCATTTAAAATCCAATATCTTTTTCTCAAAAGTCCGAGCATTAATTGGACGTTACCATGAAGTGTGACAATGTGCATTTCGTCGATTATTAGCTGAGTAATAATGTGGTTGCTTGGTAATATAATTGGATGCTTTTCATGCCATGGTAAGTTTGCATTTGAGAGTCGACCTCCAACTCTAAGTACGCTATTGTTATCTAAAAATGGATTTAATTTTAAAATCATGCTGTTTTTTAAATTCATTTTCTGGTTCAAGTGCTTTATTTCATCGGCGAATTCAATTTCTTGTGATTTCTTGATCCAAAGCATTAAGGAAACGTTGATTTCTTCTAAACTAATCCAGTTGGGGTATGTTTTCCTTTTCCTACAAAGTTCAGCGAATCTGACACAGAGTGATGTCACACGCAATAATTTTCTCAAAGTTGAAAATCGTTTGATGATATCAGCAAAAAAATTCGTTGCTTCTGTTGTGAAGTGAACCTTGATAGGTTTTGCTTCTAAATCAATGGTTTTATGCTGAAGTTTGTCCGGCCAATGTTTATCTGGTTGACTAAACCAAGTGGGGTCTTTCCACCAAAGAGGATGTTCCTCTAATTGTTTGGGTGAAAGACCTCTTGTCGCACAATCTGCTGGATTATGCTCTGTGGGAACATCACGCCAACTCTTCCCTGGTATCGTGGACTGAACTTCAGAAACACGGTTTGCAACAAAAACTTTCCATCGATTTGGGTGGCTATGTAACCAAGACAGAACAATTGATGAGTCTGTCCAGGCATGGAGTTCAAATTTTGAGTTAAGAGATTCCTTCACGCGAAGATATAACCTTGCCAATAAAGTAGCTCCACATAGTTCCAAACGCGGCAGGCTTATTTGCTTATTAGGTGCTACCTTTGATTTTGCAACTAGTAGGTTCGTTCGAATTTGACCAGTTTTTAATATCAGTCTGACATATATTGCCGCAGCATATGCATGAATTGAAGCGTCGCAAAATCCATGGAGTTGTACAACGTCCTCTTGCCCATAAAACTGAATCCATCTAGGAATAGTTAAGTTTTCTATTTCTTTGAGTTCTGCTTTTGGTACTTCTTCGTCCCAATCTGTTCCTCTAAGCCACAGTGATTGCATCAATATTTTTGGATGAATAATAACAGGAACTAGAAAACCCAGAGGATCGTAAATTTTTGATAAATCTGATAGAAATTGTGTCTTAGTAACATTCATCGAAATTTCATCATCAATGTTGATTCTATATTTAAAAATGTCTGCTTGAGGGCACCAATAAATGCCAAGTGTCTTTACTCCGTCGTGTAGGCCTATTAAATGTAGACTGGCTTCAATGTTTTCTGTTGGTATAGTACTGAGTACTTCCGGCTTATTGAAACCTCCAGCTTGAAAAATTTTTAATTATTCATTCTTTAATTTTAGTGCTTGCGAAATGGAATTAGTTCCGGTCAAAAGATCGTCAACATAAAAATCACTTCGGATAACCTCTGATGCTAAAGCAAACCGATGATTCTCGTCCGATGCTAGTTGTTGAATGGTTCTAATTGCTAAGAATGGAGCGCATGCTGTTCCAAACGTAACTGGAATAAGATAGAATTCCTTGATTGGTTGTAATGGAGAGGAGCGCCATAGAATGCGCTGATACTGAGCATCTTCTTCGGCTACCTTGATTTGTCGATAAATTTTTTCCAGATCGGCCGTAAAAACAACAGCATGTTTACGCCATCTAAGTAATATAGAAAAAATATCATCTTGCAGTGTTGGTCCAACTAAAAATGTATCGTTTAATGATAAACCTCCTTCAGTTTTACTGGATGCATCAAACACAACTCGAAGTTTTGTCGTGGTACTCTCTTTGCAAACAGCATGATGTGGCAGGTAATTACAAACATATTGCTCTTTGTTATTTTCGTCATAACTAATCAGTTCTCTTTCAGGTATCGAGACGGGCTTCATCTGCTCTAGTGCTAAATACTCATCCAGGCATGTTGAGTATTCCTTTTGCATTGAGGATTTTTACTTAGTTTGGCTTCTAAATATTTGAGTCGCATTATAGCTTTACCTTTACTTTTTCCAAGCATTGGTCGTGTATTATTTTTAAATGGCAGTTTGACTTCATATCGTCCGGTTGATAAACGTTTAACTGTCCTTTTGTAAAAGTCTTCGCATTGTTGCTCTTCTGTGGTCCAATATTTTGTTGAGATGTTCTCTTCTAATTCCCAAAACTTCCTGAGTTGATCATCTAAATCCGCCCTTGCATGCAAATTCACAATTTCGACTTGATTAGTTTTCGATTTCGAGATAGCTCCGAATAAGATCCACCCAAAGGATGAATTCTGAGCAATCGGAGTGCCTTCTGTGCCATTTCTTAAGCCTTCCAAAATAATTTTGCAATACACATCAGCTCCTATAATCATGTCGATCTTGCCAGGTTTGTTGAACTGTGGATCCGCTAATTGAATATTATTTAAATGGCTCCAAACTGGATTATATAGCAAGGGCTTCGAAGGAAGTACGTCGGTTAGATGTGCGAGTACGAGAGCTTCGACTGCAACTTCAAAGTTTGGATTAATCAAAGACTCCAAAATAACATTAACGCGTTTTCGTGATATAGCAGTAGCCTCATTTCCAAGCCCCTTGATATTAGTTTTGATTGCAGATCCTGGCAGCCTTAGTTGTTGTACTATTGCTTCCGTGATAAAAGTCATTTGCGAGCCAGGATCTATCAACGCTCTTATGACCATTTTGGTTCCGTGTTCGTTTTTGACGCTTATGAGTGCTGTAGCTAACAAATCCTCATCCAGAGAGTAGGAATGACTGATGTGAAATGAACTGGTAGATGGGGTTACGTTTCTGTGGTGTGTATCATTTGGGCGTGTTTGCGACGGATCGATCATGTTTATGATAGCGTTTTTATCATGTAGTGAAGTGTGGTGTTTATGTTTACAAATAAAGCAAGAACCTTTGCATGGAAAATTTGATGAAATGTGTACTTGACCTAAGCAGTTAGAGCAGAGTCCTTTTTCTTTCACTATTAAACGTCTTCCGTTGTAATCAGACTTTAGAAACTCTGGACATTGACGTAATGGATGTGAGTCTGAACATAAAACACAACTGCGCGTTTTTGTTAAGTGGTAAGCTTGCCTTTCTTGTACTGGCTTCGAAGAAAATTTAAATTTTGTTGGAATATTTATTGCTTCTAACGCACGAACTTGACCTTCGAGAAAATTGTTAAGTTCCTCAAATTTTGGATACTCTCGATTTGAACCTATGTGTTGTTCAAAGAGTTTCTTAGTGTCTCAAGGTAATCGCTCCGTAACAATGTAAGTTAAAATAATATCCCATGCTTTAGTATCAATGTTTAAATTATTTTGTAATGATTGAATACACTCGTTGGTGGTGTCAACCAGTTTGCGTAAAGCGAATGAGGAATCTTTAGTGATGTATGGTTGTGAAAACAAAGTCTTTAATTGAGTTCTGATTAATATTCTTGGATTATCGTAACGATTCTTTAACGTTGACTATGCCGAATGATAATTCGCCTCAGTAATTGTATAATGCCGCAATAACTGTTCAGCTTCACCTTGTAAGCTCGATTTTAAATAATGTAGTTTTTGTACTAAAGGCAAAGATTTGTTTGAATGGATAAGTGTGACGAATAAGTCGTGGAATGATGACCACATTTTATAATCCCCACTAAATTTAGGTAGACTGATTTTTGGCAGATTCACTTCTTCTTTTTCAACTACTATCTTCTGTTCTTCATTAGATTCGTTTTTATTTTTCGGATGTAAGGTCGCTAATTCCTCTTCTATTTCCGATTTTGCTTCAATATATAATTCTTGTAGTTCTGAATAAGTTTCGCCCGTTAGATATTTTTTATGTTTCTCTCTTAATTCCGCGGTTTCCTGTACGAGAAAAACTTCTTTATGATGTTTCTTGAATTCAATCCAATGCTCACTCAACGTTCGAATACGGTTTTCTAAATTGTTTTTTGTTTTTCGCACTTTGGAATCTTTTTTGAAATTTTTGTAACATCTTTGCATCATTTTTTTTTTTTATACGATGTGGCCAAATCCTAGTGGACAACCCTTGGCCAAATCCTAGTGGACAACTCTTCGAACTGATGATCCAGTCCCAATTGTCTATTGGGTGTAGGAGATTAATCTCTAGCAGGCAGCATGGATTCATTCAGGGTAGGTCAACGATTTCCAACTTATTAGAGTTTTTGTCTGGCAGTGTGGGTGGATTTCTGGAAGGTTGCCAGACTGACTGCATTTATACCGACTTTAGTAAGGCCTTTGATAAGCTGTCTCACTCTATTATCGTTTTCAAATTGGCCAGGTTGGGTTTCCCGGCCCAACTCATTGCATGGATTAAGTCGTATTTATACAATAGGACTTATAGAGTGCGTTTTCGTGGCGTGCTCTCTGATGCTTTTGTGGCTCCTTCCGGCGTTCCTCAGGGTAGTCATCTTGGGCCTCTGTTGTTCATCTTATCTATTGATGACATTACTTATTTGCTTCAAAGAAGTAAAATTCTTATTTATGCGGACGATATCAAGATTTTTCTCCCAATCAAATCTTTTGAGGATTGCGAGATATTGCAGTCAGACCTGCAAATATTTTATAGCTGGTGTGTCAATAATAATCTTAAATTAAACATCGGTAAATGTCAGGTTATGACCTTCTCGAGGTGCATCAACTGCTGTACTTTTCAGTACAAGTTTGAAGATACTTGTATTCAACGGGTGGAAGGAGCGAAGGATTTGGGTGTGTATCTTGATAGGCAACTTAACTTCATTCCCCACATTAATAATATCGTTGCCAGGGCCAGCTCTATGCTGGGTTTTATCCTCCGTTGGTCCAGGGAATTTCCTAGCCCTCACATAAGACTCCATCTTTATACATCCCTTGTTAGACCACTGCTGGAGTATGCTAGTCCGGTTTGGTCTCCGTTTTATGGATCTCACACTAAACGTATTGAATCTGTACAGCGTAGATTTGTGAGATCGGCCCTTCGTGCTTTGCCGTGGAGTGACCCTTTTATTCTACCTCCATATGGTGATCGGTTGGGACTGCTACAACTTGCTACTCTCGAGAAGCGTCGCTGGGTTGCCGATATAATTTTTCTACACCAGCTTCTACAGGGAAAGATTGACAGTGCGGAACTTTCTTCCAAAATATCACCTAGAGAACTGTCCTATTCCCTTCGAAACCGTTCGAGCTTTCAGATAGCTTTCTCGCGCACTAGTTACGGTATGTTCGAGCCTGTTAATCGCATGTGTAGGTTTGCTAATGGTGTTGGTGATGTTTTCAGCACTAACGTAGACAAGTTAACATTAAAGAGGAACCTTTATAACTTGTAACCATCCTGTTGTACTCACTTGTCGTTGTTCTTTTTGATTTTGTTTTTTTGTGTGGCGTAAAGTTTCCTTCCTTGTATCTTTTGTATTGACTTGGCTTAAGCTGCCTGTGCATCCCTGATTTTGTGTTTGGGTGTATTTGGCTTGTTTACTAATGATCTTATCTTTGTTTACTAATGATCGATCAATAACTGCGGATAACTTATTATTATTAACCGCATGTGTAGGGCCGTGAATATGTGTCCTATGTTTGACCTGGCTCTTACTAAGGATGTGCTTAAACGTTCTCTGTTATCTCTGCACCCCTGATTGTAGTGTTTGTGAGTGTTTTGGATTTTTACTAATATTTTATTGCATGGGTTATGGGAGCCTCATTCGCCTCAATATATGTTATATTCTGGTGAATAGGTCAATTGATTCCAGGCTTTTGCTTGTGAAGTGCGCCTTCTGAGTTAGAAGGGTTCATTCTAATATTGATGCGTTAGCATGGTTTTGACCGGAAGGGAATTAGGGTAACGGAAGTGAGGAAACTTGAGTCTTGTTTGCATTGCTGCGAGCTAGACAACAGCCCAGAGACGGAGTGGATTATTTTAATTTCTCAATAAAAGCTCACGGTCATCTGGGCTCGAACCCGGGACCCATGGCATGTTGGTCTTGCCGTTTAACGCATTGATCCAACTCCGTCTCCAATCATGTCAAAAGTATCCATTTGTTGCTTAATTAATTGATCCATTCTTTCCATTTTTAAATTTGGTACGTATGCTTTTGCCAATAAATTAAAAGTAAAATAAATGGAATTCGCTTACCAATTGCTTCTGTTATTTCACTTGTGATTTAACCTTCAGAGTTTTCTGCAACTTTTATTCACTCGATTTAACAATTATAGTTCAAATTTTTCAGTTTATACTTTTACGTTTCTTCACTGTGATTTAATTGTTTACCACCGCATTAAAACTAAGTTCAATGTAATTCACTGTCTTACTTCACGTATTAAATGTTCAAAGTTCAGTTTTTGATGATATTTTAATTTCACTGATTTTTCTATATTTGTCTGCGAAGGACCATAATGTTTTTTACACGAGATTGCAATAAAATTTATTTATATTAATTGATCAAATTAAAAACACCACCTTTAAAATTCAAATATTTACTTCTCAATAATTTATAATTCCGATTACAATTCAATCAACAAAAACGAATTCAAGTTTAATTTAAATTAATTCCAAGAGATAATTCTAAGTAATAGTTACACGACCGATTTTCACTAATTGCAGATTCAAAGTGAGTTACAGATTCAGTTTCGGTTTTTAAAATCCAACTATCTTAACTGATTCATCTAGCCGTTAAACTCCACCCAGAGTTCTAGACAAATCATTATTTATTTTCTTCCTCTAGAAAATTCCCTTATTTACAAGAATTAATTGTTCTTGTTAGCTCTACTAGCCCACAGGTGGCAGTAACTTAGTTTTCAATTGTATAACAAGAAGTGACTGAGACATACGTCAAATTTCTTGAAGTGTTGTGGTTGCTTATCATGGAACATGCTGATTGAAATGTAAGTATAATTTCTTCATACATTTCTTGATATTATTTGTTGTTAACTTGTGGCCTTAATTAATAACATAAGTTTTAATGATATTGTCATTAATTCGTTGAAATCGGTCGTGTGTACATTTATGTTGCTTTTTAAGGTTATTTGTTTACATGAGTATTTGACTGGTTTTACAATAATTTTTTCTTTACATTTTCCAGAACTTGAGGCGATACATTTCTTTCAATGGATGGATGGACATATCAGATAAGTATTGCATTTTTTGTTCTCGATTCTTTGTGGTGGTTTTGTTTCAATTTTCAGGTCGCTGACATCGTCCTGCTGGGCTAAACAATAAGATTATGACTTCTTGCACCAGTAAACTAATCCACAAACACACAGAACAAAATAACCTATTGTCTGAGCAGCAAAAGGGATGCCGACAAGGGTCACTGGGTTGTAAAGAACAACTGCTCATAGACTCTGTGATCCTGCGACAAACAAAAACTGCTCTCCGGAATATACATGCAGCATATATCGATTTTAAGAAGGCGTATGACTCCGTCCCGCACTCTTGGCTGGTCGACTACTACTTTCCACTTCCTGCAACACTCAATGAAATACTGAAACACAAAAATAAACATAACAACACCAAACCAACAGATTACAACACCCCCGATACCAATCAGGTGGGGTATATTCCAGGGAGACTCTTTGAGTCCGCTATGGTTTTGTCTCGCTCTGAATCCACTTTCACGTGCCTTGGATGCCACTGGTTATGGGTATAATATACGGCACGAAGGGAAAATATTCATAAAAACACGCACCTCATGTATATGGATGACATAAAATTATACGCTTCCTCGAAACCTCATCTGCAACAGCTGCAGACTACTCTGGATTTTTCCAATGACATCCGGATGGAGTTCGGAGTTGACAAATGTAGGACGCTTCATGTGACGAGGGGAAAACATGAACTTGTGGTATTCGATCTCCCATCCGGGGACACTATTGAGCCCATGGAGGAGGGCGAACTCTACAAGTATCTTGGATTCGAACAATCACGTGATATACCTCACACGGACATAAAGCGTGCGCTAGAGACCAAATATACGGGCCGCTTGAACAGTCTTCTGAAAACTAGCCTTGACGGGAAAAATCTCATTAAGGCTATAAACACGTATGCAACACCAGTCCTTACTTATTCCTTTGGGGTAATTAAATGGACACAGACGGACTTAAAAGCACTAGACAGAAGAACGCGAACGATGTTGACAAGGTACAGGGCACACCATCCTAACTCCTGTATAGAACGACTAACGTTATAGAGGGGCGAGGGCGGTCGCGGCCTGATAGACATAAAGTCACTGAATTATAAACAAGTGAAGTCTATCAGAGAATACTTTTATAGAAAAGAAGATAGTTCTCCATTGCATGCAGCAGTGATCAAAGCCGACAACAAACACCACTTGATTTGCACAACAGAATGCTGGATAATACACTTAACATAGCCACACACACACAGATAAACAGCAAGCATGGTCACAGAAGTCTCTCCACGGAAGACATTACGCTGACTTGAACCAAAATCATGTCGACAAAGACGCGTCGAACGCTTGGCTCAGCCGCGGTGATTTATTCCCTGAGACGGAGGGATTCATGTTTGCTATACAAGACAACTTCATTGTCCGAGACAATTCTACATATTCACAATCGGCGATTTTACAAACCACTGTACTATATTGTAATAAGGCCAATAGCTCTGTATCATCGCAGAAAGTCATATTAGTTTTTGTTTTGTAAAATATTACCCAGTCAGTCACAGAAAGAAATCCTTGTAAAAACTCGTACGCAAATAAATTGATTTTAAACTGAATTTATATTTTGTTAGTTTGCCCTAATCTAACCCATCCCAAACATTGGCGCCCGAGCAGGGACTCTATTAGAGCGGTATTGTGCGGAAAAATATTTTGCGGATTAAATTAAAAGGGTTAGAAATATTGCAAATTGCGGCGGTTTCGGTTTTTTATTTTCGGTACAGTTGCCTGCTTGTAGAAAAATTACAAGACATTTAGTTCGTTGTAATTTTATCAACGATAGATAGAATAACGAGCGCGTCAGCTCAATTTACTTTATTTACGAAGATGGAAGCATTAAGGAGAAAAAGAGCCACGATTAAAGGCCAGCTGACCAGGTTGGAGGCCTTTGTAAATAAAATTACGGCTGATCCCTCTAACGTGGATTTAGAAGAAGTTCGCGTGCGGTTAGAGAGATTGGAACATTATGCATCTGAATTTGAGGATGTTCAGTCGGAGATCGAAGATTTGGTAACGGGAGCGGAGTTAACCACAGAAGCGGCGACACGAATTGAAGCCGAAGAGAAGTATCTTCGATTAAAAACTCAATTTAGAAAAATAATTTCAAAATTAGAGCTCGAAGAGCATCAAGGTATGAACGCGGATGGAGGCCGCCTGGAAATATCAATGAAGGCTTTAATTGACCGTCAAACTACGATGAGTGCTTTGGTAGAACAATTGACAGCAGCGGTAATTCCAAATGAAAGGACATCAGTTAAAGGGGTTAATGACATTTTTAACGAAAATCAGTCGCGCGCTAACATAAAATTGCCAACTATTGAACTACTAACATTCGGGGGAAATTTCCGTGATTGGATAGGATTTCGTGATTTATTTAAGACACTAGTCCACGATAAAAATAAGCTGTCTGGAGTTCAAAAACTTCAATATTTGAAAGGTTCGCTAAAGGAAGAAGCTTCGTCTGCGGTAAAGCACTTAGCAATCACAGAGGCAAATTATTCTATTGCTTGGGAGGATTTGCATTCCAGATACGACAAGGAGAGACTAATAATCGAATCGCATATTCGCTCCATAATGGAACAAACAACCTTAGCTCAAACATTACTGATTACATTACTGGTTAAACTACGTAATTGTGAGCAAATTAGATCCGGGAACCAGGCAGTTGTGGGCGCGACATACAGCTAATAATGATAAGCCCACATTCGGAGAGCTAACTAAATTTATCCAAAATAGGTTATATGAACTTGAATCAGTACAAGTTCCTAGGAGTACATCAAATACTGTCAAAATTAAGCATGTTCACATTGTCTCAATGCCAAGTTGTCCTAAATGTTCAAGAGCTCATGCAATCTTTAAGTGTCCAGAATTCATAACATTATCTGTTCACTATGTAAAAAGTGTAAAGGTCGTCATTACGTCTTCCTGCACTTCGAAGCTAAGGAGTCCTATTTCAGGGAGAAAAATGAAAGACAGTTCGAAGTTGGAAGGTCACAAGCGGAATCATCGATTAAAGGCGGATCGGTTAGTCTGCATTTTAATACTCAGCGAAAAGAACAAGTACTTCTTCCCACAGCTCTGGTATTTATTAAGGACGCTACAGGTCTGATGCAACCGCACAGAGCGCTCCTGGATTCGGGGTCTCAGACATCTTTGATAACGGAGAGATGTGTTCAAGGCTTGGGATTGAGAAGAAGGAATTCAAGAGCGGTCATTAGCGGGTTAAATACCGGCAACCATGCAGTCAAAGTTTCCCGAGGTGAAGTAATCATAAAGATAGGGTCGAGACTTAATCCAACTATCTATGAGGTGTCTGCGTTAATATTGGATGAAATTACTTGTCAACTACCAGTTCAAGAGATTGATGTATCTTCATTTGGGAATTTGCAAACAATGGACCTTGCGGATCCGGAATTTTATCGAAGTGGAAAAATTGACCTGCTTATAGGGGCGGACATTTTTTTGGAATGCTTGAGAGATGGCGAGAAAGTTATTAATGGACTTATATCACGTAATACGGTATTCGGATGGATGGTTGGCGGGCGGATAGCGGAACAACAGATGAATACTTTAGTACATCATGGCATGAAGGATATCGATACGTTTTTGCGTAAGTTTTGGGAAATAGAAAAGTGTGGCTCGAAATCGGATGAAATAAACAAATCGGATCCCATTGAACTTCATTATGAACAAACTCATCCGCGACTAGAAAATGGTAAATATGTGGTGAAATTACCTTTCATAGCAAATATATCTAAACTAGGTTCATGTAAAGAGGCAAGCTTGTCTTGATTAAGGGCTTTAGAAAGGAGATTGGGACGTGAAGCTGAACTAAGATGTGATTATTCCGAGTTCATGAAGGAATAGATAGCTTTGGGACATATGCGGGAGATAGATGCTGCTGAGGTAGGTGAAGGTGAGGTGCAACGTCATTATTTGCCGCATCATGCCGTTTTGAAGCCAGATAGTACTACCACTAAATTAAGGGTGGTTTTCGATGCTTCGTGCAAATCCAACAGTGGACTATCTTTAAATCAAACTCTGATGGTAGGCCCAGTAATTCAACCAGATTTAGTGAGCCTATTGTTGAAATTTAGATTACATCGTATAGGTTTATGCGCCGATATCACGAAAATGTACAATCAGATAATGATAAGTAATTCAGATAGCAGGTACCAAACTATTTTCTGGCGCTTTAATATGAACGAACCAATAAAGGAGTATGAATTATTGACGGTGACGTATGGAACGGCACCTGCATCATTTTTGGCTACACGGACACTCAAGCAATTGGAATTAGATGATGGCGATAAATACCCAGCCATACGGGGGCTATTGACACGGAAGTTTTACATGGACGATTTAATAGCGGGCGCTGATTCTACATCTGAAGCAAGACAAATCGTTGAACAATCCACTCAGCTTCTTAAGGGTGGTGGTTTTGAGCTGCGTAAATGGTCAACAAATTCGCAGGAGTTATTGCAAACGTTATCCGCGGATCAATCTTCTGATGCTGTAAGATCTCGATAATTTTCGATCCCTTGAGTTGGATTGCACCATGCATCGTCTGTGCGAAGATGATGTTCCAAAGTTTGTGGCTTCGGGATGTTGAATGGGATGAAAAACTTCCGGAACCTATTTTTAGCCAGTGGATCAAGTTGCGGACAAGTTTACTTCAGTTAGCTGAATTGAGTATTCCTCGATGTATAGCGACGAAGACAGATAAGCTTAAGCTCTTTGGATTTGCGGACGCCTCCGAGAGAGCTTATGCAGCAGTATTGTACCTTAAGGCAATCGGACCCAATGGAGAAATAAGAATTAATCTCATCCAGGCTAAAACTAAGGTGGCCCCTTTGCAACAAATTACTGTACCTAGATTGGAGCTCTGTGCAGCACAGTTGGCAGCGAAATTATTGGCTAATGTCAGAAAGGTCTTTCAGATCGACGAACAACACTGCTTGCTGTTCTCTGATTCCACCATAGTTTTAACGTGGCTATCGGATATTCCACGTAAATAGACAAATTTTGTAGCCAATAGAGCAGCCGACATCCGATATCGTCTACCTGAAGTAAAATGGCGTCATATAAGGTCAAGCGAAAACCCGGCGGATTGTGCGTCAAGGGGAATTTCACCAGCGGATTTAATAGATCATTATGGTGGTGTGGGCCAAATATGATATTATCGGAGGAGACCAACAGTGCAGATATAACTTTAGATCCAGACGTAGACATTCCAGAAAGGCGAACTGTAGTTCTAGTTGGTACGGCTAAGGATGTTAGTAGGTGTTCCTGGGATATGTTAAATAACTACTCTACACTTCGACGATTAACGAGGGTGACATCATAGTGCGTGCGGTTCGTCCGGAATCTAAGGCTTGAAAGGGATAATCGTGTACTTGGGCCTCTATTGGTGGAAGAACTGAATGCTGCTTTAACTTTCTGGGTGCGTCAGGCTCAGATAATAACGTTTAGCGAAGAAATCAATGCTTGTTTAACCAATATACCCATACCTTTGCGGAGCAGAATATCATCATTAGCTCCCTTTGTGGATGAAAAAGGGGTTCTGAGAGTCGGCGGTCGACTATCAGATGCAGCATTACCGTATGCAGTAAAACATCCGATAATACTTTGTGCTTCTCATCGTGTAGCGGAACTCTTGGTAATGGAAGCACATACAAAATACTTACATGCTGGGCCACAATTGATGCAGACCATTTTACGTCAGAAGTATCATATTGTCAACTTACGGAGGTTAATAAAGACTCAGGTGCGGAAGTGTGTTATATGCGTGCGGTACCGAGCCGCTTCTCAAAAGCAGCAAATGGGGTATCTACCTAAATTTCGTTTGGAACCCGGCGGAGCCTTTCTACGTGTCGGGGTGGATTATGCAGGCCCTTTTCTGGTACGGCCTTGGAGAGGTCGAGGGGTTAAGGTCTACAAGTGTTACGCGTCCTTATTCGTGTGTATGACCACTCGAGCCGTACATATTGAATTGGTCACTAACCTATCGACTGAGGCATTCATTGCTGCTTTTAAGCGTTTTTCGTCTAGAAGAGGCATCAGCGCTTGTATATATAGCGATAATGCGACAAATTTTGTCGGTGCAAGTAAATGGTTATCGGAGCTACAGAAGTTTTTAGAGTCGTCAAATTTTAAGGTAGGAGTTATAAATTATCTTCATAATAGCGGCACTGCATGGAAATTTATACCTCCTTCAAGTCCTCATTTTGGAGGAATCTGGGAAGCTGGCGTCAAGGCAATGAAATTCCATTTACGAAGACAAGCGGGAAATATGTCATTAACTTTTGAGGAGATGTAGACCTTACTCTGCCAAGTGGAAGCTGTTTTGAATTCACGTCCTTTGTGTCCTTTGGATAGTTGCAGCATAGAGGCCTTGACACCGGCTCACTTCTTAATTGGCGGTCATATTCACTCAGTTCCCGAAATTGATCACTCGTAAATTAATATCCATAGATTATTCAAATGGAAATTAGTGCAACGGCTACATCGAATACTTTGGCAGCGTTGGCAGAAGGAGTTCCTCGTTACATTACAGCAACGATCAAAATGGCGCAGAAAGGGCATTAACGTGAGAATTGGGGAACTTGCTGTTATCCATGAGGATAACTTACCGCCAAGTTGTTGGGCCTTAGGCCAAATTGAGGAAATCCACCCCGGAAAGGATGGCTTAGTTAGAGTAGCGACACTTCGTACTAAAAAAGGAACGTTGGCCTCTTCATCTCAAAGCTTACTATTTTACCAGTGGATGGTGATTATAGTGAACAAGAGCTTCACGGCGGGCGGGATGTCGGAGACAATTCTACATATTCACAATCGGCGATTTGACAAACCACTGTACTATCTTGTAATAAGGCCAATAGCTCTGTATCATCGCAGCAAGTCATATTAGTTTTTGTTTTGTAAAATATCACCCAGTCAGTCACAGAAAGAAATCCTTGTAAAAACTCGTACGCAAATAAATTGATTTTAAACCGAATTTATATTTTGTTAGTTTGCCCTAATCTAACCCATCCGAAACAGTCATTAACACGAAGAATTATAGGAAACACATCCTTAAGGATGCGGCAGTTCAGGACGACAGGTGTAGGCTTTGTCATTTAACTTCTGAAACAATAGAACATATAACGGCTAGATGCAAACTCCTTACTCAAACAGATTACTTGCATAGGCACAACCAGGTCTGCAATGTCATACACCAACAATTAGCCCTAAAACACAACCTTATTGCACCCGCCATATACACACCACGTTACAAATATACACCAGACAGTGTTCTTGAAAACTCCACACATAAAATATATTATGATCGGTCAATAATAACTGATCGGACAATACACCACAATAGACCGGATATTACCCTCATAGATAAACAAAGCAAAACAACATACTTCATTGACATTACAGTACCCAACACCAACAATGTGCAGAACACTTTTAGGGAGAAGATTACGAAATACACAAATTTTGCACACGAGGTTCGGCGGATGTGGAAAATGGACAAAGTGACTATCGTGCCAATCATCTTGTCTTCCACAGCCGTTGTTCCGAAAACACTAATCACAAATATACAAGCACTAAAGTTACATCAAAACACTACACACAAACTATAGAAAGCGGTTGTTCTTAACACTTGCCGAACGGTTCGCAAATTCCTGAACTACAGACAATACATAAGGATATAACGAACGAATAACAAATCCCCGAAGTCTTGGCATTACGCCCGATGTAGGGGAAAACTATCGCCGCGCCGGCCAGAGGTCGAGATGACACCCGTCAAAACCGAAGATAATAATAATGTTTATTCTTAAATTCATGAAAAATAAAATATAATTAGGGTTATTCATTCACTGTTCATTTGTCTATATACTAAATTTCATTATTTCATTTACCTTCTACCTAATTTAATAAGTAAATCTAATAAACTACGACAATAGCTTAAAGCCGTCTGCCGAGATTAACAACAATATCTAATATCATACAATATAGTATGTAAGATAATATAATACAAAGTATATATATTTGTATCTAGAACTCGCATAGGGCGATACTACAATTTCATTGAGCGACTGTATATTACATTTATAATGAAATTCTTTTGAATCACGCAAGAAAAAACAGAAGCTGAAGTGCAATAAAAGTAAATCAATTATTATATTCAGATACGAGGAATTCCCTAAATTTCCAGGCTATGGTAGCAAACTGATAAAGGTCCGAGTCCATGTTTTTACCATTCAAAATCTCAATAACTTTAGTTTCAGACAATTTCTCTTTTCCCAAAGGATTTTGATCGGAATTCTGATAGGATAGGACATACACCAAGGAAGTGAAACAAATAATCATCCTCCAAAAGATTGCAGAGAGAACAAAGACTACTACCGTCCCTTCTCCATGGACTAGCATTTAAATTTAAAAGACCGCATCTATATCTGAAAGCCAGGTTTAACCTCTTAATCGTAAAATCATTTCTAAAGTACTTTTGCTCAGCAGAATAGCTAAGTTTATCGTATAAGCCGTGCATAACTGTAGTCGTTGCTCTGCTTAAAGCCCTATTCCTTAACCAAATGTCCTCGAGCTCGACAATTCGTGAGAGTTTCTCTTTCAGTTCGAAAAACGAGGCTCGTTCCGCATTAAACTCAACATTGTGCTTTTCTGCCAAGTCTTGCCATATTTCAAACCAAAAGATATTTTTTTCCAAAATTTTCCAACTTATCTTGTGAGGGAGCCTATCAGGATCGTAATGGAATAAAGTCCTAAGCGTGTGTCGATATATAGATTCGATAAGCCTGTCTCAAGTACGAGTGCGTAGTTTGGGGTTTGGGGAGGCAGTAGGAGTAATTTTTTCAAAAAGAATCACTGCAACCTTTCAACGTCATCATACTGCTTGTAGCCCCATAACTGTGAAGCATGACAGAGTATGGACTTGCTCACCGCGTTAAATAGTTTGACTTTCTGAGAGTGTGCTATGATAGATTTCGTAATGAAATTTTGCCACGTTGAGTTAAGACTAACTTAAGCCAGAGACAAGCGATGTTTTAGGTGTTCAGTCATAGACAAGGTACGTATATTTCTTGACCACTTCAATGCTTTCACCATTAAAAACATAATTTTCAGATGTTTTTCTTGGACCAGCCCCTCTTTGAAAGATCATTTTTTTTGATTTTTCTAAATTAACTCTAAGGCTCCAGAGCTGACAATATTCTTGCAATTTGTTTATTTTTCTCTGTAGTTTGGCTGGATCATCTGATAATACAGCGATGTCATCCGCATATAGCAAAAGCTTAACCTCCATATTACCTATTAGAAAGCCTGGTCCTAAGTAATCTTCTAAATCGTTGACATAAAGCGCAAACAATAATGGGCTAAGTACACATCCCTGCTTAACCCCGCAGTTCGTTGAGAAGCTTTCGGATAGTCCCACGCCATCCCATACTTGCGCCGTAGTGTTTTTATAAAGCTCTTGCAAAATACGAATAATTTTAGAGGAAATACCGCAGTTATACAACTTATAAAATAAAGAGGTACATACAGTTGTGTCAAAGGCTAACCTAAAGTCAATGAAAAATGCATACACTCTTTTTATATTGTAACAATGAGCCAGCTTTACTAGGCTAATAATGTTATACACATTGTCAATTGCTGAGTAACCAGTGCGGATCAGATTTTCAATAGAGTCCAGCAGAGGATCTGATGAGAGTGTTGCTAGCATATTACTGATCCTATCCCTATATGTCATCCGCATATAGCAAAAGCTTAACCCCCATATTACCTATTAGAAAGCCTGGTCTAAGTAATCTTCTAAATCGTTGACATAAAGCGCAAACAATAATGGGATAAGTACACATCCCTGCTTAACCCCGCAGTTCGTTGAGAAGCTTTCGGATAGTCCCACGCCATCCCATACTTGCGACGTAGTGTTTTTATAAAGCTCTTGCAAAATACGAATAATTTTAGAGGAAATACCGCAGTTATACAACTTATAAAATAAAGAGGTACGTACAATTGTGTCAAAGGCTAACCTAAAGTCAATGAAAAATGCATACACTTTTTTTATATTGTAACAATGAGCAATCTTTACTAAGCTAATAATGTTATACACATTGTCAATTGCTGAGTAACCAGTGCGGATCAGATTTTCAATAGAGTCCAGCAGAGGATCTGATGAGAGTGTTGCTAGCATATTACTGATCCTATCCCTATATTCAGAAACATGTTGAGCACTCCAATTTAACTTTGGTAAAAGTTCTAAATTTTTCTCTCTCTCATTCAAAACCAAGTTTATATTCAGGACAAGACTGATTGGAAAGTGATCAGAATGTTTGTATTGTCGTGTAACGAGGTATGGTGTTTTTGTTTGCATTTGAGATACCGATACCTGCTTGTACATTCCTTTGCTGAATGACTGTTTGACAAGCAGTTGTAACAGCGGCCTGCTAATAAAATAAGCTTTCTTCTAGCTCGTATTTCAATATTGCGATATTTGTTGCATTTATGGAGTGAATGACCTTCGTTGCAAGCTGAAAATTTCGTTGACTTGATGACATGATAGCTCTTTGTTGTGTGTTTTTGGGTACTGTTGGTAGGGTTTGATTTAAGCGTTATTGTGTCTGAAATCGCCTCTAACAACTTTAGTCTTGTTTCTAAGAATGCCTTGAATTGTTGATATGTTGGCAAGTCTTGAGTTGCTCCTTGTTGCTCTTCCCATAATTTTAATGTAACAAATGGTAAATTCTGTACAATAATGTATATAATGAGTATATCCCATGTATCTATTCGTAGACTTCGCAATTGTTGAAGACATTCTTCTGTTGTGTCTATCAATGATTTTAATCCAACTGCTATTTCTGTCGCTATTTTAGGTTGACTTGTTAGCGTTTTGAGTTGATGATTGGTTAAAATCCTTTTGTTTTCATACCGCTCCTTTAGTTTATTGAATGCTGGTGTTTCATTTGTTTTGGGTGTGTGACGTAATAACTTTTTAGCATCACCAGTTAATGAGCCCTTTAGATAGTATAATTTCTGAAGAGCTTTCAGCCTTGTGTTTTGTTGTACTAGTGTCATAAACAGATCGTGGAACGAACGCCATGTGTCATAATCTCCATTGAATTTTGGTATTGCAATCTTTGCAAGAACGTTTTCTTCATATTCAAAGCTTCAACTACTTGTATTATTATGACATTGAGTCGAATGATTCTGTAGAAGTCCGTATGTTGTCAAGAAGTTTACCCACCTATTCGCAATACTTTGTTTCTAGTTTTCTAAGGTTATTGTCTGTTATATGTTTATGTGTTGTATCTGATGAACCTTTGCACAACATTTCATTAATTGACTGATCTATTCCTTCATATTCAGCCCATAATTTCCTTAATTCTGTTAATTTTGCTTCTGAAAATCCATGAGTACGTTTTTCGGCTGGAGTGTTGAAACCGTTGTCTATTGACCGATCCAAACGATTTCTCATTGCTTGTTCCCTAATTAACAATTCTTTAAACTTAGCCATTTTAAATTTGAGTAATTTTAACTTTATTGAAAATGAATACAAAAATTGGAATTGACTTGAAAAAGTTTTTTCTTAATTGACTTGACTATATTGAATTAAATCCTAAATTAAACAAGTTGAGAAATTTCCTGGATGGAACCACCAAAAAATGTTTGGTTAATATGTGACAACTTCACAATAAGTGTAAAATGTCACTTATAAAAACTTGACAGTCGTGAAGTTAGCGAAATTGTCTTATAAAAAAATATTAAATAAATGTGAGAAAAGCTTTCAATGTTGAGACTAAGATGGCGCACCAAGCAGTAAAAGGCAAGAAATTTATGGAGAAGTGAGAAAACAATACTAATTCACGACTGGGAAAACCTTTGTGTAGCGGGAAGTGAAAATAAAAGAAGGTATTCCTCAAATATTTGTCCAATTTATTAAATTTAATTCAAGTATTATAAGTTCAACTCGTATTAATCTTATTTATCCTACGATCTAATAATTTTCCAATAAATTCCAAAGTTTACAATTCATTTATACATTAAAAATCTAATATTTTATATCACAAATATAATTATACTATAATTGCTCAAATTCAACTAAAAATAATGAAATGTACATTAATTAAATATATATAAACTAATTATCACTTAAAATGTCTCAAATGTGAAGTCATAAAGTTTCACTGCTGAAATGTAGGTGGGATTAAATAAATTTATTGAAATGTGACGTAAGAACTAAATTCACTGCTGAAAAATGAAAGTGGATTAGATAAATTAACTGAAACAGAAATTATTAGACAATAAACATTGTGCGCAATACGCATGGTATAAAAATACGCTTGGTATATTCGTGCACAATTTGATTGCCCTTTAGTGTTTCTATTGTTCCAGTTGATTAAAATTCTTGAAATTAATAAATTTACCTCAACCAAATATTGTTACCGCTACCAAAAATATACCCAATTATTCCACTTGTAATTATCGAAACGATGCACTTACTTGCATATTGTTTCTGTTAAGAAGTGAAAACGAAAAAAGAGAGTTTCTGCAGCGTCGACAGCTGCTTATATAGGAAAATTTGTTCCTTTTTTGCATGTTTCAATATCCATAAATTCAATATTTTGTTAATAACTTAAAATTCGTTAAGGTTATTAACGAATTGTAATTTATAGTGGATTTATAATTTCTGAATTTTTGATAGGAAAATCTCGAATTTTCCAATTCTGTATGAGTTATAATAATTAAATTTAATTTAATGCCATAACATGGCTACTGTTCATGTTTTCCATTTGTTTTGTCATGTTCCAAACATGGCGTGACAGTTTGGAGACTTTTGCAACTATCTCCCGGTCGCCATGTTCTCTGTCACTCTTATAGTGACAGATAGAAATTAATATTTTTAACTTCCCACATATATGGATTGTAATGGGCCCGATTTTCAAAATTTTTAGTTTTACAATTTTTTTACATTTCAAAGTCACCATAGTGTTTTACGCATGTTTTTGAACACATGTATGCGTGTGTGTGTGTGCGTACGTACGTACGTTCGGACCCACTTTTTTCGACAACGAAATCTCGCAAACAAAAAATGATAACGACTTCGCTATGGTGCCATTCGAAGCGTATTATTGTCAATAAAAGCTGAAAGAAATTTAATCAATTTCGGTTCAGCCGTTTTTTTGTTTAAACAAAAAAATTGAAAAAAAGTTGATTTTAGACTTTCTTGAAAAGGATTTCTTCGATATAATTTGTTCTGATGACGATCGGGACATCAAAAAGTCAGATAATAATAATTTATTATGAACAGAAATTGTTTATAATGATGAAAAATTGTTTATAACAATAAATAATTGTTTATAACAATAATAAATTTATAATCATAAAAAATGGTTTTACCTGGTTGAAAATTGATTATGAAAATTGGAAATTAAATACAAAATTGAAGATTGTTCATAGCAATTGAAAATTATTATAAGCAATGAGAAATTCTTCTAAACACTTGAAATTTTGTTTACCACAAAAAATTTCTTTTATGAGTAAACTTTTTTTACATCAATTAAAAATGGTCTATAATAATTAAGAATTGTTTATACCAATTATAAATTGTTTATAACCATTCAAAAGTATTAATAACAAATGAATTCCCAACAGAGTGCATTTATTTGGTTTTCATTACAAAATAGTGCTATAACGGAATATTTTTAAAAAATTTTTTTGCATCTAATTACAACGAAATTATCATGATAAATTAAATTCATTAATTTATTTATTTATTAATTTAAAATATAAATTTTTTAAGTATTTTTAAATGACATAAAAGTGGGCGAAAGTTTTTTTTTGAAAAGGATTCATCTGATCTAATTGGTTCTGATACAACTCGATACTTCAAAAAACAGTATGAATTTTATTGAGTTTTCACTTACTTGTTTACTATGATCATGAAATTTATCGCCATTAACAATTAAATATTGTTAATAATAATTGAATATTGTTAATAACAATTGAAAATTGTTATTAACTGGGAAGTTGTTCGTGTGGACCTCAAGGGTCGCACCGATGATGCGACACCCAGAATCTGGACACACCCCATTAGTCTGAAATATTTATTTATCCGTGTAAAATTCCGCGGCGAAAGTATCAATAACTCGAAAGTTTTTGTGTGTTTTAACAAAATTTAAGTGTCGGGAAGGAAAAACGGTGAGTGATATTTAGTTAATTCACTACTGGCTGTGATATTCCAACAAAATATCAACATCTAGTAGTGAAAATAGTGTGTGTTTTGCGAAATCGCGAGTTACCTGTTGAGATGGAATTTACTTTTGGTAAAATTCGTATCTCAGGTGCTCGCGATTTATTGTAAATACACTATTTTCGATAAATTGTGATTGCATGTTTGTATTTATGCAATCTTTATGTTGGAGAACATAAAGTTTACATAAATGTTATTATATTTTGATTTGCTTGCTTGTGTTTAGTATAGTTAAAGTGTTTGTTTATGTTTTATAAATTCTTTATTTACATTTAAATAATGATTTATTTTCTATTTTAGGTACGAATTATGACTTTTGAGGACACCTGGATGGAGGAGGATTACTTTTGACACCCAGGTAGAGGTAATTTTTATGATAATTATAAATTTTTTAACTTTATTTCTTCATTTTGTAGGTTCGTCGAACAGGTAACATAATTTGCGGTGTTTGCTGGAAAGACAATTATGAATTTTTAGTAATCGGTAAAGATAGTTTGTTGAAGAAAAGACGTTATCGAAAAGGGATCGATGTTTTATAGAGCTGGTAACGTTGTTCACGGAGCTGAACAAAAAACTACTATCATATAGAAAGACTTTTATTAGAATAAAATACTATATATATATATTATTGCTTTTCTAGGAAATTTCTTAAAACGTAAATATTTTCCCTTATGAATTCAGCAGCATTGCGCTTTATACAAAAATTTGAGAGAGGATAAATTTGTACACTGCAATTCTTCTTCCATATTATATACTATTACACCTTCTGCAAATGTATTTTTGATCCAACAAGCTTTTTCACATAATGTATTTTCTTTCTTATTAAACGAGCCACCATAGCACGTATATTCATGATAGGGTATATATCCAGTAATCAATATTATTCTTGGGTATATACATCAAACACTCGCATACATGAGAAGCCAGTTTACTTATAATTTCTAGGTATTTTAAAGCTGTAATTACTTTTATTTGACCATCCGCTCTTGCCTTCATGAGAAATCAGTTAACTTGTAATTTCTGCATACTTTGATGCTCTAGTACCTTTTATTTAACCATCCGTTCTGTATTATCTTTTAAGATATCTTGATAATCTTTCAAGTCATCCTTACTGTACAAAGTTTTACAGGTTATTTCATAAAAATCAATTCACATAGACCTAGCGTTATATTATAAGATTTTCCGTTAATAAGGAAATAATCTTTCTCAATTCCAATCTTTGAATTTCCAATTTTCCATTTGATATCATCATCTAAATAAACTCCATAAGTGCTGTCAATGATCGGGCTTTTTAGACGTTGAAAAGTGAACTATATTCGACTATTCTGTCATGTAAAAGCAAACAAAAATGATGCAGCGACTTTGAATATATGAAAATAATAATAAAAATAAATATATGAGAAAAATAAAAAAATAAGAGAAGCGTATCTTTGGAAAAAGTATTTGCATGTGATCACGATCTTAAACATATATCTAATGATCATGTGGGTGTAGATATGACGTTTGAAAAATTTCGCAATACGTGTGCTGAATGTTGGAAGCATAAATATTCTTATTTCTAAAAGTTAATAATAATAATGTTTATTTCTAAAAATTCATTAAGTTCAAAGTACATATAAGTTCTTGTTTTTCTGCTCCTAATTCTTTTATAAAGCTAACCTAAGTTTAAAAAGAAAAAATTCCGTAAACCAAGTACCTACTCTAAGAAATTAACCAACAATTAAGTACAATTTTACTAAACTATACGAGAACATATAGGAATCCTAATTAAATTCTTGTTTATAGCATTAATTTTTAGTTCATTAAGGATGTAGAAAAGAAAAAAACGAAAAAGGAGAATAATACAACACTAATTATTTATTATATTCAGAAATAAGACATTTCCTATACCTCCAGGCTGTTACAGCAAATTGATAAAGGTCGTCATATTTATTTTTTCCGTTTAAAACTTCAACTAATTCGCTGTCAGATAACCGGATGGGGCACCTGCCGAGATAGTGAACCAAGTCTTCATTTGCCATGAGATTACAGAGGGAACAAATACTACTACCTTCCCTTCTCCACGGGCTAGCATTAAGATTAAAAAGATCACATCTATATCTCAGGATAAGGTTTATCTTTTTAATAAAAAATAATTTGTCTGCACAGAATAGCTAAGTTTGTCATACACTCCGTGTATTACTCTTGATCTTGCTCTGTCTAATGCTGGAAGCATAAATATGGATTTTTGGTGATTTATAAAGACTGCGCAATGTGTAAGGGGTGCTACCGAAAGGGACTTGATGTCTTCATAATACTATAAAAGGAAAGGGATGAACAATGATTTAATAGCTAATACCAACACTTTGGTGGAACCGCTTATCTCTATTCATTTTTCACATTTTTTTTGCTAGCTTATAAAACTTATTTGTTGATTATCCCATGTAACTCTCATAAAACTTATTTTTTGATAATCCCATAAAACTTCCTTCAAATTTAATGAAATGATCCCCGTTTATCTCTATGTAATTTCGTCAGCAGCTAACTACCGATAAACATTTTTCATATTTTTCGGTGAACACAATCCTTTTCAAATCATGTGTAAAGAATTAAAATTAAAATTTAGAATATCGATAGTTAACTGCAGTAGGTATTCCGACACTTGAGCGTGGGAACTTTTTTGTGACCGTGGGAAAAAGTTTAACCTTGAGATGCCCTTCGTTGCTTTGAAGTTGCCGACAGGTGTCATCCTTGTTATCTCACCAGGTGTCATCCCGTTATCTGTTTACGTTGTTTCAATGACGTCATCAATGTGTTTGGGTTCAGGATAGAACTTATTGTCTATTATCAGTAAAGCGCTCACCGATCCCGTTGATTTTTGGGAGTAATGATTACGTCATTGCTATGGATGTGAAATTCTGATAGGTTGGATCGAATGCTGATTGAGCGTATGGAAATAATTAATAATTAAGATTTATTAGTAATTTTCGATTATCGATTTAATAGAATATTTATAGATAGTTGCGTGTTATTAATAAATAACCGCATGCACACACAAACGCACGTACGCGGAAATGTTAAATATGATTAGTAATACAGGGGTATTTAAATTTTGACTACCAGGTGATCATGAATTTAAGTACAAGAAAGCAATTTTCTCGCAACCCCAAAGCTTTTGATATGGTCAAGACGATGTGATCGCACATGTACCTTATCATTAGACGGCGGCATAATATTCTTACTATGACCAAAGCATGGCTCGCTAGAGTGAACAACGTTATCGGTAAATTTTGCCCCGAAAAACTCCATTACCTTATGCGTAATATAAAATGCTGTTGGTTATATGCTTTAAACATGGCTTGGTTACGAAACATTTTGCACAGCTGTGTTGCATGTGTTTATGTTTGCCTGGTATTAGTCATCGACTAAAATGCGCTAATAGCGTGTTTTTATATTGATTACCAATAATCAATATGTAGAACATGATTAATTGACTATTATTAACGATTATTACCTCAACTAAAATTGCTTTCATGCAATATGCAATAAATCTTCGGTAAAAATCGTTTTTTTTTTTTGTTTAGCTATCAACATCAGGTATATTGAATTGCGCTTAAAATGGCTAGCCATTCTTAAGTCATCTCTCAAAGTGATAAGTCGTTATAATTATTTTTAATCGTGAAAATGTCAATGGTGAATTTAAAATTAAGGCCCCACCACCAAATGCCGAGCCCTCGTCATGAATAAAGAGCTCCATTGAAGATGTTGTCCATTTTGCCATGAGAGAACTCCAGCCGGACGATCAGCTCGGCATTACGTTTTGTGGTGAAAGTTTTAAGGAAAGAGGCCCGGGATGGATGAGTTATAGAGCAGCATCTACGGTTAAAGCCGAAGACATCTGGGAGATGATTTCCCGAATTTTCCGTCAGGTTGCCACAAGGAGACGGAGTTGGATCAATTCGTTGAGCCGCACGACCACTATGCCATGGGCCCCGGGTTCGAGACCAGGTCTCTCCGTGGGCTTTTATTAAGAAATTAAAATTAACCACTTTGTCTCTGGGCTGTTGTCTAGCTCGCAGCAATGCAAAAACAAGACTTTCAAGTTTCCTCACTTCCCTTACCTTAATTCCATTTCGGCCAAAACCATGCTAACGCATCAAAGGGTTGTCCCCTAGGATTTGGCCACATCGTATAAAAAAAAAGGCCAAGGTCAAGGCAGAAAATATAATTCTTTCAATGAAGAGTGAGCAGTACGTCGGGGTATTTGCTGACAAACACAACGATTATGATAAAATTCGAAAAAATAGAGATAAAATTCAAACAGTAAGAGCTACAGAATTAATTAATGCTGCAAATGTTAGACTATCGCCTGAAGGCTCTGGAATTCTCGAGCTTCAACAATTTCAAGATCATTTAAAAGATTATAAAATTGCTGTTTACCAGTATGGCGATAAAGGAAGAAGTATTATTTTTGACTGGCGAAATGCGAAAAAACTCTTAAATCTATTATAGCATGAGGGACATTATAACGTAATTACATCTCTTACAGCAGCCTTCTGTTGCGGTTATTATTGTGAAAATTGTCATGTACCATACGATCATAAAAACGAGCATAGATGCAGAGCTACATGCCCTTTTTTCAGCAATCACCCGCCTATTCGAAAAATGTACATGATATCGAATGTAAAGACTGCATCGAAGTTTTCGAGGTCGACAATGCTTCAACAATCATAGAGCGCCCGGATCTTTAAATAAGAAGAATGTTTGCGAAGAAATTAAAAGGTGTGCGAATTGTTTGAAAACGTACAAAGAGTCAAATGCTAATCTAAGGATATTTTGACTACTTACTTTAAGTTCACTTTCAAGTAATTCAATTAAAATTTCGAATTTTATACCGAAAATCATTCACGCAATAAAAAAATATTAGTTAAAAAAATTAAATTAATGTTTTGTTATAAGACACAAAAAAGATTGAGAGTGAGTTGACATTTACAATGCCCTTTTATGCTTTCTGCTATCGCCATTTCCCCTCCAAAAATTACAAATTACCATTATTTTACGTATTTCTAACTAAAACCCCTTTGCAAACTGGTTTTGTTAGATTCCTTACTATTTTTGTGAATTTATTAACCTAACTTTATTAAATAAAAAGTATGATTTACGCAGAAATTTAATTAAATTAAAAATGTCCTATAAAATGGCGACAGCAGAAAAGCTCATAATTTCAACGAACTAAACCCAAATCCTTGCGCCTTTTTCCTTCTCATTTTTACCTTGTGCATCTCTTTCGCACTCATTGGGTAAATATAAATTAATTAAATCGCGAATTATTCGAATTTCACGTAATTCACCGCGATTCGGGCATTACTAAAATATTCCCCGCGAAAAGCTACCTCGATTTCTGATGACATCCACTGTCAGAAATTGAAGTAGTTGTCAGTTCGCGGTTTTCAAGTTCGTGCCGTGGTCGCGTTGTTTTTTGTTAATTACCGGTGTTTAAATTGTGTGAAAATCGACGAATTTGGTGTACTTGAAACCAAGTGCATCAGCGGTCACGGGTGTGATAAATTGCGACATAATCACCTGTAACTGATGCACTTGGCCTCAAAACATACGAAATTCTTGTTGCTGATACTTGTATTATGTTTTTATAACATCAGGTATCAGCACATGCAATGTTTTTCACGTTTTTGCATGCCTCAGATGTGCATGTTGTTGTTTAGTGTAAAGTTCCAAGAAGTTTGTTTACATTTTGTAAGTTTGTAAACTTCTTGGAACTTTCTTGTTTTGGTGTATAAAAATGTTTCTAATAATTTCTTCTTTCTTTTTCAGGATATGCTGGACCGTAGGAAGAGAAGAAGGATTGCCTGTAGACTTCCCAGGCATATCAGGTAAGTATATTTGAAAATATAAATTAATCCAATTATAATCGTGTTTTATTTTTCAGGTATCTTCAACATGTATTCTGTTTTTCAAAAAGTACAAATAATGTACAGAAAATCACTAGACCCGAGTTAAATTTACGAAAAAATTCAAAACAAACTGTTCAAAACTCGAGCGGAGCAAGAAATATAATTTTCTTGACAAGAGCGGCGTTTCTAATAAAGAAAATCTAAATCCCTTTGGATCTTCTTCAGCAGCAGCATCAAAGGGTTTTTTAACATCCAGTTTTCGGTTGATTTCGAAGGCGTCCAGCAGCTAAGGAAAATCTAACCCTTTGGTGCTGCTGCTGTCGAAGAGCCAAAGGGATTGAGATTTTCTTTATTAGAAACGCCGCTCTTGTCAAGAAAATTATATTTCTTGCTCCACTCGAGTTTTGAACAGTTTGTTTTGAATTTTTTCGTATTCTGTTTTGTCTGGATTAACCTCGACTCATTGCTTTGTATACCTCGATGGTGTCGTTGTATACTCTTCAACATTAAAGGACAACGAGGAAAAGCTCACAAAGATCTTCGAGCGATTAGAAGCTAGTAATCTCAAACTACAGCCCGATAAGTGCGAGTTTCTCTACAAGGAAGTCACCTATCTGGGACATATAATTTCTTGCGATGGTGTAAAACCAAATCCGGAGAAAATTAAAATAATTCAAGAATTTCCGCATCCAACATCACTCAAGGATATCAAATCATTTTTAGGACTCATAGGGTACCATCAAAGGTTTATTGAAGACTTCAGTAAATTATCCAAACCCTTGACCTCTCTACTAAAGAAGCATTTAACCTTGTTAGAACTAAACTTTTACAAGATCCTATCCTTATCTATCCCGATTTTACTAAGGAATTTCTCATAACGACCGACGCATCAGGTTTCGCTATAGGTGCAATCCTATCGCAAGGTCCCATAGGTAAAGATCTTCCGATTGCCTTTGGCTCAGAGCTCTGAATAAAGCAGAGTCTAATTATAGTACAACGGAACGCGAATTATTGGGCATAGTTTGGGCAGTAAATCATTTCCGTCCCTATGTATATGGTCGACGTTTTAAATTAATAACTGATCTTCGCCCGTTAATTTGGCTTTTCAACTGCAAGGATTCTGGATCGTGATTAGTCCGTTGGCGATTGCGTCTAGGAGAGTACGACTACGAAATCGTCTATAAACAAGATAAATTCTAATGCCGACTGTCTATCTAGAATATCAACTACAAGCATAAATTTTACTAGATCATCGATTAAAGATACATTCGAAGATTATAGAAATTTTTCTATAATTCTCTTACACCTAAGGTGTTCTGTTTCGAAGAGAGAGAATCCCATTTAATTAAATCACAAGATCATATTGCCGACATTATTAGAGTTGATTTGGACGAAAGCAAAAAATTTTGCTCACAGTTCAAATCTGTATCACAAAACAAGGAAATTTTAGAGAATCTGTCTCATGAAATTTACTCCAATTTTAAGTCAATTAATGTCAAAACAGGAAAAAGTATTTACCATTGCTTTATTAAACAAAATCACTGGGAAGAACCACTCTACAAAGATTTTTTCTACTTTATTCAAAACTTGAAAAATCAACTAATTGAAGACAAAATCGAATCTATTTCATTACCAAATTTTGAAGACCCGGTAAACCAATTTAAATATTCTAAACTAAAAGGTATCATCCAATACATTTTCCGCAATACGAAAATCAACATAACTATCTATTTAGGCAACATAGTAACTCCACTAAGAAATCATATTCCTGCTATTCTGAAAGAGAATCATGACGATCCTCTTTCGGGTCACGGTGGTTGTCACAGAACATGTAATAGAATTAAATCCATGTACTATTGGCCACGAATCAAATCAGAAATCAAAACATATGTTAAATTTTGTGAATCCTGTCAGAAAAGCAAGACGGTTAGGAAACCATTCAAGGCTCCTATGGAGATTACTTCAACCGCGACGACCCCCTTTGAAAAACTATGCTTAGATGTAGTCGGGCCGCTTCCAATCACAGAGAAAGGTAACAGATTCGTCATCACCATGCAAGATGATTTAACCAAATATTCACTTGCATATTCTGTTCCAAATCATGAAGCAGTTACAATTTCCGAAACGCTCCTAAATTTCATAAGTCATTTCGGTATTCCTGGTTCCATTCTCTCAGATCAAGGCGCAGATTTCATGTCCAATGTTTTAAAAGTGTTTTCTAAAATCTTAAATATTAAACAATTACACACGACTGCGTTTCATCCCCAAAGTAATGGAGCTCTTGAAAGACCTCATTCTACCTTAAAGGACTATTTGAAGGATTACCTTAATCCAACATTAAATAATTGGGACGATTGGATACCTACCGCTATATTCTCATACAATTCTTCTATACATAGCACTACTAAGTTTTCTCCCTTTGAATTGCTATTTGGTAACAAACTTGAAATCCCTATTTCCTTTAATAAAGAACCAGAATTTAAATATACTTACGATAATTTTATTGATTAACTTAAGAATAGGCTATATACGTCACAAACGATAGCTAGAGAAAACATTCTTGAATTAAAACAGAAATCCAAAAATAATAATACGATAAAAGAATTCATATACCTAACTATGAAATAGGAGACATGGTCTATTTACAAAATAATAAGTCTCACAAACTCGCTCCTAACTATAAGGGAAATCTTAAAAAACATCCATAACAATCAAAACATTACTCTTAAGATTAAGAATAAAGAAATTAGAGTCCTATTCCCTTACCTATCCCACATAAGGAGCATGGCACAAGTTATGCATACATACAACCAACGTCTAACTATCTTGCAATCTCAAGTAACCACATGAGCTATAGCATTATCCATGATATAAATGAATGTGTATTACTAACTAACGAGCATTTTCTATGTAAAAGCAATATTATTTATTCTACAAGTCAAAATACTAATTGCGAAATAAATCTCTTCATGAAATACTCCAACAAGATTCCAAATAATTGCAACACTAAGATGTTGTACGGAGATCTCGAAATAATACATGCCCTACAATTTAATAATTGGATACTAATTAGTTCTCAGAGTAAACCTTTAACGATTCTATGCGATCACGTCAAAGGAATAATAGATTGATGAACTCGAACCGTTTGATAACCAATTACGTCGTGACCACCGAATTCCAATCTGTTATCCCTTCTCTTAATATTATCAATGATGATTGTTGTAAACAAAACAAATTTAATTTCTCCCGCGAATATCTCCAGTTATTCCCTTTATCCTTAACCAATATTCACCTAGATAGTCTCAAACTCGTGTCGCACAATTTAGATGAAATTAATGAAAGAATAGCGGAAGCTGAAAGGCATCCAACACTCATAAGATATCCATCCATGTATTCATTAATTCTGTATATTTTATCTTCAATGGTTCTTATGTTCATATTTTAGAAATTATATCAATATATAAGATCTAGAAATAGTCCTAAGAGTGAAAACTGTATATAATAAAAATAACAAATAAATTTTGTTTCCGTACAATCAACCAGTCAGTCGATATCCGTCGGTATTTTCCATCCGTGAAGAAATTGATCATCAAGCTGAAACACGTTTACGACAGCTTCGCGCATCTATCAGTGCATCTCAAGCTGAAAAAGATTTCAATGTTACAAATTGATTTTATCCCAAAAAACTCAATTTTATTAAGGAGGGAGGTGTTATGTTCCCAGAATTATTTTCACTTTCAATTCTCTAATTTCTTACGTTGCGAAATTCCTTGAGTGTCAGGTTTACATGCTCCCAATTTATTCGGCTAAGTTGACCTCCGCGTCCTTCGATCAACTTACTCGCGATCACGTTTTAAGACACATGAATGATGTGTTTCTAAATTACACCTACAGATCAATCAATGGCAGTTATACTCAAAACCATTTTGAGCATCGGAATTTGAAACTGACCTATTTTTTCATAAGGCGTATTAATTAATTGGAAATAAAATCCAAATTTTTCATTGAAATAATGTATTTAAACAACACTACTTAAAATTATTCTCCATGAAACTTTATGTAAAACAATCATCATTCCAAAAATTGGAATATCTAGGATTTTATCTTAACTAAAATAAGTGCTATTCACATTTGACTTCAAATGAGGTCTGTACTTATTACAAGTATAATAATACTGAGCAATATGTTACATAAATAAAAGATACTTCTACTGACTTGATTGGGTCGACGAACGATGATAAAGTTTAGTGCAGAAAAAGTCAGGCTCTAAAGTTTAAAGTATCGACTTGCTTTGTTATGACTACATATTTGAAATGATAATATTGTGGTTTGAAAGACTTATAAATGTTATTATTTTAAAGGTGAGTAACGACAATATCCTCCTCAAGGTCATCCATTTCATCGTCTGTCTCCTCCACAACTTGATTACTCTTTGTCTCGTCAACTTGTTTTGGATTTTCCTCCATTTCCTTCAGCCGTCGTTGCTGTAAATTAACAACTGAATTTATATTTTCTTATATTAAAGATTAAAATTGTATACCTTTCGCCTATATCTTATTTCAACAACAACATAACCTAACACGCCTGAAGCGAGGACTGAGATTAAAATGTAAAGCTTCAATCTTGCACAAAGAGTTGTTGCATACGCGTACGCTATAACAAAGCCTGCTGATTCCCACAGGCGGTAGTTGGAAAAGGCAGCCTCCTTGTTTCTTCTAAAAAGTAGTCCATACAGACCTATAAATAAAATACTATATTAGTTTTGAGACCAAGTTGTAACAGCTTGATTTTGAAATAAATATTGAACGTATTATAACGTGACTGTAGAATTGTTAAGCCTCTAAAGCCTAGTTGACATTATGCTTATTGACCAGCGCTGATATATCAGCATCTGGTGCACCAGCGTGCTGATGTTGTTTACATTATACATTTGCAAAACCACGAGTCTGTACTGCCAAAATGACTGATAGTGCTGATTGTGCGGTTGTAGCCATTTTTAACCGACTTCCCAAAAACAAAGAGGTTCTAAGTTCGACGCGTATTTTTTTTTATTTTATTTTTTTTTTATGTCTGACCGGGCATAACTTCGTAACGCGACGACCGATTTTAATGATTCTTTTTTTGTTGGGTAGAGTATGTTCACCGATTGGTACCATGTAGGGTAGGGTGGGGGTGGGGGGTGGGGGTGAAACCTAACTTTGTAACGCGTGGTCCGATTTGGATGGTTCTTATTTTGTTGTACAGAGTATGATCCCCCATTGCTAACAGGAGAAAAAAATTTGGCCTAGGGTGGGGGGAGGGGGGAGGGGTAGTCTACCTTTGTAACGCGTGGACCGATTTGGATAATTCTTTTTCTGTTGGGTAGAGTATGTTCAGTGGGTGATACCAGATGAAAACAATTTTGGGGGGATTGGGGTGGGGGGTGGGGGGTGGAACCTAACTTTGTAACGCGTGGTCCGATTTCGATGGTTCTTTTTCTGTTGTATAGAGTATGATCCCGTATTGCTTATAGGAGAATAATGTGGTCCTATGTTGAAAGGTGTGGGTGGGGGGGAGGGATAGTCTAACTTCGTAACGCGTGGACCGATTTGGATAATTCTTTTTCTATTGGGTAGAATATGATCCTTGGTTGATACTACGAGAGAAAAAATGTTGCTGGGGTGGGGGTGGGAGAAGGGGGGTGGAACCTAACTTTGTAACTCCTGAATCGATTTGGATGGTTCTTTTGCTGTTGTATAGAGTGTGAGCCCCCATTGCTAATAGGAGAATAATTTGGTCCTATGGTGTTGGTGAGGGAGGGGGGGGGGTAGTAACTTCGTAACGCGTGAACCGATTTCGATCATTCCTTTTCTGTTCGGTAGAGTATGTTTCTTGATTGATTCCATGAGAAAAACAGTTTAGTGGAATGGGGGTGGGGTAGGGGGTTAAGACAAACGTCTAACGTGTGGACCGATTTGGATGGTTCTTTCTTCGTTGTATAGAATAGAAGACACTAAAAAGTGTAAAATAAAATAGTTTTTAAAAAAAAAGTTGAACCGACTTCACAAAAAGCGCTAAAAAGCATAAAATAATTTTTAATTTTATATCTTTTACGACATTTTGAAGTCGGTGCAAATTAAACAAATAAAACAACTACATAACCACAATTGAAAATAATATATAATACTTTTCAGCTTACGGGATCATAAGAAATAAGGATTAAATATTTGTGTTGTAGTTGTTCGGTTTGTTTGATTTGCACCGACTTCAAAATGTCGTAAAAGATATAAAATTAAAAATTATTTTATGCTTTTTAGCGCTTTTTGTGAAGTCGGTTCAACTTTTTTTTAAAAACTATTTTATTTCTACTCAATTATTACGTGCTGATAGCCTAAAAGTTAAACTCGTTTAACTTTCTCGATGCTGGTAAAATCAGCACATGTGAGGTGCTGATACTGTCAGCATTGATGTTGACACTGTGCTTATTGTACGCTGATTCCAGCTGCTGATGCATCAGCGCTGGTCAATCAGTATAATGTCAACTAGGCTTAGCCGCAGGCGAGTTTGTGAAATTTCGGTATGTGTGCAAAGGATTTGATAAAGAAAGATGTAAAAGGAAAAAAAAAATTAAGAAATACAAGAATTTTAATTAATGTCGTGTAAAAATTTCAGGAAAAGGGACTACTGAATTTAACAAGTAGTAAGAGGTTAAAAATCAATTGCGCAAAAACCATTTGCCCCAATTGCTCTTTTTATAACAATCATGATCGACGCAATAACGTTGTCGCCCGCTAAATTTTAAAGAAAATTTGACCCGTGATTTCCACGTTACCCGCGGTTATAGGTTTAAAGGGAAAAACTCTTCCATCCCTCCTTTGCTACTCTATTTCGTTGGGTCAAAGGTGTCAAGTAATGCCGTTTTTAATAAATCGCTAAAAAAGTTGGTTAAATTGCCCAGAATTGTTTTTTTTCTTAAAATTTGTTTTTATTGTTATATTTTAGATGCTTTAGCATTCAACGCACTTAGTACCCATTGAAAAAAAGTTCATATTCAGACAACCCATTTTATGCAATTTTGGACTTTACACAGAATTAATTCTACAGATGAAAATTTTCCCATAAGATTAGTAAAAAAAAATAAGTAAGTTAACCCATGAAATATGAAATATCATTCGTACATCAACAGTTGGTATGGTAAAAGTGTTTGTCTTTCGATTCTATATAAAAAGATGCCTTAGGCTATTCTTCATCATTTTTTTCTGAACATCTATGTTTCATTTTAGTAATTAATGGTTTTTAAGCCATTTTTCGGCTTTAATTGAGTACCGCGCAGGTTTTTTCCGATAGGCTAACTTATTTTTTTTTTACTTATCTTATTTTTTCGTCATGATCTACAAAAAAATCCACTTGGAGCAAAAAAAAACACACTTTGCACATTTGGGTGGTCTAATATATGCAATATTATATATATATATATATATATATATATATATATATATATATATATATATATATATATATATATATATATATATATATACAGTCAGAATTGTAATTAAATGACTAACGGATAAAACTTTTATTCATCACGAAATTGTGATTCTTTTCTTTTGATTGTGTCTGCTTGCTATTCCTCGACGCACCTCTCCACCCCACTACCACTCCACAACTGAACAAATTGGAGGAACCTTATCGCGCTCTCACTGAACGTAGAGAGATTGCAGCGATATAAGTGTTTCATCACTACAAAATTAATTAAAAATAACTTACAGTACAATACTTTTCTCTTAATAATTATAATGAGTAGAACAATACTCCTAGCTATAAGTTTAGAAGTCCGAACATTTCAAACTTCCCAGTTGAAGTCACAAGTGGAGATAACAAATAACAATGCACTAGTACATGCATCGTAAGGTCAAGGCAAAATCGAGGAGACTAGTATGTCCGGATAAAAGACTACCGTCACTGCAGCAAAAAGGGTCAGGGCAAACAAATTTGCCAATTTGTTTTTAATTTGTTTAAAAAAAGTTTTAAACAGTTGTTTTCGAATTATATTGAACATAAATATTTAAAGGAAACTAGGGGTTGCAGAATAATTTCAGTTGTTCCGAATCGACTTTAAATTATAGGTCCACTAACAATCGTTGTCGTCGAATCGGGAGAAGCTCCTTTTCCGCTCTATGTCCCACAGGAAAAATATAGAGAGGCGCAGATGAACCTAGGATAAAATCTTATGGTTTAATTGCTCACCATAAATATTTTTTTAGAAAAGCAACCCAGTAACGGAAAATTGGTGCTTAATAATAGGTTACCAAATACCTTTATAATTACGGCAATGTAGGATGTTGGATTCTCCATCTTCTTCTATCTTGATACAATATGATTTAGAAGTTCAACAATTTAAAATAAAATTTTCGGAAAAGTGATCTTTTTTCATTAATCGGCTGCAATTATATTATCTTTGTCGACTCATGTAACTACATCATACAAAAGACTTTTATCCGAAAAATTTATATTGTACTATATTTTTCTATTAGTATTGATCTCTAAAATAGCACCCTCCTGAATTCTGGTTAAGTACTATGCATGTATGTTCTAACGGCGTGTAAGTTGCAGTTCAGAGAACGGTTTAGTTATCAAAAAATATAGACAAAATTTCATAAAGTTCTTAAGACCAGTCCATACCAATGCTTTTTTTCTTGAAATTGCGTTGCGGTTCTTATTGCGATTTCGATCGAATTTATAACATATATATATATATATATATATATATATATATATATATATATATATATATATATATATAAGTGCTAAAATCTGCACTACTTTGTTAAATATCCTATATTTTTTTTAATATTTCGAAAGATAACACATTTAGGTAAAATTAATTCTCGGGGAATGTTTTGATCAGAGGCCTAATTTTGCCTGGACAGAGCTCTGAACAAAATAAGTGCTCAAAAATTGCCCATTGTCCATACATTTTATAGATTTCAATGGTTGAAACGACACTTTTTTCACACATACGCATTCGATAAAAAGCTCTAACGACACGGCTTGGAACTAGAGGAGGTAATGATCAGACCAAAACCACCGCAAACTACAAGCCATGAACTGGACTTTTTTATGTGGTCGTAAATGGTCTTACAGAATGGTCATATTCACATTGTTTCTTATGGTAGCCAGGGTGTGATTTTTCCTTAAACTCGCCCTACCACCAAAACTATGAATTCTATGTAAAAAAAGACTAATATTAACTTAAAGCAGACTAAATGATCTTTCTAATAAAGTAAAAACATATACACTTTATTAAGCAAAATGACCAGAAATCTTTGATTAAACGTGCAGTTTTAGTCGCAAAACAAATTTTCATCCAAAACGCAAGCAGTAAGTCATGGTCCGACCATGCTCTGTCGCTTGTATTTTCTTTAAATTTGCACTTCCGCACTTTTAGGCTTAAAAATGTTTATTATTTTCTTAAGTAGGGTATGAATATTTTTACTTCATTCGAAAGATTGTTTTGTTTACTTCAAGTAGAACAAAACAAATTTTTTCATAGAAGTTATAGTTTAGGCATTAGGATGAGTTTAAAGAAAAATCACCCCCATGCTGCCATAAGAAGCAATGTAAACTTATCGAAAAACCAGACCATTTTGGCCCTAATGTGTGTGCGTGAAATTCGTCAGTTCATGGCTTGTAGTTTACGGAGGTTTTGATCAGACCCATATTTTTATCGCACTCCATGTAGATGTGTGAACAGGAATGGTGATATGCTCTAAGTGAAAGCGTTGGGAAATGTGGACAAGTGAATGTAAAAAGCCCATCACCGTATAGTTCTTGTTTTGGCCTGGACATGAATCGCAAAAGAATTGTAACTAGCGCATTTATGGTGAAAGATGGTTATTGAAGAAATTAAATAACATGTAACGTCATCAGATCCTTTCCTGGCCACAGTCTCGTCATACGTAAAAAAGAAAGATTCACCTGAACAAAGTGTATGTACGTTAAACATATAAAATTACAGCTGGCTTCGATAGTAAGCATCGTTCGTAGAAAAGTTTGGAACAGGAAAATTTTTCATGTAATCAAAACACAAGGCTTCGTATTGATTAGACTGTCTTGCCATCTCTTCGCAGCCTTTTTCCTCTTGTAAAATATGGCCGCTTTTCCGTTTCTTCAATTTTACACTGATATCAAACTTTTCAGAGTCTGTTATACCGGCTGCTCCTCGTTTCGCTTTCAGAGCATTCATCTCGCACTAAAATTCGTCACAAGTTGAGCATGTATCACTTCGTGGATACCCAAATGAAATATTATATTGTGTTGTCAAAATTTTTCTGTAGTTTCATAAGACAATGGATTTGCTAGGTTTACATCAGTATCCCTTTTTTTGTAATTTCTTAATATTAAGCTCTTTCGGCAAATACAGCTTGGAAAGACCCGAATATGCAAAATTAACTGAATTGATCATATTATATTTGCAGTCGCTAAAAATGCCTTGCCCAGGTATTTCTTCAGAGAAGTAGGAAATACTTAACTCCATCTCGGTATCCGCTGATTTACAAGACCCGCATTAGGTCTAAACTCGAATATAATTTCCGTACGTGGGTAAAAGTCAGGCACATTACATTGTTGGCGTTAGATACACTTCAAACAAATTCTATAAAACTTATTGGCGACTCCACTATGTGAGAACATTGACTCACTGTAGTACTGAGGGAATTTCTGTTGTGTTTCACTCTTCTATCCCATATTTTACTCTTCTATCTCTACTTACACGGCTGTATTATCATTTAAACACATTCATTTAAAACCTATTAACCTATTTTCCTTATCTTTAATTCATTTATTAATAATATAATAAAAAATTGCGTTAAGAACATGCTTGAGACGCACGTTATAGGGTTCCGGAGTTATTCCTAAATTTTCATAAACAATTTTTGTTTGCTTTGCATTTTAGGAGACCCAATTAGATCTTCAACTAAATACTATTCTATTATTATCACACATTACTTTATAAAGTAACGTTATGTGAAGACTTTAGGTTCAACAACTGATAAGAATTAGAATAATAAGATTCTTAATGTTTTGCAATACAAAGCTTCAAAAAGGATCTTAATTTAGCTTACCATTAATTTGAGTTTGCCACACAGCGTCTCCAACACCCCACAGACCGGACATGGCAAAGAAAATCAACGGGTTGCTAGGATGTGGCATCCAGAATAACATAATTGCTACAATAGTACCATGTACAACAGCTCCAAGTGCGATAATCGGAATTCTTCCAATATATTTCATAACAGATCCAAAAAGGATTGAGCAAATAGCATTGACTACTCCAAAACAAATCATCACGTAACCAATATGATGAATGCCTAGAGCACAAGACACATAAGCCTGAGTAAAGTCAGCTCCGATAAAAGCTTGTTCCATTCCAATCCAAACCGTTATCGGAATCAAAAGCTGTTGATTTGGCTTTTTCATTTGATGAAAGGTGGCTGCTAGCAGTTCAATACCTGAAAGTTCTTGTGCAGATTGTGAACCTTTTCTTTTTTCACCATATCTACGAATAAAAATATTGACTATTGCGACTGTTCTTATATATGTGCTAATATACCTTGATAAGGGATCCAAAAATATTGCTATAATTAAAACAGCTCCAATAATACATGCGAGGTAAATCATAGAGATCTCAAATATTTCAGTTTCCGGCGGCCTTTCCAAATTTGCATGGCCTGTAGCTCCCACAACGCAGAAATTAGCCCCACATCGTTCAAGACTTTTGTCTGCTGAACTGTTTCCACCGCTTCCTCCATGGGGATCACTAGAGATTACTGCGAAAAGCAAAGTATTATTACATTTACAAAATCTTGCTTTATTCCGATAGAAAATAAACGAACCTAAACTAGAAATAAGATTTCCCCAAAGTTCTGCCGTTTGCCACGCAAGAAAGAAAAATCCAAAGAATCGTACTATAATAGCGTCTACTGCTTGTTCCGTTATTTTAGCATATACTTGCCCAACCTGTGTTAGGTAAGTAGCTTTAGAAGCCCACATAGGGGCAGCCCCTAAGCCGACTAGAATACCTGCCGGTACCAATGTAAAAAATCTAAAAAAAATCATATATCAAATTATAAAAGGGAAAAATATATTTAATTATACCTAGGAAACAGTTGAAGGGCAATATAAGGAGCATAGCACAGCATACTTATGACCAAAGTCCACTTTACTGTTAGTCGTCTTATAATAAGAGTAGGAAGAAAGATGCAGGAAACTACTAAAGCTGCATAAATTGCACTGAGCGAGACTGTACCCAATCCATCTTCAGCGTTAACCGATGACTGTAAATTTGCAGTTCCCTGTGTATACAAAAAAATTTACTAAAAATATTTGTCATTTTACAAATTTTCAAAGTCTTTACCTGAAACGCTGTGAATTGTACCATAAAAGCTAATGATATGATAAGAATATTTTTAAGAATTCTCCATTTCTCGTCTCGTGATAATTTGACCTTTTCTCTAAGAGATGCTGTGTCTTCCGATATTTTTGGTGGCTATAAAAATAATTTGTTTTTTTTTTTAAATTTAAATTTTAGCAATTCTTAAGCGATTATAGATTATAATTTCGAACCAATTATAGATAAAATATAATCCTACGATTATGCACGGTATATAATTCTTCTGTAGAAGCAAATTTCTTACGAATAAATAAAATGGATCGGAGTGAGTAGCAGATTAAATAACTTCATAAAATTACCTTACTATAAAATTGTGACGTGCATACTGTAGTATGAGGAAGGAATTCGATGAAGGGGTTTCGGAAAATCCGTAACCAGTGTGAAGACGTATTTAGCTGTTTTTAAAGTTCATATGATTGCATTGCTTTCCGGGATACTATTTTATAATTTAACAAAAAAAAGTAGTTTCTAAGAAAATTATTAGATACTTTAATCTTATCATGCGTTGGCTACTTATATTATAAAACAGGTTTAAAAATATGGGTCTCATAGTTATTATTACGGTAATCCTATGCAAAGAAGAAACGATGCAAAAAGATGTAATTCTTAAAGGATTCAAAAATTTGGTGTTGCAGTATAGGGACACTCATCATTGTGTTGTACAACATACCTAACTCATATAGATAAATTGTTTGGGTAAACAATATTTATAATTTTCAAATAAATGCAGAGAGTATAACATAAGTAAAGAAATAATAATGGTAATTATTGAGTAAAATATAGGAAAAATTAGCTCTATGGTGCCATTTTGTTATTTACAAACTTAGTGTAAAAGTAAATTCTTAAATTGTGACAAAACGTGTACCAATTAATGATTTAAGAGAGACTGTTTATCAAAGCATTTCTTCGACTACATAACAACAAGGTTCTTCTCCAAGTTGATGTAGGTCTTCTAATCCGACGGGTATTTGTGGTTTCTAATCGACGGCCTCTTTGGCTAGGTTTTCATTATCGTGTCACAGGGTGTGGCCAATCCAATTCCGGATTTCGTCATCTATCCTTTCTTGGCCGACACCATAGTTCCTTATTTCTAATCCTATCTTACCAGGGGATTTTAGGGATGTGACGTAGCCTCTGTTGATGAAAACTTGAAGACGTTTTGTGATGAATTAAGTGACCTTCCCCGTCTCGGAGTTGAGCAAGTGCAATTTAGTTTCAACTGAGATCTCCGTTGATCTCCATATGTGGAACAGTTGTGAGAATGCATCTCTGGTTTTTTTTAGGAATTGACGTCTTCTTCTATGCCACCATCTTCGGTAATAGCACTACCGAGGTAACAGAGTCAAGGTCTTTGAAACGATGAGGGGACTGTATAGACCATTTTATGCAACCTTTTCTACTATCGAGATCGCGGGATGCCATCTGTTTCAGCTGCTTTACCATTGGCTACACATAGCAGCCTTACATTCGCACTCCTTACGGCATGCTTTTTAGTAGAGTGCTTTTCCGAGAGCTGTTTAATTATTTACATCCCAATTAAGTTCCATAGTAGAACTTTGTAGGTCTTTTAACATAGGCCACTCTGTCTGTTTAAACGATATAATGCGTAATAAAATATCGCTATTATTGGGTATTGATAAGAAATAACGATATAGCAATGAATCACTACTGAACGAAATATCTTTGATTTGAAAATAAATGCAAACTAAAATTGCCGCTGGTCTAAAAAAATTATTTATCAGTACAGTAAAATTAGTATATCAAAATTTGTTACAGCAAGTCTCAAAACAGTAGGAGAAAAGGAATATTTTGAAAAATTCATACAATTTGGTTTTGGTTGATATTTTTTCAATTATTATTCCAGTCCCTAAGACCTTTTATGTGAGCCATACATATTTCAATACTGTACCAAAAGAAAAATACCTGTGCAAAATGTCCGTCCACTACTTTTCCAACAACAAGGCTGACTTGCAGTTCAACACATTTGGCCAAGACTGTTAACTCCAGTCCTAATTTATACCACGTTTAATTACGTTGGCATATAACAAAACCGTATGGCTTACCCAATAGCTTATTTGTACTGTATTTTATTTACACATTATTATTATTTTTTAATAATTTATACCTATTGGCCTTATATAAAATTTGGAATGTGCTGTTTAAGTATATACATATGTATAAGGTACGTTAGAAAAAATTTATGAGTGCTCTTCAACTGCAACATTCGATTTTGGATTTTTCAATATATATTAATTTTTAATTCTCGGCTTTTATTTGCATTGGATCATCTCATTCTAATGAGTTACAATTCTCTTCACAATATTGTGTTATATCATAGTTTCACAAAAACAATTATTTTCTCAAAACCCATGAATTTTTGGAGTTGAAATTATGCTTGATTTAAATGCAAGCAAAACTTTATATTTCCTTTTACCCACCAAACTTTGATTTTTAGCTGATATGGTTAATAATTATTATATACCTGTTTATATTTTAAATCAATAAACCACTTTGTTGTGCCTAAGTGACGATTAGGTACAGTCAGAGTTATTTTATTCAAAACACCACTGAAATTAAAGTACTCGTCATCATCACAAATTCATAACAAGGAATTGCGTCAATTTAGTTAAAAGATTAAGCTTGGTTCTAGATTGCTAAATAAATCGCAAATCATATAAAGAATATAATCAATAAAGAATTTAAATGACGTAAAGTTTTGAAATTACTTTGTCACATGTATGAGCTCGTTCACTAAATCTTAATATATTTGCGCCTTTATAACCTAAATAAATAAATTAAAACTTTAGTATTCAATGAAAAGATAAACTACAGTTAATTAGTATAATATTTAAATTTTTTCTTGAGATGTTTTTAATATTTCTTAGCTCCTATCTTTCAATTTGGCACGGTAAGAGAGAGTTATTCAAAAATTTCTGGTCCGCTGAAAAGCTACCTCTAGATTATGTAAACATTTGCCTAGATGCAAGGCAAATTATATCTGTATTATCCAGTTAATGCGCCGGAGATAACTGGTTCGGAAGGTTATTTTCATTTTATGTTTTTTAATTAGCTTTAGTGCTTCAGCTTGCTTAGATTCACAAAATCTCGTATGACGCTTAATAAACCAATGTGAAAATGTCATCATCATCAAGTCACATTGTACCGGTAAGGCAGAATACTTACAAAAAACCGTATTATTGTAACCATCTCAAAAGTTGTCGTCAGAAGATCTGAACAACATACAGGCTGTCTCAGATCTGGTGTGCCAAAATGGTCGGGGTGATAGATCTCACCTTGCCAAACAAAAATATGATATACTCAACGCAGTAACATCAAACAAACGAATGCTACCATCCCAATGATCTTTTCAGAATTGTCAATAATGTTGATCTAACTTGTACCATTATAGGTGCAGTCACCAGGTGCAGTCTTCCAAATTTTCTCCGAAATTCATGTAATAAATATACCTGTTTTTTATTCTAATTAAATTGCCCATCTTATTACCTTTCCAGAGTGTGCAGATAGAGAAAGGATACACAAATTTATAATAATGTATAAAAACTTTCGGAGAATATTATAAAAATCTGCAGTTAAAAATCAAATTCAAACAAACTCTAAGATTCTCTTTCTGTAATTCGAAAATTATTACAATTAATCTTAGTATGTTACGCAAGGTGTTAAAAATGACATCCGCAATAAGAAATATGGTAAGATCTGGAGATCTAGAAGGCCAAGGAATTGGTGCACCTCATCCAAGCCAACCAGAATGCGCTGGTGCTCCAATGTGTTGGTAAACATTGCCCTAAGATTATCAAGAGGGATGTATTCTAGTAGATCTGGCAATATATTCTCCAAAAAGTCCGGATAAATTTGGTCCTATAAATGGGTGTCGATGATACCAGCCCAAGTATTGGCTCAGAATTCGGACTGGAAGGAAGGAGGCCCCTGTCCTATGTGGGTTAGTAAACGACCAGGTATGGAGGTTGTGGAAGTTTTGGATACCTTTCTAGTTGAACTGCGAATCATCCGCCTGCAGGATTCGGACCAGAAACGCCCCATTCTCCGTGTCGCATTCCGAGAACCAAATACAAAATTCTAATCTTCTCTCGGAATCTCTTTCCATTAGTATTTGGATTGGGATATGAAAGTCACCCTGCTGGATGAACAACCTTCCAAACTTTAACTGAATACACTCCTTATCGTTTGGCGAATCGTCTCGTGCCAGTTTCAGGGTCCTGCCCAATGACTGTGATTTTTTGCTCCTCAACGTCGGCAAAATCTTCTTTTGTTTCAAATCGCAATTCCGTGCTGCTTGAAGTTACACTCCCGGTTTCTCTTATCCTTCGAAAATCCCGCGAAAATACCCCTATTTGGGGTGGACGTCGATTAGCGAATCTACTTTCATATTCGAATACAGCCACTTTCTCGTAAATTCTACCCATTTTTAATAATATTAGTTTAAGAACACCCATTGTTATCTATTTGTTTTTTAACAATGATGACACTCTTTTATAGCAACATATCCATCATCTATAAGTTACAGACAGCCAGGATACAAGTGATGTGTCGATCGCAAACGATTGGGTCATTTTGAAGGAGTTAGAAAAATGACTCAAAAGACCTGAGTCAATATTTTTATACCATGTCGTTCACTTGCCTTTCCCCATATCATGTCTCTAAGAAAAAGGCAGTAGGCACAACGATTCTCTCAATATCGCGGTAGCTCCCATCTAAAGGCAAAAGAGTGGCAGACAATGCATTGTGCACAATTCAACATGGTACATTTTCTTGAATCAAGAACTCAACTAACTTAAATGCGAGACACACTCCTTCAATTTTGTGTTCCTGGTGCTGCTGTTCATACTTCAGTGAGTATGACGTTATGATGTACATAGCTATAGCTATCATGTACTCACAACGATCATACAACATGAAAATGCGAGCTATCCGATACGGAAAAATGAGGAAATCCACCGGCTCAAATGCTCGCGTTGACCCTATACAGACATAAGTGCTCAAATGACTCAAATGACCAAATCTTCTTTTTTAGTTACTTATGCCAAACGACTCGTATGACCTGAGTAAGCAAAGTGACTGATTTTTCCCATTACGATAGGATACCAGGGTGTGAGCTGAAGCTAATACCGACAATAAAACAAAATTAAACTAACATTTAATTTTATTGGCATACAAATTTCAATAACTTTTGAATGGCTGCAGATATCGAGTTAATCCTTTTTTTGTTCCTGGGAGCCTCTTAAGGAAAGAAAAAAATAATATCCTTGGTATAAAAATTTCATCAAGTACAAGTATTTCATGCCAAATTTTCCCAATATTCATGTTTGAGGTAAAATAACTTGAAAATGGATTATCACATGCTGGGTGCCATTAGAAAGGTTAAAGTGTCTTCTTTAACAAAAGCTATAAATGTTGGTATTGCGATGTTTTGAAAGAATTTACAAGCACTTAAGTGAGCATAGCTACTTTGAAGGAACCAAAATTCACAAACGTGATTTTGATGGGGAAGGGTTTATTTTAGGAGGAGGGGTTATGGAAGAAAATTTTGATCAGGACACTGTAAAGAATCCATTGGTATAGCGTGTTCTATACATTTTCCGAACACCCTGTGTATATATATATATATATATATATATATATATATATATATATATATATATATATATATACATATATATATATATATATATATATATATATATATATATATATTTATATATATATATATATGTGGCGTGGAACGAGGAAACGTACCTTACAGCACCTTTTAGCTTTTCGAGCAAGTTCTATGTCGACTTCCATTGTTTTTAAAATTATTACACAATGAGCAAGCAGGAGCATATAGAAAACTAACACATATTCAAATAGTTCAACTCTATTTGGAATGAAGTAAAAGTTTTCGATGGAAACGCGAAACCGAAAGGAGAACTCGATAAAAAAATGTTCACGTTTTTCTTTCGATGGTCTATCTCCGGCTGGAGGGAGTGGACCTTTTCCCCTCGCGCGAAGCTCGTATTCTCAAATAGGTTTTACAAAATGCGCTATAGATTTTTCAATTTTTATCGCACAAACTTGAAGGTATGCTCATTCGATTCTACGTACTTTCTTCATGCAGGTTCATTAAAAACCTGAAATTCGATTTTTGGTGCTGTAAGGTACGTTTCCTCGTTCCACGCCACATATATATATATATATATATATATATATATATATATATATATATATATATATATATATATATATATATATATATATATTATATATATATATATATTATATATATATAAATATATATATATATATATATATATATATATATATATATATATATATAATTGGAAAGGATTAGAAAAACCCTACGAGGAAGTAACTAAAGGAGAGGCCGTTACGTATAAATACCATGGTGTGAGCATGGCAAATTTTCGATTTTCTGCGGGAAATGAGGTGGCAAGTGATTCCAAACTGGTCTTCTGGCTGTCACTTTTGTTTACGTTTCTCCGGTTCGAAGTGAAATCAGAAATAAAAAGTAAGGAATATTTCACATTGTTTTGATAAACATATATAATTATTGTGCTGTGAAGTGCTGAAAGAGTGTCTAAACAAGTTAAGACAATTTACTAATATCATGGGCAGAGAAAAGTGCGTTTCTTTTCAGAAAAGCTGAAAATGAAGCGTTTAGTGAATTCCGGTGATAATAGCAAACACCACAAGCTTTCCATATGTAAACTATACGAAGTAAGGGTACTTTATAAGGCACACGCAAAAAACAGCTTATGCAAAACACTTAAACCGAGTTTTACGTCATCGAACGAAAGTTTGTTGACATTTGTTTTAATGGTTGTCATTTAGGTGGGAGTTTAGTTCCATCGTCGTAACTAAAAATGTAAATCGGAAGGAACTCGTTTTATTAAAGTTTTATAATTTACGTAATCGATACACAATATTAAGCCGAGGAGAACTTTGCCAAAATTGAAATAATATATATTATATTACATATAAATATATTTTATTATATAGGAATTATTACATTGATCACAATTTATTATTTAATTCAATATTTTAAAATACGCGGCAAAACTCCTGTATATAAAATATTATTTTAATCGCCTACTTTGTGCTTATGAGATTGTATGCATATAAATCTCACACCAGCTTAAAACTGCCACGCTTTTCTGAGTTAATGGCCTTTCCTTTAGTTACTTCCTCGTAGGAAAAAAACACATCCTTAGAAATCCCTGACTGCCTAATTATTTTATTGGACTTAGGTAGGAAATTCTTTAAATAAAATTTTTGTTTAAGACAATGGGTGAAAAATGTTTGTTTAGGATACAGAGGTAATTTATTTTAATTATTGCTGCAAAAATAATAAAAATAATTAGCAAATGGTAGTAGCAGAAGATTGGTTTGAAAGTTAAAATTAAGGGTTAACTTATCATGTTAATGAATACAGTCAGCATTGAGATGAATTGAATGGTAAAATATTTTCAAACAGCTTGTTTCCTCTTCTCGGAGATTGTGAGGACATTTCCTGGTATTGTTTGTGATCTTTTGTATGTGAACCATAATATTGCTCGGCCAGTACTACAGCTCGCTCTGATACATCATTCACAACTCGGAGTTCCAGGTTTAGCTTTTTACAGGAAAGATAGGATTTATCTTTCTGCCATTCAGGAATCTCTTTTTGCATAATATCCGGTTCCACTCCGATAATTTAGAAAAAATTAAAAATGTTTTTGATGAAAAATTTTTGCCAAGGTAATCGTGCATTTGTTTTATCATCATATTCTTTAGCTTTTCACCAACATTGTCTTCCAAGAAGAATAAGCAAATCAAATCTTCACTCAGATACCATAAATGTCTTTCAAATTTACTGGAAATAGACAATAGATTTTTAAACAAAGCTGGTACATAAACAAGAGCTTTGAATAAACTAAAGAGCTGAAATGTCTTTCTTGGTTGAAAACTCCATTGTCTATTTCCGCGAAAAACTAAAAAAAATTATATTTACATTTTTATAACTTTTTTGCAGCAATAATTAAAATAAATTACCTCTATACCCTAAACAAACATTTTTCATCCATTGTCTTAAAAAAAATTATTATTTAAAGAATTTCCTACCTTAAGTGAAATGAAATAATTAGGCAGTCAGGGATTTCTAAGGATGTGGTTTTTCTAATCCTTGCCCTACGTTGCCATGTTGCACCTTTTTGGAAAGGTAATGAGATGAGAAATTTAATAAAAATAACTAAAGGTGTTTTCATTACATGAATATTGGATAAAATTTGGGAAAATTCTGCATTTCTGGTAATTTAAAAACATTTTTTCAGTTTCTGAAGGAACTGCACCTGCATTGGGAGGAGTAAGATCAACATTGTTGAGATTTTTGGAAAGTTGCTTGGGATAGTAGTTTTTTAGCTTTTGTTTTATGGTGCTGCGTTGGGTAGATCAGAAGTAAAAATAAAAGAGAAGTTTACCGTATTTAACGCAGTAAGTAGATTCATATTATGTAACGATGCCCAGGTATGCGGTTTCATCTAAGACGAAGACGTTGAGAAATTGCAACACTTTTTTTATAAAAAAAATGTTCTATCTGCCGGAATATACAACGAATTATGCGCTGACACTTGAGACTGATTTGTCAAATTTATACATTTATACTCTTAGTTGTCATTATAAGTATATACTTCGGGTTCTTTATAAGTTTAATAACGAGGGACTGTCTATAAAATTAAAAAAGATGACGATAGATAGGAAGATATGCTGGTATGCGTCCTTATTAGAATTAACGTAAAAACATGATATTGAGTTAGATACAAGGGACGAACCAATAAACGATGTTAAATGTAAATTGTAAAATCTAGTCGAAGTAGAGGATGTTTGGCTAAAACGAAAAGCTCAGGAAAAAGTTAAGTCCACAGTCTGACATGAATTACAACAAACTTGATTATAGTGCAGCACAAAATTATTTTAAAAATGAGTATTCTCTGAGTAAAATTCGCTTGATTATGAAGTAAAGGTGCGCACTAATTCATTTGAACGCAGATTATGTTCTCTATGTAATTTGTCGGAAGGTGAGGACCTGGTGCATTTCCTATGGGAAGAAAACACTGAGTGAAGAAGAAATTATTGAAATTTTAAATGGTGAAAGTAATTATAAGGACCTGGTACTTTCTGTCTTGAACGCCTGGAAGTACAGATATTTTTTGGTATCAGAATTTAATAATTAACTCATTTTTCTTAATTTTTAGCTATTAGTAAAGATATATTTTGGATTAGCTATATGAATTTATTATTTTTAAGTATTCTAATTTCAGTAAAGGCCGACTCGAACGTCTGGTGACTTGGTGTGGTGGAAATGAATAACGAAGAATTCTAGAACTAAGTTGCTGAACTTTCTAGAATTAAGCTAAGTAGTATAAATATGGCTGAGTAGCAGCCTAGTTAGTTAGTTGTATTTTAACTCGTTAAGTGATAACTGCTTATTAGAAAAGTGAAACGTTATATTGTAAAGAAAACTTGTAAAGGAAATTGTGAAGTGAACGAACTACGTAAAGTGAATAAAATTGTGAACATTAGTGACATTAAGTGCCTTATTCCGTCGAGCCCGAAGAGTCCAATTTATGTTACAATTGGTGTCAGAAGTGGGATTAATTAAAAAGGGTTAAAAAGTGAACTTAGAAAAAAAAGTGTGACTGTGAAATTAAAAAGAAATAGTACAGCCAATCTTAATAGGGGAGGCAAACTGAAGGATTTACGTTTCCAAGACTTCAAGTGGAAGGTAAATAAACGTTCCTTACCTACAATAGAGAGTAAATGTGCCATAGTAGCATTATTACAAGTAGCCTTGGAAAATGAAGGAAAGGATCCAGGGGTTTTTGCGAGCTAGAAGAAGAAGAAGCAAGTAATCCAAGATCATCGCAATGCCCTGATGTGTGAGATAAAGTCTTCTAAAGAAGAATTAAAAGCATCAATGGCTGAACAGAAATCGTCGACAGCCGAATTAAAATCATCGATGGATGAACAGAAATCATCAATAGAAGGGTTGGTAAATGAATTGAAGGTATCAATGGACGAATATAAATCGTCGATGGAAGGGTCTGTAAGCGAATTGAAAGCGGCATTGGAAGAACAAAGATCTTCAGTAGCCTAACTTAAGGCCTCCGTTGAAGAAGTAAAAGCTGAAATAGAAATGTCTGTGCAAAAATAGTTTGCAAACCCAGAAGGCATAGTAGAAAAGAAACTGGAGGACAGTGAATTTCTGGACTAATGAGTAAAATTGTTACAGACTATACCGGCAGAACAAAGGTACAATAATTCATCTCTAATACAAGCCTTAGAATTGCAGTATAGAAACCAGCCCTGGAAAGACTTTGCAGCAGGTATGCGCGGACATAGAAAGGCTGACGCATTTGGCTTATCCCACGTTTAGCCAATATTATGTCAACGAGGTCGCAAGAGAAGCATTTATAAATTCACTTGCCGATCGTGACCTGCAGCAAAGAGTGCGACTTGCTGGAAAGAACACCAATGCTGAAGTTTTAGTTTACGCTCTGGCTTAACCGAAATAGAACATACCTGCTGTCGGGTCAGTGCATTGGAAAGGCGGAGTCGTTTAAAATGCTGGACATGGAACAAAAAGCGCCACCTTCAAAGAGATTGCAGCAAAGAAGACCAAACTCTCCACAAGCCAGAAGATGACATCTGGATCTGGCTGTGAAAAATGCAGAAAAAGATTTCATGAGAGCACACAACATTCAACTAGATATTGGAAGAGGAATCATGAAATACGACAACAGAGAGATTCCTATGGCTCTGGGATCAAATTATTATTCGAAGCTGAACATCGTTGCATATGAAGACGTTGAACTCCCTCCTTGTGCAGATACCTTAGTACGAGAAAAAGTTCTTGGTGACCCCGGGAGCTATCGATTCTATCTAGTAGAACCAGATCTAACTGAGCAAATTAGAAATGTCGCAGTTGGAAAATGTTTAGTAACTATCGATAAAAAGAAAGAAGTTTTCGCACGTGTCCTAAATTCCCGTGAAAAGGGCATCAAATTAAAGAAAGGTAAAGTCTTCGGTCATGGCGAACCACCCAAAGGGATTGTGTTAGCGGAATATTCAGACCTAGATGAAACCAAGCAAGAATGTTACAAAGCTAACCGAAATGATACTTCCGCCTAAGAAATTCAGCCAAGGAGAATTTCTTAAAGCAAAGAAGTAGCTTGAAGAATTTGCCGATTTGCTCGCACTATGGGAGGAAAACGATCAACATAAAAAAAAACATGAGCTACGAAGTTTTCTTGGACTAGCCACTTATTACATACGCTTTGTGAAGAATTTTGCTGATATAGCAAAGAAGTTGCATGAGCTAACTGAAAAGGATAAGGCATAGAATAGAATAGTTTGGATAGAAAAAGCAGAAAACAGCTTCAAAGCATTGAAGTAGGCGCTTTGCAATGCACCTGTACTTACTTATCCAAAGGCGGGTGACACATTTATATTGGATACCGATGCAGACGGAGTTGGATCAATGCGTTCAGCCGCACGACCACCATGCCATGGGCCCCGGGTTCGAGACCAGATGATTCCGTGAGCTTTTATTAAGAGATTAAAATAATTCACTCCGTCTCTGGGCTGTTGTCTAGCTCGCAGCAATGCAAAAACAAGACTTAAGTTTCCTCGTCACTTCCCTTACCCTAATTCCCTTCCGGCCAAAACCATGCTAACGCATCAAAGAGTTGTCCCCTAGGATTTAGCCACATCGTATAAAAACAAAAAAAAATTAAAGTTGGGATTGGCGCTGTGCTGTCACAAGAAGTAAACGGGCGCGAGAAGGTGGTGGCATACTATAGCAGAGCTCTATCAAAACAAGAAAAAAATTACTGTGTTACGAGGAAAGAACTGCTGGCTATTGTTGATGCAACGAAGCATTTCCATGGACAACAATTCACTCTCCGAACTGATCATGCAGCTCTTAAGTGGTTGGGGCAATTTAGAAACCCTGAAGGACAGGTGGCTAGAAAGACTGCAATCTTATGATTTCGAAATTATCCATAGGAAGAGTAGATCCCATGGAAATGCAGATGCACTTTCACGACGGCCATGTAAGCCTGATTGTAAATCCTGTTCCCGTTTGCAAGGGAAATTCGACCATGTAATTGCGAAAAGAACAACTGTCGTACCCTTGATAGTATGAAACAAGGAAGAATTTCAAGCAGCTCAACGAGAAGACGAGGATCTATCTCCAATTTTGACGTGGAAGGAGAACGACGAAAGGCCACAATTAAAAGATATTTCAGACTGCTGATGCAAGTAGTAGACCCTTACCGCTTTAGGGGGGCGGGGGAGGAATTCTAGATACTTGGGTAGGGGGAATTTTAGTTATTGATAACACGACTACAACGATTTATTTGAGGTTTTTTAGGCACTTCATCAAAAATTATGCTCTCATCTCTAAACCACTAACCAATTTAACAAAGAAAAAGCAGACATGGACATGGGCGTGAACGGAACAAGAAGCTTTTGAAAAGTTAAAGCAGAAACTGACAGAAAGACCTGTATTAGCCTGGTAGCCTACTATAGCTGAAATACAACTAAATCAAGAATTACCACTCCTTCGAACTTGAAACACTAGCAGTTGTTGAAACCATAAGGAAGTTTCGAGTTTACTTGTTGGATGTAGATTTTAAAGAAATAACGAACTCCAATGCGATAAAAATGGCTGCAAAGAAGAAGGACTTGCTCGCAAGGATAACGTTGCAGGCTGACTCTGCAGGAATTTACCTTTACAATTGAATATAGAAGCGGTACAAAAATGTCGCATATAGATGCATTAAGTAGAAATCCAGTTACAGTTAATGAACAAGTCCTACGAATAGAAACTGCTGACTGGTTAGTAGCTAACCAATTAAACGATACCAAAGTAAAACTAATACAAGAAATACTAAATAAAAATGCAGATAGCGATTATGAGAAAAAAATTCACCAAAATTATAAATTGGAAGATGGAAGAATTTATAAAGTTACATATAGTGGTTTAAAATGGTTAGTTTCTAGAAGAATGAGAGGTGAAATTGTACGATTGGCGAATGTTGAATTCGGTCACTTTGCTCTAGAAAAAACATTAAAAAAGCTTAGTGAGACGTATTGGTTTCCAGACATGCGGAGATATATCCAACGTTATATTCACAGTTGTATTCCGTGCTCATATCATAAGCAACTGAAAGGAAAACGGGGAGGTTACTTACACCCAATAGAAAAAGAGACGATCCCATTCCAAACAATTCATATGGAACACTTGGGACCGTTCGTTAAAAGGACTACAGGGAAGAAATATATAATAGTGTCGGTGGAGGCATTCACCAAATATACGATGCTATATGAAAAAAAAGATACGAAAACCCAACTGGTATTACGATTTCTTGATCAAATAGCCACTTTGGAGTACCACGAAGAATAATAACAGATAAAGGGACCTGCTATACTTCAAAATCTTTTGAAGCATATTGAATAAGAGGAGGAATAAAACATATACAGGATGCAGTATTCACCCCTAGAGAAAATGGACAAGTGGAATCCACTATACTTGCGTCTTTAGCAGCTTCAGCAAAAGAAGATACTAAGTGGGACAGGGAGTTGAACAAAGTCCAGTTTGCCAGAAATAATACTATCCATAATACAACATAAAGGACACCTAGTGAACTTTTATTTGGTTTTAAGCCAAGAGCTCCATCCGATGCGCAACTTAGTCAAATGGTGGCCAAATCGGAAGAAACTGTACATAAACGAGACGTAATAAGGAGAGAAGTACTAGTAAGGAAAATTACATTCGCCGAAGGACAGAGCAGAAAACTATTTCCAAAATACAAGTGGCCATTTTGAGTAATAAAGCAATTAAGGAATGATCGTTACCTAATTGGAGAACTCCTAGGGTCGAGCCACTCACTTAGATCCCAATTCCAAAATGTCGAAGCAGTAGACAATTTAATAAAATAGTTTTTAAAAAAACAGTTGAACCGACTTCACAAAAGACGCTAAAAAGCATAAAATAATTTTTAATTTTATATCTATTACTACATTTTGAAGTCGGTGCAAATTAAACAAACCAAAAAACTACAACAAAAATATTTAATCGTCATTTCTTATGATCCCGTAAGCTGAAACTTTCAGGTAGTATTATGTATTATTTTTAATTGTGGTTCTGTAGTTGTTTTATTTGTTTAATTTGCACCGACTTTAAAATGTCGTAATAGATATAAAATTAAAAATTATTTTATGCTTTTTAGCTCCTTTTGTGAAGTCGGGTTAGACTACCCCTCCCTCCCTCCCCCACCCTAGGCCAAATTTTTTTCTCCTATTAGCAATGCGGGATCATACTCTGTACAACAAAAAAAGAATCATTCAAATCGGACCACGCGTTACAAGTTAAGGTTTTTTTTTATACGATGTGGCCAAATCCTAGGGGACAACCCTTTGATGCGTTTAGCATGGTTTTAGCCGGGAGGGAATTAGGGTAAGGGAAGTGAGGAAACTTTAGTTTTGTTTTTGCATTGCTGCGAGCTAGACAACAGCCCAGAGACGGAGTGGATTATTTTAATTTCTTAATAAAAGCTCTGGTCTCGAACCCGGGACCCACGGCATGTTGGTCTTGCCGCTCAACGTATTGATCCAACTCCGTCTGTTACATCATTGAGGTATGCAACCATCTTTTTCCTCAGAGTGGGAATACGTAATTGAAAACCGATAAAAGAATTGCGTAGTTTGTTCCTAGAAATATAAAATAAGAGACTGTCGCCAGACGGTCATAAACCAAAGTAGTTCCTAACCCCTAAACTGCAAAGTAAGTTTTGAGACCTAATTACAGGTTGTAAAAGAAGGGTCGGATTACAACAAATTGCGCCGATGGGAGTTATTAATGGGTTTAGAGCTCTTCTAGGAAATTACCTAAGTTTAATATTTATAATGGATTCGGGCTTATGCGCCGTGGTTAAAGATCTAATGGTTCTGTGTTTGAACTTTTTTCTAGGAATGAGATATTTACGAAACGAAAATAACGTAAAGATACATAAGGGAATTCGTCAAGAAGGGGAAGTTTACACAAGATCCTAGTTGGGGAAGAAAATGAGATCAGTCAGTTTGATTTCAAACGTGGTCCTCGTCGGTGAAGAAGATGTGAGTAGTGACTAGTGAGTGAGTAGTGGGTGGTAAGTAGTGTCGGAATAGTCTTAATGCTGGTAGTTATTTGGAATACCTTAGTGTTGATAATTAACATTCGTTACTTAATATAGTTTTGTGTAGTTCACCGCCAAAAGCATTGGTTGCTGAGGAAAGTGTAGTCAGTTATGGGAGACCAATAGCCTGTGGTATTTGTTACCCGGTGGTAGCGTTCCGCAAGGGGAGTGTGAGTCAAGGGGAGATAATCTACAAGTGAATAATTAAAATTCCCCGGTAGTAGCCGTAGAAATAAAATGACTATTCACTGAGTATGCGTGTAAACTCATGTTTTTATTTTCTTTTATTTTACAGAAACTTTCCGGAAGATTGAGGAGACGGCAACATTCGTTTAGTGTTTTATTGCTTTTGTTTTTTTTTTGTTCAAATGTCTTTTATGTTAAAAAAGAAAAATATCTGTTGTGAGTTAGGTTTTAAAATTTTAATACACTTATTTCTAAATTTTAGTTTAAGAAATATGAGGAGTACATAGAATTAGTATATCACAAAAAATAATTTGAGGGAACGCAATGTAATTTGTATATAGTTATGTTATTTTCTCTTGGCGGTGTTAGCAAAATACACGAAATAAAAATGCAAGCAAACTGGGTTCCCCCTACTGGTACAAAAAGTTGTCTCAACATGAAATAACATACGATTGGTCCATAGCTATCTGTCTGTGGTTATATCTAACGAATTTAACATTAAAGTTTTTGCCTCCTTACTATGTTAAACCCTATCTAAAAATCATATATACATATACACACACACATATATATATATATATATATATATATATATTTATATATATATATATATATATATATATATATATATATATATATATATATATATATATATATATATTTATATATATATATTTATATATATATATATATATATATATATATATATATATATATATATATATATATATATATATATATATATATATATAAATATATATAAATTGTGAACAACGCTTTTCTTTAATGTTTACTTAACTTCAAATAAAATGTTTTACATGTATAAATTTCAGTTTGAGTTTAAATATATTTGCTAACGGTTTAAAATTATTTGCTAAATATAAATCGTTTTGTTAAGGGTTTAAATTCATTTGTTAAAGGTTTGATTATATCTGTTAATGGTTTAAAATAATCCGTTTATAGTTTAAATATATTTGTTCAAAGTTTGAAACTTTTAATTTCAATTTTTTCCTTCTTTGAAGAAAAAGGATTCAATTTAAAAAAATATATTTATTGTCAGTTTTAACTTTATAATAACTTAGCTTTTAAATTATATTCAATTGTACTTCTTTTAATTCGCGCGAGTAGATCCAAATTGAAACTGATTTATATGTAGGAAGAAATTGAGGATAGAAAGACGAGGGATTTATGCTCACTCGGATCTGTTGGGTCTGTATCAAAGAATTCTCGGTAGCCACTTTGAGGTAGCAAACAATTCTTAGGAATTGTTTGTGCAAGTGCATATTTTGCAATGCAATTTTATCTTTGTTCACTGAATAAAAAACATCAGAGATTAATTTAGTTGAAGTGAACTTATGGAATTTTATGATAAGATATTGTGGAAAAGGATTTGAAAGAATTATGTTTTATATTATAGGAGGATTTTCTATTATAACACCCCCACCACTAAATTGAGGCTCCGCCGAAATTATTTTTTATGTCAGTTTGGGTTTTACTTTCTTTTTTCATTCTTAATTTTATAACTAACAATACAATTAAAATGCTGATAATAATTAACAAATTTATGCTTATTGTAGCTGAACTAAATTTCTTATTTTCTAATCTTATTTCCTCTATGAACTCTCTATTATTATTGTGTTTTAAATACAATTCTTCCAGTTCAATATTTTGGATAACTTTTTCTTCGTTTATTTTGGTAAAAAAATTTGGTAGAATAATTTTGTCATAGATTTTTGTTATATAATTTTCTAATGTTTTGTTATTTAATTCTATATTACAGTTTTTAAATTTTATTAAATACTTTCCACTGCTTTTAACATTAGGTTGGTTACAATTTTGAACTAGGTTTGTTTCTTTAAGATTCTTAGTTATTAGGATGCCTTCTGTTATTTCTGTTATCTCCTCCTTTGTTTCGGGCACTGCCTAGCGCAGTGAACGGCTCCGGACTTTGGAAACTCGAAGCAGCTCTGCCAGTACGTCTGCTTTCTCATTTCCTTCGACCCCCGCGTGTCCTCGGACCCACGCCAGTGTCCACTCATTTGATGAGGCACACGCGTTTAGTTTGCGAACACACTCCAATGACAGCGCTGTGTTGAACTCTGTACCATCCATACACCTGATCACCGCCTGATTATCGAGTGCCACCACTATCTTCTTGTCCCTCACTCGACTCTCTAGTATGCGATCAAGTGCATAGATCAGAGCCAGCATCTCTGCCTGAAATACTGAGGTGTATATCCCCAGGCAAAGATGGGTGTTCAGGTTCAGGTCATCACTAAAGATACCTGCGCCCGCTCTCCCATCAATTCTGGATCCATCCGTGAATACTGTAACGTCGCTTATACGGTTTTCAGGGAGTGACCAACCCTTGTAAGCGTTTCGTGGTGCCTTTCAATTACCCTTACTTTGCTTATACCATCAACAGGCATTTCCAATTCCGGTATCTCATCTTTGACAAGTTCCAGTATTTTCCTATGCCCACGGTTATCACGAGATCTGCACCAGTTTGCACCTCGATCCATGCGAAGAGCTGCTGAGGCATCAGTTCTCTTTACATATGTATCCAAAGGCAGCAAACCCAGTATCATCTCTAACGCCATTTGCGGCGTGGTTCGAAAGGCCCCTGTTATCATCACACACGCTAGCCTCTGAACCTTACTCAATTGCCTTTTTACTGTGGGCTTGGAAGTGCTTGGCCACCAGACCACAGAGAGATCCAGTATGCGGTCTTTGGCGAGATGCGCCACCTCCGCCCACATACCCTCCCACATTGATGTGGCGCCCCGCTCGCTCCTTGGATTTTCTCCTCAACATGTCTTTGCCAGGTAAATCTTGAATCTAGGAATACCCCCAGATACTTGACCGAGCCCGAGACCGTAAGTTCTTCCCCAAAAAGTTCTATTGGTCTAAAGTCTAGATTCTTCCTTTTCCTAGTGAAAACGATTAGATCAGACTTCTTTGCATTTATGAAGAGCCCCTATTCCACACACCATTACTCCACCACCCTCATACCTCTTCTTATGGTGTCTGCTACGGCGCGTATGAACTTGCCCCTTGCCTTAATCGCTATGTCGTCAGCATACCCAACATTATGTATGCCTTCTTCCTCAGTACGAAGTAATGAGTCAACAGTAATATTCCACAGAATGGAGGATAGCACTCCTCCCTGTGGACACCTCTATGGATGTTTACTGCTCTTGTCTTTAACATATTGCCAAGCATCCTCCATTTTTTAGTTTAATTGAATATTTCTTCGAGCTACAAATGAAGGTTTTTAAAAAAATAAGTGGTACAATCTCAAAAAAATCTTAAATTATTGATATAAAATTGAAAACACCGCCGCAGTATACTTAAAATAAGTGTTGAATTTAATTTAAAATTTGTTGACCGATTTGTGTAAGTTGTTGATTTTTTCCTAAATATTGTTGAAGTATTTCTGAAATCTGTTGAAAAGAAATGAAATTTGTTGAATTAAATCTAAAAGAGGTATATATCTCTAATGCAAGAATTTTTTATAGAAACCAAATTTTTCTCTGAATTATTTTTAATTGGAAACTTATAAACTTCGTTGTTCTTATCCACTAGATATTCATTTTTTTCTAAAAATATAGATTTATTTGATTGATCTGGGAATGATTCTAGGTCTATTTTGGAAGAGACCAGGTCGGAAATTTGAGGAATGAGAAGGACGATTATAATTTTATCTCTGCAAAGTCTAACTGTCATTTTAATATTTTTGTAACTTTCTAAATCTGAAATGAATTCCATCATTCATTATTGTTCTATAGTACGTTGTTGATTTCGTATATGTATAGAAATATTTTAAATCTGATCTGAAAGTTCTTTGCTAATTAGAACTTGTTTATTATTTTCTTTAGATTCTTACAGTTTATCTAGTATTTCTTTAATTTCAATCTCATCTGCATGGTCTATAGTGCCAGTTACATATTTTAAACCTATACCTAGCATATCGATTAGTCCTCGTTTTTGTTTATGATGGGTATCATATTATTTATTTTTGCCTCTAGGAGAATAAGACTTTGATTTATAATGTTATACATTGGTCCTATTAATCCGGATTTTGGTTTAAGTGCTAAACTCACTCCCTTCTTAGCTTTAATTTTGGGATGTTTTCTGCCTTGATATTTCTTTGTTTTTCTTACATGTGTCTTCTAATATTTTAGGTTGTTCTTAACCTTTCTATATTTATGATGGTTTTTGCCACCTCTGATTTCTTTAATGATTGGATCTGGGTCCAGGCTGATATCATTTCTATTAGTATTCAGTTTGTCAATAGTTTTTTCCTTTTTATCCAAAATTTTTACGCGTATTATTCCATATTCGCTTTCGGTTGCTTTACCGGTAACAAAATCCATTGGTTTTTTATTTGTGGTCTTATGGATTGTGTTGTTGTAGTAATCTATAATTTTAAGGATTTGCTCTTCAATCGTCTCGACGTCTTTATTTTCGTCGTGTCGAAGAAGATGAAGGTGTTTATTTATGGTATTGTGTAAGCATTCGATATCGGCGTTAGAAGTATGATTACTATTTGACGTATAGTGAACTTCAATATTTCTTTCTTTCTCTAAGGAATTCTAGTATTGGAAGAGCTTTAAAATCTAATTCGTTGCAAGCAATTAATTTGCTTACGTTTCCATGGCTACTAAAGTATTGTAAGAATTCTGAATTCTGTCCAAGTACGATTGGAGATTTTTATTGCTTGAGCAAATTTGCTAAATTTATCTATTACCGTTAAGAAAGTTGACTTTTTAAGCTATAGAAAACATCGATGTGAATAATTTCGTTAGGAGCGGACGGCGTATTGTATTTTGTATTTAATTTTGATTGGATTTCTTTCGTATTTTTCGAGACTACAAATTTCGCAGTTATTTATGAATTGCGTAATTCGAATTTTTAATTTCGGATTATAAATTTTTAATTTTAATTATTTGAATACTTCTTCGATTCCTCGATGGTTATTTCTTAAGTGTTCGATTTTTATTAGTTCCGCTAATTTCTCTTCGTCGATTATATCTTCCAATACCCTCAAACATCGAATTATTTTAAATTTACCATTAGTTGAAAAGTGTTTCAGATATGTACTCCTTAGGGTATTAAAGAAATCCTCGTCTTCTTGTGAACGGAATTGAGACCGTTAGGGTTAAAATGGTTTTTTAGTAAGGCGGTAGCTGTTTGTACATCCAGCGATTTTGTCTAAACAATTGTTCTGTCTTTATCGAATATTTTCTTTTTCTTCATTCTCATGGACCCTGTACTGGATTTATTTATAATTATTTGCATTTAAATACACATATTTAGAGATGAGTTACTGATGGGTATGATATCCTCTTCCAATAGATTTAATTCTAAATTTTCTATGCATGAAAGCGCGTTAGCATTACTACTCTTTACTCCCTTTTTATATCTAATTGCATAGTCAAATTCTGATAATCTTAATCTCCACCTTATTAGCTTAGAGTTGGGTTCCTTTATTGAAAACAGCCACGTTAATGGTTTGTGATCAGTTTCAATGATGAATTTTCGGCCGAAAAGATAAGGACGGAAATATTTTGTCGCCCATACGATCGCCAACAATTCCTTTTCAATCGTACTATAATTGATTTCATGATCGTTTAGGGTCTGGCTAGCGTAGCAAACAGGATGATTGTCCTGAGAGAGCACTGCTCCAAGGGCATATTGGCTAGCATCCGTTGTTAAGGTAAAAACTTCTTTGAAATCTGGTTATCGCAGGATTGGGTCACTGACAAGAAGTAATTTTAGGGTTTCGAGACTTCTCTCGTACTCTGGGTTGCCAATATTTATCTTAGCATCTTTTTTCAAGAATTTTATCATGGGTTTTGCTATTTTTGAATACTCTTTAATGAATTTTCTATAATAACCCCTTTATTTGCTTGCTTGTTTTGGGGATTTTGATTTTTTTAGGATTGTGGTTCATACCCTCTTATGTAAAAAATATGACCCAATAACTCGGTTTCTTTCTTAAGAAACTCGGATTTATCCAGTTGGACTTTAAGATCCACTTCTTGTAATCTTCTGAATTTTTTATTAAGGGAGTCTAAATGTTTCTGTAAGGAGGTCGAGAATATAATGATACCGTCCAAATAAACCAAGCAAATTTTGTTTATAAAATCGTGCAATACGCTATTCGTTAAGCGTTGAAATATGGCTGGATCTATGGTCTTTGATGAAAACCTTTGGCTAAGTCCAGCGTAGTGAAATATTGGCATTTCCCTAACTTGTCCAGAATTTCATCAATATTTTGAATTGGGTATTTATCATCAACCGTTACTTCGTTCAGCTTACGGTAATCGATGACCAGTCTTCATTTCGGTTTTCGGCTGGCATCGGCCTTCTTAGGTACAATCCAGATAGGTGCGGAGTAAGGAGAATTACTTGGACGGATGTTTCCATTTTCAAGCATCTCCTGAATCTGATTCTCGACTTCTTTTTTATGAATATACGTACGGATAGCTCGCTCTAAATAGCCTAGCTTATCCTTTTGAAGTACAGGTATGTTCAAATCAATAATTTATAATTTTATTCTTGACATGTCTCGTGTAATTCAAAGTGAAGTTTACGGTTATTTTCATTTGAAGTAAGAATATTATTTCTATAGTCTATGTTTACTTGGAGTTGACTTACGATGTTGTTGCCAATTATCCCGTCGTATTCTGTGTGAAACTAACAAACTAATAGCTCTAGTTTATTTGAAGGATCGCCTAATACAGCGAATAAGGGTATTAAAACTTTTTCTTTAATTTCTATAGTATGGTTGAGGGTTTTTAATTTAAGAGCTTCTTTAAGTTCTACTCTCCATCTTGGATGGCAAAGATTGGGATTTATAATAAAATTTTAATGGAATTGTCTTTGATTTGACTATTATATATTGAAGCTTGGGTCTCAGGCTACAGATTGAAAATTTTGACATTCGGAACGATCTTGTCTATCTGGGTGAATATGTACTAAATCCACTTCCATAGGGGCTCTGGTCTATTGTTATTAGACTGATTGTTTTTTGTATTGAATCTGTTATTATTTGGATTAAAATTATTCTGAAAAGGGCGGTTATTAATATTATTAGTATTATTACTTTGATTAAATCTGTATTGCGGATTGTGATTATAATTATTACTTGAGCTAGCATTATAATTGTTATTATTATTTTGGGGATGCTGACGTGAAAAGAGGAATTTTGTGTGATTCTTCTTTGGTCTCCCATATTCAAAACTCTAAAGGAAATGTTTCTAGTTCGGTTAGATGAAGACGGGGTTGTACGGCTAATGAAGTCTTTGACGTGAGTTCTCTGATTTTGACCGAATGGATTATAGAACGCATGTCCTGATTCATATAGAATGTTGATTGCGGTTTCCAAATTACTCGGTGCCCTGCAATATAAAATCGACTTCATTAGTTCTGGGATCTTATTCTTAAAGATGTTTAAAGCTGAATTAATGTTGGTTTCTAGAATAAAGTTTAAATGTTTTTGACTTAAGCTGTTGTCGTTAGCTGTTTTTATGTTAAGTCTCCTTAAAATGTTTCTAATTTCGTTGTGTAGATCATGGCTATTTGTTTTAAAAATTACGCTTCTCATTGCGTCAAAAAGTTGGTCTACTGACTTTCTATCACCAAAATTATTGTTTAAAAGGGCTTTAGTTTCTGTTCAGGATCTAACACGAAAATCGATCTCGACTACTTCTCGCGTTCTACCTTTAAGTTTAGATTTTATAGTATCGGAAAATATTAGCTGTGATAGTTTGTCAAAAGTTTGTAAAGTCGGGTGTATTCTATCTATTAAGTCAATAAAGTTATGTAAATGAGTGGGGTTGCCGTCAAATTTGGGTAATTTGGACAGGTACTTTCAGGCATCAATTGTTATTGACTGACGTGTCGCTGTATTAATCGCATCAATACGATTCCTCCTTGTCGCTTTCAAATTGTCACCTAACTGTCCTAAATTATCACCTGATTCCGTCATTTTAAATATAGTATAAACACGAAAAGAGATTGAAATACACAATATTATGCAAAAAATACAAATATGCAGAAATATTATATACACACTATATATGCACAAATTAACAATTAACTTCTAACTAATTTACTGAAACGATTATTTATTGTATTATAAAAAAAAATGTGTTGAATGCTACTTGGTATCTTCAGCTTCTGTTGTGTTCTCCTTGGATGAAAGGGCTTTGGAATATTTCACAATTAAATGATGATTCACGATTTCTGGAATTGCAGAATCCTTGGGTAGATACTATTGTCTTCTTAGATAGCAGCTTTCAATGAAATGCTGATCCACGATTCCTGGAGTTGCAGGTTCCTTATGTACCGTTGTCTCTTTTCTTCTATTTTTAGAGAATTTTGCAGCACAGATCGATTTACAAATCCTTCTGTATCGATGTTGATGCACAGGTTGATTCTTATCACCCAAAAAAATTTTTAATTACACAAATCTTATTGTGTATAGTCACTATGAAATTTCAGCTACACAAATCTTTTTGTGTAAAGTCACTTAGAAATTTCAATTACACAAATCTTTTTGTGTGGAGGTTTAGATTGCATTTAAGTATTGATATACAAGAAACGAGCTCAATTGTATTCAAATCTTTCTGGTTATGTAAGTTTTCAATTATCACACTAATGTCTAATTACATAAAACACAAATGACCGAATCTATGCGCATCCTACCGACTGTGCCACTTTTAACTTCAAATTTTCCTTCTTTAAAAAAAAAAAATAATTCCATTTTAAAAAATATATTTATTGTCACTTTTAACTTTATAAAAACTTAGGTTTTAAATTATATTCAATTGTACGTCTTTTAATTTAACTTATATGTAGGAAGAAAATTAGGATAGCAAGATTTGAGGGATTTGTGCTGACTCGGATCTGTTGGGTCTGTATCAACGAGTTCTCGGTACTCACTTTGAGGTAGCAAACTATTCTTAGGAATTGATTGTGCAAGTGCATATTTTGCAATGCAATTTAATCTTTGTTCACTGAATATTAACATCAGCGATTAATTTAGTTGAAGTGAACTTATGGAATTTTATGATAAGATATTGTGGGAAAGGATTTGAAAGAATTATATATTATATATTATAGGAGGATTTTCTATTATAACATTTAAACTCAATTGTTGATGGGTTAAATATTATTGCGAACAGGTTAATTATATTTGTCATTTGACTAAACTTATCTGATAATGGTTTAAATAAATCTGAGAATGCTATATTAAGGAAGAACAATTTTTTCTTTTGTTGAATATCTTTCATTGAGTAGTTGCCAAGAAATTGTAAGATGCTGAATCAAGTTGCTTGCTTCCTTCGGCAAATGAATTTTTAAATATTGCATTTTTTCTGCATCATATAATTTCACATTATTATGTATCAAACGCAAAAATATATCCCGAAACGAACTCTACGCTTGATAATTACTAACGAAATTTTGTTATACCAGACGTGGCAATTTAATGTCTTCGTCTGAATGTTTTAAAGTATTTAATGTCTGCCTATTCTATTAAGATTGTAATTTCTTCAAATAGGTCTTCGGTGTTTTGAAAAAGGTTTTTGGAGTGATATTGTTGAAATATTTCAACTGGATTGGCAATCATGGATGTATGGTTTAATTCGATTTTATTCTAATATGTTTGGATCGTACTTAATTTGTGTTCGTAATAGAACGCTTTACATGACTCTGTTTTAGTGCAAACTAATATTATTACTTCTATTTGGACACAAAGTAATTTAGCTGGTTCGCTATTTATAGGATTTGATTCAAAGGTGCTCTCTTCTATACCTGACTCAGTTTTCTAATTTTAGTTATTTAAGATCTTCACTTCACGTATTTATATTATTGATACGCGGATGTTAGTATTACATAACTAGATCAATGCACTCTTATAAATTATTGTTAATGATAATGACTATTATATTGATGTCCTATCAGCTTTTGAGATAAGGTTATAATGTTCCGGTTCCTTAGTGCGATTCTAGGTATAGAAGTTGTTGTTTGATGTGTTGTTTGTGTGTTTGTGCAATATGTTGTCTACGTCCCACTATTTTGGAGAAATAAAGGTGAAACGTGAAGTACAAGTGAAGCGTACTGTCTACGCCCCCGCTCTTTTGATCAAATTGGAATGAAGCGTACTGCCTACGCATTAGTTTTTTTGTTGAAGTAGAAGAGAAGTGTACTGTCTACGCCCCCGGTCTTTGAAGAAATTGGAATGAAACGTATTGGCTACGCTCTCGCTCTCTTGGTGAAGTAGAAGAGAAGCGTCCGTCTACGCCCCCGCTCCTTGAAGAAGCAGAAGTGAAGCGTACTGTCTACGCCCCCACTCTTTGAAGAAATTGGAATAAAGCCTACGCTCCCGCTATTTGGTGAAGTAGATGTGGATATCTACGAAGACGATCCAAAAGATTCTGAGTCCAAGTTTAGAGGTAGCCTATAGTAATCTTGTAGTGGTTATGTGTAAAATCCAGACGATGCTCGTTTTAATCCAATTCCAGAGTGTGAACCAGGGCAGCTAACCGTTTTGGGGAGATTCGTCTTAATCTAGGCTTTAAAGTTGTTGTCTTCGTAACTGGTAGCTCGAAGTTGTTCGCCAGCTCAGTATTGTTAACTCGAAGGACCATATGTTGATGCAAGTAATAGACCCTTACCACTTGTGGAGAGAATTCTAGGAACTTATCAACAGAATCGGAAATTTGTCACTAAACTGAAACCCTTACCTTGGGTAGGGGGAATTTCAGTTATTGATAACACGACTTTAATTTACAAACTAGATTTATTTTACTTCTTACCGACTATTTATACAAATTTTTACATTAATCTATAATAGCTTATTTAGCAATTTTACAATTAATACCTTATACTGGAATCTACATATACACAAATTGCTGATTTATAATATTTTACAAAAATTTTTATTTATAACTGCAGATCTAGTAATATGACTTCCATTTGACTTTTCACGTTTCACGTGCCAGTAATTGTTTTTATATGATAATGTTGGGTTAAATGGTTCTTGCACTTTTGTACTTATTATGTAATTCGAGGCGGGGTGAATGAAATGTGTCTCATATAGCTCGGGCCCAAGTGAATGAAATCAGCTTTGGTTTTATGGTAATTTATGATCGGTTCATCACAGACAGAAGCGCAACAAGATAAAGGATTTTCGGGAAGAATTTCATAACGGTGCATTGGGAGGACATCTTGACGTCAATTAAGAGGACGATTCTACTGGTTACATACGAGGGAGGATGTGGAGGACTGGTGTCGAAAATATACTGTTTGTGCCCGTAGCAAAGGACCAGATATAAAAACAAGTTGAACTATGCAGCAGTACAGCGCTGGAGCGCCTTTCGAGAGGATTGCGATTGACGTTGCCGGACCATTTCCTGAGTCAGATCGAGGAAACCGATACTTTCTAGTGGTAATGGATGGTATATTCGATACCAAATCAAGAGACACAGACAGAAGAGAAGAGTTATTAACAAACTGGATCTGCAAATATGGCGTTACTAATGAGATTTATTCAGAACGAGGAAGAATCTTTGAATCTCAAGTGTTGTAGCAGGTTCGAGATATTCTTGGAATAAATAAAACGTGGTAAAGACCACTGCACCCGCAATTAGGTGGAATGCTTGAACGATTTAATAGAACAGTGAGCGAACATCAATCAATCGCGAAACGTATTCTGCACAACCGAATCAAAATATGTCTAAGCCTTATAAAGCTAGGCGCCGCCCATCCTCCAAATCTCGCCATAAGCCACAATTTTTGTCAGAATACAAATAGATACTCTATGCATTCAGAATAATCCAAATCGTCCCCACCCCAGCAAAAATGTTTTTCTCGCGGTATCAACCAGGGAGCATACACTTCCCAACGGGAAAAGAATTATCCAAATCGGTCCACGGATTACGAAGTTAGACCCCCCCCCCTTCCCCCACCCTAGGCACATTTTTTTTCCTATTAGCAATGAGGATCATACTCTGTCCAATAAAAAAAGAACCACCCAAATCTGTCCATGCGTTACAAACTTAGGTTTCACCCTCACCACCCACCCCCAACCACACCAAAATTTTTTTATATGGTACCACTCGGTGAACATACTCTACGCAACAAAAAAAGAATCACCAAAATCGGTCAACGACATAAAAAAAACACGTCGAACTTAGAACCTCTTTGTTTTTGGGAAGTCGGTTAAAAATGCATTATCAATAGGTAAGGTATATACAATATGGTGAACTTCAACCGTTTTATATATTCGTGCATTGTCCATAACTAGCCATGAACCTTCCATTTCCATGCCACTAGTTAACATTTCAACAATTCTATTAGAAAAATGTAAAATTTGGCTCATGTCGTGTGAAGTTGCACTTCTTGTTTCTCTTAACCTTTGGAAATTCCGTGTACATACGCATCTTTAGAATGCTCGCCTGTTAAGGAATCTCCTTTGACATTCCAGTACAACCGCTCTCTCTTTTCCGTCTTCTACACCATAAATGTAAATAATATCCGCGTATTCCTTAAATGTAAATTCTACCATTTTATATTAATTTTTGCTTCAAAACACCAGAACTTATCGATTTGTTTTTCAACTATGATAGGTATTCTTGCTGACTGACCATTTTTATAGCAAAAGTTTCATCAGGTCGACAGGATACAGGGGTGTGAATTCTAGCTAACACAAGTTAATATCGCCAATAAAGCAAAATTACACTAACATTTTTATATTACTAACTTTTTATATTAAAAATTTTGTTTCTTTAAAGAATTTCCTACCTAAAGTGCAGTAAAATAATATTCAGGGAGTTCTAGGGATGCAATTATTCTAATGCTGTGAAGACGTTGCCATGTTGCACCTTTTAATGTGGGTGTGTTGGGTAGATCAAGAGATAAAAATAAAAGAGTAATGTGTATACCATGAAAAACTGAAATTTATGAATCACCCTGTACATGTAATATAAGACAATCTCGTAGGTGCCACGATATTTCCACACGAACATTTTAAACTGAAAGTTAACTGGCGAAGAGGAAGTGTCCTTTAAGCATTCTTGACTAAAATTTATCCTAACAACTAATTTTATGTAATATTCCACAACTCATATATTTTAATATTCTGTGTCACTTGTGATTTATAAAATCACTCTAGTAGTTACATCACAATATTCTGATTTCCAATCTTGCCATCGATACTAAGGCTGTTTCCTTTTCTTTTGTTCATAACAATATCGATGGAATTGAATAACCAATTTCTGTCCGGAGGAGTCGGTATTGGTTTATTGCCAGAATAGACATACTGATGCTATTTTGATGACTTTGTTTGCGCAGTTTTATTTATACGCTAATATAGAACTAGTCGTCGGTGGAGTAGCTGATAACGCATCGAGCTCCCATCCCGGTGGTCCAGTGTTTTAACCCCACCGTCGACGAGGCTTATTGGAGTTGTAGAGTAATTGGAAGTTTAGAATCTACTTCAAATCGTTGTTTCGAAGCGGGCGAAGTTCTTCTCGTGCCCCATTCCCCTCAAAGGGGTTAGGAGAACTGGAGAGAGAGAGAGAATATAGAATTGAGGGCTTTTCTCAAAAACAGAACTCATTATTTTCTGCGTCTTCTGCTATATCTTTGACAATTTTCAAAAAGCTTAAGTTTACTATTGCCACTTCCAGTGAAGATCTGATTTACCTTTTTTCTATATTTCTATTTGACCTTTAAAAGTAAAGACAGACCTTTGTTTCCTTCTGATTGCTCCTGGCAACAATTCTTCTACAACTTTAGAACTCGGATTTTTATTCAGTTCATTCTTCATATACGCTTTTAATTGTCTACCTGAATTCGCCCAACTTCTGATAACTTGGAGACGGAGTTGGATCAATTCGTTGAGCCGCACGACCATTTTTCCATGGGTCCAGGGTTCGAGACCAGATCTCCCCGCGAGCTTTTATTCAGAAATTAAAATAATCCACTCCGTCTCTGGGCTGTTGTCTAGCTCGCATCAATGCAAAAAACAAGACTTTAAAGTTTCCTCACTTCCCTCACCCTAATTCCCATACGGCCAAAACCATGCAAACGCATCAAAGTGTTGTCCCCTAGGATTTGGCCACATCGTATAAAAAAAGAAAAAAACAATTCAAGCCCCCGGAAACGAGTCAAGTCGATAATTTAGGGAAAAAAAGGGTTTTCGCTCTCAATTAGAACGCATTATCTGATGCAAAGACCTTTTACTTTTATAAATATTATAAACCTAATAATGATGTTATTTAATTTGTTTAATGGATGCAGAAATCAGGTTATTAAGCAAAATAACGAGTTCTTATATAGAAAGTATTCTAAGATGCTTGCATTTATCTCATGAAATTAATTAAGCCATCAAATCTAAAGTACTTTAAAAAAGGAACGTATAAGTACCACATTTTAAAAAAGTCACTCAAGTGATAATAATTTTTTCTAAATTTACAGACAATGATTGGAGAATTTTATCTCAAGGACACATTTTTATGAACGACTTCTTCTTTTATTTTCTGGTCTTTCTTTAATTCCTTAAAAGTAATACGCAATACCAAACAAGCCAAAAGGTAGAATTTTTAAATGGATAACATTCTACAAATATTTTACCCAAATCATAAGTGTTGACGATTACTATAATAAGTAATAATTTTTCATTTTAGCTCAAGTGTTTTGCCCACTACAAAATTATCTGAATTGCAGCACTGTACATGCAGGTATGCAGCACTCTTTCACTTTAATATGGACACTACAAGCTATAACGATAAACACAGAATTTTAACTTACTTACACTGTGCTTAAATTGGCTTTTAAGGTTTCAGCTTAACAAACATTAATCATATGCATGGGAAAAATAATGTACGTATGTATAGAACATATTTTATCACCTTAGAAGAAAATGAATAAATATTTTTATATCAGTAGTTTAATGGTAGGCTATCTGCAAAATGCCAAAAAAAAGTATTTTAAAGCAATTAATGTGAGGATTTCTTTTTTAATAAATTGAATCCTTCAGCTCTGATAGATGATAGGTCAATAATCTCCAAATTTAATATAAAACTTAAAACAGATATAAAGCAATCGATTATTCAGAATGAATTTGTTGTAACTTATTATCGTCCCAATAACTGATGCTTAAATAAATTTTCAAAGTAACAAGATTTAGTATTCTGCAGCCATTGAGCAAAAACAGTCTATAGCTAGAGAAAAAGTTAAGGTCAATTTGCCTACGTAGTATATGCACAGAATACTTAATTGCCATTGAATGAGAAAAACTGGTAAGTTTTGATGATATTTTCATTGTATTTATCACCCAAGCCATGAAATTCGCAAATAACAAACAAAAACGAATATTGTCTATAAATTTTCATGCAACTCAGTTCACAACGGAAAGTTTCGCGATAACCTATATGCAAAAATCACATTTTTTCCAGTTGCGATAAATAGCATTAACTTGAATGGTTTTCTTGCATTTGATTGTTGGCGCCAGGGAAAGCCTTGTAAACTGAATATTAAAGTTATAAACGCATGCGTACCTGCTTGCTTTGTTTTTAATACAAGAAGTTTAACCATAGCAAATTCCATGCGAATTTTGTCTTAACCTCCTAAGATACTTTGTGATCTACCTTGAAAGATTTCGACCAGATAAAACCAGTTAAATCTGAATCAGCTGGAATTTTGTAAAGTGACGCACCTCGTTTGGTAGTTCACTACTCTTATAAGTGACCGCGATGAATAGGTGGTGAAGTGGTGGTATAATATTATGTTCACTCGTCTTTTAGGTGGAGACCCGTTTGATCTTTGAAATTTAAATTTACTTCGCGATTTTAATTGAACTCACATGCTATGTTTATTTGAATGCACTATTCTACGCGGCACAGGTATTTTCGCCACTAACAGGGTAAGAAGATAAATGAATCTTCATTTAAGCTTTCATGTGTATTCATGTCATCTTCTGTGCATCGTAAGTTGGTAAAATGTTGCAAGTATAGGATATATATATATATATATATATATATATATATATATATATATATATATATATATATATATATATATATTTATATACAGGATGTTTCAGATCTGACGTGCCAAAATGAGTGGGGTGATAGATCTTAACTAGACAAACAAACAAAATTTTCCCCGAAATTCATGTAATTAGTATACCTCTTTTTCATTTTATTGGATTGACCATCTTACAACCTTTCCAAAAAGGTGCAACATGGTATGATAGACACTGGATTATAAAACCGCATCCTTATAACTCCCTGATTACCTAATTATTTTATTGCACTTAAGGTAGGAAATTCTTAAAAGAAACAAATTTTTTTAAATAAAAGGTTGAAAATGTTTGTTCTGGATTAACAGGTAGTTAATTTTAATTATTGCTGCAAAAAAATTCTAAAAATGTTAGTGTAAATTTGTTTTATTGCCGATATTAGCTTGCGCTAGCTAGAATTCACACCTTGTATCCTGTTTTGTCATTCGTACCTGATGACAATTTTGCTATAAAAAAGGGTCAATCAGCAAGAATACCTATCATAGTTGCAAAACAAATCAATAAGTACGGGTGTTTTAAATCAAAAATTATTAAAAAATCGTAGAAGTTTCATTTGAGGAATACGCGGATATTATTTACATTTATGGTGTAGTAGACGGAAAAGAGAGAGCGGCTGCACTGGAATATCAAAGGAGATTTTCTAACCAGCGATCACCCCAAAGAGGGGTATTTACATGGACTTTTCAAAGGTTAAAAGAATGGAGATACGCGATATGGAGACACGACCCGAAAATTCGGGAACTTCTGCCAACGTCGAGTAGCAAATAATCACCAATCGTGAGGCAGGACCCTGAGAGAGATTCCGAGGACTGACATTTAGCACTTTGCTTGTGAAAAGCGACATGGAGACATGAAGTTTCTGGGCCAAATTCTGTGGACAGATGATTTTCAATTCACCAGCAATAGTATCACGAACTTCCATAACCTCCATAACTGGTCGAACACTAACCCACACAGGGCAAGGGTGACCTCATTCCAGCAGAGATTCAGTGTCAATGTTTGGGCTGGTATCATCGGCAACCATTAGGTTAGGACTTTTGGACAATACACTGCCAGATTTTATAGAGGAGAGCCCTATGGATAATCTTAGGGGAATGTTTAACATGATGGAGTTCCAGCGCATGCGGCTAACATTGTGAAGGAAATACCAAGTGCAACATTTCCTAACCGCTTTATTAGACGAGGTGAATTGGTTCCTTGGCCTGCTAGGTCTCCAAACCTTACGACATTGGACTTTTTCTTATGGAAAACAATGAAAGATGAAGTTTGTTCAAGCCCAATAAACAATAGGGAGGATTTAGTTAGCAGAATTGGGAATGCAGCTACCAAAAATACGGGAGGGGCTGGCTGCAATAAGCCTTAAACAGGGACAGGGAAGGAAATTGTTGGCATGCAGCCAAAGTTTCGGTGTAGTAGTAATTACAATTACTTGTTAAGATTAATTGTAATTATTTTTAAATTCAATAAAAAGCATTTTTGAATTAATTTGAATTTAATTGCTTTAATTTTTATAATATTCTCCGATAGGATTTCTACGTATAATTTTCTACATATTTTCTGTTCGTGGACATGTTGCACCTTTTTGGAAAGGTAATAAGATGGGCAATCTAATAAAAATAAAAAAGGGTGTACTATTTACATGAATTTTAGAGAAAATTCGGCAAAATGCTGAATTGTAGGTAATCGCAAACCATTTTTTTTTTCACTTTTGGTGAACCAGTAATGGTAGGAATTAAATCAACATTGTTGACAATTTTGGAAAGTTCATTGGGATAGTAGTTTTTTTAGCGTTTGTTTGATGTCGCTATGTTGGGTAGATCAAAAGATAAAAATAAAAGTGTAATGTGCATACCATAAAAAACTGACATTTATGAATCACCCTGTAACTCCCAAGTGCTTAAGATTGCCACCCCTTGCCATACAATTGTTTGTTCGTCTAGTTGAGATGTATCACCGTACTCATTTTGGCACGTCAGATCAGAAACACCCTGAAGGAACTAGCAGATCAAGGCAAGAAACGAAAACAATTTTTTGGTAGGGAGTCTAAGCTGTAGAGTTTGGAAATTATTTTAGAAGGAAATTTATCAGTTTTACATTTCAATGCATATTTTTTACATATTTGTGGTTTAGAAGTTATTAATATCTCTGTTGACATGTAAAACTATGGCGGTAAAGACTATGTGCTTTTTTTGTTAACTGCTAATAGATTTAAACAAATTGATTTTCAAGCTTAGATTTTGTGAAAACAATCAATTTTTCGTTTCAAATAAGACATTGAAATTTTTTTTTAAAGTTTAAAATATCGGCCAATGTGTTTTCTTTCGAAGCAAATTTTATTCACACAAAAATTGTCTACATTTCTCAAGTTACCTTACTAAGAAAAAATTGTATCTGTGTCACACACCTTGCCTAGTACGGATTTAGCATAACTAGAGCAAGCCATACGAGGGTGAATCAAATATAAACGAGAATATATTAATAAAAACTTTTAATTTTTCAACAAAATTTCCTGCTTTGGAAACGCATTTTCCCCATCGGATTGGGAGGTTTTTCAACCCGGCATTATAAAATGAAGATTGTTGTGTTAGAAGCTGATTACGTATGAAATTTAATAATAATGAGTTGCGCAGCTGAAGGATACACATGTTGCTTCAACATCATGCCAACTACTAGCAAACCTCTTTGCACTTGCTCTCTTCTCTCCTGACATCCCTATCTATTCCCCCTAAAAGGTGCCTTCGCCCTCTTAAAACTTATTGGCTCAGAAACAAAGGTCTCTTTTATATTTGATTCATTCTCGTAGTTCTTCTGATGGTTATACGAGATATTGTTATTCTTATGTAATTAGATTTTGATTAGTAATATTTCAGAGATTGGTATCAATAGTAAAAAAAATATTGTAGCATTTTGTAAATAGAAAAGATTACCGGAAACCACAGGTACTTTTCTCAATTTCAAAGTACTCCATTTCTATGTCTATTTATGGTGAGAAAGAGAAAAATGAAGCTCTTGGAAAATATAACAATTGCTCGCATTTCTATAAATCGATTGGTGACGAAATAAAATTGAAATGTTTTTTTTTTTTATTTTCAAAATTTGACAAAATTCTTAAAAAGTAGATTTAAAATGGAGCGTTTTTTTTGCGTATAAAATAAAAATTAATGTGGAAATCACAATTTACTATTTTAGGAAATAATGGAAAACGCTGCAATTTTGATAATTCGCGTATTTTAAATTTTTCAAAAGTCATAATTTGGGGTGGGACCACTTAATCGGGCTATAACTTGTTCTACCGACACTTGACATTGACATCTAGAACATATTTCCAAAGAGCGATTTATATTTTTTTGCCATGCATATTTCGATGGTTAAGTGCACGAATGTTGTATATTCAATAATTTTGGTTTTGAGTTAAAATCTTTGAAAAGTTGAAGTCAACATGTAAAGGAAAGTAGAAGTTCAATTTTCATGAAACTACATACAGTAGCTTTTCAATCAACGGGATGTCAACTAATTATATATAGAAAGTGTTAGTCTTTGTGCGCTGATTATTTGACAAAAATAAAAACATTTTATTTAAAATGGCGATATTAATAGATTTGGTTGTAAGTGATATACAACTCTTGCAAGACTTAACTTCCGACGGAGTCTACTTAGGCGTACAACGTTTGTGCAGAATAAAACATAGGCCCAAAAGAGTTATCTTACCCAAAAACCTAAAAATTATTAAATATTATTGATATTCTAGTACAACTGCTGCCTCCCTTCAGCATACTACTCCATAAATGAAAATAATATCCTCGTATTCCTCAAAAGTAAATTCTACCATTTTTTGACCCTCTTTTATAGCAAAATTTCCGTCAGGTTAGAGTTCCTAGGGTGTGAACTCTGACTAACACAAGCTAATATCGGCAATAAAACAAAATTATAAACATTTTTCTAACTCTATTTCTAAGCATGTGGTTTTTATAATCCTTTCTCGACCTAAAGGGAAGGGTAATAACATGAGTAATGAAATAAAAAAAGAGGTGTATCACTTCTGGAAATGACGGCGCCTGCAATGGAAGGAGTTAATTCAACACTGTTAAGAATTTTTTAAAGGTCATTGCGATAGTAGTTTTTTAGCGTTCGATGTCGTCACGTTGAGTAGATAAAAATAAAGAAGTGATGTGCACACCATGAAAGTTTGAAATTAATGAATTTATGTAACTCCTATACGGTTGAGATGGCCCCTCCCTGCCTTAAAACTTTTTGTTTGGCTAGTTGTGATCTATAACCCCACTTATTTTAGCACGTCAGGTCTGAAACACCCTGTATAGCGTTAATTACCGAAACTTTGATAAAGCCAAACTTATCACTTGATTTTCCATGCTATTGCATATATAGGTTAGATAGAAGAAATTCAAAAGGATGTGTTGCTATTCTTTTAAATTCAAACACAGAGCACTCAGAAAAAGTTGTAAAAATCCTAGTGCATAGATGTAGATATCCTAATTGATAACAATAAAATGATTTCTTGTTTTCCTTGGTATTTTTCCGGCGGTAGAAGTTAAAAGCTTAAAAAGAAAAATTACGAACAGGGTCTAAAAAACAATCCAATCAAACAGCAATTATATAGTCGCTGGCGATATTGATTCACACCACCACAGCTAGGGCTGTAGGAGGTCTAAAAGCTGGTGGAAGGCCGTACAATCCAACATCCCGAAAATCCTAATTATCACCCGAATAACAACTTATTATCTTCTTCAGCCCTGGACTTGCATATCAAAAACTGTCTAAAAATCATGAAGAGAAAATCATATTATACTCAAACACTAACAAAGAGGGAAAAACCCATGTTTCAAGCAGTGACAAAGCAAATGCACTGGCAGACTATTTTACGACTTCCCATAACACTACTTAAGACCTCGGTGATTCGAACTCCATTACGTAGTAGAAGCTGATCTAGGAATTTTATGCGATAACATAAACCAAAACAAAAAGGAATTCTTCACTGCCGCACAGAGAGCATCAATTATTAGATCCCTAAAAAACAAAAGACAAATCTCCAGGCGACGATAATATTAACAGTGTCAGATGCAAACAACTTCATAAACAAGGCTTCATATTTATGAATTTTATATTCAGAGTTTGCATGAACCATTCATACTTCCCCAACAACTGAAAATTTCAAAAATTATTCCTGTTTCAAAACCCGTCAAAAATCTACAGGAAGCAAGCAGTTGTAGACATTTAAGTCTTTTAAACATAATTAGCAAATTTTTTGAAAAGCTGATACGGGAAAATATAAAAAAAATATGAGTGTGCTTTAGACCACACGACTGAAGTAAAACTTCTTTAGCTCCATCTATATCTAAAAAAACGTTCGCCCACTTTTATGTAATTTAAAAATACTTAAAAAATTGATGTTTTAAATTTATAAATAAATAAATTAATGAATTTAATTTATCATGATAATTTCGTTGTAATTCGATGCAAAAATTTTTTAACAAATTACTCCGATAAAGCACTATTTTTTAATGGAAACCAAATAAATGCACTCTGTTTGGAATTCATTTGCTATTAATAATTTTGAATTGAATTTTTGAATTTATAATTGATATAAACAATTCTTAATTGTTATAGACCATTTTTAATTGATATAAACTAAGTTTATTTATAAAAGAAATTTGTTGTGGTAAAAAAAATTTCAATTGTTTATAAGAATTTTTCATTGTTTATAATAATTTTCCATTGCTATGAACAATCTTCAATTTTGTATTAAATTTCCAATTTTCATAATCAACTTTCAACTAGGTTGAACCATTTTTTATGATTATAAATTTATTATTGTTATAAACAATTAATTATTGTTATAAACAATTTTTCATCATTATAAACAATTTCTGTTCATAATAAATTGTTATTATCCGACTTTTTGATGTCCCGATCGTCAGCAGAACGAATTATATCGAAGTAATCCCTTTCAGGAAAGTCTAACATCAACTTTTTCTTCAATTTTTTTGTTTAAACAAAAAAAACGGCTGAACCGAAATTGATTAAATTTCTTTCAGCTCTTATATACGCTTCGAATGGCACCATAGCGAAGTCGTTATCATTTTTTGTTCGCGAGATTTTGTTGTCGAAAAAATTTGGTCCGAACGTACACACACACACACGGCCGATGCCCGCACTAAATCACCGGTGGTCATTGCTGGTGACTTCAACGAATGGGCTGTAGAATGGGGTAGCAGAGTCACGGATGCGAGATGGAAGGAAAAACACCTTCCAAAAGGCCGGAAGGGGGTCGGTTATAGACCTAATCTTTATAAGCAGCTCCCTATTCAGGAATACAATATGTTGGGTCAGTGAGGACTACATACATAGCGACCACCCATCTGTTATGTTCGAAATAAAAGAAGAAACGAATTCTAGCCAAAGGCGCCCTAAAGTAACAGGCCCAAAATCGAAAGATTCGTTGTTCGACAAGGAGACCTTTGAAGAAGTAGTGAATGCGTACCAAATGGAATTTGGATCCGCAGAAAACGGTACGAAACAACTGACTCAACTGATGAATAGAGCATGCGATGCATCAATGCCACGCAGGAAGCCCAATAGGAGAAACTCGCCATGCTATTGGTGGAATGAAAAGATTCATTTACTTAGGGCGAAATGCCTGAAAAGCAGACGAAAACTTCAAAGGTCGAGAGGTAGACCGGAAAACAACCTGCTGCTAAGTGCCTTCAAAGAAGAAAGAAATGCTTTGAAGAATGCCATTAAGGACAGTAAAAGAGAGAACTTCAAAAGCCTGAGCGAAGAGGCTAACATTAACCCATGGGGAACCGCCTACAGAGTCGTTATGTCGAAATTAAAAGGACAAAAATCTCCCTAGATTACATGCCCATTAATGCTGAGAGAAATAATAACGACGCTTTTCCCACAGCGTCCAACGACTGCTCCTACTGCCGTAGAAGAAAGTAATGTAGAGGAAATTCCGAAAGTTACGGAGGAAGAACTTCAGTCGGTGCTCAAAAAAATAGGAGACAGCAAAGCGCCGGAGCCGGATGGAATTCTAAACAAAGCCCTGAAAGCAGCGATTCTCAAAAGACTGGACATTTTCGCAGAAGTTTTTAAAAGATGTCTAATGGAAGGCGTGTTTCCGGAACAATGGAAGCTGCTACCATAAGGAAATAAACCTCATGGATAACCTTCATCATACCGCCCAATTTGCCTCCTTGACACAATGGGTAAAATATTGGATCGAATAATTTTCAACAGGTTACTCCCGATAGCTGAAGAAAAAGGTGCTTTATCAGAGTAAAAATTTGGATTTCGAAAAGCGCGCTTCACCGTAGATGCAATAAAAATGGTAGTGGACATCGCCGCTTCTGCCATAGAAGGTAAAAGGTGGAGATGGGGAACCAAGGAATACTGCGCAGTGGTTACACTAGACGTCAAGAACGCTTTTAACTCAGCCAACTGGGAATTCAGTACATGTTTGAAGGCACTGTTATAAAGCGGGTGGAAGGGGTCAGGGACTTGGGAGTGTATCTTGAAGTTAAATTGAACTTCATCTCCCATATTAATAACGTCGTTGCTAGGGCAAACTCTATGCTGGGATTTATTCTTCGATGGTCCAAGGAATTTCCAAGCCCTCAAATAAGACTCCATCTGTATACGTCCCTCGTTAGACCCCTGCTTGAATATGCTAGTCAGGTTTGGTCTCCGTTTTACGGATCCCACATTAAACGTATCGAGTCCGTCCAACGTAGATTTATGCGATCGGCCCTGCGTTGTTTGCCTTGGAATGACCCTCTTATTCTACCACCTTATGAGGAGCGTTTAGGGTTACTGCAGCTTGTTACACTTGAGAGGCGTCGTTGGGTTGCAGATTTGATATTTTTGCATCAGCTTCTGCAGGGAAAGATAGACAGTGTTGTGCTTGCTTGCTTGTGTTACCTAGAGAACTTTCCTATTCCCTGCGTAATCGATCAGTTTTTCAGATTGCTTTTTTTCGCACTAATTACGGCATGTTCGAGCCTATTAATCGCATGTGTAGGTTTGCTAATGATATTGGAGACGTTTTTGATACTAGTGTGGACAAAGTGACACTTAAAAGGAGTATCTACAATTTATAATTTAGTCTTTTGCTCGCACTGCTTTTTGTTTTAATTTCTCGTTTTCGTTTGTTATGCATGTCGACCCTTCTGTATTTTGAATGAAAACAGTGTTATTATTATTATTATAAAAGGCATGTATCGAGTCGTGTATATGTATCCTCTTTTTGACTTGACTGGGATTTACTTTAATGATCTCTGTTGACTATGCACCTCATATTTTTATGTGTGGCGTATTTTATTCGTGTGTTAATTACTCATATTATTTGCATGGGTGTGGGAGCCTCATTCGCCTCCATATATTGTTATATGGGGCGAATAGGTCAAATGATTCTAGGCTTCTGCCTATGAAGTGCGCCTTCTGAGTTGAGTTAGAAGGATTAATTCTATTAATTAATTAATTCATAAAGAATTCCCTCGTTAGAATGGAAGCCCCGACATACATCTTGAAGATCATTTCAAGTTACTTAAGAAACAGGAAACTTAGATATAATAGTGATGCAGGAACGGAATACTATGACGTCTCCGCAGGGGTACCACAAGGATCTGTCCTAGGTCCCCTTCTTTGGAACGTTATGTATGATGAATTTTTTAGGCTACAGATACCCCGAGAAACGAAAATAATAGGCTTCGCAGACGACATTGTGAGTATTACAACAGGGAAATTTACCCACCTATCGCCAAGGTTAAGAACTGGCTAGAGTCTGCAGGTCTTGAACTAGCAGAACAAAAGACGGAGGCGATCTTAATCACAAGGTGGGCAATCAAACAATCAGGTCTAAACAATCACTGAAATACCTAGGAGTAATGCTGGTCAATGGGCTAAATTTCAAATCGCACCTGGAATATGCTAGCAAAAAAGCTTCGAAAATACAAGCGGCTCTTTCCAGGATGCTGCTAAATGTTGGTGGCCCAAAACCAGATAGAAGAGCCCTGCTATTGAGAGTGGTGAGCTCTATGTGCTTCTATATGCCTCCCCAATCTGGGAAAAAGCATTAGTGGTACAAGAGTCAAGAAGAAAACTCTCAACAGTCTACAGACTGTGTGCTTTAAGAGCTATAGAACGGTATCTGACGAAGCAGCTTGTGTCATCGCTAGTATGATCCCGATCGACATCCTCGCGGACGAGATGGGACGCATTTACACGAGAATCGCAACGAGCCAGGGAAACCTCAGAAAAAAGGAGATTAAAAAGGAGGAGAGACAGATCTCGATGTTAAAGTGGCAAAACCGATGGGACAATACTACGAAAGGAAGGTGGACGCACCAACTGATTCCATGCATTGAAACTTGGGTCAACCGCAAGCTTGGAGAAAATAACTACCATTTGACAAAATTCGTGACTGGTCATGGTGGGTACCGCAAATACCTTCACAGATTTGGACATGACAGCTCCCCGATGTGTACGAACTGCTTAGATCAGGAGGCATATGCTGAATACGCAGTATTTCATTGCCCACGCTTCGAAGCATGGCGTGTAAATATACTGAATCCATCGGTAGTAATTGAATATATACTCCAAAGTGACGAAAATTGGAGCGAAATTACTGAGCTTATAATAAACGTCCAAAAGGAACTGAGAAGACTGGAACGTCTTCGACACCAGATTAACACTTCAGGTTGATAGCATGATGGCTAACCCCCCCCTAACGGCAGTCCCGCGGGGAAAGTGGTTGAAGAGGATGGGGGGTGAGGTTTAGCACGTAGGCACCGCATCGGCGGTGAATCGTACATGCCACTAGCACGGGCTACTGGTATCTTTAGAAGATTCCTCACCTCCTGATCGAACCAAAAAAAAAAAAACACACACACACATACATACATACACACATACATGTGTTCAAAAACATGCGTAAAACACTACGGTGACTTTGAAATCTAAAAAAATTTTAAAACTCAGAATTTTGAATTTGGCCCATTACAATAACTTCCCTATATGTGGGAAGTTAATAAGTTGTGATGTGGAGTCCCCTTGCATGCAGGTGGAATTGGTAAACCTATCAGGAACATATCAGGACTAACCTGCAATTACTCGATGATGTTCCGCTAGAATCCTAAGAGGATCTAGAAATAGACTTAAACCAGCTACAAAAATAGTAATCCAGTTCGACACAGAGAGGGGCGAGACATTTGTCATGCTGGAACAGGGCGCTAAGCAAAATTAAAGCTAAAAGAAGAAAGCTCTTTAACGAAGTCAAGCATTCAGGTGCCTAGAATGAATACAATCAGGTCCTGAAAGGATAGAACAAATAACTGAGGAGGTCCAAGAGGAAAACCTGGAGGAATTTTTATGAGGGGATCGATGATCTTTCTGTAACAGAAAGCCACCAAAAAGTTATCTCGAAAGATCACTCCAATGGCATCAGCCTCCTTCAGACGACTGATGGATCCTCTACCATCGACTCAGAAGAAAGATTAAAACCACTCTTGGAAACACATTTCCCTGACTGCTGAAAAAGCTCAAAAAGCGAAGAACCTAGAGAAGATCAGTCAACCAACGCGTGCTATGGATCAACACGTCGACTGAGGGGCATCTCTGGAAAAATCTTCACAGATGGAAGGATAAAGTGGGCCATCAACTCTTTAATATAGAATTAACCCTTCTAATTCAGAAGGCGCACTTCACAGGAAGAAGCCTGGAATCAATTGACCTATTTATCAGAATATAAAAATATTGAGATGAATGAGGCTCCCACACCAAGATGCAAAAAAAATATTAGTAAAAAAAAACTAAAACACGCCCAAAAACTACAATCAGAGGTGCACCGACAACAGAGATCGTTTAAACAAATCCTTAGTAAGAGCCAGGTCAAAAATTGGATAAATATTCACGGCTCTACACATGCGATTTATAGGCTCATGCATACCATAGTTAGACCGAGAATGAACAACATGTAGTAAAGGAAATCTCCTTAAGCTACACGGGGTATGCCTATAAGAAACTAAACTTACAAGAGTGCGAGAATGTATGTTCAAGTTCAAAAGCTGGTGCATAAAGACTAGGTCAGCAACTCTACGTCGATCCTCGAACGAGTGCATATTAAGTAACTAGAGGCGATGCGCATAAAGAGGAAGCCTGAGTGGATCGCTCCGCGGGAGGTCCCTTAGTGCGAACCTAACAAAGTTCCGCTGCACCGATTCAATGCGTCTAGAATGAACAGAGTAGCAGGAAAACCAAACCTGAGATGCATACTCCAGAATTGGTCTAACTAAAGAAAAAAAGAAGTGAATTAGGGTTTGTCGATCAGAAAACCATCGCTTAACAAAACCCAGAACTGAGTTACTCCTAAACGCAATATAGTTTATGTGCAGAGTGAAATCGAGTTTTTTGTCTAGCTTTACACAAAGGTCAGTCCACACGACGGATAGTAGTTTCCGCAAAGGTATAATCAAAGACGAGCTAGTTGATGTTCCTAGAAAATGACATAACTTCACATTTTTCCAGGTTAAGTTGCAGACATTTTGAGGCACACCAAACCCTGAAGGTATTGAAATCATCCTGAATGCAGGAAGAATCATAACTGTTCCTAACGCACTAGAAAATCTTCACATAGTCTGCGTAGATTAAGACTTTGGAGTGCTTAATCAGAGGGACAATGTCATCAATGGCAAGAATAAATAGCGTACAAACCTCCCGGTGGTGACGGCATTTGTCCAGCTCTTCTGCAGCATAGTATATATGATCTTTTGCCAATATTTATTAAAATATTGTTATATGCACTGTAGTCTGGCAAAGGCTACGTGATGAAAATGAAGTCAAGTTATACAATGCGCATGTCCCGAATTTCGAAAACCAGGGTAGGAATTCTCACGAAATTTGTTGTTTCGGTGCCTTGTAATTACGCAAAATTGTAAAAATGTGTAGAGCTTGAATTTAACAAGTGTGTGTTCAATCGGTTGAAGGAAATGCAAACCGTTTTACAAAATTTTTACTCATGGCAGTCCAAACGCTATGAAGTGTCAAAATCACACGCCAGCTCCCAACCAGGCGACTGAGTATTTAGATGCAAGCTCCGGGGAACGGCATGGGAGAATTACAGATCATGCGCACAAACTTGACATATTTATTCGTTGCTATGAAATATTTTTCTGTTGCCACAACATTTTTTGGGCATGCGCTTTATTTATTGAAACGGTTAGGCAACCAAATTGTGTGAGAATCGCTACCCAGGAAAACTTCAGATGCCGTATGAAGTCAAGGCCGCCTCTGTGGTGAAAATGAATAACGGAAATTGCTAGAACTAAGTTGCTGAACTTTCTGGAATTAAGTTAAGTAGTATGTTTAGAACTGACTGTGAAATTAAAGCGAAATAGTGCAGCCAATCTGAATATGGGGCGCAAACTGAAGGATTTACGTGTTCAAGACTTGAAGGGAGAGTTAAGTAAACGTTCCCTACCTACAATTGGAAATAAATTTGCCCTGGTAGCGTTACTTCAAGAAGCCATGGAAAAGAAAGAAAAGGATCCAGAGGCTTTTACTTTTGAAGATGACCTCGAAGGAGAAATTACTCCAAGCATGACGGATTTTTTCAATGCTCTGTTGAAACTTAACTCATTAATGGTAAAACAGAAAGCATCGATGGCAGAACAGAAAACTTCATCAACCGAATTAAAGTCAGCAATGGAAGAACAGAAGACTTCATCAGCCGAGTTGAAATCGTCACTGGAAGGTTCCGTAAATGAGTTAAAAGCAACGATGAAAGCGTCCGTAACTGAGGTAAAGGAATCGCTGGAAAAACAAAAGTCATCAGTAGCGGAACTTAAAGCCTCTGTTGAATAAGTAAAAGCTGAAAACAACAATTTCAAAAAACAACTGTACAAAAACAATTTCAAAACATAGAAGCCACCGTAGAGAAGAAACTGGAAGACATAGAAAGCTCTATGAAGGTAAATCTTGAGTCCCATATGGAAAAGAAAATCGGTGAACTTAAGTCGAATATAGAGAAGAAACTGAAAGAACAGGTGAAAGATGATATGGACGCAATTAAGAATGAACTAGAGGATGTCAAGAAGCGGCCAACGACGAGTTTATCTACGGATGTGACTGTAAACAAGAAACTTCATCCTCCAACTTTTGATGGTCAAACTCCTGACTGACGAGGAAAAAGCCACAGCTTTAATCATGGCACTTAGAGACGCAGCAGCAGAATCGTTACAGACTATACCGGTAGAACAAAGGTATAGTATTCATCTCTAATATAAGATTTAGAATTGCGGTATGAAAACCAGCACATGTAAGAGGTCGCAGGGAGAAGCAGGGAGAGACGTTGCAGCAGTTATGTGCAGACATAGAAAGGCTGACCATTTGGAGGTAGCCAGAGAAGCATTTATTAATTCACTTGCAGATCGTGACCTGGAAAGAAACCAACGGTGAGGGGTTGGCTTACGCTCTGGCTTATGAGGCAGCAAAACAAGCCTCGAAGAGTACTGTCGGCTTAAGATAAGTAACCAAAATAGAAGATACCTGCTGTCGAGTCAATACATCGGAAAGACGGAGTCGATTTAAATGCTGGAACTGCAACAAAGAAGGCCACTTCCAAAAATATTGCAAAAATGTACGAAGATCAAACTCCCCACAAGATAACAAGAGGAAATCCGGCTCTGGCTGTGGAAAATACAGAGAAAGAGAGCGAGTGGAACAAAGGAGCAATGTAGCTGTAAGCGCCATACCAACTCTACGCTCGCAACAGGGAAACGAGTAAAGACCTACTCTGCGGGGCAGGAGTTTTCCAGTAGAATAGACGCCCCCGCAATCATAATCGACATTAAGAAATTGCAGCGAAATGATATCATCTTAGTAATCAACGGGAGAGTTCAAGAAAAAAATGTACGATTACAGTAGACACAGCAGTTTCCAGGTCTATTCCTTGGTGCGATTATGCTAAAGACAACTGGCTTAGCAACAAAAATCGATACATTTTGAGGACAGCTACAGGAGAATCCGTTAAAGTGTATGGAGAAATATTAATGACGATATCCTTCGGCGACAACCGATTTTCACACAGATTTCGGATAAGTGCATACTTGGTCTGGATTTCATGAGATCACATAACATTCAACTGGATATTGGAAGAGGAATCATGAAATACGACAGAGAGATTTCTATGGTTCTGGGATCAAATTATTATTCGAAGCTGAACATCGTGGCATATGAAGACGTCGAGCTTCCTCCTTGTGCAGAAACCTTAGCAGGAGCAAAGGTTTTTGGTGATCCCGGGAGCTATCGAGTCTATCTAGTATAACCAGATCGAACATAACAAGTAAGAAATGTCCCCGTTAGAAAATATTTAGTAGCTATCGAAGAAAAGAAAGAAGTTTTGGTACGAGTCCTAAATTCCCGTGGAAAAGGCATCAAATTAAAGAAAGGTAAAGTCTTGGGTCATTGCAAACCTGCCGAAGAGATTGTGTTAGCAGTATATTTAGACTTAGATGAAACCAAGCAGCCAAAGAAGGATATCACAAAGCTAACCAAAATGCTATTTCTGTCTAATAAACTGAGCCAACGGGAATATCGTAAAGCCAAGAAGTTGCTTGAAGAATTCGCCGATATTTTTGCACTAAGGGACGGAGACTATGGAAAAACTGATATAGTGCAACATAAAATTGATACTGGAGACGCCCGCCCTATCAAGCAACCACCAAGAAGGTTACAAAGCGAGCAGAAGCAGATGAAATGGTTAAAAAAATGCGTAAGCAAGGTCTAATAGAAGAGTCGAAAGGTCCATGGATGTCAGCAGTGGTGCTAGTAAAGAAGAAGGATGGCAGTACAAGATTTTGTCAAATACCTTGGGCCTGAGAAAATAACTTCAATGAAGAACTGGCCCCCTCCAAAAGATAAACACGAGCTACGAAGCTTTCTTGGGCTAGCCACTTATAACAGACGCTTTGTGAAGAATTTTGCTGATATAGCAAAGGAGTTGCATAAGCTAACGGAGAAGGATAAGGCATTCGTTTGAACAGGAAAAGCAGAAAACAGCCTTAAAGCACTGAAGTGTTGCGCTTTGCAATGCACCTGTCTTTACTTATCCAAAGGCGGCTGAGAAATTTATATTGGATACGGATGCAAGTAATGTTGGGATTGGCTGAAGTAAACTGACACGAGAAGGTGGTGGCATACTATAAAAGAGCTCTATCAAAACAAGAAAGAAATTACTGCGTTATGGGGAAAGAACTGCTGTTTATTGTTGATGCATCGAAACATTTCCATGGACAAAAATCAACTCTCCGAACTGATCATGCAGCTCTAAAGTGGTTGATGCAATTTGAAAAACCCTAAAGGACAGGTGGCAATATGGCTAGAAAGACTGCAATCTTATGATTTCGAAATTATCCATAAGAAGGGTAGATCTCATGGAAATGCAGATGCACTTTCACGACGGCCATGTAAGCCGGATTGCAAATACTGTTCCCGATGCAAGGGAAATTCGACCATATGACTGTGAAAAGAACAACTGTCGTACCCTTGACAGTGCGGAACAAGGAAGAATTTCAAGCAGCTCAACGAGAAGACGAGAATCTATCTCCAATTTTGACTTGGAAGGAGAACTACGAAAGGCCACAATGGAAAGATTTTTCAGACAGAAGTGCAACACTGAAGAGCTACTGGGCGCAATGGAATTCGCTATGTGTTGAATATGGACTATTAAAATGCAAATGAAAAACACCCGACGAGTCATCATGTTGGATGCAGGTATTAGTTCCCAGGAACAACATAAAGGATTTGCTGGAAGAATTTCATAACGGTGCTTCGGGAAGACATCTTGGCGTCAATACGACTTTGGAGAAATTAAGAGAACGATTTTACTGGTTACATATGCGGGAGGATATGGAGGACTGGTGTCGAAAATGTACTGTTTGTACCCGTAGCAAAGAATCTTACATTAAAACGAGACCAGTGATGCAGAAATACAACGTTTGAGGACCTTTTGAGAGAATCGCGATTTACGTTTCGGCACCATTCCCAGAATCAGATCGGGGCAGTGGGTACATTTTAGTGGTAATGGATTATTTCAGTAAATGGGCAGAAGTATATGCGATCCCAAATCAAGAAGCAAAGATAGTGGCCGAGGACTTAGTAACAAACTGGATATGCAGATTTGGCATCCCCAATGAGCTTCATTCCGACCAAGGACGAAACTTAAAATCTCAATTATTCCAGCAGGTATGCGGGATTCTTGGAATAAGAAAGACGCGGACAACACCACTTCATCCACAATCTGACGGAATGGTTGTGCGATTTAATATAACAGTGGTCGAGCATCTAAGAAAAGTGGTAGATGGGCATAAACGGGATTGGGATAGCTACATTCCAATATTTCTACTAGCCCTCTAAAATTGTGTATGGAAGACAGATTCGACTGCCCAGTGATTTGAGGTTCGGAACACTTGAAAAAAGATACTGAAAACATTGAAGAGCACAAAACAGTACTGTTGGTTTAGGGAACTACTCAAAGTCAACCATGGCAAAGCAACCTTTGTAGGCTTTACAAGAAGAAGGTAGCTGCGGTTGGAATCTCCCATTCTTGAAATAACACGAACAGAATTCTAAAAGGAGGTTCGATAGCTAAGTATGCCACCACATCGAAGATGGAATGCATATTTAAAAAGAGTTACAGGAAAGGCTATGACTGCACTCTGATCCTGTTGAAGACTCTTCGATAAAACCTGTGGCCTTAAGCCTAAAATGGCGATCCTTAGATGCGTAGTCACCTAAGCGGCTCTCATATGATGATCAAATGCAGAATAAAGGACAGCATAGTATGCATTACAAAAAGCTTAGAGGACGGCTTGTCTAGGAGTTATGCGTACATGTCCCGATGCAGCTATGAGACCTCTGCCGGACCTCTTTCCCATACATCCATACCTAAAGAAGGAGGTTGTCTCGAGCGCAATAACGTTGCGTAGTTCCAATCTGCTCAAATCAGGCAATCTGACATTTCACAGTAAAATCCTTGAAGAATTCAAGGATGATCCTGTAGTCAACTCAATTTCAAATGCCTCATCCAAAAGGCAAATTTTTTATACACCATTCAAGTTGATCCTTGAAGCAGAGAATATTGGTTTAACAACAGCCATATGTTCAAAAACGGATCTCTTTGGTTTGGTACACGGATGGTTTCAAGATGCTTCACAGAACGGACATCGGAGTGTATGAACCCGGACTAACAAACAAAAGAACATTTTGGTCGAAGTGACAAAAGGATGATATAGTAATTCCTTAGCTGCAGTTGAATGTGTCGGCCTTCGTTCCCAAGAACTCTAGACGTAATTGGTGGCTAGCATGCTATTGCCCATGCTCGCTACGCATTCAGTACAGATGAATTGTTGACTTAGCAAGTATTAGGATAAAGTTTATCAAACAATTCACCTGGTTACATGTCCTTGGCCAAAACAAAAACGACCAGTCAAATTAAGTTATATTTGCGATAGAACACTCGCTGGACTGCCCGTACCCTCCACTATTGGTCGACAGAGCGTGGTTTCATCGAAAAATCGTCTTCCCCACCTTCCAAACAACGCTTGTAGTTTTGTGCTGCCAATCGTTCTTCAATTCTCTCGTCTTACGAGAGCAACTTTAATTTCGCGGACAGAAGTTTACCAACCCGAGTGACTACCAACCAAACTCGTCGCCAAACTCAATGGATGATACGTGCCCGGATTGAATCTCGTCTCAATAAATCAGTCAATCTGAAGGTTTCCAACATCCCTCCAATGGCTAACGTTTCAATAAATATTCTTATTTGCACGCCATTGGTGCCAAAATTTAATAAATTCTTCTATTAACTGCTCCGAATTCAACAAGTTATGGTTGAAAGTGCAGTAAGCAGTTGGCTTTTTGACCATTGTGCTAGTCGCCACAACAAGAAGGTGATCACTTAATGAACACACTTCATAAGTGTCACTGACAAAAAATATAAGAAGACTAGACGAGACGTAAATTCTGTAAATTCTCCATCCAAATGGATCCATTGACATTTTGGGAAACCGCTACGTATGACCTAGGCGTTGGATTAAGCCAATGGTAAACATCCACAAGGTTGCTATGTCTGTCTAGGCGGCGTTTACTGAGTTGAATTCAACTCCACAATGACGATCAATTTAAGAATCTACTGTATAGTTGACGTCAATTTTAAAGATATCCTCAAAACCGGAACTCGTAATATGCTATAGATCGACATTATCCTCACATTAAAAAAATCGCAAGAACTCAGACAATGACATTCATAAAATCGCAAGAACTTAGACAATGATAAAGACTCTTGTCCAAGAGAATTCCCGAGACTTTATTGAAGAGGCGCTCGCACATCGTCACCGCATTAGGTTTTTTCTTCTTTTTGGCGTCTGCCATGAGGTACTACAGTTGCGGCAGGATCCTGGCTGGATCCGCAAGTTCTTTCCTGAGGATGGCCAGAATCCCGCCTGTGTTCTTCTTACAGTAAAGACTCTTCAGAAGCGAGCAAATCTTCTCCCTCGAAACCTCCACCAAAGCAAGTTATACATCAAAACGGCTTCTGATCGATGTGGAATTTCCATACGATTTATATGATGTCACTGCTGCTGCACTCGGTACGCAAAGTATAACCTCTTCCCTAAAGACCCTCCCATTACTCACTGCTTTTTTCAGTGGTGGCATGACCTCCTGGTCAGGCTTTTCGTTCGTCCTCTTTTATTTTGACTACAATTGTTTGCTCCAAAGTGGCGTCAACCACTTTCCTGAGCCTCTTAGGATACTCAGCAATAAAGTGGCCTGCCTGATGCAAGTATAGCATTTTGCTTCGGTGCTTACCTCAATCCAGGGTATTCACCCAGCAACACTCCGGTAAAAGCCGTCTGAAAGCACGTATATATATAATAATTTTTTATATGTTATTGTATATAAAACACTTTATTTTAAACACATGGTTCAGTTCAAAAATCAAAATCTGAATAATGCCAGATATTCTAAGTTTAATAATAATTTTTTTTATTTAAATAGGGCGCTTTATTTAGCGCAAACATTATAACTTTAAAAGTGTAAAAATTCTATAAAAGAGATCACAGAAACTAACTAATATAAAAAATTCATATAAAAAAAGGCTCAAAAAGTCAGATTGGAACAATAAAATACTTAAAAATGAAAAATAACATATTTCAAAAGAAGAACAAATAACTAGGAACTAACAGAATAAGACAAGAACGAACGTAGGAGAACAAAGGGCACAAGGTGTAGTATCAAAATGTACAAACGAAAACTAAAACATCAACGAAAAATTTAGAAAGCCACCTGGTAAGTGGTAGCTCCAAGAAGAGTTCATTAGAGTATTGACAATATTCTTAAAATAAAATCTAACTATCAAAAAATTTATCGAAACCGATACCGGGAATTTTGGATAAATAGAACACTAAACACTAAGTGTACCTGGGGATAGACGCACCAACGGGCGAAGTCACTGATCGAGAACCCCTGATTGATTGCAAGCAGAGACACTCTCCGCAGTGAAGTTCGCCGCTTTTCTGCTCACCCGGAACACTCAGTTTGAAGTGTTCTAGGCGAACCCACGAACATTTTGACTGCGAAAGAGTCCGGCGGGAACAGTCTGCAGAGTCATGGACATCTGGAAACTGATCCCATCATCCTCTCAGTTCTACTCTCCCAACGGGAGACTCACCTTTCCCGCAGCACTTGTAGGAAATCCAAAGCTGAAGCTTCATGGAAAAGATACAAAGCTGCGGCCTATTGTCACCAGCAAAAAATGAGGCTACTATTCTTCATCGACGCTAGCGGCTGCCAGGTACAGTTGAATGTGTCAGCGTTCATTGCCCGGAACTCGAGACGGAGTCGTCTGCTCAGCCTGACAATGAAGTGCCTTTTAAGTGCCCGTGTATTTATCTGTGGTTAGTGGTATGTTGCCCATTATTGATCCGCATACAGTACAGATGAATTGTTGATTAAGCAAGTGTAAAGGAAATGTTAATTCAACAATTCACTTGGTTGCATGTCATTGGCCTTAACAGAAACGACGTTCAAGTTATGCCGGATGACGGGCATTTTAGCTGGCACAAGTCATACAAGTTTCATCAAATCGCATAAGGCTCGGAAAGTGAAATATCTGTGAAAAAGAGTTCCTTAACCGACATAAACTCTGCAGACTCTTTGAACTCTTTGGCGTATGTTCGGCAGCTGATTTGGATGCACAAGGCTATGACGGAGCAGTTTGAATGCTTCCTCAGAGTATCTGCTATTCGACGGATAACTGTAGACCACTACGCTAGTCACCCCTTTGATTACTCTCAATTCTACCCCGAGATGTGCGCGTCATCTATTAACACCTAAGTGTTTCGCAGGTATCACTACTAGGAAGAGATAGCGCAGCCGACGTGTTATAAGTGTGATGAATGGCGTGTGCGGCGGTTGATTCACCACGAAAGTGTTTAGCGCCTCTATACCAGGTTCCTTGGTACTAAGTTGGCTAAAACGCTCTCGCGCTCTATCGACCAAATCGTCTAATTGTGTTGTATTTGGGTGTATAAGTACGTTCCCAAAAGCATCAATTATGTCTCCGAGAACTGTAAGCTGTTCTGTGTCGGCCGTTACACCTCGACCATAACCGAACACCGAATCCACTAATTTAGGATTCAACCTGATCAGAATTGTCAAATATCCCCATACCCAGTTTCATCCCATTGTAAATGGAACGCTGGTTTTATTCTGCCCTATGTCCATGTACGTCCTTCAGCGAAAAGGAGTACAATCTATCCCGCTACGAATTCACTGATCTGCAGAGTTTCTGCAGAGCCATACGGCTATTACGTGTTTTACCATCGGACCCTAACACATATGTAAATACTTCAGGCAAGTATTAGTCCATTTAATGTCGACGCGAGAATCTGAATGATTTCACCACTTCCCACAAAATAGGCTTTGGCTTTTGCTTAGGTTAAACCTAGTATCTACCAATCGCGCATATTGTTCGAAAACTCTACGAGCGACATCCTCTTTCGTAACGAAAATAAACAGGTCGTCAGCATGTGCTAGAATAAATAGCCTTATAGTAGTGTATGTTAAGTGCACTGACAACGGACAATCCTGCCTGATATTCCGACGAAACGGAATAGGAGACAATATATGCTCATTATGCCTTCTGAGAATCACTGAATCCCTATCGCAACACATGGAGAACTCTCATCAAGTACTCGTGCGGGACGCTTGATCAAACGAGATGATGGACATCTGGGATACAGTCTTTTCATGGTAGGCGAAACAATGCTTTGCTACGACGATGTATGTCGTACACCTGGAATGCAGTAGGATTGTTCCGGATGTATTACCGAAGCTGAGCTTACTATAGTTCCGAGTGCTTTTCAAGCTGTATTATAGTCGACATTACACAGCGTTACTGACCGCCAGTTCCCCAATCTCTGAAGATCTCCCTTCTGGGGTATTAGACGCATAACGGATCTCCGTAAACTTGAGGGAAATACGTTACGTTTAACCACTGTAGAACTGAAGACATCCAATACGTTTAGAATCAAAAGATAACTGAAATGTAGAAACAATTCTGGGGTTAGAACATCTGAATCAGGAGAAGTATGACGGCGAAGAACCTTCGTGGAGGTGAGCATATTGTACCAAGCAACCAAAGAAGGACGTTAAACAGCTAACCAAAATGATACTTCTAATAAACTTTGCCAAGGGGAATATCGTAAAGCACAGAAGTTAATTAAAGAATTTGCAGATTTCTTTGCAACAGATGATGAGGACTATGATGTACATAGTACAACATAAAATCGACACAGGTGACGCCCGACCGATTAAGCAAGTGCTAAGAAGATTACCGCTAGCCAAACGGGAAGAAGCAGACATCATGGTTGAAACAATGCGCAAAGAAGGACTAAAGCGGAGTCAGAGAGCCCGTGGATGTGCCCAGTGGTGCTACTGAAGAAGAAGGACGGGAGAACGCGATTCTGCGTAGACTATCGTCGAATGATGTTACAAAGAAAGATAGTTATCCACTACCTCGAATAGATGACACGCTAGATAATCTGTCAGGATCCAAGTGGTTTTCGACGTTGAACTTAAAAAGCTGATATTGGCAAGTCGAGACTATCGTCGACTAAATGATGTTACAAAGAGAGATAGTTATCCTCGAATAGATGACACGCTAGATACCCTATTAGGATCCAAGTCGAGATTCATCCAGATGACAAAGAGAAAACCGCATTTTCGGTGGGAAGTGGATTATCGCAGTTCAAGGTAATGCCCTTTGGACTTTGCAATGCCCCAGCAACATTCGAACGCTTAATGGAGTGCGTTTTACAAGGTTTATCTTGGAAAAACTGCCTGGTATATTTAGATGACATCATTGTAACTGGCAGAGGTTTTGAAGAACACCTAGAAAATTTACGGGAAGTGTTGAAGAAACTGAAGTCAGCCAAACTGAAACTAAGCCCTAAAAAATTTACCCTCTTTAGAGACCAGGTCAAATATCTTGGGCATGTGGTATCAACAGAAGGAATAAGCACCGATCCTGAGAAAATAGCTTGAGTGGAAAACTGGCCCACTCCACAAGATAAGCACGAGCTGCGAAGTTTTCTAGGACTAGCACCAGAACTGTTGGCTATTGCTGATTCAACGAAGCACTTTTATAAATTCCTCTATGATTCACCCTCCGAACAGATCATGCAGCGCTGAAGTGGTTAATGCAATTTAAAAATTCTGAAGGACAAGTAGCGCGCTCCCTGGAAAGACTTCAATCCTATGATTATGAAATTATTCATAGGAAGGGTAGATCCTACCGAAATGCAGATGCACTTTCCCGTCTGGAATGAAAATGCAAAGAACAACTGCCGTACCGCCGAGGATGGAACAATGAAGAATTTCGGGCAGCACAACGAGAAGACGAGAATATTTCTCCAATTTTGGCGTGGAAAGATAACAACATAAGGCCCCAATGGAAAGATATTTCCGACAGAAGTACAACGTTGAAGAGCTACTGGGCGCAATGGAATTCGCATTGCGTTGAAGATGGAATATTAAAACGCAAATTGAAAACGCCTGACGAGTCATCATGCCGGATGCAGATATTGGTTCCCAGGAACAAAATAAGGGAGGTGCTAGGAATTCCATAACGGTGCTTCAGGAGGACATCTTGGTGTCAATAAGACTTTGGAGAAATTAAGCTAACAATTCTACTGGTTACATATGCGGGAGGATGTGGAAGACTGGTGTCGAAGATGAACCGTCTGTGCCTGTAGCTAAGGATCTCACACCACAACAAGGGGAGCTATGCAGCAAGATAACGTAGTAACACCTTTCGAGAGAATTGCGATTGATGTTTCCGGCCCTTTTCCTGAGTCAGATCGAGGCAACCGATACATTATAGTGGTAATGGATCACTTCAGTAAATGGTATATGGAAAACCAAATTAATAAACAAAGATAGTGGCAGAGGAGTTAGTAACAAACTGGATATGCAGACGTGGCGTTCCCAATGAGCTTCATTCTGACCAAGGACGAAACTTTGAATCTGAAGTATTCCTGAAGGTTTGCGATATTCTTGGAATAAGAATGACGCGGACAACATCACTTCATCCACAGTCTGACGGGATGGTTGAGCGGTTTAATAGAACAGTGGTCAAACATCTCAGAAAAGTAGTAGATGAGCACCAACGGGATTGGAATAGCTACATTCCGATATTTCTACTAGCTTATCGAACAGCCGTCCATAACTCAACGGGGCAGGCACCCTCTAGAATTGTGTTTGGAAGGCAGATTCGACTGCCCAGTGATTTGAAGTTTGGAACAGTTGAAAAGGATGCTGAATCCACTGAAGCATACATAACCATACTTCGGAAGCGTCTCGTAGAAATCCATCAACTGGCAAGAAAGAAACTCAAGACATCCAGCGACAGAATGAAAACACGATACGACATCAGAAGCTTCAACAGCAGTGGGAAGGACCCTACAAGATCCTTACGCGCATCAACAATGTAGTGTACAGGATACAGCGGGGACCGAAGGACAAAAAGAAGATCGGGCACATTGACATTGAGATACAACTATTCCAGACGAACAGTTCTAAGAGGGGGACAGTGTAACATGCACTGTAGTTTGGCATAGGCTACGTGATGAAAACGAAATGAAGTTATACAATGCGCATGTCCCGAATTTCGGAAACCAGAAAAACGTCAGATGCTGTATAAAGTCAAGGCCGATTCGTACCTGTGGTGACTTAGTGTGGTGGAAATGAATAACGGAAATTGCTAGAACTAAGTTGCTGAACTTCCTAAAATTAAGCTAAATAGTATAAATAGTAGTAGTAGCCTAGTGAGTCAGTTTTATTATAACCCGTGAAGTGATAACTGATAATTAGAAAAGTGAAACGTTGCTATATTGTGAAGAAAACGTGTAAAGGAAATTGTAAAGAGAACTAATTAAGTGAAGACCAGGGTTCCGAATCGATACAAAATATCGCTCCGCTCCACGTATCGATTCGGCCTGTAGCGTTATGAAAATATCGATCATCTCCGGAGCGAACCGTTATTTTCCAAGTTTGATATCGAACCGCTCCAGAGCGGATCGTTATTTTCCAAGTCTGATATCGAACCGCTCCGGAGCGGATCGTTATTTTCCAAGTCTGATATCGAACCGCTCCGGAGCGGATCGTTATTTTCCAAGTCTGTTATCGAACCGCTCCGGAGCGGATCGTTATTATTTTTGATTTCAATCGAACCGAACCGCTCCTGGAGTGATATTGAATCGATTCGGAGCGATTAGAATATCGGAAAATTACCTTTTGAAGGTACTGTGGTGGCTATGGAGGCTGGCTCGCTCCCGCCGGCTGAAGCTGCTGTAGCAGTCCTGGATGAGGGTTCCATTAGTAAAATAACAATAGCACTTTTAGCTGCGGCGGTGCAGAGATGGTAGACTCTTCGGGCTATGTATGATGGTAGACCCTCCGGGCTATGTAACAGTTCGGGAAGGTTCAAAGCAAGGTCCGAGCTTCTCCAATTCAAATTGGTGCTGAAGGTCTTGGCCAGGGCATTCTCCGCTCCAGTCGGGAAGCATACACTTCCGGACGGGTTCCAGATCTTGGATTTACGTGAGTACCGAACCAAACCGTCACGCCTGCCATCAGCATGGACATTTTGCTGCGGATTTTCCTAATAGGCCCGAGAAAGTGACTGCAGTCATTAAGGAGAGCAACTGCGTCCCAGCAGTAGTTGTCGAAGCAGAGCCTACGCCAAGTGCTTCGACCCCGAATTTTAGTCTTCATTATAAGAAGAGCGGGAAAGATTCTCAACATCCTGAAACAAGAGCTTGGGGACCCATCTAGCATTCCTCCCCAGTTGAAGCTCTTGATGACCCGGGCGAAAAAAACGTAGGAAATATAATGAGGTATCGAGGTGCGGGCTCCTTTTCAATAAGGTCTAGGATATCCTCGAGGAAGTTCTTCATCCTTAGTGTCGAACTATCATTGGCTGAGTTTGAATATTTCCTGAATATGCAAAATAACATCGCCTCAGTGCACCCACATGCTTGCACGTTATATTGATGACATTAAACACAGGAACACTGACACCGCACTAATACAGGAGACAAACTTTACTCAAGGCACGTTTACACAATTATAGTAAAATACTATGATCTACAGCTCCGCATAGACGATCTGGTATGGCAATACCTGTGTCAAACTATTTCATGTAGTCACAGATATTTGCTCAGGTTTCGCGTCTTCCTAGAACATGCACCTGCCGCAAGGCAGGTAATGTCCTCTCGCATCTCGCGAACTTCGGTGGTGATTCACTTAACCGGCATTCCCGAGTTCAATTTAACTCAGTCAAAGCGGGACGATTGGGGAACTTAGTCAGGCAGCTAAAACTAGTGGATGTATATCATTGGCTCAACTGATTAGGTCATACACAAGAGTTTCTCGAAATGTCCACGGCAAACTTTCAAGACAGGACAGGCATTCTTTCTTTAGTGTAACTCGTTAGTGTAACGAAGTATGTTCACTTAGTTGGGGTGATTAGCACTTTAGTCGAAAGGCGAACCGCTTACTGTACTTACAACACTGACTTGTTAAATTCAGAGCAGTTCATCGAATAGTTTATTCAGGTGTTGCATCACTTGCGAGAAAGTAAAAGTGACTATTCGAACCTTAGTCATTGATGGGATCTTAGAAGTCTTCAGATTCGTTCATTTATTGAGACATGGAGACGAGCTTGCGGATTATATTCGCAACTACTACAGACAGCTATACGGTGCACCGACGTTGCCTGTGTTTGGGTCAGTCGTCTGCTGGATTTAGCAATTGTAAGAACAAAGCAAATTGAACAATTTACCTGGTTGCTTCCTGGATACAACAGAAACGACGTTCGAGCTATGCCAAATGCTGGGCAGATTAGCTGGTACAAGTCACAAACCAGTTTCATCAAATCGCACAAGGCCGAGCAAGTGAAATATCTGTGAAATAGAGTTCCTTCACCCCCAAAAACTGTGCAGACCTTTTAACTCTATGGCCTATGTCCGACAACTGATTGGTTTGAATACTACATCAGGGTCTCTGTAATTGGACAGATAACTGTTGACTGCTCTACTAATCACCCTTCCGGTTACTCCCAATTCTACCCCGAGATGTACGCGCCATCTATTAACACCTAAGTGTTCTGCAGGTATCACAATTGCGAAGAGATCGCGCAGCTGACGTATTGTAAGTATGGGACTGTTTCGGGTGTATTACCGAAGCTATCACTGAGCTTAGTATAGTTCCGAATGCTTTGCAAACTACCTTATAGTCGACATTGCACAGCGTAACTAACTGGCCTCCACTTCCCAAACCTAGGAAAGATCTCCCTTCTTGAGTATAAGAGGCTTAACGGATCTGCGTTAGCAAAAATTCCGAGGCAATCCGATCCGCATACGGCTCTTCGGGCTCGACGGATTAATTAAGATACTACTTTCAGACGCAAATGTTCACAATGTTTATTCATTTCACTAATTAATTATTTCAATAATTTCTTTACACGTTTTCTACACAATACACCGTTTTACTTATTTAAGATTATCACTTCACTGATTAAAATATAACTCAGTATTCACAGTATTACATGTTCTCTAATTAACCAGGCTGCTACTCAGCTCTATTTATAGTACCCAGCTAAATTCTAGAAACATGTGCCACTTAGTTCTAGATGATTAATTAAGTCACAATTTTCAATCGCAAATGTTCCAAGTTTTTACTCACTTCATTGATTAATTCGTTTCACTATTTTCTTTACACGTTTTCTTCACAATACACCGTTTTACTTATTTAAGATTATCATTTGACTGGCTAAAATACAACTCGCTATTCAGACTAGCACATGTCTTCTTCGCAGTCTAAATCACGACTTAACTAACCAGGCTGCTACTCAGCCCTATTTATAGTACTCAGCTTAATTCTAGAAACTTCTGCCACTTAGTTCTAGATGTTTCCATTGCACATTTTCACCACACTTATTAACCATAGGTTCGAATCGTTTTAAAATTTTTACGTTTGACATTTCGTTGCCTTGATTTCTGGCCAGCTGCAGCGCGCACATTACACGGTTCAATATTTCGCTTCTCGTGGCCTACCTCGTGCACGTAACAATATTATTTTAAATAACGGCAATTATGATGAAATGGAAAAATAAATTTTACTAGTGTGACTATCGGTGTGTTTGGACATAATATCTATGTTTTCCGTTTATCATTTGAGGAAGAAACTATATCACATCGCTAAGTATAAACGCATAACATCGTCACTGTAAATAAAAAAATATTCTCCGAGTAATGAAATGTTTTATTTGAAATTTCAATTAAAATAATGACTTCAATATTGGATAGTCACATGAAGTGAACAGAAAGTCGACACACAATGACAGCACATGAGTAATTTTTCGTATGTATCACTAAGCTGGTAATAGTAAAATTTTGAACATGTGCATTTCCAGAAGACGAGAAAGTCAGCGAAGAGAATCTTATCGACAGGACCAAAGATGGCTATTCCGCTAACAAAGAAAGAAATCCCTATACCAAATATCATAAAAGACCTAGAGTTTAATTTATCTGAAAGCAACATAACGGAGGATAGCAAAACAAGAATGAGAAGCGAAGCAATTAATATAATAACAAATTTTTATAACAGAATCAATAATGATAGAAAACAAAATACGATCATAAAGTACTATAACATCACAAAAAATTTTCTTAAGACTAATAGTGATTTATACGTATTGAACAGTGATAAAGGTAATTCTTCAGTGATTATGAAAAAAGCTGAATACATAGCAGCAATGTCCGATTTGCTTAATGATAGTAATATGTACAAAATATTGGATAGGAATCCAACGACAAAATTCCACAATAAAGCATTAACACTGGTTGACAAACTGTTTGAAAATGATAGTATTACGAAGGAACAGCACGACAGAATAAGAAAGGTGAATCCTATATCTCCGAAATTATATGGTATGAGGAAAACACATAAACAGAATTTAGCTATGCGACCGGTAGTATAATGTATTAATAGCCCTTCGTACGCTATTGCGCGGTTTATTCACACTATCCTTACACCATACGTCAATACGTTCGAGTTTAACATAAAAAACTCTAAGGAATTTGTACAGAGCATTTGGAACATACAATTGCCACCTGACTATGTGCTGATCTCGTTGGATGTCATATCGCTGTTCACAAACATACCAAAAGAGTTATTTTTTCAAATCATGAGAGAGCAATGGCAGTCAATTTCAGAATACGTAAACCTTGACATAGAAATAATAATGGAACTTATTAGTTTTATATTTGAGAACAGTTACTTTAAATTTAATGGCAAGTTCTATCAATAATTGGATGGAAGTGCAATGGGTAATCCAGCTAGCCCAATAATTGCTAACATCGTCATGAATTTCGTTATTAAGAATGTCCTGAATAAACTGGACTTTATAATACCTTTTTTCAAATTATATGTAGATGATTCAATTTTAGCCGTTCCGAAAGAGAAGGTGGACTTAGTGGTGAAGTGTTTCAATAGTAAAATTCAGTTCACAGTAGAAGTTGAAAACAACGGATCCTTACCATTCCTAGACACATTAGTTAATAGAGAAGAAAATGGCACACTAACTACGGATTGGTATATAAAACCGAGCAGTTCAGGTAGGGTACTGAACTTCTTATCAAATTGTCCTATACAATATAAACGCAATGTAGTCTTAAATATGATTAATAAAATTTACAACATTTGCTCTGCTAAATACATAAATACAAATATATATCGAATGAAATAAATATTGAAAACTAATAACTACCCATCTTACTTTATTAATCAAATCATAGTGAAATGCCAACGTAACATCAATAATATTAATAGGATTAATATGATAGAACAGACGAATATGATAGCACAACAGCAGACATATAAATATATCAAATTTCCTTTCGTATCGCATCTTTCGTATAGATTGGGAAGGCTATTTTCAACCGTTCCAAACACAAAAGTGGTATTTTATAATATAAAAACAATGCGGAATCTTTTCACTCACATCAAAGATCGTGACGAGATGGATTCCCTATCTCACGTAGTTTACAGAGTAGATTGTAGAGGTTGTGACTCGTGTTACGTTGGCCAAACGAGACAAGTACTAAAAACTAGACTAAAACAACACCATTACGATTGCCAAGATAAAAATAAAAGCAAAAAAGAAAAAACAGCACTCGCAAAACACCATTTTGAGAGTGGCGGTCATGTTTTTAATTTCAGCGAGGTTAGCATTTTAGACCGGGAAACTAACTGGCAGAAACGTAACATAAGTGAAATGATACAAATACAATTGAACTCTAATAACATTAACTATAGAACGGACACACAAAACTTAAACCCTATCTACAAATTCCTCTTACAGAAGTACACAGAAAACAAGAGTAGCTGATAACAGCTCAGTATTTTGCGATTCTCCAGAGACGATGGTCGGTTGTTCTGTATTTGTAATAGTTAATAGTTTCAGATTTAGTAATAATTAGCTTAGTTGTTGCCAATGTTTTTCTATGATGTCTAACGTAAATTTTTGAGAGGTGATATATAAAAGTAAATATAAAGGATTTCTTGAGGTATAACATACTTTATTGTATAGTTGACTGTTATATTATATTCCATTTCATTTTTGTTGTTATACAGCCATGATGAAACGTAAATAAACACGCGAAACGTAGGCATAAGAGGATTAACGGTGTTTTATTTATTATTTTTGGTCCCCATACCAGCAACAATTGAACAACAGTAACACAATAAAATTAATGTTCCAACTTGTGAAGAAAATAACTATATCTGTTATAAGGGTTCCGTATCTCAAACCGACAAGGCGGACAAACTATTTCCGGCCACTTTTACATAGGCAGAGGTATTCCATAGTACACAGAAAAAATTTAGTTTTAATTTGATATATAAATTATAAATAAACATACGTCATGAACGTATAAATATAACAAAGTAATACCTGTTTACACCTGGCTGCGAAGAGGTTGCGGCGAAGTGCGCAATAGCAAGCATAACTTTTCAAGTTTTTTACAAATATTGCTGTGAAGTGGATTATATTTTATTTAAAAAACCAAACATCAATTAATATTACTTTAAAACTAGCGGCCACATTTTGATAGGCACCTGGGCAAAAATATATTCATAAATATTTGTAAAAATTAGATTTTGATTAAGAACAAGATGAACGTAGTAATCTTGCAGCCGGATCTCATACTGTTACAACATCTTGGTCGAAATAGGGAACATACATTCATTCTTTTCTTATTGCAACCACCAAGATTCAAAAATGAAAAGTAAAAGCACTTGTTTTAGATTTAAATAACTTTCCTATTAGACTTGTCATCTGACCTTTCATAAGGTATAATTTTTCTAATAATATTCTGAACTTAACTTCTTGAACGATGTCCATCTATAAAGAGAAGAATTGAAAACTTAATCTATTAAGCAGAATTCATTTAATCAAATTGTCTTTAATTATCACTTCATTCTCGATTGTTAAACTTTTCTTCAATAACAACTTACAAATATTCTTTCCGTTGTCAGTAACAAGTTTGCGATGAGGGATTATATTTAGGATAACGTTTTCTGGAGTTTTATTATTACGTGCACTCAGAAAAATCAATCAAAGAAATTTCATTTAGAACAATTGCATTTAATTTTTCTCAAATGAGTACAATTGTAAAAAATTGAGTTTTAGTAAATTAAGCCTTTATTTCAAGTAGCAGCAAATTGAAATAAACAGTAACAGAAAGTAATATGTAAATTTATTTACGACAAATACAGAAAAATCATTTTTTGTAAATGAACTTGGCTGAAATCTTTTACAAATAATGATAGTAAGCAGTCCTTATTTGCCACAAATAAGCAGTACTATTGAAATCGTTTATGTCAAATAACCCGGATTAACTTCATTGACGGCGAATATAAAAATTCGTTCAATTCATTTAATTCAAATCCTACATTTATATGTAGTAAATGTTTCTTAGCACCTAGAAGTAAAATAGTGTTAAGTTACTAAAAAATTTAGCTCTTTTCATTATAATCCTATAAATAATACAATTGCAACGTATATATGTATACCTAAGAGAACTGATGCCTCCATATAATTTAAAATTATCGGATGATGATATAATGATCTTAATTTTTTTTCATTTACATATTATAGTTGTATAAAATCAGTTGCAAATTATGTTTCGTTAATTTATTCTCTTAACGGGGGCAACCAGCTTAGGAGTACGTTTTTTAGTGATTTTCATGATTTTTTTTACATGAATAGAATTTATACAAACTTTGGGAAGAATTTATACATATTTATTTTCAAACAAATATTTTAGAGTTAAACAAAAGGCTATAACTTTTTTGCCTTATCTTATAAATTTTTTGAAATAACAAATATTCTTTAAACAATGATATTACCCCAAACTCGGGATCATATAGAGTGTAATTATATAAAAAAAACTATCACTTTTTAAAATTATAGGTTAGAAACTATTTACGCTAGAGTTTACACAAGTTGAAAAGAGGTTGTCTTGAGAAAAACGGCTTGAAAATAAATTGTATACAAGAGCATTTGTCGATGCCCCCTTCACTTCCAATTATCTCACAGGATATTAGTATTGAGTCATTTGCGGGACTTAAATGAGGGACACTTACTTAACCGCTCAAATCATCAGAAGGAATGGAAATTTTCATTCGAAACTTTGGGAAAATATTCGTGAATAATTTTACAAACAAGGTTTGGAGTAAAAAAAAAAAAGGTTTTTTGATTTGATTTTTTCTAAACTCGTTTCCTCCCTTAAATTAAAATTCGTTTCCCTGAGTTTAGACCTTAAGCCTGAAACACATTGCGATGCAGTGCAGTGCACTGCACTGCATTGGAATTTAGAGCTCATGTGTTTCCATCTGGCAATTCACATTCACTACACTGCATAATTTAGGTTAATTTCTAAAAACACTGCGAAATGCATCAGTTCACATTTGTTTTAAAATAGCATAACGGGCAAGAGCAATTTAAATGTGGCGAACAATTTGGTAATTTAAACCTGGGCTCCAAAACGTTATAACTTTGTATCAATTAATATATTTTTTCATTATTTTTAGTAACAAATTAATTTCGCATTAATTTTCAAAACACTGCACTGCTTTCAATGTGCTTTACAGTGCGAACACTGTTTCGGCACTGCACTGCATTGCAATGTGTTTCTGGCCTTATTTTTCCAAAATTTTGTCAGAAATGAAGATCCCATAACTCTCATTTATGGTGAAGCTTGTATCCGAAGTTTAGTTGTGGAGAATTAAATTAATTAATTTAAATTTTGTGATGATTTGATAATTTTTTACATTGCAGTTACTTATAATTCGTTCCTGTAAAAGCTTAAAGTAGCTCTCGTTCAATTAATGCAATTAATACATATACCTAAAAATATGAAAATTTAGAGAGCAAGTTAATAATTTTCAACTCCTTGAGTTGAGATTCATTTGTTCCCTAGAGAGACAGCAGTTATGCGAAGATACTTTTAAGGTCTTCGTCTATCAATAACCTGGACAGGGTAGTTTATTTCAATTGATGTTTTCCGTTATATTTATAAAAAAAAAAATTATCGGAAAAAAATAATAATAACTGGTTTTATAACCTGTAACATAACACCTCTATAGTTTTTTAGAAGTGTATATTACTTAAAAAGCTGTTCATTTGATATTGCATTCTTTTGACCTAATACTTCAAGTATATTACTGTAGTACACACAACTATTTTATACTTAACGTGTTCTAGAACGAAAGTATTTTTATTTTCGAATTTTTAAGTATGTAATTCAAGATGCCCAAAACGCAATATTATATCTTTAAAATTCCTGAAGGATTATAAATTCAATTGCAGTGTTGCGTATATATTGCGATCGCCGATAGATTCATTAGAGTGCCGTAGATCGTAATCTACGCATGCTACGTTCGAATGGAGAACGTTACTTAAAAATTTTATATGATTTATAACGTTATGACAATAAATTTGTTAAAAAATGGATAAAGTATGCGACGAATTGATGGTAAGTGAACAAATTTGAGCTCATTATTCATTTATTTCTGATTTTATTAGCCATATGCATTAAACTAATTAACAAAATTCTGCCGAAATATATAGGATAATATTTCGGCTCTGCGAAGTAGACTCTGACGAAATAACTCCTAAATGAAAAAGATTCTAATGAAATATATTCTAACTCAATTTGAAAAAAAATATCTGACATAGAAAAAACTTCTTACAACCAATGAAATTATTTCTAATACAGAAATGGAATACTTTTGAATATGTAGGAGCTATTTCACATTGTAAAAAACCGAACACGAAAAGGAAAAATCCCAAAAAGGTTTTATGCAGAATTAAGCAAAACCTGAAAACATTTCATCCAGAATGAAATAACTACTAGCGTGTTAGTTTCAAGTTTTATTTATTTTAATGGCATAAAGACTGTTTATACCTTTGATATAAGACAAATTAGGGATATACGATATGCCCGCCGACAAAAAGTGATTCTCGTAGATCTCCACGAAATAAACAGAAAGTAATTAATAAAAAATTTCGAGACGTTGATTAAAGTGAAGGAGCAGGCGTCTCTAGTGAAGACTTGAATCTGAACAGTTATCTACGCATGTGGTCGTATAACACAGTTACTTACTACTAGATAAACGACTTCCAACAAAGCAGTGAACAATTTTTGATTTCTTTAATATAATTCCCGCATCGGGCAACACTGACATCAGAATTAAAAATTTGGTTTCCGAGAGACTTTGTAGATAGAAACACGTATTTTTTCTTATGTGCATTTACAAATGTCAAATGTACTTCACTCATTAAAAGATCACAATACATTGACAGTCTGAAAGTTTCTTACGCACACAAGTAACTAACTCACCCAAGTCACTAATTCACATGAATTCGTTTTACTGATGGTACTTTTTCTTACATTTTTACTCTTCGTCAAGATTTGCCGGTACTTTTTTGAGAGGAGTCTGTGATTCTCTCCGGATAAGAAAAAAAATTTTTTTACAGGAGTAAGTGATTCTCTGAAATCATTTTCAGAGGAGTAAATAACTGCACACTACCTGTACTCTTTATTTGTATGTATATTCTTATGACTTTAAATGCTGGATATATTTCGTTTTACTGTGGTGCCAGTGTTACTTTTTAAATTAGCTGGGCAATTTAGGAAGCCGATTATCTAGTAGTAAGTAATCTTTGCCTCAGTCTATCAGGCGGAGATGTTCGCTCCGATCTATCCGCTGGAGAGTCGTAATGTTGGCACTCGACAATCAGGGTCTGATCAGGTGCAAGGACAGTACAACTTTCAATAGAGCTCTGGCGTTGAAGTTAATCCGCAAACTCAATCAGTATACTTCGGTGAACAAGGTGACACTGTCTTGGGTGAAAGAACGCGTAGGAATCAGTGATGCCTGTAGGCTGTGCCTGGAGGAGTGGGAGACTGGGTTGCACATATTGTGCCAGCGGCCTGACTTAGGAAAGCAGAAGGAGGTTGCTGTCGAAACACCACTGGCTGAAGGCCGAAAGGCTCCGAGAGGTGCAAATGCTTGCATTAACCCGCACAATACTAGGTAGGGACGAAAATGGACCTCGATGACGTGGTGTGACCCGGCAAATCGCACACTCAGAAAATGCTGAAAACAAGAAAACATTTTTCGTAGACCTAAATACATTTGAAACAACCGCTATTATTTAATTTATTTAAAGGTAATACCTTTAAATAACTTTTGTAATACATAATATTACTTGAGTAAGAAATTAAGTTCATTCCTGGCAGAGTAGGCATTACCTTTTCGTTTAATGGACTTTATTTCCAGCAAATGTAAAACAATAGTTGCTATAAACGTTAACTATTGGTAAGAAATGGATTTGCAATACCCACTCCCAAATACAATTAGAATCTTTTCAACTGTAGCTCTGTAGCTCATTTGTGGGCAAGGGATAAAAATTATTAACTTGCACACTAATTTTTCATATTTTTAGATATGTTAATTGCTTCCTTTCTTTGCTGTACATCTTTCGATCGAATGGAAGTTACGTCACACTTTTATAAGTAACTGCAATTTAAAAAAATTTAAATAAATTTCAGACAACATTTTAATTAAATTTTATTAAAATATGACATATAAATATATTTAATATAAAGGTAACAAATACAGATAATTAAATGTTTAGAAAATACTTTAAATAAAAAATTTTAATGAAAAATCATTTAACACTTCCGCACAGGAACAACAATGAACTAGCATATAGCCACCAGTATCAAAAACTTTCCCTCCAATTTAATTTCATTCTCTACAACTGAACTAAACAGGATTTGAATAACTTGCATTAAATCCATTTTTTACATTCGCCATAAATGAAGATAATTCGTTTTATTTGACATAAACGATTTCAATAGTACTGCTTATTTGTGGCAAATAAAGTCTGTTCGCTAACATTCTTTGCAAATGATTTCGGTCAAGTTTATTTACAAAAGATTTTTCTTCATTTGCCGTAAATAAATTTACATTTTGCATTTGCTAGAGATGAAAAATAAATGTTTTTTCAATCATTTGAAACAATTGTACAAAGTGTGTGGGAAATGACCACTCGTTTCTGGTAAATGAATTTTTTTGGCGAGGTGTTTTGTCACTACCGGAGACATTCGAGTCTAACACTTATCCGTTCTGGTTTTTTTTGTAATTTATAAAAAACACCAAATCCGTATAAGAATAATAAAATTTCGAAAATTTTAGAAGCTGTCGATTTCATTTAAAACGTTAAGTCTTATTTATATATTATAAATTTTATAATCATTGAGCATCCCATACTCAAGGTAAGGTACTTTATTAAAAAACAAGCTACAATCAACAAATTTTAGTAAGAATGGACCCCACCCAGGGTAAAGCTACCCTCTTGTTAAGGTTCAATTAATTCAACATAAGAAAAATACATCAAGAACTTCAGTAAGAAAAAAAACAGACATCAATCACAATTAAAATTCAACATAGAGCAGTAAATAGTGGTATATTCTTTTCTACTTAAACTTAATAAAATAAAATTGTACAACAGTACATATCAGCTCAAAATATCAACACTTTTAGTTTTTAATAAAATAATTATATTTTAACTTGGCAATAACAATAATTCGTCCAAATTTTTTTTTAATAAGGTTATAGTACTTCCATTTTTCCTTGATGACCGCGAAGTTACTTACGTAAATGCAGTGATCATTTTTTTTTAAATCGATTTAGTGTGAGCTTATAATCAGATTTCGATGACAAATGATGATATTCAAAAAACAGCTATTACAACGATTTGGATTATTTGAATTTACAAGAATGCCTTTTGTTCTAAGAAATGCTGCACAAACATTTCAACAATTTAGGGAGCAAATTATTAAAAATTTAGATTTTGCTTTTGTCTATATTGATGATATTCTAGTAGCCAGTAAAACCGGACCTTAATCATGTAGAACAAATTTTCAAACAACTTTCAGAGTTCGGAAGCAATATTAACCAGAAACTAAGTATTCAGTGTTTGATAGAGAAATTCTGGCTTTATATTTAGCCATCAAACATTTTAGACACTTTTTAGAAGGTCACGAATTTACAGTTTTACAGACCACAAACCACTTATTACCGCAAAATGGTGTAAAACTGCGAGAACAAACAAAGCCAAGACAAACAAAAGGTAAAGGAAATTCAGTAGCTTATACTTTATATAGAGTTTCTGTAGAAAGTTTTTAAAGTACAAAAGATAACAATAAAACAAAATTGTATTTAAAAACTATTGCTGAATTTCAAAACAACACAATGATAGCTAACACATTTTTTTAGAGAGAATTAACACATCTCTTAGTAGCTCAACATAACAGACCAGAAAATTCAAAACCAGTGAAGATTAAATCAAACACTTGTGAGTCTGACCTTTGGAGCGAAATTTCTAGAAAAAATTTAAGACCATACGTACCAGATGGTCTTCGAAAAATTATTTTTAACACTCTCAACTATTTACCTCATCCAGGAATTCGAACAACTCGAAAATCCATAGTATAAATTGGCAAAAGCAAAAATTACCAAAAACACTAAATCAAAAATTGGTAAATTTCAACATTCAGATTTAGTCTTCAAATTGATATTCATATATACTCAAGGTAATAGATAGATGTACTCCTTGGTCAGAGACTTATCAAATAAAAGACATCCAAGCTAGTACGATTATATATACATTATAGAAGCAGTATTTTCTTCGTTTCGGCATTCCATTAGAAATTGCTACGGATCAGGGTACTCAATTCGAATCTAAATTATTCAATGAATTTTAAAAAAATTTTAGATTCACACAGAATCCGTTCTACCCCTTATCATTCACAATCGAACGCAATAACCGAACGATTCCATAGACAGTTAAAAGAAAACACACGCGCTCACAATGGTGAAATTAATTGGGATATACAATTACCTGCATACCTTTTAGGACCACGATTAAAGAGGATTTGCAATGTATGTAGGGACAATCTCTGCACGTTCCAGGAGAATTCATCATAAACAACAATCTAACAATTATATTTTCATAATTAGAAAATGTATAAATAATTTCAAGCCCTCCGATTCTAGAAAACAAAATTCTAATATCTATGTACGAAAAGAAAAAGATACTGAATTTGCTTTCATTAAAATTGATAGATGCAAATCTTCTCTACAAAATCCATACGAAGGTAATTTCAAAGTCTTAAACAAATTTAAAAAGTATTAACGAATCGACTACCGTGGAAAAGCAACAGACGTTTTATTGACAGTTTTGAACCTGCGTTCATTGAACATGAAGAACAAAATATAGTAACAAAAATTAAAGTAACCAAGAAAGTTTCATTTCTATTAAAAAAAATATATTGATATATCATTAATTAACGTATAATTAATTTTACAGTTCAATTAAAAACGGAAGTTTCACTGAGGGGGAGTAATGTAGCGGTTGCTATAGGTATTTAACTTTTATTTATAAATTAACGTAAAAGCGAATTCTTGATTATTAATAAGTTATGAAATAAAATTATTTAAAAATTGACTTTGGCCAATACTGTTAAAAATAATTCGATCAGATTGCACAGAATTTATTCAAGTGCAATCCAAACACTTTGAAAACTAAATTCATCATTTACTTACAGACACATAATTGCTGTACACAATATAAATAAAATTTAAATTTTCATTTGTATTAGAAAATAAATATGGGAAATTTGAATGTATTGTTATATCAGTTTATTCAGTTCTCTCAAGCTCGGATAAGCAAATAAAATATAATAAAAAGTTTAAAATTTAAATACAAAACCAAGGCCTTCGTTATTTAATTTTGGAATAAATTGTATCTAGTCCCTTTATTAAAGGTAAAATCCATAAGGTTTTAGGGTTGAAAACTGAGGCCGACTGAAGGTGCTACGCCCCAGTTGTAGTTCTATAGAAGGAAGTCAATTTCTACAACGAGAGTCTTACTGGCCTCATAAACCCACTTTTCCTTTATAATGACCTCCTTCCAGCCCAAGCTCTGACCCAATATTTGTATTGGTATCATCGACACCCATTTAAGAGGACCACTAATTTTGCCGCAAGTGCTTAAAAGCCAAATATATGCGGCCTTTTTGGTAAATAGACTACGAAATCTACTACAAGAAATCCCTCTGGATGATCATAGGGCAATGTTTTACCAACACTTTGAAGCCCCATTGTGCTGCGTTTAGTATATCAAAGCCAAAAGTAAAATTTTAATGTGCTTATCATGAAAATTTAAATTATATTAATCATCCTGTAGCTCTCAACTGGTTGAGTTGCCGCTCTTCCTGCTCAAATTTTTTATTTTTGCCTAGGTGAGACCTATCACCCCACTTATTTTGGCATACTTTGTGTGAAACTCCCTGCATATGCAGCATTTTCTATCAACCGGACATGAAAAATCTGTTTAATTTTTTTATTTCTCAGAAGTCGATGAAGTGTTGGTAGAACAAGTTTAAGCCTGATTGATCTCTCTATTCCCGACATATAATTATTTATAAATTTCAAAATCCGAGAATTATCGAAAATCATGCATTTCTCCATTATATGACGTCGGGAATAAGGAATTGGGATTTCAGCATATTCTTTTCTCGAGCTCATTTCAATTTCAGATTAAAATTCGAAAAAAATCGATTCATTTTGGGTCAACAAAAACCACTTCGGACATAAATTTTTTTTTTTGCATCACCAGTCGATTCTTGACCGACTGCGCAGCACCAAAACTTCAGAGTGGGTTTTAAAAGGGGCAATAAATGCGAGCGTTTTTTGCATTATCAAAAACTAAAAAGATAAATATTACCTATTTTCAGGAAAATTTCATGAAAATGCTTAATTTTTCTCTTTTACCCTTTGAAAATGCAGAAAACGCTCGAATTTCTTTTCCGTTTTGAGACCCACTGTGAAATGGTGTTACCGAGTTTTTTTTGGGTAATGTTAATCGGCCTGATTTTTGAGAATTCCTGGTTTTTGCAATTTTGAAAACATAATAACTCGGGAATGGAGCGCCCAATCGGTCTAAAATATATATATAGCCAGGCGGCATAATCTTAATTATTAATCCTAACAATATTATTATGTAAAATTTTAATTTGTAAAAACATTTTATGTTTGGTAAATACTCTAATACTAACCTAGTAACAACACGAATTTGTTAATTTTTTAATCTAAAAATGGTTTAATTTAATGGAATAGTATCAACTTTTTATAAAACTCTACGGTTAAAATGGAGTTCATTTAAAACGTCAGAAGAAAACAAAGTTTTATCGTTTTATTCGAAAATGGGCATACTTAAAGCTACTCTTCGTGTAGGGCGGCACATGCAATTTATAATCATTTTTCTACGTGAGCTTTTTTAAAAATAGTTGTTTTCAATAATCAGTTGTAGGTAGTAGTTTTACTGTAGTTTTACTTTTTTAAATTAATTTTAGTAATTTTAGAAATAATATTCATAATTTACCTTAACTGGAATATCTCCTTCGTATCCTTCATTTTTAAATCCTGTTCCAGCTGTCATTGTTTTTTCTATAACGGAAAAGAATTTATTAATTGTAATCAAAAAAATTGTTACATATATATCTATGTATTTATAACTCCCTAGTTGGCATTAATTATTTTGCATGCAAAACACGCCGTATAAGGCAATTCTGTGAAAAACTAACGCTAACTCTAAATATTTGTTTTAAATAAAAGTAATGTAAGCACACATGAGTTTTAAGTAAAACAAAAAAAAGTAAACGAGAATTCTTCTTTGTCGATCCTCTCCTTATCTCCACGCTTTTGTTACGGTCGAATTCGTGTCAAGCGCATTATTTATATTGAATTCCGCTCATGAAGCGGGTTTGCGGTCTCACGTGGGATAAGATGGGGTTTCATATGACGAAAAGAACAAAATAGAAAGAAAATCAAAAGGTTTTTAATTTAAGATATCTGTGAAATGTTAGATAAGTATTAGAAAAATATATTCAGAGGTAAAAAAGGGATTTTTATTTATTTGTAATTTTAACTCAAGATTTCTGTTTTGAAAAACGGAAGTTATTGAAGTTATTGTATATTTTTGACATGCTAGAGATATAAAAATATCACAATATTGCATTTACTTTAAAAAAATTTTCGATTTGAAATTCGTTTAGCTTTCCAGAATTTTTGTTATTACACACTAAGCACGGAAATCGTTCTTTCTGGCGATTTCAACGCTCACAACATCCAGTAGGTCAGACATTGTTCTGTTACAAGCTACGAAGAAATAACTAAACGGAACGGCTATATCGTGTAAAAATCCTGTATGTGAGTGAAGCATCTCGTTTGGGGAAGAAGTATGGGGACGAAAGGGAGACTTTAATTTCTAATGCAAACAATTGCCGGAAAGAAGTTCTTTTACGTAAAATATATTCAAAGTGTGTTAATTTGTGAGACGAACTTGATAAACTGAATCATTATGGAAGTGAAAGTTGTTTCCAAAGTAAACTAAAATAAATAAAATGTCATTGCGAAATTGTGAAAATCGAGTCCATCACCGATTGCCCGGAAAATCAGTTCATACGTAAGTTTCTTCAAAATATTTCGCTACAGATAGGTAGTAAATAAGCTCTAAGCGTGTAAACAAAGTTAATTACTAAGCAATTTTATTTAAAAGTAGTAAGGAAAATTCATTTTCGTTATTGTTTACATTTGGTAATTTTTTTTTAATATAGCTTGAACTTGCTTTAATTTGGCGCAGAGATGTCGTAAATATAATATTTGTACTTATTGTACTTAAAATAAAATTATTTATGTTATTGAAATATTTCCTACTTAGAAAACATTTACTACGGCCATGTTCAAAATGTGTTTGTAGTGGAAAGTGTGTTAGGAGTTGTGAGATGCTTCGGAAAATTGCGTTTATAGCCGTTCCATTTAGTTATTTCTTATGCCATAATCTGCAAGAACTGGTTTAGTATTCGATTCGTGTTTCCACGGAATGCACATACTTTTTTCTAACATCTAAGCCAAAAATTAATTCCGTTTGGTCATGGCCACCTTGAGCAATTTAGAACATTGCCTTAACCACCAATTTTTCACGTTTTCTCTAATGACAACTAATTAAAAAACATAATGCTGATTAGGCTTGACTAAATAAGTACAAGGTGTTTCAGATCTGACGTGCCAAAATGAGTAGGGTGATACATCTCAACAAGACAAAAAAAAAATGATACAGCAGGGGGTAGGGTGATCTCAACTAGGGCTCGGACTGTGATTCCAATAGTTAGTCACTATTCGAATATTCGAATATACGAATATTATTCGAATACACGAATTATTCGTGGTATTTGAATAGACTTATCCGAATAATAAGTATTCGTGCCAATCGAATATATTGTATTCGAATAATTTTCAAATTTAAATGCATTCAATCGTTCTTAGCGTGTCAACGCAATTATATTAAGCTTAAGAACTAACAGAACATTATTTTTATCAAAAACTTCCTGAAAAACGATATCCCACATTAAAAATGCCGATTATTTGCACAACACAAAATCGCGCACTTCATTTCTAAAATGGTAGTATTAAAATACACTGTCTACACTTTAAAAAGTTGAAAGCTATTAGCTTTAAAGTTAGCTAATATATTACACTAAACAGGATAGTAGAAAATACTCGAAACTTTATATGTAATTACAAAACAAAATTTTAAACCATCGGACAATTCACGGTAATCATTTTGACAGTTCGCAAACTAAGGAGAAGAGCTCTCCGTCCTCACCTCGCCTAAAAGAAAAGTGCCGATCACACGTACACGGTTTCACAGATGTGGGGCTTTCCTGTTGTTATATATTCTAAGTGTTGGATAAAAAACAATAATACTGTCGCTGAGATATTGCGCAGTTACATCATCTCAAAGTGCGCAAAATTCTCGATCTTTTAATCAAGCATAAAATCTGTTCTGTTGTACTAACAAGTGAAATGTGAACGTCCATGGTAAAGTTAGGTGAAAGAACGGGGGAGGGGGGGGGGGGGGGGGGGGGGGGGGGAATCACCCTAAAATTCGGACGTCTATTGTTGATGGTCCCTTATTATTAGAAATGATGGAATATAAATATGTGGAGTAAAATACGGTTTACATTGTAATATTCATGGAGTTGCGAATATTCGAATATTATTCGTCGTATTCGCATATTCGCACTATTCGGTATTCGAATAATATTCGCACTATTCGGTATTCGAATAGTATTCGAATAATTCGAATACCAGTCGAATTATTCGAATACCGAATACACTATTCGAATATTCGAATACTATTCGAATATGCGAATACGCGAATAGTCCGAGCCCTAATCTCAACCGTTTGAGAGTTACAGGGTGATTCATAAATTTCAGTTTTTCATGGTATGCACATTACTCTTTTATTTTATCTTTTGATCTACCCAACACAGCGACATCAAACAAACGCTAAAAAACTACTATCGAACTCCGACCATTGCATTTTTATTTTGTATTTTTTTCTGGCAAAAATAACTGGTCCATTTGAACTTTTATTTTTTCAGTTTGTTAAAAACTGTTAAATACTCTTTTATTTTTTGTGGTACAAGTCTTTTGCTGTTTACTTGTTTAGGTAGATACAAATAATAATATTTTTATAGCTGCCAGGAAAAAAATTAAATAGTTTTCAACTCATAGAAAGAAAAAACGCTATTTGAACTTTTATTTTTGCCAGGAATAAAAAAAAGGTCTTCTTAACAGTTTTCATCAAACTGAAAAAATAAAAGTTCAAATGGACCAGTTATTTTGGCAGAACTGTTCTTCTTAACAGTTTTCGTCAGACCGAAAAAATAAAAGTTCAAAAAAAAGTTGCCAGAAAAAAATAAAAGCACTTTTTAATAGAAAAAATAAAAGCTCAAATGGAACTTTTACTTTGCACTGAAAAAATAAATATTCCAAAATAACTGTTAGTTTAAATCATGAATTGTAAGTGTCCACATATACCAGTTAAAGTTTCAGAAAAAAGAGAAAACAGGTAGGGTCCCTAGTTAAAACTTAAAACGCGTTTTTCTCAGATTTGGTCTTTCAAAGTCGGTGATCACTGCAACTCAAAAACTACTCATCCGATCCTTCTCAAATTGTGCACACTTCTTTTAGACATACATTACGAGGTAACAACGTCGAGATTTTGTATTTTTTTATTATTATAATTAATTTTACAACAACTAATTCGCCGATTTTTACCAATAAATTTTCATAAATTGAAAAGTCATTAAAATAAACATAATCTCGACGTTGTTACATTGATAAAATCATAAACTAACGAAATCTTTTTGTTTTTTTGTAAGACTATGATCCAGAAATGAGTTGTGACGATCACCGCAAAGTATCTTTTTTTTTTGTGGATACGATTTCCTGTCAGTCGCTCAATTCACAATATTTTTACCCAAACATTTAAAAGAAAATTCTTGAAATGTTGTACTATTATGTTCTTAACTTAAAAATAAATTTATATCTACCATATTTTCTGTTTGTTTATTTAAAAATTTGGTTAAAATATTGAAAATTAACCCCCCTACCCTGAAAACAAAAGAGGCTCTCTCTAGGCATATAAACTGTCTCTTAGAGAAGTTAAGGTTAAGACGTATCTATAAGGATGCGCGGTGTAGAGATGTGCGATACCACATCGAAATATCGTGGTATTTATAATACCCTTATAATATATCGATAGCTCGATAAATGCTATAAGCGATATTTTTGCATCGATATTCAGATAGAATCGAAATTCGAAGCAACTTTGCAATAAATTTAAAAAAAATCAATCTTTTTTTGAAAACGGCACCACTGATTTTGATTTGATTTGCTTACATGTGACATGATTTACTGTTTTATAGAATTGGTAGATTTATAATCGGAAAAATTGCGAAGAAAAAACAAAAGCGCTTACAAAGGGCAGAGTTCAGATGGTTCGATGGTATACGAGCACATTTAGAGACCCACGGAATTTCAATTAACTATGCTTATTATGTATTTTGCTAAATTAATTCTGAATCCATATTAATTTGAGGCGAATTATTAATTAAATATTTTATATACAATTCTTCAAAAGTAATCATTTATACTTTGAATTATCGATAATTCTTTTACAATCCATCGATACTCCGGTATTGCAACATTCCGAAACGTTGCAAGACCAAGTATCGACAATCTTGCTTTAGATTAAGTTTAACATTAATCAGAACGTTAAACAGTCGGTATTCGCTAGCCCAACGGGTAGGGTAGCAAAAGCTTTTGCTGCCTTTAAAGAATACTCTCATTAGTCCGTCTTTCCTTAAGTTATGTTGTTTCATTGGACAAATCCAACCCGGCAGCTGTCAGAGAAGAAGTTTTAAGGGGGAGGAGGGGATAATTTTTTTTATTAATTTTAAATTTTTTAAATTTTATTTTTTATATTAATGTACAACAGAAGAAGCCTCCACCTCTCCGCTGCGGTTTTGAGCTGCAGCGGCCAGCTACCTGACAACGCTATCAAAAGGAGATTTCCTTGGAACTTCCATTCTTTTTGCCAAATCCCCGAATCCCCCTTTTAGTCAAAGTGTGTACGTGTGCAACTCATTGTACCTGTGCCTTAAAATTCTGTGTTTAAAAGAAAGTAGAGTTTAAAATTTTCCGTTTTGTAGTGTAAATATCATTGAAATTTTTCAAGGCGTTTTTCTCACACTTATCATTTTGAGAGTCGGTGCCCACTGTAGCTCAAAACCTACTGCACCGATCCTTTTGAAATTTTGCACACTCTTTCTTTACATAAATGACGAGGTAATGACGTCGAGTTTTTTTTATTGATTTCTGAATTTTAACGTATTTTAAAATAACAAAACGTTCGTTTTTTTCAATGAAAAATGGAAATTTTGACTTCTAAGTGCAGTAAAAAATTGAAGAATTAATTTAAAAAAACTCGACGTTGTTACTTTCAGAAATTTATCTACTAATAAAATCATTTTGGTTTTTTGATTTGAGATGATCCAATGATGAGTTATGAGGGGCACCGTAATAAAACTACTTTTTGAGACGTCCGCGGAGGTTCGCTGTCAATGGCTAATTTTTTCATAAAAATTAATAAAAATTTCACAGAATATTCTCCAAATGTTACATTATTAAGTAGTAATTATAGAAATAAATATATATTAACTGTATTATCACAACAACAAAAATATTGAAAATATACTTTTTTGTATCTTGTAAAATAATCCAGGCGAATGATTGGCTGTGAAGCATTTTGGCTAGACAGAGGTTTATTTTGGACTTGTTGTGGGTTGGTGATGAGTATAAAATTCAATTTCAATTTTGAAAATAAGGGGAAAAATTTTGGGCATATCTCAATAACCACGAGTCGCACAAAAATTATAAAAATTTTTAAGGATTTTACAGGGTCCAAGGAAGGGCAGTCAAGGATAAGTCACACATATACATACATGTGACAACCATATCACAATCTATAAAATTCTAGAATAGTAAATTTAAGTTTAGTAATAATGTATTTGTGCCAGTTTTTTTAAACAAGTGAATATTGTTACGTTGACCTAACGTAACAATATTCACTTGTTTAAAAAAACTTAAAGCTTTCTTGTGACGAAAAGATTAGTAAAAATTCCTGAAGAATCAGGTTACAGCTAGCTGTCTTCCACTTATTTTTCATCTATTTAGGCTTATAAGAAAGTTATTAATAAAAGCTGGAAATAATTAAATTTGCTACAAAAACTGTACGAGTCACCATTACCAAGTTGCACGCTTTTCAAAATGGTGACTGATCGGGCGGGAGCACAAAGAAGTAACTTTGGTGAATTCAATAACGTTTCTCTTGATGTTTCAAATGCTTCTGATAGAGTCTGACGTCTTGCCTTTCTAGCCAAACGTAAAGCATTTCGTCTTTACACTCATCACTGCACATTAGGCCATGATACCATCTCTCTAATTTCTTAATTTAAATTTCAATTTTATATCAACTTAATGACATCAATTTCTGATTGCATGGATTTAACATATAATATTCTTAAGCCCTCCGTTTATCCCCAGAACTGAAATACATAGCTACAAATAACGCAAACCGACTGATAAGTTATGAATTTTTTTTTAGTTTAATGCATACCATATTTGTTAAATTATTGTGCGCAAAAGCCGTAGTCGGATTTTAAACCAGTTTTAAAAAGAAGTTCGTAATTTGATTTTCATATTTAGGTACCGCGCGCTCTCTGTATTACATTTTTTGTAAGTTGGTACATCTGTGAGTTAAATATTTGTCAAATTTCATAACCCTAGATCAGTGATGTCCAAACCTATGAGCTTCTGAGCTTTTAAATTCGTATATGCACTTGTTTGGCTGTGTTCGGTTTAATATTTTTGCGTTTTTTAATCGTTAAACCATACAAAAGTTAAAAAAATCGTCATATCTAAGGCGTTTTGTAAGCAATTATACAATATCTTAAAATATAAAATCTTTTGCAAACGTTTTAAAGTGCTAAATAAAACAGACAGGTCGAAATGATTCTAAAGCTTTTAAGCATTCCTCATATTAAGTAGTGTGAGTTTGGGCATCACTGCCCTAGATAAATGATGCGAAATGGAGCTTTTTCCGAGCACGAAAGGTGGGGGGGGGGTGATCAAGCAAATCGTATTTCAACTTTCAGTCAGTGAAAACGCTTTATTGTGATCACATGTTGTTTGTGCTGTTTTGTACTTTCTGCCGGTTTAGACGTGTGTCGGGGAATTTTCGGGATATTTCGAATAGATATTGATTTGAGGTAAGTTGTGCTATTTTTATCGTTTATCATAATGATATTTATTCAGTATATTCGTAATATAGTCTTTTAGAATATTTACGTTATATTATGCAAAAAGTAATTACTAAAATGAATATAATATTCACTTTTGCCAATAGTATATACTGGGGTAGAACGGGGTGGAGCGGAATGGGATTGTACCCCGTTCGGCACCACGTGTTGTTATCATGATTTTATGTTGATATATAAATTATTTCACTTATTGTCATTATAGATGGTCCGTTACTACATAAGAAAAACTGACAGGCAAAACTGGTCGTCAGAGAACATGGAACGTGCTGTGGAAGCTGTTATCACTGGCGAAATGGGATATTAAAAACATCTGACACTTTTTCCTTCCCATTTTCAACTTTGAAGAAATATGTAAAAAGGATCGAGAAAATACAAGATCTACAATTGATACGACTGCAGGGAAATTTCAGCCCATCTTCACTGCAGAACCAGAGTCAGAATTTGCGTCAAGTTTAATAGATATGCAAAGACGATTATTTGGAGTGACCATAAAAAAAAAACCTACTGAAAAAAATTTTTGTAAACACAGATAATTGAAAATGGCCGGAGAGAGCTGGGCCAGAAGTTTAAATCAGCATTCAGAAGTAAGCGTGCGAAAGCCAGAAGCTACTTCAGGAGCTCGGCCGATGGGGTTTAGTAGGGTGACAGTTTCACAGTTTTTAGTTTATTAAACGAAGCTCTCGATGAACACCATTTGCCCGCAGATAGGATTTATAACTGCGATGAGACGGTTATAACTGTTAATCCCAAGCAGTTGTTAAAAGTTATTGCAGCTAAAGTACAACGACAAATAGGTGCGCTGACTTCAGCAGAAATAGGTAACACCATCACTTCCAAAATAGTGTTTTTTGCTAGTGGAGTCTGCATGACACCTATGATGATATTTCCCCGTAAAAGGAAACAGAAGGAATTTGAAGTGGGTTTGCCTGCGCGAGGGTGCGCTGAAGTTCATCATTCTGCTGAAATTTTTGAGGATTGGTTTTTAAAATTTATCGAATTTTCCAACGCAAAAAGGGATAACCCCGTACTGCTGCTTTTTGACAGACATGCGTCTTATTCAAAAATTTATCATGAAACAATGGAAACCCAGGAAAAGTGATCACTTTGTTCGAAATCTCAAAATAGTTTGGGCAAGTTTTCTCAGCTCTGTCAATATGAGAACTACGCTGAATGGTTTTGCAAAGCCTGGTATCTGGCCTGTGAACCCAAATATCTTTACAAAAGCAGATTTTCTACCATCTATGACTATGATATTGACTTAGAAACTACACCAGCTGCTCCACCTGATATCGATAATCTTCAGTCTAAAGTACGGAACACAATGTGGCGCTGGCGCGGTAGCCAGACCTGTCAAAAGTTAAAAATATGGAAATTTAAAGATGGCGGTCCAATGTGTAGCTGGCGCTGTTCAATATTTTAACTTTTGGCGCGCGCCAAATTTGACATTTCCTAGTTAGCTACAGCGCCAGCGCCACATTGTGTTGCAGTCTTAATTTAGAGATGCCTAAAATAGCTGACGAACATCCCCAAGTTATACCGGACAACAATGTTACTCAGCCTTTTCAAGATATCACAAACATGAACAGCAGCGCTAAAAGCACGACTGATCTCCCACCAAGGCTGATTGTTCTTGGATGCCTGACAGTCCCGCAAAAGTTACAGAAAAAACCTTAAACTTTGTTCACACAAATCCGAAAGATTTGCTTCCTTTGCCTAAAGTGCAATCAGGACAGAAAAAATCTTGAAGAAAAAGGGGTAAAACGGCCATTTTTGACACCATCTCTTTACAAATCCGAATTACAAGAAGCCAAGGAGAAGCCATTCTGCCCCGTGTATGGGGCACAATATGATAAAGAGACTTTTTTCAATAAATTTTTTTAGCATAGCTTATTTTTTTGCAATTAGAATTTTCCAAAGTGTATAAATAAACGGTGACTAAACAATTTTTTAGGGTTTTTCTTCAATTCATCGTCATATCGCAACACAATCGTTATCTACAACGCTCCGCCCCACCTTAATAATCATATTTACCGTGGTTTATGTAAGACGTGTTTTATGCTTCGCGGTTTGTACGATGTCAGAAAGTAAAGATAAAAGAATTTGAATTAAATTTAGTATTGCGAACAAAATAAACTCAGAAAAAACGCTGACGATGTTGCAGAAATACTTCTCGGAGGACAAACGGCAAACCGATTGACGAGTTGGCCGAAGCACAATAGCTGTCAAGTTTCGAAATTTTTATAGCTGCCATTGTCGTTCGCTTACTGTTCGTCCTCCGGCCGATATGAACGGGATTTTTTTTATTTTCGGTGTTTTATTATTATTACGTATAGAGAAACTTATTTACACTCACTTTAAACTGAAACTTGAAAATTGTGTGCACAATACCACACAGGAATGGATTCTGGAGAAATATTTCAATCTCTTCTATTAAGTCTGGATTCGGATAATTTGAATTTAATTTATACAGCTTTGGATTACCTAAGCACTAAAAACCGGACCATCCCAATACACGGATTTTAACCGGACTATTTCGATATATTTAATTATTTAAGGATCGGATAAAAATTACATATTTGAGTATGCATTCAACTGTTTTATACCAATATTTATTTGAATACGTATATGTTAATGTATATACATATGTATGTATGTTGAAAATTAGCAAACAAATATAAAACAATATAAATATATATATATATATATATATATATATATATATATATATATATATATATTCGGCTGTCATGTTCTCTATAACATGATACCAAAGCACGCAGGTCTAAGAGCTGAAGTAGTCCTTTTTACTTAAAAGCTGTTGACTTATGCATGTCACCAAGTTGGACCACTAAAAAATTATTTAATTTATAATTTCCAATCGGTATACCTATATCATATTTACACAAATTGGTTTTCATATTACGAAAGGATCAAAAAATAATAGAAACAGATTCTAAATAAAAAGAAATTAAGAGTTCACACATTCCTTTGCCAATTCAAAAAATAATTTGAAAAATCATTGAAGGTGAACAGTCTGCATCGTTCTTATCGGCCATCTTTACTAGTAGAAAAAAAAGCGTTGTCGTGATCAAAAAAAATATTTTTATGGCACTTTCACAAATTCTGTTTTCTGAGTTCAGTTGCTTATAATTTTAATATTTTAATTGGTTGTAAACTAAATATTCTTAATCTACATTGACTATTAACTTAAAAAATATGTCATATTTTTCCTTTTTAAGGTTTAATAGTGATAAGCAAAGTTATAATTAAAAGTTAATTTTGTTAGTTCTTATTTCAATTCCTCCACTGTTGTTCTAATATATTTGACTAACTACATTAAATCAGTAACCAACCCTTCATAGAATAAGTTACTCGGAAAATATTCTCCCCAAAAAGCATAGATTTAAAATAAGTAGTCAATTAAACATTTGTTAAAGAAATTTACGACTGGATCAACTCTGTCAGGTAGAAAAGGAAGGCGAAGGAAGCAGTACATTGCAACGACTTCCTTAACACAATTAATTTGCCAAACTCAAATTGCATAAGAGAGCTGCAACAATAGCATGACAAACAGATGCAAATAAAAAAAGAAGGCAGCTTGCCTGTAATTTAGCAGTAGAGTCGTACGCCATGTGAAATGCATAAGCAGCTTTACGTGATTTCTTTCGAATCACATTATTGCATGATCCGACCTCTCATCATATGTTAGCCAATGCAATTCCAGATAATTTGTATTTGAGTTCCTACGACTTTTTCTTATTAAAATAATGCAGATATTTTCATGAAATCACAAATAGTTGTACCTCAGAAATTCTTGAAAAAACAGCTTGATAAGAATGAAACCGTCATAGGTAATGTAATTTATGGTGTCATGCGGGTACACAAGGTTTAGAGAGGCCTATAACCTGCATTAAATGCCGTAGTCGTCTCTAAAGTCATTAAGCTTTGCCTAGGCGGCATATATTTACTGTTTTGCCGTTTACGGAAATTAACAAATTTTTTTCGTTTACTCCAGAAAAACTGACATGAAATGACGTACCAAATCATGCTTTAATGGAAAGGTACTTGAGTGAGAAGGAATGTGTACACAAGTTCGTGAAAATAATATATTTCAATGTCGCGATAAGCCCCGTAAGTACACACAACTGACACTGACTGATTTTTTGTTGTTTCCACTGTTTAGTATGTTCAAAATTATACAAATCATTAGATTGCTTTACACTTACAATTTGTCACTAATCTACACTCACATCTTATAACAAATAACTAAAAGTGAGATAATGAAAGCGATTCAACGAAGCAAATAACCTTATTCAAATGCAAAAAAAGGCATAAATCAAAACTATTTAATTATAAAATTCGTGTAGCGAAAAATTAACCTTAAAATAATTGGACAATTAAACAAACTTTCGGAAACGCATGTTGTACTTGATTTTAGCTACCGAAATGTTCAATATGTATTTCTTGTGGGCGAATTTAATTTGACACGTCCCATTATTTTGTATGACCACAGAATTACAGTCAGGTATAACTAGATTTAATTAGTTCTATATATTTGGTTTAATAAATTTTCGAGCGGCACAAACTATACAGGGGGCATTACATACGCGGTTTTGCTAACCCTTTGTCTATTTTGACATGCTGTTCATTTTTGGAAAGCTAATAAGATGGGCAATTTAATAAAAATAAAAAACAGGTTTATTATTTACATGAGACAATTCCAAATTTTATGTAATCGCAAAAATTTTTTTAACTTTTGGAAATGACTATATGTATCTGCAATGGTAGGAATAAGTTCAGCATTATTGACAGTTTTAAAAAGATAGATAGGGGATAGTATTTTTTTGGCGCTTGTTTTATGTCGCGTTGAATATGCCAAATTAATGAATTAACTACCTTGTAACTACCAAGCGGTTGAGATTGTCCAAGCGGTTGAGATTGTCCTACCTTTTTTTTGGTTGGGTGAGATCTATCATCTCACTAATTTGGGTAAACCTTTTTTCGAACACACTATATAGTAGCTTAGGCTTGAAAGTAAATTATGAATGTTCTGACGTAGACACATGGCTGGTCACTTGAGGAATCAGAGCTTTTTCTAAGTTCCTTATACATATACGTTCCTTATATATACGGCATACAAGAGCCCACCATGGAAATATGTCGTCTTTTAAGTACAAACTGTAATTTATTAGATTTTCACCTCACGAAATTCGAATGAAAAGTTCGGCTTAGTTAGTTAGTTTTCTTGACTGCACTGGATTTGTATGCTTATTTAGTTTTTTTTTTTGGTTAAGTGATCATTTACATTTTGATGCACTGAGTAGCTCCTCTTCACCTAAAAGATTACTACCTTTTAGATTTATTTTGACATACGGTATGAGTTCATACTTTGTGGTGATACTCTAGAAGATCTATGATCATGCTGTAACGTACTGTGCTGTATTACACTTTTAGGCAGGGTATTTTCAATCATCTGAGAAAGAAAATGTGCGGTATAGCACTTGGCAGTGACCGTTCGCCGATGTTCAAGCTTACATTTCTGTTAAGCGAAACGGAGAGATCTTCGGGTTTGAGCAGAAACCTTTCTCTTAACAAACATCCATACCTTACTTTGTGACTTATTATAGTCCAACCACCCGATCTAATTGAAAAATGTAATTTTCATTCTTGATTTTTTATATAACGTCCTCTTATTTAAATTTTTTGGATTTTTGTTTATCTATCAGGGAGTGAGAAACCTAAACTCTTTATTTATCTAGATTGGTTTCTCGTTAAGCCTTAAATATAAGTTTCAATATCCTGGCCAGTTTTAGGAGTAGACACCTCACACATTAAAATTGTATGTTCCCATGAAAGCTTCTGCAACGTGAGCAAATTTCCACGGATGGTGACGGTAACTCGCGCCGTGCTCGAGTATTTGCATGTTGGCCCGTGAGGAAGCTTTGGTGGGAATAATTTTGTTTGTCCAATAATTTTGCTAAGAAGGCATTTCTAGTTGGTAAAATTTATATATAAGAAATTATTGAAGTAAAATGGAGTGAGTTGTCTCAAAGTAAAGGTTCAGTGTTTTTCCTAATCAGTACCATTCATTTTCAGTGTCTTTATTTTTTTTCAGTTCCAGATTCAGAATAATAAGATGTAGTCGTCAGTGCCGCATACATCATCAAACATAAGTCAAGGTACATGAACCTTGGCTGGAATTAGTGAAGTAAAAGAACTTCGCCTTAATATTTGGTGACCCCGACGTGATTTGAACACGCACCCTTCTGATTACATGGTGCAAATCAACGATTAATGCTGTTATGGAGGAATTAGGAAAGAAGCAATCTAAACAAGGGACTACAGTGGAGCGCATCATTGCCAACTTTAAGAAGGACGGTAGTGCGAGAAAAACTACGAAGCTTATTACCAGCTTAAGCTGCAGAAATTAGAGGAAGCCTAAGCAGCCTTTAAGGCTACGGATGATCAAATACGACGTCTGCAGCCACTGCCACTTGTACTTCGCTCAAGACTACTATAAGGCAGTTCTCTCGATCTACACCAACCCACAAAGTGAAGAATCTGGATGCAGTTCCCAAGGACCCATACAGGTTACATTCGGATTTAACTGTGAACTCAATTGCTCCACCACAATAAAGATCCCAGAGTCTTCGCAAGTAATAAAATTCATTCGTCGACAAGGTGCGATGGTCCAATCGCTACAGCAGATTCTCGATGGATTACGTTTAAGTGATGATCACCCAAAGCAATTTTATAACTTGAAGGCTGATACCATTCAACAACATTGGGTCTTGATCGAGGAACAGAATTACACATTGGGGAATTAACTGACAACCCAGTGAAACTAGGATAAGTTCGTAGCCCTAGAGGAAACTACACAGCAAATACTAGTAAGACTATTAGCAAAAATCGATGAGATGCCTATATCAGTAACAAGTAACACTCATCAGCAAGTTGCTGTGCCAGTTGTGAAGCTTCCGAAAATAGAACTCCCTCCCACAGTTTTATGACCTATATACGCAGATGGTACACAACTAGCCACTATCCAACTGCCAGAAAATGTGGTATCTGAAGGCCAATGTGTTAGGTGAACCAGAAAAACTAATAAGACACTTGTCGTTGACTGAAGAAAATTACACAACAGCGTGGGAAATGCTACAAGAGCAGCGTGGGAAATGCTATAGCAACACGAGAGTTTTGGTCATCATCTTAATCAACAGAATATTGGCGCAGCCTAGTCATTCTTTCGATTTTGATCCGCCAGTGTCATTTAGTTCTTGCATGACACAACGCAAGAGTGCTTGTTCGCTCTGGAGAATATAGGAGTTTCAACTAAAAATTGGAATCCGATGCTTCTTCATATTTTGCTGAAAATATAGGGCATGAGCTACACATGCCCTATATGAGCAATCCTTTTCAAACCCTAGATCCATGCAAACCATTTAAGACTTCTTGGCGTTCTTGGCGACACGGTTCCAGTCACTTGAAGTATTGGGTACAAGGAATAAAAATATATATGATCGTCAACGAAAACCAAATTTAAGATCATTGACCACTGTTACGACCACAGCTTGCCCTGTCTGCAAAGGCAGTCAGTTATTCCAATGATTTCTGAAGCTAACTCCATCCAACCGATTGCAGCTGCTAAGGAAGCACGGTCTCTAAGTTAATTGCCTAAGAGGAGGGCACAATGCGGTACAATGCAGGATACGTGGCTGTGCGAAGTGTGCAAGGTAACACAACACATTAGTGCACCTACAAAGATCAACAGAACCAAAAATGTCACAGATTGCAACGAACATCAAATCCAGAGAACCTGCAATCGTTCTAAACATAGATGGCGCTCATCCATCGACAAATAAGATCACATCAAGTGAATCACAAACCGCAGGAACAGCTTTAAGTAATAAACATCAACGTGGATACGTCCTTTTAAGCGCAGCAAGAGTAAGACTAACTGCAATTAATGGAACCAGTTTGGAACCCCGGCCGATTCTTGATTCAGGCTCGCAAATTAATGTCATCAGCCAACGCCTAGTGAAAGGGCTTGGACTGCAACCAACAGCTGATGCATTAGCCATAGAAGGTATCGGTCAAGGAAAACAACGTACCAACCAGAGGGTAAACGTGCTCTTGCAGTCAAGGTTATTCTGCAAAAATAGAACCATTTGTACTTCAAACAATAATATCACCTCAGCCAGTTTAAATATTGGATTACACCACATGGGCTATACCACACAATATCCCGCTAGCAGACTAGAATTTCAACGTCCCAGAGATTACCGATTTATTGATCGGAGCAGAATTTTATCATCAATTGCCCGCCATAGGGCAAATAAAACTAAGAGAAGGTCTTCCAATATTGCAGAACACCATTCTCGGCTGGATTATTTTTTTTTTATATATATGATGATGCCAAAGCTCAGGGGATGCCCTATGATGCTTAAGCAGAGCCTTGGCAGGAAAGAAATTAAGGATGAGGGAAATGGGTTAGGAGGTTGGGTGAAGGAGGTGTCGATGTACGCCCCGTTTGAAAGTTTCAGGCTGATAAGACGAGGGAAAAACAGAAGATGGTAAACTGTTCCACATTCGTGTTGTTCTACTTAGAAACAATTCCCGAAATTTGACGGTACGTCCAAATTTGACCTGGAGAGTATAGGGGTGGGAGCGACTTGTTGATCTTGTATCGCGCGTTGTCATGTGTGTACAAGGAATCAGGCTAGCAATTTCGTTAGAACAACGGCCATAGAAATAACGATAGAAGAGTGAGAGACAACCGACATTCCGTCGATGCTCCAGAGAAGAAAGACCCTCAGAGATTGAGGGATCGCCAATAAGCTTAATAGCTTTACGTGTGTCCTGCCCCTGCCCAAATAGGGAATTATATTCAAGTCTAGGCCTAATGTGGGACTTGTAGATCAGCGCTAAGTCAGGTGGGGTGAAATATTTCTTACATCTCTGTAGAAAACCCAAGCATTTCATCGCATTTTTAGCGATTGCAAATATATGATCAGTCCAGCTAAGATTGCTGGATATCTCAATACCCAAGATGTTTAGGGAGGGTGAATTGGGTATATTCACTCCGTCGACTGAAATGGGTTGGTGGGTGAACTGGGCGTTTTTTAAGGGACATTAAACAGCATTGGGTTTTGGATGCATTAAACGTAACATGATTTGCTCTGCCCCAAGCAAGGACCATGGAAATGTCGTTGTTTAATGATCTAACCATGCGTTCCCGATTGGCTTCTGTAGCATTTCGACGTGAATTCGTTACAGAATCAAATGAGTACGCGAAATCAAGGGTGCTGTCGTCGGCGACACTATGAATAGGATTGAGAGTAAGGGATAAGAGATCATTAATAAAAAGAAGAAATGAGGTTGGTGAAAGAACTGAACCCTGAGGTACACCGGCATTTATTTCGTAGGAATCAAATGTAACTCCGTCAATTACTACACGAATTGAACGGCCTGACAAAAAACTCTCTATCCATTTAACGAGCGACGATTTCAGACTCACCAAAATTATGAAGACAATGATTCCAACGTTCCGTTAGAGCCGTTAGTAAGACTCCGGTTGAGCGGCCAGTGCGGAAACCGTACCGGCAATCGTTGATAAGATGGTCGTTTTCTAGATATTTCAACAACTGAGAGTTGATGAATGATTCAAAAACTTTAGATATGATCGAGGTTAGTGCAATTGGTCTGTAGTTAGAGGGGTCGCATGCCTCTCCTTTTTTAAGTATCGGCTGGACATGAGCAAGTTTCCATACACTTAGAAGCATTCCTGTTGAATATGACAGGTGAAAAAGTTTGCGCAGAGGTTTAGCCAAAGCAGAGGCGTAGCATTTTAAAACAAAGGGCGAGAAACCATCAGGGCCAGTAGCTTTGGACACGTCGAGTTTTGAAAGTACTCTAAAAACTTCGCGAGTGCGAAAGTGTAGCGTCTTTTGCCTACTAGTACATTGTGATGGAGATGGAAGTGGCTGCGATGATGATGGCAAGTACGAATTAGCAGCAAACAGGTTGGCCTTGTCCAATGAGTCAGTAAAAACATTCCCATTATAAATGAGTGGTGGTGTTGACGAACAGGTGAAATTGTTTTTTACAGTTTTTACTAGAGACCAGGAACCCTTACTACTCTTTTGGGTAGAAAAAACCTTCCGTCTGATGTTCTGGTCGAAATTGAACTTTGCCCGACTAATTTCTGAATTGCAAATATTCCGCGCATCTCTATAGATACGTCTCAATTCCTCTGAAGGGCACAATTTATATGCCTGGAAGGCTGCTTCCTTATTTTTAATGGCTGCGAAACAGTTATTATTTAACCAATTGGTGTTAGTTGGTTTGATGTTCTTGAAGCTATGAGGAATAAAGCGATGCATGCCAAACAAAAGCATGTTTAAGATATAATCGGTGCATTTGTTAACGTCTCTCACAGAAAATAAATCGGACCAATCCAGCTCTCTGAGATACTTATTAAGTCCCGCCCAATCAGCATTTTTATAATGCCACACTTATCTTTTGGTGGAATTTAGGTTAGTGGTAGTCAGAGAGGAGATGGAGAATTGGGCGGAGATTAGACAATGGTCCGAATTACCCAAGGGAGACGTCACCGAAACCGAGTATTTTTCTGGATGCGATGTTAGAAATAGATCTAAAAGATGCGCGTTGTGCCCTAAAGTATCAAGAACACGAGTCGGACACTCAACCAGTTGCTGTAAATTAAAAGACTCACTAAATAACTCGACGTGTCTTCCAGGCGGGCTTGTGGTAGAAGAATGCCTGAGCCACTGTGTGTTGTGGACGTTGAAATCGCCAGCAAGAACGATTTCAGAAGAGGGGGATATTTCCAAAATCTTATCGATATCGTAGGACAACTTATTAAAGTAACACACAGTGTCAGTGTCAGACATATTCGGGCTGCGGTGTAAAAAACTAAAATGAATGATGTGCCGATAGAGTTTAAATCTAATCCAGACATAATTAAATTCTGGATTAGTAGAAGAAAATTGAGGAAGGAGGGAGAATGGCACATCTTTTCTAACATAAACCGCGATTCCCCTCTGAGGAGAGAAGAGTGGCACTAAGTGATAACCAGGGATGTGATACTGATTAATATCAGAATCGGAAACAACATTGGTTTCGCAAAATGTTGCAAAAATTAAATAAAAATTTTTGCATACTCCCGGTCTTAATTTGCCCAAAACAAAACAAAACAAAAACGTACACAAACACAAGGACTGACGAACGGGATCCACAAATGCGATGCAAAGCCGCCTCTGTGAGAACAATGCCAGCAGCAGTGTTATGCCTGCTGTGCTGAACTTTGATCTCGACAAAGGCAGCCAAATGCTCAGCAGTGTACCCCGGCGAAGATGGCACCAGTACTTTAAATATTTTTAACTTAAAATCCCGCTTTCGCAACCGAATTTAAAGTTTATTTTTTTGGGTGCAAGACACGGCGGCACGTCTGTCCCCGTCAGTAGTTCAACTCAACGCCTTATCTCAGGCAAGGCAGAAGAGGTACCAGCCATTAAATCCACATGTAGTATTTCTATTGAAGATGAAGCTCTCGACAATGCTATCGAAAACAATTTGGCGAATCGAGGAATTTGAAGAGCCGATAACTCAAATGACCACAGCAGAAACACGCTGTGTAAACTACTTTCACCAAACTACGCGAAGAGACGAAACTGGTCGCTTCATAGTTAGCCTACCATTCGCAGACGATGCAGCAAGGTTAGGAGAATCAAGAAATACAGCTCTGCGTCGAGTCTTCTCGTTAGAACGTAAATTGGCTAGACAAGATGAATTGAGGAAACAATACATCGAATTAATGGAATAATACATCCGACTAGGTCACATGGAGGAAATCGACCCTAAAGAAATAACGTCCCAATGTTATTTTTTAGCACTCCACGGAGTTTGCAAACGACAAAGTTACGGGTTGCGTTCGAAGCCTCTGCAAAGACATCATCCAATATTTCACTTAATGACCTTTAGCAGACGGGACCTACTATACAAGAGGACTTATTCACAATTCTATTACCGTTTCGATTATCACTCTTCATTTTTACGGCAGACATTGAGAAAATGTACCGCCAGATACTAATCAGGTTTGGGGATCAAAATTATCAGTTGATCTTCTGGAGAAGTAATCCAAATCAACCGCTCCGTTGTTGTCAACGCACGGTCACTTACGGTACCACACCCACCCCGTATCTGGCAACAAAGTGCTTACAAGTATTGACTGAGAATACAGCTCAGAAGTTCCCATTAGGATCGGCTCCAATTTTACAAAACTACTACGTTGCTGATGTGATGACCGGCAAGAATTGTTTTTATTGTAATTTAGTGACGCCTTGACCAATTCTCACCAAGGCCAAATTAGTCCTCGCCGTCTCAATTAAGACAGGAAATATATCTAGTCTATATTAGGAGAACATTTTGCAACTACACAGACTAATAAAGGTGGCAAGTTGACCAATCAATATTTACGTTATCTTTAAATTACCGATTCCTCTAATCAATCTCGAAGAATATGATTTATTCAAAGTGATTCCAATCCCACTGTACATACACTCCTGAGCAAATTATCTAGCAATTACTGTGCTCAAGATTTTCCTACAGGGATCAAAATTTTCCTTTAACAGATCAAGAGCTAGCAGGTTGTACTATAACAAAGGAGAACACTTACTTATGCGGACAGCATCATCCAGTTTACCACTGAAGGGCCAACGTCTGTTTTTACGAGATTGATTTCTTGAATGGAATATCAAACCCAATGGCATGCAGGCTACACAAATTAGACAATCACTCAGGATTCATTCAATTATATCATGCCAATCAATGGATTTTCGCCTTGGAGGAAGAAACATGGTTAAATGTGGCTTGTGTTAACGAAACTGCATCTACCATGATCAGCGGCTCAGGAATTTTAACAGTACAACCATATTGTACCATCAAACATGAAGTAGCAACTCTTCAAGGCCATCAGATATATTCCAGCGAAGCAAAACTAACATACACCAGGTTTAGTAATATAACAAAACCCGAACGATTGGCACCATTTCTTCAAGAACACATTCAGAAATATGTACCAGTAGAGGACCTACAAAAATTACAGAGGATAATCAAAATGCAGGATTTTAATATGCCACGAGATATCGAAGCAAACCTTACGCAGAGTTTAACCATCAGTTATACCGGACTACTCCTGTCTATCATCATCCCATCTGGATGATCTACAAGCTCTGTGAAGACATCTGGAGATGTGTCTTGGAAGACATCTGGAGATGCTTGCGCCCAAAACCCACACCTCGGCCAAGAAGTCACATTATACAAGAAAACTTCGTCGTCAACATAGAATGCGATGAAGGCTGAACCAGTTGTTCATTGGGGGGAGGATGTAAAGATTCATCATTTGAGAATCTTGTTTTTAAAATTAATTTTGTCTTATGCAGATTTAAATTGTACGTTCCCAGGAAAGCTTTTGCAACGTGAGCAAAATTCCACGGATGGTGACGGTAACCGTGAGCCGTGCTCGAGTATTTACATGTTGGCCCGTCAGAAAGCTTTCGTGGAAATAATTTTGTTTGTCCAATAATTTTGCTAAGAAGACATTTCTAATTTGTAAAATTTATATATAAGAAATTATTAAAATAAAATGGAGTGAGTTGTCTCAAAGTAAAGTTTCAGTGTTATTCCTAATCAGTACCGTTCAGTTTAGCGTCTCAATCTAGGGGAATGGTAGTGCCCCCGCCAAGACTGGGCACTACCTACCTTTTCTCGAAGCGTTTCGTCGTATTTTCGAACCCTCATAGCTTCGGTCTAAATAATACCAGAGAGCCCAAATTATTATAGTAAAATATAGTTATCAGACTAAAGAAACACACTAAGTTTCATTTGTCCAGCTTTTATACGTTAGATTTTATTAATACCTGTAATACGTCGATTTCGCCACTCATGATCATCAAAACCTTCGTCATCAAAACCTTAAGGTTACTTCTTGAAGTCTTAGAAAGCTTAAATTTAGTACGCTGGCTAGGATTAGCCCACAAGCAACGAAAATATTAAGAAATCTGTAAATTACTGTCGTGCCGAGGCACTGAAGCCACCGGTGTATCAGCACAAGCGGTCCCCCCAACCGCACCAGGCAGAGGGGCACCATGTCACTTCCCGCATGGGCGATGCAGCGACCTGGACGAAGAATGGAGCTGGAGGTTAAGGTGAACGTCTGCCTGCGGGATTCGGGATCCAACACCCCTCTTTGCTGCATTTGGACCCCGGGTGCACTGCGGTTTAGAGAATAGCACGCTCTAAAACCAGGGAAAACACCCGTGTTGACATTATAAGTCAGCCGGGAGATCGTGCAGGGGAGCCCTTTTCTGAAGGTCTACGGAACCCTCGGCGACAGGTTCGCTGGTGATTCGGTGACCTGCTCAAAGAGGGGAAAGGACGGCTTGATGGGAGGACTTTCCTATGGACTACAGGGAAGCGGGATGCGAAACATTGGCTGAGAACGCGACCCTGTACCTGACACTCAGAGAGAGAGCGTAGCGGGTAATAACCCGCTGCCTGAGGCTGGCTCTACGACGAGGAAGAATACGTCCCACCCAGAGAGTAGCGGAGAGCGGAGTGGCGGGATGCTACGCAGATGCCTGGCCATTATAGGCAAAATGAAGGCCGCCACGGACAGGCAGAAAAACATCTCCATGGATGTAAAAAAGGTCCTGGCTGAACTAGAGGAGCTGATTGACGCGATCGCGTCCGGCAGCCTCCTAAAGGCGAAGCGGAGACTAGCCGTCACCACTCCGATTTTGAATGACCGTGGGGCAGCGCTGGCGCCTATCTCTACCCCCAGCCAGAAGCGGACTGCTAACAGTCTGCTATTGGGAGAAACGGAGAAGAAAAGGATCAGGAGAAGGAGCGGTACGGCTCTAACCAGTGGGTCCAAGTCCTCTCTAAGAGGAAGAGAAATAAAAAGAAGAAGGCCAGGAAGACCAAATACCCGTAGTGTACCCCTGCCAGGGCAGTGAAGACTACGCCCTCAAGCAAAGGGGCACAAAAGATGAAAACCCGTCGGGAGGCAATTCTCATCAAGCCGGCCCAAGGCAAATATTATGTCGAGGTGCTCGGAGCGATTAGGAAGGAGGCCAACCCTGAAAACACGGGGACTGAAGTGAGGTCGGTCCGCCAGACCCGGACCGGAGAGGTCTTGGTAGAACTGGGGACTAAGACCGGCGACAAGGCTGCCTTCGGCGAGTCCCTCAGGGCTATACTGGGAGAAAACGCAACTGTACGCAGCCTGGAGCCGAGGGAGACGGTGGAGATTAGGGATCTCGACAGCCTCACCACCTCGGAGTAGGTGACTGGTACCATACGCAGAAACCTGTGCGAGCTGGCCGCGGATCTCACCATCTCGGTGACCGGGACGAACAGTAAGGCCCTAAGGATGGCGATAATGTCCATCGGGGCGAAGGGCGCGGACCGGTTGCTGCAGGCCCAGTACATAAAGATAGGCTGGGTTAGCTGCAGAGTCCGACAAGTGCTATCGATGCCTCGGGTACGGCCACCTCGCTGGGTCCTGCAAGGACCCGGACAGGAGCCGACTCTGCTTCAGGTGCGGCGGAGCAGACCACAGGGCTAAGGAGTGCACCACCCCTTAGCGGTGCTTCCTATGCGAGAAGTGCATAGGTCCTGAAAGACTGGACCACACTTCCGGGTCCGGGAGGTGCGTGGCTTTCAGGGATGCCCTTGCGAGGATGGGGACGCATGCAAGATGATCCGGGTTCTGCAAGCGAACATAAATCGGAGCAGGACGCGGACGCTTTCCTTCGCCAACTCGCCTACAAGCAGAGGGCGGATATGCTCATCATAAGTGAGCAGTACCGGGACCTCTCATCTAGGTACCGCGATGAACTCGGCACGGACGCGGTCTGGGTCTGGGATCCCACTAGGACTGCGGTAACGGCTCACGGAAGTCGAGGCGGCTTCGTGTGGGTCGTGCGCAGAGGAGTGACGTATATTAGTTGCTACCTCACCCCAAACGAGCCGATCCAGTCCTTCAGAGACAAAGTGGATGCTCTGAAAGACGAGATCCTCCGGATGTCCGGCAAAATCATAATTGCTGTAGACTTTAACGCGAGGAGCACGGAAGGGGGAATGCCCAATGCCGAATCCCGGGGAAATTACACTACGGAAGGGGACTTGTGGGGAAACTGTTCCGGACGTCTCCTTCGCGACGGAGGATCTCGTCTCGTCTCGTCGGTGGCGGGCTGGAGTATATTGGAGGATTACACCGGAAGGGATCACCAGTACATAACTTTTTGTGTCCGTGAAATGCCCTGAGCCTCCCGGAGCATGCCACAAGAGCGACGGCGGTGGAATGCTGGGAGACTTGATGAGGCTAGATTCGCTTCGGGAATTCGCGGCACACGGCTGGTGGCGCTATCCCCGACAGGATCGGGCAGCCGGGAGTGGGCGGAAGCTGAGGCGGAGGAAACGATGAGGCTTCTTCGCAGTGCTTGTGATCTGTCCATGCCCGGCACAAACCGGGGCAACGCAGACGACCGGTGTACTGGTGGACGGCGGAGATTGCGGACCTCAGAAGGGTCTGCCTCCGGCTCAGGCGGAGAGCCCAAAGGGCGCGAGATCGCGAGGAGGCCAACAGGCTCTCCGTCGAGCACAAGGCGGCGAAGAAGATGCTCCGACGTACTATCAACCGGAGCAAGGCCACCCAATGGAGGAAACTAGGGGAGGAGGTGGATGCTGACCCGTGGGGCCTTGGCTACAAGATCGCGACCAAGAAGCTAGGTACGACGCCGCCCCCGATTTGCATGAGCTCGGAGACGACCAACAGAATCGTCAACGCGCTCTCCCCTGAAGCGGAGGTTGAAGACATCCCCCCTTCACTGAGGAGGAGCTGGGGGTTCCAGTGGCCTCTCTGCGCAACCGCAAAGCTCCAGGACCGGACGAAATCCCGGCGGAGACCCTAAAGGCCGCGTATCGCGCACGTCCTGAGCTTCTGCTCAGGATTTATAATACGTGCCTTGCGACCGGGACCTTCTCCCAACGATGGAAAATAGCCCGTTTGGTGTTGATCAGCAAAGGCTAGGTGCAGCCGCGCCTACTCTCCGCGATAAGGGCTGCTGGCGACCTCTCCGAGCGACAGTACGGTTTTCGTCGGGGACGCTCCACTATAGGAGCCATAAAGGAGGTAGTGGAAACTGCGAGGAAGGCTGAAGAGGGAAATCACCACTCTCGCCGGCTGGCCCTTCTCGTCACCCTAGATGTCAAGAATGCGTTCAACTCGGCAAGCTGGGCGAACATGCTGGAGGAACTTGAGACATTCAGAGTTCCCGAATATCTCATGCGAGTTATCCGGGACTACCTGCGAGACCTATCCCTCGTGTATGATACCCAGAATGGCCAATGCAGGAAACCGGTCACGGCAGGGGCCGCTCAGGGGTCTATCCTGTTCGCTGACCTTTGGAACGTGTCATATTACGGACTCCTGCGACTAGAGATACCGGAAGAGGTGAGGTTGATTGGTTACGCAGACGAAGTCGCGGTGCTGATAGCTGCCCGCAGTGTCGGAGGGTCAGCACGTGGATGGATAATCACGGCCTAGCTCTGGCGCTAGACAAGACAGAGATTGTCATCCTGACAAAGAGGAGGATCAATACCATCCTGCCTTCAATGGTCGGGGAGGAAAGTGTGGAGACGAGGCCCGTTGCTAAGTACCTGGGGGTGATGATCGATTCGAAACTCATCTTCGGAGAACAACTAAGGCGGGCGGCTGAGAAGTCGGCGGCCATGGTGGCAAGCCTAAGCAGGATAATGGCTAATACCCGGCTACTGATGAGGGCGGTGCAGTCGGTGCTGCTCTATGGTGCGGAGATCTGGGGAGGTCAGATGCGGCTGGAACTGTACAGGATAGGGCTGGCTTCTGTGCAGCACCGAGCCGCTCTGAGGGTAACTTGTGCCTACCGGACTGTCTCCGAGGCGGCGGTCCTCGTCATCGCTGGGGTCATACTCATTAGACTTCTGGCGATGGAAAGGGGGGCCATCTTCAGTAGAAGGGTAGAGATCGGGCGAGCTAGAGCCGCCGAGGAGGAGAGAGCCCTCACCATGGGCAAGTGGTAGGAGTCATGGGACAACGAATCAAAGGGGCGTTGGACTGCGCGACTCCTGCCACGGATAGAACCGTGGCTCAGTCGAAAGTACGGAGAGGTGAACTACCACTTAACGCAGTTCCTTAGCGGGCACGGGTGTTTCCGGGCGTTTCTTCATAAGGTAAGGAGAGCCGAGACACCCGAGTGTCCTTACTGCGGAAGTGGCGGGGACGACGCAGAACATACGTTCTTCCATTGCGGCCGCTGGGCGGATGGTAGAGCTGCTGTCGAGGAGATTCTCGGATCCCTGTCTCCGGAAAATGTAGTGAAAAAAGACTAGGTTCTTCATGCAAACAAGGAGAAAATTAAGAAATCTGTAACTTTCACTCTCCAAACTCCCACAAAGGGGGTGCAGGTCTGTATATAAAATTTCTTCTAGCGAGGTACGAAAAGTTTTAGAAAGCTGAAACTTGATATCTAAGCTAGCTGTTATTATTACATAAACAACTAAAAAGTATGTGTGCCACGAAGTAAGGAACTTCTGGCGTGCAAGACATAGCTTCTTCACTCAACTATGTCAAAACGAAATACCGCCGGGGTGATTTTCCTTTAAACTCGTGCTAGTGCCTAATCTATTGCTTCTATGAAAAGATTGTTTTTTTCTACTTGAAGTTAACAAAACAATCTTTCGAATGAAGTAAAAATAGTCATACCGTAATTAAGAAACTAACAAGTATTTTTAAACCTAAAAGCGCGGAATTGTACAGAAGGAGAAGTTTAAAAAAAAATACAAGCACCAGACCATGGCCGGACCATGATTTACTGCTTGCGTTTTGGATGAAAATTTGGTTTGCAACTAAAACTTCAGGTTTAATCATAAATTTCTTGCTATTTCGGTTAATAAAGTGTACATGTTTTTACTTTGTTGGAAAGATAATTTAGTCTGCTTTAAGTTAATATAAATAAAGCACAACAGTCAGCTATAGTTAAATATATTAGGTTAATAGCTAAATACCACCCTGATTTATCCCTTATTGCAAATAATAAGCCAACAAGGAAAAGAGGCATTGATAGAGAGCGGGCTATGCATAAAAATTATAGCTGACGCACAAGAAATATGGCCCGAAAAAATAAAAAGAACTGGAACATCTTGCGAAACGAAATGAAATCCCACCAAAAATATTTCATGTAAAAAAGGTTGCCAAGACTGACAAGCTAATACCGCTTTCACTTCCGCTTCTTTACATGAAGTGTTTTTGGTCGGATTATTCTTTCAGTTCCAGATCCAGAATAATAAGGTGTTGTAGTTTTAAGTGCCGAATACATCATCGAAAATAAGTCAAGGTACATGAACATTGGCTGGAATTAGTGAAGTATAAGAATTTCGCCCATATATATATATATATATATATATATATATATATATATATATATATATATATATATATATATATATATATATATATATATGCCTATATATATACAAAAATTTATTTTTCAAAATATCTTTTATTCTAAAATGTACTCTTGTATGTACGAAGTAGCCTAAAATCGGTAAATAAAGACGGACATCTGGGGCAGATGTCATTTCAGGTCGGCCGATTTGTGTGATCGAGTCTTTTCCATAAAAGAACTATGGAACGGAGAATCAGCAACGGCGTTGGTGGCCCAGTGGTTAGGGTAATGGAGTACCATGCGCATGGTCTTGGTTCAAGAACAGCTCGCCCAATAGTTCTTTTTAACGCTGATTAAATTTATTTTTCAAAATCAAGGATCACATCAGTACAGGATTTTTCTCCAAATTTTCTCAAACAATGCTCTTGGAGTACCCATTTTTAAACGCTATAGTTTTAATACAATTTAATTCTCTTTTAAAAGATTCCGCTGAAATAAAAATAAAAATATGCAATCTGCTTTCTTTAATAAAAAAACTACAAAATCTCATTTAATAAACAATAAATTAAAGCATAAAACTGATAATATGAAAAGAACAGTGGAGTTTATAGAGTGAGTTGCAGTGATTTTGCTGGGTTATACATAGGGAAAACAAAAACAACCATTGAAACACGATTCAAGGAACACATTACTTCAATTATGGATGACAATCCACAGTCTGGGTTAGCTAAATATTTGAAGGAGATAGGACACGGTACAAGTATAGATATGTAACTTAAAACTTTTACATCATGTTGAAGGTGGTCGAATACTGGACAGATATTAAATTTTTGAGATTTGGAAGAGCAAACAAGATAACAAAATTCTGTTTAATGACCAATCACATTTTATAAATAAGGGCCCTTTGTTAAATTTTAGAATTATAAATACTTGATATACATAAGGCCTAAAAGTAAACCTAGTATATTCAGACAAGTTATTAGAACTTACAAGTTAGTCGCTCTGGTGATGTGATACATCACGAATAGATCCGTCTTTATTCGAATATTTATAATAAGGTCGCTTGTTATAAATAATCGAATAAATAAATAAATGTGGATTTAAAACAACTGTGTTTGATTAAAGAACCCAAAATTGAACAATAAAAACATTTTCCACCAAGACCGGAGTAAAAGCTCGATTAATTACATAAAAAGTACTTTTACTGTGCCAACCTTTAAGAGGAGCGGGTTTTTCCACGTATGCATGAAAGAGTGCGATAGCGCTCCCCGGTACTCGAAGGGTTAATTAACATTTTTATTGTTTAATAAACAATTCGAAATCATTATTTTTCCTAAAAATTAAAAAACTTTCCCGTTTCTAAGGCGAACCCAGAAAATCGTAAGCACACATTTTGTTGGGATCTTCCAATTTGTTAGTGAAAAGATGCACCATTTAAAAAGTAACCAACAATTTGAAATCTTTAGAACCTATAAGTACCAACTTTCATTTTAATCAGACAACCTTTTCATATTTTGGCCACGTTTTCGAGTTCCTAGACCACTGTGCGAGGCCTTATTAACTAAGGCTGTAATATATTGATTGATGATTTCATTTGCTTCTGCTGATCGAAATGATGTTTGTCCGAAAGTGATGTTTAAATAAGCTATGTACTGGACCAGCGCATGACAACTTCGATAGATTTGTTGATACTTCAAGCGGAAAAGATGCTTTGCACGAAACCATTGGAATAATTTTTCAAAATATGCTCCTTTTAATGATGATTATGAAAGTGATGCAGAAAGCAGCGTTGTAATGAATATACTGTATTGAATCAACCTGAACCCGCAGGATTGAAAAAAAAGACGACGAACTTTTGATACAGTCATATCTGAATTAAAAGCCCTAAAAATGCAGGAAATGTTAAATCCCACTGCGAGCGTAATTCCCCATACTTGTTTATAATATTGATAATATTTTTCCTGTTACTTACACTTTTCACCGTTATACCAAGAGGCATATGTATGCTTTAAAAGTTTAATTTTGTCATATGATGCAGCATATATTAAATTTTCAACAAAAGATGTAACATTAATTATGCTTACGTCGAAGACTTAAACAAATTATTTTGGAATAGAAATCAGTCAACACTGGTGGAACATCGCAGTCGTTCGTTCGGATCGTTTTCTTAAAACAAAATACATAAATTGGTTTTGTTTTCGCAGAAATTTTGAACACTACACGTTTCAAAACTACTATACATAACAGCAGAAACTAAATCAACTATCCGAAATCTATGCAGCAGATGATCGCGTTTCTCCTTTAATTGTATAAGTTTGCCTCACTGGTTATACAGTTCATAATAATATAATTCAAAACAGAAAGTATAATAACTTATGTTAAATTAATATAATACTTCTTGAAATTGAAATATAGAGTAATTTTATTGCTAACAAAATTAATAATCGCTGTCAGCTGTTTGTGGGTGTAAAGGTCCATTTGTCCAAATGAATATGCAAAGCTCAGATGCACTGAACACGCAGCATGGTTATGGCGCTGACTGACGATTTTTTTTATTTCAAAAGTATAAAAATGCAGCTGTTTATAAAGTATAAAATAAATTTAAACTTGAACATTTTTAATATAATTCATATAATACATGACTGACGTAGAATCCTCTCTCTTCAATACAGTTGATTATTATTTTTCGGCTGAAAATGATCACATAAATTTTAAAATGGTACGAAAGTACTCGTACCATAATTTTTTTAACAACTATCATAAGCTGTCACTTTTACCTCAAACTCTACTGGAGTAGCTGACGATCAGATCTCTTTTGTATTAGGAGAAAACTACTGTTGTGTTGATTTTCAGTCGGTAAATGATTCTGTCGAATTCTAGACTAAAGCTATCGAGCGTTGTTTTTCCAAGCCTGTCTTATAATATGACGGATATCATATTTAAACCTAACCATCGCCCGGGACGAATTATGATAATTCTGGCATTAAATCGCTTGACCTTACAATAAAAATCACTAAAAATGCGAAAGAAGGAGTATCAATTGGCGTACAAAAAGTACCTCCTTCCTATGTAAAATTGAAATTTTATTTTTTCAGATCTACTAATTGAAGAAAAAATTGTACTAGGTTAAATTGAGGAAAGAAATATGTTGCAAAATCGGCGATGTTTTACAGAAAAATTAAAGAAGCCTTAGTTTGTTTTTTTTCTAACTAGTAACGCGTTGTCCGATTTGGATGGTTCTACTTGTGTTGTATAGAGTATGATCCCCCTGCTAATAATTGGGAAAAATTTGACCCTAGGGTGAGGTGGGGAGGGTAGCCAAACTTCGTAACGCATAGTTCGATTTGAAGGATTTTTTTGTTGGGTAGTGTATGTTCCCCGATTGATACCTGTCTAAAATATTGTGAGTGGGGAGGGGGCGTTACCCAACTTCTTAACGCATAGACCTATTTGGATGATTTTTTTTTGTTTATAGTATGATCCCTCAACTGTTTAGTTGGCTTTTTTACAACTTAATTAAAGTCACGAAGGTGCTGAAGAATAGTGACATATATGACGATATAACCATTTCAAAATAATTTTGCAACGCTGTTAGGCTTTTGTGACATTTGTGTGGTTACGTGTCATAGAAAAACAATAATATAACTTTCATATATAGTTTTGCTTACAGTTCTAGTTCTGCTAAAATCAAAATTAAGTTCTAAACTCAAGCTTTTAACATAAGGAATCAGTTCTCCTTTTCTCATGAAATAAATGCTGAAATTAAAATAAATGCTGCTGATGTGGTAACTACTTTAAAAGATCACAGATGGATTTAACGCAAAATAATCTTGTTTCTTTTATGCCGTTGTGAAGATAATAAGTTGATAAATCTCTAAATTGCTTCATATTTACCCTGTTCTCCGGTATTTCGACATGTGCCCCAAATTTCTAATTATTGGTATACTAGTACAAAATATGACCTGTAACTGTTAAAAATATCACTTTAAAACATCACTGTGAATAACAGTTACACGAAAAATATTCGATCTTTATATGTTATATGTTGTAAATTTGACGTAAATGAGTCGTTAAAGTATCTGAACAATTTAAGACAGGTTTGGAACTTATTTATGACGTCGGAACAACTCACAAAATATGGCAATAATATGACTATATTATATAACACATTTCTCGTAAAGTACAGTTAAACCGACGTGAAAGTTTAATCATTCGGGTTATGCGTCCATTTGGTTTCATCGTTCTATTTGGGCTAATTTAAATGATTCAAAATGAATAGAGTATCTATTTGTATCATGACAAAGATTATGGGGCAGGAACGCCACCTAGCTTCCTAAGACGTAAACCGATTTTGATGATTTTGATTCATTTTAAAGTCCTATGTATGTATATCTGAAGATACCAACAACTAACAAATAAAATAATTTTTAAAAAAACGTTGAACCGGCTTCTCAAAAAGCGCTAAAAAGCATAAAACAATTTTTAATTTTATATATATTACGACATTTTGAAATTAGCTAAAATCAAACAAACAGGGTCGTAAGGAAGGAGGATTAAATACTTTTGCTGTAGTTGTTTTATTGTTTAATTTGCCCGGACTACAAAATGTCGTAATAGATATCAAATTAAAAATTATTTAATGCTCTAAAGGCTTTTTCTGAAGTCGGATCAACTATTTTACTTGTACTTTTTTGGTTTACCACATTTATAACTTTATCATTTAATATCAAATTATAAAGCTTTAATAAGGAAATGCTCTTCTGGATACTTTTCTTAAAAAAATCTCAAATCTTAGTCCAGCTTGGTTAACTAAATAGTTTGTAGTTTTTAAAATTAAGATTTTGGTAAAATATGCAGAGAATATTCGGAACTAAAAAAGAAAAAATTTCAATGAAAAATTATTTCATATCTGAAAATATTCAGTCGGAGAGCTTAAAAAGTTTCATTTTATGAAAAAAATAGAACGGGATTTGAAGAAACCAATATCATTTATCAAGAAAAGTATTAAACTCGATGGCTGTATGATCATGCAACCAGGTTAAAAATAAAGTAATTAAAATTCGTTTAATAATATGAAATTCTATTTCTTTTCAGTTAAAGTTACTTTGTTGGAATTTTGTTCAGTTTGTTCTCTCCGTTATTGGTTCTTTTGTTTAGCTTTTAAAGATAAATACACGTAGCATATAAAAAATATTATTTAATTAGAGTAAAAAATTTTGAATGTGACAAAGAGGCAAATTGTAGGGATGCTACAATTATGTTATGATGATTTTTTAAAATGTTTAAATATATTACCGAAATTCAAACAATTAAGTGTTATTAAATTTACAAAAATTTGACGTTATAAACTGATAAAAGACAACAAAGCATTTATTTTGTTATGAACTGAAAAAAAGCTGATGAAGTTCCAGAAGAACATCTGGTTTTAATCTCTCTAAAAAACTTCTGGAGAAAAAAGTCTGTAATTTGGTTTAACAGAAAATATATCTACTCTACAACTCGAGTAGTCTCTGTCCAATGGCAAGAATTCACACTTTGCTGACAATCAATAACGCACGTTACGTTTGCATTCATTTGTTTTACTTCAGATACTCTATCACTTAGTTGCGGACCTCCTTCCGGAATTATTGAAATATGTCTTGCCGAGAAAGTGTTAAGTGAGAAATAAATTGAGCTTTTGACGATTGTGGACGCAACAATGTTGTACTTATTTTAATTGTGTGCTTTTCTTATTGTTTGTTTATTTAATTAGATATTAATTGTGCAAGAGCCTTTAGAATTTCTGTTATAGGTATTCGGTAATAAGAATGAAAATGAGGAGTTAAAGAATATTACATACTATATTTGTGCTTCCTGCGTAATTAAAAGAGTCCAGGTCAAAATTACGTTAAATGGTTTATCTGTTTTCTAAGAAGATAAATGTATTTTTACTCTTCCAAAATGGGTTCACATCCCTAAGTGTGATGCGAAATCTGTTAGATTAAAAAATGAACAGCAAAACAGCGACTTTGACCAGGACCCCTCTTACACATATATATATATATATATATATATATATATATATATATATATATATATATATATATATATATATATATATATATATATATACCTCCCATGAAATGTATGGAAAGTGCAAAAGTGTGTTTTTTTGCTCCATGTGGATTTTTTCGTAGATAATTACGAAAAATAATAATAATAAAAAAATAAGTTAATCTAGTGGAAAAAACTCATGCGATATTCAAGTAAAGCCGAAAAAAATGTATTAAAAATAATTGATTACTGAAATGAAATATTAAAAAAAAATCTGGAGACTGGTCTAAGACATATTTCTATAGAGAATCAAAAGACAAACAGTTTTTCCATACAAAATTTTGATGTACGAATAATATTTCAAGGTATTCTAGTTGATAAAAGTCACTTTTTTTTTTAATTCTGGTTTTTTTTTAAATTATTATTTTTTAATTAATCTACATTTAATAATCTACAATATAATGCATTTTCCAGAGAATTACCGGTCACAAAAAAGTACGTTAGAAGAAGTTTTAGGACGAACATTTTCAAGAAAAATTGACTTTTCTCAAGTAGAACATCATGAAATATATATGAATTCCTGCATCAAGAAATTGTATGGAGAAAGTCTTTGTCCTTCGATTCTGTATAAAAATGTGCCTTAGACCAGTCTCCAGCATTTTTTTCTGAACATATAGATTTCATTTTAGTAATCGTCATCGATTTTTTTAAGCCATTTTTTCGGCTTTAATTGAATACCGCCTTGGTTTTTCCCACTTTTTTCGTCATGATCTACGAAAAAATTCACAAAACACACTGCACATTTGGGTAGTTTAATATATACAGTGCCGTGCAAAACATTAGCAACGTATTGTGTGAGATAATAAAAGTGATTAAAACCAAACAAATTTGTTAATTTCTGAAACGTTGTTTTTTTATTTTTGTTAAGTACAAGAATGTTAAGAAAAAAAATTATAAAGTAAGTTTTTCTTTTTACAAAAACTAAACTTTTTTTCACAATTCACTAATCAGTGATACGATTGTATTAGGAGAAATATTCTCCCATTCATGTTTTAACGCCTGCATTAAATATGTCTTGTTAAAAAACCTCTTCCCACTAATTTTTCGCTTTAAAATCCCCCAAAGATTTTCAATAGGGTTCAAATCAGGTGATTGGGCCGGCAAATCCATTACTTGAACCCTATTTAGTTGAAGCCATTCTTTCACTACTGGTGAAGTGTGTTTTGGATCATTGTCCTGTTGAAACACCCATCGTAGTGGAATTTCTTCTTCAGCATGTGGCAACATTATCGTTTCTAATATATTTCTATATTGGAAACGATCCATTATGCCTTTTATTTCGTGTAGAGGACCCACTCCGCTAGCCAAAAAGCAGCCCCACACCATAACGCTTCCACCCCCGTGCTTGACTGTAGGTGTGCAATTCCGACGATCAGTCCGTTTTCCTTTGGGTCTGCGAACAAACCTATTTCCATCGCTACTAATGAAGTTAAATTTACTGTCATCACTGAACAGAGCTGTTCTCCACTTCGAACTTGGCCATTTGATGTGAGTTAAAGCAAATTTTAATCTAAAAACAACAAATATATCAAAAAAGTACATCTCACTGAACAAGCTTGGAAATTGTACCTGTTTTTGGCATGTCGCTTCGTCAATAAAGGTTTTTTTGCAGGACGATAACTACGTAAATTGTTATGTATAGCTCGCCTTCGGACAGTGCTGGGATCAACTTAAAGATCAAGCATCCTGATAATTTCCGGTGCCGATATAAAAGGGTTACTTCTGATTTTAGAAATTATTTTCCAGTCATCCCTTTCTGTTGTTGCCCTTGGTCTACCACCTGAGTGAACCGTCTTTGTGTGTCCTACCTGCCCAAATTTCGCTAGTATTCTACTTACAACTGATCTGTTAATTCCATATTTTTTTGCAACACTGTACTGCGTATTTCCCGCTTGAAATTCTTGCACTAATCTCAACTTAAACTCACTATTATATTTCGTAGGAGCCATATTTTTTACAATTAGAAAAATGATCCATCTGGCAAAGAAACGACTGCAAACTGAACTAGTTTTGTTAGCTCTCACCGAGTAGTACTAAATGAAGTAAAAAATTCTGAAGTAATTGCGTAAGCACCGTTATCTTAAGGAATTTGACAAAAGCGTTGCTATTGTTTTGCAAGGATGCAAAATGAAAGACTCATTTAATTTTGTAAAAAGAAACAATTTACTTTGGAATTTATTTGATTGACCTTTCCAATAGCAACAAAAATATATACAAACATTTTCCTGGAGTTAATGGACTTATGTGTTATCTTGCATTTTTTTTGTCCCATATCATGCGTTGCTAATGTTTTGCACGGCACTATATATATATATATATATATATATATATATATATATATATATATATATATATATATATATATGTAAATTAACATAAGTACATATTATTTAAGCAATCATAAGGAATTTCGAAATTTGAGTAAAATATGTACATATACATAACTACAAGAAAACTGGTACAGACGAATCCCAACATTTTTGCAATCATCGCCTGCAAGAGAAGTGGCCAAATTTTATATAGGACTTTTTGCTGCCCAACGTGCAAACCTATGGGTAATTAATTCAGAAACAGAAATGGAAACAGAAACAGAAACTTAAAGTCTGGCATTTTTTACGAGCTGCCTTAGACCACATTCATAATTATGGGTACACACATATATAAATATATATATATATATATATATATATATATATATATATATATATATATATATATATATATATATATATATATATTCATGGGCAATTCTCTGTCAACCCCACCTTCTCCCTTCAGGTTTTGAGATAAAAAGTTCTACATATGCTCAACATTTCCGTTGATCTATCAACTTTTCAATGCCGTATGATTCTTTTGAAAATTCAAGATGGCGACTTAATTTAGGAGAGTCTAAATATATATATATATACATATATATGTATGTATACATATAATATAACTATATGTAGAAGCTACTTAGCAACTTAGCAACTTCGTTTATTATCTTTCGTGTTCGTTCTACAAACCTAAGCCTTGTCTTTTGCCCTTTTTTTTAACTAAAATTACAGCTGTAAAGAACTAAAAAAAGTTTTAATGAATCGAAATACTTAAGTCAGATTGGTCATAAACCAACTGAAAATAAGAACCAAGCCTTAAAAACCTTCTGATGGTAATCTGCCGTCAACGGTATTGGCGACCAACAACGGGCTGGTGATGCCGATTTTTGATGATCTTTGGCGCATTATTAAGCATATAAGGACGGATCTGGTCTCCTGGGTGACTGCTGTTGACAAGAACTCCGATTATGTTAGTACCATCTCCTCGGATGTGGAAAGTTTGCTTTCGCGTGCTGATGGTGATGGTATCTGCTTTGCCTGATGCTGGTGATTCGCGGAGGGATGGTCCTTAGCAACACTCCAGGCTGCAACGTGCACGACGATGCCACAGGGTCCCCAAGCGTTCCGTTTCCCTGGCACCTGCCAGCGACTTTTTAGTGCAATCATCGCCCGACGATGGCTTGGATATCCAGCAGATAAGTTTGTCTCTGGCCGATGATGCTTCTGCTACCTCCGTTGACGTCATTTCTGCTGAGATACTACAGATTGTACATCAGCTCTGAGACCCGAAAAGCTCCCCAAATGTATGTTTATATCCAGGATACATTCGGATACATCTGATAATGATGTTATTGCTCACATATCGTCAAATGTTTGTGTTCCAGCTGGTGTTATTGCTTGTAGAAAACTTAATCGTAGCCGACACGGATGCTCCTATGCGGCCCCTTTTAGAGTTGTTATTCCTGAGGATGTGTTGGCTGCCGTCATTTCCTCTGATATATGACCAACGAACGTGAATTCCAGACAGAGTTATCCTTCTAATATGCCAATGTTACAGGACTCTGGTCTAAAACATATCAGCGTTTTATCAACCTTATCGACTCGGCTTTTGGTGTGGTCTGCCTTACCGAGACCTGCCTCTGCGGAGGAATTTTGGAAACTGAACTCTTTGCCTCTGGTTTTGTGGTCTTCCATCGTGATCGTCATGCTTCTACTCTCGCTCCAGTTGGGGTTGGCGCTTTTCGCAGTGTTCCTGGTTCTAGCAATTTTGAGTTTCTGTGCGTTGCTTTGAGCTACCCTCTGAAGCGGAATACAGGTGAACCGCTGATTGACGTCCGTGGTTCCCGAATCATCTCATCATCCAGCGCTGAACGTAATCATCTCCTTTGAACAGGTTATTTTTGATTCTATTGTATCTGCTAATTACTGCTTTATTTTAAAAGACTTGATTTTTCAAAACTGTATGATTGGCTCCTGAATTATGACTGGCCTATTGATTTGAATGACCGCGATATTGACAAAGCCGTTTCCTTTTTCTATGACACTCTTTATCTATGCTTTACGCATTGTATGCCTCTCTCGTCGTCGTCGTCGTCGTTGAAAGACTTAAAGGGTACGGGCTGGAGGAAGTTTCCTTCCTCAAGCAGCGATGCCGACTATTTACTTTATTCTAGTTTGCATAATCAATTCACCGTCAGCTTAGAAGTTGTTTATAATAATTACCTTGATAGAACGAAACTTGCAATACGAAATGACCCAGGTGACGTTGCTAGTGGGGACTCCCTTACCTCTTTGGTAACTTCTAAAAGACTGCTTTATTAATCGATAACTGTGATACTAGTGTTAAGGATTTTATTGACTGGATGAAGCTTCCACCGACTCTTGAGTTTGAAGACCTGTTATTTGACGACTGATCGTACCCAACGTATAACATTCCGTGGGGCTCTTTTTACTGTAATCTGGAACTCGCCTGGATGCTTTCCAGAAATAGTGTTCTAATAATTGCCATTTCTTGAATATCGACAAGTGCACTACTATGCCGTTTTTACACGAGAAATCGTCGTTCAATTTTAACTGCTCTATTGAGGGATGCTTATTATCTAGACTTGACAAAACCAAAGACTTAGGTGTTGTCATTAATTCTGACTTTTCTTTCTCTGACCATATCGATTTAATCGTAAATAGGCTAATGCTACTTTGGGCTTCGTAAAGAGATGGTCCAAGCAATTCAACAACCGATGCATTACTTAACTGATATATTGTACCTTTGTTAAGTCCATTCTTGAGTACGCTTTCCATAATTGTGTTTGCTTTTGACTGCTTGATGGGAACTGTTAATTTTTGGGAGCATTTGAGCGACTTCAAAATATCTGTTCCGGCACGCTCCTTAAGGAATCATTATTTCCCTCACGTACTTTACCACCGTACTAACTATGGCTTTAACGATCCTATTTCCTCGATGTCTCGTTTATTTAATAGCAATTTTGATATTTTTGACTTTAATCTTTCGAGGGATCAGTTGAAGAATCAGCTCAAATTAAATTCTTAACTTCAGTATTCTACTGATTATGTTGCTTTTGTTGTTTTTATTTTATTTTGCATAATTTTTATTAACAAATGAACTATTGTAATTTGTTCTGTATTAGTCAGACTTTGACGAACCTAAATAAATAAACAATGAACAAATAGCAATTTCTTTATAACAATTGCCGCAGAAAGATCGATAGAAGAGTGAGAGACCGACTTTTCATCGATGCACCAGAGAGCCTCTCGGGGATTGTGGAATTTCCGATAAGTTTGATAAAATTGCTTTGAATTTTGTGCGGACAGTGCAGTGTGTTCAGTTGTACTAATATAGTATATAGCATAGAAAAAGTAAAAATTGTGAACTTTTAGAAAAAAAGCTTCATTACATTAATAATTTAAAAAAAATAATTCAGCAGAAAAAAATTTTTTTTAAATGTGTATCGAAGTTTTCAACTTTGTACAACTTTTTGTTTGTTTTATGTTTTTCTTAGTATTGCCCTCTCAAACGAAACTCTTTAACTCTTTTAATTACATAAATAATTAGTGCCTAGTCGACAATATTTAATTGATTTATACCTAACAAAAAATACTTTTATTTTTTCCTAATTATTTCATTTCAAATTTAAAATGTCGGACGTGCTGAAACATATCCACTGATAATTGGGCTGTCACCATCTACATTTCCGATGTAATTATTGAAACGAAATATAATTAAAGAATACTATTTGTGAACATGAACTCTCAAATTATAAAAATTGTTTTAAAGAATTTTCGTCTTTTTTGTTTTCCATCCAATATTCCACGAGTTTCTTATGCTTAGAAGTACTTACATAATCACCTGGTACGATTTAAGTCTATTTTAAGTAAATTTTAAGTCTATTTTAATAATCCCACGCTACTTAAAATATAAAACAATAGCCAATATGAGTGGCAATTTTATCCGAAATTAGATAAAATTTGACGGTTTTAACAAGACAAATCTAATAACTAAATCACCTTTCTAAAAGTACATCAAAAGAAAAGCAAAGTAGGTAAGGAATTGTAGCCCATATATGTGTCGACTATCATTGAAGCGAGATAATTTTGTATATAATGTTTTGTAACGACCGCGATTTATCATTGTACATAAGCAACCAGTTGCACTAATATTTTTATTAAAATCGAAATCATAATGAAAAAGAATTTGATGGAGAGTACATGCAATTGTTGACGAGGAACAATAACAATTTTACCTTGACAATTTTCCATTTACGCTTGATGGCTCACAAATTACTAGCAATGATAATGTAAATATATACAGGTAAGTGAGCAGTAGGTAACGATAGACTGAGAAGTAACTTATTAGTTCGTAGGCGAAATAACAGAAATTTAAAGTAATAGTTTCGCGGTTGATGACATAATTTTTCTTATATTAATATGTATAATATGAAATGATAATTACGAAAAGGAACAAAAATTATTATCTTTCACTTCAATGAAATTCAAAAAAATGGAGGCAGATTTTAACTTCGAAATTAGTAATATCGATTATGAATACCAATTTTAAAGTTTATAGAAATATAGACATATTAATGATCGCTTCTCTCGTTAAAGAGAAAAACTGCATTTTTGAAACAAATTGTTGTGGAAAAGGCTGAAAATTTCGTTATGTTTATTTGTTATAATTGATAAATAAAGAAATTGACTATACTGATCCTTTTAATTATGTAGTACAAAGGGTTACAGGAATTTAAAAAAATGCAGGTTGAAACATCTATAACTTAAAAACTTTTGGATTGTTTTTGGTAAACGTGTTTCGCGAAATCTAAATGGTGCTATTGGAGTTTATGTACTCCACCAAGCAATAAAAACAAAATGTTTAGAAAAATTAATGAGGATTGCAGTTTTGTGCAAATACAGTGAAACCTGCCTATAGCGGACACTGTTCGTTCCTAAAAAAACTGTCCACTTTTAAGAGGTGTCCGGTTTTCGGAGGTGTCCGTAAAGGGAGGTTTCACTGTATATATATTATTTTTACGTAAGAAGGATATACTTCTCAATATTTTCTACTAAAAGATTAGCGGATAGGCTTTAGATGTAGGGACGCATCCAAACCTTAACCATCCGAAAGAATCTGTACAAATATAAAAAAAGGAATTTATACCAAAATAATGTATGGAAGAATTGTTGACAATTATAATGAGTTCTTATAAAATTTACTACATCAGTTCTATGCATTTCATCAATACTACTGAAATACTTAGGATACACATTTATAAGAAATTTGGTTTTTTGAAATTTTATAAAAATTCAGTTTTAGTTTTGCCCACCCCTATTATCAATAGTTTAAAGCGCTGGTTTAATATCACAAAAGTCATTTTGCTGTAAAGTAAGTCAGGTTCGGCAATATGAATGTTAGCGAAATCAGATGTTGCCATAATTACAGGAAACAATATTAAAAATTAAAAATATATATTTTATTAGACATAAAAATATTTATTTTGTTAAACAAATAAGAATTTCTTATTGCCACTTAATATTCTCATAAGAAAATAGGTAACATGTCGTAATCACCAACCACATAATTATGGCTACTTTTTCAATCAATTCATCTTTGCATTTTAAAGCTACAAACTTTTTAATATAATTATTTATTTATTTACTTATTACTATTTACTCTTTTTTGACAATTAAAATATGCCATATTAAATAGCATAATTTAAATAAAACCGAATTAATTGGATAAAACCTGCAAGGTTTATAATTTATAATTATATAATACCGAAAGGTACGGTGTTCTTGAAGATTTTTACCTCGAAATAAAAAAATTCAGTAAAATATTTTTAACTTAATTATTTCATTGATTTCCAAATTATTATTTGGTTTAATATGAAATGATTAAAAAGTATTACCTTTTTTATGTTCAAAATTGTTTATTGAATTTCACATATTTAATAATATGATTAGAATCTTCTTAATAAGTAACTAATTTATAAATAATTTCTTTTAATATATCTATTCAAATAAACCGCCAATGGGAAATGAAAAAAGACAGAATCCAAAAATTGGACCAGGCATTGTTGTTCTTTTGATGCAAAAATGAGCAAAATTGAATGTCTGGTTGCTTTGCTGCAAACTGGCCAATAGGCTACAGATAGAGTGGACTATTTATTTATTCTAAATGAAATAATTGTTTATAGGTAGGCCAAGTTTTGAACTTGCATCCATTGCATGGGGATGGTGCCACACATCCGTTGAGCCAACTCCATCTCATTATGGTAACTTAAGATTTAATTGATTTATTATCACCAATTCTTTATTGCTTGTGTCAAAAATGTTGCTGTTTCAGTAATTAATCTTACAAAATTTTACAGTTTATGTATTCACATATGATAAACTAGACGTTCTTAAGCAAAAGTGATCCAACCCACCAGGACTAAAAAATGAGTTAATTTTTTCATACTGTAAAGGAAGGACTGTCTTTATTACATACAAATATTTGAACTGATTTAACGAAAATATGGCATCATAATTAACTTTATTTATCTAACGCACATAACAGACTCAATAAAGTATGTGAAATTAGCAAAAAATATCCGATTAGCTACATATTTGTATATCTAATAAATCATTATATGTAACATTAATTTTTATTAATTTATTTCATATGATTAGGGCATTTATTATAACTATTTAAATGTAACCAATTTTATGCTTTTCTGCGTAAATTTCTTTTCAGAAATTAATTTCAAACTCTAATAACTCGAACTCATTACTCCGTGGGTTGGAACGTTTTTGTATAACAACGTCCAACTCGCTTAATAACGGGACGACAGTAAGCATTGATTTTGTGAGTCGCACCATTATTTAAACTACTGCGTTTTCCCATAAATTTATGACAGGTTCTGTACCTTTGCAAGTATTCAGCGATTGATGGAGTGAGTGAATAACAAGTACATATGTATATGCAAACGGCCTATCTATTACTTTTTCAGTGCAGCATTTTTTCATAAGTAACGGAGTACTATTAAGTAGTAACAAATAAATTTCAATGTTGTTGTTCAATGTGTGTAGATGGATTGAGTTTTATAGCTTTAGAATTCGGTTTTACTCATTGTGAAAAAGGTTGAGTTTTTGTGGCCAAGATTTAATTGTTATGAACTAATTGTGTGCTAGGGTCTTAGGTTAACTTTGTGTAAGAAAGTTAATAAATGTGAACATACTGTATATTATAGTATATGGTCGAAAGCATAAGAAATATTGGCTTAAGGGGACCCGGTGGTCTAGCGCGCGTAAATTTAAGGCATTTTCAGGATTTTTTAAGGTAAAACCAATTAAAAAAACGATTATTGAACTATGTACATTTAATAAACTACTCAATACTCATACAAACAAAAACTTATTACAAAAAAAATTTTTTTTTCTAAAAAAAAAATGTAGCTGAAAATAACACCCTCAAAAAAATCGACCTGGGTGGTGTTGATGATTTCAGCTCTGTCAGTCATCTGAAAAATAGAAAAAAAAGATTATTAATCTATATGAGTCTCTATCGTCGGAACTAAAAAAAAAATTTTTATTTTAATAACTTTTTGTTTTTTTGTTAAAAAAGTATCGAAAAAAAGTATTTTTGGTACCCAAAATTCAAAAGTGCACCACTTAGTAAAAAAAAATTTTTTTTTAAATTTATTTTAGTTCCAACGATAGAGACACTCATATAGATTAATAATCTTTTTTTCTTTTTCTATTTTTCAGATGACTGACAGAGCTGAAATCATCAACGACACCTAGGTCGATTTTTTTGAGGGTGTTATTTTCAGCTACATTTTTTTATAAAAAAAAAATTTTTTATAATTAGTTTTTTTTTGTATGTACATAGTTCAATTATCGATTTTTTAATTGGTTTTACCTTAAAAAAATCCTGAAAATGCCTTAAATTTACGCGCGCTAGACCACCGGGTCCCCTTAAAGTACAAGTAATCTGTAATATATAATTGGTTCGTTTAAAATAACTTTACGTTATTGTTACCCTCTTTATACGACTCAAAGAGTGATGCAATTAGAATAAAAAATAAATGTTGGCCGCAGAGAGAGAGATGTATATAACTAACAAACGAATTTCGAAATTTGTTACTGATGTACATACATATGTATGGATGTATATGCAACAAAACAGTTTTCATTATTTAATGAACTATGTGTGATATGACGGTGTTTTAAAATACATTTTCCAGGATAAAAATTTTATTGCTTTTTCGTAGAGTTATGAAAATCAAAAGGTTTACATTTTCTCTAATCCATAAATTAGATCAGAAAATGTCCTCATCTGATTTTTTAATGGATCAAAATTTTACTTTTGACTTGATCTTTTGTCTGAGTCTTTGAGTTAGTTGATTTTCTGCATGTAAACAAAACTCGGTAATAGTTTACTTTCAGGATAACCTGGTTTTTTGGCTGAAAAAAGTCGAAAAGTTGACAGATCTCCGTCTTTTTTTAACTGTTCGTTTTTACGGCGGATTTACGTTAAAAATCTCAGAAATTAAAAAAAAATTAATTTTATGAATTTGTAATTTTTCATAGCCTATTCTAGACACAAACCTGGCGGGGGGAGGAGGAGCTGCCTGATTAATACTAATAAAAGTGATTAAGTCCAATAAAAATTTGACAGAACGTGATGCGAACACAGAGTACACGGATCCGTGTACTCCATATAAAAGTTCTTTTACACGGATAAGGGCGATGCGAATAGACGCTGCCTAAAAAATATTCATATTTTGTAATTTCTGAGATTTTTGACGTAAATACGCCGTAAAAAGGAACATTCAATAAAGAAAAAATTTTTACAGCCAAAAAACCAGCTGACCCTGAAAGTAAACAATTACCCAAAACTCGAATTGATTGTAAATTAATAGTAAAGAGAACTCGTTTTGTGAGTGACTGTGATACGATGATATTGTCTCCTATCCAACAAACAGAGTCATGTTGTTCTAATGTCCGAAGCCCTGAGAAGCTAAAGCTAAACTTATGAGCTTGGACTCCAAGAGACAAAGTGAAATTTATCTTGAAAAATTCTGAACCCCTTAGAATCAAATATGAAATCTGTTCTGTTGTACTGCTGTTCAAGATGGAAAGTTACTTATTAAATAACCTCTAAGGTACAAGTCATTGTCAATCGGTGTCTTTGGCCCATCCTTTACATCCATTGGTTGGAAGTCTTAACCAACGAATGCCTACAAAGGCTTACAGAACAAGACGAGATAGACACAAATGTTCGGAAGCGAAAGTGTCAATGGCCAAAGACAGAACCAAACAACATCACTCAACAGGCTGTAGTTTGGAACCGGCTCGGGACCCAAGCAATACACCGAATTGGAGAAGATACGTACCCAGCTCAAGAAATCGTGGCAGCAGTTAAAGGCATTAGTACAGAACAAGTGAAGAGTCGGTGTAGTAAACGCGCTATGCCCACAAGTAGTTAAATGAATCAGAGAAAGATATAATGCAATGGGAAGTAGTATTTGAATGGGGGACAAAGGAAAATGTGATTACTAGATTTAATGTTTTCACATTTTTCAAATTTTTCTAATTGCCTAGCGATAATTCTTGGCCTATTTTGTTAATATTTTTGACTTATTTACTGGACTCAAACAACAATATTATCAGGGATTGCCGAACTTTATAAGATGATCTCTTAAAATGACAAACGCGAAGTGGAATGCCTTAACAACCTGTGCCGTATCCAGGACAATTTGGCCTAGTTATAATAAGAAAAATAGGTAACTGCTTCACAGGCCCTAGACTGCTCCACTAAAATTACTGTAGGCTGCACTGGCTTCCCCTTATAGGTCAACATATAGCTGGGTTAGGTGCACTCTACAACACACACTGTCGCAGATTAGAACTTGTAACTACCTACACCTATTTGGCAAATGCCGATAATTATCTTAGCCAAGGGCGTTACTCTGAGGGACTATTTTTATGATAACCTTAATGAAATCTCAGAGATAGAGATAAGGGAATTGTATCAATTTATTCGTTTCTGCATTTATTTAATCTAACCCAGGCGACTATAAATCCGGCCTGTAATTCGTAAGGTGGAGCTTTATCGTCGGATTTTACGAATTTTATATCATCAAACAGGCGCAAGTCAATGCTAATGGAACACAAACTACCAAGGTTCTCTTTCACCTTTGAAACCAATCAGCCAACCTTAAGCTCCTTTTATCATTATTTTTTCTTTATTATCGTTCTGTTTTCTGTCTTAATTTCTCTCAAACGGTTGCCCTCAAAGATCAAAATAAATAAATTGTTATACCCCATATTGGCTAATGGTGTTTGTTGAAATGAGCTAATAATAAAACTATGATTTTTAAAAAGCTACTTCGAGGTATTAATATGTACAAAAAATATTTTCTGCTAGGGTAAAAGAGGTATAAAAGAGGGGTATTTTTGCAAAGGTTTTTTAAAGAAAGAAAATATATTTCAAAATGAAGATTCATTTTACTTGATTATCAAAAATTATAATAAAAAACAATATATTTTCTTTAACAAAATGGACACCTTGAAGATGATACCTCCGAAGCCCACGAGTGGTTTGTGCAGGTGTTTTATCTACCTTTAGATATCTGAAAAAAAACCAAAAATATTTCTGTCAGTAAGATTACTGTCGGGCTGGAACTAAAATCAAACGTTTTCATTAAATATTGAAAGAATGGCGTGAGTTTAAATATTGAAAGAATGGCGTGAGTAAGTTTATGGTGTGTAATTTAACAGTTTTTTGTAAAGTTATTTTATTTTTAAAATATAAAATTTTCAAAAGATCGATATAGTTTTAGTACGCACGAGAGGTGGTAGTTGACAAAATAACAAGTTTCAACAGGATCACCCTGTTAGTTTTTGTTCTATCGACAACACGAATATAAATAACCGATTCGAGAAAAATCTCTTTAAAGTTTCTAAAGTCTTGCAGGTTATATATATTTATGCCCTACCTCTTGATTCATAAAAATATAAGCAATCTAAATTTAAGAAAAACAATTTTTGATATTTTTTGTGGAAATATCTCCTTAAATATGGAACAGGATCATATGTTTTATATTCCTAGTTGGGGTGCTTTTGAAACCGGCGGGCACACGATTTTTTCTTGGGCAACTAGTCATCGAGATGCACCTCTTGTACAGTTCCGTATATTACCTGGATCTCGCGCAAGTATTTCGCTTTTACAGGACTAGATAATTTGCATAGGATCACTGCTCAATGCTCATGGCTTTATCAGTCCATGCGGCGGTTAATGAATTCACCATTACTTTGGTATAATTTGATCAATTTTTATACGATGTGGCCAATTCCTAGGGCACAACCCTTTGACACGTAAGCATGGTTTTGGCCGGAAGGGAATTAGGGTAAGGGAAGTGAGGAAGCTTGAAAGTCTTGTTTTTTGCATTGCTGAGAGCTAGACAACAGCCCAGAGACGAAGTGGATTATTTCAGTTTCTTAATAAAAGCTCACGGGGAGATCTGGTCTCGAACCCGGAACCCATGTCGTGCGGCTCAACGGATTGACCCAACTCCGTCTCCAATTTAACAATTTAAAATACACTGAATTAAAAAGCGGTCTAGTAATAATTAATTAATCTTTCTGACAAGTTGAACGAGTTGCTGGGAAGCTAGCACATGTATGAACTTCAATAAATGTCACCAAAAACGACATTCTAAGGTTTAATAGCGATTACACCAAGCGTTTTAATTCTATGATTTATTTTATGAAATGCTTCATCATAAACCTATAATAACTTTCAAAAAGGTCCATCCTAGCAGTAAAAGCAATATAATTAGTTAGGAGGCCCTTCCCTTATAATTAAATGGTCAATAAACATCTCATGCTCTCATCTGTATTTGCTAGCAGTAGACCATTTCGGCGACTTAACCAATAATAGGATAATTTTCTAGCCGTCGGTTTCATCATAAGGGACCCAGGTTCGAACCAAACTGACGCTACCTAGAATTGTTTTCTGATGACAAAATATTTAGCTAAAAGCCCATTGAGGGTTGCAGAGTAATTTCAGTAGTTATGTCTATTGTTACTTCACTTGTAATCATTGACATTAAATTAGGTGAAGTTCGATATCAAATGACAGGCTTTGGAAGCTCTAGGATCAAGAATAAGAGATCAGCAAATTCCACTATGAAGCCAACACTTACAATGTTAGGAATTTATTAGAATATCAGGTGCAAAAACCTTGTATGGGATAGAAGTCATCTATTTTTTTGATGCCAGAATTTCCTGAAAATAATATTTATTCTCATTTAGATCTGCTACGGAATAAAAATGAAAAACATCATAATGCAATTATTAAAGCAGCAAACCCAAACTCTAATTCAATTTCAACGTATGGACAGAAATTAGTCGAAGTGCATTAGCCATCTAGGATGGTCTTTAAACGAAAGCGTTTGAGCTTATAGCGACATTAAGCATGAATATTTGGGGCATCTATGTATGTATTTTCGGATGACTTGTGGTATTCCATCATTATCAATTCGGATACTGCTTCAATAAAGAAGTACGTATTAGAATTCAATTAAGTACACTAAGATTGCTTGGGTGTTTCTTAGCCCATACTGTGGGAATATACAATAGTTAACCATTTGCTTTTTTCCGTGGACATTTAGATTCGAAACTCCTGTTCCTTAGTCCCTGATTCATTTTTACCTTCAAGCGTAAGCTGTGCAGAGCATTATAGGGAATCTCCTGAGTTTTACCGTAAAAAAGGTGATCTGGAGACGACAAAAATCGATTTTACTAAAATTGGAATGGTTTAATTATTAAATAATATTATATATTATTTGTTTAAATACTTGATATTTCGTCACACGTCTAGAGGTAGAGTTGCAGACTTCCAGCACCATACGCTTGGCAACCTTTGACAACCAGTGTCTTCGCCGCATTTTTGACCAAATAAAGACTTGTATAGACTTACAAGCCAAGACGGGATAATCTTCGGACAAGGACGGAACTGGAAATGGAAACGTAACTTTAAATACTCGGGACCTAAGAAAGATGCCATTTTAGACGACCGTTCAAGAAAAGGATAACAAAGAAACTTCATGCTGCTAGCAAGAGTACATAAAAGTCGTAAATTGTTAAACTCATTGCAAACTATACCAGTACACTAAGGCACGACCCTCGCTTGCCGCAAGTCATTCTAACAAAGGACGTTCTTGCATTCACATATCAAAACAGTAGATACTTTTACTCAGGTACATTATATTTACTCTACGCTTAAATTAGCAGACGTAAGCCTCTAGAACTAGGAATTAGGGAAAGGTGTATGTATTTTCAATGTCAATTTAACGTATTACACTTAGTTTAACTGCAGCGAATATAACTTTAGGATGGGTACTACAAGTTCTTTCAAAGGATGTATTCTCTGAAAACGTTTCATGCTTATCGTCAATAGTTCTCTTTTCACATTTAGAAGACAATTTGATGAAATTTATGGAACTTGAAATCTATAGGCGAAATAAATTAAGAGGAGAACGACACTGTGTTAGCGGAAAATGAAATACGTTTTGATAGTTATCGTGAAGCTGCTCAAGCTTGCTTTTCAAATTTAATTAGAAAGTTAATACGAACTAATACGCTTATTTGAATATGAGAAAGCTATGCAGGAATTTATTTCAAGTGACTCGGTTGAGAAGTCCGTTAATCTGAAAACAGCCCCAATAAGGGTTTTTTACCTACCGCATCGAGGAGTTTCTCGTGAGGATAAAGACGTATCTAAAGTATGGATTGTGTTTGACACATTGGCTCATTCTGAAAATAATGCCTCTTTAAACAGTATGCCCTCCTCTGGGCCTATCCTCCTGCAAAATATTTTAAGTATTCATTTGAATTTTTGAGTAAATGTAGGAGTAGTAACAGATTTGCTGAACATTTGTGCAAAAAAAGAATTGCCCAATTGAAGATCTGTGCAAATCTGGAATTAACGTTACCGATATTAGAGCTTACAGCTTGTCGTATTGCGTCCTTCCTAGCACTTAAAAACTCATTTAAGAATAAAATTTAGTCTTGTTTTTATTTGCTCAGATTCCCAGATAGCGTTATCCTGGAGTAAAGGTGAAAACAAAATATGGAAGACATACATATTCCATCGTGTTCAGGAAATTAGATAAAACTCTAAGCTAAACGACTATAACTCGAAGCGATTATTAACTGAAATTAAAAGGTTTTCATTTTCGCTTCACGGAGCAAGTTGGTTCATGCTGAATCCCATTGATAGGATAGTGCATGAAAGGAACATATGTGCACTTCGGCGATTTGGTTAAATGTTATCGAAGAATCCTGAAGGGAATGTTGATGTCATTACTCCGAAGGACAGCTACTTGGGTAAGCTTATTGTAAAAGATGTTTACAAAAGGATATTTATATGCCGGAGTAAATTTAATTCTTGCTGAATTATGAAAACAATTTTGGATCCCTAGAAGAATTGCAGTGATTCGTTTGTAATCGCGGAATCTCATGCAATTCATCGTACAGCGCCCCCTGGTGGGGGGTTTCTAGGATATACTGGTGTGCTCACTAAAAGATGGTTTGACGGCAGGAATTGGCAGATCCACGTAAAATGAGGAGCAACTTTATACATTCTAAACATAAGCTGAGAATTAGGACAGGTTAGATCCGCGCATTTCCAAACAAGAAGTGAGTTTGAACCTCAACGTACAAAATGGGGATATTGTCCTTATTCGAGACGACCTTACGCCACCTCTTCTATGGAAAATTATTATAGTGGAAAGTACATTTTTAGGACGAGATGGTAGGATACGTTTTTGCAAGCTTGAACTATCGAATGGGTCCCAACTTCGACGTTTGATACAACTATTATTCATTACAAATACCGTCGGTCAGAGGATGTTGCAATAAGATCGTCTTTATAAGTTAAGCGTTAATGGTTGGCATCTGTAATAAATTGTTATTAAATTCGAAATACCAGTTTTTCTTTTACTTCCACTGACGTTTTTGACATAAAACGGAAGGTGTACTGAAAGATATATTATGTAAAGAAAGAAGCAACAGCGCTTAACAAAAGGTAAGGTAAAAGGTAAGCCAAAGAGAAAGCGAAGATGGTTCGTAACAGAACTTAAACGATTAAATATAAAACATCCTATAACTCAATATCTACTAATCTTGATAATATCGAAAATTTTGCTTTAGAAACCCAGAAGATCCCAGGGAGGACGATGTTTTATCATATATTATCAGCTATATCATTGTAATCAATTGAACAAAAATATTTCTGGAATCCTTAAAAGTAGATCTTTCAAACTTTGATTTTGAGGTACGGAAACCTAAAAAATTTATAATTTTAGTACAAATTGAAAAACAAAAGTGAAGTAACCAAAATTTCAAAAAATTAATTAGAGCCCATTTGATATGCTCTCTGGCGTACCCAGAATGTCATCATCATTTTCCTACATTTAGTGCGAACACAAAACCGTATAAAGAATAAACTACACACTACACGACCAAATTAAAAAGATTCATTGTCAATAAAATCATCTTGATCATTTCTGAAGGTAACCTCTTACAATATTTAATTAGCCGATCCCCACTTCAATTAAGCAATCCGCATTGACTTTCACATCGAAGCCCAAATATTCTTTCAATTACTCCAAATACTGCAGAATAACGAAGTTGGCTAAATTGTTGCAGGAAAGCAAATATTAATAATGCAACGGAAACGTTTCCGGCAAACGCAAGGTTGAAGCCTTACAACAACCTACAAATAGAAATTAAATATTGCATGAAAACTTTCTATTTATCATTTCTTATGTCGTCAAAATATTCGCACATTCGAAAAACGTCGTTTTATATAATTAACATAAAAGTTCACTAACCAAAATTCGCGTTCATGGATGAATATTTTGACTTGATCCATATGGAAACGGGCTATAAATTAGTTATGTATTACATAACCATATCATTTTCAGTATGTATTAAACTAGAAAGCAAGATAAAAATGTTCAAAATTGTCTTTAGAAGATTCGTGAAGTCCTCCACAAAAATTTTTATGGAAATTAATTATACCTTACTTGCACAGCCAATACTTTGAGAAGACTGTATTGCCGGTATTCCTCGCTTTTTAATACCGCAAGTTACCTTTATTGCAGAAATTAAAAAATAATTTCTTATAAATCACCCTGCAAAAAGAGGATAAAAAATAAAATGTGGTAAAGAGATCTGTATGAACCAATCAACTATTTTCGATTATATACCGTAACCTTCGAAATGTCTTATGCTTCTTATTAAACAACAAATTATTTACAACAGTTAGCACAAGACAAGAAAGTCAAATTCTATAACGATACTTGCATATTAACAATGTTGTCAAGCCGCGGACATCCTAACTATTTTATAGTTTGGGACGGGAAGCACATGATAGAAAAGGTTGAAGAATCCTACAAGTACTGGGTTTCAAAGATGAGAAGGACTATGTAGCAGTAGCTAAATATAAATATTTTTTAAATATTTCAAATCATTTAATTTTAATTTTGCTTCGTAATGTTATTCAATTAGTTAATTTTCATTGTATCAGACTGTATCCTGATATTTAAATAATATTTCAGAAAGACGAAGATTGGTGTCACATAGCTTGAACAACCAAAAGTCGCTACCGGATCATAGGGTAAAGTCATCAATAGATGAACACTTAAGCAGGTTATCTGATTTATGTTATTATCCTACACATTAATGTATTAGAATTTTTTGTTCCGAGAAAAACAATTCATATTAATTGTTATTCAAACTTTGTGACAGTGTCCCCAGAACATGAACAGCAAGTCACCAATAGATAAACGAATATTTTAAATACGGAATTAGAGACAATTTATTCGAGAATTAAATAGAATTATATTTTTATTAACATATCTAAATAAAATTTTTTTTATTTTTGAACGTTTCAGATATTTAAAGATATTTATAATAATATAATTGTGTAATACTTACATCGTTAAAATGTGCAAAGATATTTTTTTCCAGCGGAAGACTTAACTACTTTATAAACACACCAACATAAACACAATACATTTTTTTTTAAACACTTCCAAATAATTTATGCAGGAAAAAAAATTCTATGATAAACATAATCGTTTGCTTTATCATAATTAATTGAAATAATCATTAATATAACTTATTATATATATTATTTTATTAAAAATATTATATGCTGTTCATCTACTGCGGACTTTACCCTGATATTCATTCATTTTATTAGCCGGAATCAAGTTTAGATTTTAATCACATCAAAAACACCTCCCAAACCGTCGTCTACGTACAAAGGAAATATAAAAAAGTACAATTGAAGAGACTTGGAATCCGCCAACAACAAAAACTAAAAATGGCAAAAGGAGATCTTACGCCAGCCTAAGCTATCAAGTACGAACACATTTGTTACGTCTGCCAGGGTACGAATACTCAAATGTATTATTTTGTATTTCTAGTATACCTACCAGTTATAAATAACCGTATTAAATTTTGGTTTTTGATTAGCTGGATTAGCTAAGTACTTCGCCCCAAAAGGTAACCAATACAGTACAGTAACCAAAAAAGAGGTTTTTCTGTAGCTGTACATGTTGTAGCTGTACATTTTGAGCTTTAAATTTCACTCGACATTATTTTCACTTTTTAGTTCATTGGCTTTTAAATGAAAGCTTATTTTTCAAAAGGCTTCTAACATTTATTTTATTCATAAACATTGCAGTTTGATACTGTTACGTAATATATACATATGTATGAATTTAAAAAAAACCCCTACTTTTCAAGGAGAACAGAATGTAAGTCTCAGTTGCAGTTATTTTACAAATAAAATGTCTGAGGGTATTTTTTACTTAAGATAAAACTGTTAACAACATCTTTTATATGAAGAAGTCGTTTTTTTAATACTTTTGAGGATGACATAATATATAATAACTTCGGGCTTATTTTTAAGTTTCAAAAGTAAATGAAAATTAAGAGTTTGGGAATTTATGTGTTACAGAATAAATTAATTTATTATAAAGAGATGCTGACACGTTTTGTTCCATTAGAACATTCTTAAGGCTAAACCAATATTAATTCTAGTTGCACCGACTGCCTTAATAATGCCTAATCGAACTGAATCGATGCCCCGGCATATTTTTGTAATAAATGCCGCCAAGTGTTAATTTTCATTTATTTTCCATCATGTATAATGTGATTCACCAAGTGTACGAACAAAACTCGAACAATTTGATTACTCTGCAACTTTCTAACTATACCATAACTTATAATCGCAATTAAGCATTATCAGGACTGGCGCAAAATATTAACAAATGGTTTTTTTATTCGTGAGTGATGCTTTCTGCAGGTTGGGGAAGAGTAGATTACCTGTGCATGTTTTCTCTGACAATAGATTTGCTGAAAACTATTAATAAAAACTTAAAATAGAAGCAGATAACCTGAGAAATTTCAAAAAATAAGCAATGATAACGAGCTTAATTCAAGAGCTTATACATATTTAACAACTTAAAATAAATAAATATGTAAGCAGTTAATTCTACAATATCGTTATTTCGCCTGGCATTTTCTAAATGAGTACAGTTGATTAATTGGGAACGTCTTTATTATTGTTTCTGAAAAATTTTAATTGCAGTAATTGCTACCGTTTCCTGTATTGGTATTATCATTTTACTCATCTCAACTGCCAACAATGGATGAATAATTATCTAAAGAATAGGTGCGGTGCGGGAATTATGACATATCCCATTTTAATACTTTCCGTGTTCGCGTTTTATTTCTGTAAGTTGCCAGGTTTTGTGACATTTATATGAAACTTGTTCACATTAAAACAGTGAAAATAAGAAATTAAGGCTTTTTGCATTTTTTGCTTATCTTATTCATATTAGTCGAAATTTGACATTTAATCTCTCTAGTTTGTTAGTAAAAGAGTGAATGTCCCAAATGGACGATAAATATAACATCTGGTGCTGCAATTGCATTAAATGCCATTATAATATCCTTGACACTCCATTATCTGCGCTGCTTTGGAGCAAATAGTTACTGTTTTTTGTTTTTTAAATACCACAAAACCGCAGTTATAAGGTCTATTACAACTGGCTGAATTCTGTCAAATCTGTATACGAGCAGATGGAAATTAACGATGAACTAATGGTGTTACTATACGGAGCTGCGAACCAAAACATTTACTATGTAGTATATAAACTAGTTCTATCTCATTAAGCGAAAGGAATAGTTTAATTTTGATATTAAAAATGACGATATTTTATATTTTTTTTTTAGAAAAACACATAATTTCATTTTCAATTATTTCTGACACATGTAAAGGAAGCAATGTGCCCGCGGTCAACAAAAAATAAATAAAATTTCGTTTCATATATTGAAAAAAATTTGAGCGTCTCAAAATTGGGCAATGTTTCACATTAAAAAATTGAAGAAATGGTCTTCACTTTAGGTTAAAGGAAGAAAGAATGTGTTCACAAAATGCAGCTCAAATTTCAAATCAATCGAGCCAATGGTTTCAGACTTGTCAGAGTTGTCAGAGTTAGCCAGCCGTTATAAAGCCGTTTTGAGATAAACGTACTTAAAGTTTGAAGTACGGTGCGGATTCTACCTGCGCGCCGCGTTTGTAATTGACTCAAATCATCATAGTTTTGGCTATATGAAGAATTTTGAATTGAAATGTTGTCTACTTATCCTAAGGACCTTAACTACAAAAATCCATTAAAAAAATATTTTTTTCTGACCAAAATTATAGTAATCCTTCTAAAGCAATACTAATTACGCTTCAGACCTTTGCATAATAAGAATATAAATTCAGGGAAGACGGTGCCAGGAAACGGTGCCAAGGCTGATGTTTTAGAGAAATAATGCGACGCTATCACCGTTAAAAAAGCTTGCAAATTCTCGTACAATTTAAAGGGACTTTCGAACCATTCATTCATTGATAACGCTTACAAATTCTCTTACAATTTAAGGGGAATTTCGCACCGTTAGTATTACTTCACAATTGGAATGGCCTTTTTGGCGCAATGAGTTATCAGCAGACAACAACCATGGGTTGACGCCAACGGAATTTGAAACTATCAGTAAACGAATTGCGAGTTAAAGCCACCTGTAAAAAGGATGAAATGCGGTGAGGTGTTTTTACAACAATAGCGAAAACGTGAGTAAAAATATATTTTCACCTGATAATTGTTGAACAACTTATAGCAATTTGAGATTTTATACCATAAGGCGTAAATGAATTATGATTTTGTTGTTGTTGTTGCACTTAAAGCGACTGCGGGAAAAGGAGGGCCCGGTCCCCTTACTCTGTAAAGCGTGCTCTGATTTGGTGATTCTCACTACCGCAATGGTAAGAATTTTATGTTAAGGGTCTGAAAGTGTGGCTGGGATTATCTTTGTAACGTTTTGTCGGATTGGGATGATTTGGTTTTCCTTGCAGTACCTTTACAACTGCTGAAATTGCAGCATTTTTGGACTAGCATATCTAAAGACACTAAAATGTGAAAAATAAAGTAGTTCTTAAAAAACTTGAACCAACTTAACAAAAACCGCTAAAAAGTATAAATATAAATTAACATTTTAACATTGGTGTCGTACCAACAATTTATGTGGGGGAAGGATAGACTTGCTTTGTAACGCGTGGATTTTGCTTTTGATGTAAAGAATTTGTCTCACGTTAAACATTTTAGGATAGGTGCACCGGGGCGGAACCAATTTTGTAGAGCGTAGACCGATTTGGATGATTCTTTTAGTTATTGTATAGATTATGTTCCCCTATTGCTACTATTAGAATGAATTTGGACTTTAGGGGAAGGCTTGGCTAAGTTCTTAGTGTGTGAACCGATTTGAATAATTAAATTTTTGTAGTATACTTAGATGTACTATCTGTTCCCCCATTCTACCATAATTTTGATTTTGTTGTACAGAATCAATTTCTTATGAGTAAATGATAAAAAAGCTGCACCGAGTATAACAGTTGGAATTATCCCTTTACTTTGTACCCGATTTTTCTGCGACTCCCTTGCAGTATAGAGTACTTTCGCGTACTAGCGAAGAATTTTGTGTCTATGGTGAGGGTTTGAAATAGTGGCAGTTTGACGGAGTTTGTTGTTATAAAAAACAAAAACAAAATTAGAGTGCACTACCTCTACAACTGTTGAAATTACGAGCAGCATTTTTCAAGCAGCATATCTGTAAGTACCAAGAAGTGAAAAGTAAAATAGTGTTTTAAATAAAAGTAGTGTTAAAAAAACAACTACCTGACCACAATAAAAGATAGAGTAAAAGTTGGAAATGTAGTGCAGAAGGCAATTGAGTGCATTGGCATTACTGACTGACTTATGCAAATTTGCCGTCAGTATGGGAGATGCATATTAACCGACAATGCTCATGTCTGTCAGTGCGGCTTTCGTCGTACATTTATTACAAAAGTATACTCATATGTAAAACACAGGTATTTAAAGTGATAAATTTTTATTTTCGTCGCGTCAGAAAATATATAAATTTCACTTCAAAATATATCAGGTAAGTTTTTACCCAAATGAAATTTCCCGCTGAACACGAATCTGGTGTTGTTTTAATGATCATTTCGATTTATTTTGTGATATCGAAGTTGGCGTGATAAGAGAGTGTTCTGGGCAATGTAGTGAATTCAGTTAGGGGTAATGCAATGTACTATAAAAAATATCAAATGAGTATGGTGCAAGTGCTCACAAATCAGCTACCAAGCTTGCACTCACACATAAATGCGACCGTCCCAGTATCGCGAAGAATGACAAGGACATATACGAAGTTATTTAGAATACAAGTAGCTAGTTTCTAAGTTTTCTTTATTCTTCTATGTTTATTAACACTTTATCGCTTTAAAAAAAAGCCGGCTACAATCATTCCCGAACCACCTTGGTGTTTTCATTGCATATGGAATGCGATTCACTACATTGTCCCACAAACAATACCTTCGGTTTTTCTATCGTAGCTCAGCGCCATGTGTTGCTACAAAAGAAATAAAAAATGAAGTAGAATAAATTATCAAATGAAATCAAATGAAATCAATCAAAGTTACTTTCAACTTTGTATTATCTACGGAACCACGGACCACCCAAAAATTCCCAACACACACGATACTTTTACAATTAATTAAAAAATATGGCCGCACGAGACCTTAAACGAAACGAGTACCCCTATACTCTACTATATAAAACTACCAAATCAAAATGTTGTAATAGATATATTATAAGGTTTTACGATACTCGAGACAATATCATTGGTAACAGTGCGATTACGAGAGCGAGATTTTAGTTTTTATTATTTTATTGTGGACAATTTTATTGTTGCTTTAGCTTTTATGCCAGTTCCTAAAAGGTCTATTGTGTGATTTATTGGGCATGCAAGTATACACTGCTTTTCTCATTTGCTTCTTCCTACAATATCTCCTTCTTGAGGTATTTACCTTTTATCCCAAATAGCAAAAAAGAACTATTGCTACCTCGGTCGGGGCAAGTGCAGTAAGAAAAAAATGCATAGTCCAACCTGGAAAAGCGAGAGTTCAAGGGACCGCGATCTTTTTTTCGCTTATGGAGGTTTCTCACTAACCCGAGTTTCTAGCTTATAGAGGTAAAGGAGTCGCCTTTCTCACTTATAGAATCTTTATTCGCAATTGATTCTTATCAACTGTAGCAGGTTCGACAAATAAGTCGGTACATTTGGCATTCGAATAGAATACGATACAAAAACAATGCTAGTTCCTCGAAATTTAAGAAAACAACAACAACGTTAGTTTCGCGAAATTTACGAATAAATTCTCGACTGTCGCTTATACAGTCGAGCGTATTTAACATCTACAAGCAAGTAGCAGTCTAAGTTATAGAGGTCCAGGAGTGAAAAACGACTTTCTCTTATAGAGGTTTCTGCTTCTCACTTATAGAGATTTTAGAGGGTTAAAATGACGGGACCTGACAATTAGTCTCGCTTGTATAGTTTTCTCGCTTATCCAATTCTGGCTCACCCAGGTTTGACGGTCTATACACCGATATATATCACTTGTCCTCGCTCCCCATTTTGCCCCCGAAATTCCCTTTCTTATCTCACCGAGAGCGATATCGGAGGAGATTGGTCTTTATCTCGCCGAGATTGCGACGAGAGCAAGGTCATCTTCACCTTAACGAGACACGGACCGAGATATGCCAAAATATCAGTCTTGTCTCGGTGCCGTGAAGCCCTAATATATTATTATTTTATACCTCTTAGCGTTTTTGTGATAGTCTGTTAAATTTTTTTTATTTAAACTACTTTTATTTACTAATAACACTACCCTGCAAAATTTTCAAAATTTTGTGCCTCTGGACAATGAATAGTTGTTTCTGAGGTAATTTTTTCGCCGAAACCGAATCCAGGCTCAGAATTGCTCTATCACGTCAGGTTTTTCAGATATTCTAACCTAACAAAAAACACGTAGGAGTTGGATCAATTCGTTGAGCGGCAGTGAGAATCATTTGTGGTTTGTGAGAATCATTTGATATACACGTGAGTTTTCTGGTATAGGGAAAATCACAAACATTAAATTTCAAAATGCGATATCTCGGCGAAAAAAAGGTATTTGAGGAAACTCAACGGCATTTGAAAGAGGATAACTAATAACTAAGATCCCACACATAGCTTTTTGAAAAATAAAAATAAAAAATTCGCAGTGCTGCATAACCTCAAATATGTCAAAAACAGTGTTTTTTGCACTTTTACGTTAGAATATCTCAAAAACCAGACGTTATAGAGCAATTCTGAGTCAGCGGGAAAAATTACTTCGGAAATAACTAAACATTGTACAGAAGCAAAATCTTGCAGGGAAGTGCAATTCTCCCATCGAAAATATCTGCTGGTGGGTTATGCTGGGGTTCGAGTATTCTATTTATCTCCAAAACTTCACAAACTAATCTTTCAATGTTATTTTATTTTATACTTTATTTATATACATATACTTTGCCTTCGCGGGTTTAAACAAGACATCATTATCCTGTAATTTAATGGCGGAAACTTTTTCAAATATTTTATTTAACAAACATTCATTAAGCGCAAATTTTATCTCTAACTTTTCAGTCCTCCAACTAATTATTATTAAACGGTGGAAAGCCTTTAAAAATCAAATGAAAGATTTCACTATAAGTGCATAATTATATATATAATTATAAAAATTATTTTATTTTATTTTTTCAGTTTGTGATAAAATGTTTTGAATTTGAATGTTATAAATGGATTTTAAATATGATATCGAGGATTTTCACCATAAGCGCTCGATATTTATTAGTGCATTTTGCGTACATTTTCGGAAAACTATGTTGCTTAGAGAAGTGAGCACATAGGAACAATAATTAATTCCTCAGTTGTAGACAATTATTTTTCCTATAAGTATCATCTTTTATTATGTTACATAACTGCTTTTATTAATATGATGTTACTAGTTATTATTTTTCCCTTAATTTTATAAATACTAAGCCTAGTAAAAATCCGTTCAAAGCGACTAAGATATATACCTATTTCAGTCAATTTTCGGAAGGTATAACTTATTGTTGCGAATATTATTTTGTAGTTCTGATATATTAGGTAATGGCATATACATATATTGTTAGTTATTTAACAGTTTATCTACATGTATATTGTTCGTTTTTTAAAGGCTGCCATCAATATAATTTGAAAAAATTCGTCATAGTATTACATAAACATATGTATGGAAAAGAAAAAATTATAAATTGAGTTCTTTATATATATTTACGAATATAAAGACACTCTGAATAAACAATCTTGTATATTTATATCTGTCAATTCTTTCGTCCTTTCGCCGATGCAATTAAAATAAAACTCAACAAACAAAACAAAAATTTAAGATCTTTACATATTTTAGCTTAAACGCCAGAGAGGGAAGCCTACCTATAAAAAACGATACCTACGTATGCCACATGCTTTATAAGATGAGGTCATTTAGTAGCTCGTCTTATCAATTGTAATTAAAGACAATACATGGCACTATCTTTTACGTTAAGATCAGTAAAAAAATGGACATTAAATTTACCTTGACTTTCTGGATAAAACTGTGCCAATATGAAAGCATATAGGGAATGCTATCTCGTTCAAAAGAGTGTTTTCTCATTTTTACTTTCACATAAACTTTCTGTTAGAATTAATTCGTTTATGCACCCTAAAGTATTAATTAAATTAATTATTATATAATTACCTAATTACTCTTGAACCGGAGTGTATCTAGTATTGATGACCTCTAAAATGGAAACACCCTAAGTATTACATAACTCAAACACAAGATCTGTCCAAACTTGATCTTACTAGGAAGTCCTAGTTTAAGTAACAAAGCTCTGTCGAAAATGCACGGATTTACTACTTTAATACAGCTAAATTCTAATACAGGTAAATTTGTCATTAAGGAAAGGCAATCGACACTAGGAAAATAAACTTAAAATTATTTAGTTAATTCTGGTTCTGACTGGTCTGAATTAGCAAACGCATTTAGTTTTGGGCTTGTATATGACGAGTGAAAAGTTATTATTTTCTTAAAGTTGATAAAGGGAAATAGTTGATCTCAATAGTTAAGGATTTGGTTTATTAACCGACTTCCCAAAAACAAAGAGGTTCTAAGTGCGACGCGTATGTTTTTGTTTTGTTTTTTTTATGTCCATAACTTCGTAACGCGTCGACCGATTTTGATGATTCTTATTTTGTTGGGTAGAGTATGTTCACCGATTGGTACCATGTAAAATTTTTGGTAGAGTGTGGGTACGGGTTAAACCTCACTTTGTAATCACGTTGTTCCGCTTTGATTTTAGAAGAAAACTATTTTATTTTGCACTTTTGCGTGTCTTTCTTATTCTATGTCACTCGAAAAACGCTAGTAAGTACATAAACAAAGCGATTGCGAAAGTTGCAGAGGTAGTGTACTCTATATAAAGGAAACAGAATCATTTGACGACATTGTCCCCCTCATTAAGCACTCCAAAGTTTTAATCTACACCGACGATATGCAGATTTTCTTATGCGTTAGAAACAGTTATGATTCTTCCTGCATTCAGGATGATTTAAATACCTTCAAGAACTGGTGTAGATCTAATGGCCTGCAGCTTAACTTGGATAAATGTGAGGTTGTATCATTCTGCAGGAACCAAAAACAGCTCGTCTTCGCGGAAATTTGTTACTGTTGCGTGCAGTCCGTTACTGACCTTGTTCGGAAGCTTGACCGTAAACTTGATTTCACTCTGCGCATTAACTGCATTGTTTCTAAGAGTAATTCCGTTCCGGATTATGTAAAGCGAAGGTCAAGGGAATTTTCTGATCGGAAGATCTTGATTCACTTATTCTTTTCTTTGTTTAGGCCAATTCTCGAGTTTACATCTCAGGTTTGATCTTCCTGCTATGCTGTCCATTCTAGATGCATTGAGTCGGTGCACCGGAACTTTGTTAGGTTCGAACTAAGAGACCTTTCGTGGAATGATCTACTCAGGCGTCCTTCTAATGTGGATCGCCTCCGGTTGCTTAATATGCACTTGTTGAAAGAACGACTAGTCTTCATTCACCAGCTTTTGAACTCGAACATAGATTCTTGCACTCTCGCAGGTATGATTTCTTATTTATAGGCATACCCCATATAGCTTAAGGAGATTGCCTTTACTGCATGTTGTTCACTCTCGGTCTTACTATTGTATGCATGATCCTATAAATCCAAAGAGCAAAGCCGTGAATATCTGTCCTGTTTTTGACTTGACTCTTACTAAGGATTTGTTGAAACGTGCTCTGTAGTCCGTGCACTCCTGATTGTTGTGTTAAGTTTTTGTTTAGTAATTTTTTTTGCATGGTGGTGTGGGAGCCTCAGTCGCATCCAGTGATGGCAATTCAGTGATTTTGTCACCAAATATGGTGTTTTCGAACACCTCTCTAGTGACAGAATTTTGTTTTCTCAGACACGTCTAAAAGTTGGTGATTTTTAACGTCCCCTGCGGTGACTTCTGATGACTTTTAATGCAGTGATGCCAAATCATGGACTTTGTGACTGATTTCTTTTTTTGTGACACTGTGAGTTTGAACCTCTTCTGATGACACCAAATGTTCTCCGACTTTTTAACGTTTTAACGTAAATATTCGGCATTTCTTATTGTTTTTGACTATTTTTGTACATATTTGCTGGGTTACTACTTAATTCAGTTACAACCGGTGTTGCACCACACATTCAAGTGGGCCCATTTAATGCTTTTGTTGCTAAGCTAAACGCATGTATAAGACAACTGGAACAATTTGCTGTGAGAGTTCATGACTTTCCAGCGGGACCCTGAAACTTTCAACGATACTCATTATCTGTCGCTTACGATAAGAAGATCGCCCACAAAATTAGAATTTTATCACATTCTAATAGTTTTTTGTTTCTTCTCCCTTTCCTTTTACAAATTGAAAGGAAGAAATTAAACGACGCTTAAAGTTAGTGATTCAGGTAAATAGTCTTTTTTTGAGTAGTAGTATTTACATTTTTGTTACTTAAAATTTTTTAATATTATATTGGAAGCAATTTTGAAAAAATATATTTTTTTGTATCTGGTGACTTTTTTAAAAAAAGGTGCCCTTATTAGTCTTTATCTAGTGACATTCTTCATCGACGACTTGATAGCACTGGTCGCATCAATATATTTTTTTTTTTTTTTTTTTTTTATATATGATGTTGCCAAAGCTCAGGGGATGCCCTATGATGCTAAAGCACAGCCTTGGCAGGAAAGGAATTAAGGATGAGGGAAATGGGTTAGGAGGTTGAGTGAAGGAGGTGTCGATGTACGCCCCGTTTGAAAGTTTCAGGCTCATAAGACGAGGGAAAAACAGAAGATGGTAAACTGTTCCACATTCGTGTTGTTCTGCTAAGAAAAGATTCCCGAAATTTGACGGTACGTCCAAATTTGACCCGGAGAGTAAAGGGGTGGGAGCGACTTGTAGATCTTGTATCGCGCGTTGTAATGAGTCTACAAGGAATCAGGCTAGCGATTTCGTTAGAACAATGGCCATGGAAATAGCGATAAAAGAGTGAGAGACAACCGACATTCCGTCGATGCTCAAGAGAGTCAAGGCCCTCAGAGATTGAGGAATCGCCAATAAGTTTAACAGCCTTACGCTGAACTTTGTCTAACGCGGACAATGCGGTGTGTCCTGCCCCTGCCCAAATATGGGCATTATATTCAAGTCTAGGCCTAATGTGGGACTTGTAGATCAACGCTAAGTCGGGTGGGGTGAAATATTTCTTACATCTCTGTAGAAAACCTAAACATTTCATCGCACTTTTGGCGATTGCAAATATATGATCAGTCCAGCTAAGATTGCTGGATATCTCAATACCCAAGATCTTTAGGGAGGGTGAATTGGGTATATTCACTCCGTCGACTGAAATGGGTTGGGGGTGGACTGGGCGTTTTTTAAGGGACATTAAACAGCATTGAGTTTTGGATGCATTAAACGTAACACGATTTGCTCTGCCCCAAGCGAGGACCTTAGAAATGTCGTTGTTTAATGATCTAAACATGCGTTCCCGATTAACTTCTGAAGCATTTCCACGTGAATTCATTACAGAATCAAATGAGTACGCGAAATCAAGGGTGCTGTCGTCGGCAAAACTATGAATAGGATTGAGAGTAAGGGATAAGAGATCATTGATGAAAAGAAGAAATAAAGTTGGTGAAAGAACTGAACCCTGAGGTACACCGGCATTTATTTCGTGGGATGCAGATGTAACGCCGTCAATAACTACACGGATTGAACGGCCTGACAAAAAGCTCTCTATCCATTTAACGAGGGTAGGATGCAGACCAAATGTTTGAAGTTTGGCTAAAAGGGCAGCATGCCAGACTCTATCAAAAGCCTTTGAAATATCAAGAGCGACGATTTCGGACTCACCGAAATTATGGAGACAATGATTCCAACGCTCCGTTAGAGCCGTTAGTAAGTCTCCGGTTGAGCGGCCAGCGCGGAAACCGTACTGGCAATCGTTGATAAGATGGTTATTTTCTAGATATGTCAACAACTGAGAGTTGATGAGTGATTCAAAAACTTTGGATATGATCGAGGTTAGTGCAATTGGTCTGTAGTTAGAGGGGTCGCATGCCTCTCCTTTTTTAAGTATCGGCTGGACATGAGCAAGTTTCCATACACTTGGAAATATTCCTGTTGAATATGACAGGTGAAAAAGTTTGCGCAGAGGTTTAGCCAAAGCAGAGGCGCAGCATTTTAAAACAAGGGGCGAGAAACCATCAGGCCCAGTAGCTTTGGACACGTCGAGTTTCGAAAGTACTCTAAAAACTTCCCGAGTGCGAAAGTGTAGGGGCTTTTGCCTACTAATGCACTGTGATAGAGATGGAAGTGGCTGCGATGATGGTGGCAAGTACGAGTTAGCAGCAAAATTAACAGCAAACAGGTTGGCCTTGTCCAATGAGTCAGTAAAAACATTCCCATTATAAATGAGTGGTGGTGTTGACGAACAGGTGAAATTGTTCTTTACGGTTTTTACTAGAGACCAGAAGCCCTTACTACCCTTTTGAGTAGAAAATACCTTCCGTCTGATGCTCTGGTCGAAATTGAACTTAGCCCGGCTAATTGCTGAATTGCAAATATTCCGCGCATCTCTATAGATACGTCTCGATTCCTCTGAAGGGCACAATTTATATGCCTGGAAGGCTGCTTCCTTCTTTTTAATGGCTGCGAAACAGTCATTATTGAACCAATTGGTGTTAGTTGGTTTGATGTTCTTGAAGCTATGAGGAATAAAGCGATGCATTCCAAACCATAGGATGTTCAAGATATAATCGGTGCTTCTGTTAACGTCCTTCATAGAAAAGCAATCAGACCAGTCCAGCTCTCTGAGATATTTATTAAGTCCCGCCCAATCAGCATTTTTATAATGCCACACTAATCTTTTGGTGGAGTTTAGATTAGTGGTTGTCAGAGAGGAGATGGAGAATTGGGCGGAGATTAGACAATGGTCCGAATTACCCAAGGGGGACGTCACCGAAACCGAGTATTTTTCTGGATGCGATGTTAGAAATAGATCTAAAAGGTGCGCGTTGTGCCCCGAAGTGTCAGGAACACGAGTCGGACACTCAACCAGTTGCTGTAAATTAAAAGACTCACTAAATAACTCGACGTGTCTTCCAGACGGGCTTGTGGTAGAAGAATGCCTGAGCCACTGTGTGTTGTGGACGTTGAAATCTCCAGCAAGAACGATTTCAGAAGAGGGGGATAATTCCAAAATCTTATCGATATCGGAAGACAGTTTATCGAAGGAGCACACAGTGTCAGTGTCAGACATATTCGGGCTGCGGTATAAAAAGCAGAAGTGAATAATGTGCCGATAGAGTTTAAATCTAATCCAGACATAATTAAATTCTGGATTAGTAGAAGAGAATTGAGGGAGATAGGAGAATGGCACATCATTTCTAATATAAACCGCGATTCCCCTCTGAGGAGAGAAGAGCGGCACTAAGTGATAACCAGGGATGTGATACTGATTAATATCAGAATCGGAAACAACCTTGGTTTCGCTTAGTGCAAAAACTGCCGGATTTTCCGCGATCAAGTGGCAGTAAACCGAAAAATGGTTACTTTTTAAGCCACGAATGTTGCAAAAATTAAATAAAAATTTTTGCATAGTCCCGGTCTTAATTTGCCCAAAACAAAACAAACGAAAACGTACACAAACACAAGGACTGACGAACGGGATCCACAGATGCAAAGCAAAGCCGCCTCTGTGAAAACAAAGCCAGCAGCAGTGTTATGCCTGCTGTGCTGAACTTTGATCTCGACGAAGGCAGCTAAATGCTCAGCAGTGGAGACCCGTTAAACGCATTCAATGCAGCACGATTGTACTACATTGAATGTTGGATGGAAGAAAATAAAAAATAGATAGGAACGGACTCACCAGACTGTGCTTTCAAGTAGAGCATAAAAGCCCTTCACTCCGGCAAGATGGCACTAGCACTTTGATTTTTTAAAATTCGATTCGCTTTCGCAACCGCTTTAAAAATTTATTGGGGAGCAAGACACGGCGGCACGTCCGTCCCCGTCAGTAGTTCAGCTCAAACTCTATTGTTATATTCTGGCGAATAGTTCAATTGATTCTAGGCTTCTTCTAGAAACACCTTCTGAGTTAGAAGGGTTAATTCTATTTAAATTCTGAATCCGGCAGCAACCAGTATTTGTTAAAATTCTTTAAATAAAACATCTCAAAAACTTGTCAAAACCAGTATCACTTCTCTCAGTTGTTCAATATGTATATGCAATTTTCTGTGACTAAAAATCAACTGAGACGGTTCCGCACATGTCAAATGAGACAACTAAGAAGTCTCTGTTATCTCACTTATCACTTATTTCATCTCGCGCGAAAGCACCTAATGGCAAAAAATAGAGATTACAGTATAACAAGAAGGGACACTCTCGCATCTTACAAAAGACAAGCAAATAACGTGTCAAAAAACACCGAAAAAACTATCTCTCGTCCCCCTTGTCTGACTCTTGAATCTGATTACGAAGCAGCTGATATCGTATTAGAAAATTAACGTCGAAATAAAAGGGAAGAAACCATTGCTCTGTAATTCGTTTGTTACTCCCGCTGAAATATATCATCTGAAATAAATTTTTCCTTCTTATTTGAGTATTTTTCGCATAGATTTTTATGAAACTCTATTGCATGAATTAGTATTTGTGGACTATGGAAGAATTACACCGAAACCCGTCAGTGTGTAGATAATGCAATGTTTATTTTATTATAAATGAAAACTGGGAGTGAATTAGAATTGATACGTCCATTCAAAATTTGTTACGGGGAAATAGCTGATAAGCGACGCACTGCGAATTATGGTGAAATCTGCCTTCTGTAGAATTTTGTTTCACATGATGTCTTTTTCGCGGTACAGCTTGCCTGTATATTGTCCCATATTGCGGCAACTTATTTCCACTTTTTTGTCCATATTTTTTGCGCTTATTGAATTTTAATTGCAAAACCTTAGAAATTTTTAACCAGTCTCCCTACTTAAATTCTAATCTCTATTCTTTGCTAATGGTGCTAGTCCGGTAACGTACTCTATAGATAAGGCGACAGCTCCATTCTCTCCCTATTCTCACTCTACGCTTGACCGGGGCAGGTGCCATGCCGTCCCACTCCCACTGTAAGGTACCACTTTCAATAGGCAAACGATTGTTTAGGGAGTGTTTTCATTTATGTCGTAAGAAAACGTAAAAAGGTCTTTTTTAAATTAAGTTGAAAAGTTATTTTAATAGTAAAGTGTAAAAATACCTTGTGATATCTTATTGTGTCCTTTTATTGTGTAAAACTCCACAAAAAATCACAAATTTAGTGATTTAGTGTGTGCTGTGTACTGCTGCAAACATTATCGCCGGAGAGCGCGAGGAAATTCTTTTTTCAGGAAAGTAAATGGTATAATTATAATCTCTAAGGTCTCTTTGCTTAAATTACTGCGATTATATTAAGCGACAGTGACTTATAATAGTAAATATTCACGATTTTCCTGGCTATAGAACTTTGTTTACATTTGTAATCTAGCCAAATATAGCTTTGCCCTTATTGTCACTGTCGGCTCGCGAATAATTTTTCAGAAGGGGTCAGAACATATTTTTCGATTTAAAACTACAAATATTTTAAGTGCAATAGACAAAAGACAAACCACTGGGGACCAAAAAAGATACATAAGTTATAATATCATATTTTAACTTATTTATCTAAATCACCTATCTCAACCTCCACGTGGTGGTCCCTGGAAACAAGTGAGCACTGTCTGTATTCAATAACAATACTCACTCGGCTAAAAGAGAAGGTGGAACAGTTTAAATGCATAAATTATTGAAAATTTCAAAGCATTTCGCAACTGTTTTTCTAAATTGTGTTAGATCTTATTATAATTAGAAAATCAATTTCATCTTTGCGCACATTTTTAAATGTAATTTAATAATACAATTTTAAAAATAAATATTTATTAATTTTGATTTAATACAATTTTTATTATTCAAAAGATATATCAACCCCGCTTCAAAAAATCTCAAATTTGACTACTGTCATGGGCTTCAAACACATAGAAAACCCTCACCTCTACAGAAAGGAAAATGCCGACGTTTTTCTGGCTTACTGCCATTCCTGTTTAGCTTTATGTTCTAAGTTTCCAACTGACTAAAAAGCACTTATGTGTGATTCGTACCTAAGTTGAATTAGTTGCTAAACAATGCTCTCTGTATACAAGGATTACGAGAATGTACAAAAAAAAAACAATCTCCTTGAAAAACGTCGTTTAAACTTTTCTTTCTTTTTCTAGGAAATTTGATTATGTGTAACTATATTTACACACATCATTAAGTATGAATCATCTAGTCTTTGAAAAGGGAAAACGTTTTGGAATTTATTTTTAATAGGATTGATTTTTTAAGAGATTGGAAAAAATCGGATTTCAGCAATACATGGCTCAGTTTACAGCGAAACCAAAAGCTGGAAGTATAGAAAGTCTTATGTCATCTTTTTTTAGCTAACTTCGATGATGTCATATAGGAGAAGTCCATGTGCACTTAAATACGAGGTACAGTCATTCGCCCCATTCGTGATTAAAAAGAGATGTCTTAATTAATCCGTGGAGTCCCATTTACGTTACAATATTTTGGAAACTTAAGCTGGTCCATCTTACAAAGGTTATATTCAAACCTGTGATAACGAGATTAGTGATGATTGTCCTGTGGAAATCGACAAAGAGAACCCTGAATTAAATTTTATGAAGGAGTCCTCTCTAGCGTTTCATACTAAGAATATAAAACACGCGACCTTGAGATACCTATGTTCTTAATAGATACAGGGACTAATAGAAATTTAGTCAAACTCGAGTTAGCAATAAATGGGAAACCAATAGGAACTTCCTGGACAGACAATTAGACTTAATCTTTTCTTCAGACCTAGTTAACTGGGCTGTCGCAGAAAGCAACTATCTCCTCTCCTCCCTTGATCGTCACCATCCTCCCCTGTTCCTCTTTTTCTGCTACGAGCACCCTCATGCCGTTTCAATCTCCAAGACTTCCTTTTCCTTCAATTTTCGTAAGGGCGACTTTGACAAATTAAGTCACTTGCTCATCAACTCTAATATTGGCACTATCCCTCAACATCTACCAATTGACGTTGCTTAAGAGGCGTTCTATTCGGAAATACACGCTTGTCTTGTCTCTTCTTCCTCGTAAAAACAGCTCTTCATCCCCCGTATGGTACGACAAGGAATTACACTCTCCTCGCAACAGAAGAAATAAACGTTCGCAAACTTTTCTTCTAACCCAGACTGAGCCTGACTATTCTTCCTACCTATCTGCTTATACCTCTTCTTCCGAACGTTGTGATACCCTCTACAATGAGTACCTCCAACGAACAAAAACTAGCCTCATATCCGACCCCAAGCTTTTTTATAACTTTATTAATTCGAAGAAGAAATCCAATTGTTACCCTTCCATCCTAAAGCTCGAGAATCCCTATTCGTGTGATCGAAAGGTTATCGCCAACCTCTTTGCACACTTCTTCAGTAAATCTTTCAGAGATAATTCCCTACAACCTCAACTATTTTGCATTTATGGAAAAATGAACTCAACCGTCGTTTACATCTTTTGAGCCTGATCCTGAACTAATCGCAGCCAGTCCATATGCCATGTGCCATATATCTAGTTCAACCCGTCTTTTCCGTCACTCAGTCACTCAAGGGGTTTTTCCTCAATTATGGAAAAACTCATATATTATTCCCATCTTTAAAAAAGGCTGCAAGAACGATGTGTCCAACTACAGACCCATTACTAAATTATCATCCATACCTAAACTATTCGAAAAATTGTTCTATGATTCCATGCTCTTCCACTGTAAGTCTATCTTCTCACTCTCCCAGCATGGCTTCCTCAAAGGTAGATCTACAACCACCAACCGTACTGACTTCATCTCTAAAACACTATGTGCCCTGGAAAACGGTAAAGATGTTTATGTTATCGCCACCGATTTTAGTAAAGCCTTCGACAAGATCTCCCATAACGTTGTCTTGTTCAAACTTGATCGCCTAGGCTTCCCCCCCAGATTCATCTGTTGGATTCGATCCTACCTCAACAACCGTCAGTACAATGTTCTTTTCAGCTCATCCGTATTGTCACTCGATCCGGCGTCCCTTAGGGTAGCCACCTCGGCCCATTGATTTTGATCCTTACAATAAATGATGTGTCATCAAACAATCAGAGCTGTCCAATTATGTTGATGACCTGAAAATAATCAAACACATCTCCTACACAACCGACTCTCTTCTCCTGCAAAAAAACCTCGATTCGTTTACCACATGGTGCATGAAAAACTTTCTTGAACTCAATGTCTCCAAATATCAGTCCCTCTCTTATTCCCGCAAGCGTCTTACCACCACCCCGAGAATCTACATGCTAACCGACGTACCAGTCCTTATCGGTACCTTTTTGTGTGTCCTAGGAATAATATGTGATAGCGAACTCAATTTCCGTTCCCATATTGACAGCATAATTAACAGAGCTAACTCCGCGCTAGATTTTGTGAAGCGCTGGTCCAGAGAGTTCTCCAATGCTTATGTTTCCAAATCTCTCTACATCTCCTTCGTAAGACCTCTCCTTGAATATGCCAGCCACAAACAACTCACATTAATAGGATTGAATCTGTCCAGCGTAGGTTCATTCACTTCGCTCTACGTGATCTTCCGTGGGTAGACAGATTCAACCTTCCACCTTATGAAAACCATTTGAAACTGGTCGACTTACAGCCTCTAAGTAAACGTCGTAATGTTTCCGATATTCTCTTTATTTATCAATCCTGCAATCTTTACCCATCTATACCAATCCCCGTAACCTTAGGTCCACTCCCCTCTTCCGACTCGTCCGCCATCGCACAAACTACGGTCAAACCGAGCCAATTACCAGGATGCTGCAAAAAGTCAACGACCTTTCCTCCTTTGACTTCCATCTGAGTAAATCATCCCTTCACAAAACCTTATATATTTATCCCGCTCATCTTGATCTTGATCGCCTTCCTTAATTCTTCTTCCTTCCGCCTTCTGCCTGTATCTACTAAATTTATAGCTCATATTGTAGCTTACACTATTTATTTATTTTTTATTACTTATCATTTATTATAGTTTGTAGTATTAGTATTATGTTATAGCTTGTATTTTTTGTATTTTTTTTTTGTATGTTATAGCTTGTATTAAGCTTAAATAAATTAACAGAAAATCCTTTCAAAATTCAGTCGGCTGTAGGACAGGTAGTGATAAAAGAAAAAATTTGGAGTAAATTTTTTGAAATATCGTAGTTAATATGGTAAAAAATTTCTTTGTTTTAAGTGGACTAAAATCATTCGATGGAGTTATTGGGGAGGATATTCTAAAAGAAATGGAGGCCGTAATTGACAAAAAAAATTATCTAATGATAATTAAACCAAATATTACATTACCTCTAAAAGAGAAACTATCCACCCAACTTAACAATCTGGAAATTAGGGATAAACATCTAGAACCACGAACTAGAGGGAAATTGTACCAAATAATAAAAAAGTACCATAAAGTTGTTTGAGCCATTAAACGATCACGAAGCAGCAATTACAAGCGTAGAAGCCGAAATCAAAACAACAACGGACGCTTCAGTATAGAAAAAAATATAGAATGGGGATAGACTTTAAAAGATTTAATTCTGCAACAACACCTTATACCTATCCCATACTTGACATATCGAACAAAATAGCTAGCTTAGGGAATGCAAAATTCTTTACAACCCTCGATTCAACAGCAGATTCCAAAAACTGCGTTTTCAACCATGAATGGGAATACGAATTTACAAGGTTACCATTTGGACTTAAAAATGCGCCCTCGATATTTCAGAGAATAATTGACTATGTCCATATGGAATAAATCGAAAAAATATGAAATTGATAGAATAATTACGAGTATATTTGGGAAAACTGAAACCGAACACCTACAAGACATCGTAAAAATATTTTCCAAATTAAAAGAAGCTAATTTGAAAGAGACCTTGGACAAAACAAAGTTCGTAAAAACGGATGCAGAATTTTTAGGCTTTATAAATCAAGGAAACCAGATAAAAAAAGATTTGCCCTATAAAGGGAACCAAACCACCAGACAACTTGAAGGATTTGAAAATCTTCAATAGACTAACATCATTATCGACGTTTTGTTAAGGATTTCGCAAAATCGCCAAACCACTCACCAAACTCACTCGAGGAGAAAATGGACAAATAAAATCGAACCAGTCTAAAAAAAATAAAATTCGCATTAAAAGCGCTGAACGACTTGAAGTAACTTCTATCATCTTCGGAAATATTAACTTTCCCTCACTTAACAAGAACATTCATTCTTACAACGGTCGCTTCTGATTATGCAATTGGAGCAGGCTTTCGCAGGGAGAGGTTGGCACGGATAAACGTGTTACGAAATATTGCAGAATTAACCCTTCTAACACAGAAGGTGCACTTCTTTGGCAAGGAGCCAAGAATCACTTCACCTATTCCATCAAAATGATGAAATGAGGTTCCCACACCAGCATGCAGAAAAAAAGAAAGCAACAGGAAGAAAACAAGTAAGGAAACCTAGACACACTTCATGCAAACGTCACGGGAGCACAGAAAATAGATAGTTTTTAAACAAAACCTTAATAAGATTTAAATCAAAATTAGGACATGCATTAACAGTCCTACATGAACGTAGGGCGGGAGTCTAAGTGGATCATCGCACGGGAGCCCAGTAAGCGCAAATCTAAGAAAATTACGCTGCATTGATTCGATACGTTTGGAATGAACAGCGTAGTAGGGCGACCAGACTTGATACCAGATGCATACGCTAGAATAGGTCTAACTAAGGAGCAATACAAATGCATCAATGTTGGTATATCCGAGAACTCTCTAGACCAACGCTTAACAAAGCCCAAGATAAAACTGCCTATATACACGATATAGTTAATATGCAGAGTAAAGTCAAGTTTTCAATCAAATTTTACCCCAAGGTCAGTTACGGACAGCACGGGACGGAGACCATTCCTCGCAAAGCTGTCGTCAATGGCAAGAAAGAATAGTAGAGGGCCGAAATGACTGCCTTGTGGTACACCAGATGAAGCCTTGAAGATTCGAGAGGTTTAGCCACGGAGCGACACACGATAAGACCTTTCTCTTAGATAGAAAGAAATCCAGTCAAGAAGAACAGGAGGAAACCCAGCATCCCGAGTTTAAATATAATCACGGAGTGAGGGAGTTTATCAAAGGCTTTACTGAAATCCGTGTATATGCAGTCAGTTTGCATGCCTCGCTGGAAGCCAGAAATAACGTGGGAAGAAAATTCAAGTAGGTTAGTAGTTGAGGTCTACTACGATATGTCGCCTATAAAATTGCCGTCTACCAAAATGTTGCCAATAAAAATACCGCTAAACAAAATATCGCCATAAAAAATTCCGTCCGCCGAAATATCGGAGAAATATAAGACCGATTTTCAGAACGTCGTATTTTAAAATGTCGCTTTCAAAATGCCGAAAACAATTGACGAAATGGTTCTTATTTGGGGCGCGCGCTGCAATAAAGAACCATTTCGTCAATTGTTTTCGGCATGTATTACAACAAAATTTAATGATTTGCCTCTTATAATTTAGTATTTATTGCTGAAGAGAAGGAAGAAATTAAAAAAAATACAAAAGAAATACTAGAAAAAATAAAAATAAAAATTGTGTAATATACATAACTGTCAAAATAACTTGCTTTAAAGACTGGCTGTAGTAACTGCGACTTCTACTCTGTACTCATTTACTTCACATGCCATCTTAGTTAGTTGAACATCAAGTTGCTATAATAAATGCAGTTGCGGCAGCAACAAATACAACTTCAACTTCGATATTGAGACATTTTAAAGTTGCTGAAAATTTTACAGTACTGACAACATAATAACTCTAATTGGCCTGTAGGGAAATTTACCAGCTTTAAGGGACCTATTGAAGAGAATCGCTAATGGAGTAAGAAGGGCATCGGAACAGGACTTGACGAAGGCTGGCCAGAGGAAAAGTCCGATTTAAGTTCATTCATTTTTTCCAAAATAAGATCCCGTGATATAAACGGCAAAAAATTGGATGAAGCGTGCCGATCAATAATATGATCAAAATTATTCGCACATGGCTCAAAGCTATCCGAAGAGAAGGCACTCTCAAAATATGAAGACACGTTATTACTAGAAAACCCCTCATACCACATCGTAGATAGATAGCTGCTCGATTTCTTTTTCATATTGACGAAGTTTAAGAAATTGCAAGGGTTATTATTCCTTATAGAGCGAGGAGGATAGTGCCCTTAAACTGTCATAACAGGTCACAAAGTCAGAATACGCTATTGCGCTATTACAACGCAAGTTATTTTTCCAGAGTTTGTTATTCCTATTCCTAAGACTGCGGAGTTTGGCATTGTACCACGGGGGAGAGGAGTATGTAGACCTAATCCATTGTAATGGAACAAAGGAGTTAAACAAATCATATATCTTGTGATAGCCGCAGACATCAATATCATTATTGTCCCGTAATGCCGAAAAATCGATTGAAAGGAGATTAGACATTTGCTGAGAGAATTTTGATCTCCTATAGTCATAAGCATGGTTGTTTGAAATTGGGGTCCGCAATACTAGGACCATCGCAACAGAAAGAGACAAAAAAGGATGAAAACTACCAATAGCAGATAACTAATCAGAAGCTAATTCAACTATAGTGTTAGTCGAATCAGAAAAAACCACTAGATCCAACTGCCTTCCCATACAGTTCTTTACATAACTCATTTAGTGCAAACCAGAGGAAGCAATGGTGTCAAGAAATTTAGATACCATAGATGCGGGATAACATGAGAGAAGTCATCGTCATCACAGTTAGGTACCCATAGAACATTGGGTAAATTAAAGTCACCAAGAAGAAGCATTTTATCTTCAGGGTTCGTCATATTATTGATGAAGTCTAAACTAATTGTTAGTATATTGTAAACATTTGTCAAAGTTTGTCAGGTTAGGCGGAATATAGAAACATAAAAAAATATATCGATAGCTTAAGAACCAAGAGTTCAATAGTAGGTGAATCAGAGAAGGCAGGGACATCAACTAAGCTGCAGTTAAAGTTAAAGTTACCTTCGTATCCAGGCCCCTCACGGAGGACAATTATGCAGCAAACGAGAAGGAGATCCTAGTTACAGTTTGGGCCCTAGACAACCTGCGAAATTACTTCTAATGAGCAAGGAAAATTAAAACCCTAAGTGATCAGCAACCACTAACGTTTAGCTTAAGTAATAGGAACAACAGCGCGAAATTAAAAAGAACGAATTCGAGAATAGCGGAATATAACGACGAGCTTGTTTATGTCGTAGGCCGTTAGAAGAATTATATATAGGCCCGAATTAGTAGAAACACCTGGATAAATGGATATAATCGTGTTTAATCGGGAAAAACTTATCTCTTGTGTCGAAAATTTTTTAAAATTTACGAAGTTTTTCCGAATAAAGACAAGTCAGTACTAGCCTTGAGAGATGACATTTTAATCACTTTTTCACTTTTTTACTGTACCTAAAATAGTTGTTATAGACAAAGGAAAGGTTTCATTAGTCCTATCGTAACCGCCTACATCAAAACTCTTGAAATACAGTTATACATATAAAACCCCAACTTAAAAAGTGAGGAACAGAGTTATAGAAACGGTCTATTCCACTATTATTGAATTCGCGAGATGCTTACAGAGGGAATATCCTGATATATCCTTGAAGGAAATAGTAAATATATTTGTGAATATCCATTTTGTGGCCAAACAAAAACCAAGCGATATATTTTCGGAAGAACACAACGAATTAATTATCAAAGTCTAGTTGATTTCAGAACCAAGGTAAACGAGGTCCTACTGGAATAGATTAAGAAAAATAAAAAAACTAAAGTAAGTAATCATAATTTTCTGAGACGACAACCGAAAAGCTATAATCACAGGCAAACGATGTATACAGCCCTGACACAAATTCAAGGGAAACATAAACCCATATTCAAGAAGAAAATAGTTGCCACCGATAACAAGTTCACAGTGACAACAACCAGCGGGAGGCGCATACATAAAACTCCACCAATAAAATATACCTTCTCCTTTCAGATTTATGTCGGCACAACTCGCCTTTCCAGCGAACGTGTTTGTATACTCAGGCCAAATAGCAATTATCAAACAAGGGAATGGAAGAATCAGAAGCGCAAACGTAAAATTTATCCATATAATTAAAATTACTAACTATGAACAGTTACTAAAGTTAACTCGGAAACTAAAGGAAACAGCCTTAAGGAAAACTAGATTAATTAATTGGATAGGCTCTACATGGAAGTGTATGGGATAACATCATCGAAAGTCAAAATGAAAAAATTCCAACAATAACGAGCATATATTAATAGTAAGCTAATGGAATCTACAACCAAAATAATAAATCAATACAACAGGATAATTAAACACTTAAAGGAGGAAAACCATGAAAAACACGAACATGTTATTCAATCGTTTAAGCATCCTGAGACATGAAGTTAACAAAAAAGTAGTTGCTGAAGAGCTGGCTAAACAGGGATTTATTAATGCTAACCTATTGAACATGGAAGAAATTAACCAACTGGTAGCCGAAATTGAAACACTGCCATATGAAAATGAAATAGGGCCAATAGAGTATGCTAAATCCATAATATTTGTAAAGGGAGTAATCCTTTTGTGCCTAGTCTCACTGCCGAAGACGATCACAACCGAGTACAACCATATCATTATTAGACCCACAACAATAAACAAAATACGTGTTTACCTAAATTTTGAGGAACTATTAATTAATCAAGCCGAAAAATTTGTAGTAAAAGGAAAGTGCAGCAGCATCAAAACCTTACAATATGCAAGGAAAATCAACTAGAAAAACTATCAGATGATCACTGCATTAGTCGTCTAATAAGAGGAATAGGAGCCAAATGCGATTACCAGTTATAATGAAAAACTGAAATAATTAACGAAAATAAAATATTTCTTAATAACTTCTTTGAAGAGATTTTCGAAAACAATTCAACCTGACACATAAACGTCAGCCATGTTATACAAGACGGAGTTGCATCGATTGGTTGAGCGGCACGACCCCCATCATGTTTCCTTTGCTCGAGACCAGGTCTCCCCGTGGGTTGTTAAAATTGATTTAAAAAATCCACTCCGCCTCTGTGGTGTTGTCTAGCTCGTAGCTATGCAACAACAATACATTCAAGTTTCCTCACTCCCCTTACCCTAATTCCGTTCTGGACAAAGCCATGCTGACGCATCAAAAGGTTGTCCCCTAGGCTTTGGCCACATCGTATAAAATAAAATTTTATAACGAAACTATTAAGATAAAAAATCGAGAATTCATGAGTAATGAGATGAAATCATTTTAAGTCCTACCACCAATACTGCAACCCAGCCCGATCGAGAAATTTCTAAAGATCTAAAGCCAGATGTAGAATACCTTCATGACCTGCATATAGACAACAGGCGTCAGCACCAAACTCTCAACATTTAATACGACATATCCTTTTTAACAAATTTAATTCTAATTACAGGGAGAGAGGTGTTATCACAATCAACACAGCTACATGACACCCAAGAAACACTCACCGCTGGCATAAACGTTGATGTAGCTAAATGACATCGTGGAAATTTACTTTTAAGAAAAATGCCACAATTATCAAATTGCAGTGCAAGCTTAGTTTCAAGTTAATTTTGTAAGAAAGATTTAGAATAAATCGGGATTTTTAATTAGTCGGATCGGTTTATTTTTTTCATAATCAATAAATAATTTTGGTTAACATACATGTCTACTCCAAAATGTTATGCAAAGTAGTTTAACCTGAGAGACAAACGATTCTCCCAGCTGAGACTAATTTTCGGAACAGTTAATTTTAAGGAAAATCTTAAAATTTTAGTAAAGAATGAAAAAATTTAATTTAAAAAAAAATAAAGAAATGGAACAACGTTTACATCTCACTGGAACGGAATAGATTACTATTGAGAACTGGCCAAAGAAGTACGTATTATGACCTCTGCGCAGGCAGTATATCCATATATTATTCTTAACATATTCTTACAATAACCAGAAATAAAAGAACATACATAAGTCCACCAAATAAAGCAAACTCAAGCTGTTAAACTGCCCCTGAAAAGTTTAAGAATTTGTGTGCACCAATCCGATCCTTGTCATTTGAATGACACCGATTTAATATGACCTTTTCCGAAAAAAATAATGCTTTTGAAAGCCTTACTGCTCTGAAAGTCTTACATTTACGAATATCTGCATTTTCTTTTCCAACTTTGTTTTTTGTTTTACAGAAAATTCACACCGAATGTCTTTCAATGTTATTTTTGTTAAAATTATCTGGCTAACAATCGTCTGCTTTTCTTGTAGTCCAATTGTCTCTATTCCCTACTTGCATTGTTTAATAAAAAATTTTAAGACGGCACCTTTTTTTTCCTTGAAAAATATCACTTTTCTATTAATATTATTATATTATTATTATTTGTCCTACAATGAACAGAGATTAAATAAATGCATAAATATTACCAATAACTTTAAGAAATTCAAATAGCGATATATTTAAACACACGCAAACAGAAGCAATTTGTAAATGGAATTGTAAATGAAAATACAATTAGAAATGGTTAAAATCAGTCGTCAGTCAGAGGTTACGCGAACAAATCAATCATCAATGTACATCTTTGTGATGAGTATTTAAGTGAAATAAATCAAATAAACTCCAATAAATTTGATATAAGCCACATAAATTCTACGGAACAGAAAGATGACATTATGGCACTTTTAAAAGTGAACCCAAAAATAAACTCTAAGGTCCTAGTTCTCACAAATTTCATATGAAATCGCTAATTATAGCTACCCTTAAAATACGATAGGTGAAATAGAGAACAAAGATATATCTTCAACTTTTTATTTGAAAATTTCATATCAGCACATAAGCTCTTAGTATCTTCATCTTCTGTTTAGCATCACGAGATTAATAATCCTGAAAGAGACTGTGCAAAAAGTTGATAGGTGTTTGAAACACACAACTAATAAAGAAACAAATATTAAAAATGTCTTGCTTCTTATCCTTTTTTTTATAAAATTCACTACAAATACACTTTCAAATATTTTTTTCTCTAATAGGCATATAGGAAAAACTATGGTTTATAACGTTTCGTGAGAACGTTAAAAACTAGTTTGTGACTGGAGCACACAATTTTCAACGTTTTTGCAACGTTTTTTACTTTTTCTGCAAAAGCCAGAAACCTGAAATTTTTTAACTAAACATGCCAACAAGGTCGTATTTTCACCTTAATGCAATTAAAATAGTTTAATTTTTTCAGCAGTTGTATTTTTAATTTTAGCATATAATCACCTACCTTGATCGGACTTGCAAAGTAAAATAAAGGCTACACTGCACAAAACTATTTTAATCTTAAAGAAAGCTGGTTTAATAAATAAAACACACAAATCACTAAATTTACTCCTAACTTGATTATCACTTTAAAGAATATCAATGATCCTTGAAATAATTATCGATAAGCGAATTATTTACATTTCCGCAGAAAACAACTACAGATTCACCAAATTATTCAATCACAAATTGTTTTAATTTATTTTAATAATATTGCACCATGCCACCGTTTTTTAATGTTCCGGTTAAGTTTTCTCGTCCGATATACTTATTAAATGTTCACCCGATGAAGTAGAATGCATTCACAGCGGCTACGCGATCAGCTTAAAGCCAAACCAGGTGTTGTAATAGATTCAATTGCAAGAAAGCTCCGCAATATGTTCCTCTTTCGGTAAGTAATTCCCGTATGAGTCGCGCCAGAGCAACCTCTGTCATATATAAACAAATTTTATCTTGTGTTCGTGTGCTAACAAGTGAGTAGTCAGTTATTAACTGATATGCAAAGGTAGTTGTTGATACATCTTTAGAGAATTCTGAATTATATCCTATACCAGCCAAGGTGCCAAAGCTTTGCGCAAACTCCATAAGATTTGTGTTCTCCAACTCCGACGCAGTACTTCACATCACCTAACAACAGTTAAAAAGGGCGAGATAAGTAGATCTGCAAGGTAAACACAAATATTTCAGAAAAATTTATTGTTTAACTAAATTTTAGCACTTTTTAAAATATGTGAGCCATTGGGACATGTTTGAGTTACTGCGATGACGCATTAACTGGATCATAAAACATTTTTCTTCGTCTTCTTATCAGATGCCTACCGACCTGTAAAATATTCCTTGCATAATTGAATTATTTAACTATGACTATGTGTCGCGACGTAATTCTTCCCGGATTGCTTTTTGAACGGGCAATGGCAGCAAGTGACCATTGTCAGAGTCGAAGCAAACTCGACCGAATCCAATATTAACTGCTCTGTTCCGGTTTGTACTAGAATCAAAAGGGAAAGTTGCTTATATGTATTACTGTCATAGCTCACCTTTGCTCAGCCGCATCGACTACCCAATTTAGACTCGTCTTCAGATACACAAACAATTTTCAGAATTCCCCTAGATGATTGTAAGAAATATAATTATTTTTTACATGAGCTACATATATATGTAACGCAGTTATTCTTAGTAGGTACTTAATAAATTGCTCTTAATTATAGTTCTGGAGAGTCAGGGAAAACAAGTGTCTTAACTAATATTCCTATATGTTACATGTAAAAGATACGATGAGAAATGTAAGAAGCATTGTAGCTAGACGGTGATGGTCCTTGACCGCGTTCTACCATCTCCATATTCTTTAAAATTTGCCATTGAGTAGCCCAGCAAAACTGCCATTTGCTTAGCATAACTCGCAACGACTTTCAGGAAGTTGCTGTTAAACAAGTTTTTCTCTTTTATTTAATTTCTGCTGCATTTCGGACACCACTTCTCAAATTTCACTCTGAATAGAAAACTTAAAGTTGAATCTGAATTTTGTAAAAGTGATAACTGGGAATAATACAAAAACAAAAAACAAAAAACGTTACGAAAGCTATTTTAGTTATTTCATTGTACACAGAAGTCACTTCTTTTGTGCATTACGCTGTATATATATAAGAATTTATTGCACGGTAAAGTTATTCTTTTCTTTTAAAAACGTGTATTGGCTAATTACTTAATTCAATTAACAATATAATAATAAATAATTTACAAAAAATAAACAATCTGAATGCGCGAAATTGTCACAGAATAAATCAAGCTAAAAATCTTTGCTTAAATGAAGTTGGCATCGTGTGCCATGGAATATTTTACTGCAGCAACCATTTCTTTTTACTACGCCTGATTAGTACCTATAATTTGAATTAGCAAAGTATAATTATATATAAATATTATGATTAGTATGATATTAGACATAATTTTTTATTTGCATCTAAATTTTGAACGGGTCCGACTTACTTTTGACTGCTCATCATAGTCGAATAAGTATCTACTGTATTTAATACGCTGATATTATGTAGATGCGAATCAGTGCAGTAAATAGAATGTGTGTAAGTTAGTAGAGTATTCTATGGCACTTTATTCCGATGCAAATTTGAACAAGGTATTGGCAAGATTTGGTGCTTGTTTTCTTCTTATTTGTCAATTTTGCGCAATCAGCTTTGTTTTTGGTAAATTATTTCTTTTTAGACGAAGCAACAAATGTCTCATTTCTGCTAGAACTACATTTTCTTAGTTTGTTTATTTTGAAATATTGCTTTCACATCATATTTAGAACATCTTTACTAAACTTAGAGTTAAAAAAAATGGGTAAAAAATGTTTTTAAATTAAACATAACCTGATGTCATAAAAACTAGAAAATAAGTTACATGTGTTATAAATGTGTGGCTTACCGCTTGCTCATCGTCTGCTCCAAACATCGCATCGTCCACGTAAACGTTTTTAGAACTATAACTGTCTAACTAACTGTCGAAGAATAAGGATCGCCAAGTTGCGCGCACACGAAGTTCCGTAAGTCACAGAGAGTAAACGAAATTCCTTTAGATCTTCTTCTAAATTAAAACGCCAAACATGGGAAATGTAGTATTTTCCCTTTGCAGAATTTTGTGCTAACTCCATATGTCAAAGATCGAGGTACTCTTGCATAAATTTGCTGTAATCTACTTTTAGTTGTGGAGACCGTGTGAGCCTTCCTTCTTAACTATTGAACCGATGGTTCTTTCGAATGTCGGTGGTGAAAGGCCTTCCAAAACTGACTTAAGCGGGAGACGCACTATATATCGTCCTTCAGCTGTTCTCTTAACACTATCTTCAAAGTATCTTTCACAGGCTTCTTCTTCTGGTGTAAACGATTGACGGTCAGAAACTTCTCCTATTTCCCAGAATCGTCTCAGAACTTTCTCAACTTCAACTTGATCGTAACGTTTAAGACACAATGATACCTTCTTTCGCTTTCTTTCAATGTATCCCGGAAGGGGCCTGATGTAACCCAGCCGAACCCAGCTCAAAGAACTTTGAGCTATCGGTAATTCAGGAGAATGTTTTAAAATTTCGGGTAAAACTATTTAAGGGTATATGTCGGCACCTATGAGCAAATAAATCCGTCCTGGTTCAAAACATTCAGGGTCTGCTAGTTCCAGATTTCCAAATTTGGTTCAAATGTATTCAGGGACTTCATATGAGGGTACCAATCCTGTAAAGGTGGGCATAACTACCGCATTAGTTTGAAGGATTGGTATACTACTGATTCATCGGCATATCTGGACAGATACTTCATGGTGAGCCGAGCCAATACTTGTGGATCCTATCCCTTGTACTCCAACTCGGGTTGGTTTTCTGGTTAGTTGGAGAAGTTGAGCAGCATTTGCTGTGATAAGAGAACCTTCTGAACCTTATTCTAACAGTGCCCGAAGCAGGTGACTGCCAGTTGCGGATAGGACGCGAACAATTGCAGTAGCCAACATAACTTTACGTTTAAAAGGGGAATTTCGAAAATGAGTTTTGATTTGATTTTCCAAAACGTGAGAGGTAATTGTTAAAGGACCAGCCACACTTCTACTGAGGGATGACTCGTTAGTATTGTAACTTATCTCACCAGGAATTGATGATGCTGTAGCAATATGCAATAGGAAATAATGCCTTTTATTGCATGAGTGACACCGAGTACGTTGACGACAACCAGATGCAAAATGACCAGGTACTAAATAGTTAATACATAGGCCATTATCATATACTATCCGTTTCTTTTCTGCAATGGGTAACTGCTTAAATTGATCACACTTATGAGAAATTAAGGTCCTGAACAGGATGGACATGGTGGGTCCGATGCAAGATGACACGTTCTTATGGAATTGGGTTTAGAGTGCTTTATTAAACTTACAGGTTTAGGCTTTGTACCGGTAATGGCTTCTAAGGTGTGATAACGAGACTCTAAGAATATTTGCAACTCCTTAAATGTTGACAGCTCTGCTTTACTGCCAAGACTGTGCTCCCAAAGTCGACGGCTTTCTGCGTCAAGTCTTTGTACAGTCATAAACACCATAATAGGATCCCAGGACGTTGTATCTATTGACATATTTTTAAGGCCATGTAGCACTTCTGTAGTAGTGTCTAATAATTTTCGTATACCGACAGCTGACTCGGAAGACAAATGGGGTTGAGACAATAATGAAGAAAGGTGGGCGTTCCAATCACTCTATTATTTTTATAACGTAAAACTAAGCTATGCCAAGCTTGATCATAATTTTATTTCGTAATTGCGATATGTTTAAGAAGTTGAGCGGCTTCCCCACTCAAATGTGATTTTAAATAATGGAGTCTTTCTACTTTGGATAATTTCGTATTTGTATGGACGAGTGAGCAGAAAAGTTCTCTAAAGGACGCCTAGTCTTGATAATATCCGAAAAACTTGGGAATTTCAATTCGTGGTACCTTCAATGAACACTTTTCTTCTATGCCCTTAACGTAATTAGAACACGCGTCAACATTTTTTTTACTCTCAATTAGAAGTTCAAGTTTTTGCATAATATCTTCTTTAGCTACAAGATACAGTTCTTCATACACCGAGAACTCGTCATTTTTAAAATAATCTTTTTCCTTTAGGCCATTATCGGTAAAGACTAAATCCAAAAAAATGTTATGACGAGTAAGAAATGTTTCAAAATATGATTCAAGCAATGTTAACCGACCGTTGTAATTTGCTTCCGTTATACGCTCATGAGGGGTTTTTCTAAGATTTTCTTGGAATTTCCGTAACCTTCTTAAAGCCTCACTCTGATTGAACGATAACTTTTCCATAACTTATACCTTTATATAAAAACGTTCCAAAATTCGCACAGTGAAGTATGTATAAGATACCCTAAAACACTTTTAAAGAAATCAATTAAATGTTTATATAAATATGTTAAAATAAAAGTTATAAAGGAAACGTTAGGAAAACCCGATAATATTTCCGCAGAATAAGAGCTAAAGAAAACGCGTCCGTTGTATTTCAATTCCAGTTGATCACTGACTTTATTTTACTAAGGTAGAGTAACAAAACTTCAAGCAATTTAAGAGAATAAAACTTGAGTAACTGTGCAATGAATTAAGTAAATGATTAAAGAGTACAAAATTTAGAGAACTTATTTGCAACCAATGATACCAATTAATTAAGAATACATTTTTCCTTTGAGTTTTAGTTTTAATATTCGACATCCTCGGGCCCGCTCGATGAATCCTCTGTTATTTCTAGGGGGTACAATAACTGAATCGGTCGGCGTAGCACCCTTCCGCTGCTCAATCTAATTTCACAAGCTCGAACTTTATTATCTCGGCCCGGATATACCACTTCAATAACGCCTGAATGCCAAAACGTCCTAGGAAGAGCAGGATCGTGAACCAGTACAACGGCGCACTTGGTAAAAGTCGATGACCTTTTTTGAGGGTTGTGATGCAAGGATCGAAGCTGCTTGATGTACTCCGAGAACCATCGTTTTTTAAATGTTGATAAAGCTCTGCAACTTTCTTTCCATCCTTCTCGTAATCCTTTACCTGTCATCGAGCTAATGTTTGCGGTTTCCGTAGAAGCTGGCGTTGTAAGAAAATGCGCTGGAGTAAGTGGGTTTAAGTCGAAAGGGCAATATTATAATTATCTTTCAATTGTTTAAACTGAGAAGTCTTCCATGGAATCTGCGCAATAAACCGATTATTTGACAATTGGACCAGTTCACTAACATCCCCATTATCACTATTTACGTTTTCCGGTAAGATTCCTATGGATTCTAATTGCCAGAAACGTTCTACGTCCATGCAAGCGCATACATTTAACACAGCGTTCTTTCCCGCATCTTTCTTTGAATTACCTTCGGTGACAGGGCCTTGAAGTGTCCAGCCAAAAATAGTTTTTACAGCTGTTAACCCATCTGAGATTATTCTAAATTCACCGGTGACCACTGACCAATATTTATCAGCACTTATCAAAATAGAAATACCGGAGATAGATACATTTTTTATATTATTATCTGCCAGATTTAACCCATGAATTAGTTTGTTTATGTCTATATTTCCCGGTGTAGGAAGCGCATCAACACAAATTTCAGGAACTTCAATTGCGTCGAGTGTTATTGCTTTATCACTCCACTGACTGCGAGTTAAACGCACACAGTTATATTGCTTAACTGGGCTTTGTGTCTCACTACCGAAAGGCAACACACTCAGATTCTGAGTATTTATTACTGGTAAATCGAGAACTCTTGATACACTTCTTTTAATAAATGACATTTGGATTCCTCCATCAATAATTATCCTGGTAAACAATGTACGATTCTGAATTGAATTCTCTTTACTCACGTAAACACAGGCGGTCTGTAACAAAACATCGTTCGGTCTTGATGATGCAGAATGTAAATTAACAGAGTTTTTCGCTAGCGATCCACTTTCAGCAATTCCGATCGAATCTCTATTAGGTTTATATGAGTGATACTTTTCAACACGCGGCTTTGATACTGAAGAATGCAATTGTTGCACAGACTTCCTAGCAGACATTTTAAATGATGGATCACAGACACAGCTAGCATGTCGGCTGTAGCAGTAGCTACAAATTTAATATATGATATTTCCAAAATTCAATTTATATCGGAAATAAACAAAAATCTACCAAAACCAAATTACAATTTCATAGATAACAGTTTCCTTTTATCAAAAATAAACAATTTAGAAAATAAAATAAAAAATCTCGAAAATTTGATAAAAGGATTATCATGTCAAAATCAACCCTCTTTCTCACGGTCTAGAAACAGATCGAGAGATCATTCATTCTCTAGAAACAATTCACATAATATACAATTTTCAAAATCTAGAGATAACAATTCTTATTGTTGGTACCACAATAAATATGGTACCAAAGCGAATAAAGGTATTTCGCCGTGTTCTTATAAACCTATTGATAATCAAAAAAACTAATTAATCCCTCAGTGAATAATATATTTAACAATAATATTTCTAAACGTTTATTTATTTTTGACAAAGAAAACAAATTCAAATTTCTTATTGATACAGGTGCTGATATTTCACTAGTACCTACTGAATTCTTTAAAAAATTTAACAAAGACCCTAACTTATATTTATCCGCAGCAAACGGTTCTACCATTAACACTTATGGTACAAAATTACTTAAAGTAGATTTCGGTCTTAGGAGAGAATTCATTTTCCCATTTATAATTGCTAATGTCAACAAGCCCATTATCGGAGCAGATTTATTAACAAAATTTAATTTACTCGTCGATTTAAAGAACAAAAGATTACTCGACGGTACAACAACATTAAGTGTTAGTGGAATAACGGTAAACGCAAATACTCCAACCCCTCGTTACTACGCAATCAGTAATGAGTACGGTAAAATTTTGCAAAGATTTCCCACATTAACACAACCACCTCGTTATGATATTCCAGTTAAACATAACGTTGTACATCGCATAGAAACTAAAGTACTATTACCTTTTTCTCGTCCAAGACGTTTAGATGGACATAAATACAAAATTGCAAAATTAGAATTTGATCACATGGTTAAATTAGGTCTGTGCCAATTATCATCTTCTTCAGTATCTTCTGCACTGCATCTAGTAGCAAAGAAAAATACTACAGATTGGCGACCATGTGGAGATTATCGCAGACTCAACGCAATCTCTGTTCCAGATAGGTACCCATTACCACATATTCAAAATTTTTCAATGAACTTAAACGGTTGCACTATTTTCTCAAAAATTGATTTGGTAAGAGCTTACCACCAAATTCCAATGGCTAAAGAAGACATACATAAAACAGCCATTACAACACCTTTCGGATTATTTGAATTCACTAGAATGCCTTTTGGTCTAAGAAATGCTGCACAAACATTTCAACGATTCATGGACCAAATCATTAAAAATTTAGATTTCGCTTTTGTCTACATTGACGATATTTTAGTTGCCGGCAAATCTGAATCCGAACATCAAAATCATTTAAACCAAATTTTTAAACAACTATCAGATTTTGGAATCAATATCAATCCATCCAAATGCATTTTCGGAGTTGGATCTTTGGACTTCCTCAGTCATAAAATAACAAAAGAAGGCATCTTACCTTCAGAAGACAGAGTCCAAATTATTAACAATTTTCCTTCTCCAAATTCCATTAAACAAATTCAACAATTTATTGGCATGGTTAATTATTACCATAGATTTATTCCAAATCTTGCCACATTACTAAACCCAATTCACACTCATTTGGTCCTACTTCTCAAAAAGAAACCAAATAACTCTAAAAACTTTTCTTGGCCAACAGAATGTGAAGATCAACTTAACAAAATTAAACAATCATTTTCAAAAGCAACTTTATTAATTCATCCTATTGAAAATGCAAAATTCAATTTAACTGTGGACGCTTCTGCTAGCGCTGTTGGTGCAGTTCTCCAACAATCCAATGCAAATCATTGGGAACCCATTGCATTTTTCTCTAAAAAATTAAAAGAAGCAGAAATCAAATATTCAGCTTTCGACCGAGAACTTTTGGCATTATATTTAGCCATCAAACATTTTAGACATTTTCTAGAAGGTCGAGAATTTACAGCTTTTACAGACCACAAACCGCTCATTACAGCAATATGGTCTAAAACAGAAAGAAGTCCAAGACAAACTAGACATCTGGACTACATAACTCAATTTACCTCAGATATCAGACATATCAAAGGAAAATCAAACACAGTAGCAGATACTTTATCTAGAATTTCAATCGAAAATTTCGAACATTCAAAACATAGCAATACCAAATTTGATTTAAAAACTATTGCTGAGTACCAAAATAGTGATGAAGAACTTACACATCTTTTAATAACTCAGCATAACAGACCAGATAATTCAAAATATAAACTTGTTAAAATTAAATTAAACACTTCTGAGTCTGACATTTGGTGCGAAGTTTCTACTAAAAATTCACGGTCATATATACCCAAAGAACTTCGAAAAACTATCTTTAATACCATTCATAATTTATCTCATCCAGGAATTAGAACAACACGAAAATCTATTGTTTCTAAGTACTTTTGGCCTGGAATGAATACAGATATTAACAAGTGGACTAGAAATTGTGTCAATTGCCAAAAAGCCAAAGTAACTAAACACACAAAGTCTGAAATCGGTAAATTCGAACTAGCCAAAACAAGATTCGAACATATCCATTTAGATTTGGTAGATCCTTTACCTTCTTCAAATGGATATTCTTATATTCTAACAATAATAGATATATTTACTCGTTGGCCAGAAGCTTATCCAATCAAAGATATACAGGCAAGCACAGTTATCAACACATTATATGAACAATATTTTCCACGTTTTGGTATTCCTCTAGAAATTACCACAGATCAAGGTACTCAATTCGAATCCAAATTATTCGAAGAATTTACAAAAATTTTAGGATCACATCGAATCCGTACTACTCCTTATCATCCACAATCCAACGGAATGATAGAACGATTTCACAGACAATTGAAAGCAGCCATACGCGCTCGTGACGGCCAATATAATTGGGTCACACAATTACCTGCAGTCCTCTTAGGTTTTCGAACCACGATTAAAGAAGACTTGCAATGTTCTCCAGCAGAACTTGTCTATGGACAACCTCTTCGTGTTCCAGGAGCATTTATCATTACCAACAATTCAACAATTCAAGATCCATCAAATTTCTTAAGTAAAATTAGATCTTGCATAAATAACTTCAAACCTTCAAATTCTCGAAAACAAAATTCTAAAATCTACGTACCTAAAGATTTAAAAGATACAGAATTTGTTTTTATTAGAATCGACAGAAGCAAATCTTCTTTACAAAACCCATATGAAGGTCCGTTCAAAGTATTAAACAAACTGGACAAATTTTATCAAATCGATTACCGTGGTAAAGCTACAAACATTTCAGTCGACAGACTAAAACCAGCATTTATCGAAAATACGGAACAAATAATTACACCAATCAAAAACATTACAAAAAAGAAAGTAAAATTTCAATTATAATTTTTTTTTATTACTAAAAATATTATTATTCATCATTTTCTTAATTTTACGATTCACTTAAAATGGATATTTTCACTGAGGGGGGAGTAATGTAGCAGTAGCTACAAATTTAATATATTATATTTTAAGTAAAAGTTTATTATTTTGATTATATTATTAATAAAATATTAGTATTAAAAATCTACTTCAATAATATCCAATTAGACTGTACTGTCAAAAAAAAAATATTTTAATCAACCTGTACACTTCGATAAAATTTGAATAGTGTGAAACACAAACACTTCAAAAATTATCGTAATAATTTATTCATTGACAATAAAATACTGTACTCAATACAAAGAAAATTTTAACAAACTATCTATGTATATAACGTAAAGTAGGATACAAAAATATTGTAAATAATTTTTAGTTTAGCCAGAACAACCGGACTGGTAGTATTGAAATTAAATAAAAAAATTAAAAACTAAAATATTTATTTTTTTATTATAAAATAAAATGTATCTTACCCATTAGATACAAAGAGGACTTAGGATTTTGGAGGCTCAAAAATAAAGGGACTACGCCCCCACGTCAACTTATAATTCCAGACATCCTGACTTACCTCATCGGCCATTACATTTTCGGCACATTACGCGAACTTTGCCAAATTTAGCGCTATGCCCACGTTTACAGCATTTAAAACAACGGCCATCTTTCTGTAATATCGACTTTTTCTCTGCAAGAGACATTGCACTATCGCACTCTTTGATCCCATGGTCGGATGATTTACATATGAAACAGCAGTTCTCGTTCGTTCCAACATATAATCCGATAGCTGTTCTGGTTATTTTACGTAGCCGTAGCTTCATCAGTTTTTAAATTATCATCACAATACCTGTGAAAATGGACCCTAACTTCCTTATGGTAAAACCCGCGATAGTTTCCGCTGCCTTTCCAGTCAACACAGTTTCTAGGTAATTGTATTTTTCAATTGCAGATAGGGTGCAATTCTCATGGACAAATGAGCGGAATTGCTCCCAGAAGGGTATCCAATCCTTAAACTCCCAGGCGGAGATAATGGTGTCGCTGCTGGTATAGTGGTGGAATTTATTCTCTCCTGAAAATATTTTATGCTCTTCAAACGTTGATTTAGAAGAGATATAGCTGTAATCGCTTTATCATCATATTCCGCTATGGATTCCGCTTCTTTAACAAAATCTTCCGCCTTGGGTTTAACGCAGATATTTGCTTTCTTTAGACTTTCGTACGCGGCTTTCAAACGATCTAAAAAGACGTTAAGTTCTTCCTCGAAGCTTATTAAAAAATCCATATCACTTTCAGCGTTAACGGTACATTTCTGTAAGGCTACATCTATAGCATTCACGAGTTTCGTGATCTGACCACGATAAACGGCATGCGTCGAAATTTCCATTTTAAAATGTTCTTGTTATAGCTTGCATTAAGCTTAGATAAATAAATAAATCTTAATTTAATATAATATAATAATATATTTTGATACTTTATTCACACTTTGCTGCGCCTATAATCATTCTTAATTGCACTGTAAGCCTAGAATGCATATAAAATGGCTTAAACAACATAATTTTATATTCATTTGAACGGCTTTATTTAATGTTAGATCATGATGTACTTAAAGCTAGAAAATAATGATGGGTCACAAATGTGGGGCTTACCTAAATATAGGTACTGTATAAGAAATCGGAAGTGAAGTAATCAGGACCCTGAGGCGGAAAAGCAGAGTAAGGGGTTGAACTAGATGCATGGCACACTTTTTCAGAACGATGACCGGATTGCCATCGGGACCTGGGTGAAAGTCGTCCTCAAGCCCGTTAAAGGGGTTATACACACTCAGGAGGCTCAAAAAAATCTTCCTGAAAAGATCTTATGATTTATTAAAGTAAGAATTTGTACATATATTACGGTAACTTCTAACGGTATTGTAAGATTTTTTATTTTTTAAGATAATTATTTTGAAAGCTCCTATAGCTGATCTCTGGGAGCACCTCTAAAAAAAGGTGTCTTGCGGTGAGTACGATATCTCTGGACTAGATCATCAAAAATGATAAACCAAAAATGGTTCGTTAATATAATGTATTATCTTGTAATTAATCAAAGGAATAAGCAAAATATTAATTTTTGACAAAATGGCGGCTTCTAAAAGAAATCAATTTTTGACTAAAGTTTAGGCCTGAAATTGTTTATAAAATGGAAAATATTTATCGGTGAGAAAAAACCTTCGATCAATTAATACTACTACAGTATTAATATACTTAAAAACCCGGTTCAGTCATCTCCGAGATATCTTCCTCATCGACTTTAAGTACACAGTTTTGAAAAAAAACGCGTTTAAAGTTTCAAAAGCTCTTTACATATATAAATGTGCGTGTAACCTCGAGAATATTCGCCGGATTGACTTAAATATATATATATATATATATAGTTTGCACTTAAATATATCTATAAAAATAAAAGATAAATCGATTTTTTGAAAATTCTAAGTGTATATAACCCTTTAAGGAAAGTCCATTTATCACTCTCAAACTGCTGTGTAATTTCCGTGTACATGAAAATACACGGAACTACACGTATGTAAGTACACGATCAGTGCAAATAGTCAATTCTGGTAATAGTTTATCACAGCCTGTTTTAAATACAAATCTTGCTGGGGGAAGGAGGGGCAGCCTGATTAATACACCTCTTCCTCCCAGAAAGTCTATTAAAAATTTGACGTACTTTCCGTGTATTTCCGTGTACACGAAAATTACACGGCAATTTGAGGGTGGTAAATAGACATTGCCATAAATTTAACGTTTGTTTGTGCAAAACCCGTTTTTTGTTTTTTAAGTTATATGTCATGTTACATTATAAATTTATGTATAACTTTAATTCAGATTTAACTCACTAAACTTGATTCATAGAATTTACGTTTATCCGAATTATGTAACATTAGTTTAACATAAATTATTTGAGTTAGAAAATAAAGTTGTATTTTTTTTATTTGACTATATATGTTGCTAATTATGTATTTTGCAACATTCTGAGTCCATAATAACACAGGCGTGCGAACTTAAATTTACCCTTTTAATTATAATATATTTCTTTAGGTAATAAAGTGTGTTCATTTCAAAAATAATCTTGGTTTTTTTTCTATCACATCAGATTTCTTTTATTGACCATTATTTGATAATTATTGAATAATGGTTGTTTAGCTGAATTTGAACCTGAAGTAGCATCCCGTCTGGACTCCCGACTTCTTAAGTCAAGCCACCAGAGCAAAACCCAAGAAGAAACCTAAAAGGAAAAAATGTATTATAATTGTAATTATTTGAAATTTAAAATGCATACTTACATGTAACAAATTGTACATGCCACTGTAAATGCGTTTTGCATCCAACTGCACTTGCAATTAATTTGCAGTACTATGTAGTAAACAACAGCAATAGAACTCGTACCGTTTGTTTTCTATTCCCCGCGTAACGTTTTTGGTCAGTGCAGCTGGATGCAAATCTCGTGATGATCGCTCTCTTGTTGTTGAGCAGTGTTCGGAATCAGTTGTAATTTAATAATAAAGCTTTAAAATTCAAATAAAACTACCAGAGTTTTTAATTCGTATGTGCGACAGGTAAAATAAATTGAAATAGTGCTAAAAGGTGAAGAAAAGGCTAAGAAGACAATACTGTACGAACAATGGTCAATAACAAATTTAACTTGGAATTTATTATAGTTTGTGGTGTTGGTATTGTGTTGTAGCTTGTAATTGTAGTATGTATTTATTATGTAATAGCTTGTATTAAGCTTAAATAAATAAATAAATAATAATGTTTATTTTAGGTAATAAAGTTTGCTGATTAAAAAAAGGTGTTGGTAACATTAACCAGTTTGTCGTCCTCGTATGTTGAACTACTTAACTCTCTCCTTACAGAAGCTTTTATCTGAAACTATTAAGAATAAAAAAGTTTTTTAAAAAAAAGTTGAACGAACTTCACAAAAAGCACTAAAAAGCACAAAATAATTGTTGGGTTCAGACATTTTTTGAACTGTTTGCAAAAAACAAAAGTAAATTTAACTTGACTAATTTTTATTTCCACGTGTAAATCTGACTGTCATTTCTAAATAACTTTTTCTTACTGCGAACTTGATTAAAACTCGACTGAAAAACTACTCACTACAACTAGCGGCGTCCAACAGATATTATCCTGAAATGATACTTAAATGTGATATATTTAATTATGTACGAAAAAGCAGTGTTTGTGAAGAGGTTCGTAAGATTCATCGGCGGCATTCTTGCGGAAGTGAGCGAATGGAGGAGCATCGAGAAAGTTTAGAGTATTCCTGGTCACCGGAGATGAATAGGCTATAAGGTAGAATAGAATAGTAATGAATTTGAGTAGATTTAGATTAGATAGATTGCGTAAATTTAGACATAGATGATAGATGATTTAGATTAGATAGATTGTGTAGATTTAGACATAGATGATAGATGATTTAGATTAGATAGTTTGTGTAGATTTAGACATAGATGATAAGTTCAAACCAATAAACATTATATAGCTAATACTTACGTTGTAACGATTATGTAAGCAGGAAAGGAAGCGCACGGAAACTGGCACACCCGGGAATTCTTATGTTGGTGAAGGTGATTGGAAGCATTACTTATCTAAGTTTTCACTAAGGTAATGAGATGATATATATACTTACCTTGTCCAGAAATTTGCTCTTCATACTTCGACGCACCCTTTTGGAACACTAAACAACGATAGTTTTCGAAACACGTAACTCAAACGACTTGGAGGTTAAGAATCGATTTTTCACCTGTACTTTAAGATCCGGACAACCAAAAGTATAAAACCGAACTGTTCGTAACCCAGAGTGAGGATTGGTTACCTTTTGTGCCCCAAAAGCGGAAGAAAGAGCACGTGAAAAGACCTGTCAAAAATTGCATAAACTCAAAAATAAGGCATTTACAGTCCTTGGAAAATGTTTCTGGCGTCACTATTATTTAAGTCAGTCAATAAAGAACATTTTAAAAGAAGAAAACGGAATTAAAATTTTAAGATTTATAAACCGATACAGATCTTTCAAACCGATTTGGAAAGTCACTAGAAAGCTTGGAAATAGGGGGTGAAAGTTATTAAAACCAGGAGCTCTGGTAGGCGAAGCGCACAGTTTTCGGGAAAGAGTTCAGCACGCAAAATTGGCAAAAGATTTTTATTTTAAAGAATTACGGAAAGTTAAGTGAAAGTAGAAAGGATAAAGTTCAAGAAAATTAGTCGGAAGCAGAAGTGAGAAGAAGAAGAGGTGGTCTACAGGACTGAAGAGTGCTTTGGACGAGGATAACCCAGAAACTACGATACATGTCCTACGATACTCTCCAGGTCAAATTTTGACGTACCGTCAAATTTCGGGAATCTTTTCTAAGCAGAACAACACGAATGTGGAACAGTTTACCATCTTCTGTTTTTCCCTCGTCTTATCAGCCTGAAACTTTCAAACGGGGCGTACATCGACACCTCCTAACCCATTTCCCTCATCCTTAATTCCTTTACTGCCAAGGCTGTTAAGCATCATAGGGCATCCCATGGGCTTTGGCATCATCATATATAAAAAAAAAATAAAAAATTGAAAGATAAGTACTGCTTTCTATCTATTTTCGAATTTTTTTTAGGTAAAGTAAAGTGTTCATAAATACGTGGTCAACCTGTGCGCTGCCTTGCTTGTGGGTTTTTTTATATTAGAATTTAAAATATCTATATACACATAAGATACGTTGTGAAATAAAATAGTGATTTGAATTTGATTTTGTCTTCATGACCCGTATCGTGACTTTGTTTTGAGTTCGTGGACTCCAAAACCACGTGGCGCCCTTAAGTGTTCTAGGTCGACACCTTACCCACACCTTGGCTAGCCGGCAAAACATACGCATAGAAGAGTGCGTGTAACATTTTGGCACCCAACGTGTCGGCTAGAACACAATTTCTTTCAAATATAAAACAATAAAATTTAACATAAAATTCACGGAATGATATCAAATGTCAAACAATGTTTAGCAGCATATGGCTATACAAGTTAAGACAGAAACAAAGTTTTTTCAACAAAGCAGATTCAATATTCAAGAAAAGTTTATAAACTTTTATGGCAAGGCAGCGTTGACATACGTGTATGTGGTTGAGTGGAAATAAAAATATTTTTTTGAGTGAAGTTTTTACGGGGAAAGCTTAAACTATAATTTGAGTGGAAATTAAAGTACTTACTTTAAATATTGAAAAATTTGTTTATTTTTAGACATATATCCAAATTGATTCCTTTTCAGGTACACCACAGCGTTTTCTTAGTTTGTAGACACTTGTACTTCAATTTTCGTCACAATTCACTTTGATTTTGGATTTTATTGCACTTTTATTATACCTCCTCACTAAGGAAATCAATTATTTCGCGAACTTTTTTTAATTTTCCTTAATTTTCCTTTAATTAATGTCACGGCTTAGACATCACACATACTTTATTTGTTTCACTTAGATGAAGGCACTGAATTCAAAACGTGTTAAGAAATTTAAAAATTAACCCGAAAGCCACTACCGCGTTGATTGTTACTAGGTAAGATTGATCTCCCACGCGGTAATAGCGTCAATTGATGGAAATAGCGTTGCAACTTAAGAGAAATCCTACTCCGAATTAGTAAAAGGGTTCATTGAGAGAACGAGTGAACGTGATGAAATATTACTGATGGTCCCCGAACAAAGTGTGTCAGTGTGATGCAAATTCAAGTTCACTGCATGACGACCTAGGACAACAACTGACCTAGTTTTCTCGAATGAATTCTTGTACAGTAAACCTTTTGTTGCAATTCTCTGATATTTTGTAAGCAATACCAGATGTATTTGAGGCTAAGAACATTTGTTTCGGGAATATAGTTGCAGATTTAGTTGAGCACATGTGCAGGGGTAGTGACTTAAAACGATTTTGCAAGAATATATGAGATTTCGTATTATTTGTAAGGGTATATGTTGGAGTAAATTTGGAAAGAATTATAATTTATGCTAAGCCTAAGAAAGGATAGATACTTGAAGTTTTGACAACAGGGAATCTTAAATTGATAAAGGGATCGAACGGATGTTTCACACTACAAAAAACCCATTACCGATGTGTTCTCACGAAATATTCAAGTTGGTTGGTATTAGCTTTCAGCAGATATTTGACTTTGAAGGACTTACATGTTTCGTTTTATAATTAATAAACTGCAATTAGCTAGTAATATTTTTGAAAATACTTTAAAAGATTTCAGCCTTCTGTATTCTGCTAAGAATTAAACAAAGATCGTATGACTCTTTTCGTCCAAAATTCCCGGAAGTTTCAGCGAAACGCTTTCTTTGCAGGATTTCACCAGTTTTGAGACGGGTTTGAACTGCTGTGGTATTGATATTGTGATTTGGTTATAATTCAGCATTTAGTATAGCTTTATTAAAAAAAAAATTTCAGATTTGACATACCCACTTACTGAAGTAATAATGGAGATTAATAGATTGAGCCAAGATGAGCTTGTCTATGAACTTACTATTCGAGAATTACCGACAGGCAAAGTCGACGATATGAGAGCGAGTCTTCGTTCGGCGTTTAAAGTAGAAAGAGGGGGCAAACCTTTGGTAATCGCTTCATATCCATACATCTTCGAAGAGGATAAGGGAGCGTTAACTAAGAAAATAGACGAAATTGAGGGACTTTTGGCTGAGTTTGAGGGAGATTCAGGATCTTCTGATTTCAAGAAGATTTTGCCAAAAATTGAGTGGGCATTTGGTAGGTTGAATCGGATGAAAGTCGTAGATGAAAATCAAAAAACCGATAAATCAACCATCCGGGCTAGTCTAGTTTTCTCTTTGGGCACCCTACACACCAATGCTGATGGTGACGATGATGAAGACGAATTTTCCGACGCAACCGAAGACTTGTCAATGCCTGCTAGAGCGTTTGCAAGAACCAAAGCTCCAGTATCTCTATATAAGTGGGAAATCAAGTTTTCCGGAGAACATTCCCATTCCGTGAATTCCTTCCTAGAGAGAGTGAATGAATTAGCAGAAGTTAGAGAGATCGATAAGAAACAATTGTTTCGATCTGCACTGGATCTGTTTTCGGGACGCGCCCTGCTATGGTACAGAGCTAATAAAACCAAGTTCCATTGTTGGGCTGATCTAGTTAAAGAGCTTAAAAAGGAATTCCTGCCATCCGACTACGACGATCGTCTTCTGGACGAAATAAAAAGAAGGACCCAAGGAGAAGGTGAATCAATGGGTATGTACATAGCCATAATGTCCGACATGTTCTCTCGTTTATCTGATCCGCTCTCGGAGGCACAAAAACTGAGAATATTAAAGCGTAGTATTGCCCCATTCTACCAGACTCAACTGGGTTTGACCGAAGTTGAGACCCTTCAAGAGTTGGTTGATCTGGGACGACGCCTAGAGTCCATTCGAAATTCTGTCGAAGGTTTTATACCACCTCCTTCAAAGCGAAGCAATCAGCTTCTGGAACCAGACCTAGCCTATGTTACTGCAGAGCATCCTACGGTATGGGAGGTATCTCATCCGACCTCTTCAAACGTTAATATCCGACGGTGTTACAAATGTAATCAACCAGGGCATATCGCAAGATTCTGCAGGCGGAACTACAGATGCTTCGGGTGTGGTGCCCCGAGAATAACACGACCAAGATGCGTACAGTGCAATGGCCAAAGGGAAGTATCGGCAAACGAGAGTCAACGCCAGAATTCTCAGATATCGGGAAACGGAAACGGAGCTCGAAAGTAAGCGGCAAGTCGAGCGCTCCATGGAAAGTCGCAGAGTTTAATTATTCAGGAATACCAAGGCATCAGGAAATGGGAGAAGCAGAGAACGCATTGAACACGGTAGTGGATTATGCATTTGCGCAAGCAGAGAACGATATGCGTCCTCACCTAATAGTTTCAATATTCGGTCTGAATATTCGCGGTTTACTCCACTCAGGAGCATCGCGGACGTTATTGGCGGCCCAGGGATGAATTTATTAAAAGATTTGAAACTTACGATTGCGGGTACTTGGTTTAGTCTCAGTATCCACTAAAGCGTTGTGATGGGGTCCTTCACTTTCAAAAGAGGGGCCTTGAGAGGACAGAACTCCAAGGGGGTTTCGAGAGGGCAGAACTCCAAAAGTAGCTATTAAAAAATTGAAATTAATTTAATTTATTTTTTATTTTATAATATTTTAAACAATATTCTTAGCGACTGACTGAAAGACTAAGCCTATGGAACAATTTTCTGACTTACGGATACTGTTACGGATATAGCGGTCTGGCCGAGCGGTAGCCTATCGTGTTCAGCTGTTTGGTATTTTGTGTTTGCTTCAAAGCACAAATAAGTAGCGCAAATTAATCGTATTAAAAGTGTCCGTGTCGTGTAAAGTAATAGTGGCTAGTTCACCCGTGTTTTGTAGATTTCACTGATTAAACGCGCGGTTTGTTAATCTTATTACATTGTTTTTTCTTTTCAGATAACCGACAAGTAAGAGAAAATCACTATTCGTTTTTTGAAGTGTCACTCGTTTTGAAAGGAAAAGTGAAGACTGTGTTACCTGAGTGTAGTTTATGCTCCGTGAGTGAGAACTGAAGTACCTGGTGATCGTAATGAGGTGATCCGTGTGCTAGTACAGGTGCTACTTGGTGTTTTGCTTAAAGAGCTGGTGTGATTTATGTTTCCGTGCGGTTGTTTTGATGGTGAGTTCTCCTGACTCTGGATTCCGTTTGAGGCCTGCGAAAATTAAGCCGGGTCGCTTCGAAATCCCTGTTGAGTGGAGCCGTGACTTCAATGACAGTTCGGCGGGTTTGAAAAATAAACAACGTTATTGATTTTGTGTAAAGATCCTGTATTAAGTTACCGTGACAATTTCTGTTTGACAAAAGAGAGTTTCAAGATGGCGGTGAGCCTTTTTATAGTTTTCGTTAATTTCGAAATTCGAAAGTGACCTAATTTGTGCTAAAAAAAGGACTAACAACAGGTAAGATCAATTTTTAATTAATTTTCGTTAAATTCTTATTTAAATACAAAGATTTTCAATAATCACAAAGGTAAAAATTACTCCTAATCTACTGCAAAGTGTACTTTTGTGGTAATTCGTGTTTTTAAATTTGTGAGGTTAGGCCTAGGATTTTGTGATAAGATTTTTAATTTCTGTTGTTTTAATCGGATATTTTCCTCCTTCTAGGTCCTCCAGGTGCTGGTTATCAATTTTCAGCTTGCAGATCTTCATGGAACATGGAGTACATCAAGAAATCTCTGAACGATATTTGCAGGATTTGACAGCTACATCGACTAGGGAAGTACCTCGGTTCACAGGTAAGTATTACTTCTCAAAGTAATTTTTCCAGATATTTGGTAGATTTTGGAGTACTTTGGCATATGTAGCTACTCCACATAACTTCCTTCAGGTAGATTGATTGAAACGGCAGGTGAGTCCGATGTTTGTTATTTTTTTGTACTCTTCTTAGATGGTGCTGTAAAGAGGCATTATTGACTCATAATTTTATTTTATTTCAGGTTAAGGCCAGTGCGAGGGCTTTATTGGATGCCCTATCGGAAAGGATGTGGAGGGAAAAATTTCGGAAGGGAGTTGGAATTTGTGGCGGACACGGGTAAGTAGGAAATTGGTTGAGGGTTTTGTCTTTCATGTTTTGTGTTGTGTGTGATTGTTGTCTTGTAGGTTGTGTCTTGTGTGTTGTTTTTTCCTTACTCTGTTCTAATATTTCTTCTTGATTTTAGCGGGGGAAAAGGTAAAAGCTCCATGTATTTTACCCGGCTTGACCTGAAAATGGTCTCAATTTAGTGCTGCCGGCGCCGTGGGATGATCCAGCAACGTTGTGTGGTTTACCTGTCGTCGTGGGACCTCTCTAGTGCACTCAAAGGAATCGCGGATATATGGTAGGTAAGTACTTTTGTAACAATACCCTCTCCTTCGGAAGCTTGTAGCTCCTTCCAAGCTATCAGATTTTATCGGAAAGGAATGTAGATGCAGCCCTACTAGAATATACACGTTCAATTGTAGCGTATCGCAGAACTTGCTCGCGTAGCTGGGACTTGGTTATTAGTTCTGTTCACTTCGCGATATAGCACTACTTTACATTTAAGAGTTTAGATTCACCACTGTGCATAATAATATCTGTTTGAGGAGTTTTGTTAAGCATCTGGGTTTTCGTTTCTTTCGCGATACGGGGCTAAGCGATTAACGTGCACTGTTTGAACTTTCACGCCGCGATAGCGTTTGATCTTGTACACCACTTCGGTTATGCGGTCAATGATTACATACAGTCTCGTTGGAGCTTTGGGCAGCGCCCGATGGTGCGTCGCGGATGGTACAACCACACTTTTGTTCCAGGTTCATAAAGTGTTCTCCGGGATTTGAGGTCATAGTACTCTTTCATCCTCCTGTTCACGGCATTTAGTGTAATACGATTGTGCTCGTGGACTTCATTCAATGTGTTTACTAGTTGTTCCACATACTGGCTCTGCGGTACGTTGGTAGTAGGTGGACTCCCGAAGACCATTTCGATAGGCAATCTCAATTCTTTTCCAAAAAGTAATCGCGCCGGTTTCCTTGTGCTTTCTTGTACGCTTGTGCGATAGGAAAGTAGCAAATACGGGATGTAAGTGTCCCACTCTCGCTGGTTCTTATCTATAAACTTTGCCAGGTAATCCAATATTGTTCGATTGAACCTTTCTACTAAGCCATCCGATTGAGCGTGTAGTGGTGTTGTCCGAGTCTTCTCTATTCCAAAACGAGTCAAGGTTTCCTTAAAGAGAGCGCTTTCAAAATTTCTGCCCTGGTCTGAGTGTAGTTGGAGAGGGGCTCCGTAGCGACTAAACACAGCTGATATAAGAGCTTCAGCGACGGTGGCGGCGGTTTGGTCCGGTACTGCAATGGCTTCAGGCCACTTTGTGAAATAATCAACACAGACGACAACATAGCGGTTGTTGTAATTTGTTTTTGGAAATGGTCCTAATATGTCTACGGCGATCCTCTCAAACGGTGCCCCGACGCTGCAAATTTGTAGAGGTGCTTTATTTCTTGGTCGTGGTCCTTAACGTGTTTGGCAGTTGGGGCATCCTGCACACCAATCTCTGACGTCGGTACTGCAGCCGACCCAGTAGTAGCGTTGCCGCAATTTACTTAAAGTTTTGGCATTTCCGAAATGCCCACCAGATGGAGAATCATGGACTTGTTGGAGCACAGTTTTCCGTAACGATTTGGGGATTAATATTTGCTTGACAGTATGCGTTCCTTTATCTAGGACACGGATAGCGATATTATTTTCCAGCACCAAACTTTGCCACATAGACCAAAGAGCTTTAAGCTCCGGATTCGCGTCTTTTATGGAATCCTTTACTGGTCGTACCTGAGAACGCAGCCATTGGCGCAGTTGTCGTAGCGTTAGGTCATCTTCTTGCAACTTATCTATACCATCTTGTGCTGTTGTTATACGGACAGTGATGGCTTCCTTCCCCTCTAATCGTTGACAGCAGGTGCATTTGGAAGGCGCACATGGGCGACGAGATAAAGCATCAGCGTTGTTGTGTCTTCTGCCTGAGCGATGCTCGATTTCAAATTCGAACGTCCAGCGCGCTACTTGGCCTTCTGGGTTCCGAAAATTCATCAGCCATCTGAGCGATGCGTGGTCTGTTCGAATAATAAACTTTTTTCCTAACAGGTACGGTTTAAAATGAGTGCATGCCTTTACTATTGCGACTAACTCCTTCCTGGTTACACAGTAATTCCTTTCAGTTCGGCTGAATGTCTTGCTGTAATACTCGATTACGTGCTCGGTTCCATCGTGCACCTGGGCAAGTACAGCGCCCCAAGCGTGGTGGCTGGCATCGGTATCTAGTAGAAAAGTTTTGGATTCTTCCGGCTGCATTAATATAGGTGTGGTCGTTAGTCTAACTTTCAATGTGTTGAAGGCATCATTGCATGCGGGTGTCCAGAGATATTTCCGTCCTTTTTCTGTTAATTCGGTAAGGGGTTTGGCGATCGCTGAGAAATCTTGGACGAACCGACGGTAATAGGCGCATAACCCAAGGAATGACTGAACATCTCGTTTACACTTAGGTATCGGCCAGTCTCTCACGACAGCTGTTTTGTCTGGATCTGTGGCGATGCCCTTGGTGTTAATGACGTGTCCCAAAAACTTCACTTCTTGTTGGCACAACTGACATTGCTGTGGAGAGATCTTTAGGTTAGCCAATCTCAGGCGGGATAGAACCAGACGCAGGTTCCTCAGCATTTCCGGGAATGTAGCCCCGTGAACAATAACATCGTCTAAATACACCAGGCATGTTTGGGGTGGTATCTCTTGGAGTACGGCGTCCATCAACCGTTGGAACGTTGCAGGTGCATTGGTGAGTCCAAACGGCATGACTGAGAACTCCCATAGACCATGGCCTGTTGTAAAAGCCGTCTTTTCTCTGTCTTCTTCGGCAACTTCCACTTGCCAGTACCCGGATTGCAAAAGCATCAAGCGTGAGGTCTATTCGAGGAAGCGGATATGAGTCCCTTTTGGTTACTTCGTTCAAGCGGCGATAATCCACACAAAATCTTGTAGAACCATCTTTCTTTGCGACAAGTACTACCGATGACGCCCAAGGACTTCCGGAGGGATGGATAATTCCCTGATCCTTCATCTCTTTTAAGATCTTGGCAGCTTCTTCACGTTTGGCAAGTGGAAGTCGTCTGGCTGGTTGTTTTATAGCCTTATTTTCTCCCACGTCGATATGATGGCGGAGGATATTAGTCCTCCCCAAGTCGCTTCTTGATAGGGCGAAAACATCTTGATACTCCACCAATACAGTTTTTAGAGCTACCTCTAGTTCCTTGTCCAGGTAGTTAGTCGAATTTTCGAGTAGCGTGTTCAATTCAGGTGGCAAATCTATATACGCTGGATTACCTCTATCGCAGGTTTCGATCAGATCAACTTTGGTATCGGCTTCTGCAAGAACTATGAGGCATGTCAGGATGTCTGGAATTATAAGTTGACGTGGGGGCGTAGTCCCTTTATTTTGAGCCTCCAAAATCCTAAGTCCTCTTTGTATCTAATGGGTAAGATACATTTTATTTTATAATAAAAAAAATTTAAATATTTTAGTTTTAATTTTTTATTTAATTTCCATACTACCAGTCCGGTTGTTCTGGCTAGACTAAAAATTATTTACAATATTTTTGTATCCTACTTTACGTTACATACATAGATAGTTTGTTAAAATTTTCTTTGTATTGAATACAGTATTTTATTGTCAATGAATAAATGATTACGATAATTTTTAAAGTGTTTGTGTTTCACACTATTCAAATTTTATCGAAGTGTACAGGTTGATTAAAATATTTTTGACAGTACAGTCTAATTGGATATTATTGAAGTAGATTTTTAATACTAATATTTTATTAATAATATAATCAAAATAATAAACTTTTACTTAAAATATAATATATTAAATTTGTAGCTACTGCTACATTACTCCCCCCTCAGTGAAAACGTCCATTTTAAGTGAATCGTAAAATTAAGAAAATGATGAATAATAATATTTTTAGTAATAAAAAAAAATTATAATTGAAATTTTACTTTCTTTTTTGTAATGTTTTTGATTGGTGTAATTATTTGTTCCGTGTTTTCGATAAATGCTGGTTTTAGTCTGTCGACTGAAATGTTTGTAGCTTTACCACGGTAATCGATTTGATAAAATTTGTCCAGTTTGTTTAATACTTTGAAAGGACCTTCATATGGGTTTTGTAAAGAAGATTTGCTTCTGTCGATTCTAACAAAAACGAATTCTGTATCTTTTAAATCTTTAGGTACGTAGATTTTAGAATTTTGTTTTCGAGAATGTGAAGGTTTGAAGTTATTTATGCAAGATCTAATTTTACTTAAGAAATTTGATGGATCTTGTATTGTTGAGTTGTTGTTAATGATAAATTCTCCTGGAACGCGAAGAGGTTGTCCATAGACAAGTTCTGCTGGAGAACATTGCAAGTCTTCTTTAATCGTGGTTCGGAAACCTAAGAGGACTGCAGGTAATTGTGTGACCCAATTATTTTGGCCGTCACGAGCGCGTATGGCTGCTTTTAATTGTCTGTGAAATCGTTCTATCATTCCGTTTGATTGTGGATGATAAGGAGTAGTACGGATTCGATGTGATCCTAAAATTTTTGTAAATTCTTCGAACAATTTGGATTCGAATTGAGTACCTTGATCTGTGGTAATTTCTAGAGGAATACCAAAACGTGGAAAATATTGTTCGTATAACGTATTGATAACTGTGCTTGCCTGTATATCTTTGATTGGATAAGCTTCTGGCCATCGAGTAAATCTATCTATTATTGTTAAAATGTAAGAATATCCATTTGAAGACGGTAAAGGACCTACCAAATCTAAATGGATATGTTCGAATCTTGTTTTGGGTAGTTCGAATTTACCGATCTCTGATTTTGTGTGTTTAGTTATTTTGGCTTTTTGGCAATTGACACAATTTCTAGTCCACTTGTTAATATCTGTATTCATTCCAGGCCAAAAGTACTTTGAAACAATAGATTTTCGTGTTGTTCTAATTCCTGGATGAGATAAATTATGTATGGTATTAAAGATAGTTTTTCGAAGTTCTTTGGGTATATATTACCGTCAATTTTTAGTAGAAACTTCGCACCAAATGTCAGATTCAGAAGTGTTTAATTTAATTTTAATAAGTTTATATTTTGAATTATCTGGTCTGTTATGCTGAGTTATTAAAAGATGTGTAAGTTCTTCATCACTATTTTGGTACTCAGCGATAGTTTTTAAATCAAATTTGGTATTGTTATGCTTTGAATGTTCAAAATTTTCGATAGAAATTCTAGATAAAGTATCTGCTACTGTATTTGATTTGCCTTTGATATGTCTGATATCTGAGGTAAATTGAGTTATGTAGTCCAGATGTCTAGTTTGTCTTGGACTTCTTTCTGTTTTAGACCATATTGCTGTAATGAGCGGTTTGTGGTCTGTAAAAGCTGTAAATTCTCGACCTTCTAGAAAATGTCTAAAATGTTTGATGGCTAAATATAATGCCAAAAGTTCTCGGTCGAAAGCTGAATATTTGATTTCTGCTTCTTTTAATTTTTTAGAGAAAAATGCAATGGGTTCCCAATGATTTGCATTGGATTGTTGGAGAACTGCACCAACAGCGCTAGCAGAAGCGTCCACAGTTAAATTGAATTTTGCATTTTCAATAGGATGAATTAATAAAGTTGCTTTTGAAAATGATTGTTTAATTTTGTTAAGTTGATCTTCACATTCTGTTGGCCAAGAAAAGTTTTTAGAGTTATTTGGTTTCTTTTTGAGAAGTAGGGCCAAATGAGTGTGAATTGGGTTTAGTAATGTGGCAAGATTTGGAATAAATCTATGGTAATAATTAACCATGCCAATAAATTGTTGAATTTGTTTAATGGAATTTGGAGAAGGAAAATTGTTAATAATTTGGACTCTGTCTTCTGAAGGTAAGATGCCTTCTTTTGTTATTTTATGACTGAGGAAGTCCAAAGATCCAACTCCGAAAATGCATTTGGATGGATTGATATTGATTCCAAAATCTGATAGTTGTTTAAAAATTTGGTTTAAATGATTTTGATGTTCGGATTCAGATTTGCCGGCAACTAAAATATCGTCAATGTAGACAAAAGCGAAATCTAAATTTTTAATGATTTGGTCCATGAATCGTTGAAATGTTTGTGCAGCATTTCTTAGACCAAAAGGCATTCTAGTGAATTCAAATAATCCGAAAGGTGTTGTAATGGCTGTTTTATGTATGTCTTCTTTAGCCATTGGAATTTGGTGGTAAGCTCTTACCAAATCAATTTTTGAGAAAATAGTGCAACCGTTTAAGTTCATTGAAAAATTTTGAATATGTGGTAATGGGTACCTATCTGGAACAGAGATTGCGTTGAGTCTGCGATAATCTCCACATGGTCGCCAATCTGTAGTATTTTTCTTTGCTACTAGATGCAGTGCAGAAGATACTGAAGAAGATGATAATTGGCACAGACCTAATTTAACCATGTGATCAAATTCTAATTTTGCAATTTTGTATTTATGTCCATCTAAACGTCTTGGACGAGAAAAAGGTAATAGTCCTTTAGTTTCTATGCGATGTACAACGTTATGTTTAACTGGAATATCATAACGAGGTGGTTGTGTTAATGTGGGAAATCTTTGCAAAATTTTACCGTACTCATTACTGATTGCGTAGTAACGAGGAGTTGGAGTATTTGCGTTTACCGTGATTCCACTAACACCTAATGTTGTTGTACCGTCGAGTAAACTTTTGTTTTTAAATCGACGAGTAAATTAAATTTTGTTAAAAAGTCTGCTCCGATGATGGGCTTGTTGACATTAGCAATTATAAATGGGAAAATGAATTCTCTCCTAAGACCAAAATCTACTTTAAGTAATTTTGTACCATAAGTGTTAATGGTAGAACCGTTTGCTGCGGATAAATATAAGTTAGGGTCTTTGTTAAATCTTTTAAAGAATTCATTAGGTACTACTGAAATATCAGCACCTGTATCAATTAGAAATTTGAATTTATTTTCTTTGTCAAAAATGAATAAACGTTTAGAAATGTTAATGTTATATATATTATTCACTGAGGGATTAATTAGTTTTTTTTGATTATCAATAGGTTTATAAGAACACGGCGAAATACATTTATTCGCTTTGGTACCATATTTATTGTGGTACCAACAATAAGAATTGTTATCTCTAGATTTTGAAAATTGTATATTATGTGAATTGTTTCTAGAGAATGAATGATCTCTCGATCTGTTTCTAGACCGTGAGAAAGAAGGTTGATTTTGACATGATAATCCTTTTATCAAATTTTCGAGATTTTCTATTTTATTTTCTAAATTGTTTATTTTTGATAAAAGGAAATTGTTATCTATGAAATTGTAATTTGGTTTTGGTAGATTTTTGTTTATTTCCGATATAAATTGAATTTTGGAAATATCATATATATTATCTGCTAAATCTATAAGTTCTTTAATATCTTGTTTTTCGGTAGATATTAAAGCAATGTTTATATTTGCCGGCAATTTTCTCATCCATAACTTCTTTATTAATGATTTGCTAAATGTGGATGAATTGCCTGCTAGAATTTCCATAGGGCGATAAAATTCTGAAGGTTTTCTATCTCCGATTTCAGTTGTAGATAGAAGTTGCTCTAGCTTCTTTTCTTCTGATTCGGTAAAACGTTTGATCAGAGTATTCTTTAAACATTCATATTTGTTTAACAGTGGAGGATTTTGTAAGAAATCTAGAACATTTGTTATAACTTCCACTGGTAAAGATTGAACAACGTGACTATATTTTGTTTCGTCAACCGTTATTCTTTTAGAAGCAAATTGGGCTTCGGCTTGAATGAACCAAGCTTCTGGATATGGAGTCCAAAAGGTTGGTAGTTTGATTGCAGTTGAGGCTACACAATTGTTTTCGTTGAAATTTGTAGCATTTGTATGTAATGTTTGTTGTGAAAAATTTGACTCGTCTTCACTAGTCATCATGATTGTAGATGTTCACTGTTTGAAAATAAAATTTCACCTTTTTTTTTAAAAAACACTGATATTAACGAGACTTAACTTCGCGAATCACAAAATGAAAGTACAACCCCTTAATATTTAAAAAATTTTAGATGATTATACTATGATAAAATATATTTTAACTTGAGTTAAAGATATATTATTTATTGCAAAGAAATATACAAATTTTGAAAGTTGAGAAAAAGAGAAGAAAATATGTTGTAATGTGGAATTGTGTATGTTTATGTTGTACAAATTATATTAATTTTAATTAAAAAACGAGAAATACCAATATTAAATTTTTGTTGAAGTTATGTTGATTCTTCTTTCTTCCTAAAGATGTGTTGACTTGAACTTGTTGCTTGATGGATGGATTGTTGCTTTTGTTGTTGTTGATTGTAGATTTGATGATGACTTCTTTTTAAAATAATGAGGATGCCTTACCACTGGTGGGGGGCACCTCTTATTAAATATGTCCTTACTGTTGCTGTTGTTTTTGATGGCAGCTTTGAGTCGCTGCTGTTGATTGTTGAGGGAAGTTTTGAGTCGCTGCTGTTGATTGTTGATGGCAGCTTTGAGTCGCTGCTGTTGATTGTTGTTGATTGCTTAAAAAACAGAGAATACCTTACCTTGGGTAGGGGGTATCTCTGTTTTTAAAGTTTGTGATGATGCTTCTGCTTCTTAAGTTAAAACTAGAAAGTACCTTACCTTGGGTAGGGGGTACTTCTGTTTTAAATTTTTTATATTTTTTTTATTTTGCGTTGATGTTGCGTTCAAAATTTTAGAAACCAGAAAGTACCTTACCTTGGGTAGGGGGTACTTCTGTTTCTAAAATTCCGAGATCACTAATGTTGTGAAAGGAATGTCGGGGTCACCTATGAGGCATGTCAGGATGTCTGGAATTATAAGTTGACGTGGGGGCGTAGTCCCTTTATTTTGAGCCTCCAAAATCCTAAGTCCTCTTTGTATCTAATGGGTAAGATACATTTTATTTTATAATAAAAAAAATTTAAATATTTTAGTTTTAATTTTTTATTTAATTTCCATACTACCAGTCCGGTTGTTCTGGCTAGACTAAAAATTATTTACAATATTTTTGTATCCTACTTTACGTTACATACATAGATAGTTTGTTAAAATTTTCTTTGTATTGAATACAGTATTTTATTGTCAATGAATAAATGATTACGATAATTTTTAAAGTGTTTGTGTTTCACACTATTCAAATTCTATCGAAGTGTACAGGTTGATTAAAATATTTTTGACAGTACAGTCTAATTGGATATTATTGAAGTAGATTTTTAATACTAATATTTTATTAATAATATAATCAAAATAATAAACTTTTACTTAAAATATAATATATTAAATTTGTAGCTACTGCTACAAACTACATCTGATTGAATTTGGATTGGTTCCGATGTCAAGTTAGTTAAGCGAATGAGTACACTTCCTTGCCTGGAGTCACAAACCGACGGTTCCATCCATAGTTCGGGTAAATTCTTCACTGGAGAAAGCATTACAGTACCTGAATTCCTTAGATTTGGGTTGAAAAGTCGCACTAAGCAAGTTGAGGTTGCTGGTATCGTGCAAGTATGGGCGGATCTCATCAGTAATGCATCTTCTTCTGTCAGTATTGGGATGGATTCGGTTCCGATCAAGAGGGTGTGTGTTTGCAAGTTGATGGCGCATTTATTTCCCGCGAGGAAATCCATCCCGATAACACAATCGTCCCATATATTTGCGACGTAAAAGCTTTGAGTAATAGTAGATTTTCCGATGGAGATTGGTAAGTCTACTATCCCTTCTACGATGCTAGATTCTCCAGTAACACTCCTGAGGTATGTTAAGCATGGCCAGACTTCGGGTTTGACGGGAAATTTAGCGATAAGGCGTCCGTGTATAATTGAATGGGTGGCTCCAGTATCCAAAATCATTTTACAGGGAACTCCTTGAATTTGCCCTGCGATTCTTATGGTGTTACCGATCATACCTTGGCTAACTCTAATGAAAGGTGGTATTGGTAGTGTTGACATTGTTTTATAAGTCTCCGAGGTGGTACGAAGTGAGCGTGCATGGCGACCGTGGGATATTGGTTCATCACACGAATAGTTATCCTTGTGAAAAAGCATCTGTGTGTTGTATTTATAACTCAGAGCTTTAGCGTGGGTTGGTCCGTCTGGAGTTTGAATTGAGGTGAAAGAGACGATGGTTGGTGTGTTGTCAGTAGGTGTGTTGCAGGTTAGTGTGTCACTGATTGATGTATTGTTGGTTGATGAGGTGTGTTCTTTGAAGGAGTGTTGGTAGGTGTGTGGAGCGTTTATTGTGCAAGCTGATCCCTGCTCCCTAGGACCAGCATATTTGTGTTTAAAAGCCGTGTGTGAGTGTCATCCAAGCTATGTTCTGTCGAAACGGGGAATGATTCTGATAGTGTTCCTGCTTGTTGCTGCACAGTGGGTGCTGTAGGGATGCTTTGGTTTAACTCATCTGCTTGAGATAATGAATTTTCGTTGGATTCTAGTCGACTCGCCCTCGAAGTCACGGATATATGGATGGCCTTCGGAGTTGGGCTTCCGCAAACTAAATTAAACCTAATCCGATCGCCGATATATAGTGGGGGTTCGTGTTCGATTGACTGTCTTATAATATGGGCCGCATGTAGAAAGACATCCTCACCATTGTCATCTCGCACAGCAAAACCGAATTTCCTTGAAATATCAAACCATCTTACTGTTCCCGTTGGGTCTCGTCCAATGAATTGGTCATCTTTTGTATGAGGTTCTTTGGGGCGCTGTTGATAATCGGTGCTAGCTCTGGCCCCTCTAGGCTAGCCCGTTGGCATTTCCCGACGACGAAGTTGAAGCGGCTTCTCGTATTCGTACGTTTTGCAAGTTTGCGGGTCTGAGTCGTCCTTTTCGGTTATCGTTGGCGGAGATGGATACCGTTGCAACCCTAATATTCCGACGTGCTGCTTTGGTTGCTCGATGGTTGGCCTCTATTCGACACGCCGTCTGCAGAGCTGCTTGTAGAGTAGATGGCCCTGAATCCCTAACTCTCTCCTGTACATCAATATCAAGAATCCCGTCCAGAAATTGCTCCAACGCGATTCGGTCCCTCGCGCTCTCTGGGCAATCAGAAAACGTCAAGTGGGTCAAGCGCTGTAAATCCGTTGCGTACTCGGCAAAACTCTCTCCACCTTTCTGAACCCTTGACCTTAGTTGTATGTGACTGACAGAGTTTTGCCAATCAGCGCTAAATCTTATTCGCAGCGCTTCACTAAGCTTTTCGAATCTCGACCGAGTTTCTAAATTAAGGGTTTCGCAGAATACTAATGCTGGTCCTCGTAAATAAGCAACCAGATAAAGAGCTTTTGCTAGACTATTCCACCCATTTGCTTGAGAAATTGCGTTGAAATGAATTTCGTAACGACTCCACGGAATTTTCCCGTCATACTCAGTTGGCGAAAGGATAGGTCTTAATTGGTAAGAGCCCTCTAGACTTGACTGAACTTGACTCTTCCCTGAATGGGTGTTATTACTTATATCATCAAATCTAACGGACTTCATGGGAAGTCTTGGGTTCTCACAGTTTGACGAATTGGCTATATGTTCGTCCAACTGGCATGAAACCGGCCGAGTAGAATGCGCGTTAGGTTGCTGGTTGTTATTCACTTGTGAAACCCCATGTACAGCAGTATTAGCTTCCTCGAGAACGTGGGTAGACGAAGGTGCTCCTAAAATGGTCATTTCGGCTACTTGTTTCCGAAGGATACCTAATTCTACGCAAAAACTAACATCCCCTTCTTTCAGTGAACCTAGTTCGGCTTTAAGCCCCGCTATTTCGTGCGTTTGAGTTTTCATCGCGTCTGCTAACTCGGTTAATGCACCCGCCTGCGCTTCCAGACTTTAAAAAATCTTTTCCAGCTGTTCGGCAGACATTTCTCTTGCTTTTGTAAATACTTTCGGGAATTAACGTTGTCAACTTAGCAAAGCAACGAAAGTCTTCTTGCGTTTTTAAATTAAAGATTTCACAAAACTCTTTAAAAAAACGAATATCCCTTAATCGACCACTCAAGGTAAGTCTAGTTAAATATAGACGAGTCTGTTTTCTAATGTTCCTTTCTTTTCAGATGCTGGCGATCACCGTTTAATATTTAATCGTCCTAATTTTTTATAATAAATAAGTTTATACTAAAGTTTAGCGTTGAATTGTTCACTATTTTACTCTTATCTGCGAAAGGTTACTTCAAAAATTAAGTTGCCTAGTACATTAATAATTGTTTTCACTAAGTGTAGGGTTGGCGTGGAGGGTCTAATGTATAAGATCTAAAGTTATCGCTATCTTTTCATCATCTCTGTAAGTTCGTAACTCACGATAACATCAAATATCTTTAGAAAAGCAAATTCGTTGACCACCGATTTCATCAATTTTATTCCAAGTTATATTCTAATTTATCCATTTCCAAATGATGACACTAAGTAACCGAAATTTTGAAAAGAAAGTTTTTATAGTCTTTTATTAAAATCCTCACAAAAAAAAAGTCTTACAAATTATTCGCGAATGTTTAATAACTAGTAATAGACGCAATCAACGATTAATTCACACTTACGTACGATCTTATTCCTACAGTTCACTGCAATTTGCAAAAAATTCAAAAATATTTACAAAGTAATCAAGTTCAAGGTCAATTTTAGGAATAAGTAAATAAAGCACTCAAGGAAGACAACTTTTCTCTATTAATTATATCATTTTATAGATTTATATTGGATAAATAGTTCATTCAACTTAACTAAGCATCATTCACGCAATATCATTCATTGTTCAAATTCGCACAATAATTCACTAATTAATGTTCAACACTGCAATAATTTTATTTCAAGAATAAATACTTTCATGCATCATAAAACGAAATGGTATACTATATCGCAAATATTTCAAGAATGGTTCAATTCTCTTTTCAGGGTTACCAGGCTCAAAAATTAGTCGTTTTCGAGATATGGCCCCATTTTAGTCAAAATTGGTGATTTTTCTGAATTTTCCAAAAAAATAAAAAAATTTAAAACTATTAACCAACTTTATGTGAAAGATCTTTTGATTTTAAACAATTTATGTCTGTGGCATTTTTTTCCTAAAGTCCATGGTTTAGCTGTAATTTGCAAAAAATGCCTCACATTTCTTATAGAGTATTTTAAATGGGATAACTTATATGGGGCAAAATTCCTCAAGTGTACCAGGTGAAGAAACCAAGGACTTTAGGAAAAAAATGCTACAGACATAAATTATTTAAAATCAAAAGATCTTTTACATAAAGTTGGCTAATAATTTTAAATTTTTTTATTTTTTTGGAAAATTCAGAAAAACCACCAATTTTGACTAAAATCGGGCCATATCTCGAAAACGACAAATTTTTGAGCCTGGTAACCTCGAAAAATCGATTCTCCGTGCCGAAAAAAATAAAAATATGACAAGTTACCGCGGGGACCCCAAATTGCATACATGACCCCCCCATTGCGCCCGGACTACGTGTGGAGTACTCGGATTAGTGAGTGATCGTCTTTGCAGAATGTAAATAAACAATACCCCACACCTGACACCAATTGTTACGGATATAGCGGTCTGGCCGAGCGGTAGCCTATCGTGTTCAGCTGTTTGGTATTTTGTGTTTGCTTCAAAGCACAAATAAGTAGCGCAAATTAATCGTATTAAAAGTGTCCGTGTCGTGTAAAGTAATAGTGGCTAGTTCACCCGTGTTTTGTAGATTTCACTGATTAAACGCGCGGTTTGTTAATCTTATTACATTGTTTTTTCTTTTCAGATAACCGACAAGTAAGAGAAAATCACTATTCGTTTTTTGAAGTGTCACTCGTTTTGAAAGGAAAAGTGAAGACTGTGTTACCTGAGTGTAGTTTATGCTCCGTGAGTGAGATCTGAAGTACCTGGTGATCGTAATGAGGTGATCCGTGTGCTAGTACAGGTGCTACTTGGTGTTTTGCTTAAAGAGCTGGTGTGATTTATGTTTCCGTGCGGTTGTTTTGATGGTGAGCTCTCCTGACTGGGGATTCCGTTTGAGGCCTGCGAAAATTAAGCCGGATCGCTTCGAAATCCCTGTTGAGTGGAGCCGTGACTTCAATGACAGTTTGGCGGGTTTGAAAAATAAACAAAGTTATTGATTTTGTGTAAAGATCCTGTATTAAGTTACCGTGACAATTTCTGTTTGACAAAAGAGAGTTTCAAGATGGCGGTGAGCCTTTTTATAGTTTTCGTTAATTTCGAAATTCGAAAGTGACCTAATTTGTGCTAAAAAAAGGACTAACAACAGGTAAGATCAATTTTTAATTAATTTTCGTTAAATTCTTATTTAAATAAAAAGATTTTCAATAATCACAAAGGTAAAAATTACTCCTAATCTACTGCAAAGTGTACTTTTGTGGTAATTCGTGTTTTTAAATTTGTGAGGTTAGGCCTAGGATTTTGTGATAAGATTTTTAATTTCTGTTGTTTTAATCGGATATTTTCCTCCTTCTAGGTCCTCCAGGTGCTGGTTATCAATTTTCAGCTTGCAGATCTTCATGGAACATGGAGTACATCAAGAAATCTCTGAACGATATTTGCAGGATTTGACAGCTACATCGACTAGGGAAGTACCTCGGTTCACAGGTAAGTATTACTTCTCAAAGTAATTTTTCCAGATATTTGGTAGATTTTGGAGTACTTTGGCATATGTAGCTACTCCACATAACTTCCTTCAGGTAGATTGATTGAAACGGCAGGTGAGTCCGATGTTTGTTATTTTTTTGTAATCTTCTTAGATGGTGCTGTAAAGAGGCATTATTGACTCATAATTTTATTTTATTTCAGGTTAAGGCCAGTGCGAGGGCTTTATTGGATGCCCTATCGGAAAGGATGTGGAGGGAAAAATTTCGGAAGGGAGTTGGAATTTGTGGCGGACACGGGTAAGTAGGAAATTGGTTGAGGGTTTTGTCTTTCATGTTTTGTGTTGTGTGTGATTGTTGTCTTGTAGGTTGTGTCTTGTGTTTTGTTTTTTCCTTACTCTGTTCTAATATTTCTTCTTGATTTTAGCGGGGGAAAAGGTAAAAGCTCCATGTATTTTACCCGGCTTGACCTGAAAATGGTCTCAATTTAGTGCTGCCGGCGCCGTGGGATGATCCAGCAACGTTGTGTGGTTTACCTGTCGTCGTGGGACCTCTCTAGTGCACTCAAAGGAATCGCGGATATATGGTAGGTAAGTACTTTTGTAACAAGATACACAATTTATTTAAACAAAATTGTTCCGACCTACTAAGTTAGCATTTACAACAAGTAATTTGAATGTACGAACGGAGCCAAAAATACTAAAACGTTACAATTGTTAAAGTGGTTTTGGCACTATAATTGTACTGTCACCACACGATTAAAGAAATGGATGCCAAAAAAGTTAATTTTGCCAATGGCGGATCTGTGAATGTGTCAGGAGAAATTTGTTTCCCATTGAGCTAGAACGTAGAGTAAAAGTTTGTAACGTGCTAATTATCCCTGAACTTCCACATAACATAATCCTCGGTATAGACTTTTGGAGAGATTTTTGCATCCAGGCGAATTTTGTAGAGAACTCATGGGAATTTTTAGATCCGGCGAAGAACCTTCTCCACGTAGATGCATTGTTGAGTAAATCGAAACTGTCGCTAGAGCAAAAAGCAGAATTGGATGTAATAGTCAATAGGGCAAAGCTTAAGATGGGTACAGGGCTCGGTTGCACTCATCAAGTGGAGCATAGGATTGAAACCGAGTCGCCGCCAATAAAACAAAGATACTACCCGGTGTCGCCCGCAATCCAAAGAGTAATATATGAGGAACTGGATAAGATGCTAGAAGCAGGGGTTGTTGAGCCATCTAATAGCGCATGGGCATCACCCGTAGTTATTGTTGAAAAGAAAGACGGCAAATATCGGTTCTGCGTCGATTTTTGGAAGTTAAACGCAGTAACAAAGAAGGATGCCTACCCCTTGCCATACGTGTCCGCCACTTTAGATAAGTTAAGAGATGCCAAATACATGTCCTCCTTGGACACAAAGTCAGCGTTTTGGCAGGTTCCTGTAGAGGCTAAATCGAAGGAGTACACGGCCTTTACTGTCCCCGGCAAAGGTTTATTCCAATTTTGTAGGATGCCCTTCGGATTGAGCAATTCTCCGGCCACGTGGCAACGTCTTATTGACCGAGTACTATCCGGTGAGCTAGAGAGTAGAGTATTTGTGTACTTAGATGACGTCATCATTGTGACACAAACATTCGAGGAGCACAAGGAAGTTTTAGGAAAGGTGCTCGACAGATTATATGAGGCAGGTCTAGTGATAAATTTCGAAACATGTGAATTCTGCAGGCCGGAGCTGAAGTACTTGGGATATGTGGTTGGCGAACATGGTCTTCAGGTAGACCCCGAAAAGGTTCAGTGTATTTTAAATATGGAAAGTCCTAAAAACGTATCTGAAGTACGCCGATTCATTGGTACTATAGCGTGGTATAGAAGATTTGTGCCGAGTTTCTCTACCGTAATTGCGCCTATTACCGAATTACTGAAAAAGAAAAAAAAATTTGAATGGTCACAAAAATGCGAGGGAGCTTTTCAGAAAGTCAAAGAAAGTCAAAGAATGCCGATATTAACTTGTCCAGATTTTGACCACCCATTCATTATTCACACGGATGCATCAGGATATGGGGTGGGTGCGGTCTTAGCGCAAAATATAGATGGACAGGACAAAGTTATCGCTTATCTGAGTCGCTCACTAAATAGATGCGAGCGCAACTATTCTACGACGGAGCGTGAGTGCCTCGCAGTACTATGGGCAATAGAGAAATTGCGGCCTTATGTAGAGGGAACAAAATTTAGGGTAATAAGAGATCACGCCTCGTTAGAGTGGCTACATAATTTAAAGGACCCCACAGGAAGGTTGGCCAGGTGGGCAATGCGCCTCCAACAGTATGAATTCGATATAATTCATAGGAAGGGTAAGGAACACCTGTTACCCGATTCATTATCACGATCAGTTCCGAGGTTGGAGTGCGTTAAGGAATGTGGCCAAGGTTCAGATAAATGGTACAACAAAATGATTTCCGGTATCGGCAGAAATCCAGCGAAATATCCTGACTGGAAATTTGAAAAGGGAATACTGTGGAAGTACTGTAGTCCGAAATATCCTGAACTCGCGATACACAACGACAATTGGAAACAAGTAGCTGAGAAAGATCGCCGCAGAGATCTTATATCTAAAGCCCACGATGTACCTACTTCAGGACACCGCGGTGTCCAAAAGACTTATGACCGTTTGGCTCAGAACTTCTATTGGCCGAAAATGAGATCAGCTGTGTCCTCATATGTGAGAAAATGCGTTACCTGCCAAATGATTAAGCCAGAGCTTAGGAAGCCAGCAGGGCTTATGGCCTCACGACCTGTCAACAGCTATCCTTGGGAGTCGATTAATGTAGATTTGATTGGTCCTTTACCACGGTCAAGCAAAGGTCATAAATACATTTTAACAACTACAGATCAATTCAACAAATTTCCGTTACTGTTTCCCTTACGTACGGCAAGTGCCGCATCAATTTGTCAGGCTCTAGAGGATTCCGTCTTTTTGCTGTTTGGAGTGCCCAAAAGCTTAGTATGTGATAATGGCACGCAGTTTCGAAGTAGGGAACTTAAAAAACTTTGTAAAGAATACGGCGTAGAAATACGTTATACGGCTCACTATCATCCTCAGGCGAACCCGGCGGAAAGAACGAATCAAGTGGTGAAGCCGATGCTTCGAGCGTACGTCTCGGATAACCACAGGAAGTGGGATTTTTACTAAGCTAAGGTTGCTTGCGCGATTCGAACATCCACGCATGAAGTCATGAAGCTAACGCCATATTTTGTGAACTTCGGGAAGGAAATGATAGTCCACGGGTCGGAAATTTGATGCTGACGCTAGGTCGGTAGCATTGGAAGGGGTAAGGGCAGACGTGAGAGAAAGATTGTTGAGAGCCAGCGAATCGAGTAAGCGCATATACGACCTCCGGAGAAGGGATCAGCAGTTCTGGGTGAATGATATGGTTTGGCGCAGGAATTACGTTTTGTCTGATGCTCAGCAATATTTTAATGCGAAGTTAGCAGTTAGAATATATTGGCCCGTTTACGGTTGCCAAAGTTGTCTCGCCCTTGACATATGAACTCAAAGATGCCAGCGGTAAAAATGTGGGAACTTGGCATGCCAAGGACCTTAAAAGCTTTAACGGGAATAGGGATCAATAAGTAGTTAATTGTTTAGCAACAAGTTTAGCGATTGTCTTCTTTTCTTAGCTTATAAGATATATTTAAAATTTTATATTTAAAACTAAAATACACTATAATTCACTAGGAAAACTTTTTAGAAAAAATTGCACGTTTTAAGATTCTTAATATTAAGTTATGAAATTTAGCAATATAACTAAGCTAGGGTGCGACTTTGGGTCGGAGGATGAAATACGAAGGCCCTCGGTATGATTATTTTCGCTCATCTGGTTTTGCCGCTATTCGATTGCAAGATATCTGCTGTATTGGTTTGGATTCGGTCTAATTGTGTAAATGCAATTATTCACGAGTCGGGATGAAAGCAGATGAAGAGTTTTGAGTTCTCGGTTACTGGATAGTCGACGGATACACGTATGCAAAACAAATTTTAATGAGCGATTTGGAGTAGCCGCCCTATTATTTTTTTTTGTTTTTTTGTTGAAGTATTAAATCATAAACAGTTGTTAGAATAATCCCATTTATTCTACAACCTTAACTGGAAAAATACGGGGTAACGAAGCACCGCATAACTCTGTTGCGAACTTTATTGTTTGGGAATTCAAGAATATTGAATAGGATATGTTTATTTAACCCGAAAGTTGTAAACTGTCGTGAATTTTTTTTTGTATTATTAGATCCGATATGGCATAAAGTTGCACAATGTTAGTATTATTAACGTTAGTATAGTTGGTCGATTAGGTACTCTATATTTCTCCGATTATTGTTTGGCATAAAGGCGGCCAGGTCAGCTTGATCCGTAAGTTTAAGGTACTAGGATAATGTAATCTGAGTGAGTCAGAAATTGCTAGCCCCGAAAAGATTAAACTATCCAAGCACACGTGATAGGAAAAACATCCTAAAATATGTAAGGCGTCGACATTATGTAATGTATGTAAAAGATTTTATTTAAAATAGATTTCTTCGAAATCTCTCGAAAGAAAGGGAGGTATGTTACATTTAGAAAACAGCGCTGTGACCTGAAAAGGAAAAGTTCGTTTTACTAAATTCAAAAAAATTAAATAAACTTACTTGAATGTGTTGTCCTCTAAGTGTTTGTCAGCCTCTATAGACTCGATTCTGCAAATAGTCTTTCTAATTCCAGAAAAAAAAACGAACTCTTACCTGTGAAGACTACGAGAATCTATTTATCTACCACCATTTTTTTTATTCATGGCGGAAATTGAAGAAAACTAAAAGAAGACGCATAAATCATAAGAGTTGCACATACATACATACATAGTATTTACCATTTGTTTGGGATATGAAGGCAGACGTTGACCATTGACAGTCCAACAGATATTATCCTGAAATGATACTTAAATGTGATATATTTAATTATGTACGAAAAAGCAGTGTTTGTGAAGAGGTTCGTAAGATTCATCGGCGGCATTCTTGCGGAAGTGAGCGAATGGAGGAGCATCGAGAAAGTTTAGAGTATTCCTGGTCACCGGAGATGAATAGGCTATAAGGTAGAATAGAATAGTAATGAATTTGAGTAGATTTAGATTAGATAGATTGCGTAAATTTAGACATAGATGATAGATGATTTAGATTAGATAGATTGTGTAGATTTAGACATAGATGATAGATGATTTAGATTAGATAGTTTGTGTAGATTTAGACATAGATGATAAGTTCAAACCAATAAACATTATATAGCTAATACTTACGTTGTAACGATTATGTAAGCAGGAAAGGAAGCGCACGGAAACTGGCACACCCGGGAATTCTTATGTTGGTGAAGGTGATTGGAAGCATTAATTATCTAAGTTTTCACTAAAGTAATGAGATGATATATATATACTTACCTTGTCCAGAAATTTGCTCTTCATACTTCGACGCACCCTTTTGGAACACTAAACAACGATAGTTTTCGAAACACGTAACTCAAACGACTTGGAGGTTAAGAATCGATTTCTCACCTGTACTTTAAGATCCGGACAACCAAACGTATAAAACCGAACTGTTCGTAACCCAGAGTGAGGATTGGTTGCCTTTTGTGCCCCAAAAGCGGAAGAATTTAAGAAAAAAAGAGCACGTGAAAAGACCAAAAATTGCATAAACTCAAAAATAAGGCATTTACAGTCCTTGGAAAATGTTTCTGGCTTAACTATTATTTAAGTCAGTCAATAAAGAACATTTTAAAAGAAGAAAACGGAATTAAAATTTTAAGATTTATAAACCGATACAGATCTTTCAAACTGATTTGGAAAGTCACTGGAAAGCTTGGAAATAGGGGGTGAAAGTTATTAAAACCAGTAGCTCTGGTAGGCGAAGCGCACAGTTTTCGGGAAAGAAGTTAGCACGCAAAATTGGCAAAAGATTTTCATTTTAAAGAATTACGGAAAGTTAAGTGAAAGCAGAAAGGATATAGTTCAAGAAAATTAGTCGGAAGCAGAAGTGAGAAGAAGGAGAGGTGGTCTACAGGACTGAAGAGTGCTTTGGACGAGGATTACCCAGAAACTACGATACATGTCCAATTGAAAGATAAGTACTGCTTTCTATCTATTTTCGAATTTTTTTTAGGTAAAGTAAAGTGTTCATAAATACGTGGTCAACCTGTGCGCTGCCTTGCTTGTGGGTTTTTTTTTATTAGAATTTAAAATATCTATATACACATAAGACAAGTTGTGAAATAAAATAGTGATTTGAATTTAATTTTGTCTTCATGACCCGTATCGTGACTTTGTTTTGAGTTCGTGGACTCCAAAACCACGTGGCGCCCTTAAGTGTTCTAGGTCGACACCTTACCCACACCTTGGCTAGCCGGCAAAACATACGCATAGAAGAGTGCGTGTAACATACTACACTCGAAAGGTCTGTACGACATCGCCATGAATATTGTGATGAAACCTTTTGCAGACATAGATGAATATGCCGACTGGTGTAAGAAAGACAGAGACGCACAAGCGCTCATTGGATTGAACGTAGATGAAAAAGTAGCGCTCAAATTTAATAATTGCACGTCGTCACACCAAATTTTTCAAAGACTAGAAACACTATATAGAAGCAGGAATCAAGCAACTGCAGATGGATTAAGAATGAAATTCTTTGGTTTTGAATACGACACAAATAAAACTGCTGTTGAAAACTGTCTAGAAATCGATGGAATCGTTCAAAATTTACGAGCTACAGAAGAAGAAATAAAAGATGAAAGAAGAACTGCGAATGAAGAAAGTTGAAAAGACAACCAGTAATGCGTTGTTGTCAACAGAAAAGGTAAACAAGTCTTTCAAAAACAAAAGAGGTCAAGACAGAGATCAGCCCAGTCAATCAAGCTCAAGTCAGTCCACAAACAAATTAAAATGCTTCAAATGTGAGAAGCTAGGACATAAGTAAAGTGAATCTCGTGGAGAACCTTGTCAGGAATACATATATAGATTTTTGTAAAAGAACCTACTACAAATGCAGAAATTGTAATAAGACAGGCCATTTTGCAAAAGCCTGTAAGTCTGAAAAGGAAAGTGAAGCAAAAGGGTTTGCGACGTTGAGTTTATCATCGTCAGATATCAACATGATGTCTAGAGACAAAGAATCCTGGTATGAAGATAGTGGTACCTCACAACACATGAATGGACAGTTAAAATTGATGACAAATATACAACCTCTGCAACAAGAATTACTAGTCAAGATTGGAGATTCTACGGAACTACAGGCTGTCAGTGTCGGTGATGTTTGTCTAAATGCTCATGATGGTCGGAAATCTTCGAAAATGGTAAAACTGTACTGAGTGCTGAAAGAAGTGGAGGATTATTTCGAATGAAATTTCGAGTAGGAGCTGAAAACTATCTAACTGCCGTATCGATTAAGGCATGGCATGAACGAATTGCACACCAAAATATCAAGTATATAAGAGAAATACTAACCAAAAATAATATAGCATATATTGATGATTGGAACGCCTATGGAAAACAATATCGAGTCTCACACAAAATAAATCCAACTGTACCTAAAAAATGTCTTGATGTCATTCACGTCGATCTCGGTGAGATGAATGAAACATCCTTAGGTGGAGCAAAATACTTCCTGATGTTCAAGGATGACTACAGTCACTTCAGAACAATATACTTTCTCAAAAATTAGTCGGAAGCTGTTGAAAAACTACAAATATACTTTAATCTTGTGGAAAATCAATTGCAAAGAAAAGTCAAGAAACGCAAGTCCGATAATGGAAGAGAAATAATGAATGCAAGGAGTCAAGACATCTTAGAGAAATTGGGTCTACTGCACGAAAGATCTACAACTCACACACCACAGCAGAATGGTAGAATAGAGAGGGAGATGAGAACTATAGTAGAAGCAGCTCGTGCTGAGATATATGCTGAAAATATAAGTAAAAAGTTGTGGGCTGAAGCCTTAAATTACTCAGTATTCATCCAAATCGGTCCACGCGCTACGAAGTTAGACTACTCCTCCCCCCACCAACACCCCCACCATAGGACCAATTCATGCTCCTGTTAGCAATTAGGGGTCACACTCTATACAACAGCAAAAGAACCATCCAAATCGTACAACGCGTTACAAAGTTAGGTGCCACCCACCCCATCAACATTTTTTTTCATTGAGTTGCAGGTAGAATTAGCTATAACATTAGAGCATAACACACCTTCCGTAATAATTTAGCAATGATCGTCACATTCCGACCTCTAAATTTAAATTACAGTAGGTCGTGTACCTCTTCTTGATCTTGCGAAGGATCTACTAAAATGTAAGTTAAATTCACTTTCATCTATAAAAAATAGTTTTTAAAAAAAAGTTGAACCCACTTCACAAAATGCGCTAAAAAGCATAAAATAATTCTTAATTTTATATCTATTACGACATTTTGAAGTCGGTGCAAATCAAACAACTACAACAAAAATATTTAATCGTCATTTCTTATGATCCCATAAGCAGAAACGTTCAGGTAGTATTATGTATTATTTTCAATTGTGGTACTTTAGTTGTTTTATTAAAAATTAAAAATTATTTTATGCTTTTTAGCGCTTTTTGTGAAGTCGGTTCAACTTTTTTTTTAAAGACTATTTTCTTTTTCACGTTTTAGTGTCTTTTACTCTATATAACGAAGAAAGAACCATTCAAATCAGTCCACACGTTAAAAAGTTATGTTTAATCCCCTACCCCACCTCCATTCCACTAAACTTTTTTTTCTCATGGTAGCAATAAAGGAACATACTCTACCGAACAGAAAAGGAATCATCGAAATTGGTCAACGCGTTACGAAGTTACTACTTCTCCCCCTCCCCCACCACCACCATAGTACCAAATTATTCTCCTATTAGCAATGGTCGATTACAGTCTATACAACAGCAAAAGAACCATCCAAATCGGTCCACGCGCTACAAAATTAGGTTCCACCTTCCAATCCCACCAACATTTTTTTTCTCGTGGTATCAACCAGGGAGCATACTCTACCCAAAAGAAAAAGAATTATCCAAATCAGTCCACGCGTTACAAAGTTAGACTACTCCTCTCCCCACCCAACCCCCCACCATGCAACAACTTATTCTTTTATTAGCAATGGGGGAGCATACTCTATACAACAGCAAAAGAACCATCCAAATCGGTCTACGCGTTTCAAAGTTAGGTTCCACTCCCCCCCCCCCCAAACAATTTTTTTCCCATGGTATCAACCAGAGAGCATGCTCTACCCAACAGAAAAGGAATTACCCAAATCGGTCCACGCGTTACGCAGTTAAACTACTCCCCTCCTCCACCCCACCCCTCACCCTAGGACCAAATTAATCTCCTATAAGCAATGGGGGGATCACGCTCTATACCACAGAAAAAGAACCATCGAAATCGGACCACGCGTTACAAAGTTAGGTTCCAAAACCCCCACCCCCCCCCCCCCTCCCCACACCAAAAAAAATGTTTCGACATGGTACCAATCGGTGAACATACTCTACCCCTCCACCCAACAAAAAAAGAATCATGAAAATCGGTCGACGCGTTACGAAGTTATGCCCGGTCAGACATAAAAAAAAATAAAAAAAATTTTATAATAAAATGCGCGTAGAACTTAGAACCTCTTTGTTTTTGGGAAGTCGGTTAAAAACTCATTTACAGTGGTTATTTTGTGAATTTGCAGTGAAAAAACCGTAAAAGGTTTTCTTTGCTCTAAAGTATCAAGATCATTTACACGTCCAATTTCGCAATGTCCGATTTGTCTGGTTATACTATAGTTAATTGTTTTCTTAAATTTATCTCCTCATTCCGATGTGAATGACAAATCGTTAACTGTCTCCACATTGAATGAACGATACCTTCCTCTCTCGATTTCTCTTCTCTTTTATAATTCGTGTGACATTAAAATCGTCGGAATAATCTTATTTATAGTGTACCCACTACGCTAACAAATGGAAAGTCGTAGATCCAACACGAACAATGAATACACATAATAGTAGTAAAAATAACAGTTAAGAAGTTTACTTGAAAAACATTTATGCACGCCTTTCTACCTCTGTTTTGAACCTTGATTATAATAACCTAAAATTATAAGTGCTTTAAATTATTCCATTAGGTCATTTTACTTAAAAATATTAAATTAATGCCCTGTTAAATTGGCAAATTTGGGAAAATACTGAATTTTAGGTAATCCCAAACCATTTTTTTAACTTTTGGAAGTGACTGTACCTGCAATGGTAGGAGTTAGATCAACATTGCTGACAGTTTTAGAAAGGTCATTGTGTTTTTGTTTGTTTTTTTTTTTTTTGTTTTGTTTTTATATATGATGTTGCCAAAGCTCAGGGGATGCCCTATGATGCTAAAACACAGCCTTGGCAGGAAAGGAATTAAGGTTGGGGGAAATGGGTTAGGAGGTTGAGTGAAGGAGGTGTCGATGTACGCCCCGTTTGAAAGTTTCAGGCTCATAAGACGAGGGAAAAACAGAAGATGGTAAACTGTTCCACATTCGTGTTGTTCTGCTAAGAAAAGATTCCCGAAATTTGACGGTACGTCCAAATTTGACCCGGAGAGTATAGGGGTGGGAGCGGCTTGTAGATCTTGTATCGCGCGTTGTAATGAATCTACAAGGAATCAGGCTAGCAATTTCGTTAGAACAATGGCCATGGAAATAGCGATAAAAAGTGAGAGACAACCGACATTCCGTCGATGCTCCAGAGAGTCATGGCCCTCAGAGATTGAGGAATCGCCAATAAACCGCAGAGGTTTAGCCAAAGCAGAGGCGCAGCATTTTAAAACAAGGGGCGAGAAACCATCAGGCCCAGTAGCTTTGGACACGTCGAGTTTCGAAAGTACTCTAAAAACTTCCCGAGTGCGAAAGTGTAGTGGCTTTAGCCTACTAATGCACTGTGATGGAGATGGAAGTGGCTGCGATGATGATGGCAAGTACGAATTAGCAGCAAAATTAGCAGCAAACAGGTTGGCCTTGTCCAATGAGTCAGTAAAAACATTCCCATTATAAATGAGTGGTGGTGTTGACGAACAGGTGAAATTGTTCTTTATGGTTTTTACTAGAGACCAGAAGCCCTTACTACCCTTTTGAGTAGAAAATACCTTCTGTCTGATGCTCTGGTCGAAATTGAACTTAGCCCGACTAACTGCTGAATTGCAAATATTCCGCGCATCTCTATAGATACGTCTCAATTCCTCTGAAGGGCACAATTTATATGCCTGGAAGGCTGCTTCCTTCTTTTTAATGGCTGCGAAACAGTCATTATTGAACCAATGGTGTTAGTTGGTTTGATGTTCTTGAAGCTATGAGGAATAAAGCGATGCATTCCAAACCATAGGATGTTCAAGATATAATCGGTGCTTCTGTTAACGTCCTTCATAGAAAAGCAATGAGACCATTCCAGCTCTCTGAGATATTTATTAAGTCCCGCCCAATCAGCATTTTTATAATGCCACACTAATCTTTTGGTGGAGTTTAGGTTAGTGGTTGTCAGAGAGGAGATGGAGAATTGGGCGGAGATTAGACAATGGTCCGAATTACCCAAGGGAGACGTCACCGAAACCGAGTATTTTTCTGGATGCGCTGTTACAAATAGATCTAAAAGATGCGCGTTGTGCCCTAAAGTATCAGGAACACGAGTCGGACACTCAACCAGTTGCTGTAAATTAAAAGACTCACTAAATAACTAAATGACGGGCTTGTGGTAGAAGAATGCCTGAGCCACTGTGTGTTGTGGACGTTGAAATCTCCAGCAAGAACGATTTCAGAAGAGGGGGATAATTCCAAAATCTTATCGGAAGACAGTTTATCGAAGGAGCACACAGTGTCAGTGTCAGACATATTCGGGCTGCGGTATAAAAAGCAGAAGTGCATAATGTGCCGATAGAGTTTAAATCTAATCCAGAGATAATTAAATTCTGGATTAGTAGAAGAGAATTGAGGGAGATTGGAGAATGGCACATCATTTCTAATATAAACCGCGATTCCCCAGGATAACCAGGAATGTGATACTGATTAATATCAGAATCGGAAACAACCTTGGTTTCCCTTAGTGCAAAAACTGCCGGATTTTCCGCGATCAAGTGGCAGTAAACCGAAAACTGGTTACTTTTCAAGCCACGAATGTTGCAAAAATTAAATAAAAATTTTTGCATACTCCCGGTCTTAATTTGCCCAAAACAAAGCAAAACGAAAACGTACACAAACACAAGGACTGACGAACGGGATCCACAGATGCAAAGCAAAGCCGCCTCTGTGAAAACAAAGCCAGCAGCAGTGTTATGCCTGCTGTGTTGAACTTTGATCTCGAAAAAGGCAGCCAAATGCTCAGCAGTGGAGACCCGTTAAACGCATTCAATGCAGCACGATTGTACTACATTGAATGTTGGATGGAAGAAAATAGAAATAAATAGGAACGGACTCACCAGACTGTGCTTTCAAATAGAGCATAAAAGCCCTTCCATTCGGCAAGATGGCACTAGTACTTGGAAATTTTTTAATTCGATTCGCTTTCGCAACCGCTTTAAAAATTTTTTGGGGAGCAAGACACGGCGGCACGTCCGTCCCCGTCAGTAGTTCAGCTCAAACTTGCTGGGTAAATCAAAAGATAAAAATAAAAGATTAATGTGCATACCATGAATAACTTAAATTTACTCATTTTGGCAAGTCAGATCTGAAACACCCTGTATTTGACCTCTGCAATACATCCTGCAATGATTATTTCATAGTGGCTTAGCAGTTATTTTATTAGGGTGGTAAAACATATTTCTAGTTGTTCGATAATATTTTTTTCGCGGATTTTAACATTAAAAATTCTATAAATTTTTTTAATAATTTTAGATTTATGTGTTGAATTTTCGAAAAATTTGACGATGTACCTATGATATTAAGTGGAGACTTCAATATTAACTTTGCTGATGACAAAATCTACCTTTAATTGAATTTTTGAATGAAGCATTAGGTTTGGCTATGTCTAATGAGCGAAAACTCAGTACTACTAGATATAAAACGATGGTCGTCGACGTTTTACACATAAATTTTAATCTTTATTTTAATTTTAATTTTTATTCTGTTTCTTACTTCAGTAATAATCCTATTTTATCCATTTTAGAATATAATGAAATGACTGAAAGTACAAATAATCTAAGTATTGTTGAAATTACTGACGATAATGATACAATCAATGAAAATAATGCTGAAAATTAAGTACATTGAAATTTATGTAAAAATAATATAAGTGTACATTAATTATTATTTCAATTAAGTTGTATTTATATTTTGCACTGGGCTTGTACAGCACATCATATGTTTTAATTAATAAATAAACCATATAAAAATGTTTAAAATTGTTGCTTGGAGTGCCGATAGATGTGAAAACCAGACTAATGTTAATAATTTTAATTTACAAATCATGAAATTTTTATTTCTGATACTACAATTAATTTTAAAATCAAAACATTCCACTGTTATTTCATAGTTTTAAGTTTTCACTTCTGCTGGCAGACACTGTCCAATTACATAAATTAAATTCCTTAAACTTATAACCTTCAATTTTGTGAAATCTAATTCTCATAATATTAATTGTAAAGAAAATTTCCACAAAATTGTCAAGGTAAAAAGATCAAGTTGCAAGCACAAAATTCTCAGTCAGAAGCTTTGCTATATGATCCCTTGGCACTTGCCGTGGGAAGAATTTTCCTGCGATAATACGATCGCTGACGTACGTGAGAAATTTGTGCTTTCAGACAACCTGCGATAAGAATTTTGTGGGAATTTCAACGAATTCCTAATAACTTTGCTAAACTCTGCTAAAATTGTAATCTTCTATATGTGACTAGATAAAATATAAATATGTCAATAAAAGTTGCTCCTCTCTCTCTCTCTAAAAATAAAATTCCTAATGACAAAATATCTAAACAAAGAAAACCATAATGATAATATCTCTAAGAGTATAAATTCATAATTCAAAAAATCGCTAATCAAAAAAGCCCTACTTGTGAATTTTATAAAAGAAAGATTTTGAATTTAATCCGTGCGCGCGGATTAAATTGAAAATCTTTCTTTTATAAAAATCACAAATTGTATATTGAGAGAACGATAACTAATTTTTTATATATTACCATCGAAAATGTGTTATAGTTTTTAAATCATCTACAACTCTAATTTTATCGAGATATTTTAGTTCTGAAATGTAGCTCATTTTTCTGACTCTTTTTATTTTCTGCTTTTGAGCTACAACTTTTGGCATTTGAACTCTAACATTTTCCTTACAAAGTGATTCTGATTTTGCAAAAATAGTTGCAATCTAGGTGAACAGCAAATATCTGTAAAAAAACCGATAAATCGCATTTCTGGAGACGAAATTAAAATTCGTCTTGAATACAAAAAAAAAAAAAAAACTAAAAAGATATGCGACGAGAGACATGAGAAATCGAAATAAGCATTTTAAAAGGAATTGCATTAAGCACGAATTTATTTTGAAATTTGTGTTTTATCTCGATTTCTTTTTAACCGACTTCCCAAAAACAAAGGGGTTATAAGTTCGACGCGTATGTTTTTTTTTTAAATTTTTTTTTGTTTTTTTATTTTTTTTTTATGTCTGACCGGGCATAACTTCGTAACGCGTCGACCGATTTTGATGATTCTTTTTTTGTTGCGTAGAGTATGTTTACCGATTGGTACCATGTCAAAAAAAATTTTGGTAGGGTGGGGGCGGGGGGTGGGGGTAAACGCGTGGTCCGATTTGGATGGTTCTTTTTTTGTTGTACATAGTATGATCCTCCATTGCTAATAGGAGAAAAAAAATTGGCCTAGGGTGGGGGGAGGGGGGGGGAGGGGCAGTCTAACTTTGTAATGCGTGGACCGATTTGGATAATTCTTTTTCTTTTGAGGCTTTCGCGGTTGCTCACTGACATTTTTTATGTTTTCCGAATTATCCGCGTAAAATCTCTTAATAATTTAAGTACTCACCCCGAACGTTTCGCATCAAGTTTCATTGAGCGTGGTCACCGGGAAACTGCCTGAAGTTTTCAGGTGCGTAGGCCGTTGTTGCGGGTGTTGCATTTGTTGATGTTGCGAAAAGGAATCCAAACAAACTACACTCACTGTGTCGCTTGGCGTGAATATGTTGTTTTGTATCGACCGTTGAGATGCTTTCAAAATATTTTTGTTGTAATTGTTTGGTTTGTTTGATTTGCACCGACTTCAAAATTTCGTAATAGATATAAAATTAAAAATTATTTTATGCTTTTTAGCGCCTTTTGTGAAGTCGGTTCAACTTTTTTTTTCAAAACTATTTTATAATTTATAGATTGTTAGGATTCTTTTATGGATTTCTTCTTTTTTTAAAAATTTCGTCATTGGGGATTTTTTGTTTTAGAGATTTTGTCGTTAAAAATTTTTATTTTCAGGGATTTTGTTTTCGGTGTTTGGATTCGGTATTATTTTTTACAGGATTCTGCACTGATTCCTTCAAAATCATATAAATCAGTCCACTCGTTACAAACATTCCAACATTTTTTCATATAGTAGCAATGGGGGATCATAACCCATAACATTTTTTCGTCGTACCAGCGGGGAAAACTATTCTACACACTAAAAGAAGAATCGTCTTAATCGGTCCACACGTTACGAAGTTAGACTGCCCCCACCACCACCATACTGCAAAATATTGCCTCATATTAGGAATGTGGGATAATACTCTCTATATCATTAAATTAATCATCCAAAGCAGCTACGCGTTAACAAGATGTTATCCAACCCCTCCTTTACTACAACCCCACCGTTTAAAATTGCATCGCGGTACCAATGTGAGAACATACATATTAAAAAAAGAATAATAAAAATCGGTCCACGTGTTACGAAGTACGATTACCCACCCTCCACCAACCCTAGCGCAATTTTTTTTGTCACTATTAGCAACGGGGTATTATACTCTATACGACAACAAAAGGATTATCTAAATCGGTAGACGTATAACAAAGTCAGGTTTCACTCCTACCACCAACCCCACGCCACCAAACAAAATGAAATGGTGCCAATCGGGGAACATACTCTATCTACCCTAGGTAACATTTTTTTTTCATTATTAGCAATGTGAGATCATACTCTTTATAAACAAAAAGAATTGTCCAAATCGATTCACGCATTACGAAGTTAGGTTTCACCCCTTCCCTCGCCACTATCTCCCCCAGTACCGCAACAAAATTTTTTTTACATGGTACTAATCAGTGAACATACTCTACCCACAAAGAAAAAAATCATTCAAATCGGACCGCGCGTTACAAAGTTTAACTTCCCACCTCTCCCGCCTCCTCACCCCACCCTGTACCAAATTTTTATCATTATTATAAATAGGGGATCATACTTTATACAAAATAAAAAATTCTAAATCTTTATCTTCACCTGTTGTCAGCAGGAGACAACCTTGGGTCGCCGCCTGTGGGTTCGATCCTACGACCTCTGGGTTGATAGGCCGACACGTAACAACGAAAATATAAGGATGAGCATGTTAGGATAAGTTCTTTGCTTTCTATTTACCAACATAAACATTTTTGGTCCTTCAAGCCAATACAAACAGCCAACGAGCAGACGATATTGGACACGCAGTGGCATCTTGAACAAATAATTGACCGTTTCTTCAGCAACATGAAAAAGGATGGCCCAACCAGGCGGAAAATAGTCAATATATCAGTGAGCATTGGGAAACAATAACTCAGAATTAGTGGAAGTTCGAGACAACCCATACTGTAGCTGACAGTTATGGAAATTTCTCATGACAATTATTTCGCAGTGGACTCCTGTGCGGAAATTAAGAAGATATACCAACACCCCTTGTAACTTCTCCAAAGTGATGAACACGCATTATCAGAAGCTTTTTCGCATAGTAAAACCCCCAATAGTAAATATGTCAAGACAATGAAGAGCACTTTTCAAAGAAATTGCCCAAACTCTTAGGTACAGAAATTAGAAGTAATTAAAAGCAAAGCTCTTAAAAAGTCCATGAAAGAAGTGCTCAAAGGAAATGGTGTTGTTTTCACAAAAGCTACTACGAATTTAAAAGGAGTCTACTGATAGACACATGAGAAAAATAAGTTTTGTTCACGAAGAGATAACAATCTACGAGGTAAATAGGGCCCAATTGGAAAACAAATTGTGAAACATTGTTATGTGAACAAGTAGAGCTGGTTGGGACTTCAATGAGTATAATTCGAGTTAATCATCTGCGCGTGTTGTAAACATCGAATATCCGAGACAGCCAATTCAAATCTAATGCCTCACCTTAAATCCAATAGCTAAGATCCCACTAAATTTTCATTCCGGCTTCAAATCCCGAGGTAAATAGCTACATGGTGAAGATTGACATTGCCACCAAGCTCCACCACATAAACACTCTCATTCCCGTCAATTATTGTCAAGCGTTGTTTTAATATGCACTCAGAAGGCATAGCGACCGATATTTAAGTGACAAGTAATAGTCACTCTAATTAAGTCTTTCTTCTTTTATTATAAAAGGTGTTTGGGTGGTGGGCGGTTTGTGTGCATATGTGTGGGTGGATGGCTGTTGGGTGGAGAATTGGGGAGGGGGGGGGGGGTGATTTCACCATCCCACACTTCGACTTTCGATTCTTTTCACTTGATAAGAACTTACATTTTAATCCTACCACCACACCATTCATTAATACCCAGAACCCATCCACCCCAACTATAATGGCTCTCTAAGTACAATATATTTTTGAATTAAGTTACACAGTAAAAAATCTGGCCGTGTCGTGTTAAAAATGAGCGCAGTAAAAGAATTTCGTGTTAAAATCAACACGTTAAGGCAGTAAATATTACACTTTCTCAAAAATCATGATTTGGTTAAAATTTTACCGTGTAAACTTTTCTTAAAATACACTGAAATGTGTGAATGACTATAAAGTTTTCCAACATACACAAAGCAGTGTAAAATCTACACCATTTTGAGTAAGCAAAGATTTTTCACCGATATGAGTCAAATATATAACAATTACCGTGTGTTTAAAACACTAAAAAGTGTATTGTGGGCAACGCGTTGCATCTTGTGTGATTTTCTTGTCATTTACGTACCACTTGCTGACTCGAGCAGACCCATTGTGTTTATAGTATATTTAATTGTTATTGTGTAAATATTGTTTTTATAATAAAATATATTTAAAAAAAAAGTGAAATATGAGTGGTATTCCATTTAAATTAAAAAAAGGAGAAAATATAAAGTGGTCAGTTGTGCCATCAAATTGTGAATATAAAGATTTTATAGACACTGGTAAGTACTTACAGTTATCATAAATATAAAGTTATTATAGCGGATTATATTTAAATTATCCAAGCAAAGCAAAAGTTTCCAAATTTGGGTGCGGAATTTTATTTCACTGATACTGATGGAGTTGTTTTGGAGGAAGATTGCTTGGCATGTTATGTTTCAACTAACAAAAATTGCACAATATGCGTATTTGATAGTATAAATGAAAGTAATGAAGTGATTTTAGGTAATTTATCACATAGCTTTATTAGTTATTACAGAAGCAATTTAATTTAAGATAATGTATCAGCAACGTCAGACTCAACCCAGTCAGTGAATACAGGCAACAGTGACGAAATTGTTAAGTGGTTAAGTGAACAAAATGCCAATGTACAGTACGTAATTACCTTGAGCGGAACTCCAACTGCAAGTACAAGTTCCGATAGCTCCGGTCTACAGTCACCGCCATTAGTTGAATCTGTTGAGTTTTCCGAACCACTTTTGCTTCCAAAAAAATTAGGGGAAAATACATCTACCGAGGTTAATTTTTATTTTAATTACTGTATATTTCAAATTTTATGTTTAAAAAGTTCCATTACATTACAAGAATTAATTCATCGAAACTTCACATTTATTCGAAGAAGTAAAGCATATAAACATTTTTTAATGTGGAGTGGGCGTATTAAGTAATGTTAATTGTTTAGACAAAGCATATAACAACTTAAACCAATTTTTCCCAAACTTTACTATTCTTGAATCATTAAGTTGAAACTTAACCATAGAATTACTGACGACGTTAAAATTACTAGTTCCGGTATATCTTCGTCAAATATATAAGGAGTTTGGGGTAAAGAGGAAAATGAATCGATCAATTCAGTCACTTATATATTGCAGCATATCAATAAATGTACCATTATAAATTTGAACAATTTCTTTAAGAATTTATGTACCAACTGGTCATTTTGATGGGTGTGATAGTTCTAGTGGTAAACGTAGGTAGACAGTTTTCTACTAATATTTTGCATTCTTCTGTAGGATTTAAAACAAGCCTTAATTTCCAAAGGATTGCGAAATGTAATCGAAGAATACAACGAAAAGGGAATGCTATCAAATAAATCTAGAAGACAACTAGTAAATGCAGTAGTAGCAATAATGATTAGTAGACATGGTACATCGCTCCACAAGAATGTTAAAATAGATTTTGCTCAAGCGATCATAAACCTTTTCCCTAATTTAAAAAACCAATGTACTAAGAATGGATATTTTAAGCTTTTCGGATATTTATATATTTATGCCTTTGTTTCATTTTTATAACAGGAAACATTTTATGATCCTGAAAATTCGTCTGGATACCTAGGCTGGCGCTTACGTACGGTAAACAGAAGTTTGAAAAAAACAACTGAAAATATAAAAAGAAGAAAAATCGACATAGCAAATGTCACCGAAGAACGTAAAAATATAGTATTATCTGGAGAAATAAATGAACATATTCAATTCCTAAAAAATGCTACTCCTCGACAAATAGACTTAATATTCCAAAAAATGTCAGACACTTTGGAGTGCAGAAAGTTTATGTCACCAGAAGATATTTTTAAGTTATTTCCCAGATTTTTAGATACACCTGGACTTGTAATAACATAATATTTATATATTAATTTGGTTTAAGTTTGAGCTAAATCTTAAATATTTCTTTGCATATATCGCTTTCTGGAGGAACAATGACTTAAGTGCAGATTTTGCTATTCTTCGGAAATTGCGATTTAACATTTGACTGACACAAGAACAACTTCTGTGCTTTACAATAATGTAAATGCTCCATAGGAAAGTTAAACATTTTATAATGCTTTTGTTATATTTAACTCAAAAATGCCAAAATTTGCACTTTCGCCATTGTTAATCCGGAGAAGCGATATAGTAATATTTAAATTAAATTCAAATTTGTAGTAATTATCTCAAAAAGCTTTTAATTGCTTTCATTTACTAGAAATCCAAGCGCGTTCAATTTAAATGCAATTTCTAGACTTTTAAGCGAACTTTAAGCGAACTACTAAAGATTATCATAATAATTGTTATTATTATACAAAATTAACTAAACTGTAAAGCTCACAATATTAATCATAACACCAAATTGCAGATAAGCAGAGATTTTGAAGAACTTTACCCTAATGCAGATGACTTTAAAAGTATTTTGTCTAACAAAGTTAACAAAATTATCCATATTTATAAAAATACGGTTAACTATAAGGACAGTTATATTATACCAAAAGATAATGAAATATGTAAGCATATTTGTATATAAACACAACGCAACATTTCTGAATATTGATGCTTTTGTAGGTTGGGATCGAGTTACACGAAGTATATTGGCCCTTGTACAGATGCTTCCGCCTTCACCGAAAAGCAGAAATAAGGCAAAGGGCGATTGTAACACCACACAGCGGTTAATTGTCTTTTGCGATGTAAGTGAATGTAAAAGTACTTTTATACCTTAATTTAAAATAATTATTTTAGATTGGTATCCCTTTAAATTAAATTACTGGTAAGCAATCAGCAAAGCAACCCTACATAGTTGCACAAGGTCCCAACAAAGGCGCTATATCTAACTACTCAATTATTATTGACGGAGAAATTCTTCCTATTTCAGGGGAAAATAATAGTTTAAGTGCATTTGATACATTATTTAAGGCTCATTTTGTATTTAAGCTGCATTATGATGATTTATTGTCTTCTTTTTGGAAATTTATCCAATATCACTTTTACAAAATTGAAAAAGAGAAAATAAGGTTAACACCTAAAATAAGTGAACTGATTAGTAGAATAAGTAATTAAGTTATATAATTTTATATACTTTATATAAAGTACATCGAAAACCCCAAAACAGAAAAAGTCTAATTATTAAAAATGAAGTTTATTTGTTTTAAATGCAACAGAATATTTGTAAGCAGTCGTCAATTGATAAGGCATTTACGAATGAGACACTCATTAATTGATGGAAGAAATTTAAAACTTCAATGTGCCAATTATAGGTGTAAATCATTTTTTTTACTTTTAGTGGTTTCCGAAAACATATCAATAAATGTAGAAATTTTAAAATGACAGACACAAATAACAGAAATAAGTCAAATACAAAAATATTAGATCATTCTCATGCTCCACAAATTTAAGATCATTTGGATAATAAGCATTGTCAAAGTGATGAAGAAAATTTCGAAGTATATCAAAATAATATCCAGAATTTTGTTTTCAATTTGAATAAACTTTCATTGCTACATAGTGTAATACAAAATATAATTGATAGTACTGGCAATTTACTTAACAACACTTTCGATAATTTGCAGAATTATCTTAAAATAAATTTTCCTCAAACAATTAATGACATAATAGAGAAACATTTAAACTATGTAAAAACAAGTATGAACAATATTGCCACAATTTATAAAAGAAATAAAATTGTACACTCAAAATGTGTTATTCCTAAAGAAATATGTATTGGCACTAGACGGGAGAATGTTTATTCCAAATCATTAAGCACTTACAAGGAAGTTAACATACCTTGCACATTTACTTACATTCCATTGCTAGAAACTTTAAAATATCTTTTGAAAAACGAAAGTTTCTATATGAATATGATTAATGAAAAAACATTTAATTTGCCTATTTTGAAGGATATAAATGACGGAACGTATTTCCAAAATAGTGAGTTTTACAAAGGTTATAAATTTGCTTTTCAAATTCAATTGTTCTATGATGATTTTGAAACTACAAATCCCTTAGGGTCAAAAACCGGATCACACAAAATGGGTGCAATATATTTTATAGTTCGTAATCTGCCTCCTTATTTAAATTCTCAACTAAAACACATTCATTTATTAGCACTCTTTTATGCTATAGATTTAAAGTCTATAAATTTTAATGAAATTTTAGAGCCCATTGTAAAGGATATAAAAAGACTTGAACGCGATGGAATCCTTTTTAATAATATCAAATTCCACGGAACTTTATCCGGCATTTCTTTTGATAACTTAGGTGGCAACACTTTATTTGGGATGGTCGAATCCTTTTCAGCGACACACTTTTGTCGACATTGTTTAATTGAGAAAGATCAAATACAGCATATTTTTAATGTCGTTTTGGAACGACACCAACATAAATTTAGATTTCGATTGTGGACCAAGTATCTCAGTGCGATTTAATGATTACTTTTATAAAGATATTATAGTTGCCAATATTGATGTACCCTGCGATGTTACAATTACCTCATACAAGTGGATATCATATGGGCATGCCTACAAACCACACTATTTTATAGTTTCAGAAGTAAATAGGTCAATTCCAACATTTCATGAGATAATTGATATTATATCCATTGAAAATGTTTTCTTTTTTATAACAAATCCTTGGGAAACAAACTGCTGTAAAGAAAACTTACATGCGTATGAAATTATTCAACAAACAGTTCAGTACAATATAATATAATTTAATACGTGTAAATATAAAGAGCCATACGAAATGTTTCCACGTTCATATGGAAACCTTGTAGTTCCAAAGCATATATTTTTGTAAAATTATATATATTTATGTATATTTTTTGTTGGTTGTTGCAATTACATAAAATGCTTTTGTAATAAAATGTAACTGTAACTAGATTTATTTTTTTTATAAGAACGTAACTTTCCTTAGACACCTACTTTCTTGAAATTGCATTAAGTAGCCGTAGCCAATCCTTCAGCATCTTAACTAAAATCTTCCTAAATCCTAAACAACATCCTAAATCATCCTACTACATACTATTACAACAAATAGTGTTAAATTTTCCGGTAGAGGACAGCCATCAACCGGAAAATTTGACACGATTTGTTGTAATATTTTACACATGTGGACGGAAATTATCACGCTATGGTGTAAATATTTATCCATAAATACACTGAAAAGTGTTCAGAATCACACCGCTGATATTCAAAATTAATCAATTAGGTGTTGATTTTACACTTACAATAGTGTAATAACTACACGCAGTAAGGTATAAAATTCACATTTTGGAGTTTTTAAATTACACATATCAGAGTATAATTTACACGGTCATGTGTAATGTTTTAATAATTTTTCAGTGTAATAATTTGAACAAAATTTCAGTGTAAATTTTTACCAAATTGCCAAGTGGTGAAAATGACACATAACGGTGTGGACCTATATAGACACAAAATAGTGTTAAAATTAACACGGAATTTCTTAGTGTGTACAGATGCATGCATGCACAGGTCCACTTCCTTATAATTATCAAACTTCTTCCCTTGATTCACTGAAGCGATATTCTAATCGCTCAGAATCGGTTAAATATAGCGGTTCTGATCGATTGAAATTAAAAATAATATCTAACCGCTCGAAGCGGTACGATATCAAACTTGGAAAATAACGATCCGCTCCTGAGCGATTCGATATTTTCATAGCGGCATAATCGGATTCGGAACCCTGGTTTTGACAGAGATCATTGAGATGCTAAGAAATGGAATGAACCTCAAAAGTGTAGTAAAGCAGATAAATGAAGGAACACACCAAACTAGGAAATATATTAATTATTTAAACTTGATAAACATATTTGTCTCTACTTCGCTTACTTTTAAAAACAACATAAGTAATTAACTATGCTTGAGAACGCTAACGCCTCCGATGAATTCATTGTACTGGGTGACTTTAACCTCCCCCGTATTCAATGGTCATTGTCTGAGGACTGTTCACACTTTGTCCCCTTAACGCCTCTTCCGCCAAAGAAGCCTTTTTTAACGATCAGCTCTCTCTTTCTGGTCTCTTTCAAGTTAGTGGTGTCTGGACAGACAATTAGACTTAATCTTTTCCTCAGACCCAGTTAACTCGGCTGTCGCGGAAAGCGAACATCTCCTCTCCTCCCTCGAACGTCACCATCCTCCCCTGTTCCTCGTTTTCTCCTACGAACACCCTCACGCCCGTTCAAGCTCCGAGTATTCTCTTTCCTTCAGTTTTCGTAAAGGCGACTTTGAAAAATTAAATCACTTGCTCCTCAACTCCAACATTGGCACTTTCCCTCAACATCTTCCAATAGACGTTGCTGTAGAGGAGTTTTATTCGGAAATACATGCTTGTCTCACACAATCTATCCCTCTTCTTCCTCGTAAAAACTGCTTAAAAAAACTTTTCTTCTGACCCAGACTGAGTCTGACTATTCTTCCTACTTGTCTGCTTACACCTCTTTTTCTGAACGTTGTGATACCCTCTACCATGAGTACCTCCAACGGATGGAAACAAGCCTCATATCCGACCGTTTTTATAACTTTATTAATTCCAAGAAGAATTCCAATGGTTACCCTTCCACCCTAAAGCTCGAGAATATCTCTTCATCTGATCCTGAGGTTATCGCTAACCCATTTGCACACTTCTTCAGTAAATCTTTCAGTGACAATTCTCTACAACCCGACCTTAACTATTTTGCATTCATGGACAAATGTACACAAACGTCGTTTACATCGTTCGACCCTGACGCCGAACAAATTGCCGCCAGTATTAACGGGCTTGAGGATGACTTTCACCCCGGTCCTGACGGGATTCCGGCCATCGTTCTGAAAAAGTGTGCCATACATCTAGTTCAACCCCTTACTTTGCTTTTCCGGCTCTCGGTCACTCAAAGGGTTTTCCCTCAATTATCGAAAAACTCTTATATTTATCCCATATTCAAAAAAGGCTGAAAGAACGATGTATCCAACTACAGACCCCTTGCTAAACTATCATCCATACCTAAACTATTAGAAAAATTGGTCTATGATTCCATGTTCTTCCACTGTAAGGCTATTTTCTCCCTCTCCATCATGGCTTCCTCAAAGGAAGATCTACAACCACCAACCTTACCGAATTCGTCTCCAAAACACTATGTGCCCTGGAAAACGGTAGAGATGTTGATGTTGTCGCCACCGATTTTAGTAAAGCCTTTGACAAGATCTCACATAGCGTCATCCTGTTTAAACTTGATCGCCTAGGCTTCCCCCCTCGATTCATCTCCTGGATTCAATCCTTCCTTAACAACCGTCAATAAAATGTTCTTTTCAGCACATCCATTTCTAATCCCATTGTCGCTCGTTCCGGCGTCCCTCAGGGCAGCCACCTCGGTCCATTAATTTTCATCCTTACAATTAATGATGTTGATTGTGTCATCAAATACTCAGAGCTATCCATTCATGCTGATGACATGAAAATAATTAAACATATCTCCTCCACAACCGACTCTCATTTTCTCCAAAATGACCTCGATTCGTTCACCACATGGTGCATGAAAAACTTTCTTGAGCTCAATGTCCCCAAATGCCGGTCCATCTCTTATTCCCGCAAGCGTCTTACCTCCAATCCCAAGAACCTACATGTTAACCAACTTACCAGTCCCTATCGTTACCTCTTTGTGTGACCTAGGAATAATCTGTGATAGTGAACTAAATTTCCGTTCCCATATTGCTAGCATAATTAACAGAGCTAACTCTGCGCTAGGGTTTGTGAAGCGCTGGTCTAAAGAGTTCTCCAATCCCTATGTTTCCAAATCTCTCTATATTTCCTTCGTTAGACCTCTCCTTGAATATGCCAGCCAGGTATGGTCACCTGCGCAAACACCCCACATTAACAGAATTGAATCTGTCCAGCGTAGGTTTATTCGCTTTGCTCTACGTGATCTTCCGTGGGTAGACAGATTCAACCTTCCACCTTATGAAGACCGTCTGAAACTGATCGACTTACAACCCCTAAGTAAACATCCTGATGTTTCCGACGTTCTCTTCCTTCATCAGCTACTAGCTGGTGCCATAGACTGACCTTCAATCCTGCGGTCTTTACCCATCTATACCAACCCTCGCAACATTAGGTCCACTCCCCTTTTTCAACTCGACCGCCATCGCACGAACTACGGTCAACGCGAACCAATTACCGGGATGCTAAGAAAAGTCAATGACCTTCCCTCCTTTGGCTTCCATCTGAGTAAATCATCCCTTCACAAAGCCTTATATCTTTATCCCGCCCATCTTGATCGTCTTTCCTAATTCTCCTTCCTCCCAGTTTATATTTATCATAATCATAGCTCATATTGTAGCTTACATTATCTGTTATGAATTATTGTTTATTTTAGTTTGTAGTATTTATTTTGTATTTTTTTAAAAACGCGACTTAACTGAGCGCCGTTTAAAATCAGACTCAATCATTCTACCTCAAACAAATCACTCCCAACCTATCTACATGAAGAAAAAACTTCCGCGCTTTATCTTGGTTTTTTGGCTTTTGCCCTTGATTTAGATGGCTGTTATTGGGGAAAGCCGCTGTAGATCGTTGTTTTTCGGTCTGATTAAGCAAATTTCTCTTGCTTGCCGTGTATGGCTACCGTGTGAAAGAATGTCGACGGTAACCCGAGCGCGTTGCTTATCATGAGTTGGACTTGTACGAAATTCAACTCATTGAATACTTGTTTGTTTTAATTTATGTGTTCATGAGTTGGATTTGAATATGTTGCAACGGAGTTGGATCAATACGTTGAGCGGCAAGAACAACATGCCATGGGTCCCGGGTTCGAGACCAGATGACCCCGTGAGATTTTATTAAGAAATTAAAATAATCCACTCCGTCTCTGGGCTGTTGTCTAGCTTACAGCAATGCAAAAATAAGACTCAAGTTTCCTCACTTCCCTTACCCTCAGTCCCTTCCGGCCAAAACCATGCTAACGCATCAAAGGGTTGTCCCCTAGTATATGGCCACATCGTATAAAAAAACAAAAAACAAAATTCGATATATGAAATCCAACTCATATAATTTTAATGGATTTTAATTTCTAATGACAGATTAGATTCGATGTAATTTTGGCTTATCTTAAAATAAGCGAATCCGAGTAGGAGTTCAAGTCATGCTCAAAAATAGAATGTTTACCCATATAGTTAGACCATACCTTATAAAAGTAATAAACTCGAAAGAAAATTCGACGATAGTAATAAGCTGCAAAGGTAAACAAACGGGTTCAGAGAAATGATTTAAAATTGCATACAGAATAGATAATTTTAACAAAAAAGTTACATTACATGATACAGTACCACAACTAAATATACTCACAGGCGAAATATGGACAAGAAACGAACTACTCACATCGAATACTAGACAGAAAAGAGCATTACTAAACACAGTAAAATCCTTATTTATAACTTTATTCGGAACATTAAACAAAGATGTCGCGACACTTTACGGTATCCAAAATCTGAGTCTTTCACAAAACCAAAATTTTCTTCTAGAACTTATAAAACAACAAACGCATATTATCGAAAGCACAGCGAATCTATTTAACAAAACCATATCAGACATAGAATACCAAATGAACAGCATAAATGTGAAATTAACACTTATAAGAAAAAAATTCAAGAAAATAGAAGGAAAATATTTTGATAACACCATAGCGATGGGGTCAGAGTCATTGATTGTTAAAATCCTCAAACTAGAAAGGAAACAAATTAAACGATTTATATCAAATTATTTGTCTTACCTGTACTAATTAAAGTATCCTAGCTCCTTCACGTTTCAACATGTTCCCCTCCATCGATACATCCTATAATGTAACAAAATTAATTCAAGATTCATAATTATAATCAAAAACACAAACTTACCTGTTAATATTCCTCTAAAAAACAAACTAACAAAGTGACATTTCACCGAAAAAATATGACAGCCATCAGCTGTCTCAAACACTCGCACAGAAATATCATTCAAAAAGCAGCTGCGGGACTTTTCCCATTTAGTCAATGCTTTTCGAATGATATAAATAGAGTGCGCTCGGCAAGCAAAAATCAATCTGCTTTCAGAACTCAAACGACTAGTTTGACTTAAACCGCTTTCGGTGTCATAATTATTGGAGATTTCTCTGCATTTAATTATTAATTTTTCTAAAGGTATTGCTGATTTCAGCATTTTTATTAATTTTCCATTTCAGCAAATATTTCCTTCCTCATTTTTTCCTATGCCCATTTTGAGTTGTGGTGCTGTTTTCGGCTACAATTCGTGTTGTTAATAATTTCGTGGTGCTGTTTTCGGCCACTGTTTAGTGCTGTTTTCAGCAAAATAGTTATATTAAAGAAACTAATCTCGCTTTCTCCCTTTTTTTTCACAGAAAACTAATCAGATTGAGCACCTGCTTCTTCTTCTTTTTATTTATTTATTACTTTTTATTATTATTGATTTTATTTATTGTTTTGAAGTATTTATCGTTTGAATTATTTATTATTTGGAATTTATTGAATTTTTATTAAGTTTTAAGATATTTTTTCGTTTTAATAAAAGCCATATTGAATTATAAATTATTGGTGTTGTCAATTATTGACCCGGCACCCCTTCTTCGTTTAAGTCTTAGCATAGGCTTAACATTGACCCTTCGAGCCGGATAGACCAAAAAAACAATATGGAAATCGAAAAAATCCTTAAAACACAAAAGGCTCTTCATGAGCAACTTTCCAAAGCCATTGTGAATCACAAAAAGGCTCCTAACGTCAGGTACACGGATAGCTATTTCAAAATTCGAATTGACACATTTCAGTCAATATTTAGTCAATTCAATACTAATCACTCTCTAATTTATCAATCCGAAAGCGAGAAAGCCGAGAAATATATAACCTGCAGCCTATTTGAGGAAACAGAATACTTGTCTGAATTTACCGAAGAACTCAAAAATTTTAGCAAAAATGAGGAGAAATCTCATTTTGAGCCGCATAAAAGCGAAGTTAAGCTTCCTACAATTACAATCCCAAGGTTAGGTGGGACATATCGATCATGGAGGTCATTCCATGATTTATTCAAATCAATGGTTCATAACGATCCAGCTCTCTCTCCCGTACAAAAATTGCATTACCGAAAAACTTGTTTCTCTGGCGAAGCTGAACGATTACTTCGTCAATTTGACGTCAATTTGATAATAATACCAGAATACATCTCAATCAACCGACAATAAAAACAGAATCCTCCCAAGCAATCAAAAATCTTCTCGATCAAACCATGCTTACACGAACTTCGGGCTTTGAACGATTCCACAGATTCGTGGCCATTTCAGTGTACACTATTGTACAAAAACTTCCACAAGAAAACCATTGCCAATGGGAACAAGAGCAAGGGAACAAAACTACTATTCCCTTGTGGAAGTAATTGTTTATTGTTAAACAACTACCTCTACGTTATTTAGAGGTCAATGTGTTATCCTCTAATTTACTTATGTGTGTTCGAGTTCGCCTTGATTTAAATGTGATTCTTCTCCGTCTTCTCCATATGTATGTAATCTTTCGTAATGGATGTTATCGTCACTCCAGTCTTCGTCGAAGTAATGAGTTTACTATACGGTACAAAACGTGAGATGTCTTTACAAACGAGCTTTGTAATCGTCTTCGTTTCTTGGGACCGTATTTCCTTGTTTAAAATTGATTTCTTCGCTGAATCTATCTGTGCGGTTGGGTCCATCCTTCCTTCTTGAGATCTTCAAACATTAATGGTTTTGATATTTTCTAAATTGTTTTTCAATTTAAATATTGATTATAAAGAATTCCTTTAATTTAAATTTTGACTTTATTTCTTTATTAATACATAACTTATTAAATGCTGAAGGCGAACTGAAAACTTCGTTTGTTTTCGGTTCCTTTTATATCCTTCAAAATTAGAAACGGTTGCTTTTCAAAAAATAAAAGTAACTTATAGGCAGGTGTATTTCGAGGAAATAAAATGTGGCTAACTTCAGGTGAGTCACCACACCCTCATATTCAGAATTAACAAACTTTTTCGAGTCTCGTTTCCGAATTCTAGAAGCACTTCAAGAGTGCAAAGGCAGCAAACCACAAAACGCAAAAACAAGTGGGAAATATAATTACACACTGCTTAACAAACCTATTACATTCGTTAAATGCAAACAAAATCATTTTATCTATCACTGTTCTCATTTTAATAAATTACAACAAAGGTTACGATTACAATTTGCTCAACAATATCAGTTGTGCAAAAATTGTTTGAGTTCTGAACACAACACATTTAGAGCAACAGACTCTACATTCAAACTCTAGAGAAACAATCTCTAAATCAACTATTAAACCCCAGAAAAAAACAATCTCTAACGCAGATACTCAAGCTGAGCATTTTTCTCCACAAACTTCAAATGAGTATTGCTGTTAACAGCACTAATTCAAGTGCAAGGGCCAAGGGGAGAATCACAAGTCCTAAGAGCATTACTCGATTCAAGCTCTGCGGTTTCTTTTATCTCGGAAACCGCATGCCGACGGCTTAATCTGAGGAGAACCAACACTGATATGGAAATAACAGCGCTAGGAAAAACTTCGACCGCCCATGCTACCTCTCAAGTGACAGTTCTACTCAATTCACTACAAACAAAGTTCCAAACGTCAGCCTTCGCATTGGTACTAAATAAAATTACAGACGTTATGCCTCCGCAGCAAATCAGTACTGCAAATTGGACAGAAATAACTAATTTAAAATTAGCAGACCCAAATTTCTGCACTTCAGGAGATATAGACGTATTACTTGGGGCTGACATATACTCCCAACTTATTGAAAGCGAAATAATCCGAGGAACTAATGGAACCAACAGCACAAAATAATAAATTGGGTTGGATATTAATGGGACAGATTAGTGACGTCACCAAACCTAAGTGTGAAACATTTACTATACAAGTAAATGAAACACAAAGACTTTATGAACTGCTGAGGAAATTTTGGGAGCAAGAAGAAATTTCAACTAAAATTATTCACCCAGACGACAAACAATGCGAAGAATTGTACGTCAAAACGCATTCTCGTTTACCAAACCGACAGTACGAGGTAATGCTTCCATTCCGAGAGTCAACAGGACCAACCGTAGGACAGTCAAGGTACACAGCACTAAAACAATTTCTTCAACTAGAATAGCGGCTGGAGAGAAATGAAGAAATAGCAGAGCAGTACAAAAAATGTATAAACGAATACATTCAGCTAAAACATATGGAGGAAATTCCAGAGAAACAAATACATCACTACCAAACTCCTAGTAGTTTTTAGTAGTAGAACAATTCACCAACTAGCTCAGGATGAAAAACAAAATTAACCATTGGCGGCTCAAAGCCTTTTATCTGACTTCTATGTGGATGACCTATTAACAGGGGCACACAATATAGCTACAGGAATCCAACTACAGAACGAGTTAATAAACGTACTAAAAACAGCTAGGTTTAATCTTCGTAAATGGACTGCTATTAGTACTGAATTAATAGAAAGTGTCCCGTACGAACACAGAGAAATAAAAGAAGTATTGACATTATCTAAAAACGATTCTATTAAAACATTAGGAATACAATGGCACCCACTGACATTGAGTTCAGCTTTGCTGTCATACTTCCAGAGCGAAAATTTCCTCACACTAAGAGAACTATCTTATCAGAAACAGCATCTTTGTTCGATCCACTCGGATGGTTAGCCGCATGTGTTATCATAGCGAAAATATTTATAAAAAGGCTATGGTCGTTGACACTTGATTGGGATGCAGAAATTCCAAAAAATGTGACAGCTGAATGTGAAATACATGGCTTCTGTGACGCTTCTACTCAAGCCTATACAGCTATCGTATATTTACGAAGAATAAAAAGAGATGGCACTAATAATATTCATTTCTTGACATCTAAAACAAGAATTGCTCCAACCAAACCAGTCACTCTGCCTAGATAAGAGCTATGTGGAGCTCAAGATTCAAGATTGACATACATTTTTCTAATGTCACTTGGACTTGCTTGGACTGATTCAGAAATATCATTGGCTTGGATCCTCGTTCACCTAACACGATGGAAAACCTTTGTTGCAAACAGGGTGGCTGAAATCCAAGACAAAATTCCACCTTATTCAAGACGCCATCTTTCATCTATACACAATCCAGCAGATTGCGCGTCACGAGGTTTGCAACCCAACAAATTACCAGATTTTGACATTTGGTGGAACGGTCCCACATGGCTTAAAAATAACGAGTGGATAAGTGCCAAAACCAATATCAGGGATACCAACCTAGAAGAAAGAAAAATTAACAATTTTACAAACACTATTGAGTAACCACCCTTACTAAATAAATTTTCATCTTTCACAAAACTAATTCGAGTAACTGCCTATTGTTTACGTTTTATTTTTAACGCTCGTTCAGAAAAAGACAAACGTTTGACAAAATACCTTACGGTCAAAGAATTACAAAATGCTGAAATGAAAATTATAATAATATCACAACAAACTAATTTTTCTCAAGAGTACAAGGATTTAAAGCAAAATAAAGTTATTTCAAGCAAGAGTCGCTTACTTAGCTTAAATCCATTCCTCTCAAATGACAATACTATTCGAGTTGGGGGGCGTTTAGAAAATTCTTCACTCACATATAACCAAAAACATCCCATTACTCTTCCTAACTAACATCATGTCAGGCCGTCAGCTGGCAAGTACACAGGGAGGTCAACGTATAACCTATGGTTGCGCGCTGTAACTGTGTACACTGACAGAAGTGCGACTGCAACCTCCTCGTGGTGGTGGCTGGTAACAGGCTACTGGTACGGTCATGTCTCTGCCAGGAGTTCTGGCTAATAGTAGTCGGGCGGAGAGAAGGATACTCTCTTAAATAAAATACCCCAGTCCAAGGTGGAACAGCATACGCCGAGGGACTCGTGGCCAAGGGGGTACTTGGTCGTTAGTATGCGAACTCCGGATACCAGGTGACCTCCGGTTTTATCTAGCCTTGCCGTGACAAGGCCTACTCGTGGGAACAACATGAATATAGAAAATTCAAATAATGATAAGGGTGGCACCCCTCTAAAAGTGCCAATCTCTGAGGCTGGAACAAGGCCTCAAATGGCAGCGAACGAACCAATGGACCAGGACAATGTTAGTCCTGCCAGGGTGTCCGGAGGCCAACCTAAGGCCTCAAATGGTAGAAGACATGCAAGTGAAGACATCACTGATGTCCGATGAGGAATTCATTACCAAATTGGTTGACAAACCTTAGGCCGCAAAGGACTCAGGGATAAGTCCCGAGGAGGTAGTGAAAGACAGCAGACCAAAGAGGAAAAACCTTAGCGGAGCTATCAAAAAACGCTTCAAAAAACTGTTGTCAGAGGGACACAACCCGGAAGCAGCTAGGTTTCTAGCGATGGCTCCTAGGATAGTGGTACCAGACAGTGGTAAAAGCCGGACGGAGGACTCCCCCACTGGAACAATAGAGGCCAAAAGGAAGAGAACTCCAATTACTACAACAGAGGCTAAACAGGAGTCACCCGTAGAGGGAAGCAAGACTCCAGCAGCCCCCTCGTACAAGGAAGTCGCAGCAGGAGTGCGCATCCTACCGGACAAATTCCCTGAGGTATCGCTAACGACCGAGCAGCTCGTGCTCGTTCAAAGGGCGATCCTCAGAAAAATCCGGGACAATAAGAACAGCGAGGCTAAACGCGCATTCTATGGTACCGGACATAAGCCAGGCTGGTTGATGATCAACTGCGCTGATAAGGCCACCTCAGAATGGCTCAAGCAGTCTGTGGTTGAGCTTCAGCCATGGGAAGGGGCAAAACTAAGGGCGGTCGGGGAGGAGGAACTTCCCCGTTCCAAAGTCCTGGTAGGCTACATCCCGGATAGCCAGGAACTTAAAAATGAGGAGATCCTTGACCAAGACGAGGGTCAAAACCATCAACTAAGGGTCTCGGCCTGGAGGATACTGAAGAGGGAAACAGAGGGAACATCCACTGTTGTAGTCCTCGCAGTAGATGACTTCTCGGCTGAGGCTCTTAAAAAGACCTTCAAGGTCAACTATATGTTCGGGCAGGTACAGCTCAGGCCCAAAAGTGGCTTTGCTAAGGCCCAGCCTCCGGCGGGGTCTAGCTCCAAGGAAGCTAAAAACCCGACGGGGCGCGTCACTAAAGCAAGTCTTACGGTCTCGAGAGGTGGGGCGACTCCAGCACCGGTCAAAACCGCGGCTGGTGCCAAACAACCAGCGGAGCAGACGGCTCTAGTTCCCTCAAACTCTAAAGACCAAAAAGTGGGATGTTCTACGGCCACTACAGGCACAGGGCTGCACTCAACCCGAACTGATCTGGTTCAAACATCACCCAAGGTGACACTTGTGGTACCGCGCACCGCCAAGGCCGACATTGAACCAGACAGGAAAGTGGAAGTGGCAGGGAAAAATACGCCTGCCACCTACTAATTAGAAGGCTCTGTAAAAGAGGGCCGGCCAAAATCCCGAAGGACCGATGGATCCAAAGGAAAAGGCCGTCACACTCTGCCAAGGGCAGCCGATAGAGTCACTCTAAAGTTCCTCCAAATCAATCTCCATCATGCTAAAGCTGCCACTGATGTGCTTGTGCGGAGATTCGTGCTGGAGGGGCTGGATGTGGCTCTCATACAGGAACCTTGGGTTCATGGAAGGCTAATAAAAGGACTTCCATCAAAACCAGGTAAGTAAGTCTATGATGGCGAGCACGGAGCTCCTCGTGCTGCCTTGATGTTCAAGCCAAAGATTAACTTTCTTCCTATTCCAGAGCTAACCACTAAGGATCTGGTAGCAGCTTTAGTGGATGTGCCGACGCACAGGGTAAAACGGGGGGTTGTTATAGCCTCTGCCTATTTCCCTGGAGACTCTGACCAACCACCACCTCCAAGGGAAATTACGTAGCTATTGTGCTACTGCCAAAAGCACAATAGGAAGTTCATCATTGGATGCGATGCGAATGCCCACCACACTATCTGGGGAAGTACCGGGACAAACAGCCGAGGTGAGTACCTTTTAGACTATTTCATTAAAAACAATATTGAAATATTAAATAAAGGCAATAAAGCAACCTTTACTAACATTGTTCGCCAAGAAGTTCTGGATCTTACTATAGCCAGTCCAAACTTGGAGAACAACATTACTAACTGGCAAGTGTCGGATGAGCCCTCTCTATCAGATCATAAACATATAATATTTGACATGGAGGCCCCTCATGTGCAGCTGGAAGCGGTCAGAGTTCCTAAGCTAACCAACTGGGACATCTATCGGGAGCACATCAGGACGTACATACAAGAACTCGATGATGCCCCGCTAGAATCCCAGGAGGATCTTGAAAGGGCCTCAAAACAGCTACAAGACCTGATCGTTCAAAGCTATGAAAATAGTAATCCTGTCAGACGCAGAGAGGCAGTTAGAGATGTGCCTTGGTGGAACAGGACACTAAGCAAACTAAGAGCTAAATCAAGAAAACTCTTCAATAAAGCTAAGCGCTCAGGAGTCTGGGATGATTACAAGCAGGCCCCGACTGAGTATAACAAAGAATTAAGGAGATCCAAGAGGAAAACCTGGAGAAAGTTCTGTGAAGAGATTGACAATCTACCTACAACAGCACGACTCCAAAAAGTACTCTCAAAAGATCACTCCAATGGCATAGGCCTCCTCCAGAGAACTGATGGTTCTTACACCACTGATTCTGAGGAAACACTGAAACTACTCTTGGAAACACACTTCCCTGAGTGTTCCCTGACAGAAGAAAATAGAGGAACTCAATCACACCTTGTGCGCGGTGGGTCAACACGCAGATTGAGGAGCACCTCGGGCAAAATCTTCACAGCCGGGACGGTAAGGTGGGCCATTAACTCCTTTAAAGCCTACAAATCTCCTGGTGGCGACGGCATCTTCCCAGCTCTTCTGCAGCAGGGCTTAGATGATCTGTTGCCAATACTCACTAAAATATTTAGAGCTAGCTATCAACTCAGCTACATCCCCAGTCCGTGGAGGGAGGTAAGGGTCGCTTTTATACCCAAGAGTGGAGGGCGACCAGCGGACCAACCCAAGGCATATCGGCCGATCAGCCTATCCTTCTTCCTTCTCAAGTCAATGGAGAAAATCATTGACCAAAATATTAGGTACGGTTGTCTGAAAGACACGCCGCTACATGCAAACCAGCACGCATATCAGGCAGGCAAATCAACGATAACAGCACTACACAATCTGGTTGGGAAACTGGAAGATGCTGTTAATGGTAGGGGCATTGCCCTTTGTGCTTTCCTAGATATTGAGGGTGCTTTTGACAATATGTCTTTCACGTCCATCGAAGGAGCGGCCACCGATAGAGGTATTGATCTGCCGACGGTGCAATGGATTGGGGCAATGCTGAGTAACCGGAACATCACAGCGAGGCTGGGGGACAATTTGGTAACAGTAAGGGCCACTAGAGGTTGTCCTCAGGAGGGAGTTCTTTCCCCACTGTTGTGGTCACTTGTTATCGATCATCTCCTGGTCAAACTGACCAACGCTGGCTACGATTGCCAGGGCTACGCAGACGACCTGGTCATTACTGTCGAGAGCAAGCAGGATAGAATCATTTCAAGAAGACTGCAAAATGCTCTGAACATGGTACAATGCTGGTGTACTACGGAGCGGCTCAGAGCCAACCCCAGTAAAACAACCATTATACCGTTCACAAGAAAAAGGAAGCTAAGGCTAGAGGCTCCTACTCTTGAAGGAACACGGATAGAATTCTCAAGTGAGGTCAAATATCTAGGAATAATTCTAGATCAAAGACTCACTTGGAATCCTCAACTTAATAGGGTTACAGGGAAGGCTATGAGTTCCCTATGGTCCTGCCGAAGACTCTTTGGAAAGACCTGAGGACTAAAGCCCAAAATGGCCTTCTGGGCATATGAAACAATCATAAGACCCGCCTGCCCCACGGCAGCTATAGAGACCCTACTAGACCTCCCCCCTTTACATCTACATCTAAAGAAGGAGGCTGCCTCAAGCGCAATAAGGCTGACTGGCGCCAATCTCCTGAACTGGTCTGGTCATAGGAAAATCCTTGAAGAATTCAAGGGTGATCTGGTGATCAACTCAATAACAGATATTATGCCGAAGAGGCATAACTTTGACATACCATTCAAGCTGCTACTTGAGAGCAAAGATTATTGGCTTAGTAATAGACATATCTTTGAACGGGGATCTCTGGTTTGGTACACGGATGGATCCAAGATGGAAGACAGAACGGGCATCGGGGTCTTCGGACCAAGATCAAGGATATATAAATCGCTTGGTTCTACACCAACCATCTTCCAAGCAGAGATACATGCCATCGAAATCTGCGCACGCGAAATTGTCAATAGAGGAATACGCGGTGCTAAAATATACATTATGTCTGACAGTCAGGCGGCACTTAAGGCTTTAGGATCCTACACCTTTGAGTCTAAAATCGTCTGGGACTGTCTCACTGCTCTCAAAGAAATGGCCCGGAGCAACAGCATCACGCTGGCATGGGTACCAGGGCACGAGGGCATCGAAGGCAACGAGAAGGCGGATTACCTAGCAAAAAAAGGTGCGGATTCTCAGTTTATTGGACCGGAGCCATTCTGCGGCTACTCAAAAAGCCGAATAGCAATGCGTATCCGGTCATGGGAGGACGGCTTTAAGCACTCACACTGGATAAATATCCCAGGGTCAAGACAAGCAAAGAGGTTTATAACCTACTCAAAACAGAAAACGAAGGAGCTGCTCTCACTCAGCAGACCAGATTTAAGGCTGATAACAGGACTTTTAACTGGTCACTGTCACCTGGGCTACCACCTAAAAAAGTTAGGACTGGCTGATGATGACATCTGTCGTTTCTGTCTAGAAGACGAAGAGACTGCGGAACATATCCTCTGTCACTGTGAGGCCCTCGGCCGCATGAGGCTTAGACACCTTGGTGGGGCTTTCCCATCACCGACAGACATAGCCAAGATAGCCCTCAGAAAAATTTTGGGTCTGATAAAGGAACTAAAAATTGACGGGGCGGCCTAAACCTGAACCTGGATCAGGTCACAAAAGATCAAATTGGTCGCAGTGACTAAAGGATACGGAAAGTCCTTGATCCAATCCTTAATAATAATAATAAATAATAACATCATGTCACTTATTAAATCATCGATCACATACACAAATACACTTAACATGGCGGAACACAATTAATTCTAAATACATTACGTAACAAATATTGGCTCATTAATGCCCGAAATACTATTCGCCATCAAATACGCAAATGTATAGTTTGTTTCCGAACCAATCCTGAACCTGCTAATCAGATAATGAGTAATTTTCCCAATCCTACAGTCAACCAATCTTTGCCATTTGAGCATACTGGGGTTGACTATGCCGGTCAAATCGACATCAAAACGTCAAGAATTCGTAACACAAAAATTACAAAAGGCTTTTTAAGTATATTTATGTGCTTAGCGACAAAAGCCATTCATGTTGAAGTTGTTTCCGATCTAACTACAGCTGCTTTTATTGCAGCATTGCGTAGATTTATTAGCAGAAGAGGCATGTGTTCTCATTTATATTCCGGTTTATTCGTTGGTACACAAAAGGAATTAGAAAAGGAACTCCATAACACTTTAAATAATGTGCCCGAGAAACTGCCCGAATTAGGAATCACATGACATTTTAATCCCCCAGCAGCTCCACATTTTGAAGGTATTTGGGAAGCCGGAGTTAAATTAATAAAAACACATCTACGCAAAATTTTACAAAAAACAACTTTGACATTTGAAGAATCATCAATCCAATTGAGGCGTGTGTAAACTCTCGACCATTGTTTGCTATGTCAAATGATCCAGGTGATTACAACGTTATAACACCAGGGCATTTTTTGACAGGTAGAAATTTACTTCATCTTCCCGAACAATAATACGATGGTAACATTTCGCCACTCAAACGTTGGCAACATATGCAATATTTGATGCAACAATTTTGGCGACACTGGTCAACGCAATTTTTACACACCCTCCAACAACGAACAAAATGGATTACAGCAGATAATAATCTTCAACCTATTGACCTAGTCCTAATAATAAATAATCAACACCCACCATCTCAATGGGCATTAGGTCGAATTATTACAGTACATTATGGAAGTGATAATAAGGTTTGAGTAGCAAAAATTCAAACATCCTTAAAAATATTTACACATCCAATCACCAAGTTGTGCAAGCTACCTATCCTTTAGTAACCCTGACCTTTATTGTCAATTCCCTTGTGTCAAATGTGAAAAACGTGATTGTTTTTATTCAGTTTTTGTTTTCAATTTATTTTTTCCTTCTTTATTTTTATTTTTACTTTCCTTTTTGACTCTTTATTTTCTCATTTTCTGGTAAAACAAAATACAAATAAGTGTTTTCAAGTTTCATTTATTTTTATATTATTTATAGCATCCACAAAAAAAATGTCGTTGCCAATATTGGATGATGTCCTGTTATTAGATGACTGCTTCCCAGAACTGAGCTCGTCAGAATCAGAACCTGAAGAGGACAGGGGGAAGAACTCAACGAATAATTTATAGGACCACCTGCGAAAAATTACACCTCCACAAAAGCCGAAATATTTCATGCCGCCATTCGAGGCTCGACCAGCTGCAAAGAAAGGAGACACTGGTCCATGGGTTAGAAACCCAACACGGCCACTTCCAGTACCGACTACTAAGGGTCTAAAACCTCCAAAAGTCAGTCCTTCAACTTCGGCTGGGCAAATTACAAAACAAGCCGCAAGAACCCCAAATATCCGCCACTTCATAGTGGAGCCGGACTTGTGGCAAAAAATATGCACGCAGCCCATTCCTTCGAATGAGGTGTTCACTGCGAAACGCAGCTGTCGCGTGCATATTAATAAATATAAGACTGCAAATAAAAACTAGTAAGTTTACCTTTTATGTTTGTGTTTCTGTCTCTCGATGTGGAATCGGGTAAACACGTGTCGTTCCTGATTTGTGGAGGTGGGAGGTTGTTGAATCCTCAAACTAGAAAGGAAACAAATTAAACGATTTATATCAAATTATTTGTCTTACCTATACTAATTCAAGTATCCTAGCTCGTTCACGTTCCAACATGTTCCCTCCTTCGATACTTCCTATAATGTAACAAAATTAATTTAAGATTCATAATTATAATCAAAAACACAAACTTACCTGTTAAGATTCCTCCCCATCAAACTAACAAAGTGACATTTCATCAAAAAAATATGACATCAGCTGTTTCACACACTCGCACAGAAATATCATTCAAAAAGCAGCTACGGGACTTTTCCCATTTATTCAATGCTTTTTGAATGATATAAATAGAGTGCGCTCGGCAAGCAAAAATCATTCTGCTTTCAGAACTCAAACGACTAGTTTGATTTAAACCGCTTTCGGTGTCATTATTATTAGAGATTTCTCTGCATTTAATTATTTTTTCTAAAGGTATTGCTGATTTCAGCATTTTTACTAATTTTCTTTGTAATATTCCATTTTTTCTTTGTAATTCCATTTCAGCAAGTATTTCCTTCCTCATTTTTTCCTATTCCCATTTTAAGTTGTGGTGCTGTTTTCGGCTACAATTCGTGTTGTTAATAATTTCGTGGTGCTGTTTTCGGCCACTGTTTAGTGCTGTTTTCAGCAAAATAGTTATATTAAAGAAACTAATCTAAACTACAATTGACAGATTACCTAGTATTATCGACAAAACATCGAGACAACCAAGTCTACAATTTTACAACTTAAGCAAAATATCAGCGGAAATAATTAATAAAAATTTAGTATTCGAAATAAAGTTTCCATTGCCATTCAAGAAATCCTATCAATTCTTAAAAATTTTTCCCTTTACATAAAATACAGTGCACACTATAAATTGATTGACCACAATCGTGGACACCACTAAATCCAAAAGACTTTAACGCCTGTGCTTACTCACCAAACGAAATTTTTCTAAGTACATTGTCGCACCCCATTTTCAGCACAAACTCTCAGTGGATGCTAAACCAAAATATTAAAACAGGAAGCCGTTATTTTTAAACCAATCAGCATTTTGAATTCAATTAACTACACCAAATTCATGGCTACTTTTTCTGCAAGGCCCAACCAGGTCTGCTGCGGTGTGTGGAAATACAGTAGATACATTAAAACTAAACAAGAAAGGAAGACTAACGATTAACCCAGACTGCTACATACAAACAAAATACTTTATATTACATGTACATACAGAATATACGGACGTAATTTATTAAAAATTCGAATCGAAGTTAAATTTACCAAACATTTTATCCAAACAATGCGCTAGAGCAGATATCATATGCAACCAATCAGTTTAAATTAAATAAAACTGAAAACCTAGCACCCATCAGTAGTCATGACTTACATCATGTCGGCAATACTTAGCGCATTAGGCTGGTACGCACTAAAAAATCTAAAATACAATAAAAAACTAACTGCATCAATATTTATTCACTTTAAATTAAAAACAAAAAAACATCACATCACTCCCGCTCCTCATACAAAGGTGGATGATCACCTCCGTATAAAAAATAAATCGATGACCCGGCATCCTCAGGATCCTCCACAGCCTGAGAATCCACATCTTGAAAAGCTTCGGGAATATCGGGATAGGTAGCACCCTCGAAAACTGCGGCTGAAGACTGAAATCTATTACTTACCAACGAAACTTTAGATGACGAAATCTTCCCGGACTTCATAGTCTGCTGAAAATAAGAATCCTGAAAGCAAAGTAAAAAAAGCTCACTAAACTTAACAGAAGAATTAATTAATTAGACCAAGTTTTTCTAAAATTGTAAAAAAAAGAAAGCTTTTAAAATGAAAAGAAGTTAAAAAATATAAGTAAGAAAAATGTATACACTAGATATCATTATGTTAGTATAAGATGAATTTTTTGCACCATATCTAATTCCGAAAATTCGAACATAGGCAGGAAGCTATAAAAACCCCGCCGCCGTTTTGATTTCTCACTTCTTGCTCGAGGATCTGTCAGCATAGAAAAAAGTGTAAACCTTCTTAGTAAAAAGTCACGTTTTAAAGTCGCAAAGAATTTTTTTTTAAATCCACAAATTCTCACACGTTTGTTGCAGCCAAAGCCGCCCATACGAAGATTCCAAGGGAGTCGCGAATTTTAAGACATACGGGTCACCACTCGAAAGCCCCAGCTGGCAGCCACTTCAAGAGTACCTCGGCATAGCATACTTGATATAGCAGTCACTCCTAAGGACAACGCATCTGTCGTGCATATAGGAAACTTCGCAGATAGCACTAAATAACACTGCATATCCAAAGGAACACATCCACGGAAGTCACTATTGCATATTGAACTAACAAAAACACCACACAACACTCTTTTCCATGTAAAGCAAAAACAACACTATATAGGGTAAATTCACTTGACTCGCGCGCGCAAGGCCTAATCTCAAAGTTACACCTAATAGCATACGAGACATTTAGACAAAAACATTTACACTATTACTGTAGGTGAAAAAGGGATAATTAATTAATGAAGTCCAAACTTTAAATAGCCTCGATAAAATCCGCTCGGCCAGTCCGTAACAATGGTGCCAGGTGTGGGGTACACTTAAACTTTGTAATATTTATTTAAGCTTCATGCAAGCTAGTACATAATAATACAAAATAACAAAATAAATACTACAAACTAAAATAAACAATAACTCATAACAGATAATGTAAGCTACAATATGAGCTATGATTATGATAAATATAAACTGGGAGGAAGAAGAATTAGGAAAGGCGATCAAGATGGGCGGGATAAAGATATAAGGCTTTGTGAAGGGATGATTTACTCAGATGGAAGTCAAAGGAGGGAAGGTCGTTGACTTTTCGTAGCATCCTGGTAATTGGTTCGCGTTGACCGTAGTTCGTGCGATGGCGGTCGAGTTGGAAAAGGGGAGCGGAAGTAAGGTTGCGTGGTTGGTATAGATGGGTAAAGATTGCAGGATTAAAGGGCAGTCTATGGCACCAGCTAATAGCTGATGAATGAAGAGAACGTCGGAAACATCACGACGTTTACTTAGGGTGGAAGGTTGAATCTGTCTACCCACGAAAGATCACGTAGAGCAAAGCGAATGAACCTACGCTGGGCAGATTCAATTCTGTTAATTAGAGATGGGCGATACTGTATCGATATACCGGAGTATCGATACTTTGCTTTCAATACTTCGAGGTTTTGTAATCGGTACTACTAGCCCCCGATACTACCGATCCTCGATACTTTTCTTTCAATACTCGAAGTATTGACAGCCCAGCACACACCGTCTTATTATTTGGTGTATGGGTTCAATCTCTAGTCGTGTGGCAGTATGCCAAAGCTAAAAATAGATTTCTATTGAAATAAAAATTTATTGTTCTTTATTTCATCTGCTTTTTTAGTTGTTCTTGCGAAATTTCAAATTATTCATTTGCTAAAAAGATATTACATATGAAATCACCTGCTGAGATGCGTTTTCATTTGAAAAAAATTATCCATCAAATGCATATATCTTTTGAGCAAATAGATATTTTGATATTTCTCAACGATAAAGTTATTGCAAATTGTTATGCAACAACAACAAAAAAACCAATAAGATAATAATTGTAATTTCTATGCAATTTCTACACCATATATAATTTTTTTCATTTTTTATCCATATAGTTCCAATACTTTTGAAAGATGCGGATATATTGCAATGCCAAGTCTCGATACTTTTCGATTCGGTTCCCATCTCTACTGTTAATGTGAGTAGTTTGCGTAGGTGACCATACGTGGCTGGAATATTCAAGGAGAGGTCTAAAGAAGGAAACATAAGGATTATAGAACTCTCTAGACCAGCGCTTCACAAACCCTAGCGCGGAGTTAGCTCTGTTAATTATGCTATCAATATGGGAACGGAAATTGAGTTCGCTATAACAGATTATTCCTAGGTCATACAAAGAGGTAACGATAGGGACTGGTACATCGGTTAACATGTAGGTTCTCGGGGTGGTGGTATGACGCTTGTGGGAATAAAAGGTGGATTGGCATTTGGAGACATTGAGCTCAAGAAAGTTGTTCATGCATCATGTGGTGAGCAAATCAATGTCATTTTGGAGAAGAAGAGAGTCGGTTGTGGAGGAGATATGTGTAATTATTTTCATGTCATCAGCATAAATGGACAGCTCTGAGTATTTGATGACACGATCAACATCATTAATTGTAAGGAGAAAAATTAATGGACCGAGGTGGCTGAGGGACGCCGGAACGAGCGACGATGGGGTTAGAAATGGATGTGCTGAAAAGAATATTGTACTGACGGTTGTTGTGGTAGGATTGAATCCAGGAGATGAATCGAGGGGGGAAGCCTAGGATCAAGTTTAAACAGGATAATTCTATGTGAGATCTTGTCAAATGCTTTGAAAGTTACTGCGCTAACCCAAAAGGTACAAATTTAATGAACTTGAGACAGTAATAAATGCAAATTGATTAGTAGATTTATTAATAAATGTGTTTAATTGTAACGACTATTTAAAGCAATTACTATCTTGAAATGAAGTGGACAAATGACGTGCATGATCAACTATTAATTAGATAGGTTAAATTTGAGAATACTTTTCATTCTATTTGGTGTGTTAGTGAAATTTTAAAAACAGATTTATGTGAGTTTTGCAAGATTCAATTTCGTTTTATGATTTGTTTCTTAATACTCTGATCTTGAAATTGAAATTTTAGATCGGGACATATCATCATTCATATTTCGGTTCTAATTTTTACTAAAAAAACATTTATAACGTTATTTGAATTAGGTTGCGTTTGATAATTTACGTTCATGATAAACAATTTTGTTTTGTATTTCATTACTATATAAGTCAGAAAATTTGTAAAACGAGTTCAGTTGAATTCAGGTCTTCAACCACAATATATGTCATTTGTTAAAATAAAAAATAAATATTTCTTTCGATTAAATAAACGGAATTCCTTTATTATTATTTTCAATATTTCTTGGTAACTATTTAGTTGCCCAATTTCTATAAAAAAGTCCTTGCAACAAAAGACAAAACTTTAAAGTCCTCAGGAGTTGGTGCTCTTGAGGCGGTTATACATTTCACAGGTCTGGAGATTAGCTGTCGAAACTCATAGGAGAGAATTGGCCTATTGCTAGACGAGGTCCCATATCGAGGCCACCACAGACGACAGACGGAGTACTGATTAGACAACAGTTATTTGAAACTGTCTTAAAGCGGTACCCCCCACCAGTGGTAAGGTGCACTCTCTGTTAATTTAAACAAAGGTGCCCCCCACCAGTGGTAAGGCACCATCTAAACACATTCTTAACCTTTGTTGGCTAAATGGGTGCCCCCACCAGTGGTTAGGCAGCCCATTAGCTTGCAAATCTGCACAGTCTACACAGAAAGCAAAGAAGAATATTACCAGTGTAAAAAAAGGTAGCCAAAAAAAAAAGAAACCAACAGTGAAAGAAAAATAGAAGACAACAGCAAAGAAGAAGATTACCAGTATAAAAAGGGAGTCAAAAAAGAAACCAACAGTGAAAGAAAAGAAGAAGGCAACAGCAAAGAAGATCGAAGCCGTAAGCAAATAAAAATTATTGTTATTTTCTTTTCAATGTATAAATTTTTTTTTAATATATATCTGTATTACTTTGAAAGTATTTCTTGTGGTATCTTCTGTACTAACCAATACAACAAGTTAATCGCAATGAAGGAGTTAAGCGATTTATTAGGCGATTCAACCAATAAGCCATGCGTTTCTGACCCGGGTCAATTGGCTGTCCCATCTTCCTCCTCTGATGAGAATATTTTTAAAGAAATCAGCGATATCATATCAAATCCTCCAACATGTAATAAATACACAAGATTTAAGGAAATGTTAATTGCGCGCCTTTCTACCTCCGAGCACGTTTAACTAAAGCAACTCTTAAATGAGTTGACTTTAGGAGATTCTCGTCCTTCATAATTATTAATGAGGAAATGAAGACGAACTCAGGCAAAATCTCGGAGGATATATTAAAATCTTTATGGCTGCAAAGGTTACCTGGAAACATTCAGGCCATCCTAGCTTGTAGTTCAAGTACATTAGACGAGTTGTCCATTATGGCCGATAAGATTTTGGAAGCGACTAGTCGAACTGAGGTGTATTCGGGTTCAACCGAATCAAAGTCAGAGGTTTGAGCTATAACGTCGCTACAAAACCAGGTCAACGAACTGGCAGAACATGTCAAAAGAATTTCTCGTCCATCATTTCGACCTACTTATAACAACAATATGGAAAGATCAAAATCTCGAACCCAATCTCGTAATCGCAGCTGTTCTAAAGGTAAAGAGTGGTGCTGGTACCATTATAAATTAGGTACAGAAGCCAACAAATGCATTCAACCATGCAAATTCACAATCAAACATTCGACAAACTAATTGGTCAGTCCCCGCTTACACATTTTTGATAAATCCACCAACAAACACTTTCTGATTGATACCGGTTCAGATGTTTCCGTAATCCAAAAATTCAAATCACAATTCATTAACCCTGATGGTATGAAACTTTTGGCAGCAAACGGATCAGTAATAATCCGTGCTGATTTCTTACGAAAGTATGGATTGTTAGTTGACTTGAAGAACAGGGTACTCTTTGATCCCCTAACTTCAATCCAGTCAATCGCTAAAACCCATTAACCCATTTCCCTCATCCTTAATTCCTTTCCTGCCAAGGCTGTGCTTAAGCATCATAGGGCATCCCCTGAGCTTTGGCATCATCATATATATATATAAAAAAAAACAATTAGAGGAGTTTCAGAATCACTAGAAAAAAGTACAGAAACTGCTCAAAAATTTCATTCATTTCATTCCATTTCAACAGAAAGCAATTTCACAGCCCAAACTAAACACGATGTACTGCATTATATACCTACTGAAGGACATCCAATAATTTCTAAGGTTCGTCGTATAACAGGTGAAAAGCCCACCGCAGCCAAGAAAGAATTCCAATTCCTATTGGAGAAAGGAATCTGTCGGCCGTCCGATAGCCCTTGGTCATCTCCGCTTCACTTGGTAAGGAAAAAGAATGGTAAATGGAGACCACGTGGAGATTATAGAAGGCTTAACGCCAGAACAACTCCTGACAGATATCCTACTCCTCATATCCAAGACTTCGCAAATCAATTGGAGGGCAGTATGATCTTTTCAACAATTGATTTAATCAAAGGGTATCATCAAATTCCTGTCGAAACTTCCGACAAACCCAAAACAGCAATTTGTACCCCTTTTGGCCTCTTCGAATTTATCAGAATGACTTTCGGATTGTGTAATGCCGCACAAACTTTCCAAAGGTTTATCCATTTGGTTTTGCGTAAATTACCATTTCGCTTTTGAAAATTCGATGAATAGGATTTATCCATCAACTTAGAGAAATGTAATTTCATGGAAGAGGAGGTAAAATTTTTAGGACACTCTGTTTCAATTAATGGAATTAAACCACTGCCAGAACGTGTTGAAGCCATAAATTCAATGAAACTCCCAGAATCGGTGAAGGACGTTTCCTTGGAATGGTAAATTTTTACCGGAAATTCTTAAAGAACGCCGCGTCCATCCAAATCCCGTTAAACAAATTTTTAACAGGCAACAAAAAGGAAGGCAAGAAAAAGATAAATTGGACAGAGGAAGCGGTCAGGGCTTTCGAAGCAACTAAGAAACAATTATGTGAGTCTACCTTACTAGCATTCCAATCTGGTAGCGCTCCATTGGCTTTAGTTGTTGATGCTTCGGATATAGGTATTGGTGCGGTCGTACAACACAAATGTAACGACATTTGGCAACCATTAGGTTTTTTCTCCTCCAAATTATCTACCGCAAAATCAAAATACAGTACGTATGACCGCGAACTTCTGGCAATATACTATAGCATTAAACATTTTTAATTCTTGTTAGAAGGAAGGACCTTTACAATATTTACCGAACATAAACCATTGGTATTTGCTTCTGAACACAACCCTGACAAAGCTTCACCAAGGCAGACAAGACAACTCGATTTCATAGGTCAATTCTCCACCGATATAAGACATATTTCAGGTAAAGATAATGTCGTGGCCGACATACTATCCAGGCTCAATGAAATAGGTATAATGGGAGCCATAGATTTTGAAGCGGTAGCTGACGCACAAAATAATGATGCGGAACTTCAATATCTGATTCAACATTCTTCTCTTAAAATAATTAAAGTAAAATTAATTAATTCAGATAAAAAATTTTCGTAAAAACATCTTCGAGGCAATACACAATTTAAGCCACCCCGGAAGTAAAGCATCAGTTAAATTTTTAACCAAAAGGAATGGAGGAAAAATTGTATAGCTTGCCAAAGAGCCAAAATCTCAAGGCATGTAAACGCTCTATTGTCCGACTTTCTACACGAAACAGAACGTTTCAACTCAATCCACATCGGTTTAATCGGCCTTTTACCAAGCTCTGAAGGTTTCAAGTATTGTCTCACCATAATTGACCGATACACGCGTTGGCCGGAAGCTATTCCCATCGAAAATATCAGCGCGGAGACAGTAGAATCCGCATTACTGAAAAATTGAATTGCCAGATTCGTGGTACCATCAACCATCATTACAGACAAGGCAGACAATTCGAACTGCAATTTTTTGGTATCTTGTTGGAGTATTTCATGAAGAGATTTATTTCGCAATTAGTATTTTAACTTGTAGAATAAATAATATTGCTTTTACATAGAAAATGCTCGTTAGTTAGTAATACACATTCATTTATATCATGGATAATGCTATAGCTCATGTGGTTACTTGAGATTGCAAGATAGTTAGACGTTGGTTGTATGTATGCATAACTTGTGCCATGCTCCTTATGTGGGATAGGTAAGGGAATAGGTTTATACAATTTAAAATAAACATTTTCACTCAATGGAAGGTTCAATATGAAAACCAAATTTGAATTTTTGAGGTATACTTGAAGGTTAATGATGCCAAATAATAAAATAAGTTCAGTTACGAGCTGAATTGGGTTAATAATTATTGAATGAAGAGTATTTTTCTTAGCGAAGAGTATGGCATTAATAAGGTTATCTATTTGTTCATTAATTTCGTTCGATAGGTAAGTATGCAACCCAATATGCTGCGTAATGACTTTCTTCCAAATAAAGGGAAGATGTTAATGGAGTTTGAAATAGTTTCGCTAAATTTATTTACTTTATTAATATTTTCGTTTAAATGCTTTTCATGAATTTTCAGTTGACTAATAGTTTCGTTAAAATTCACGATGGTACTCTTTATTACATGTACTTGATCTTTTAGTAGATTAAGGCTTGTGTGTTCATCATCTGCATATTCAGTATCGTTTGAATCGAGGGTACCGAAAACTCTTTTAAAAACTGATCCTATTCCGTTAAACCATCCTCGTCTTTGCCTTGTATGTCCGATTACATTTTGTAGAGACTCCAACTTGTTTTGGAGTGAAGGAATTTGGGTAGAAATTAAATTGAGGGATTGTTTACAATAGTAAGTGTCTGAATTATCATTAAGGTTACTACACAAATCAAGTGATTTAAGGTAAGTATTTTTAACTAATTCTAACTTACTAAGGTAAGTGGACATATTTAGGTAGGTGACAATTTTCCACGTAGAGGAATGAAATTTAACATTACCAAGGTTCTCAAAATAAATTCCACTGTTGTTTCCTAATTTCTCCAACCCGTAATCAGTCGCAATGGTTATTTTACATCTGAAAATTATACAGAAGGTTTAATTCGATTTTTGTGGACTCTAATTTCTTTATTCTTAATCTTAAGAGTAATGTTTTGATTGTTATGAATTTTTAAGACTTCAAATGGTCCCTTATAGTAAGGAGCGAGTTTGTGAGACTTGTTATTTTGTAAATAGACCATGTCTCCTATTTCATAGTTAGGGTTATGAATTCTTTTATCGTATTATTATTTTTGGATTTCTGTTTTGATTCAAGAATGTTTTCTCTAGCTATCGTTTGTGACGTATATATGTAGCCTATTCTTAAGTTGATCAATATAATTATCGTAAGTATATTTAAATTCTGGTTCTTTATTAAAGGAACTAGGGATTTTAGGTTTGTAACCAAATAGCAATTCAAAGAGAGAAAACTTAGTAGTGCTATGAATAGAAGAATTGTATGACAACATAGCGGTAGGTATCCAATCGTCCCAATTATTTAATGTTGGATTAAGGTAATGCTTCAAGTAGTCATTTAAGGTAGAATGCGATCTTTCAAGAGCTCCATTACTTTAGAAAACTCTGTTAAAACATTGGACATAAAATCTGCGCCTTGATCTCAGAGAATGGAACCAAGAATACCGAAATGACTTATGAAATTTAGGAGCGTTTCGGTAACTGCTTAATGATTTGGAACTTAATATGCAAGTGAATATTTGGTTAAATCATCTTGCATAGTGATGACGAATCTGTTACCTTTCTCTGTGATTGGAAGCGGCCCGACTACATCTGAGCATAGTTTTTCAAAGGGGGTCGTCGCGGTTGAAGTAATCTCCATAGGTTTCCTAACCGTCTTGCTTTTCTGACAGGATTCACAAAATTTAACATATGTTTTGATTTCTGATTTGATTCGTGGCCAATAGTACATGGATTTAATTCTATTATATGTTCTGTGAAAACCACCGTGACCCGAAAGAGGATCATCATGTTTCTCTTTTAGAATAGCAGGAATATCGTTTCTTAGTGGAGTTACTATGTTGCCTAAATAGATAGTTATTCTGATTTTCGTATTGCGGAAAATGTATTGGATGATACCTTTTAGTTTAGAACATATAAATTGGTTTACTGGGTCTTCACAATTTAGTAATGAAATAGATTTGATTTTGTCTTCAATTAATTGATTTTTCAAGTTTTGAATGGAATAGAAAAGATCTTTGAAGAGCAGTTTTTCCCAGTGATTTTATTTAATAAACCAATCGTAAATATTTTTTCCTGTTTTGACATTAATTGACTTAAAATTGGAGTAAATTTTTTGAGACAGATTCTCTAAAATTTGAACTCCGAGCTAAATTTATTGCTTTCGTCCAAATCAACACTAGAAATGTAGGCAATATGTTCTTATGATTTAATTAAATGGGATTCTCTCTCTTCGAAAGAGAACAACTTAGGTGTAAGAGAATTATAGAAAAATTTCGTATAATCTTCGAATGTATCTGTGGGGGATCCTGGGAGAGGTCGGGGATAATAAAGAAATTAAAAGAATATTGTTTGATTTCACAAAAGAACGAATTCACTTTAATTCATAAAAATTCACTTGTAATGAGGTAGGTACTAAAGTTTTAAGTTCGGTAATATTATCACTATCCTAAAGTCTATCAAGATACAGTATGGTTCATTATAATCTTTTTTAGATGTCTGCATAGGAAAACAGCATAGCAGACGAAATTGATTCCAAGTAAGTACAGCACAGAGAATTGAACAACTGATCACAATTTTATATTTTCAGCGTAGCATACGACGTAACCGGCGGATTCACTGCAACTGCAACTGGATGCTGATCGATGGTGCTTAGTGGATGGACTTCACAACGTAACGGTGTTGCACTTGGAGATTTAGAAATATTTTGTTTATTTGTCTTTTTTTTTATTACAGGGCTACACATCAGACTCGAGTTCCCACATCCGGCCGTCCTGATTTTCATCCCGCCCGGATGAATACTCTTCTTCGGGGTTAGTCCAGGGCTTCATCAAATCGGCAGCAGAGCCGGTGACATTTGCACCTTCATGGTTACCAACCTTTTTCACTTGATATCTATCTTTTCCTTTCGCTGCGGTAACCTCATATGGCCCCAAGAACTTAGGAAAAAGTTTCCCAGCTGGCGTAAATTGAATCCGTCGAATAGCGACCAAGTCGCCTGGAACATACTTTCTAGCTGGCTTCCTTCTTTTTTTGGAGTATCGGCGATTTTCTTCTTGAACCTTTCTAATCTGCTCCTTTGCCTCCTGCCTCGCAATGCTCCTCTCGTTTTCAAAGTCGGCGATAATCTCCTCTTCGATCAGTTTTGCGAGCTCCAACTTTTCCGGCCGAACATAAGTTGGACGCCGACGCCGAACATAAGTTGGAAAGGCGTTTTTCCTGTTGATCTACTGGAAGTAGAGTTGAGGATTTTCTGAAACTCAGGCACATGTCGGTACCACTTTATAACTTCGAAAGGACGTTAATAATGATTTGGTTAAGGCGCTCGACCTGTCCGTTCCCTCGAGGTACCCCGGTGGTGATGAAGGTTAGCTCTACTTTTCGTTCTTCACAATAAGCTCGGAAACTCGTAGAGGTGAATGCTGTTCTAGAGGGAGAGCCAGGTCAAAAAAATGCTCTGAATTTACTACAGCTGATCATTTGACAATTGGTTATAGTAGCTGTGTACGCACACATACTGCGGTCAGTCAAGCGAACCGTAGAACCGTGGTATTTAAATGAATTTACTAAAGCTGAAAATTGTTATACAGATTGTATATTGCATATAAATAACAGTTATGTCAGTCAGTCAGTTAAATGTGAGAACGGAGCTGGTCAGTCAGCCCTATTGTATGTACAATAAATAAATAAGATGCAATTCATTTATTAAACTTGAAAATTTTTTTAGAGGTACTTAATTGTATATTAACCATAAATAAAATGGTCAGCCAACCATATTGTGGAACAACTCCCGTCAGTCAGCCAAAAAATATTAAAGTATGTACTTCCGACAATATTGGATATTCAATATAAGGAAAGTAAAATTCATGCGAATAATACTGAATGCTTACACCGAGCAGGCATACTGTTAGGTAAGAACCCGAATGTTTGTTTACAATACGTAGGGACCAGGCGTTTGTCTTTTCCTATGTAATATAGAAAGAGAGAGAGAGAGAGTGTAAAGTCAATTTTTCTTAACGGGAGAGAGCAAAAAACAGTACGTCTCGTCACAAGCACTTTATTCAGCAGAAGAAGTATAAAATCGTTCGTTTCACAAGTAGAAGTCTGTTGACCGCTATCCGAACAGAATAGTACACCATATAAATGTCCTCCTTCGGTATGTTATGAAGAACACCTTCCTTTTTACCAGAGGGTACCGAAAAGTGAATACATTTAAGGCAGTTTTTTATGTAGTCCTTTATTTTATTTTTCATTGATGGAAACCAATAGGTTTTCCTTAAGTAATCAAACAGTTTATCTACCCCAACATGACATAACCTATCGTGATGTGTCTGTATAATATTTCTTTCCATTTGAGATGGAACATAAAAAGAGACACTGTCATTAACTTTCCTGTATACTAATCCATTAATTAATTCATACGTAGGATGTTCTTGTTTTTCTAGTCTTTGCAAGATTTTCTTTATTTCCGTATCTTTATGTTGAGCAGCAGCTAACGCATGCTCGAGTGAATTAGGCTCTATTAAAAGTATGTTGTGACATCTGCTCAATGCGTCAACATGATGCATTCGGTCTGAATTTCTATGCTCAATGGAGTAATCAAACTCTTGCAACTCCAAAGCCCACCGGGATATTCTGGGGTTTAAAAGCTTTTTGTTCAAGGTGAGTGTTAATGACTTACAGTCAGTAACAATTTTGAACTTCACTCCAGTTAGGTAAATACGAAACCGTCTTAGGGCGTAAATTATTGCCAAAGTCTCTAGCTCGTATGAGTGATACTTAGATTCAGTTGGTGTGGCCCTTTTTGAAAAAAAGAATACTGGATGAAACTTATTATCGCCTTGTCGTTGCAATAGAATTGCACCAAAGCCCAAACCACTCGCGTCGCAATGGAGTTCTGTTTCAGCGTGCGGGGAATAAATGCTCAGCAAAGGTGCCGCTAATAGTTTCCGTTTTAAAAGCTCGAAAATTTCAAACTCGCTTGCCCCGAACCGAAATTCAACATTTTGCTGTACAAAGGTTTTGAAATTAAGGAGAAATCTTTGATGAATTTCCTAAAGTAAGAACATAAACCTAAAAATGAGTGCAATTCTTTAACGTTTTTAGGTACAGGAAATTCCTTAACGCTTAATGAGCAGGTGGTCGATGTATACTAAGAGTTTTCCGGATTCGACAAGTTCCCTAAACACAGAATTTATGTAGCGTTGAAAAACCGATGGTGCGTTTTTCAAGCCGAATGGCATACGCAGATATTCGAACTGTCCCATTGGAGTTACGAAAGAAGTGTATTTTACAGAGTCACTAGCCATTTTAACATGGTGAAAGCCACTTTTAAGATCAAGCAAAGAGAAATATTTTTTCCTCTCAAACGGTCTAAATGATCATCTATCAAAGGTAGAGGATAATTATCTGTTTGCGTGATTTTATTCAACTACCGAAAGTCTACGCATAACCTAAGCTCTTTGTTTTTCTTTTTAGTTAACACGATCGGTGAAGCATAAGGGGAATTACTTTCGCGAATTATGTTTTTAGATAATAAATCATCCAATATTTTGTGGAGCTCTATTTTGTGCGCGTATGGTAATCTTCTTGGGGTGCAATTGAAAATATTGTTCGGGCCAGTAAGTGTTATTTTCATTTCACATGCAATGTTTTCATTAAAATTTTCGTTTGGAATAATAGCTTTTTGTACGATTTTACGAAGGCGGTCTTTTTGAATGTGCGTCAAATTCTCGTTAATATTTAATTTAAGTTCCTCATTTTCGTAGCATGTATCTATATTTAGGATTTCTATTGGAAAATTGTCATTTGAAATATTTTTATGAGTGTCAGTGTTATTATTTAAAATAAATTTAGCGTTAGACTTATTTAAAAAGTTCCTACCCAAAACTATAGGACAATTCATATTATTATTCTTAACTATTAACAAATCTAATTCTACACTACTACATTCAAAAGAAACGACACATTGAACCTTGCCTACAATAATAAGTTGACTACCGTTGATGCCGACGTACTTCATGTCTTCAAATTCCACAGGTGCTATGAGATAAGGAGAGACGTAGCATTCCTGGATAAAACTTATTGGGCTGCCCGTATCCAGCATAGTGTTTGCCTCAAATTTGATTGCGACCTCTGGGATTGTTTTGTTGACTAATAAGTAACTAAAAGTGTAATAGAAATCGTTAGAAATATTTACGGATTTATTATTAATGCTTCCTGTTGGTTTGCTTTCAACTGCAGTTTCGTCAGGGGCGGTGCTTCGCACCAACATTACAGCTTTTGAGGATGAGCCCGATGAAGATGGAGAATTCCGACGTAGATCGCACTTTGTTGCAAAGTGGCCATAGTTTCCACATTTAAAACATGCCCCTCTCTCCCTTCGAGGTTTAGGACAACTCGCCACTGTATGACCCGTCTCGTTGCAGTTGAAGCACTTCCTTGACGTCGATGATGTGTGTTTGAGACTTTCCCTGTCGCGAAATTTTCAACGATGATTGGGTTAGATTATTTACTGTCTCCGTGGTATGCGTTCTCATCTTCTCGTACTTCCTAAGAATTTGCTTTAAATCACCAATATCTCTCGCTGTGAACAACAGTTGTTTATTCGGGAGCGAATCAGGAATATCCTTGATTATATACTGGATTAAATCTTCTTCCTCGATGTTGCCAAGTGAAGCGATCTCCTGCATACCCAGCACATACTGATGGACATTTTCATCCCTGCGTTTCCTTCGATTCCTAAGCGTATTATGCACGTCAGCCGGTGTGATACCATGATGGAATTCTTCGATTAAAGATGTCTTCAACTCACTCCAATTTTTGCAAGATGATGATCGCAAAAATAGTTTCGCAGTTCCTTTAAGCAGCCTTCTTGAATAAGTAAAGCACTGCTGATCATTCCATCTGTGAAGTTGTCTGGCTTCTTCGAAACTTCTCACCCACTGTTTTATTGAATAATTATCGTCACCGGTGAATAAAGGCAATGACTCCTCAATGTCTCTAAATGTCAACTGCACACCGGATTCCACACTAGCAGATTGTAGAGCCGCAAGTTTTCTTTTTAATTCCAAAATTTTTTCTTGTTTTTTTATCACTTCATTAAGTTTGTCTATTGTCCGTTGTAAGTTATTTGTTGAGGGTTCCTGCAAACTCTCGCCTAATTGTATCAATCCTGAAGGTCCGGAGGCTACTTGAGATTCACCCGAAATTTCGTTTAAGTTTGGCTGTAAAATAGGCGTGGCCAATGTTGAATTCGACTCGTCGCTAATACTCTCGTCACCGTTAAGGGATGCTAAAATGTTGTCAGGAAAATGCTCCACGAGCTCGAAATTTGTCATGTTTTTGATTTCATCTTCGAGCCGTAATTTTAAAACGGCTTTCACACCAGATGTACTCAGTCCAATCGCTTTCAGTTTTTCTTTAAGCACTGGGACCGTTGCATTTTGGACGAACTTCTCAGCACGTGCTCTGGCCATAATTAATATACCTAATTCTTAAAATTTCACAAAATTCCATAAAATGTTTTACAGTTCTAGCCGTAAAAAAGCACTTTCAATTTACTAAGTTACCAATTTCCAAACGATGTTCATAATAATTGTAGATTTTTCCTGGTCCAAAACTAAAGCACAAGACAATTCACACCGCGAGCAGTACATAAGAAAATTATAACATTTGCGGTGTGAATTTCGATATTCCGTAAAATTTCATAATTATTGTGCTATACTTTTGCACGGCTTAAAAAATACTTTTTGTTAAAATCCCACTTCTGAAGTTGTAAAGTCAATTTTTCTTAACGGGAGAGAGCAAAAAACAGTACGTCTCGTCACAAGCACTTTATTCAGCAGAAGAAGTATAAAATCGTTCGTTTCACAAGTAGAAGTCTGTTGACCGCTATCCGAACAGAATAGTACACCATATAAATGTACATGTATTGAATGCACATCAGTGCGTTAGTTGCTTCGAGTCATCAGACTTGCACTTTTACAGCAATAGAAATACTTCGCATACGACAACTATATACTAACGACCACGCATACGTATGTACGGTGAAGTGTAACTTCAGTTCAGGGCAAGCCAACCTTTTAGTAAATTTTCCGACAACTTTTGACTAAATGTTATTTTTCTTTTGGGTAAAATTATATCGACTACAAGAGAGAGATCGATACCCGTTGTCCCTCCGAGGTCTTTCACTCCAAAATATAACGACTTTTCTGCTGACAGCATCAGTAAAGTTCTGACATTGCTATTGGGAGAGCTCATAGCTCGAATATCGTTGCTCGGCTTCTGAGGTCTTAAAGCTGAGATAAAAGACTGGATGGAATTTTTTCGTATCGAGATGCTTTTGTAAAAGAACTGCGCCGAGCCCTATCCTGCTAGCGTCAGTATGCAGTTCGGTCTCTAGCTGAGCGTTGCACAACTTAAGTACAGACTTTGAAGATTAGGTTTCTTTTAGGGCGGCAAAGGCCTCCTTCTCCTTTTGGTAAAATTTAAATGGGATGGCCTTTTTTATTAGGTCGGTCAAAGGCTTCGCAATTGTCGAGTACTCCGGAATAAACTTGCGGAAGAATCCAGTGAGACCGAGGAATCTCTGAACATCTTTCACATTGCGTGGATTAGGGAAATTTCGGACGGCGATAGTCTTTTCCGTTGAGGGTCTTATACTGCCTTGCTCTACAATATGTCCGAGGAATTAAACGCTCCGTTTTAGAAATTTGCACTTACACCATTTCAATAGCAGGCCATGCTTCGCAGCAACTCTTAGAGTCTTTTTTTAATTTTTCAATATTCTCAGCTTCGTTTATGGCGGGAATAATAATATCGTCCATGTACAGCAATAACGGTTTTTCCAGGATAAGCGGTCGAAATATCGTATTGATGAATCTCTGGAAGACTGCTGGGGAATTACACAGCCCGAATGGAACCCTGTTAAACTCAAACTGGCCATCATACGTCAGAAAGGCGGTGAATTTCTTAGTAGTCTCTTCAATATCTACGTGGAAAAATCCGTTGCGTAAATCCAACGTCGTAAAAATAAGTGCCGAATGAAGATCTTCTAGGATATCTTCCCTGACTGGTAACAGATATCTGTTTTTCACAACGTCTCGATTTAATTTTCTGTAATCAATACAGAGCCTGCACGTCCCATCCTTCTTCCTGGCAGGAACGACAGGACTAGCAAAGTCTGAGTGACTCGGCCTAATGATGCCATCCTGGAGCCACTTCTCTATTTGCTCGCTCACTTCCACTTTCTCCTGCGGCGCTAGTCTTCGTGGCTTGAAATAAATTGGCTTTGTCCCATCCTCTAAATGAATTGCCATTTTGATACACGAACTTTCTGGCTTCTTTGGGGAGTAATCCGAGATCAACTCACATATTTTCTGTCTGCATACGGGTGTGTCTATTTCATGTAAGCTATCGTAATCATATTCCTCCACCAGCTGTACAAGGTCTATTCTTCACGGGAAATCAGTGTCGGGCTCTTGCGTTTTTACTTTAGTCAGGGTCATTTTTCCGTCTTCGACTCGCAAACTTGCTAACTTAATGATATCTAGCCCGATTAGAACATCGCTCGTAATCCAATTATCGGGGACGACGTGACAACATGCGCTGTAGTTGTCGCCATTTATTACCAAACTCGTCTGGATTGAGCCCAGCGTTCGCTTTAAATTCTGTCCAAAGCCGGTAAGTATTATGCTTGGGCCTTTTGTTTCTTACTAGAGTTACTCCGCTCCCGGTATCAACTAAAGCTTTATATTCACCCTGACCAAGCTTAACCATAACGCTCAAATCAGGTACCGAGATCACGTTAACTGGCTTTTTTTTCACCTTCGTTCCACCTGCCGGCGCTAGGCCTCGGTGCCCTCGGCTGAGGACATTGTGCTGATAAATGCCCATATTTGCCACAATTGAAACATCGAGCGCCTTTACTTTTATCGGGACAACTAGCGGTCAAATGAGATCTAGACCCACAATTGTAGCAACGCTTCAAGTTTTGGTGGCCCTTCGTTATAGGATTTCTTCTATCCTGATTTCGCTTATAGGAGGAGCCTGATTTTTGGTGAGCTTTCATCATTTCATATGATTTTATTTTTGACCTTAATTCTTCTAGTTTTCTCGCCCATATAATACCGTTTTATTTTGCACGTCGTCGTCGATTCCAGCAATAATGTACGCTATAAGGGATTCATCGTCTATTACACCACGGCTGGCGATTTGCTTCATTGCGTACAGGTATTCGAGGAATGTTTCGGTATTTGTTTTCTTTCGGCTTTCCAAAGACCGATGAATGCTCAAACTATTCGGAGCCTCCTTGAATTCCTTTTCTAATGTTGCCTCTAGCAGGTTCCAGCTATGTACCCCCGAGGCGGATTCAACTGCGAGTTTTGCTGCCCCACGCAATAACCTTCTTGCATAAAGGTATTTTGGAATATCATTCCACTGGAAAACCGTAGCAATACCTTTAAAATCCTTAAGCCATGCATTGACACCTTTGCCCGACTCCCCATTAAATGTTTCAAGTAATTCTTCTACATCCCTAAACGCGAAGTTACTTCCTTGCATTTGCCCTGGCTCTGTCATTACTGAAGTATCCCTTGTTTCCTTTTTGTTATCACTATTCGTATTACCGAATTCGGTACTCGCGTCTTCAAAATCGTTTTCTTCCCCTTCGGCCCGTACGACCCCTAATAACCTTTCGATTAAGTCCTGTTTTTTACGATAACTTATCGGAAGGCCACGCTCACGCAAAATTTCTTGCAACGCGTTAACAGTGAATTTCTCGTACTCTTCCATACAAAACATTAATCACAAAGACCGAAGTCAATTTTGTCTGTTTAAAGTTCAACTGCCTCACTTTATTTCAAAAGGTTCAAAAGTTCAAAATTTTCAGGAGTTCACCTATCTTATTGCATTGAATCTTCTCTTTGACAAAATCTGATTGTTTCACTTCAATGAATGATACAAAAAAACCGTTTAATAGTTAGCTAATCGTATCGTTATGGAAACTCATGAACTCTGTCCCGCACTAGTATTTAAAATTTGGTAAATTATATTCTCATATCGCTCGTTTATGGTACCGTTGTTTCAATGCTTTGAAAATTTTTTGAAATCCGTTTAGATTGTCCACAGCTACCTTTATAGCCATGATTTCCGCCTGAAACACGCTGCAGTAAATGAGACATCGAGGTCCAAATGTTCCGAGAAGATGCCTCCACCAACTTTGCCTTCCATTTTGGAGCCGTCGGTGGCCTTCCGTACCCTTCCCTGGACGTTAGGTTTCCAGGTAAGTTTTCTGTCTAGGACTAGACATAGATACTTAACCTGATTACCCAGTTTCAGCCTAACCCCGTTTAGTGTAGGGCAGTTGATAGGAGGTGTTTTATGCCTCCGAGAGTAGAGTATTAACTCTGTTTTGTTCGAGTTTATACCCAGACCACACCCATTACTCCATGATAAAATCTTGGAGAGGACGTATTGTATCACTACAGCCAGTGTGTTGGGGTGTTTACCTAAACATATCAGGGCAATATCATCGGCGTCTGTTAGTAACTCATTCAGAATTAAGTTCCATAAGAGTGGTGAAAGGATTCTTCCCTGAGGGGTACCACTGGTTACCACTCTTTGGATAATGGATCCTCCCAAGCTTGAGAAAATGACCCTGCTTTTTAGCATGAGGTCATCAAGTTCAATGAGAGGATCGTCAATTTCAAGCCTCCTCAAGGATGCCATTATCGCCTCTGACCTGATATTGTTGAAGGCTGATATCAAGGAAGGCTGTAAGTGAGTATTCTTTTTGTAGTAGCGAAAGCTCTATGATTGTGGTGCATTGAGAAGAGACCTAAACAAAGGCCGGTAAAATTTGGCTGAAGGCTCGGTGCGGACTGACAAGATAGGTATGGAAAGGGTCGATGGTGTACTACCGGATCACCGTTGACGGTCGGTCAGGATAATGTGGCTGGTTCTTCGTTCCGCTCGTCAGGACTAAGATTCCTCCGGACATACTCCTTATGAGAGAGCAGCCATTGAAATCAGAGCCTGACCTCCGTAGTGGTCTCATCGGGACAAGCACGTTGTCCTAATGAGAGACACGTGAGACCCGATGATCCTTCCACGAGAAGCCAGATGCCTCCCCCCCACGATCAGGTCAAAGCTCGTGATTCCTGCCGTGCAGACTGGACCTTGGTGTGGGTGCGTACCTTATTTCTTCAGCTTACATCACGCCGGCACTATGGTTCTAAGACTCAGTACTCGTGGACGTCTATCATCACTAGAAGAGGACACACACACTCCAGTATGGCTATCCTCACTAACTATCCCTGACTGTGTTGCCACGCTTCCGGGCCGGATCCTTGCTGGACTGGTTCCCATCAAGTTTCCTTGAATGTCTTCGAGCTGAAAGACTGGCCTGATGATTGGGACAGCACAAAAATTTTCTTGTCGATGGGTGTTGAAACTGAAGTCGGTGTAGGCTGTAGTGTGAGGCGAAAACACAAACTTCACGCCGGTAGAGATGCTGAGGGCTCTGGGCTATGCAGACTGAACAATTGTTCAAAGATATACGGGTTGGTCCATGGAACCACTGACAGGGCTGACCTGACTTGAGCGGTAAAACAAATTGAAGACTTGGGCGGGCGTCAGAATGAGACACAAACACAAATGTTATGTCGGTAGAGTTGCGGAGGGCTCGGAGGTTACCATTCAACATAGAGTGCGATTCATAGACAACGTCGGTCGCACAATGCGAGAGTTAAAGTGTTGTTGGTTAATGGTGCGAGTTGAAGCCTGATGGGGCTATAAGTAAGGCGTAAACACAACTTTACACCGGTAAAGAGAGGCTGAGAGAACGGAGCATGGTATACTATAAGGGTTGATATGGGAGGACAGACGTTGAGCAACCTGATCCCACATGCTGGCCAGCCTGACCTCGCGACACGCTTCCTCATAACCTGGACCAGGATCGCGATTCCTGCCGTGCAAACCGGACCTTGGTATGTGTATGCACCTTCCTCCTTCAGTTTATGTCACGCCGATACTATGTCTAAATTTTTCCGGGCCTGTTCGCGGATCAAATTGAGTTTGTCGGAAGTATCTACGTCTATTGTTTCACTCGCAGCCTGTAGCCGTCTCAGTAGCGCGTATGCAGAACCATGCTCGACCATTTGCTGGCCAAACAAAACCTTATAAGGCGAGAAGCCAATAGCCTGGTGAACTGAACTCCGGAGAGACCTCGCTATACAACTCAACTTATCATCCCATCTGTCATGCTCGTCCTTAACATAAGCTCTGATCGCAGGTAGGACGGATCTGTTTACCCTTTCGGAAGCGTTTGCTTGCGGTCAGTGCACTGCGGTACGAAGGTGTTGAATGCCATATCGTTCCAAGAGGTTACCGAACTGGGCTGACCGAAACTGAGGACCATTGTCTGTTACTATATTCGCCTGGACACCCAACTTGTGGAAGATTTCTTCCTCAGCGAAGCTGCAAATTAGTGTGCTACTCGCCTTTCGCAGTGGGAGTAGCAGAGTGTAGTGTACTTCGAGAAATGGTCCAATGCAATCAGGATGCACACATGGCCTCGTTTCGTGCGAGGATACGGCCGTAATAGGTCCATGTACACTCGCTGCCATGGTCTTTCCGTCGTCGCTTGAGCTCCCATTGGTGGTCGTAAGATGGAATTTGGGGCTTTCGTCTCCTTGCAGGTGTCGCAGGCTAATGCATATGCTCGTACATCAGCGGTCATCTTGGGCCAATACAGGTGTCGTCGTATTCGCTCTAAGGTCTTGCCTATGCCTCCCTGCGAAGATTGGGGCGGATCATGCGCTCTCGCAATGACCTCTGGTACCAAGCCCCGTGGAATCCAAAGCTTCCAGGCTTCTTCTTCCTGAACTGGATCACCAGTTCTGGGCTGTGTCCGAACGTATACGTAGCCGTGCACAAAGTTAAGTCTGGCAGGGATGACTTGTTCTTCTCGACTCGGTCCCGAAGGTCCTGATATTCTTGAGAGTCAAAGTCTGGCGCATCCAAGTCAACTTGCGGGCCTTGTTCACGTACTGTTGGTAGTTCAACGGCGGCTAGTTCTTCACAGTATACACGGGATAACGCGTCAGGTACCACGTTCAGTCTGCCCTTACGGTGTTCTATGGTGAAGTCGAAGTCTTGAAGCTTCAGACTCCACCGGGCCAGGCGTCCATTGAGGTCCTTTTGGGACATCAGCCATTGCAGGCTCGCATGGTCCGTTACCACCTTGAATGGCATAAGTTCGACGTATGCCCTGAATTTTTCTATACTGATCATTGCTGCCAAACATTCCAATTCCGTAATTGTATAGTTGCGTTGGGCCGAATTTGATTTCTGGGATACATATGCAAGTTGTCGTTCATTTCCCTCGTCGTCCAACTGGATAAAGACTCCGCCCACACCCTGCTTACTCGCATCGCACTGGATGATGAAGTGCTTGGTGAAGTCAGGACTCACCAACACTGGAGAGGTAGTTAGCTGCTTTTTGAGCAGCTCAAATGCGGACTTGGCTTCGCTGGTCCAGACAAATTTGCTGGACTTCTTCAGCGTATCCGTAATGGATGCGGACAGGTCGGCGTAGTTCGGGATGAACTTCCTGTACCAGCCTGCTGTTGTAACCCGTAATGCCGCCGTGCTTTCGCCGCGCGAGAAGAGCGACACCGGGGGAAGCTGGGATATGTTTTTAATAATTAAAAAACGAATCAATCGTATAATTTGTTAAAATCTTTTATTGTACACTTTTTAATTTATCTTATAAATCGGGATCACACCGTGTAGTTTAGACAAATAAAACACATGAACTTTGTAATTTATCTTATAAATCGGGATCACACCTTGTAGTTTAGACAAATAAAACACATGACTTTTCAAACTTAAACGCTTTTTAAACAAACTTAAACGCTTTTTAAACAAACTTAAACGCGAACACGACGTTACTTCCACGACGGAATATCCCAGACTTCGACGAGCTTAGCGTCGAAATCTTATTTTATTAAATTTTACATAACGCTGTACTGTCAGCGAAAATATCCCACTTACTTCGTTAATTCAGTGCTATTTACCCTCAAGCTGACCAATCAGACAATTCTTGTTATGTATAAAGAATTGCAGCACAAAAAGAATAAAAGATAAGACATGTGTCTGAACGTAGAATAAAATGAATAAAAGATAAGACATGTGCCTTATGAAATCTGATGCTCGCACTTCAGAAAATGTGCGATAAGAGCATTTGAGTTAATTTAAAATGAAATTATTGTTTAGACATTGGAAATTTATGAGGGTCAGCAAGTTAAATGTTTGGTCGTAAGTGACAATTTATGAAGGTAAGTAACGTGAGCAAATGCACATGCGTGGGAATTTAAATAGTTGCATGTGTCCGTTTAGGATCTGCACTTTGTGTGGTAAGTAATATGAGTCGGCGCATGTGCAATCTATTATGGGGTAAGTATTACAGAAATTAAATGTAGTGATTTTGGGATCACAACATCCCTTCCCCCTTATTTAAAGAAAATTCATCTCCTTGAAGAGGTGGGGATTTTCTTTCAAACCAAATGACAAGATGTGTCTTTAGCTTGGGGCTATATACGTATGTATAGAAATTTATCATATAGTGGGTTTTCCTTGTTTTAATTAAGTAATTTTTTTTTTGTGTGTCGTTTTACGCAGTTTCCTTAAGTTTGTTTGTACAAGTTTGATTTAACAATTTTAATAAGTATATGTGTTAATATTACTTTTTACTTAAGGTATATTATTATATTCAAAGGCTATACTTTACATGGTATTTTACCTTTTTTTTTTTTTATTTATATATATATATATTTATTTACTTATAAAATTATATTTTTATTTTTATTTTATATTATATTATAAAATTATTATATTATATTATATTATAAAATTATTATTCTTATTTTTCTAAGTAATTTGGTAATTTTATTTATTCAAAAAAAATTCTTAATTAGAAGTAGCATGATTATCTGCATACATATAAAATGGAAATGCTAAAAAATTTATATATAATTTTTTTTTGTTTATTGTTTTTTTTTTGTGTACCTACAATGCAATTATTTGAAAATTATAAATTCTGAATATATCGAATTTTAACGTATATTTAAATATACAATTATGTTTGATATATATAATTTGGTTGTACCAGGGGTACATTACATTATACTTTTATATAGTAGTGTACATATAATTTATATTTAATTTATTATGCTCGTGTTAATTGAATTTGGTGTTCTTGGTCGGGTTCATCTGAGTCAACAATATCTTTATTAGATTTAGTTTTATTTTGACTATAGCAAAATATCCATTTGGGATATGTAATATAAAATATTATTAACAGGATTAAAAAAAACAAGAAATAACCGAGAGTGTAATGATGCACGGTATGCGAATCAATGGGTTCGAGGAATTCTTCTTCTTTTTCCTTCATGCTCGTTATCCGTTCAGATAATTTCGTGAGTTCGTTTGGCATAGAATATTTGATCAAACCGACCTTACTAATGGTATGGAGCTTGAAATTCGTAGTATTGTTAAAAAAAACTTTCAACATTTAAGGTTGGTACTAGGAAAGATTTTAATTCAGTTACATTCGCGTTATATGCTCTTACGGTTAAGTATTTTGTTTTTAAATAACAATTCTCCCTAATTTCCATTATTCCTGTTCCGCTCAAAATTAGTGGAGTAATAATTTGTTTACATATAACGTCGGCTGTTAGATTTATTCTAGTTGAGTACAGCCATTTATTAGTTTGAGACAATTGTATCCAAAAGGTAGTTTGATTTGAAGTTCGAAGATCACATGTTTGTAATTTTGAATAATCTCGTTTCAGAAGGTTAACCTCGCATATTGAATTATCTTCATTTACATTAAAAATAGGGTGATTTAATTGGCACAGGTAGTGATCATCTTCATTGATTCTACAATGTTCCATCTCCTTGGCATTCATGCTATAAAAATGTTCTCTTTCATAATCGATCACTAAGAATTCAGTGCTAGGCTGGATGAAAGCGAATTCGTTATTGTAAATTGTAGGTAAAGAATGCGTTTTGAACAGTTGGTATTCTTCCTTATAAGGAAGGGGAATTTTAAATTCGAATAAGATTTTACCATTATACACTGTCGAGCTCATTCTTCCAGTGCGGTAAATGGATAGAAGGTTGGCTTCTTTTAACGTAGTGGGAAGCCTAAGATCAGTGGAGATTTCCTTACGAATGATTGTAAGTATAGAATCTATTTGATTAGGCGTAATGGTTGAAGGATGGGGTTTCCCATGTTTGGCATCCGTTACCAGGTCAACTAACGTATTAATTATGTTCTGATATCTCAATATCAGTAGGGTATTAAGGGTAGTCACTGATTCCATTTCAGTAACTATTCGGTTAGCATAAGTTGCATTATACAAATCATCCATGAGACCTCTAAGATTTCTGTATTTATTGTTCAGAGTCACAAATTGCATCTGAATTTGGGTTAAGGATTTATTAAATATGTTCGCCGTAGTCTCTAAGATCATCGTCTGTTCTTTTATTAATGACTTTAAATGTAATTCATTTCTTTGCAATTTCTCTATTTGTTTGTCATAATACTTGGCATCTTCATCGTTTAAAGTGCCGAATAGTGGTTTACTAATTATACCAACAATTCCCAGCACAGATCGTTTCGTTCTTGATTTCGATTCCAAAAGGATGAGATTTAATTCGATATCATGTATTAAATGGTTCATTTCTATAATGGTGTGGTTACAAATTTGCAAAAATGCGGGTTCGTTAAGAAGTACTCCGCATAACTGGTTTATTTCAGTATTGTGCTTCTTTAGATAAATAATCCCGAGATTTATGCTCGCCAGATCGTAATATACTACGATCTTCCAATCACTAGAATAGAACTCTACCAATCCCAAGTTTTCGAAGTATATTCCAGCATTGCGAATTGGCGTTATTTTTACTCCGTCAGGTTGAGCTGCGGTGATTGTTACGAGAATGATTAATGTCCAAAACATATCTGAAAAGATAGCAGCATTATGTATTTGCTACGGTAAGGAGTGGTGAGCAAAGTATTTTAGGGAAAAGTTTTAGCACACTAGCAAGAAATTTTAAGCAAAAGCGACAGTATTGTTTACTTTCATGTTAGAATGATTAAGTTTATCCACCCATAATATTCATAAAATTGTTAATTACGTTTTTTAACATAGGTACTTAAGATATCGTCAGTTAAAAGAGGTATTTACTTTTATTATTCGTGACAATTTTTACCATTTCAGTAAGAATTCGGTACCTTACCTTTGTATTGTTAGAACCGATGTCAAGTTCTTTTACAATACTCAACAGGTTAAGAAAATTTTGAGAGATTAGAAAAGAAGCGCTGATTAGGATCTGGTTTAGATCATTATTCGAGTCGGAAATTATCCGTCAGCGTAATTTGATCGTCTTCGACGTTACAACCCAATTTATTTAAATGTTGTATTTATTTTTCAGCTTAAGAAGAAGAGTAAAATTGTTGTGGGAGACATAACTCCTCGAGCGTTGACTAGATTAAAAAGGGTGATATATTGTTATTCAATGAAGGGTTTTATATTATTGTTATGAACGATTTTTGTTTTATTTCCTATTTTTATTTTGGTAGTTTCTTTAGAAATCAGCTGGATGACCTCATAGGGTCCTTCCCAAAGAGAAGAGAATTTATCTTTTCGTACGTGCCTTTTTAAAAGAACCTTTTCCCTTAGGTTTAGTTGTTTCTCTCTTTTATTCTCATCATAATAAACCTTAGATTTTTGTTTATGTCGAATTATATTTTCCTTTGCCAATTGATAGCTGTGTTGTAAACGGGCTTTGAGCTCGTTAGCATAGTTATCGTAGTTATAGATTGTTTGTGGAGATTGTTTTAAGGAAGAAGGTATTTTCGGTGTGTAACCATAGAGAAGTTCATAAGGACAATAATTCGTACTGCTGTGGGGAGTAGTATTATATACAAACATTGCATATGGGATCCACTCGTCCCATGTTTGAGAGTCCTTGTTGACGTAGTGTCGAAGATATTCCGCTAGAGTGCGGTGACTTCTCTCTAAAGCTCCGTTTGTTTGGGGGTGATAAGGTGTCGTTTGTATTTTCTTTATTTTCAGAAGCTTACATACTTCTGTAAACATGACACTTAGGAAATTAGTACCCTGATCTGTGAGTAGCGATTCGGGAATACCGTGTCTACACACGATATTTTTGAAGAATTCTTCCGCCACAGTGTGAGCCTCAGCATTAGGTATAGGGACAGCTTCCGAGAATTTAGTCAAGTCATCTTGGAAAGTGAGAAGATATTTATGTCCTCTATAGCTAACTGGAAGTGGACCCACAATATCTAGAGCAACCTTTTCAAAGGGTTGAGAACTTGTAGTGGTTATTTTCATAGGTATGTGGTTGAGTCGACTTAGTTTATTCTTTTGACACGACTCACATTTTCGAACAAAATTTTTTATATCTTTCAGCATGTTAGGCCAATAATAAGACATTTTTATACGTTTGACGGTTCTACTGAATCCTCGGTGCCCACCTAGTGGCGAATTATGGTATTCCTTAATGAGTTGCTGAATATCATCAGGATCAGTTAAGTGCATCCTTGAATTTCGATGAAGAAATATCGTAGTTTCAGGTTTTAATTTTAATTCATTTAAAATATTTTTGAATTCTAATAATACTTGATTGTCACAAATAGGCATTGATATATGGCAATCTGTGATTTGTTCTTTTTCACATAAATTCAGAAATTGTCGTAGCGAAGTTTTCATACTTTCCCTATCTTTCTTAGATCTTATAGAAATAGGTATCTTAGCTATATAGTAAAATTCGTTATTTAATTCAATTGAAAATTTATTGTTCATTTCTATATCATTATAGTTAGGAAGAATCTCTCTTAATTTGAGTTCTTCATGTGTTTCCGTTAAAGGAAACAAAAAGTATTTTTGTTTAAGTGTTTGTGTTAGAATGGATTCATTACTTTCTATTACTTTAGTTGCCTTAGTACTTATTTCTGTACTTTTATCAATGGTGTTATTGTTTTCAGTTTTTTGACTGGCTGATATTTCAGGTTTTTTAGTTTGGCTTCGAGTCAGAACTTGTATATTTTTCTCATTAGGCTCCTGGGTTTTTATCCTACTTAACGCATCGGCATTAGCGTTATATTTACCGGGTTTATATTTTATAGTGTAGTCGTATTCTTCTAATAATATTCTCCATCGCATCAATCTTGAGGATGGTTCTTTCAAATTTATTAGCCATTGCAGAGGCTTATGATCAGTGACTATTGTAAAAAATTTTCCATAAACGTAAGGGCGAAACTGTTTAACTGCATAAACTATGGCTAGTAGTTCTTTCTCCGTAGTTGAATACCTCGTCTCGGCCGGATTAAGAGTTCGACTAGCGTAGCAAATTGGGCGATCATTACCTATCTCGCCTTGAGACAATACGGCTCCTAAGGCCAGATCACTTGCATCTGTGGTAATGATAAATTCTTTATTAAAATCGGGGTATGCTAACACAGGTGCTTGGATAAGTCGTTCCTTTAACGAGACAAATGCTTCTTCGCAAAAAGCATCCCATTTAAATTGTTCATTTTTCTTAAGCAGTTTCGTTAAAGGTTTGGCAATTTTAGAGAAGTCAGATATGAAACGTCTGTAAATCCGAGAAAAGCTTTTACATCCTTTTCCTTTTTTGGTTTAGGATAAGTTTTTACAACATTTATTTTCGAAATATCTGGTTTCAAACCATCTTCAGAAATGATATGACCGAAGTATGCAAGTTCCCTTTTAAAAAAATGACACTTGTCGGGTTGGAGCTTGAGATTATGTTTCCTCAATTTATCTAGAACATGTACCAGCTTATTATTGTGATCCTTTAGATCATAGCCGTATATTACAATATCGTCTATATAGATGAAACATTCCACCCCTTGTATACCGATAAGGGCATTGTTCATGAGCCTTTGGAACGTTGCGGGTGCGTTTTTCAATCCAAATGGCATTCTGTTGTACTCATAATGACCAAAGGGAGTACTAAAAGCAGTTTTCTCTCGGTCGGGCTCGTCCACTAATATTTGGTGAAACCCTTTCGCCTTACTACTTACCCTTTCGAGAGTACTAAAATATTTGGAACTCCCTAGTTGATCTAATATATCAATTATATTTGGAAGGGGGTATGCATCTCCTACAGTAATGTCGTTAAGCTTTCGAAAATCAATCACAACTCTCCACTGTTTATTGCCATGACTATCAGCTTTCTTTGGAACTAATATTAACGGAGAGTTCCACGGACTTTTACTATGCCTAATAATATCTGCCTCTAGCATTTCATTAACTTGACGGTGTATCTCCTTTTTAATGAGATTCGGGTAACCTATATGGCTTTACATATACAGGCGCTTTATCAGCCTGCGTTTGGATTCTATGGGTTCCTACTGTTGTATAAGACAACACGTCTCCTTCTAGAAAAAAGAGATCATTATATTCCCCACAAATATTAAGTATTGAGGTCTTTTCCTCATCATTACAATGATCGAGTTTTAAGGAAGACTGTAGTGTCTTTAGTCGACTTTCTACTGGGTCTTCTTCTCGATGATAATTCAGTACATCATAATTATCTAATTCATCATATTCAAAATCCAGTTTTCGAGCATCTAATTCCACTTCATACTCATTACTATTCAAGAGCATTATTTGTAATTTTTTGTTTTCGGGTTTGGCTATTGTAGCTGCCAGATATACTCCGGGTATCACTTCTTTCTTTTTTATAACCAATTCTTTGTTAATATTGCAACTTATCTCTGCTAAAGTTTTGCACCGTGGTGCTATAATGATTGTATCATTGGTAGCCGAAGCTACATCTCTTTCGCAGTTTACCCGTCTTTCTCCGTTCAGATTTGATTCAGTTCTTTCGATTACCTTTTTTGAAATTGATTTTGATTCTGCACAGTAAGGAATCGGTCTTGAAGCTCTATTGTCTTCCCGTTCCCCTGTCAAAATTATTTCAGGCTCGCTTAACTTCATCTCTAAACAGTCTTTGTCATAACTGATATTACAACGATATTTTCTCAAGAAATCGCTGCCTATAATACCGTCATAATCAAAGTTCGAACAAGTGTCGTCCAATACCAAGAAAGAGTGTTTAATATCAAATTGATATTCATCGTTGGATAATAATATTTCTCCTCTAATAGATCCCAACACCGGGATTGATTTTCCAGATAATGTTACTAGATTAGACTCTTCTGGTTTAACTAAATTTTTAATCTTGTTGCAGTTATTTTCATGTTTAATCAGACTGACTTCTGCACCGGTATCTATCAATAACCTCTTAAATCCCGTTTTAGATGGCTTAAATGCTACGTTGGCCACAAGTCCCGATTTTGTGTTTTCTAGTGATACTTCGATAATTAACTTTGTATTAAAGGGTTTTAGTGTTAATGAACGTCGGCTCTGACTTTGATTCGAGCAGGTGAGCCGACTGCTTCCTCTCGAATCCTTTCGTTTCCCATTTGTTCGGGTTTCGTTTGCTTTTGTTTAATCATATATTGATTTAATTTAGGCCCTCTATTATTTATATGAGTAGTTTCTCGTGAGGTCCGGGGTAATTCCCGATTCGTAGTATTAGGCACTTCTCGCCTATAATGATTCCTCGAATTTTGGTATCCCATTTGTCTAGGATTAAAAGGTTGGGGCGCACTAAAGTCTTGTTGACCGTACCAATTTCTAGAATTATGAGCCGGAGCATTGGGGTAATCTGTCCTCCTGACATGTTGGATTTCCCTTTTTATAGTATTTTTATTAGGATTCAGATAACAGAAGTTTTGAGTATGACCTCGTTTTCCACAAATAGAACAAGAGAGATTCTGGCTATGACTGGGTCTATAAAGCGTAGTTGTATTTCGGTTATCATTTTCAGAACGCATTTCATGTTCAGCCGCATATGAAATGGCCTTTTCCAAATCACCTTCATGGTGTGCTTTCACAAGTAATTTCAGGCTAGGATTTCGCAATCCGTCTTCAAAAATTTGAACTGCTAATTTAGCATTCTCATTCACCAGGTACGTTCTAGCTCCAGTGTCTGTTACTTCGGAATACGTACTTGAATTAAGGGTATTTAGTAATCGTAGTAGTCTATTTCCGAACTCTTTTACATCTTCCTTAAAATGTTGTTTGGCTTTAATAAGTTCATTTTGAGCTATGGCCCCACTTTTCTCTTGTCTGAATTTAGTCCTTAGGCCTGCCACTAAGGAGTCCCAAGTATCGTACGAGTCGTACTGAGTTAATTGGAAAGCTAGACCTTCAAGTTTGGTCTTTACTATTTCCAGAAAAAATTTTTTATCAGCTTCAGATTTTGCTGACGAAAAAAGTATCTTCCCACAAGCTATAAATTTATCCAGTTCTTCTGGATTTCCGCTGCAAGTGGGTACCAAGAAATGAATGTCAGATAAACTGACAGGGGTAGCCGCGTCGTCTGGCATTTTGTTGTGATAAGGGAGCTCTTCAAATCCCGACGTTAAAATGGCTCTTTCCCGAGTTCTACCCCGAGTAAGGATTCGGCTTCTAGAAAATGCGGTGATAGGCCGCTTAATAGCAGGAAGCTTACTTCTTCCCGTGTTGTAAGCTTTGGGGAGTCCGTTATTACGTGAAAATAATTTTTATAAGGTTAGCGCTAGAAAGGACGCTTGACCTTGTTTAAAAGAATCGTGTCCTCCTTTCTTTTCAAGGGTAGCAAGCGTGCTAGATTCTCGCGAAGATAAAAAAACAGTAAACAAAAGAAAATTCGCTGGGTTCAGCTCCTTAAATTTTTTTTTTTTTATTTTTTGTAAAACGTGGAAAAAAGATTGAATAAGGTTTCACATCAAACTAACTTCACGATAAGGAGAAAAAAAATGTTTGCACTTCTACAAAATATCGATCCCTCGCATCGATCGATAAATCCAGTCCAAAGCAAAACAAAATTTAAAATGCAAGTAGAAAAACAAAACAAAGACTGAGCGATAAGTCCCATGCCATCCAAAATCACCAACATTCAATTGTAACACTTTTACAGAGAAATTATTGTCTAATTTAAACTTTCATAACTAAAAATTCTAATTCTTTAATTTATTTACTTGAAGCAATTTAATACAATAACCGGTAAAAAAAATTTATTTTGTATTTTATATATATTTTTTTTATATTGAAAATTTTATTTTGCTTACTTGTAAGTATCTAAAAAGAAGTTTCGTCTAAGATGATGCCTGCGTCGGTCTTCCGGGCCGACGTCTTCTTGTAGTTTTCAAGATGAGTAGTTATAGTTGCCAAGATATAATCCTTTTAATTGTTTGCAGGGGTCGGGACCGTCCGTCCACCGACCTTTAGTTCAAATATTTTCTTATATTTTTGTTTTTTTTTTGTGGGGTTTTATCTCCCTCTTTTTTTTTTTTTTTTTTTTTTTTTTTTTTTTTTTTTTTTTTTTTTTACACTGTTTAGCTTTTTGGGGAAGCTAGTAAACCTCTCACCGTTAACGCAATTAATAATTATTTTTTTTTTAACCGTTTCGTTTCGAATTATTTTTTGACGGATCCCACCGCTGCCACCAATGTTGTAACCCGTAATGCCGCCGTGCTTTCGCCGCGCGAGAAGAGCGACACCGGGGGAAGCTGGGATATGTTTTTAATAATTAAAAAACGAATCAATCGTATAATTTGTTAAAATCTTTTATTGTACACTTTTTAATTTATCTTATAAATCGGGATCACACCGTGTAGTTTAGACAAATAAAACACATGAATTTTCAAACTTAAACGCTTTTTAAACAAACTTAAACGCGAACACGACGTTACTTCCACGACGGAATATCCCAGACTTCGACGAGCTTAGCGTCGAAATCTTATTTTATTAAATTTTACATAACGCTGTACTGTCAGCGAAAATATCCCACTTACTTCGTTAATTCAGTGCTATTTACCCTCAAGCTGACCAATCAGACAATTCTTGTTATGTATAAAGAATTGCAGCACAAAAAGAATAAAAGATAAGACATGTGTCTGAACGTAGAATAAAATGAATAAAAGATAAGACATGTGCCTTATGAAATCTGATGCTCGCACTTCAGAAAATGTGCGATAAGAGCATTTGAGTTAATTTAAAATGAAATTATTGTTTAGACATTGGAAATTTATGAGGGTCAGCAAGTTAAATGTTTGGTCGTAAGTGACAATTTATGAAGGTAAGTAACGTGAGCAAATGCACATGCGTGGGAATTTAAATAGTTGCATGTGTCCGTTTAGGATCTGCACTTTGTGTGGTAAGTAATATGAGTCGGCGCATGTGCAATCTATTATGGGGTAAGTATTACAGAAATTAAATGTAGTGATTTTGGGATCACAACACTGCCATGCCCAAAAATCGGATCACTTGATGAACGGAATTAGGGGCAGGGTATTCGACGATGGCTGCGACCTTCTCGGGGTCCGTCTTGATCCCTCCATGACCGATTATGTACCCTTAGTACCTTCCAGCCTTCCTCAAACATTCCGCCACCTTAGCGAGGAGCGATAGGTGGGAGTCGAAGTCCTCCGTCAGTACCAACAGGTCGTCGAGATACACCAACACCTGGTCTCGAAGATCGTAGGGTATGACCTTGTCCATCAGGCGGCACATTGTCTGTGCCGCATTGCACAGTCCAAATGGCATCACCGTATAGTGATAGAGGGGGTGACCGGGGACAGTGAAAGCTGTCTTTTCGCGCGATTTTTGGTCCAGTGGGATCTGCCAGAAAGAATTTTTAAGATCAAGGCTGGTAATGTACCTTGATGGAGGAAGTCTACTAAGGATGCCATCTATATGCGGTAGTGGATAGGCATCCTTCTTGGTCACCGCATTGAACTTCCTCGCATCAAAGCACAGCCTGACTTTGCCTGGCTTCCGTACTAGGACCACGGGCGAACTCCACGGGCTCTGGCTTTCCTCTAGCACGCCAAGTTCTTTCATCCGGCGAAATTCGGCGTCCATCAGCTGTTGCACGGCTGGCGAGACCGGATAAAAACGCTGCTTGATGGGTGCAGCGTCTCCTACGTCTATCAGGTGTTGGACTAACTCTGTCTTCCCGAGACCTAGCGTTGAGTACGACGGGAAGAGTTGCTTTGTCTGTTGTAGACGAAGTTGGTCCGTCGCCGATAGTGGGTACTGGTTTGGGTCCAGGGGTTGAGACATGTTTGCTATCGTTGCCTGTCGGGGCCATATAGTTGCTGCTGAAACGTTGCCAATAATATCAGGTGCCAAATTGAAGAGCCTCCAAAAATCCACACCGAGATATAGTTCTTGGGTCAGGCTGGGCACGATGTACAGACGTACAGCCTTGGTATCACCCCGAAAAGCGATCTGCACGTCCGCGTGGCCCAGTACCTCGGGTGTCTCTCCGTTGGCTACCATGAGCTTCGTACGATATCTGCTCCACGAAACTTGGGCTTTATCCAACCTCTCCACTGCGTCCTTTCCCAAAACGCTGACGCTGGCTCCACTGTCCAGGAGACCAGAAAGAGTCTGCCCCAGCAATAACACCTCGGCATAAGGCCGGATGTCGTGAGGCGCAGTCACGAATGCTGAGGCTTACCTCTTCCTGTTCTCTCGAACTTTTTTCCAAAAGGCTCTCAGATGTAAGGTTGAGCGCTTGGGCTCTCTTTCGGCAAATATTCTCTGTCTGGCTTCCTGATACTCTCTGAGCCGTTGGTGGTAAGGCTTCAGAGGTCGAGCTGTTGGTGTAGTCCGTTCTTCAGTCGAGACGGCTGCGTGTCGCTGCAGCAGCTGTACTGGCCCTGCCTCGGTCTCCCCGAGGAGTCGCAAGGAGTGCTGGGTTGGCCGCGGTCCATTGTCCCTCTGCTCTACTGGCCTTTGATGGTATGCTGTCGGTAGAGGACTGATGTTGTTGCCCCCGACCCTCCTCAGGTTTTTCTGAACACAGACAGGGCACCTAGGCTTAACAAATCCTTTTCGTCCGCACCCGTAACAGAAGAAACCCTGTGGCTTTCTATTGCAGTCTGTATAATAGTGTCCAGGCTGGTCATAATTCCAACAGATAGCAGTCTGGCTGCGTGGTGATTCGATGGCCGCTAGATGTCGTCCGTCCTCCGATTGGTACTCAGCTGGTTCCTCAATGTGATCCGTAGGTGTTTCCGACAAATAATACTAATCAAGTCGCGATCTGTTATACATAGATGGCAGGGATGAACGTATGCGGGCTCTGGTGGTTTACACTTGCATAACTAAAGCTCGAAGCTGTGCAACTGATGTAGTGCGGTGTAGACAGATGTGCTCTTGGATGGAAGGCAACAAGTTGGTCCGGACACTCTCAACGAACTCCATCTCAGTCATGGGCGCACGGAGCTGATTTCGAAGCCTGGTCATGTATTGACAATACGTGGAGAATGGCTCATTAGGCCTTTGTCGCCGATTCAACATTTTTCGTCGGACGTCTACATCGCTGGGATGTTCGCCCCAATCGGATCGAAGAGCCAGCCTCACATGTTCCCATGGCGGTGACGGGTTCTGTCTTCGGAGCGTCCAAAACCAACTGTTGACTCTCCCTCCCAGCAAAATGTGCAAGTTGTCGACCATCAAGCTGAAGTCTCCGTCTAATGTAGTGCTTGTCAAGGTTTCCAATCTGAAAATAAACTCGTCAACATCGAGTTTGGTGTTGTCCCCATCGTAAATGAGTTGCCATCTTTTGATAGTACTCGCAGAACGTCTATGCCGGTTATATCTTGGCTGGCTTTGCCTACGTGGGTCAGGTGATTCGTACTGTTCATACACATTAGGCTGATAGGGCGGGATATACTGATGTCTCTGCTAACTCGGCCGAACTGAAAGGAAATCTGGGCGTGTTGGCCTCTCACGTTGTTGAAGCTGTACGTATCCCGGGAAGCGTTTACCCAAGGATCTGCTACAGTTCAAGTCCTCTCGCCACTTCTTCCCTAACTGCGTCGGCGATCTGCAACCTGAGGGTTGCCAATAAAGCTTGAGTGCTGGCTGATCTGTCGCGCGGAATGTCCTCAGGTCGCACCTCGCCTGCGATGGTAGAATCCACTCGCGACGTACGCTGTGTCCTACCATCCGCCTCCTCCAGACTTCGGGCTGCCGCCGAGGCCGGCCTTGAACTGTGTGCTTGTGGTTCCATCTGAGTTGTCCGCTCCATTGCTGTCATTCGGGTATTGTATCTCTTTGGAACTTCCCCGGTTTCGTTTTCCCGAGTTAAGAGTGCCTGTCTGCATACTGGACATTTCCGACTTGTCTTAAGCCACTGACTCAAGCATTGGCGGTGGAGCTCATGTCCACAACTGGTCAGGGCGGTATCGTCCGGAGTGACGTCTTCCTGACAGACAGGGCACCGGTTTGCTTCTACAGTAGTGGCTCCAGTTGGGGTTCGTGCCATATACATTCCGGATTCAATAAAAAAAATTTTATATACCGTTGAAGTGACGACTGACGTTTCAACTCAAAATTACAAAGTTCTATATACAAAAATTCCAACTACTGTTCTTGAATGGGTATGACGTGAATTTCTGAAAAACTTAATTAACGGATAGATCAAGTTTGTGATCCGATGCAGAATTGGTTTGGTCAGAACAATCTTGATCTGAAATTAGCATAAAAAAAAATCCTAAGTCAAATCCTGCAAGTTCGGAGTTAAAATTCTGAGACGAGAAAAAAAATCCCAAGTCAATTCCTGAAAAGTTAAAGTCAAAATTCTGAAATTTGTAAAGTAAAATCCTGAAATGTTAAAGTCAAAATTCTGACATTTCTAAAGTAAAATCCTGAAAAGTTAAAGTCAAAATTTCACGGGTGAAGTGAAGATAGGTTATACCCAAAAGCAAATTGATTAAAATTCTCTCTCTCTCTCGACGACGACGCTCTCTCTATGTTCTCTGACGGCCACAACACTGAGTGGTCCTCTCTCCTCAGCAAGTCTACAACGCCTACCGGGAAACAAGATTGAGGACACCTGTCATTACCCAATGAATGAAAGGCACCAGGTCTCCGAGTCAGCTGGTTGGCTAGGAACAGCCAGCCATCGACTTTCTTCGGAGACCTGGTATATTTCAGACATCAGGCGATGCAGTCGTGCCTCCTGAGGGAAAAGGGAAGATAGGTAGGGAAGGATAAAATTTCAAAAATGAGCAAAAAAATCGACTTTTAAACGAAAAAAAACTTTAAAAAAAACTTCTGAAGAAAAGAAAGAAGAAGGAATAGGGAAGGGAAAAGGAAACCCTAAGGGTGTCGGACAGAGCCTCTTCAAGACAGACAGCTGGCTATCAAGACAGACAGCTGGCTATAAGTCTGTCATTCTTGAAGAGTCCCTGCCGACGGGGTTGAGATGGCTAGGTCCTCGGGCACGTCACACGTCGGGTCCACCTCACAGCCTATAGCCGCAGTATTAGAGGACCTTGCCCACCTCGAAAACTAAGTTCGCGTTGGCTCAGGTTCCTAGTTCAGAGCTCTAGCTACTAATCAGCTAGCTGTGAGCCTGCAATTTCTCGGAACCCTTAAGGCCCCACGTTAGGCGCCATCTCTTGTTGTGAGCTGGGACCGACACTGCTGCTGGATGATTGACAAAGGCAGGCTATGGCTCCGGATGACATCAACTGTAAGTCAGCTGATGTCAGCCAGGATCTCGGCCTCCGCTGGACATTCATCTGTCAGCAGATGCTTGGGCAGAGATGGAGGATGGCATGCTGGCATCGCTAGCTTTTCGATATAGAAGGGGGGTTCAATTGGGGATGCCATCTTCGCCTGCGGTCGCGCAACAAAAGCAAAAAAATCATGCCTAGAATGGGAAAGCGAGTGACGAACCGACAAACAAGAAAAACCGCGAAAATCTAACAAAAATGGATGACGAGTTTAAGAATTGAAGAAAAAAAATGAAAAAAAAATTGAAAAAGAAGAAAGGAAACTGTAGGAATAAGGAAAAACCAAAACAGGAGGATAAAGGATGCAGGCAGGCGTTGCCCGAGTTATTGGCTATCGTTGGGGGAGTCTGATGTCATGACTCCCCTTTGCATGGCCCGTGCCCCAACCACCCTTGCATCTAGGGGGCCAACGTCTTCCAGATGCCCTAGACCTGAAATAAAGAGAGAGAGATAGAAAAGAAGAGTTTTACTTTAGATCCATATAAAAATTTTATTTAGAGTTTTAAATTAAAAATAGAGATACCCCCTCCGTGGGAGGGCACAAGACCGTCTAGCCTAAGGCTAGGGCCTATTTACCCCGTTGCAATGGGGCTCTGAGGAGTGTTGAACAAAAAACAGTATAATGACAATCTACTAACTATTGCCTAATCAATCCGAAACAGAACGTATGGATTATGGTTTCTTTGTTAAAGTTAATTCAATTGGGATACCGGGGGGGGTTTCGGAAATGCGCATTTTCGTACCGGCCGGGAAAGTACATATGGCGTACGTGAAACTATTCTCTGCCGAATTTACATTTTCTTGGGTAAATACAGTTACTTAAAGCAATCCTTAAGAAAAAAAATCGCACAAGGCGTCTTACTGATAAAAATCTATCCTTCTATCTATTGTTATCCTCGATCTACCTATGTATTGTCTTCCTAAAGAAAATTTTTCATATTTGCTGTGACAAAAAAAATCTATGTAAAAATTTCTAGAATTGAATTGCAAAAAAACAGAGGAATTTTCTCTATGTTCCCAATGACATTAGCACTAGCTGTTGCTATTATCAATATGAAAGCATTATGATCTTAAATCACAATAATATACAAATCTACTTAGATTACATTCCTCTTCATGATACTCATTTTGTCATGCTCATTCTGAATACTCTGGTTTTTAAATATAATTGTACATGTATATGTAATAATTTATAACTGTTAGATATGTTAATTCACTTTTGTTTATTTATAGTTTTTTTTCTTTTAGTTAATATAATTCGTGTTGGAATGGACTCACCAATTCGTTTTTTTTCTCATCAGTTCCTCCCCCCTTTTTTTGTAGTTCCGTTTTCACTTGTAGGTTGTTTTGATTTTGTAATTTGTAGTAGTCTTTGCTTTCCTTTTTATTTTCTTGATAGTTTTTTCTCTCTCTTTTTTTTTGATATTCACTTTTTGTCTTTTTTTTTCTATTTCATTTTAAAATTCTTCTTCAACTTTATGTTGTAAATGTTCTCTTAAACTTTTCTATTTTCAGTTTTCTGTTCTTGTCTTCAATTTTTATAATTTCATTTCTTCCATTTTATGTTGTAACTATTTTCTTTAATTTTTATATGTTCACTTTTCTGTTCCCTTCTTTGAATTTTTATAATTTCACTTTTTCTCTTTTTATGTTGTAAATATTCTTTTAAAATTTTCTATTTTCACTTTTCTGTTCCTGTTTGAATCTTCATATTTTCACTGTTTCCCTTTTTATGTTCCAAATGTTTTCTTAAATTTTTTATGATTTCACTTCTTCCCTTTTTTGTTATAAATGTTCTCTTAAACTTTTCTATTTTTCCCTTTTCTGTTTCTGTTTTGTTGTAAATATTTTCTGTAATTCTTTTATGATTTCACTTCTTTCCTTTTATGTTGTAACTTTTCTCAGTGAATGGTAGAAGCGGGCTTTCGATACGACTTAAATTACTATCGTAACACGGCAATTAAGATTTCCACAATGACCTTTCACAGTTCTTCCGTAATGTTATTAAGAAGGAATATTTCATATTCTTAAATCTGATTACTTCTTCAATGCAGTGACTCTACTACACGTTCTGACACTCGCATGCACACAAAAAAAAACAAAAATTTTGCGCAGTAAAACTGAACATTTTCACTCCAAACATTTTTGTGACATTGCCATTTCTTGGCAGCTAGTTGGGATTAAGTTAATCAGGGTCGCCAGACGTGGCGATTTTTCGCCAAATTGGCGATTTTTCATCAACCCTGGCGATAAAAAATATGAAATTGGCGATGGCGATTTTTCATCGACTTTAGGCGTTTTTATGGCGATTTTTCTTGAAAGAAAAATTGACAGATTATTTACCTTTTAAAAAATAATTTCTAAAGATTTACAAATTTAATATACATTAATTTAGCAGAATTTTCTGAAAAATTTAGCTAATTTGAGTAAAAGTTACCGCAACTGCAAGCGACAGAAAATTCTACGGCACGTCTAATGAGTTTATTTGCCGGATTTTTTCGCAGTTTAATTAATGTTAGAAATAATGGAAAACGGTTTATTAAAAGTAAGAGATCCTACAGATAATTGTCGTTAACCAGGTACACGTAATTGGACTTTTGAATATGTATAGAATCATTACGTTTTTTTACCTTTTATAGAGAATAATAATTTGAACTATATGTACATGCAAATATCTCTGAAAATCACAGTAGCTGAACCTACAATTTAATTTCAAATTTGATTTTGGCATTGACTTCGATTGAAAACTCAGTTGCAGTTGATCAGTCCGAATTTTAATTCGGAATGATTTTCAAATCAAATTGCGCGCAGAGAGGCAGAAATTACTGGCGACAGCTTTGCCAATCATTCCTCCAAATAGCTCAGTTGCTCCTCCTTTAAAAGAATGTCATCCAGACGCGATTCAAACTTTATTAAACGCACTTGCTGACAATAGTTCCTTAACGGTTTTACAAGAAAGGTGTGAGTTACAATTAAAGGCTAAGTTAGGCGAGGCAGCTGATCTTCCAGCTCCTCAACCGAAAATTTTCGAACCTGAGCCAGAGATCGAGTTGCGCAAGAAATTTCTAAGCATCCTGAAAAAGTCATCTATAACGGAGTCAAAATCCGATCTATTGTACCCAAATGTACAATCACTGCAAAACGATTCAAACACAATTGAACTTCTAAAAGATAATAAGGTGCTACGAGCGTTGGCATCACTGATGAAAGCGTTAGTATCTACAATTGAAAACCACTTTAACTTTAGGTTTATAATGAAAAACATGTTATTGGAAGTATTTAATTGTTTGGCATTTTTCCGAAACTCTTTCATATAGGGAGTTAATATTTGGCACGAAGATAGGAATTGGTGGCAGAATAACAGCCGTGTAGTTAAATTTTGATGTTTGGGTCTAATTTTCATTAAGGTGAAATGGCAATCAAATGAAATTGTGCTTGTAAAAACGAGTTTAAAAATATAAATAATTAAAATAATATAAATAATTAAATAAATTATTCGTACCTTAAAACAGTATATTGCATACCCAATAAAAAAACAATTTATTGTAATATTATCGCGATAAGCTAAAGGAAGTGACTATTTGCACTTACGTGTACTTCCGTGTTAACACATTTGCCATCTTGATTTCCACTTTGACATTTTGGCTATAATCATGGCTACAAAAAATTTATAGATTGGCGATTTTGGCGACTTTTTAGTGTCCATCTGGCGATATTGTCTGTGGAAAGTCTGGCGACCCTGAAGTTAATATTTACTTCACTTTCGCTACTTTATTGCGAAATAGTTTACCAGCCTCCTGATAATTAATAAAATTGGAAATTACCTGCCAAAAACTTCCGATGCTAAAACAAGTGAACACAACATAAGCACTAAGCAGTTCACGTCACAAGAGTTAATTCTTTTTTTTTCGAGTAACTAATTAGCTCAAAAATTGCCAACTTTTTATTTTGAATTAAAAAACCGCACTACACCAACATCCATTGCCATTACATAATCATCGAGATTCAAAAATGTCTCCACCGCACGTATCGACAAGCACATCTAGACTCAACTGCCCAAACTCCTCGCGCCAATTCTATTGCTGCCGGCAGAATACACGCACACTAACGTGCCATCCTGCTGCTCCCATATCCAACTTTCATGCTCAGCACTGCGTAAACGGTTTTGCCCTTTTCCATTTACGCCAGATGTTCATTTTTAATTGCAAATCTATTGCAATTTTGCTGCTTTGACGTGAATAAATTCTATTTTTAGAATTCTTTTTGCAGCCAGGCCGTTTTTGGCTGAATTTTTATATTATTTTTACAGGCGGCTGAGGATTTTTCGGTCTGGTCGCGTTAGTTGTGCCGTATGTAGGCGGGGTTTAAACTTTTCTGTGCTGTTAAGCAGCTGTTACATTCTTATTAGAATGTAACAAGTTTGACGATTTTAAGCCATTTTTGTGTGGGAGCCGAGGATTTTTCTGAAAATAATTTAATTGCTTTTAAATTATTTCCTCGGCTTTCCATATAGCGATTTCCGAGTTTGAGGCGCTTTTTGAAATGTATTTTACGCGGTGACTCCGATCATGCCCCTTTTGTACCCGTAGGTATTTTTATTTATTTCAGGTGTTTTAGGTACGAAAATATTGGGGGGTATTGGATTTGGTTATAGGAGCCGAATCTTCTGGATGTTAATGCGGTTTGGTGCAGGGCCGGGGCTTCGTAAAAAATCAAGGGCATAGCATCCTGCCATTACACCTGGTACAGGGATTCGGCTCATATAGCCGATGGTCAGGTGATACAGGACCACTGTAGGTGCCGCTATTTAGCGACCGTAACAAACTGAGGGAGGGTAAATACATTAATATTATTCTTAGTGAGGATACATGACCTTGGTTTACCTGTACCTTATAAATAGAGGAGCTTATACCCCTTCATGTTGAGTCCGCAAACCTTGTCCCTGATGATCAAGGTTCTTGGACAAGGATGAGCTCTTCTCCTTTTTGCGCAAGACGAAGGAGAAGGGCTGTGGACGCTGCCTTCAAATGATGAAGGTTAATTTGGACCACTCTTAACATCACTGTGTCTAGGTGAGGATACCTCTATCACAGTGATGTCAGCAGTTGCTGACATCTTCGTCAGTGGAGGAACCAAGGAGTTGGTCCTCCAGCTCTGGTCCGGGATCCAGGGTGTCAACTACCATAATAGTGTCGACCAACGCATCACCATCTTCTGGTGAGGGAGTGACAACAGCAGAAACTGTCGTTACACTCTGTAGTCCTTCCTTTTTCCCGGTGTTGCTTGTGGAGGCTGCTATTAAGCGCCTTTAGGTCCTTTTCATAGACCTTCAGGCAGATGTTATGCGCCATAAATCCATACAGTGAACGTCCTTGTTATTTTGTACTTGTAGTAGAACTATTGATTTTGCACTCAGTATTATTAGTTTTAGAATTCTCATGATGGTATATGAACGGAGTATATAAATTTATAAAGTGCGCATTTTATCATGCGCTGGAATTACCATAACCTAAACCTGAAAGAAGGATTGCCTACACCTAAGTCCAGAAGGCATGATTCAAAATAGGACGACTCAAATTGACGACTATCCCCGTTAACGCTGTTGAGCCTTTCTTTTCATTTGAAGGATCTATGTGCACTCGACGATTCTATATGTGGATCCTTTCTTTCCACTTGATACTAGATCTTCACAATCTTGATGGACCATTCTTCCGGGATTTTCATCCTAAATTACCTTTGTATTTGCATACATAATGAAATAAATTATAAATTGTACTTAGTAAGTAAGGTAACTTTTTAAAATTTTAGAGTCTTAATAACAGCAGTTCTTTTATTGAATTTTAAGTTCGAGTAAAGTTCAAGTAGTATTAATTTTGATAATCTTTGCGTAATTTATTGTACTCACTAAGTCACCAAGTCACGAAATAATTAAAGTATTAAAGCCATTTAAATACACTCGGTTATCCTTGGACTATCACATCACGTCATCAATCTCGGGAAATAAAATACATATATTTATAAGGGAATCCAGGTCTCTCTATCAAAAGTGAAACAAAGCGGGTGGAAAATCTGAAAGTAAACAATTACGTATATACTGAAAACTTCAGACAGTCACGAACTATACATATGCAACTTAAAAGACAATATTAAAAATATTGGAAGCTAGTTACGTGAAAGCAGATTTATTTTGTTATAAAAAAATATATTGCAATCGAACGGGCCCATGGCCCACCGGATGCTGCAGAAGTACCAATCTCTCATGACTGGATATGGTCTAGAAAGCTTAACTAACGACAAGCGGCCCTTCTCATCTCAACCTCGTAAACGATAAGACGTGTGAAAAAAAATTGTGAAAGTTAACAGTGAACAGTATTTAAAATCTAAAAAGAAAAATGAAAACGTTATGAAAAGTGCGAAAAGTAACCAATATTAAACGGAAAGAAATAATAATTAAAGAAAAAGAACCTAGTGGGTGAAATCTACAGAAAAGGAGACAAAACAAGGGAAATATACCTAGAGGGAATTGGATGACCGCGTGCAGATAAAACTATATTGAAAAGGACGAGGTGGGAAGCACCAAGGATAGCCGAAATAATAAAAGATAAGTAAAAAAAGTTAAATTGTTGATCTAAGAGGAGTTTGTGGCTGGGCGACGACGGTGATTTTGGAATTTTTTTTGCGTTTACTTTTCTCTTATTATTTTTTTTCGAATAAAGCAGCTGATATTACATTTAATGATTTATAGATTTCTTTTAAATAAATGCTCTCCTGAAATCTCAGGTTATTATTTTACAGGTTTCATGGTCTCCCCTGCCTTGTGCTAAAGACCATGTGGCGCCCAAATTTTTTTTATTTTTTTTTTCAGCATTAAACCCATACCCTTTCTACTGGGCTAGCAGATATATCCTTGAGGAGGACGTATCACAAATCTGGCGCCCAACGTGGGGCTCAAAATAAAAAAAATAAAAGTGAAAAATACACAAGTGATTTAAAGTAGTTGTGAAAGGGTGTGCATGAGAATATTGTAAAAAAAGACTGCTGAAATTCTTCAAAGAGGGTTCGTTCTAGAAATAAAAGCCCGAGACTTGGAAATATCAACTTTATTTAGCAGCGGAATGTCACGCTACAGAGTTTGCTGATGACTAACTGAATATTTAGGAAGTATTCGAAATTTTAATGAACAAATTTTAAGAGACAAAGAGTTTATAAGAGAAATAATACAGTTAATGCAAATTCAATACAAGTAATGCAAATTCAATACTATTAATGCAATTCAATATTAATAAATTTTTAACATCCTCCGGCCAGGCGGTGTGTTGAAATTTCAATTGGGTACAAAAGCTGAACCGGTCTTCTAGTACATTTACCGTCAGCGTAGCGAATTTCACAGCTTCTTATCTTGCCATCTCGTCCTGGAAATGTTCTTTCGATCACCGCTAATTTCCAATGGATTCTGGGCACAGCAGAATCAAACACAAGAACGACGTCATTTTGGCTTCTGTAGAACCTTTGTTATTGTTGTGGTGAAAGGATCGCAATTGGATCGCAAATATTCAGATCGCCATCGCTTCCAAAGCATAGAGGTGAATCTCATTCGCTGTCTCCAAGTTTGACGTATTCCGTCACTGGTAGGAAATTCGATAGGTATGGAATTTGAAACAGTACTAGGGCATCCATGTAGAAAATGATTAGGCGTTAGAGGTGTAAGATCCAAAGGGTCACTGCTGGTATAAGTTAAAGGTCGTGAGGTAATAATACATTCAGCTTCCGTGACAACCGTTCGCAGCTGCTCAAAATTTAATTTTGCTTTACCTATGACGACCTTCAAAGTATTCTTCATTGTTCGAATGAGACGCTCCCAAAATCCACCCCACCAAGGGGCCCGCTCTACTATGAAGTTCCATTTTATTCGCCGCTGAGCCAAAAAGCCTTGAAGCACTTCACCTTCCATAATACGTCCAGCTCCACCAAGTTCTGAAGAAGCTCTTCGAAAGGTTTTGGCATTATCTGAATAAATGGCGGATGGCACTCCGCGTCTCGCCATAAAACGCCTTAATGCCATCAGGCAATCACTGGTTATTAAACTCGTTACCAGTTCGAGATGTACTGCTCGAGTAGCAGCACAGGTAAAAATCACAATGTAAATTTTTGACATACCTTTTTCGCTATTATGGTGACAATATAGGGGACCCGCGAAATCTACTCCACTATTTTCAAATGGCTTAGACTGGGTTATTCTTTCCCGTGGAAGCGGAGCAAATGGTTGAGAGGCTGGCTTGCCCCATAACTTTCTGCAAAATGTGCAATTTTTCACCCTTTTCTTTACTAGCTGTCGTCCTCGTATGATCCAAAAACGCTCTCTCAACTGTGCTAACACCACATTAACTCCTCCGTGCAGGGTTCTATAATGGTACTCATCGATGATAAGGTTTACAATATACGAGCTTGGCGGCAAAATAACTGGATGTTTAATGTCTTCCGATTCCTCCAGGTACTGAAGGCGACCCCCTAATCGAAGAAAGTTCGTACCATCCAAAAAGGGGGACAACTGGGCGATGTTTGATGTTCTTGATATTGGCTTTTTCTTCTTAAGGGCAGAAATTTCATTAGAATAATCTTCACTTTGTACGTACCTTAACCAATAGGCCTCAGCCATATCCAACTCAGCCGCAGTAAGGCAATTAGATGATTGCCTCGGTGCTTTCTTTATTAACGATATGAAACGCAACACGTAACCAGTGATACGTAATAGGCGCTTCCAGGTGCTGTAGTTTTTGTAACATAATAGGGGCTCTTTCGATGTATTCTTCGGAGAACTAGATTCTACCAACAAATACGTTAACGATAACACAGGTTCAGAAGCGTACTCCTCTTCTATCCAATTTCTTTCGTCACTTGTCAGCCACTTAGGTCCTTGTTTCCATATCGATGATTGCTGCAGAGCCATACCGGTTATTCCCCGCATGCACAAATCTGCGGGGTTTTCCTTTCCGATACAATGTCTCCAATCCGAAATTTGCATAAGACGACGTATTTCTGTGACTCTACTCTGAACATAGGGTTTCCGTTTATGCAACTCCCCTTGTATCCAACTTAACGCAGTTTTTGAATCTGTCCACATATATGATCTTCCGAAAGTAACCTTAAGAGATTTCTTCAAATACGAACATAATCGTGCTGCTATTAAAGCAGCAGTCAACTCCAATTTCGGTAAGGTTAAGTCTGTTGACTTATCTTCCTTGAGCGGAGCCACCCTGCTTTTCGCACACAAAAATGATACGTTGACTTTTCCTGCTGGATCTACGCTTCTTATAAAAGCCACACATCCATAAGCTTTCATACTGGCATCAGCAAATATATGAAGCTAAAATACTAAAAATAGAACAGCACGCATTAACGCTCGAATTTTGACTGGAAGTTACGTGTTGAGGTCCCTGCAATGTCCAACCGAAAATAGTTTCCACGGCTCTCAAACGCTCAGATATACGCCTTTGTTTACCTGTTACTACAGTCCAATAATAGTCAGAGCCTATCAGCAGGCTACTTTATTAAGTCGTTGAAAAGGCGACTGCTCGTGGCTACCGAAGGGAATGACTGACAAATTCACAGTTCCTATTGATGATAAGTTTAATTTCTTTGCTACACTTTCTCGTATGTATGTATGCTGACTTCCACCGTCAATAATAACACGCACCAATAAGTTTCCTTTTCTATAGGGAGCGACCGCAATTCAACGAGCCGTTTTAAATATACTTAAGAAGTTTGCCGATCAGAGTTGTAAGCACACAAATTCAAGACACTCTTGCCGTTGTTCTCATTTACTAGTGATTTGATTTGTTTTGCACATACTAAAGCTTGAACTGGTACTGCTGCTGTTTTTTGATGTGATTGCACACACATTGAAGTAAAATGTTTACCCTTGCATATTTTACAGGAAATCCACTTGCTTCGACACTTTTGTGAAATGTGTCCCTGTGCGGCGCAGCGAAAACATCTCCCGCTAATGAAATACTACTGTTACACTCTTACAAAATAAACAAGCTTCTCTCACAGACACTGACATCAAACCAGCTGCGGTTGTCGGCATAATTTTTGCAGTAGATGGTTTGTTTTTTCCCTCTTGTGCCTTCTCAAGAGATTCTACCTCTCGTTTGAGGAATCGTAAAATACTTCGCACTTGTCCATCCCCAACTTCTGATGATGTCGAGCTGTCTTTCTCCGATGTGGAATTTCCCACTCCACAGGCCTCTTGCTGTTGAATGCGATGGAAATCAATACGCAGATCACTTGGGAAGCACCGGAGTAAAATTGACTCCAACATTACGTAAGACTGACTGGAAGGGACTTTTAATGCTGTGAGAGACCTAGTGAATTATAGAGACTACGTAAGCCAACGACATCGCTCTTTACTGGAACTGGTTTAAGAGAAATTAACTGATGCATGTGTTTATCTACTAACTTCTCTGTATCGCCGAACTGCTCCTGTATAAGGGCAATAGCTGCATCGTAACAGGATTCCGTTGGTGTGAATCCAGCGATAGCTCTTTTTGCATTTCCTTCTAATGCAGATTCAAGATAATTGAATTTCTCAGCGCCGGACAAACTGGAATTCTCATGTACCGCTGTACGGAACTGTTCCCAAAATGGTAGCCATTCTTCGTAGCATCCAGTAAATCGTTTGAGCGACAATTTGGGGAGTTTAGTAGAAATCTTCGAAGCTGGTATAGTGGTTGGAGAAATTGCTGGTCTAATTGGGATGGGGTTTTGTTTCTGCAGCAACTTCTGAAGCCGTGAATTTAACCGGGCTAAAACACCAATAGCTGTATCCTCATATTCGGCGGCCTTCTCAAGATCTCTATCCATGTCTTCAAACTTAACCAATGACTTATTCCTTACCTCTATATTGGCAGCATAAAGGCTTTCATGCGCTACCTTTAAACGCTCGCTGTATGAAACAAGTTCCTCCTCAATTTCGTCAAACTGGGCTGCATTTTCCTCATTTAGTTGGGAATCAACGTGGCTTAAAAAATCCGTGGCAGCTTTTGATATCTTGGTTACTTGCCCGCGTTAGGCGGCACGTGCCGATAATTCCATAGTAATTTCGAATAAAAAAAAATCCGTTAAATCGTGTTAGAGAGTCACCAGCGCTATATCACTCCGACTGCTTCGATCGAAAATTAAAATTTATATTTCCCGTTTCGACGGCTTCCCGGGTTTCGGCACCATGTAAAAAAAGACTGCTGAAATTCTTCAAAGAGGGTTCGTTCTAGAAATAAAAGCCCGAGACTTGGAAATATCAACTTTATTTAGCAGCGGAATGTCACGCTACAGAGTTTGATGATGACTAACTGAATATTTAGGAAGTATTCGAAATTTTAATGAACAAATTTTAAGAGACAAAGAGTTTATAAGAGAAATAGTACAGTTAATGCAAATTCAATACAAGTAATGCAAATTCAACACTATTAATGCAATTCAATATTAATAAATTTTTAACAAATATTTTCTTCCATGCCTAAGTATTTTAACCGCAAGTAAGAAGTATCAAGAAATTAAAATTAAAAGGTAACTTCAGTTTATAGCGAAAATTATCAAAAAACCAGTTGTAAAGTTCAAAACTTTGGAATATTACATATAACCTCTATGTAATAAAACGCCGGTAGAAGGTTGTACCGCATTAGCAAAAGTGTCAACAAAACAACAAATCCAACTTAAACAAAGTTAACCAGTTTCATTCTTTATTGCTTAAAACTTTGAAAACAATCATTCCAGAGATCACTTACAGTTAATATAGTCCACTAGTCGAGTGGTTAAGTTTAGTAAATACTACAGTTGCCTTCAGATTATCTGCAGATTTCAATTTCAGTATACGAAAATTACCAGTCGTCAGCCAGCCGTTTTTTAGTCATATCATCGTAATACATTTTCTGTTCCTCCAAAATAAACATTGATTTATTTGTTAAAGTTTAATTTGATTGTACAATTATTAAGGTATTTTAAATAAGTGAAATCACCTACAGTGTGGTGAAGTAGATCTTGCGAGCCCATGCGTAATCAATGTATATATAACATGTCGCACATTTAATTGCAATTATTAGGAATTTTTGAAATGCAAGTGTTCTTAAGTAGCATGTGCAATATCATAGTGAATACAAGTTCGTAGCAACCAGAGTAAATACGCTAAAAGAAAGAAAGTGATCGTATATACCGGTGATGGTTTTATTTCAAGGTATATCGTGTAAAAGATTTTATATAAAGTGATCACCAGTTAATTTTGTTCAATCGGGACTAAAGAGCGACAATATTTTGAAAACCCTGTGTGACAAGTTTATTGCTTTCAAAGTAGAAGATTTTATTGGACTTAAGTGACAATATTGTCAGGTAACCTTATAAGTTTATATGTACAAGACGTGGGAAATATTATTAATTTTCTTTGGCACCGCGCAGTACATGACACTTTATTGTAATATTTAAGATCGTTAATACCTAACTTGGTGTAGTATTTACTTTACCTATTCTACCTGCAGTTTTATCGAGTTGCCCTTATCTGGAAGTTAAAAGTGTTATTCGAATCTCAAGTTGCTTTCAAGCGATAGTAAGAGACATTAGTCAGTCCAATAGTATTTTGAAACCAGAATTAAAAAATTTGGTGTACGAATTTCACAGCATTACAGTATAATAGTGTCATGTAGTAAGTCTTTACATAATTGGTTGAATTTAAAGCAATTAATAAGGTATAGTCTAATAGTACTTATTTCATAGTTACAAAAAAAAATGCATTTAGAGCTTATGTATTAAATAAAACCAAATAGGGGTACATACTATTTATGACATTTTAAAGAATTTCTAGACCTTATAAATTGGTTGAATTTATAAATTAAAAATTACATATTTCTATTAAATCTTTCATTTCATTTTGCGTCATTGAATAGATATTATTAACGAGATATTTGTGATTAAAAGTATCACATACAAGGAAATATTGGTAATTTGCAGATCAGTCTAGAGGTTCGTTTGCAAGTTTAATTCCAGACATTACAAGTTTCAGCTAAGCTAAACATCGTTGCCCTACTGAGATTCAGTATATTGAGCAACGTTATCGTAATAACTTTCCTATTGTAACCAGAGTAGCCCTATCAAGCTTTTGATTTCGTTTTTCCACATAGTAATTTTTGATATTTGTTGTTGGCCATTATGGAAGTAAACCGACTAAACCAAGATGAGCTGACGTACGAGCTCACAATTCGTGGACTTCCAGTTGGCAAAGTCGATGAAATGAGAGCAAACCTACGTTCCGCATTAAAAGCTGAAAAACTAGGCCAAACTTTATTTACTATTCCTTACCCTAATAAGATCGAAGAAGATATCGAGTCACTACAAAAGAAGTTAGACGAAATTAACGTGATTATCAAAAATTTTAATGGTGATATTGGTTCCACAGAGTATAAAAAAGCGATGAACAAATTAGAGTGGTCCCTTTGTAGGTTAGGTAGATGTGAAGCAACAACCGAAGCTCAGGTTGAAAAAAAAAGTTGTATAAAACGGGATTTAGTTCTAGCATTGGGGTCTTTACAAGAAGGGGTATCAGGTAATGATCCTGAAAGCGATGACTCAGAGAAACTTGAGGAACATTATATAACAAAAACAGGGCCAGTTAGAGTACCTTTGTATAAATGGGGAATTCAATTTTCGGGAGAGAAAGACCAGTCACTGAATTGTTTTCTAGAGCGTGTTATAGAACTAGGAGATGCTAGGGGAGTAAGGAAAGCTCAGTTATTCCGTTCAGCACTAGATTTGTTTTCTGGTAAGGCCTTAGTTTGGTATAGGGCAAATAAAGCAAAATTAAGATCATGGGAAGATCTGGTGTGTGAACTGAAAAAGGAATACTTACCTGCGGACTACGACGATAGGTTATTGGAAGAGATAAGACGTAGAACCCAAGGCAAGGATGAGTCGATCGGAACCTATATTGCAGTAATGAGCAATTTGTTTACCAGGTTACTCATCCTCTTTCTGAAGCTGAACAACTTAAGATATTAAAGCGAAATGTTAGTCCCTTTTATCAGTCCCAGTTGGGGTTAACTGATATAAAGTCTGTACAAGACCGAATACTCATTTATTAGAGCCAGACTTAGCTTATGTGTATACCAGCTCAAATGGGGTAGCCACAGTGAGTACTAATAATAGTAACCAACCATTAAGTAGACGTCCCAGATGTTTCAAATGTGGTCGTGAAGGACACTTTGCTAGGTTTTGCCGAGCTCCAACCCATGGTAACGCGCCAAGAGGATTTTCAAACCCAAGACGATCTCCAGTCCGTAACTGTTAACGATGTTGCCAGAATTTATCAGCCAATAATGGCAATGTTAGCACTAATGTTTCACCACTTCAGGGAAATATTAGATCGGGAAATGCGAACGGGGTTCACCATTAATCGGCAAGCCGAACTCCAACCAATCCCATGAAGCCGCAGTTTACAAGTACCCCATATACAATGAGAAGGTAGAAGGCGTACTGTCAGGTTTACTGGATTACGTATTCGCTCTAGCGAAGCAAGATGTACGTCCTTTTTTGAAAGTTCGAGTGTTTGATGTAGATTTTATGGGTCTTCTTGATTCCGGGGCTTCTCGCACCATAGTAGGTGGACCAGGGTGGAATCTGCTGCTGAAAATGGGGCTTAAACAAAAAAAGGCTGAATTTCAAAATGTTACTTTAGCGGGAATAGTGTGGTTATTCTAGGAGAGATCGAAATCCCTATAGAACTTGAAGGGCGAGTCAAAACTTGTACGGCATTAGTAGTAAGGGAAATTCAACATCAACTTATATTAGGCGCGGATTTTTGGAAGACGATGAGTATCTCTGCAAATTTAGCTAACAATATATGGACATTTTCAGAAGAAACCTTCATGCATGAAATCGCATCCCTAGAGAGTAGATCGAAACTAACACCTAACGAAGAAAAACAGGTAGGGCAGATTATTCAAGAGGCGGAACAGAAAATGGGAAAAGGACTAGGTTGTACCTCCGAAGTTGAGCACGTCATAAAGACAGATGCTTCCCCCATTAAGCAAAGATATTACCCGGTTTCAACGACTATACAGCAGGTAATATACAAAGAACTGGACAAAATGATAGCAGACGGAATAGTAGAACCCTACAAAAGTGCTTGGTCGTCACCGGTGGTCATGGTGTGGAAAAAGAATGGGAGCTACCGCTTTTGCGTGGACTACAGGAAGCTAAATAAGGTGACGAGAAAGGATGCGTACCCATTGCCGTATGTATCGGCAACCTTAGATAAGCTGAGGGATGCCAGATATATGTCCTCCTTGGACATTAAATCAGCATTCTGGCAGGTCCCTATGGCGGAAGCTTCCAAAGAATATACAGCCTTCACTGTACCAGGGAGAGGACTTTTCCAATTTCGAAGAATGCCGTTCGGGCTTAAAAATTCTCCGGCCACTTGGCAGCGGATAATAGACAATGTTTTATCGGGGACGCTGGAGAGTCATGTCTTTGTTTATCTGGATGACGTGATCATTGTTACGCAATCATTCGAAAAACATAAGGAAGTACTAAGGAAAGTTCTAGACAGGCTGTACAAGGCAGGTCTTATCATCAATTATGAGAAGTTTGAATTCTGCAGAAAGGAACTAAGGTATCTTGGTTATTTAGTGGGCGAGAACGGATTACAAGTTGACCCCGACAAAGTAAAGTGTATACTTGACTTAACTCATCCGAAGACAGTTTCTGAAATTCGTCGATTCGTCGGCATGGTAGCATGGTACCGCTGCTTTGTACCGAGCTTCTCCAGCTTGATCGCACCCATAACTAATCTATTAAAGAAAAATAGGAAATTTCAATGGAGCGATAGTTGTGAAGAAGCTTTTCGAGCAATAAAAGACCGATTGGTAAATGCAAAAATTTTGGCGTGCCCTGATTTCAGCATACCTTTCGTAGTGCATACAGATGCATCCAGTTATGGATTAGGTGCTGTTTTAGCTCAAGTTATTGATGGTAGTGAAAAAGTCATTGCCTACATGAGCAGGTCTCTTAACAAATGTGAGAGGAATTACTCTACCACAGCACGTGAATGTTTAGCGGTATTATGGGCGGTCGAGAAACTCCGCCCATACCTCGAAGGCACCAACTTTACTGTGGTCACAGACCACGCATCACTCGTCTGGTTGCATAATTTAAAAGACCCTACGGGGAGGCTAGCCAGGTGGACAATGCGTATGCAACATTACGACTTTTTAGTTGTTCACAGAAAGGGAAAGGAACACCTGTTGCCTGATATGCTATCCAGGTCAGTACCAGTAGTGGACTGCGTATCCGAGAGGAATGTTATGGTTGACAAATTGTATGAAAAGATAAAATCAGAGGTAGATAAGAGTCCTGGTCAATACCCTGACTGGAAATTAGTAGATGGAATATTGTTTAAGCACTGATCACCGAGATATCCTGCGCTCGCATTCGATAGCGATAACTGGAAAAGAGTTATTCCTTAGTCAGAAAGAAAACACGTTTTATATCAGTCACATGATAATCCAACTTCAGGGCATTGTGGAATACAAAAAACATACGCTCGCATTTGTCAAACGTGCTATTGGCCAAAAATGAAAGCCGACGTCCCAGCGTATGTTCGGAAATGTCACGTATGTCAAACAACGAAACCAATTCTTAAGAAGCCAGCGGGATTAATGGCCATTCGCAAAATCGCGGATAAACCCTGGGAGACGATCAGTGTCGACCTAATAGGCCCATTGCCTCGATCGCGCCGTGGCTATCAATATATCTTGACCATTGTTGACCAATTTAGCCGGTTCCCAATGTTATTTCCTCTGCGTTCTGCAAAAGCCAACTCTATTTGCCAAACACTAGAAGACTCTATATTTCTATTGTTTGGTGTGCCTAGAACAATTATCTGCGACAATGGAGCCCAGTTCAAATGCCGTGAGTTCCAGGGTATTTGTAAGGAATATGGGGTTGATATAAAGTACACAGCACTTTACCATCCGCAAGCCAACCCAGCAGAGAGAACTAACCAGGTAATTAAAAGAATGCTCCGAGCATATGTAGCGGACGATCACCGTGTGTGGGATCAGCAATTAGCAAAGGTAGATTGTGCCACCCGTACATCCTGTCAGGAAGCAACTCGATTAACGCCATACTTTATAAATTTTGGAAGAGAAATGATTACCAATGGCAAGTCTCACAACAGCCTAGGTGACCAAGAAGAATATAATTTAGAAGAACGGTATGAGGCACTCGAAAATGTCTTGCGCGACGTTAGGAAAAGGTTAGCTAAAGTATGCGAAGGAAATAGAAAGGTTTATAATTTACGTAGAAGGGATTCCCGGTATTACCAACATGATTTATTTTTACGGAAGAGCTATGTTCTCTCAGACGCGGAGAAATATTATAACGCCAAACTTGCACCAAAATTTACAGGGCCATTCAGGGTAAAGAAGGTAGTATCACCCTGGACGTATGAGCTTTGTGACGACAAAGGGAAATCTCAGGGTATTTAGCACACTAAAGATTTGAAGCCGTATCATACAGGATGTGATAGTGATAACTAAGTTTCATAGGACATGTAAGAAATTATTTATTCTAACATAGCCATAGCATTATAAAAACCGGTGTGTAGATTAAAACTAAGTAGCCACACGTTTGGGATTACATACTAGTTTCTTTTCTTGCCTCACTAGGAAGGCCGTTATTGGACAAAATTATGATATTTGGATTTTTCAAAAAAAATTTAATAAATAAAATTTAGTTCTCATATATGCAGCAAAATGCTTTCAAGTAAAAGAGGTTTATTAATAGTATTGTACTTTACGCCTAAGTTGAATTTAAGTGAATTTAATAGAATTTAAATAGGATTTATAGTTTTAAGAGATTTCAAGGAAATCTCCTGGAGGAAGAGGAAGTGTGTTATGCGCCATAAATCCATACAGTGAACGTCCTTGTTATTTTGTACTTGTAGTAGAACTATTGATTTTGCACTCAGTATTATTAGTTTCAGAATTCTCATGATGGTATATGAACGGAGTATATAAATTTATAAAGTGCGCATTTTATCATGCGCTGGAATTACCATAACCTAAACCTGAAAGAAGGATTGCCTACACCTAAGTCCAGAAGGCATGATTCAAAATAGGACGACTGAAATTGACGACTATCCCCGTTAACGCTGTTGAGCCTTTCATTTCATTTGAAGGATCTATGTGCACTCGACGATTCTATATGTGGATCCTTTCTTTCCACTTGATACTAGATCTTCACACATGTTAAGGAATATTAGAACTACTAAAGATTTAAAGAAATAATTTTCGATTTAAAGAAAACACGATTCGATTTACAATTAGAATTTATTTTTAATGAACTTTAAATATGTACATCTGCTCTTTGTGGAAGCTATAGCAAGACTGATTGATTACAGGAATTAACTGCACTGCACTAGCAGAAGGCTAGTGAGCAAAAAAAAAAGAACAAAAGAATGAGTGCCAAAATGTATAACTGTTATTGACAATTTTGTAATTATTTTGAATAGTTTGCTAGCTCTATTGCGAATATTGAATATTAATTAGTTTTTGAACAGTCTGCCCGCCTCGCTGGATAGCGAAAAAAAAATATGAGTAAGATACTGCCCTCCATGAAGCATTAAGGTAAACTATAGATGTATGGGCTCGAGGAGTAGTAAGATATTGACGTGCTCAATTAGCTTCTGGTGATGGAAGAGGAATTAATTTGTTGATGTGACGTTTGCAGTAACCGTTTTTGTGCTTTAGGGTGACAACTCTTATTAGTTTATCTGGTCCAGGATGAATTTCTGATACTCGTCCTCTCATCCATTTGCATGGAGGGGTGTGATCATCCTTGATGAGTACCAGGTCGCCAACGCCAAAAGATGGTTGCTCCTGTTGCCATTTGCGCCTTTGCTGGAGATGATGCAAATACTCTTTCTGCCATCTATTCCAGAAGTGTTCCAACATAGCTTGAACAAATTTCCAATGAGAAAGAAGTGAGATAGGAATTTCTTGCAAAGATGGTTCTGGACTCGTCAGTGGTGCACTTCCTATTAAAAAATGACCAGGAGTCAAGATGTCAAGGTCTTCAGGATCGTAAAAAATGGAATGAAGAGGTCGAGAATTGAGGCAAGCTTCCACTTGGGCTAATAAAGTTGTCATTTCTTCGATGGACAATATGGCTGCTCCAATGACTCTTCTTAGGTGGTATTTCATAGACTTGATGCCTGCTTGCCATATTCCGCCCACGTGGGGGGGGGGGGCAGGGGGATGAAATGCTAGTTTACTCCGTCATTAGTTAAGGCTTGTCTAATAGGTGTTTGATTCTCCGTGAGAGCTTTTTGAAGATCTTTGTCAAGTAATTTATTGGCGCCCACGAAGTTAGTCGCGTTGTCACTATATATGTGACTACACTGTCCACGACGAGCAATAAATCGACGATAAGCTGCTAAAATGGCCTCTGAACTTAGCTGAGATACCAATTCAAGATGAATTGCACGTGTGGCAAGACATATGAAAAGCGCAATGTAGGCTTTGAAGGACTTGGCACCTCTGCGTCTAAAAGCTGTGATCTGAACGGGTCCTGCATAATCAATTTGGACGGTGTTACTCTAAAATGGAGAAGGTTGCCCATGAGCTGATGAGTATTATGTGTCCTATACCTTACACATGTTATGCAGCGATGAATGTGTTGACGAACCTTATTTCGACAGTTGAGTATCCAGAACTTCGTTCTTATGTGTTGTAGTGTCAATTGGGTTCCGCCATGTAAAGTCCTAACATGTGAATCTTCGATCACTAGGGTAGAAAAATGGTTGCACGCAGGAAGGATGATGGGATGCTTCAGTCGTCCTCCAACACGTAATATTTGATTCTGATCCAAGTAGGGATTTAAGCTTAGGAGCTTACTTTGACATGGGAGTGGCTTTTTGTGTTTAATATGATTGATTTCTTCAGAAAAGGCTATATTTTGAACATGTTTTACCCAAAAGTTAAAAGAGTTTTCTAAGCTAGTAGCGCTGAGATGTGATGCTGAGAGTGATATGACTATTTACAATGGGCCTCAATTCTAATGATGCTTCAACAGAATCAGTAGTTTGCAATATGGGCCAATGAGATAAATGATGGGCAAGCCAAGTTGGACCATGCCACCACAGCGGATGTTCAATCAACTCGATAAGAGACAGGTCCCGCGTGGCACAATCCGCAGGATTATGTTGAGTTGGGACAAAACGCCAAATAGCTTAAAGCAGAGTTGTTTGTATGTCGGAAACACGATTAGCCACAAATGTCTTCCATCTTGCTGGTTGTGCTTTTATCCAGGTGAGAACTATCGTTGAATCAGTCCATAGATATATTGGTGCTGATTCCAATTTCATGTCATCGCGTACTGAAGTTACCAACTTAGTTAAAAGACTAGCCCCACAGAGTTCTAATCTAGGTATGGATAACGTTTTCAATGGAGCTACCTTTGTCTTGCATGTCACTAGGTTGACTTGAATGTTGTCTACCTTGTTATGTATCCGAAGGTAAGCTACGGCGGCATAAGCATAGGTTGAGGCGTCAGAAAAGCCATGTATTTCCACCGAGTGGTTCTCGTTAGATAGTCCCAACCAGCGCTTTATCTGGACTGATTCTAGATTCACTAACTGTGATTTATAAGTATTCCACTCATTCCAGGGATCAGGTGTTAAAATGTCATCCCATTCTAGCTTAGCTAGCCAGAGTTTTTGATGACTGGTGCTAGCCAACCCAAAGGATCGAAAAGCTTGCTTACATCGGATAAGACAATTCGTTTTGTGCAGATTTGATGATTCGAACTTAATCAGATTTCAAAACGAAAGCAATCATAAGCTGGATGCCATCGTATTCCCAGAGTTTTGATTTCTGAGTCAGAAAATAATTGTAAAGAAGATGAAAGTTCTTTGTCACTGTCCGGAATATCCTTAAGAAGTTCCTCTTGATTTGATGACCATTTGCGAAGAGTAAAACCAGCGCACTGTAGAAGTTTGTTAAGCTCAGCTTCCGCAAATTTAGCTGAGGTCATACTGTAGGCTCCAAACAGCACGTCGTCCATGTAGAAGTTGTTTAAGAGTATAGTCGCTCCAATAGGATTTTCATCTTTGTAGTCGAAAGCTAGTTGCTTCAGAGTCCTGCAAGCCAGATAGGGAGCTGAGGCGGTTCCGTATGTGACAGTTAGAAGATTGTAATCTTTTATAGGTAAGTTTGGGTCTTTTCTCCACACTATGCGCTGAAAGTTCGTGTCGTCGTTGTGAACTAGTATTTGGCGATACATCTTTTCTATATCTGCCTTATATACAAATGGATACAATCGCCATCTTGAAATAATGGTTGCAAGATTTTCATAAGTATTGAGACCAACTTGAAGACAGTCATTTAGTGAAACACCGGAAGAAGTTCTGTGAGACCCATTAAAGACCACACGCAATTTGGTACTAGTACTACTGGCTTTTAATACAGCATGGTGTGGGAGATAGTACTTGTTCGTCGGACAATCTGCATCATCTTGCCTGATGGGGCACATATGTCCTAAGCTCAAATATTCTTCGAGAAATTTCGTGTATTGTGTTCGAAGTTCGACATTCCTTTCGAACTGTTTTTCTAGTCTTAACAGTGCAGCAACAGCTCTTTTACGGCTGTCTCCTAGATTTGTTGTGTCCATTTTAAATGGTAGTCGAACTACATATCTGCCATTTGAATTGCGTTCCACTGTGCTTTTATAGAAATTTTCGCATTTATGTTCTTCATCCGTCAACACTTTATTTATGCGAATTTCGTCAATTTCCCAAAAACGTCTAAGTGTTTTGTTTATATCTTCACCAATTTTTAGATGAAAAACAGAAGCGCAAGTAGAATTTGTAAGTAGAGGATTTTCAATAGGACCAGAAAGAATCCATCCCAGGTGTGTACGCTGTGCGATGGGTGTACCAATGGGTCCCTGTCGAACACCGTCTAATAATAGCTGCGCATACATATCAGCTCCTAAAATAATATCAATAGGTGCAGATATTGAGAATTCAGGATCAGCTAAATCAAGGTCTTGTATGTGAGGCAAACTTGCACCAGGAAGATTTGAACTGAGATTAGGAAGGACCAATGCTCGAGCACTAAATGATTTTGCATCCTTATTAACAGACACGATATCAAACTGCACTTCAGTATTAGCCAAGCCTGCCTTGCAGCTTCAGACGCCTAATATGGGCATATTTACTCGACGATGAGGCAGATTTAAGGATTTAGAAACAGATTTAGTAATAAATGTTGACTCTGAACCTTGATCAAATAATGCTCTGACTTTTCTCTGAGCTCCGGTTGTGTTACGAATTAGTACCTGGGCAGTAGCTAATAATATTGAGAACCTTGGTGTGGAACCTTGACTAGCGGTATGAGCTATAGTTGCAGAAGTAATAGCGGTGAATGTTGGCAAAATTTACGGTGATTGTGAGGATGCATGAGTTTCAGTTTTTTTTATGAAGAAAGCTCGAGGATTCAGCTCCAGTATTATTGGAGTAATGCAACATAGTATGGTGCAATTGCGAGCAGAGTTTGCATCGATCCGTGATGGTACAATTCTGTGCAGAATGTCCTGAGCGTAAGCAATTAAAGCAAAGTTCCTTTTCAAGTATAAACTGTCTTCGCTGTTTAATAGATTTAGATCGAAAAATGCGACAGAAGATCAATATGTGATTACCACCGCAAAGTGTGCACTGTTTGTTTGTTGTGGATACATGAGCACGTGAGAAGGACTGTTTGGGTGAAAGTTTAACATTTTTATCACCAGTCTTAATCTTAATCACTTCTAAGGTACGTAGTCTTCCTTCTAAGAATTGCGTTAACGTATTGAATTTTGGGACGTCAGTAGATTCGGACAAGGAATTCTCCCAATCCTTCCTGGTCTGTGGATCTAGCTGTGTTTGTGAGTGTATAGACCAACCAATCATCCCAATAAGTTGTGGGACGTCCTAAATTTGCGAGAGCACCTATCGCGCGAGTAGTAGTGTCCAAAAGTCGTTTGATTTCACTAGCCGACTCACTGTGCATTGAACTTAATGACACAATGGAAGAAATGTAATTGCTAGTTAAAAGGCGTTCATTATCATAACGTATCGTAAGACTTTGCCACGCAGAAGAATAATTAGCATTTGTCACCAGAAAATGTTTTATTAAGTTATATGCTTCACCTGATAACGAAGATTTCAGATAGTGAAATTTCTGAACTGGCTGCATGCCCTTATTATCATGAACTAGTGATTTGTAAAGATCTCTAAAAGTTGGCCATTCTAAGTAATTTTCGTTAAATGTGGGAATGGAAATCTTTGGAAGCTTAGGTGTCAGTCTTTGTGGAAGCTATAGCAAGACTGATTATTGATTACAGGAATTAATTGCACTGCACTAGCAGAAGACTAGTGAGCAAAAAAAAAAACAAAAGAATGAGTGCCAAAATGTATAACTGTTATTGACAATTTTGTAATTATTTTGAATAGTTTGCTAGCTCTATTGCGAATATTGAATATGAATTAGTTTTTGAACAATCTTGATGGACCATTCTTCCGGGATTTTGATTCTAAATTACCTTTGTATTTGCATACATAATGAAATAAATTATAAATTGTACTTAAGTAAGTAAGGTAACTTTTTAAAATTTTAGAGTCTTAATAACAGCAGTTCTTTTATTGAATTTTAAGTTCGAGTAAAGTTCAAGTAGTATTAATTTTGATAATCTTTGCGTAATTTATTGTATTCACTAAGTCACCAAGTCACGAAATAATTAAAGTAATAAAGCCATTTAAATACACTCGGTTATCCTTGGACTATCACATCAGGTCATCAATCTCGGGAAATAAAATACATATATTTATAAGGGAATCCAGGTCTCTCTATCAAAAGTGAAACAAAGGGGGTAGAAAATCTGAAAGTAAACAATTACGTATATACTGAAAACTTCAGACAATCTAAGTGTATAAAGTCACGAACTATCCATATGCAACTTAAAAGACAATATTAAAAATATTGGAAGCTAGTTACGTGAAAGCAGATTTATTTTGTTATAAAACAATTGAAGTGTTTGGAATATATTGCAATCGAACGGGCCCATGGCCCACCGGATTCTGCAGAAGTACCAATCTCTCATGACTGGATATGGTCTAGAAAGCTTAACTAACGACAAGCGGCCCTTCTCATCTCAACTTCGTAAACGATAAGACGTGTGAAAAAAAATTGTGAAAGTTAACAGTGAACAGTATTTAAAATCTAAAAAGAAAAATGACAACGTTATGAAAAGTGCGAAAAGTTACCAATATTAAACGGAAAGAAATAATAATTAAAGAAAAAGAACCTAGTGGATGAAATCTACAGAAAAGGAGAGCAAAACAAGGGAAATCTACCTAGAGGGAATTGGATGACCGCGTGCAGAGAAAATTATATTGAAAAGTACGAGGTGGGAAACACCAAGGATAGCCGAAATAATAAAAGATAAGTAAAAAAAGTTAAATTGTTGATCTAAGAGGAGTTTGTGGCTGGGCGACGACGGTGATTTTGGAATTTTTTTTTGCGTTTACTTTTCTCTCATTATTATTTTTCGAATAAAGCAGCTAATATTTCATATAATGATTTATAGATTTCTTTTAAATAAATGCTCTCCTGAAATCTCAGGTTATTATTTTACAGGTTTCATGGTCTCCCCTGCCTTGTGCTAAAGACCATGTGGCGCCCAAATTCTTTTTATTTTCTTTCAGCATTAAACCCATACCCTTTCTACTGGGCTAGCAGATATGTCCTTGAGGAGGACGTATCACACAGATAGAGCTGAAGCCATAGCAAATAATGCCATTGCATTCAGCAGGTGGGGCAAGGGACTGCTCATTTAGGATCACGATGACCTGCCTTGAGTTTCCGTTGACTTCGCACACCTGGGCTACTTTCCAATCATGGGTAGGTAATCCAGGGTTGGCCATTTGGATGAACTTTAGGATCTCTGCAGGATTTGAAGGTTCGGTTGATTCAGGCCCGTGACCTAGGTCTTAAAGGGATTTTATCCCTTGGAACGGCTTCGATTCTTGCGCTAGTCCAGATTTCGCCAAGACGGTAAACTACCTGGCCAAGAAGCTACACCGACTTCTGGTCCGAGCAGGCAAGTAGCTTAATGTGACCTTGATGCCATCAAGACAACGTGGAGGAGGGCCAGGGTTTAACGAGAGAACTTCCATATACACCTTCAGCAACGCGGCCTCCACCACCTTCCATTTTTCTGGCGTGATGGAGTCGTCCGCGTTGCTGCCATCTATAATCGCCCTTCGCTATCTCGCTGAAGGACTTAGCGGTGGAGGAAAGGGGGCCTGCCGCCTTAATCCTTTTGGAAGATGGCTGCTGCTCGACGAGCGCAACCTCTAGGGGTAGCTTGCAATGGGCCCTTATAGGCCGACGCGCTACCTTGGGCAATAATCTCTTATTAGCCCTCAGAAGTGTTGGGGGAGCGAGTAATGCTCGCAGAAGGTTGCCCACTTAACCCATGGGCCGGGTCTGCCTTGACGGCGGGTTGTCCCCCTTTTCGGGTGGACGAAGTAGTCTCGGTTTTATCCGAGTCTTGGTGTTTTTTATTTATTCTATAATTTCATGATCGACCATTTTCGCGACAAGGCGGTACTCATGGTATCGATATATTAGTGGGGTTGGGGGAATCAACCATGGTAGAGCCACTTACCATGGTGGTCCTACATACTCCTTGAGTCGGACAGGTATCCAGGAGGCTCCGTTAGAATACAGCTAGTTGCCCCCAGCTGCAAACTATCCAATGGGCCTTGTAGTCGCTTAACACCCTGGATTGGGGGAGTTTGATCAAGAGAGTGACTGTCTCTCCGCCCGTCATCATTGGCCAGTCTATAGTAAACTACATGACTGTTACCAGCCGCCCCACGTGGAGGGAGATGCGGAATTCCTACAATATCCACAGTTACAGCACGCCAACAAATTAATGAAAATTTGTTAACGCGTTGGTCCCCCTGTGAATCTGAAGGCAGCGGCCAGCGGCAAGATGCAGCTGTACAAATCGCAGCAGAACAAGCTGCAGCTGCAACAGCTCGTGTAAATTTACCCAATCAAACTGCTCAAGCTGCTTCTCAAGTTTTCAATTGTCTTCAAATTCCGGACACGGTTGAAGATTTGCCAAAATTTCACTGCAACCCCGGACTCTTACACGACTTTATAAACAATGTAGAAGAAATTTTCTGTTTAGTTAATATTGTAACGTAAATGGGGCTCTTCGGGCTTGACGGATTAATTTAGAAAATTATTTTCAATCACAAATTTTATTCACAAGTTTATTCACTTCACTTAATTAGTTCATTTAACAATTTCTTTTAACAATATTTCTTCACAATATAACGTTTTACTTTACTTATTTAACACTTTTCACTTCGCTGGTTATAGTACAACTGACTATTCGCATTATAACATTCAAACACTTCTCAGTCTAAATCACGACTAAACTAACTCAGTTGCTTCTCAGCCCAATTTATACTACTTAGCTTAATTTTAGAAAGTTCAGTCACTTAGTTATAGATATTTCCGTTAGACATTTTCACCTCACATATTCACCATAGCTTCGAATCGTCCTTGACGTTTCCCGTTTGACATTTCCTTTACTTGATTTCTGGCCACCTGGGGCACTTGCATTATCCCGTTGACTATTTCCCTTTCCGTGGCCTACCTCGTGCACGTTACACTGCCTCCATCTTAGAACTGTTCGTCCTGAACAGCTTTCATCATCAATGGCTTTTCTGCAGTTCTTCTGTTTGAATAATCCTTCCTTTGTTCCTCGTGGCAACTGATCCTCAAATCTCAACTGCTTATCTAGTTGTCCATCAGATTTATCTTCTTCGAACAAAGAACTAAGGTCACTTATCTTGAATTCCTTCATGTTTATCCTCTCTTCGCGCCTTGCTTTCATATTTTCACACTTCTCTTCTAGCTGGCTAATATGTTGCTGAAGATCCTTGTAGCACCATGAAAGCCACTCCTGTTGAGAACGTAGACATTGATTGCATTCTTCCGTCGTAGTTGAATAACCTCGCCTTCTCCAGCATGAACCGTTGGCATGTTAGTTTCATCGCTAACGTCACATTCTTTAACTACTACCTCCTTAGTCGCTTCATTATTGTTTTTTAGTGAAGTTTTCAGTGCGTCCTCTAAATCTTGTGATTTTTTGTCAATAGTCTGTAGTTCTCGCTTTCCTTAATTTTGTACTCGGTATTTCTGGCAAGATCTTGACTCGCTTTCACTTTGTAACGTTTCTTTTTTCATTCTCTTCTCTTCCGTAGCCCTTCGCCATCGATGTCCTCTTTAAACACCTCCATCGTTTTGGGCACCTTTTATTGGACTATACTTCTCTGGCAAGTGATCAATAATCTTCCTTCTGCAATCGCTTTGCAGGAGAGCTTCTTTACCGCAGGACCAGCATCTGTACTTGCGACAGTGCACTTAAGCTTCGTTGTTCCGATCGGTACCTCTCTTCAATATGAATTCTTCTTGTTCCCTTCTGTTGCACTTTATACAACCAGTCTTTCTCGTGTCATATCCCGGAAGGGTTGATCTCCTTTGCTTCCAGCAATCTCTTCGGAGATGACCTTCCAGGCCACATGTCCAGCATCTTGGACGGCCGTGGTTAACCTGGGTATTGAGTCGGTAACAAATATCTTTTATTTCGGTTTCTTCTGTCTCGTACATAGGTCTTATGGAGGCTTGTTTTTCTGCCTACCAAGCCAGAGCGTAAGCCAAAACCTCAGCGTTTGTGTTCTTTTCAACCAGTCGTACAGCTTGTTGCAGGTCACGATCTGCAAGTGAATCAATAAATGCTTCTCTGGCTAACTTATTGACATAATCTTGGCTAAACGTGGGATAAGCCAAATGTGCCAGCCTCTCTATGTCTGCACATAACTGCTGTAACGTCTCTCCATGCTTCTGTCTTCCACTCCGCAGTTGTAGACGGTAGACCTCTTTCATGTGCTGGTTTCTATTGCGCAATTCTAAAGCTTGTATAAGAGATGAATAATTATACCTTTGTTCTGCCGGTATAGCCTGTAGCAGTTCAGCTGCTGCGACTCTAAGTTCCATGATTAAAGCTGTAGCTTTTTTCTCGTCAGTCCAGACATTTACTGCCGTTGCTGTCTCGAACTGTAGTCTGTATGTCTGCCAGGGAGTTTGACCATCAAAAGTTGGAGAATGAAGTTTCTTGTTTATAGTCACATCCGTAGATAAACTCGTCGTTTGCCGCTTCTTGACAACTTCTAGTTTATTTCTTTTATTTAATTGCGTCCACATCACCTTTCACCTGTTCTTTCAGTTTCTTCTCTATATCCGACTTAAGTTCTCCGATTTTCTTTTCCATATGGGATTCGAGATTTAACTTCATAGAACTTTCCAGGTTTTCAAACTGTTTTCGCACAGACCTTTCTATTTCAGCTTTTACTTCTTCAACGGAGGCTTTAAGTTCTGCTACTGATGACTTTTGTCCTTCCAGCGATGCCTTTACCTCAGTTTCGGACGCTTCCATCGTCGCTTTCAGCTCTGCCGTTAATAATTTCTGTTCGTCCATTGATGCTTTTAATTCGTTTACGGACCCTTCTATTGATGATTTCTGTTCGTCTATCGATGCTTTTAATTCGGCCGTCGACGATTTCTGTTCAGCCATTGATGCTTTTAATTCTTCCTTGGAAGATTTCATCTCACACATCAGATCACTGCGTAGATCTGTCATGCTTGGAGTACTTATTTCTTCCTCTTCTTCTAGCTCGTCTTCAAAAACGAAAGCCTCTGGATCCTTTCCTTCCTTTTCCATAGCTTCTTATAGTAATGCTACCAGGGCACATTTATTTCCAATTGTAGGTAGGGAACGTTTATTTAATTCAAGTCTTGAACACGTAAGTCCTTCAATTTGCGACCCATATTTAGATTATTCACTGCACTATTTCACTTCAATTTCACAGTCACACTTTTTTTTCTAAGTTCACTTTTTAGTATTTCTTAATTAATCCCACTTCTGACACCAATTGTAACGTAAATGGGGCTCTTCGGGCTCAACGGACTAATTAAGACAATTATTTTTAATCACAAATGTTCACAATTTTATTCACTTCACTTAGTTAGTTCGTTTAACAATTTCTTTTAACAATATTTCTTCACAATATAACGTTTTACTTTACTTATTTAACACTTTTCACTTCGCTGGTTAACGTACAACTGACTATTCGCATTATCACATTCAAACACTTCGCAGTCTAAATCACGACTAAACTAACTCAGTTGCTACTCAGCCCAATTTATACTACTTAGCTTAATTCTAGAAAGTTCAGTCACTTAGTTCTAGATATATCCGTTAGACATTTTCACCTCACATATTCACCATAGCTTCGAGTCGTCCTTGACTTTTCCCGTTTGACACTTTATTTTCTTGATTTCTGGCCACCTGGGGCATGCGCATTACCCCGTTGAATATTTCCCTTTTCGTGGCCTACCTCGTGCACGTTACAATATTGTCGACGGTACACTTTACAGTAAAATTTTGTTATGGGCTATTACGAACAAAATCGAAGGCCCAGCAAGGTATCGAACATGTATGGTACTCCCTTAGAGTGGGACCATATAAAGAGAAATCTCTTACTGCACTATTTCGATAAGAGGAATGAAACTTCTCTTATTCGAGACATACATAACTTAAATCAATTAAGTAAAACCGTAGAAAAATATTACAGTGAAATAATAGAAATACAAGCCACTATGTTTAACCACATACAAATACATGAAATTCTCAGAAATGTGTTTAAATACCTTCCTGACTGAACTAAGAGAACCTTCGGGTTCCACAAAACGTGCTACGCGCCCAGATTCCTTACCTTACTTTCTCTTATTGTATAAAGGAATAAAATATTTTCTACGCAAAAAGTGAAGTAAGTACATAACCCAAATGGACCGAAAGACCATTTAATCAACAGCAACCCACAAATTCTCCTTAATTACAAAGAGTAACCTTTCAAATTCCGCAATTTCGCAATATAGACAACCAACAGCCTCAACTAACGAATTATCAGATTGGACCATCCTTTAATACACAACAAAGACAATTTTCACATTTTAATCAACAATCTAGGCCATTCGCCCCCAATCCTTTCAATAGACCAAATCTGCCTAAACCAGAGCCTATGGACACCAATTCAGGCCATACGAATTTTAGACAACAAACCCGCTACCAACCTCCTAAATTTAATAACAACTTTGGGCAACATAATCACAGATTCACTAGTAAAGAATTATTTAACGAAAAAAAGAATTATTGACGAAAGGAATGTGTATCAGTCTATTTATGACAATAATAATTATCCTAACGAAAGTTATGACACTAATCTAGATAGTAATTGCAATAATTATACTGATTATAATAACTCCGACCGAAAATCAATTTTGCAAAAGAATGAAGATAAAAATAACCAAAACTTCGAAATTGATGATAAAAATTTTCATTTAGCTGGCCTAACGAACCCATTTCATACCAACAACAAGACCTTACATTTATAAATCAGATAAAACATCGTATGCGAACAACCGATGATGTAACAATCTACTTGAAGTCTTATAGATAACCATATATACAAAAAGAAGTCCTACGGCAAGTTAGCGATATGCTGAAGGAAGGTATCATTCGTCACAGTTACTCACCATGGAGTTCACAATTCTGGATTACGAATACACAAGAATGTCGCTCGGACTGAAAAACGCTCCATCAACTTTCCAACGCGTGATGGACAATGTCTTAAAAGATCTTGTAGGAAAAATATATCTCATTTACCTTGACGACATAATTATTTTCTCTACATCGTTACAAGAGCACTGTGAATATCTACGAAAAGTATTCGACAGACTTCAGCAAGCAAACCTAAAGGTACAATTAGATAAATCCGAATTTCTACGAAAAGAAATTGGATTCTTAGGGCACATCGTGACTACAGACGGAGTGAGACCAAACCCTGATAAAATCCAAGCATTCACATTCCCCGTACGACTAAACAAATAAAGTCTCCTCCACAACCGACTCTCTTCTCCTGCAAAAAGATCTAGATTCATTCACCACGTGGTGCATGAAAAACTTTCTTGAACTCAATGTCTCCAAATGCCAGTCTATCTCTTATTCCCGGAAGCGTCTTACACCCACCCCGAAAGTCTACATGCTAACCGACGTACCAGTTCCTATCGTTACCTCTTTGTGTGATCTCGGAATAATCTGTGATAGTTGCTGGTCCAGAGAGTTCTCCAATCCTTATGTTTCCAAATCTCTCTATATTTCCTTCGCTAGATCTCTCCTTGAATATGCCAGCCAGATATGGTCACCTCCACAAACAACTCACATTAATAGGATTGAATCTGTCCAGCGTAGGTTCATTCGCTTCGCTCTACGTGATCTTCCGTGGGTAGACAGATTCAACCTTCCACCTTATGAAAACCGTCTGAAACTGATAGACTTACAACCTTTAAGTAAACGTCGTGATGTTTCAGACATTCTCTTCATTCATCAGCGGTTAAGTGGTGCCATAGACTGCCCTTCAATCCTGCAATCTTTACCCATCTATACCAATCCCCGCAACCTTAGGTCCACTCCCCTTTTCCGACTCGACCACCATCGCACAAACTACGGTCAAAGTGAGCCAATTACCAGGATGCTACGAAAAGTCAACGACCTTCCCTCCTTTGACTTCCATCTGAGTAAATCATCCCTTCACAAAGCCTTATATCTTGATCCCGCCCATCTTGATCGCCTTTTTTAATTCTTCTTCCTTCCAGCCCGTATCTCCCGCTATTAGAGCTCATATTGTAGCTCTTACTATTTATTTATTATGTCATAATTTATTATAGCTTTTGGTGTTGGTATTGTGTTGTAGCTTGTAATTGTAGTATGTATTTATTATGTAATAGCTTGTATTAAGCTTAAATAAATAAATAAATTCATTTTTGGGTCTCTTAGGGTAATATCGTAAATTCATTAAAGATTTCGCACAGCTCACGAAACCCCTTACAGAATGCCTAAAGAAAGGAAGGAAAATTCAACTCAAAGAGAGATACCTGAAAATCTTTGAAATGTGTAAGGAGAAATGACCCTATTCTTCAGTACTCTGACTTTTCGAAAGAATTTATATTAACAACAGATACCAGTAATTATGCTATTGGCGCTGCTTTATCCCAAGGCAACATTGCCAATTTGCTACTCAAGTAGAACCTTAACTACGTCTGAAATAAACTATTAAGGAGGTCGTCTACCTTCGAGCCGAGAATTTTAGCCAATTTTTTGGAATGGATTGCAAAAAACCTACTAAAGATATTCCCGTCAGTTAAATTTTTATTTATTATAACATGCTTTTTCTTCGAAAAAATCAAATTTTCATTTGATAATAATTTTATCTGCGACCTTGGAACGTCCTTGACCTCGACGCTGCAGAAATGTCATTTAGAACTTTGTGGTAAGACTTTGGCCATTTAAATTGTCTGAAACCAATAAAATGACATATGTCTGTAATCTGTGTTACATTGGCTATGTTTTTCCAAAGCCGATTTTTTTTTATTGTAAAATGTGTTTAAATTACGAAATTGTTTTGGAAAAAATTCAACTTTTGACCTGTTTTTTTCACCTACTAGAGCCTGTTTAAGTTCAACAAAGTAAAAATTTGAAAATCGCTACGTACGTCGAAACAGAGTGTCAATGGTTCTACCGTACATTCAGTTGAAGAAGATTTAAATGGCGGTATCCCGATATCAAAAAGATCAACGAATTTAATATCCAACTTATTTTAGAAAAATCTAGTAAAAAACCACCTATAACACTTCAGGTACTTTTAAAGAATAAACAAAGACGAATAATTGATATGCCAAATTTCTCCGAGGAAAGTATTACCGATATCTTCACAAAATGCCATCCTCCCAATAAACTAACAGCGGTCTTCACGGACGACGACACGTTCAAAAGGAACGTTTACTCGAAATATTTCTTGAGAAGTAAAACTTTCAAACTAATTCGGTGCAGTGAAATGTTAAAAAACATAAGTAATGATGATGATCAGGACAAATTAATTATTGATTATCATTATAATAATAACCATAGAGGGATAAACGAAACCATATTACATCTTAAGCGTGATATATTTTTCCCCTTCATGAAAACCAAAATCACGAAACTAATTAAAATATGATAGAAATCCCCCAAAACTTAAATACGAAATTCCCGAAACTCCCGAAAAACCTTTAGATATTTTGCAAATTAACATCTATAGTATTAAAAAAAACAAATCCTCGCAATAATAGATAAATTTTCCAAATTCGCAGCAACTTATACAGTTGCAGCCAGAAACAGCCTTACCATGATAAAATCACTTAAACATTTCATTAGCCTACACGGCATCCAGAAGAAATTAGTATCCGATCAAGGAGCAGAATTTACTTCCTCAATATTCCAAAATTTTTGTAAGCAATATAACATTTATCATCACATAACATCCTTTCAACAAAGTAGTAGTAAGGCACCCGTAGAGAGGATGTACTCGACATTAACCGAAATTTATCGCATAATACGGGTAAAACAAAAAGAAATGGATTATGAAAACATACTTAACGAAGTCATCATAACGTACAATAACGCAATACATTCAGCAACAAAGTTAACCCCATATGAATTATTTTATGGCTGAACATATAAATTTAATAAAAATCTTAAACATAACAACGTTCACGAATACTTAATATAGAATTATATAGAAGTAACCCTTCAAACTCAGAAGGCGCACTTCACAGGCTGAGGCCTGGAATCAATTGACTTATTCACCAGAATATAACATATATTGAGGTGAATGAGGCTCCCACAACCCATGCAAAAGAAATATTAGTAAACAGAAACAAAATCCAAAACACTCCAAACACTACATTCAGGGGTGCAAAGACAACAGAGATCGTTTAAGCAAATCCTTAGTAAGAGCCAGGTCAAAAATTGGACACATATTCACGGCTCTACACATGCGGTTAATAGGTTCATGCATACCATAGTTAGACTGAGAATGGGTAACATGTAGTAAAAGCAATCTCCTTAAGCTGCACGGGTTATGCCTATAAGTAACCAAACTTGCGAGAGTACGAGAATCTATATTCGAGTTCAAAAGCTGGTGAATAAATACTAGGTCAGCAATTCTACGACGTTTCCCCCCCAGATTCATCTCCTGGATTCGATCCTACCTCAACAACCGTCAGTACAATATTCTTTTCAGTTCATCCATTTCTAACCCTATTGTCGCTCGTTCCGGCATCCCTCAGGGCAGCCACCTTGGTCCATTGATTTTTATCCTCACAATAAATGATGTTGAATGTGTCATCAAACACTCAGAGTTGTCCATCTATGCCGATGACATGAAAATAATCAAATATATCTCCTCCACTACCGACTCTCTTCTCCTGCAAGAAGACCTCGATTCATTCATCACATGGTGCATGAAAAACTTTCTGGAGCTCAATGTCTCCAAATGCCAGTCCATCTCTTATTCCCGCAAGCGCCTTACCACCACCCCGAGAGTCTATATGTTAACCGACGTACCAGTCCCTATCGTTACCTCTTTGTGTGACTTAGGAATAATCTGTGATAGTGAACTCAATTTCCGTTCCCACATTGACAGCATAATTAACAGAGCTAACTCCGCGCTAGGGTTTGTGAAGCGCTGGTCTAGAGAGTTCTCCAATCCTTATGTTTCCAAATCTCTCTACGTCTCCTTCGTTAGACCTCTCCTTGAATATGCCAGCCAGGTATGGTCCCCTACACAAACAACTCACATTAATAGGATTGAATCTGTCCAGCGTAGGTTTATTCGCTTCGCTCTACGTGATCTTCCGTGGGTTGACAGATTCAACCTTCCTCCCTATGAAAACCGTCTGAAACTGATCGACTTACAACCGCTAAGCAAACGTCGTGATGTTTCCGACATTCTCTTCATTTACCAATTATTAACTGGTGCCATAGACTGCCCCTCCATCCTGCAATCTTTACCCATCTATACCAATCCCCGTAACCTCCCTCCACTCCCGTTTTCCGACTCGACCGCCATCGCACAAACTACGGTCAAAGCGCCAATTACCAGGATGTTACGAAAAGTCAACGACCTTTCCTCTTTTGACTTCCATATGAGTAAATCATCACTCCACAAAGCCCTATATCTTGACCCCGCCCATCTTGATCCTGATCGCCTACTTTAATTCTTCTTCCTTACGCCCTCTGCCATTAATCAATATATATAGCTCATATTGTAGCTTATACCTTTTATGTATTTATTCTTATTATTCATTTATTATAGTCTGTTGAATTAGTATTAAGTTATAGCTTGTATTTTATTTTTTATTTTTGTATTTTTTTACGTAAAAGCTTGTATTAAGCTTAAATAAATAAATAAACAAATAAAGAGACGTTCACCCAGCGAGTGCATATTAAGCAAACGGAGGCAATCCTCATAAGGAGGAAGCCTTAATGGATCATTCCACGGGAGGTCCCATAGTGCGAACCTAACAAAGTTCCGCTGCACCGACTCAATTCGTCTAGAGTGAACAGCATAGCAAGGAGACCAGACCTGAGATGCGTACTCGAGAATTGGTCTAACTAAAGAACAAAATAAGTGAATTAGGTTCTGTCGATCAGAAAAATCCTTAGACCACCGCTTAACAAAACCCAGGACGGAATTACTCGGAGATACGATATGATTTATGTGAAGAGTGAAATCGAGTTTTCTATCTAGCCTTACACCAAGGTCAGTAACGGACTCCACACGATGGATATTAGTATCCGCAAATGTATAATCAAAGACATAACTTCACATTTATCCAGGTACAGCTGCAGTCCATTTGAGGCACACCCAACCATGAAGGTATTCAAATCATCCTGAATGCAGGAAGAATCATAACTGTTTCTAACGCATGAGAAAATCTTCATATCGTCTCCGTAGATTAGAAGTTTGGAGTGCTTAATCAGAGGGACAATGTCGTCAATGGCAAGAATAAACAGCAACGGTCCCAGATGGCTACCCTGCGGCACACTAGATAAAGCCCTAACGACTCTAGATAAAGTATTAAGGAAAGAGACTCGGTAAGTCCTATTTTTTAAGTAAGAGCAGATCCAGTCGAGCAGTAAAGGTGGAAAACCCAACCTTTCAAGCTTAAGCAAAATCACAGAGTGAGGGAGCTTATCAAATGCCTTGCTAAAATCAGTGTAAACACAGTCGGTCTGGATACCTTGTTGGAAGGCAGAGATAATGTGGGATGTAAATTCAAGCAGGTTGTCGTCGATTGACCGGGCAGAAAGCCATGTTGATTAGATGAGATTAACCTTTTACACTGCTCAACAAGCTGTGAATGAATAACAGACTCAAATAACTTGGGTATGCAGGAAAGCGTCGCGATTGGCCTATAATTTGTTATGAAGTTTTTATGCCCCTTTTTATAAACAGGAATTATAAAGGAGCTCTTCCATAACGTAGGAAATCTGCCAGCCAGCCTGAAGAGATTTGTTGAAGATGAGTTCCAATGGAGTGAGTAAGGCATCAGAACAGGATCTCAAGAATGCAGGTGGAACACCATCAGGACCAGAAGAAAAGTCCAGTTTAAGCTCCTTGATACCATTCATGATAATATCACGAGATATAATGGGCAAGGCAATGGAGGTAGCAGGACGATTGTAGATGGATGATTATCAGTTTTCTTCTTCAGGTTTACAAATTTAAAAAAGGCAAAAAGTTACTGCGAATATTATCAAGGTATTCACTGTATAAGGATGAAGACAACGCTAAAAAGCAGTCGTGACAATAAACAAATTCAGAATAAGCTAACGTGCTTCTACAGCGTAAGTAGGTTTTCCATATCCTATTTTTTTTTATTCTTAAGACTCCGCAGTTCCCTAGTATACCACGGGGGAGAATGACAGGATGATCTGGACCGCTTGAGTGGTACACATGAATTAAATATATCATATATCCTATCATAAAACAAGGAAACACAAGCGTCGACTTCGCTATCACAAAAAAGGGATGTGAAATCGATTGAGAGGATCCTATTTGAAAGATCAGAGAAATCCGCCCTTTTAAAATCAAGAACGTCCTGAACTACGTTAGGGTCAACAATATTAGAACCATCGTAGCAGAAAGAGATGGAAATGGGCGGGTGTAAACTGTCAATAGCGGCTAAGTTACGAGAAGTTAATTCGACTATAGTGTTACCCGAATCAGAAGAAAAGATAAGATCTAACTGCCTTCCCATAGAGTTCTTTACATCACTCATTTGGTGTAAACCAGAGGAGGAGATGGCGTCAAGAAAATGGGAGTCTTTAGCAGTAAGACAATTTGAAAGAAGGTAGATCTCGTCATCAGCGTTGAATACCCATTGAACGCTGGGTAAGTTTAAGTCACCGAGAAGAATTATTTCGTCCTCTGGGTTTGTCATATTATTAATTAAATCTAGGCTAAGAATTCAAATCTCGTAGAGACTACGACCATCTGCATCAGCATGGTTTGTCAAGTTTGGAGGAATATAACCACATAACAGGTATATGTGCATCTTCCCCAAAGCTATCTTAAGAGCTAAAAGCTCGATTGTGAGCGTGTCGGAAAAGGCAGGGATATCAACCAGGCTGCAATCAAAGTGCGATTTGCATGCAACCAACACGCCACCACCACGAGCCACTATCCTTACGAAAAATATGATAGGACTCGTCAAGAATTTATTAAGAAAACTTAATGAATTCCAAGAAAATCTATACCGTTCAATCAAAGCTAAATTAGAATAAAACACTAAGGAAAATAAAAATAAATTAAACAAAGATAGGGAAAACCACGAAGAATTACAAGTAGATAGCATAGTGCATAGGAAAGAATTTAGACGTAATAAACTAACACCTAGATAAAATTAAGGAAAATAGGAAAATTTCTATCATAAGCAATGGACAGAAAAAACTCCATAAAAGCAAACTAAAAAGAAAACATAAATTACAGGTTAATAACGACAAACGCACAGAAACTGGAAATTCAAGACTTGACAGAGCACAAAGTACTGACAGTGAAGCTGGGAACGGCAAACTATTGACGGACACGTTAGATAATCTTGACGATATCTACGAACTGAAGGACTCTGCTAACATTACGAAAATAAAACTATTAAACTTAAGACACAGACTTAACACTATAAACCAATAGTTAGAAATAAAAGAGGCCTAATAAATGGCCTAGGGACCATAATAAAAACCATAACAGGAAATATGGACGCACATCGCTTGAATAAAGAAATTGAAAAATTGACCAAAAACCAAAGTAACATGAAATCAGATCTTAATAGACAAATCTCAATAAATAACCGAATGCTAGACCGATTTCAGACTATTACAAATCACATTAATAACCAACCATATTCAATAACAAATTATTTAAAATATTATCAAGGCCAAATGGAGAACAAAATCAATTCAAAGATCTAACAAGACATGCTCAATATCTAAATCAAATTAATTATAATATCAATCTCCTAACAAACCACCCAACAAATTTAGCAAAAGCCGTAATACTCGCTCGATTGAATATTATTTCGAAACAAATATTAAATCCAGAAGAAATTACAGAAATTAATAATAATTTAAAAACCCAATCAGTCGATGTAAGGTCTGATGATCAAATTTATGAATTATTAGGTTTGCAGGCCTATTATAGTAATTCAGACATAATTTGTAATGTCAGTGTACCCGTACTATCCGTAAAAAAATATTCCATGTTACACCTAATTCCCTTACCTATAAATAAAACTAAATTAATATCCACAAAACCCTACATAATGCATAACCCCAAAAATATCCAATATTTTGATGAAGTGTGTCCAAATAAAGAGGAAATATACTACTGCAAGGAATCACCATATCGAGAAATCACCAACAAATCTAGATGCATTGGGTACCTTATGCAGAACCAGCCAGTAGAATGTAAACTTACAGAACAACTCTACATTTCGGAAAGCATACAATCAAAACCAAATTACATTCTACTAATTGACGCTCCAGAAACCGACATAAACTCTCTCTCTCTGATAAACTTCGAAAATTGTAAATTGTAAATAATGTCATCTATCTGGATCACATCAGCAGTCATTGGAACGATATCCACATATATCCTTCGATGCCCATCAACTTTACCTAATCATCAACAATAGAAGACCTAAAACTTAAAAAATTAAAGTCGTACCACATCGATAACCGGAAAGCAATCGAACTACTCCAGATTGAGCAGCAAAAAAGGAATATCCCATATATGCGGTCATCCTAACCAACGGAGTATCAACCTAGCAATAATAACATATTCCATCTACAAGAAATCTTCGGAACGTCACTTCAGCTCTCCACTGTTCTTTAGAGAAAAAACATCGGAAAATCTACACAGCCTCCATACAGGAGAGATTCCCAAATCATTATTTTTATGGCCGTCGCTTCATACTAAGGGAGGAGGAGTTACGGTTTCATCTTAACATTTCAACTACATTGTAAATTTCCTGAATATTATTAAAATTTCTCATAAATGTTATTCACTTGTCTGATTAGTTTAAATTCCAAATAAATGTTTTTCACTTTAATAAAATAGAACTGCTTATCATATATAATTTTATAGAACTTGTAATACGATAGTCTACATGTGTCGAGTAATTTCTGATTGTTAAGCGAAAGGTAAAATTTTTATTGTTACAATTAATTAGATTCAAGTTAGTTCGATCGTAGAAGTTAAAGAAAACAGTTGTAAATTCGTGAAATAAAAGTTAATTTAAATTCTGTCTATTATTTATTTTTCCTAAAATTCGTACTCAGATTTAAAACTGAGTATTTATAGGAGTTGTATTTTTGACCTTTCGTCATGGATGTCCGTGGTGAAAAATACAAGTACCACGCTGATGATGACCAGCTTGTACTTTTGGTCAAAACATCCATCATCTTTCTTTGAGCGCTGATATTTTTCAGCGATCACCATCCCAAAGAAAAAATTTCACTCCTATTTGTGGAAGTAAAACAAGTGGTTTTACTTTTCATTTTTAAATAAATGACTTTCCACCAAGTGTTGCCGAAAGGAAACTTTCTGATTATTATTATAATTAACTTACGCACGTTGTTTAAAAGATAACGAATACTGAATTACGATAATTGAAACTGCTTATTTAGAAGTTTAGTAATCGACGAACTTTTGTTTTACTAAAAGAAATTTACTTTGCAAGAGAGCAGTTTAATAAACACCTAGATAGATTGGAAACTAAAGCGGCAGCTGTAAAGGAGTTAACTGACACTATTAAAACGCAATCTAACGAAGTTGCGGCACTTTGTAACGAACTTCACACAATACAAGGCAAACAATGTACACCAAATTGTCGACTCATAATAATCGTCTTGTTCCTGTACCTGAAACTGTTCCAAAAGATATTGATAGTGCTTTGCAAACGAGCGAAGCTCTGCCCACCGAAGAACCACTTAGGGAAAAATCTATCGTAATAGAAAGTCCTGTATCTCCTATTTGTAGGGTCATCGTACAAAGACCTCCACTTACACCAACGGAGTTTGACGGAAAAGTCACTTGGTCTCGTCGTGCGTTGGGTATAAGATTCAGTATGGATTACCACCATTCGATCAATCATATTTAGCTTCAAGCCAGGGTTCAGAAGAATGGTGAGAGCTTTGCGGAATGTGCTACGGATCTGCAGCGCATTACTCATCTCACGTTTTTGGATTGCCAGTAGGATGCAAAAGACAGAATCGCTTCAGAGAAATTTCTGGACGGCATTTGGGATCTTGATGTTCAAGAAAGGTTGCGTGATTGTGCACCTTCTACGTTTCAAGAAGCTTTACAGGTGGATATTCGAAAGGTTAAGTCGTGTGTTGGGTATAAGATTCAGTACGGATTACCACCATTCGATCAATCATATTTAGCTTCGAGGCAGGGTTCAGAAGAATGGTGAGAGCTTTGCGGAATATGCTACGGATCTACAGCGCCTTACTCATCTCACGTTTTCGGATTACCCAGAGGGTGCAAAAGACAGAATCGCTTCAGAGAAATTTCTGGACGGCATTTGGGATCTTGATGTTCAAGAAAGGGTGTGTGATTGTGCACCTTCCAGCAACAAGAAGACATACCTGAGTAGCAGCCGCGTCAATTCATAGAACACGCTTACCATCCAATAATAATAATGATGGGTATAGAAACCAAACAGCAACGGTCAACTCTGTGCATGCGATGTCGGAAAACGCGACCGAGATTGCCTAAGGGGCCGCCGCTAGCTCAGTCAGATACCAGAGCCCCTCTAATTGGCACCAAATCCTCTACTAGAAATCAAACTACCCTGCGTCTATGTGGTACTACTCGATGGCTTGACTTGCGGCGGAGATTAGGATTTATAACTTGTGATCTGCAATGCCACAATGAGTACAATACCTCCACGCGTTGAGAACGCCATCACTACACCCCAAGATGTGTCTTTAAACGCCATTCCGCTGATCTCGAGGAGCATATACCTGCACGCCTATTAAGCGCTCCAAACGAAGTACCTGTCGAAACCTACCGTGTCTTACAAAACAAAGTTTAAAGGGCGAACAAACCTAGGATTGAGGGCACCACACGGTCTGAATCACACATTCAAACTTTTAAATCACCACAGAACCACACGAAAATAAACGCCAATTATATTATTCCAGAAACCTTCGCCAAACCGTTTCCTAACACGAAAACTACACACCTCATACAAAACACTTACCGCGATGATGTCAAAGTACACGATAATTTAAATCAAACAGTCTCGACAGTATCTAATGCCTCGATAATCACTGTAAGTCAGGGTAAGTTATGCAGCGCAATTCGCATTAAGGGAGAAATTGAAGGAGTATCATGTGATATGATTATCGACGCCGGGGCGATTCATTCTATCCTCCATATACGAGTTCTGACAAAGATGCAGCGTCAAACGAATGTTCAGCCTTGTCTAACCCACCTGCGTGATGTTACGGGACAAGTAATCATGGTAGACACTACGAGTCAGTATACAGGCATTTCTTACGTTTCATACTTTTTCTCTTGCCATATTTTTGATGACTGCATAATTGAGATAGACTTTTTAGACAAATGCGTATGTTCTATATAGGGCTTCACGAATCACGATACTCGAGATAATTCTCGATGCCGGTGCCGGTCTCGGCAATTTATTTAGTTGTTTCAGCTTTTATGTCGCTCCGAAAATTGTCAGTTGTGTGATTTATGGGGCATATAATAATACACTGCTTTTCTCAATCGCTTCTTTCTACATTATTTCCTTCTTCAGATATTCACGTTTTATCCCCAATAGCAAAGAAGAGCCTTTGCTACCTTGTTTTGGCGAGGGGAATAAGAAGAAAATGCATATATACATAGATATTGTAACATGTACTGTAGTCTGGCATAGGTGATGAAAACGAAATCAAGCTGTGCACTGCGCATGTCCCAAATTCCGGAAACTAGAAAAACGTCAGATGCCGTATGAAGTCAAGGCCGACTCGAACCTGTGGTGACTTGGTGTGGTGAATAACGGAAATTTCTAGAACTAAGTTGCTGAAATTTCTGGAATTAAGCTAAGTAGTATAAATAGGACTGAGTAGCAGCCTAGTGAGTTAGTTGTACATTAACCAGCGAAGTGATAATTGTTAATTAGAAAAGTGAAACGTTATATTGTGAAGAAAATGAAATTGTGGAATGAACTAATTAAGTAAAGTGAATAAAACTATGGACGTTTGAATTGAAAATAAGTGTCTTAATTAATCCGTCGAGCCCGAATTATGCCATTTACGTTACAAAGAAAAAGAAAAAGTGACTGTGAAATTAAAGTGATATAGTGGAGTGAGTAATTTAAATATGGGTCGCAAATTGAATGATTTACGTGTGCAAGACTTGCAAGGGGAATTAAATAAACGTTCCCTACCTACAATTGGAAATAAATGTGCCCTAGTAGCGTAACTACAAGAAGCTATGGAAAAAGAAGCAAAGGATCCAGAGGCTTTCGTTTTTGAAGACGAGCTAGAGGAAGAGGAAGAAACAAGTACTCCAAGCATAACAGATCTTCCCAATGCTCTGATGTGTGAGATGAAATCTTCCAAGGAAGAACAGAAAACATCATCAGCTGAGTTAAAGGCAGCAATGGCTGAACAGAAATCATCAACAGCAGAGTTGAAGGCAGCAATGGCTGAACAGAAAACATCAATGGCTGAACAAAAATCACGGAGTTGAAACGGCGGAGTTGAAATCGGCAATTGGAGCGTCCATAACTGAGTTAAAGACATCGATGGAAGAACAGAAGTCATCAATACAAGCATCAATGAAAGGTTCCGTAAATGAGTTGAAATCAGCACTGGAAGAACAGAGGTCAGCGGTAGTGGAACTTAAAGCCTCGGTTGAAAGAAGCAATGGAGCTGTAAGCCTCATACCAACTCGACGCTCGCAACAGGGAAACGAGTAAAGACCAACTCTGCGGGGCAGGAGTTTGCCGGTAGAATCGACGGCCCCTGAATCATCATCAACATTAAGAAATTGCAGTGAAATGATAACAGCTTAGTAATCAACGGGAGAGTTCAAGAACAAAAATGTACGATTACAGTAGACACAGGTGCTTCCAGGTCTATTCTTCGGTGCGATTACGCTAAAGACCACTGGATTAGCAACAAAAGTCGATAAATTTTGAAGACAGCTACAGGAGAATCCGTTGAAGTATATGGGGAAATTGTAATGACAATATCCCTCGGCGACAACCACAGATTTCTTGTCGCAGATATAATGGATGACTGCATACTTGGACTCGATTTCATGAGAGGACACAAAATTCAAGTGAATATTGGAAGAGCAATCATTGAATATTACAACAGAGAGATTCCCATGGCTGTGGGATCCAATTATTATTCGAAGCTGAACATCGTGGCATATGACGACGTTGAGCTCCCTCCTTGTGCAGAAACCTTAGTACGAGCAAAAGTTCTTGGTGATCCCGGGACCTTTCGATTTTATCTAGTAGAACCAGATCGAACAGAACCAATAAGAAATGTTGCCATTGGAAAATGCTTAGTAACTATCGATGAAAAGAAAGAAGTTTTGGTACGAGTTCTAAATTCCCGTGAAAAAGGCATCAAATTAAAGAAAGGTAAAGTCTTGGGTCATGGTGAACCAGCCGAAGAGATTGTGTTAGCAGAATATTCAGGCTTAGATGAAAGCAAGCAGCCAAAGAAAGATGTCACAAAGCTAACCACAATAATACTTCCGTCTAATAAACTGAGCCAAGGGGAATATCGTAAAGCAAATCAACCAACCACCAAGAAGATTACCACTTGCAAAGCGAGAAGAAGCAGACGAAATGGCTGAAACAATGCGTAAGCAAGGTCTAATAGAAGAGTCCAAAGGTCCATGGATGTCACCAGTGGTGCTAGTGAAGAAGAAGGATGGCAGTACAAGATTCTGTGTCGACTACCGTCGTCTAAATGATGTCACAAAGAAAGACAGTTATCCACTTCCCCGCATAGACGACACCCTAGATACCTTATAAGGATCCAAGTGGTTTTCAACGTTGGACTTCAAAAGCGGCTACTGGCAAGCGGATTGTGGAAATTTAAGGTTATGCCCTTTGGACTTTGCAATGCTCCAGCAACATTCGAGCGTTTAATGAAATGTGTGCTGCGAGGTTTAACTTGGAAAACCTGCCTGGTATATTTGGATGACATCATTGTAATTGGCCGAAGTTTTGAAGAACATCAATGAAATCTCCAGAAACTGAAGCCAGCCAAACTAAAACTAAGCCCCAAAAAGTGTACGCTCTTTGCAGACCAGTCAAATACCTTGGGCATGTGGTATCAACAGAAGGAGTTTGCACCGACCCTGAGAAGATAACTTCAGTGGAGAACTGGCCCACTCCGAAAGATAAACACGAGCTACGAAGCTTTCTTGGACAAGCTACTTATTACAGACGCTTTGTGAAGAATTTCGCTGATATAGCAAAGGAGTTGCATAAGCAAACGGAGAAGGATAAGGCATTCGTTTGGACAGAAAAAGCAGAAAGCAGCTTTCAAGCACTGAAGTGGGCGCTTTGCAATGCACCTGTACTTACTTATCCAAAGGCGGGTGAGACATTTATATTAGATACCGATGCAAGTAATATTGGGATTGGCGCTGTGCTGTCACAAGAAGTAAACGGGCTCGCAAAGGTGGTGGCATACTATAGCAGAGCTCTATCAAAACAAGAAATAAATTACTGCGTTACGAGGAAAAAACTGCTGGCTATTGTTGATGCAACGAAACATGTCCATAAATTCCTCTATAGACAAAAATTCATTCTCCGAACTGATCATGCAGCTCTAAAGTGGTTGATGCAATTTAAAAACCCTGAAGGACAGGTGGCAAGATGGCTAGAAGACTGCAATCCTATGATATCGAAATTATCCATAGGAAGGCTAGATCCCATGGAAATGCAGATGCACTTTCACGACGACCATGTCAGCCGGATTGTTCCCGTTTGGTAGAGAAATGCGACCGTGTGATTGTGAAAAGAACACCTGTCGTACACTTGACAGGATGGAACAATGAAGAATTTAAAGCAGCACAACGAGAAGACGAGAATATATCACCAATTTTGTCGTGGAAGGAGAACGATGAAAGACCTCAATGGAAAGATGTTTCAGACAGAAGTGCAACGTTGAAGAGCTACTGGGCGCACTGGAATTCGCTATTTGTTGAAGATGGAATATTGAAACGCAAATGGAAAACACCCGACGAGTCATCATGCCGGATGCAGGTATTCGTTCCCAGGAACAAGATAAAGGATTTGCTGGAAGAATTTCATAACGGTGCCTCGGGAGGACATCTTGGCGTCAATAAGACTTTGGAGGAATTAAGAGAACGATTCTACTGGTTACATATGCGGCAGGATGTGGAGGACTGGTGTCGAAAATGTACTGTTTGTGCCCGTAGCAAAGGATCTTACATAAAACAAAAGAAGCGATGCAGCAATACTACGTTGGATCAGCTTTTGAGAGAATCGCGATTAACGTTGCGGGACCATTTCCAGAATCAGATCGAGGTAACCGGTACATTTTAGTGGTAATGGATTATTTCAGTAAATGGCCAGAAGTATATGCGATCCCGAATCAAGAAGCCAAGATAGTGGCAGAGCAGTTAGTAACAAACTTGATATGCAGATTTGGCGTCCGCAATGAGCATCATTCCGACCAAGGACGAAACTTTGAATCTCAAGTATTCCAACAGGTATGTGAGATTCTTGGAATAAGAAAGACGCGGACAACACCACTTCATCCACATTCTGACGGGATGGTTGAGCGATTTAAGTGGTCGAACATCTCAGATAAGTAGTAGATGAACATTAATGGGATTGGGATAACTACATTCCAATTTTTCTACTAGCTTATCGGACAGCCGTCCATTACTCAACAGGACAGACACCTTCTAAAATTGTGTTTGGAAGACAGATTCGACTGCCTAGTGATTTGAAGTTCGGAACATTGAGAAAAATACTGAAAACACCGAAGAGTACATAACCATACTTCGGAAGCGTCTCGCAGAAATCCATCAACTGGCAAGAAAGAAACTCAAGACATTCAGCGACAGAATGAAAACACAATATGAGATCAGAGCTAATTCTAGCGGATTCAGGGAAGGAGACCTCGTCTGGCTATTTAACAAAAGTAAAATCACCGAAGCTTCAAAAGCAGTGGGAAGGACCATACAAGATCCTTACACGCATCAACGATGTAGTGTACAGGATACAACGGGGACCGAGAGACAAAAAAAAGATCGTGCACATTGACCGCTTAAAGCCATACCAAGGAGATACAACTGTTTGGGACGAACAGTTCTTATAGGGGGGCAGTGTAACATGCACTGTAGTCTGACATAGGCTATGTGATGAAAAGAAATCAAGCTGTGCACTGCGCATGTCCCGAATTCCGGAAACTAGAAATGCCGTATGAAGTCAAGAGCGACTCGAACCTGTGGTGACTTGGTGTGGTGGAAATGAACAACGGAAATTTCAAGAACTTAGTTGCTGCACTTTCTAGAATTAAGCTAAGTAGTATAAATAGGGCTGAGTAGCAGCCTAGTGAGTTAGTTGTACTTTAACCAGCGAAGTGATAAGTGTTAAGTAGAAAAGTGAAACGTTACATTGTGAAGAAAACGTGTAAAGGAAATTGTGGAATGAACTAATTAAGTGAAGCGAATAAAACTCTGAACGTTTGAATTGAAAATAAGTGTCTAAATTAATCCGTCGAGCCCCAAGAGCCCCCTTTACGTTACAATATACACACTGACGAGAAAAATTGTTCCAGTGTCATATAAATAACAGTTTTTACTTGCATTTTTTGGTAATATGGTAAAGGTGTGATTGGATTTTTTGATTAAAACATTCTCAGTCCTTCTTAAAATAAATTCTACTCAATGAAATCAAAAACCCCTTATATGAGACGTTGAAGGGAGCCATAATGCAACAAGAAGCATTGGCACAATTTTGCACGCTGAAGATAACGGTTTTATTGCTTTACTATTTTTTCGCAATGGATGAGTAATTCAGTTTTACGCTGTCATTTGAGCTGTTAGGACTTCAATTTGCAAAATGAAACCTTTATCAGCTGAAATAAAAACGCGTGTTTTAAATTAATTGGAGGCAGGTAAATCTACGCGCGAAATAGCACAGAAGTGTAATATTAGTTCTTCTTCTGTAATAAAAATAAAAAAATCGAGTGCCAAAGTATTTAAAAATTTAGATCCTGGAAGAAAAAGAAAACTTACTGAAAGGGAATCTCGAGAAATGGCGATGATTTTAATTAAAGGGGATGCAAAATCGCCGAAAGAAGCTGCTAAATTTCTGCGGTACGATGTCAGCGAATGGACTACAAGGCGCTCACTAAAGCGGATTGGATTACAAGCAATATAATAGAAAGCCAAACCAGCTTTGAGTGCAAAAAATACTAAATTAAGGAAGGATTTCGTTGAAAAATTCAAAGATTGGACTGTTGATGACTGGAAACAGGTAATTGGCCTAACTTATATTGAATGATCGAAGAACTATGAGGAATTTCGCTTTTATTTAGATCATTTAGTCTGATGAGACCAAGATGAATCGTTTTCAGTCAGATGGCAGATCCTGGGCTTGGAGTAAACCATGTAATACTTTACAGAAAAGTCAAGTTAAGGAAACGGTGAAGCACGGGAGTGGTTCAATCATGGTATGCGGGTGTATTACAAAAAATGGGGATTGAAGGTAGAATGAAAGAGGAGCAATATTTGCAAATATTGCAGATCTTATTTTCCAACAAGATAATGACCCCAAACACACTGCTAAAGTCGTGAAAAACTGGCTTCAAAATCAGAAAATCGATGCTATGGAGTGGCCACTACCCAAACGAAAATTTTTGGAGTTCATTAAAATGCAATAAGCTATGGAAACCAAAGATGAATGGAAGAGTATTCCACTGCAAAAAGTAGAAAATTTATATGAGAGCATGCCGCGGAGGATAACAGATCTGAAGAAGTCGAAAGGTTTGTGGACAAAATACTAATTAGTGAAACATTCTTAATATTTATATATCCGTGCAAAATTGTACCAATGACTTTTTTTAAATGAAAATGCTTTATTTATTATTTATATTGCAATATGTTAAATTTCTAGAATACATTTTATTTTATAAAGGTCCGAAGTGTTTTATTATGTTAAAAACCAGAAACATATTTATCTAGTTTTTCTATAATCACAGTTAAAACTCAAACTGTATGACATTGGAACATTTTTGCTCATCAGTGTATGTTGTCCTCGCTTCCCGTTATCCCACCGAAATTCAACTTGCCGAGAGCGAGATCCGACCGAGACTGGCCTTTATCTTGCCGAGATTACGACATGAGCAAGATCGTCTTCACCTTGACGAGACCACATTTGCATTTACTTAAATAGGAAAAGAGATTGTCCCTATATTAAGGGCATACTATAACATTTTCGACAAAATTGTACACGATTGGACTATTCCTGCGAGATCCACCTATTATCTTCGACTTTTAAACACAATATTAGGCAATCAAGAGACAATTTTGTTGACTCCTTGTGACGTGGATATTTGGATTACACCGGCCTTATATAACACACAAAATGGCAATTTACTGGCAATTTACTTTGAGTCCCGATGTCACTACTGTCCGATGAGGAATTCATTACTAAATCGGTTGAAAAACCTAATGAGGATGCCAAGGACTCAAGAATAAGTCCCGAGAATGTAACGGACAACAGCAGCACAATAAGCAAAAACTCAGCCGAGCTGGCAAAAAAAACGGTTCAAAAAACTGCTGCCACAGGGAAACGACCCAAAAGCAGCTAGAGTACTGGTAGGTAATGGCACCGGACAGCGGCAAACGGAACCGGACGGAGGACTCCCCCTGGACCAACCAAGGCCAAAAGGAGGAGAACTCCAAAAACTACAACAGAGGCTAAACAGGAGTTACCCGTAGAGGGAAGCAAGACTCCTACAGCCCTCTCATACAGGGAAATCGCGGCAGGAGTGCATATGGGCGATCCTCAAAAAAATAGAATAGCGAGGTCAAACCCGCATTCCTTGGCACCGGACACAGGCCAGGCTGATTGATGATCAACTGCGCTGATAAGGCCACCTCAGAGTGACTTAAACAGTCTGTGGTTGAGCTTCAGGAAGGGGAAAAGCTAAGGGCGGTCGAGGAGGAGGAGGAGCTTCCTCGTTCCAAAGTCCTGGTAGGATACTTCCCGGAAAGCCTAGAACTGAACAATGAGGAGATCCTTGACCAAGTTGAGGGTCAGAATAATCAATTGAGGGTCTCGGCCTGGAGGATACTGAAATGCGAGACAAAGGGAACTGCCACTGCAATATTCCTCTCAGTAGATGACTTCTGGGCTGAGGCTCTTAAGAAGACCTCATTCAAGGTAAACTACATGTTCGGGCAGGTGCAGCTCAGGCCCAAAAGTGGTTTTGCTAAAGCCCAGTCTTTGACGGGGTCTTCTCCAAGGAAGCCAACAACACGACGAGGCAGGCTAGAAAAGCAAGTCTCACGGCTAGAGGTGGAGCGACTCCAGCACCGATCAACACCGCAGGCGGTGCAAAGTAACAAAGAGGCCAAAAGTAAGGCCAAAAAGTAAGATGTTCTGCGGCTGCGACAGGCACTGGGCTGCACTCAACCCGTATTGATCTGGTTCACACAGCACCCAAGGTGAAATTTGCGGTACCGGTACATCGAACCAGGAAAAAAAGTGGAAGTGGCAGGGAAAAGTACGCCTGCCACCAACAAATCAAAAGGCCCTGTAAAAGAGGGGACGACGGGCCGTCCAAAATCCCGAAGAACTAATGGCCCCAAAGGAAAAGGCCCGTCACACCCTGCCAAAGGAAAAGGCCCGTCACACTCTCTAAAGCTCCTCCAAATCTATCTCCATCATGACAAAGCTACCTCTGATGTGCTTAGCAGGAGGTTCGTGCTGGAGGGGCTGGACGTGGACCTTGGGTTCATGGAAAGCTGATAAAGGGACTTCCATCAAAACAGGGTAAGTTAATCTATGATGGTGAGCGCGGAGCTTCTCGTGCTGCCCTACTGTTCAAACCAAAGATTAACTTTCCTCCTATTCCAGAGATAATCACTAGGAACTAGGGCTTCTCAAAGTGTTCCCGGGATAACTAGAATTCCGGGATTCCCGACGAATGTGGAACCGGGACTAATCCCGGTAAATCCCGGGATTTTTCGCGAATTTTAAATGTTCAACTATTTGTCCTGCCTATTTTTAAAATCCAGTAGTTTAATGCATTCTCACTTATCTTACGGTTAATTAAAACTACTTTTACAATGTTTGCGACTATTATCCTAAAAATCCCTAAACATCTCTGAAATAGAGTTCGAACTTATAAACGCCATAGCATCTTCACTCAAGCCAATACAAATAAGCATTCAAAGACTTGGTTGCAGAGAGACGACATTACTAGAAGTTGAAGGCGTCATAGTATTTATAATAAATGACCTAAGCGAGAAAACAGATTTCATTTCTTCTGTAATTTTAGAAGCAATTAAAAAACGAGTACTGGAGCGAAGAAATATAAATTTAGTTGGATTATTGAAATATATAAATAATTTCTCAAGTTATAATTATGAAGCCCATATAAGTTCCACTTTATTGCTACCACAAAAATTAACGCTTCAGTCTTCAACTAAAAAACTATTTTCCAGGCTATATATGAACAGCTTTTAATGACGTTGATGCTCCTTTTAATTCTTCTCGGTCCTTAACACTAATCGAAAAGCTGGACGCAACGAAATCCCGGGAAATCACGGGAAAAGCGACCGGGAATTCCGGGATCAAAATCCCGGGAAATGAGAAGTCCTGCTAGGAACCTGGTCGCTGCTTTAGTGGATGTGCCGACGCACATAAGAAAGCAGGAGGTTGTTATCTCCTCGGCTTTTTTCACTGGAGATTTGGACCAACTACCACCTCAAAGGGAAGTTTGCTACTCTAAAAAGCACAATAAGAAGCTCTTCATCGGATGTGTTGCGAACCCCCACCACACAATTTGGGGAAGCAGCGGGATAAACAGCCGAGTACCTATTAGATTATTTCATTAAAAACAATATTGAAATATAAAATAAAGGCAATAAAGCAACCTTTACCAACAGCGTTCGCCAAGAAGTTCTGGATCTTACAAGTCCAAACTTGGAGAACAGCATTACTAACTGGCACGTGTCGGATGAGCCCTCCATATCAGATCATAAACATATAAGATTTGATATGGAGGACCCCCACGTGTAGCTGGAAGCGGTCAGGGTTCCCAAGCTAACTAAGCGGGAAATCTATGGGGAGCACATCAGGACGAACATACAAGAACTCGATGACGCCCCGCTAGAATCCCACGAAGACCTAGAAAGGGCATCAAACCAGCTACAAGACCTGATCATCCAAAGCTACGAAAATAGTCATCCTGCAGCTAGAGATGAGCCTTGGTGGAATAGGACACTAAGTAAACTAAGAGCTACATCAAGAAAACTCTTCAATAAAGCCAAGCGCTCAGGAGCCTGAAATGAATACAAGCAGGCCCTGATTGAGAACAACAAAGAATTAAGGAGGTCCAAGAGGAACACCTGGAGGAAGTTCTGTGAGGAGATTGACGATCTACTTGCTACAGCACGCCTACTAAAAGTACTCTTAAAAGATCACCCCAATGGCATAAGCCTCCTCCAAAGGACTGATATCTCCTACACTATTGACTCTGAGGAAACATTGAAATTATTCGTGGAGACACATTTCCCTGAGTGTTCAATGTCAGAAGAATACAGAGGAACTCAATGACTCAATGTGCAGTGTGGGTCAGCACGCAGATTGAGGAGCAGTTCGGGTAAAATCTTCACAGCTGGGACAGTAAGGTGTTCCGTAAACTCCTTTAAAGCCAATAAATCTCCCGGAGGTGACGGCATCTTCACAGCTCTTCTGCAGCAGGGCCTAGACGATCTGTTGCCAATACTCATAAAAATATTTAGGGCCAGCTATCAACTCAGCTATATCCCCAATCCGTGGAGAGAGGTAAGAGTAGCTTTCATACCCAAGAGTGGGAGGCGACCAGCGGCTCAACCCAAGGCATATCGGCCGATCAGCCCATCCCTCCATCTTAAGTCAATGGAGACAATTACTGACCAACACATCAGGTACGGCTGTCTGAAAGACACGCCGCTACACTCCAACCAGCACGCCTATCAGGTAGGCAAATCAACCATAACAGCACTACATAGTCTAGTTGGAAAACTAGAAGATGCTGTCAATGGTAGGGGCGTTGCCATTTGAGCTTTCCTTGATATTAAAGGTGCTTTTGACAACACGTCTCTATCATCCATTGAGGGAGCGGCCACCGACAGAAGTATTGATCTGTCGACGGTCCGGTGAATTGGGGCAATGCTGAGTAACCGAAACTTCACGGCGAGGCTGGGAGACAAATCGGTAACAGTAAGCGCCACCAGAGACTGTCCTCAGGGGGGAGTTCATTTTCAATTGCTGTGGTCACTTGTTATCGAAGATTTCCGGGTTAAACTGACTGATGCTGGCTATGAATGCCAGGGCTACGCAGATGACCTGGTTATTACCATCATGAGCAAGCAGGACAGGACCTTATCAGTAAGACTGCAAAATGCTCTCAATATGGTACAACCCTGTTGGCTAGGGAACGACTCTAAAACAACCCTAGCAAAACAACCATTATACCTTTTACAAGAAAAAGGAAGCGAATTATGATGTATAATGTGTGCGCGTGTGCAACGTGAAGTTGCCGCGGGATGTTCAAATGGCACGCGCTAGCTGGCAGCACGTTCTAGCTCGTCGGTGGGGTGAGGGTCCTTGAATATCCGAGTCACACACTCATAACTGAGTTCGCGTGCCCGTGGCGAAAGAAGGTGGTGGACTCCTTCTTTCAATTCTGCTATGAAAAAAAACGAGAAACAGAAACAGAAGGAAGAGCGACAGATCTGGTGCCACCTGTAACCCTAAGCCGCACTGAACTATCTTGAAATTCGCAAAACCAAAAAAAAACTACCCCGTATGCGATGGTTCAGGTACTAACCCACCACTATTCCTACACCTGGCTAGGGTGTAGGCCCAAACTATAAGAGATGCTGAAACAAAAACCAAGAAATAAAATTAAATCAAAAGCATTGTGATAGAGTGAGAAGTGATGAGGGGGAAGAAGCTTCCTGAGGTTCCTGAAATAAAACTAGGAATTTAGCTCATATAAACATAATAATTATATTATAAAAAAAATCATTGATAGAATTAATAACAATAATGTATCCTAGGTTAATGTTATTTCTTGTCTTAGGCAACCTATCTATACTACAAGGAATTTCAATGAAGGCTGACTTAAAATTAATTAGTCTACTTGTATTACGCTGCGCACTCTTACAAATAAAACAAAACTTACTGACTTATCTAATGATTCATCTGATTATGGGTATGGGGTACCAAGTAGCATGTATCGGGTGTAACTAAAAACTGAATAGTGATAAAGAACGTAATCGATGATTAACAACCGAACTGACACTAACAAGTCTGATAGACTGTCATTTGCTGAATTATAATCTGGACTAGGTATCCCTAGCTTACCGCGTCTACACCCCCCCCCCCCCCAAATGTATTGTTCTCAATAAATTCCTAATAATGAATAGCTTAAATTTCAATATTTACATGAGAAATATAAATTACTAACTGAGTATTTATGTTTCGCTAAATTTTCTTCATGACGGAATTAACAGTAGCCGATTCCTATCCCCATAATCGATAAACTTGAGGGTGGACTAATTCTCCCATACACATTTCAAAATTATCACCTTCAGACAAGCATAAAAACCAAAAACAAGCTACGAGGGTTTCCTTAATTTACTAAAACGAAATCTAAGTGTACCCGCACAAACGCTCATCAGAGTTATTGTGATCACCTGAATAGGTTTCTTTCCACAGCAACAACATTATACAAGTAGCTCTATGAAGCACTTAAAATAATTTTTTTTTGCATCTAATAAAAATTGCTTCACGAACCCTGCTACTTCACGGACTACTAAGTTCCTTTCTTATTTAGAGAATATTTAATTACGTTCCTAGGTAAAACAAAATATCTTAACTACTTCGGGATATTGACCGAAGTCTATAGCAAACCTAACGTTATTAATAATAAAAGCATTCTTGAAACGCTTAGGATGTATCGGGTTAGTATTTATAGCTCTAATTAATCGTCTAATTAACCTGAGCTTAGCGTTATCTATGGCTAATTAACTATAAATCTTTAGCTACAAATTATTGCAACTTAATTGGCAAATTGGATTTCACTTTCATGACTCTCAGAGTGTATTAGATACACAAATAATATTTTTTTTTTAATGCAAAAGTTTTTTCCACTATTTATAGGAGAAATTAAAGCTCATTGGAGCGCTATTTTAGCAACAAAAGATACAATTCACCTGGTGTATACAATTCCTTGATGCGATTTAAGTTTATTCTTAAGTTCCTTCTCTTCTCTGTTTTAACCTTTCCCTTTCTTTCTTCCCTTTGAGGCCCTCCTTTAAGGGGTTCTACTGGACAAGGGCGCTTGGACCTGGCCGAGGTTTTTGGTTGCAGCCGACCGCTAGCTTGATTTTTATCTACAATTACGTGTCATTTGGTTAGCCTATGTATTTTTGGGTGCAAAAGATGCCGAATCAATTAACTTTTTTGTGTTTTTGGGGGAGGTCTGGGTCCGGGTGTTGTTACAGATTGGATTCGCTTATTTTAAGATAAGCCGAATTCTAACGAATCCAATCTGACATTTATAAAAACAAATCGTAAAAAGTCTTATGAGTCATAAAAACCAATAAATATTTAATGGGTTGGATTTCCTACACCAAGTGCATTGCAACAAAGTTGCAATGTACTCAAATCCAACTCATGATAAACAACGCGTTCGGGTTACCGTCGAAATTCCTTTCACACGGTAGCCCAGTACACGATAAGCGAAAGTAAGTGGCTTTGCCCAATGACAACTAACTACATCAAGGGCAAAAGCTAAAAAACGAAGAAAAAGCACGAAAGCTTTCTTCATGTAGATCGGTCGTATGTATTTCTTTAAAGAATAATTGGGGAGTCTGTTTGAAAGAAGAAGGAGTAGAGCGAAACAAATAAAAGTCGTCGGAGTCGGCCGCGTCGCAAGGGAAGAAAAGTTCGTTTCCTTTAAAAGTGTTTAATTAGATTTAGTGTATAAAAAGAAATTATATGGAATACGATTAAAGTGTTCAATCATAGCAAATTACATGGAATATGATTAAAGTGTTCAATCAGATTTAGTATCAAAAGAATTTTTATGGAATACGATTAAAGTGTTTAATTAGATTTATTGTATAAACAGAATTAATATGGAATACGATTAAAGTGTTCAATCAGATTTAGTATAAAAAAATTTTTATGAAATACGACTCTACGCAGTAGATTTACGAGTATAACGTAACAAAATATTGGAGCAGCGTAGGATAGGGGAAGCGTGTTTTAACATCAACGTACGGCAATCAAGCACGGTTCCACGGACGTGGTAGCACAACGGACCATTTATAGGTCTATGTGAGGCTGATCGGCTGTAGGGCTGATAGCCGCCACCCTAACTTAACCTAACCTAGCATAAACGTAACAGCTTTAAAAGCCCCTATCCTACATCGAACAAAAGGGGGTACCTTTAAGCACTCCCGGGTAGCCAATAGCCCATAGGGGTCGCCCCCAACGTTTCCACAAAGTGTAAGCCAGCGCCACCGGTGGAATTGTGTGGGCTCCGTCCCAGACCGAAGAAAACGACAACAATCAACACCACCAATCAACACAGCATCAGTAACTGGTAGGAAAAGGTAATCGCTGAAGCAGGCAAAAGCCCCCCTTTTCCCCAACACAACTATAGTACTGTCAACTTGGGAACGGTAAGCAGGCCAAAAGCCCCCCTTGCAACGCTGAAGAGCAGAAGTTGATGTCCAAGGACACCCACTCTACTCCCGCTCACTCACCAACGGAGGAGAAGACAGAGGACCTCCTCATAACTTCCTTGGATCTGGAGAACAGCGCGGAAGAACCACGCCAGAGTTCACAGTCACCAGTATTCACGGACCAAACTCAGGTGAGTGAACACCAGATCACCCCAGCACAACCAGGACCAAGTTCAGAAGGACTCACCCTCAGGAGGGGGACCGCCCTCCAACGAGTAAATCAAACCCAAGTAAGCCATAAATATAATTTTTACAATTTGTACGAGTCCTCGCGAGAATCCGAATGCCTAGCTACTCTCTCTTCTAACCTTCTCGAAAACCGAAATACAAAATCCAGCGAAGAGAGATTAAAAGACCTAAAGCGCTTTCAAAAGGAAGCCGAACTTTTTCAAGCCAAGCTAGACGGATTCTCGCGCATACTCCCTTCTGAAGAAAATACTGAAAACAATTTAGAAAGCATAACTGAGGAAAATCTCAGACAATTCCTGCAAGACTCCCTGCGAGAAATCAACCTAAAGCAAGGTCTAAATCGATTTCTCGCACCAGACTCGCCCGACACCGACTCGAATCAGAACTCCACTATGACGACCGATTATGGAAAAATCATAAAATTAACTGCGCAAATGGTGCCCATTTTTTCAGGTGAGCCAGTCCCGCATCTCGGATCAGAGTTGCAAACATTCCTGGGATGCTGCCACCAGGCCAAACAGTGTCTCTTCGAAGGGGAGCAAGACGCTATCCTCAAGATCCTCCCCACAAGACTTCGTGGAGGAGTAAATCAACTGTTAGCCTCAGATGTACCGACAACCTTCCAAGAAGTCGAAGCCAGATTGAACGCGGCATACGTTCCCAGAGAAACTCACCGGTAACTGGCAAATAGGCTCATAATAGCTCACCAAAACCCCTGCGAAACGCTCACCGCCTTCACGGCTAGAGTGATACAGTTGCTGGTCCTCTGTAAAGAGGCTGCACAAACCAAAGACGGACCTGCGGCCACCCCAGCTGTTACAACGCAGCTGGAGGACTTCGCGAAAAACGCAGTCTGCAGCGGGGTTACGAATCTGCACCTATGCCAATATCTCCTCACCGTTACCGACGGCACGCTCGAGGGGCTGATTCATAAGGCACTCGACATGGAGAAACTACAGCAGGGCGCCCAGTTCACGAAAACCACAACAACCCAAGGCTTCCCTGCCCCGGTTGTTGTAGAGCAAGGCAGAATTACGCCGGTCGCTATAGACCCAACTGCTAGAATACGGGCATTCCATAGAACCCCATATGCACCTGCTCGCAATTTTCCACAGCAAACGTTGTACAGACCACCCCCAACACAAAATTTCCGCCGACCGACTCCGCCATATACGACTCCACCTCAACGCTCGTCTGCCCCTCAAATCGACTACCGCCGCCAGAACCTGGACCAGATAAGGTCAAACATCTCGTGTAATTTTTGCTAGCGAAGAGGTCACACTTAAGCCGACTGTATGAAGCGTAAAAACACACCCTTCTGCTCTAACTGCAAGATATATGGGCATGATGTTCGCGATTGCAGGAACAATCGCCAGGTTCCGGGCCCGAGTAACCAGACAAGGCTCCCCGAACGACGGATTCAGGATCAGCAATCTCCCGCTGGTCCTCGAGTTTTTAACATAAAACTCAAATGCAAATTCTGCAACCGTCGCGGCCATTCCATAGAGGAATGCCGTCAAAAACAAAAATGGGAATCTAAGAGCCAGGGAAACGACGAGCAGTCGGTCGAAAATACCCCGGATCGACACTAGAAACAAAAAATTTTAACAAAGGGTCACCTCAGCCGCCCAAACCCTGTATCTCTACAGTTAGCCTTCCGTTGGATATTAGCCTGAGCGGCAATACCAAACTTGTAGTAGATACTGGCGCTGAGGTTAGTATTATAAAAAAGAAAGCAATCAAAAATCCCGAAGATATAAATACCGGAGAAACATATACTTTACAAACACCATTTGGTACCGGAAAGACACTGGGAACATGCCAGGGCAAAACCTACCCGGCCTTTCCGACGACGGCGTGCTGGGAAATGACTTTGTAACGTTGAGGGCCCGAATAAGGCATTGCGATTCCCCCGAACGGAAAATAACCCTGAGGAATTTGCTGTTCCATTAACAGCTGCTTTGGATAACCTGTGTTCTGAACAAATGGTCAAAATGAATACCCGAACGGATAACGCAGAGCCCAGAAAGGCCGATCTGACAATCTGTGGTACTTCAAAAGTTTCTCAAGAGGAGAACAATGACCGCCGAACACCGGAATGCGAGATGGACAAATCGACTGAGAGTGATTTGACCTGCGAGATGAGGCAGCAACAAATACAGTTGAAAAAGCCTGTATGCATACCTGCTAGGTCACAGATCATAGTCGAGATTCCCTTGCAGCTGCAGGAGGAGATGCTCTGTCTATCACGAGAAATAGATCAAGGAGTCTTCCTGGCGAATGGCCTACTCCCCGCTGGTTTAAAAGCAGTGTCTGTTGGACTTCTCAACACACACAATTCACAAGTAGATCTGACTACCATTAGTCTGCATCTAGTCCCTGTCCACAACTACACCGTCGTCCAACTGAAACAGGATCATCAGGAAAGAAATAATAAGGAAATCCCGAAAAACGGAGAACGCGCTGAGGATGCTCACCTGAAAACCAGGAATTACGGTGACTCGAAACCACCAACACCCACGCACAAAGGAAATATAAGGAAACAAAGGAACCGAAGGAAAGGAAAACACAATGAAACAAACGTCGACGGAGCTCACCTAAACGGAAGGAATTACGATGGCAAAATCCCATCAGCTCCCACCTCCTCCCAAAATAAAATTTCGGAACACGTCGACATTGGAATCGAGCTCACCACAGGGACGGTATTTTCAAAAGCTCCAAAATCATCCTTCAGTAAGTAAACAACGGCGAAAGAGCCTATTAGAAGACGAACGCGAGTTTGCCTAAAACATGGCAATTTACGGCGGTTCAGAAACCCCAACTCCATCGTCATTTAGCATTAAGAGAGATTTAAATACAATAAAGTGGGGTGAAAATAAAAACAAGGATAACAATATTTCTCGTTTCAATAAAATAAGTAAACTTAAACATAAAAATAAAGAAACAAATATTTCTAGTGCCGAAAAAATGGCCATTTTACAACATATTAAATATTTATTCCACGAATATGAAGAATCGGAAGACCAAAAAAATAACCCGCGTCTCGTCAGGTTAGACGAAGAGCTCAGCCTGGACGTAAATCTGAGCGCGGAGGAAAAATAAGCGATATCACAACTCTTTTACGAGTACAATGATATCTTTTTCCTCAAAGGAGATCATGATATACCATTGGTGCAGGACCAAGCACCAATCAACCAGAAAATGTATTGTTTTCCAGAGACGCAACGAAATGTAATAAACGAACAGCTTCGCGAAATGTTGGAAAACGACATAGTGCAGCCAAGTAAAAGCCCTTGGAATTCACCTCTCCTAGTCGTCCCCAAGAAGGCGGGACCAGACGGTGAAAAAAGGTGGCGCGTCGTAGTCGACTTTCGTAAATTGAACGAAAAGACAATTGGTGACGAATTTCCGCTACCTCGGATCGAGGATATTCTCGACCAATTAGGTCATTCTCGGTATTTTACCACCCTCGATCTCGCCAACGGCTATCACCAGGTGCTCGTCCTCAAGATCGACCAAAAACTGCGTTTGGCACCAATTACGGCCACTATGAATTTAGGCGTATGCCATTTGGGCTCAAAGGAGCCCCGGCCACATTCCAACGTTTAATGAACTTCGTCCTAACAGGATTACAAGGCTTGGAATGTTTTGTCTACCGAGATGACATAGTCATCTACGGTAAAAACCTTGCGGACCACAATAACAAGCTCCGCAAAGTCTTCAACCGTTTGAGAGAGAACAACCTCAAACTGCAGCCCGAAAAGTGCCAGTTTCTGAGAAAAGAGGTTGTTTATCTAGGCCACAAGTGTTCCAGTGAAGGAGCACTTCCAAACCCCAGTAAAACGGCTTGCGTTCAAACTTTCCCAGTTCCCAGAACTGTACGACAGGTTCAATCCTTTATTGGACTTGCCAATTACTATCGAAAATTCATCCCCGACTTCTCCAAAATTGTGCGTCCTATAACGAATTTACTCCGCAAGGATGTCAAATTCACATGGACCAGGATGCATTCGAGAAAATCAAAACCTCACTAATTTCCCCTCCACTCCTTATGTATCCCGATTTCTCGAAACCATTCAATTTAACCACGGACGCCAGCAGTGAGGCATTAGGAGCCGTCCTATCGCAAGGAGAAGTAGGACACGACCAGCTCATTGCCTACGCCAGCCGTACACTGAACAAGATGGAACGCAACTACTCAACTATTGAAAAAGAGTTGCTCGCCATAGTCTGGGCTACGCGTAACTTTAGATGTTACTTCCAAGGCCGAAAATTTACGGTCTATGCAGACCATAAGCCTCTCAAAGGCGTCTTTAATGTTAAAGACCCCAATTCCCGTCTGGTGAGGTTTCATCCTAAACTTTCCGAATTCGATTATCAAATCGAATACAAACCAGGAAAGTACAATACGAATGCCGACGCGTTAAGCCGCATTCCACGGGAAGTCAACGAAGACTCAAATGACCAACACATAATGGTAAAAGCGCAAGTCCACCACAAAATGGATTCGGACTAGGAGGATGAAATAACCTCTATTCGCAAAAATCGCCTAAAATGTAACGCTGTGACCCGGGCTTAAGCGAAAAACGCTCAAACAGAGTCTAAGAGCCCCGAAATACGGGAGCACACGCCTCACAAAAACGAAATAATTCCAAATACAGAAGAAGTCACTACAGAAAACCCGCCAGATACTAATAAGCTAGTTGACGATAAAACTAAGCCCCCTGAAATAATCACAAGCCCCAAGGAGATACAAACGATCTTACATGATTATCACGACTCTCCTTTTGGCGGCCATCAGGGCGTAAATAAAACATACAAGCGGATTCGAAGGAAGTACTGGTGGAGGCACATGCTTCGCGATATTAAGAAATACGTAAAGCGTTGCTCAAAATGCCAAAAAATTAAGGCATCACCTCAGTTTAAAATGCCGATGGTCATCACGGACATCGCAGAACAGCCCTTCGACAAAGTCTATCTCAACATTTTTGGTCCACTCGAGGAAACTGACTCCGGAAACAAGTATATCTTGACTTTCCAGGATAACCTCACTTAATTTGTCGATTGGTACGCCATGCCTAACGGGGAAGCCGTCACTGTAGCGCAAATCTTCTTCGACGAAATCGTCGCGCGCTACCGCATCCCTAAGCGAATAGTCACTGATCAAGGAAGCAACTTCCTTAGTGACCTGTTCAAAAAGGTATGTAAATTCCTACGGGTGAAGAAGTTACAAACTTTTGCCTACCACCCACAGTCAAACACGCACTGGAACGTGCACACAGGCCGGTAATCGAATGCTTGCGTACCATTGTGGACGAGAATGCCAAATCATGGGATCAATATCTGCGAACCGCTGCATTCGTGTACAACAACAGTGTACACGAAGGGACGAAATTAACTCCCATGGAGTGCCTTTACGGCTTCACAGCGGATTTTCCGTCAAATTTAAAAAGAGACCCTGAACCCGTGTATAATCACGGAGTTACTATCACGGCACGAAAAAATCTGCTCGCTAGCAAACAACGGTCGAAATTATACTATGAAAAAGCTGTTCGACCCCTATCGTTTCACATAGGTGACAAAGTCTTACTCAAGAGCGAAAGTCGAAAACACAAGCTCTCTCAAATCGGTATACCATCATCAGTGAATACAACCCTAAAAATGGGCAAGCGTACAGTTACGGTTCACAACAACCGTCTAAAGCCATTCTATGAATAAATAATTTCAATTGACAATTTCTTTTTTACGCGTCGTGGCGTGCTACCACAATCTACGGTCGAGATGAAGATCGTAATGCAAAGCCAGCACAAAATCAAGAAAGGAAAAATCAACCTGTTTACTTAATATATCGAAAATACGAATCATTTAACGTAAAAACTCCCACTTCACTTATTAAACGTGCTTCAAACTACGAAGTATCAGGCAACAGGACTTCACTATCTTTTTGCACGGCACCCCCATAATTAAAAGAACGACTTTTACCAAAAGTCGAACCCTAAACTACAAATTCAAAACAACTCTTGTGAAATTCCGTCAGAGACTAATCCACCAAAAATCCCTCTCCTTAATGCTATATCTAGAAGCTCCTCCTGACGGCAATCTGACTTGCTGTTACGTCCTACTTGGCTTCTACACCCCGCGAATAAAGGGATAATTATAATAACATTTTCTTTTAATGCCTTATCCACTATATATTTTGTCTAAGACAAAACCTTTACCCTTTAATTATATCTACATGGTTGTGTAGTGATTTACGTTTACTTTGGAGTTTACATTACCTCTGTTAAATGAAACGCTCTTAATCACGGTATAACAAAACATTAAAAACTTTATTAAAAGAACCAGTTATATATACAAATTTCTTATACCTAAATTGCAAAGTTTACAAATTTAACAATTTTCGTATCGTATTTCCATCGCGACTTCATTCAATTGCCGAAATGCTAAGTAGCATAAAAAGGTGAATCAGATTGCATGATTTGTATGAGATTACGTTCGTTGACTCTTGCTTAAATTGAGATAAATTTAATTATTTCATTTTTGTATTTATACATTCTCCCGCCTTGGATTGTTCAATACAGGTACCTCCAACATTACACTGGTTTGTTCTTGCGACCTTGGTCTTCTTGGTGCCGGTTGAGGTAGATTAATGTTCATGTTTCTTCTACGTTTCCGCCATAAGTAATAGGATCCCAGAATAATTGTAATTGCCATCAGAGAGTATACGCCAACATAGTGATGTAGGTCATGCTTGTTTAGGTTTGGAAGTTTGTTTATCTGATGTTGTTGCTCCTTGATTGCCAGTGATAAGCACCAGGATTGATTTATTTGACTTTTCCCTTCTAAAGAAATCACTGATATGATTAGAGATGACTTCATTTTGTGTAATAAATGATGCGTTTAGCGAACTTGGTTGTTCATTGTTGGAACTTATAAACAACGTTGGATGTTTTCTCATGCAGTTAGGCTGTACTTGTATGATTCCACTTCCGTTCAGCACTACCGAATATGTGGCTGATTTGCAGACAATATCGAACTGACTATCTTTATCCATAGTGAAGATCCACGTACTTGGAGTATGCAGTTTGTACCACTTCTTTGTTGCAAGGCTACTACGTAATTGGCAAAAGGGTGATAATTTCTTCTGGTGGTTTAGTAACTCGATTGGATTGCAAGCTATATATTGGATGTTTCAGATTGCAGATTAGTTGATTGTTGTTTAAGTGCATGCAGTCCTTGAGATCATCTCTTCTGAGGGGAGTGAAGCGATCCTTATGTAAATTAACGGCCAGGTATTGCGTCGATGGTTCGATGTAGATAAACGTTCCATTTTGTTGGACAGGAATTGGGATTAATTTATACAGATGGTAGGTTTCTGTACTAAGCAAGGGGATCCGAATGTCGAATAGTACATTTTTCATGGTAATGCGCATTTTGACATGCATTGAGTTGTATATAGATAATAATGATGTTGAACTGCCATTTCCTGGGACTCTTAGATTTGGTGGCAGATGTTCCTTTATGATTATCAATTGCTCACGAAGTTGTTTTGGTGTTAGTAACAATGTTTTCAACCGTCAATGTTTGGTATCTGTCACTACACTTAACAGACCTTTCTCCATGTGTTGGAAATTAAGAAGATTTAGTATAACTGAGACAACTGCAGATGTAAATGCTTGTGTTGATTTTATGTCTTCTTCGGCCTTATTGATTCCGTTTACAATTGTTTCCATATGATTTTCGAAAATCTCCAATTGGTGATGCACAGTTTCGCTATTTTTCCTGATAACGTTGATTGTATGTTCTGCAATAGACGTTTGATTCATTAGGAGAGTCAGCAAAATCTTGATCTAGAATACCAAACAATCCATTTGCAATTGAACCAATTATTTCAAGAGGAGCCCGTTTCATTCTGAATTTTAGATTTTCATTCTGCTGGTATAGGACCTCATTTATGTGAGTCGATTCGCTGAATTGATGCTGCAATTGTAGTATCGTTGCATTACATAATTCTTGCGGTATGGTGAGTTGTCCAGGTTTCTGGCAGATTTCACTTAATTTCTGAATGGATTTTCTTATTCCGATGAACTCCTTCCAATAGGATGACAGGTCATAGTAAACTATCAAGTTCCATTCACTTGAATACAATTGTATCTCCGATATGTCTTCAAAATATATGCCATCCTGTTGGTTGAACCTAGTTATGCTATACGGCTTGTCCACTTAATGTCCAGTAACTACTAGAGTTAGAAGAGCAAGTGTCATGAAGGAGAGCCATGATCCATTATTGACGTTAGGTACTGTCCGTTGTTGCCTTCTACGTTTAGGATTTATAGTCTCTTTTACAGGCTCTGAGCATGTGCGTTTCACGTTTGTCCGCATTTCGTCTTCAGCTGATTTTCTTAATTCGACGTCACGTACTGTTTCGTTCGCTGCGTTAACTATTCTTTCTGGATCAGCAGACTCGCTCATGTGATTGTCGATGATAGGTAGCAGGTAGATCTTTGTTACTGGACGCTTTATTTTAGATCCCTTTGTTTGAAGAGTGACAACTCTTGTCAGGATGTGTTTCGATTACTCTGCCAAGTGCCAATTTGGTTGGTGGGAGTTGTTCGTCCTTTATCAATACGAGATTACCAACTTTCAAATTCGGCTGCCTTTGAGTTCACTTGGGACGTTGTTGTAATCTTGACAAATACTCGGAGGACCATTTTTCCAAAATTCCTGATGCATCCTTCCGACACGTTGCCATTTGTCAAGGATGTTTGGATTATCTTCGAGATGATTTCTTTCAGAAACAGTGAGTAGTGGAGATCCCGTCAGAAAATGTCCTGGTGTTAACACTTCTAGACTATCAGGATTGTCTGTCAGTGGGCAAAGAGGTCGCGAATTGAGGCAGGCTTCTATTTGGGTCATCAATGTACACATTTCTTCGTATGTTAGCTTCGTGTCGCCAATGACACGGCGCATATGATGCTTTATTGCTTTTACACCTGCTTCCCATAGTCCTCCAAAATGGGGGGATGCAGGAGGGATAAAATGCCATTGGGTACCTAATTCAAGTAATGCATTGTGAAGGTCACTTAATATCTTGCTGGCACCTACAAAATTGGTGGCGTTATCGCTGTACATATGAGCAACTGGTCCTCTCCTGGCGACCAATCGTTTGAATACGGCTATAAATGCCTGCGAAGTCAATTCCGAATAGCTTTAGTACTCAGGCAAATGAATACTGAAATGTATCCTTTATGTGATTTGGATCCTCTTCCTCTTGCCAGTAGTAGAGCAAATGGTCCAGCATAGTCTACTCCACAATGGTTGAATGGTTGAGACATGACAACTCTTGCCGTAGGTAGGTTTCCCATCATTTGCTGTGTCATTTGTGCCCTGTTCCGATGGCACTGTACACATTGATGAATGAATCCCTTCACTGCCTTCAGACCGTTTAGTATCCAAAAACGCTGTCTTACTGCTTCTACGGTTAGTGTGTTTCCACCGTGCAAGGTTGACTTGTGCATTTTATCAAGCACTAGTGTAGTCAGAGCGCTTTTATATGGTATTATGGTAGGATGTTTGCGATCATATGGTAGCTCTGCTTGATCCAGTCTACCACCGACTCGTAATATTCCTTTGGAATCAGTAAAGGGCGACAGGGGAATTAATCTGCTTTTTTTGTTTAGCTCTTGCTTTAATAAGCATTGAGATATCTCCTCAGGGAAGAATTGCTGTTGAGTGATTTTTATAATTGGAATAATAGCATCGTCAATTTCTTTTACGGTTAAGTAGCCAATTAAACGATTTTCCTTTCTCAGTTTGCAATTTTGTATGAATCTATTAATGTATGCTATTGTTCGTTGGAGTTTTCCTAATGATGAATATCTTTGTAGTAGATTTTCGTTTACGTTTTTTTCTGTTTTTTCCGGTTTTTCGCACTCAATTTTTGTACTGGAATGTACGGTGACAACTTTCTTTTCTAAATCAATCGGCTTTCTGCGGATTGGTGGATAGTGAATTATTTTATCTTTTAGCCATAAAGGTGCTTCCCACCAGAGAATATGATCTTTCAGTAGTGATGGAAAAATACCTCTAGAAGCAACACTATAACCTTTTTCGGAGGTATCTGAGAATAAATGTAATTCATAACTAGTATCCCTTCCTGTAAACCCAATCCATCTTGGGATTTCACCTAGTTTTGGGAGTTCGGACTTTATTTGTAACCACTGACTTAATAATGCCTTTGATATTGGTTCATCCCATGAAGAACTCTCTAGCCAAATGTTCTGAAGGAGAATTTTTATTGTCATAACTACCGGTGAAAGTAGTCCCACAGGATCAAAGATCTTTGCTGCCTCTGATGCTACATCTCGTTTTGTAGTAGGATGGTCGTTCATGTTTATCGATATATGAATTTTGAAGGTGTCTGTTATGGGATTCCAGTGAACTCCTAGTGCTTTAGTTGTCTGTTCATGCTGGAAATCGATAGAGCTTGGTTGTTCTCGAAATTCATTCGGTATATCCTTAATGACTTTAAATTTATTGCTCGTCCATTTACGAAGCTGAAAACCTCCTTGTTTGAGCATGTTCATTAGTTGTTTACAGGATTCTCTTGTTTCATCCACTGAAGCACCTCCTGACACCACGTCATCAACATAGGTGTCGTTCAGTATAATTGTCGATGCCTTAGGATAGGACTTTGCCTCGTCTTTAGCAAGTTGCTGCAATGTGCGTATTGCGAGAAAGGGTGCTGATGTTGTTCCGTAGGTAACAGTCGTTAGTTTATACTCCTTTATAGGCCGTTCCGGTGATTCTCTCCAGAGAATGCATTGATACTGTTGATCTCTAACGTCCACTTTTATTTGGCGGTACATTTTCTCAGTGTCCGCAGTGAATACTACCTTATGTTTTCTCCATCGTAGCAATATGGAGATTAAATTCTGTTGTAATTGTGGACCTTTTAGCATGATGTCATTTAAACATGTTGTATTATTTCTTTTGGCCGACGCATCGAACACCACTCGTAATTTGGTGGTCGTACTATCTTGCTTCAAAACAGCATGGTGAGGGATGTAATAGTGTTTATCGTCATTATCATTTACTGGAACCATGTGTCCTAATCGTTGGTATTCCGTCCTTATACATTGTTTCAAATACTTTGTTAGTATTGAACTTCCGCTCCATTTTAAATGTTAGTTCTCTTGATCCGCTCACATTGACTTCTTTAGGATCTTGTTTAAATGGAATTCGTACAATATATCGACCATTCTCATCTCTTCTTAGCGTTTGTTGGTAATAACTTTCACAGGCTATATCCTCTGGAGTGGTGATAGTTTCGCATGACAGTTCTTCGCATTCCTAAAATCTTTGTATTTCAGTGGTTACATCGATCTCTGATATCATACATAAAATTGTGTCCTCACTGTTGGGGTTGCTGATTCCACCAGAGAGTATCCATCCTAATTAGGTTTCTTGAGCAAGAGTAGTTTCTTCGCTGCCATGCAATATATTTCCTAGTATTAACTTTCCGAACACTTCTGCTCCTAGGATGATATCAATCTTTCTGGGCATATTGAAGGTAGGATCAGCCAAAATTAGGTTCTCTTTATGCTTCCAGTTTGGGATGATTTTCTTTGCCGGCAAATTTCTTGTTAAATTTTTGAGTACGAGAGCTGTAGTTGTGACAGAAAATCGCGATTGGAATCGTGGTATTAGAGTAACCTCTATGCTTGATTTTGTTGTCCCTGGATTGGAACAACCTAGTCCGGAAACAGAAGCTTGAATTTTTCGTCTAGGTAGCCTTTATGATTGCGCCGCTTCTTCAGTAATAAACGTTGCCTGAGAACCCTGGTCAAGCAGTGCCCTTAGTAAAACAGTATCTCCTGACTTGGATGGCTCGTACAAGAGCGGTTGCCAGTAGTACTTCGTACCCCTTTGATTTTTTCGCAAAGTGAGCCGCAACAGTCCCATTTGGTGAGATATTGACATTGCTTTTCTGAGGAGTTTCTGGCGGTATGTTTTGAAAATGTAAAAGAGTGTGGTGTCTCTTAAAGCAGTTTTTGCAAGAGTAGTGGCTTTTACATTGCGATGAGTTGTGGCCTGGAACTAAACAATTGCGGCAAAGATTTGCTCTTTTAGCAGCCTTCAACCATTGTTGTACGTTTAGCTTACTAAAATTTTCACAGTGGTATATTTTGTGGTTTTCTCCTCAAATAATACAATACCTTGAAATCATACCAAGATATATTTTTGGATGTTTCAAACTTCCTTTCGGCTGTCTAGTTCTTGATGGCTCTATAGCTTCAAGACCACGAAATCGGTTTTCTAAGAACTCCAGAAAATGGCTCAGCTCTTGAATTTCTCTTGGTGCTATTAATGATTGCTCGTAGATTCGGTGGGTCTCTTTATCAAGTTTTGCAATCAATATATGTATGATTAATGGATCCCAATCCTTCGTTTCTATGCCTAGATTTTTGATGCCCTCAAGGCATTCAGTTGTCACATCATGCAATTTTTTCAGGCCTTCAGATGATTCTTGGAGCAATGAAGGTTGCTTTAAGAGTATATTTAACTGAGCTGTCAGCAGAGTTCTCTTGTTGTCGTATCGTCTCTCTAAAATAGCCCAAGCTGTCTCAAAATTTTCATTGTTTATTTGAAGGTGATGTATCAGTTCGCTTGCTTCATTTGTTAAATTCGATCTCAGGTAAAATAGCTTCTGAGATCCCGATAGATTTTTTTCTTTGTAGATTAGCTCCGTAAATAGATTTTCAAATGATTGCTGTTAAATGAAACGCTCTTAATCACGGTATAACAAAACATTAAAAACTTTATTAAAAGAACCAGTTATATATACAAATTTCTTATACCTAAATTGCAAAGTTTACAAATTTAACAATTTTCGTATCGTATTTCCATCGCGACTTCATTCAATTGCCGAAATGCTAAGTAGCATAAAAAGGTGAATCAGATTGCATGATTTGTATGAGATTACGTTCGTTGACTCTTGCTTAAATTGAGATAAATTTAATTATTTCATTTTTGTATTTATACATTCTCCCGCCTTGGATTGTTCAATACAGGTACCTCCAACATTACACTGGTTTGTTCTTGCGACCTTGGTCTTCTTGGTGCCGGTTGAGGTAGATTAATGATCATGTTTCTTCTACGTTTCCGCCATAAGTAATAGGATCCCAGAATAATTGTAATTGCCATCAGAGAGTATACGCCAACATAGTGATGTAGGTCATGCTTGTTTAGGTTTGGAAGTTTGTTTATCTGATGTTGTTGCTCCTTGATTGCCAGTGATAAGCACCAGGATTGATTTATTTGACTTTTCCCTTCTAAAGAAATCACTGATATGATTAGAGATGACTTCATTTTGTGTAATAAATGATGCGTTTAGCGAACTTGGTTGTTCATTGTTGGAACTTATAAACAACGTTGGATGTTTTCTCATGCAGTTAGGCTGTACTTGTATGATTCCACTTCCGTTCAGCACTACCGAATATGTGGCTGATTTGCAGACAATATCGAACTGACTATCTTTATCCATAGTGAAGATCCACGTACTTGGAGTATGCAGTTTGTACCACTTCTTTGTTGCAAGGCTACTACGTAATTGGCAAAAGGGTGATAATTTCTTCTGGTGGTTTAGTAACTCGATTGGATTGCAAGCTATATATTGGATGTTTTAGATTGCAGATTAGTTGATTGTTGTTTAAGTGCATGCAGTCCTTGAGATCATCTCTTCTGAGGGGAGTGAAGCGATCCTTATGTAAATTAACGGCCAGGTATTGCGTCGATGGTTCGATGTAGATAAACGTTCCATTTTGTTGGACAGGAATTGGGATTAATTTATACAGATGGTAGGTTTCTGTACTAAGCAAGGGGATCCGAATGTCGAATAGTACATTTTTCATGGTAATGCGCATTTTGACATGCATTGAGTTGTATATAGATAATAATGATGTTGAACTGCCATTTCCTGGGACTCTTAGATTTGGTGGCAGATGTTCCTTTATGATTATCAATTGCTCACGAAGTTGTTTTGGTGTTAGTAACAATGTTTTCAACCGTCAATGTTTGGTATCTGTCACTACACTTAACAGACCTTTCTCCATGTGTTGGAAATTAAGAAGATTTAGTATAACTGAGACAACTGCAGATGTAAATGCTTGTGTTGATTTTATGTCTTCTTCGGCCTTATTGATTCCGTTTACAATTGTTTCCATATGATTTTCGAAAATCTCCAATTGGTGATGCACAGTTTCGCTATTTTTCCTGATAAAGTTGATTGTATGTTCTGCAATAGACGTTTGATTCATTAGGAGAGTCAGCAAAATCTTGATCTAGAATACCAAACAATCCATTTGCAATTGAACCAATTATTTCAAGAGGAGCCCGTTTCATTCTGAATTTTAGATTTTCATTCTGCTGGTATAGGACCTCATTTATGTGAGTCGATTCGCTGAATTGATGCTGCAATTGTAGTATCGTTGCATTACATAATTCTTGCGGTATGGTGAGTTGTCGGGGTTTCTGGCAGATTTCACTTAATTTCTGAATGGATTTTCTTATTCCGATGAACTCCTTCCAATAGGATGACAGGTCATAGTAAACTATCAAGCTCCATTCACTTGAATACAATTGTATCTCCGATATGTCTTCAAAATATATGCCATCCTGTTGGTTGAACCTAGTTATGCTATACGGCTTGTCCACTTAACGTCCAGTAACTACTAGAGTTAGAAGAGCAAGTGTCATGAAGGAGAGCCATGATCCATTATTGACGTTAGGTACTGTCCGTTGTTGCCTTCTACGTTTAGGATTTATAGTCTCTTTTACAGGCTCTGAGCATGTGCGTTTCACGTTTGTACGCATTTCGTCTTCAGCTGATTTTCTTAATTCGACGTCACGTACTGTTTCGTTCGCTGCGTTAACTATTCTTTCTGGATCAGCAGACTCGCTCATGTGATTGTCGATGATAGGTAGCAGGTAGATCTTTGTTACTGGACGCTTTATTTTAGATCCCTTTGTTTGAAGAGTGACAACTCTTGTCAGGATGTGTTTCGATTACTCTGCCAAGTGCCCATTTGGTTGGTGGGAGTTGTTCGTCCTTTATCAATACGAGATTACCAACTTTCAAATTCGGCTGCCTTTGAGTTCACTTGGGACGTTGTTGTAATCTTGACAAATACTCGGAGGACCATTTTTCCAAAATTCCTGATGCATCCTTCCGACACGTTGCCATTTGTCAAGGATGTTTGGATTATCTTCGAGATGATTTCTTTCAGAAACAGTGAGTAGTGGAGATCCCGTCAGAAAATGTCCTGGTGTTAACACTTCTAGACTATCAGGATTGTCTGTCAGTGGGCAAAGAGGTCGCGAATTGAGGCAGGCTTCTATTTGGGTCATCAATGTACACATTTCTTCGTATGTTAGCTTCGTGTCGCCAATGACACGGCGCATATGATGCTTTATTGCTTTTACACCTGCTTCCCATAGTCCTCCAAAATGGGGGGATGCAGGAGGGATAAAATGCCATTGGGTACCTAATTCAAGTAATGCATTGTGAAGGTCACTTAATATCTTGCTGGCACCTACAAAATTGGTGGCGTTATCGCTGTACATATGAGCAACTGGTCCTCTCCTGGCGACCAATCGTTTGAATGCGGCTATAAATGCCTGCGAAGTCAATTCCGAATAGCTTTAGTACTCAGGCAAATGAATACTGAAATGTATCCTTTATGTGATTTGGATCCTCTTCCTCTTGCCAGTAGTAGAGCAAATGGTCCAGCATAGTCTACTCCACAATGGTTGAATGGTTGAGCCATGACAACTCTTGCCGTAGGTAGGTTTCCCATCATTTGCTGTGTCATTTGTGCCCTGTTCCGATGGCACTGTACACATTGATGAATGAATCCCTTCACTGCCTTCAGACCGTTTAGTATCCAAAAACGCTGTCTTACTGCTTCTACGGTTAGTGTGTTTCCACCGTGCAAGGTTGACTTGTGCATTTTATCAAGCACTAGTGTAGTCAGAGCGCTTTTATATGGTATTATGGTAGGATGTTTGCGATCATATGGTAGCTCTGCTTGATCCAGTCTACCACCGACTCGTAATATTCCTTTGGAATCAGTAAAGGGCGACAGGGGAATTAATCTGCTTTTTTTGTTTAGCTCTTGCTTTAATAAGCATTGAGATATCTCCTCAGGGAAGAATTGCTGTTGAGTGATTTTTATAATTGGAATAATAGCATCGTCAATTTCTTTTACGGTTAAGTAGCCAATTAAACGATTTTCCTTTCTCAGTTTGCAATTTTGTATGAATCTATTAATGTATGCTATTGTTCGTTGGAGTTTTCCTAATGATGAATATCTTTGTAGTAGATTTTCGTATACGTTTTTTTCTGTTTTTTCCGGTTTTTCGCACTCAATTTTTGTACTGGAATGTACGGTGACAACTTTCTTTTCTAAATCAATCGGCTTTCTGCGGATTGGTGGATAGTGAATTATTTTATCTTTTAGCCATAAAGGTGCTTCCCACCAGAGAATATGATCTTTCAGTAGTGATGGAAAAATACCTCTAGAAGCAACACTATAACCTTTTTCGGAGGTATCTGAGAATAAATGTAATTCATAACTAGTATCCCTTCCTGTAAACCCAATCCATCTTGGGATTTCACCTAGTTTTGGGAGTTCGGACTTTATTTGTAACCACTGACTTAATAATGCCTTTGATATTGGTTCATCCCATGAAGAACTCTCTAGCCAAATGTTCTGAAGGAGAATTTTTATTGTCATAACTACCGGTGAAAGTAGTCCCACAGGATCAAAGATCTTTGCTGCCTCTGATGCTACATCTCGTTTTGTAGTAGGATGGTCGTTCATGTTTATCGATATATGAATTTTGAAGGTGTCTGTTATGGGATTCCAGTGAACTCCTAGTGCTTTAGTTGTCTGTTCATGCTGGAAATCGATAGAGCTTGGTTGTTCTCGAAATTCATTCGGTATATCCTTAATGACTTTAAATTTATTGCTCGTCCATTTACGAAGCTGAAAACCTCCTTGTTTGAGCATGTTCATTAGTTGTTTACAGGATTCTCTTGCTTCATCCACTGAAGCACCTCCTGACACCACGTCATCAACATAGGTGTCGTTCAGTATAATTGTCGATGCCTTAGGATAGGACTTTGCCTCGTCTTTAGCAAGTTGCTGCAATGTGCGTATTGCGAGAAAGGGTGCTGATGTTGTTCCGTAGGTAACAGTCGTTAGTTTATACTCCTTTATAGGCCGTTCCGGTGATTCTCTCCAGAGAATGCATTGATACTGTTGATCTCTAACGTCCACTTTTATTTGGCGGTACATTTTCTCAGTGTCCGCAGTGAATACTACCTTATGTTTTCTCCATCGTAGCAATATGGAGATTAAATTCTGTTGTAATTGTGGACCTTTTAGCATGATGTCATTTAAACATGTTGTTTTATTTCTTTTGGCCGACGCATCGAACACCACTCGTAATTTGGTGGTCGTACTATCTTGCTTCAAAACAGCATGGTGAGGGATGTAATAGTGTTTATCGTCATTATCATTTACTGGAACCATGTGTCCTAATCGTTGGTATTCCGTCCTTATACATTGTTTCAAATACTTTGTTAGTATTGAACTTCCGCTCCATTTTAAATGTTAGTTCTCTTGATCCGCTCACATTGACTTCTTTAGGATCTTGTTTAAATGGAATTCGTACAATATATCGACCATTCTCATCTCTTCTTAGCGTTTGTTGGTAATAACTTTCACAGGCTATATCCTCTGGAGTGGTGATAGTTTCGCATGACAGTTCTTCGCATTCCCAAAATCTTTGTATTTCAGTGGTTACATCGATCTCTGATATCATACATAAAATTGTGTCCTCACTGTTGGGGTTGCTGATTCCACCAGAGAGTATCCATCCTAATTCGGTTTCTTGAGCAAGAGTAGTTTCTTCGCTGCCATGCAATATATTTCCTAGTATTAACTTTCCGAACACTTCTGCTCCTAGGATGATATCAATCTTTCTGGGCATATTGAAGGTAGGATCAGCCAAAATTAGGTTCTCTTTATGCTTCCAGTTTGGGATGATTTTCTTTGCCGGCAAATTTCTTGTTAAATTTTTGAGTACGAGAGCTGTAGTTGTGACAGAAAATCGCGATTGGAATCGTGGTATTAGAGTAACCTCTATGCTTGATTTTGTTGTCCCTGGATTGGAACAACCTAGTCCGGAAACAGAAGCTTGAATTTTTCGTCTAGGTAGCCTTTATGATTGCGCCGCTTCTTCAGTAATAAACGTTGCCTGAGAACCCTGGTCAAGCAGTGCCCTTAGTAAAACAGTATCTCCTGACTTGGTAATGGCTCATACAAGAGCGGTTGCCAGTAGTACTTCGTACCCCTTTGATTTTTTCGCAAAGTGAGCCGCAACAGTCCCATTTGGTGAGATATTGACATTGCTTTTCTGAGGAGTTTCTGGCGGTATGTTTTGAAAATGTAAAAGAGTGTGGTGTCTCTTAAAGCAGTTTTTGCAAGAGTAGTGGCTTTTACATTGCGATGAGTTGTGGCCTGGAACTAAACAATTGCGGCAAAGATTTGCTCTTTTAGCAGCCTTCAACCATTGTTGTACGTTTAGCTTACTAAAATTTTCACAGTGGTATATTTTGTGGTTTTCTCCTCAAATAATACAATGCCTTGAAATCATACCAAGATATATTTTTGGATGTTTCAAACTTCCTTTCGGCTGTCTAGTTCTTGATGGCTCTATAGCTTCAAGACCACGAAATCGGTTTTCTAAGAACTCCAGAAAATGGCTCAGCTCTTGAATTTCTCTTGGTGCTATTAATGATTGCTCGTAGATTCGGTGGGTCTCTTTATCAAGTTTTGCAATCAATATATGTATGATTAATGGATCCCAATCCTTCGTTTCTATGCCTAGATTTTTGATGCCCTCAAGGCATTCAGTTGTCACATCATGCAATTTTTTCAGGCCTTCAGATGATTCTTGGAGCAATGAAGGTTGCTTTAAGAGTATATTTAACTGAGCTGTCAGCAGAGTTCTCTTGTTGTCGTATCGTCTCTCTAAAATAGCCCAAGCTGTCTCAAAATTTTCATTGTTTATTTGAAGGTGATGTATCAGTTCGCTTGCTTCATTTGTTAAATTCGATCTCAGGTAAAATAGCTTCTGAGATCCCGATAGATTTTTTTCTTTGTAGATTAGCTCCGTAAATAGATTTTCAAATGATTGCCATTTCAAGTAATCTCCGTTAAATGCTGTTATATCAACTTGTGGCAATTTCACCTTATTATTTTTTACAGAATCATTATTATCGGAGTTGCTTTTCTCTCCTGTATTTTGAAATTCGTTTTTGTCCAACAATTCTTGGAGTCTTATGATAATAGCCTGATATCTAGTTTCAGTTGCTGTAAATATATCATTATCTATATATTCATGTTTTATTTTACCCATCGACATGATTTCTGCGTGGTTAATTATTATGCGCTCCCAGTAATCATTAGTTAATTTCATTTTTTGGGTGCAGTATGCCGATGAGACTGGAGTTTCGATTTCCTTTTCAATCGAACCGACTGCCTTTTCTAATGTAGTGACAATTGCATATTGCTTTGAAATTTCCTTCAGCCGCACTTGCACTACTTCGGTGCTTTTTGTTCTTGAAATCAGATCCGTCAAGTGATTTTCTAAGATGTTTCGCGTATCTTCATACAATGCCTCCACGGTATCATAAAAGTCTTCTTTGAAGTATGGTTGCTCGGGATTAGTTTCACGGAATTGTTCAATATCATCATTTCTTTTATCAAAGCTTTCCCAGAGCTTGCTTATTTTAACGAAACGTGTTTCTAAATAATCTCTTGTTTTGCGTTCGCTGGGATCTTTCTTATAGTTCGTTATCACTTTCTGTATTTTTAAGGCATCTGCCTTGTTTGCTTTAATTAACTGCTCCATAGCGGTTGTACTCGTCGTATAATTACCAAGTGGCTGATGGATTGCTAAGTTGATCGGGATTTTCGCTTATCGAATCAATTTCTCCGTGTAGTGCCAATGTAGTTCTTGAATGATTTAGTTATTACACCAGTGCTGAAGGAGTGTTTAAGTGTTAAGTTAACAGTGAATAAATTGCCTGAGGACACTGTATTCGACAGGAACTTTGTGTGCTGGTAAACAAGTTAATTCTGCAGACACTAAGTTCAACAGAAATGAAATTAAATGTTCTGAAGACACTATGTTCAACAGAACTCGAAGCTTGAAGGACCAATGTTAAATGAAACGCATGTCAAAAGGCGCATTACCATGAAAAATGTACTATTCGACATTCTGATCCCCTTGCTTAGTACAGAAACCTACCATCTGTATAAATTAATCCCAATTCCTGTCCAACAAAATGAAACGTTTATCTACATCGAACCATCGACGCAATACCTGGCCGTTAATTTACATAAGGATCGCTTCACTCCTCTCACAAGAGATGATCTCAAGGACTGCATGAACTTAAACAACAATCAACTAATCTGCAAGCTGAAACATCCAATATATAGCTAGCAATCCAATCAGATCAGATGTCAGCTCGAGTTACTAAACCACCAGAAGAAATAATCACCCTTTTGCCAATTACGTAGTAGCCCTGAAACAAAGAAGTGGTACAAACTGCATACTCCAAGTACGTGGATCTTCACTATGGATGAAGATAGTCAGTTCGATATTGTCTGCAAATCAGCCACATATTCGGAAGTGCTGAACGGAAGTGGAATCATTCAAGTACAGCCTAACTGCATGATAAAACATCCAACGTTGTTTATAAGTTCCAACAATCAACAACCAAGTTCGCTAAACGCATCATTTATTACACAAAATGAAGTCATCTCTAATCATATCAGTGATTTCTTTAGGAACTTGTTTAAACGGAATTCGTACAATATATCGACCATTCTCATCTCTTCTTAGCGTTTGTTGGTAATAACTTTCACAGGCTATATCATCCGGCTCGAAGGACCAATGTTAAATGAAACGCTCTTAATCACGGTATAACAAAACATTAAAAACTTTATTAAAAGAACCAGTTATATATACAAATTTCTTATACCTAAATTGCAAAGTTTACAAATTTAACAATTTTATAAAAATGCAAAGGAAAGCAATCAAATACAAAAACAGTTAAATAACAAAACAATTGAACTCAGGAAATAACTGACTGATTGCAATTGCCCAAATGCTAAGTAGCATAAAAAGGTGAATCAGATTGCATGATTTGTATGAAATTACGTTCGTTGACTCTTGCTTAAATTGAGATAAATTTAATTATTTCATTTTTGTATTTATACAACCTCATAATCCTTCCTTTTCTCGCCTCTGAGGCCGAGACAGGTAGTTCCTTGCCTTGAGGTCCTCCTCAACGGCCCTCAAAATAGTGTATTCAACAGTAAATACCAAAACAACTACCCAAAGGTAACCAACTATTATACACACCTCCAGTAACTTACCAGAAAATTCTTCCTGGTAGTCCCGTGTCCTGAAGTCGACCTGCGGACATAAAAACCCGCATCAAACAATTTCAGAACATTACACTGGAAAATAAATATGAAGTCTATGATGAGTAAATTAAAACTCTCCCGACTAACTATAAACAAAAAATCGCCAAATTTAAAAAGTTGCTAATTATGGCTTCACCACATTCCCTACAACAAGAAATTGGCGTTAGAGCCACCTTTATCACTCTCGCCTCCAGGGCTACAACAGGAATTTCTCCTGACAGCCTTCGCCCTGAGGCACTCCAGGGAAAATCTACGCTTAGTAAAAAAGAAAATTAATTTATAAACCCCCATTAACCATATTCCTCTCCCCAGGTATGATACAAAACGCTATCATCCTCGGACTAATCGTGTCCACTATGGGAAGTAGTACGTCGGAGACATACTCGGTGAACCCACTCAACAATACAGGAGTGCTATTCGAGGATTTAGGAAGCCTCATGGTTTACCACTCCACATGGAATATACTCACGGAATTGGACCTGACCGAGTTGGACAATCAAACAACGATTGCAGAACGAGCTGAACACTACGTGCATCAACTGTGTGGAAACAACACGGTAGGAGACCTCTGCGAACTTCAGCAAAAGCACATTCACGCGTTGATGGAAAATATCAAACAACGCACGAAGGTAATTAAACAAGCTGTTCCAAAATCTCGTAAAACGAGAACCATCTTTGACGGCATCGGAAACGCCATGCACTACCTTTTCGGTACCATGGATAGTGCCAATGAACGCGAAGTCTACAGTCGCCTGGATGAGTTGGAAACTAACCATCAGGTACTCGCTGATTTGGAGAAACAAATGTAGTCAAGACTGCGCTCAATACAATTCAAAAACCTTTAAATTCAATGGTCGAAAGACAACGGCAAATAGCCTATCAGCTGAATGATTTATATAATTCAACCGACAAACTCGTAGCAACACTCCACGTGTTCAAATGCCCAGAATTGTCTATCAATTCTCCACCAAATGGCAGTATTACGGACACACCTGTTGCAACAAAAATCAGAATTACATTACCAATCTTCAATCTCCCAAAAATGAAGTTGCAACGAATCAGGTGCTTCCCTATACATTCGGAAGCAAATCATTAGCGAGTCAACTTTCGACTCAGGAATTTCTATTACTTAAACCGGAGAACATGACAACATATCGGAAAGCTGCTCGAGATGTCGAGGAGGATACCTACGCTGGTCTGCTTAATACACCAATAACAAAAGCAACACAAACGGATGAATGTGTGATCAAGTTGCTCTTCAATCCCCTGGATGAAAACCCCAGGTGTTCGCTAAAAGTGCAAATACCCCCCAGGGACATTTTAATTAAATTAAATAGGCCAAATTTGCTGTTTGCATTGAGGACAACCACCATTGTGCATATTACATGCACCCAACAATTGCTTACTCATCGCCTCTCTGGACAGGGAATCTCGGTCATTAACCAACCCTGCCACTTACAAATAGGACCACATACCCTATATTATGAGGCTGAAAATACACATCCACTGCTTTTCACGCAACCGGCATACTTTCCTAAAACAGACGAAACGGCATAGGAATTAGATTCCTTCATGGCTAAATACGAGTATCACTCTTAGACAGAAGTACCACATACAAAGTTACTACTAGGTGACAACACTAACGAAATGTTGCACGAGAGTACGCAAGCATTGGACCAAATACAGGCCAAAATAAAGGAGTTAAATCTACACTCCCGGATTAAAACACCCCACATACTCTCAAAAACTTCGTTGTCACTTACGGGTCTATTGCTGCTATTCATCGTCATTTTCATGACAGCCAAATACGCCAAACCGACATTGAAGGCATGGATTACGTGGCGTAATCAAAAGCCCATGCCCGAAATCCCCCTAGAAGAGGCAGTCTTAGACCTAAAAGAGCGGCCTCAACGGCCACAAACACTGCCCAGGGCACGATGCATACAACTAAACAATGGATGCAAATAAATTTAAAGAAGTCCAATACAAAATTTAACAGACAACCCTAGAGTATTAAGAAACATAAAAATAAACATAAAACAATGTAAAGTAGCAACAAATACGCGCCGTGGAGTACTACAACAATCGTCGGTCGAAAAAAAAACCGAAGCGCAAGACAAGTACTAACCGCTTTACTCACCAAGCATAAAAATACAATAAAAAGAAAAAAATATTAAGAAGTAAAGAAAAAATTTACGCGCCGGGGAGTACTACCACAATCGACGGTCGAGAAGAGACCGTAGCGCATAGTAAGTACAAACAAAAGTAAAGGAAATAAAATATAAATAAAATAAAAAAAAAATAATAAAGTTAACAACAAAAACGCGCCGTGGAGTACTGCCACAATCTACGCTCAAGGAGAGAACGTAGCGCAAAGCAAGTACTAACAAATAGAAAAGAAATATAAAATAGATATCTACACCCAACACTTTTAGTCCCTGTATCCCATAAAGGGACAAACTATAACAGCGAAGGGCAAAGCCACCGAATAGTGAAAAAATTATCAACCCCTTTTAATACGATCAGCAGAGTAACCAGGTTAAATACAACGCCGAAAGCAAACGAAGCGAAAAATCAAAATGGAAACCAAATGAAATTCCTGTTAGCTGGAAAGAGTACAAGGTCTATCTACAAAGGAAAAGACCGCAGATTAGGCGTTTCATAATTTTTTTTATTTATTTAAAAAGGAAACGGTAATACAAAAATGAGTTAATTAATACAAAATATGAAAAAAAGGGGTTAGATAAATTTTATAAACTCTAAAAAAAAAGACATTAGGCTGCTATCCTCGAGAGCGTGTAATCCACCTACTGGCTGAGGGTCCAGTGCTCCGAGCTGATGTCGGAGTCTCCCGTGGGCGATGACCTGGTGGCTAAGAGCTCCTCTATGTCCAGAGCTTGTTGCAGGGCACTGCCGGATCGAGAGGGAGGAGAGGCCTCGTCCTCGGCGGGGAATGAAGTAGGCAACGAAGATCCTCGTGTGGGCGTTTCCGTCAGAACCCAATGCGCGCAATCGGCAGCATACCCCACACCAGCAGCACGCCCTATGAAGTGAGAAAGAAAGTCAGAATTAAGATTTCTTTAAAAGAATGGGCTTACCTGAGGAGTTCCACGACTCGTCGTAACCACCAAGCACGTAATCCACCATGTGGGTGGAATCGGCTCCGCCCCTGCTGGACCAGATACAGCAGGACCGCCTGTCTGGACGGGACCACCAAAGGCAGACGAATCAGCGAGACGGTGCCTTTGGTGCCGTAATATTATCGTGTCCCCACGTAGGAGGCCTACAAAATTGGCCTGGGAAGTGGACGCCATAGTCTAGTCTGATAGTAACATCTCTTTGAACATCTGATCAAACCGCGTACCACAAAATTCAAACTCGAATGAGGAGTATTCCTCTCCAAGGAATACTCCTCTTATTCGCGGGGGGAAGGAAATGTTACAGATTGGATTCGCTTATTTTAAGATAACCGAGTTCTAACGAATCCAATATGACATTTATAAAAACAAATCGTAAAAAGACTTATGAGTCATATTCAAATCCAACTCAGGAACACATAAAAAATAAAAAACCAATAAATATTTAATGGGTTGGATTTCCTACACCAAGTGCATTGTAACAAAGTTGCAATGTACTCAAATCCAACTCATGATAAACAACGCCCTCGGGTTGCCGTCGAAATTCCTTTCACACGGTAGCCCAGTACACGATAAGCGAAAGTAAGCGGCTTTGCCCAATGACAACTAACTACATCAAGGGCAAAAGCTAAAAAACGAAGAAAAAGCACGAAAGATTTCTTCATGTAGATCGGTCGTATGTATTTCTTTAAAGAATAATTGGGGAGTCTGTTTGAAACCGTGACGGAGTAGAGCGAAACAAATAAAAGTCGTCGGAGTCGGCCGCGTCGCAAGGGAAGAAAAGTTCGTTTCCTTCAAAAGTGTTTAATTAGATTTAGTGTATAAAAAGAAATTATATGGAATACGATTAAAGTGTTCAATCAGATTTAGTATAAAAAGAATTTTTATGGAATACGATTAAAGTGTTTAATTAGATTTATTGTACAGAATTTATATGGAATAAGATTAAAGTGTTCAATCAGATTTAGTATAAAAAGAATTCATATGAAATACGATTAAAGTGTTCAATCGGATTTAGTATCAAAACAGAATTTATATGGAATACGATTTAAAGTGTTTGTGAAAAGGAAATTATTTGGCAACCAAATTTAGGGAATAAAGAGAATTTATATGAGATAAGACTAAAGGGTTTAATTATAGCAACCAAGAGAAGTGAAGTAATAACCACTTTGTGTAGTTGCGAATCAATGACTCTACGCAGTAGATTTACGAGTATAACGTAACAGTGTCAAGTTGGGGTGGCAGGCGCCATGGTGATAACCCGAGTGGCCACAGCAACCTGGCAACTACTATTGCTGCCACGAAAAAAAATGCGAAGGGGGCTTTTATCTCTACATCCGCTGAACTGGCTATTAATACAGGCCAAGACTGTGTTCAATTCCCACAAAGGTGTGCAGCGGGGCATTCACCTTCTTATTTCCTTAAAGGGAAATAACTTGTCGGATAGAATTTTCGTCAGATTTCAAATATTCGGGAGACGGGGCGTTTGCTTTTAAACTACTGTCTGAGCAAAGATGGTTCAGATAAAAGGAGATTATTTTGTTAAAATATCAAAGAAATTTACCTCCTGTGTCTGCTCGCCACTTGTTCCTGCTGTCACGGAATATGAATCTTCTTCTTAGCAGAAGTATCACATCAGTTCCGCGCCGATGAGGACACAGTTAGCGAACATTGAGTCTCATCTAATAAAAATATTAAGCCGTGGCTCACACTACAGAACGTTAGAGGCTCCTACACTTGAAGGAACACGGATAGAATTCACAAGCGAGGTCGAATATCTAGGAGTAATTCTAGATCAAAGACTTACGTAGAATCCTCAACTCAATAGGGTCTCAGGAAAGGCGATGACTGCTCTATGGTCATGCCGAAGACTCTTTGGCAAAACTTGGGGACTAAGGTCCAAAATGGCCCTCTGGGCATATGAAACAGTCATGGGACCCGTGGTCACCTATGCAGCTCTCGTAGGGTGGCCAAAAGTCCAGCACACTCCACACTGCAAAAACTGCAGAGGTCAGCATGTCTATGAGTTACTGGTGCCATGCGCACATTCCCCAGGCTTTATTGGACCTCCCCACTTTACACCGTCAAGCGCCAAACTCCTCTCAGCAGGCAATTGGACTGGTCACAGGAAAATACTTGAAGAATGCATGGATGATCCCCGGTGATCAACTCAATCTTAGATACCATGCCGAAGAGGCACAAATTTGATATACCATTCAAGTTGATCCTTAAGAGCAGAGATTATTGGCTCAATGATAGATATGTCTTTGAAAGGTGATGTCTGGTTTGGTACACTGATGGATCCAAGATGGAAGACATTGGGGTCTACGGACCAAAATTGAGGCTGTACAAATCGCTCGGTTCTGCACCAACCATCTTTCAAGCAGAGGTATATGCCATCGAAATCTGCGCATGTAAAATTACCAACAAAGGTATACGCGATGCTAAAGTATATGTTATGTACAGCAGTCAGAGGGCACTCAAGGCTTTGGGATCCTACACCTTTGAGTCTTAAATCGTTTAAGACTGTCTCACTGCTCTTAAAGAACTGGCCCAGATCAACAGCATTACGCTGGCATGGGTAAAAGGGCATTGAAGGCAATGCGAAGGCGGATCACGTAGAAAAAAAAGGTGCGGATTATCAGTTTATTGGACCGGAACCATTCTGTGGGTACTCGAAAAGCCGACTAGCAGTGCGTATCCGGTCATGGGAGGACGAACGCAAGCACTCCCACTGGACAAATATTCCAGGGTTAAGACAAGCAAAAAGATTTATAACCTACTCAAAACAGAAAACGAAAAAACTGCCCCCACTCATCAGACCAGATTTAAGGCTGATAACAGGACTTCTAACTGGTCACTGCCCCCTGGGCTACCATCTTTGGAAGAGTTGTAGTCGACTGACCTATAAGGGAGTGTGCTGGAGTGAGTGCATTAATATAACTGATATCGGCAGATATTCGTTCGAGCGGTCGAGAATTTAGAACTTCTTCTATTTCAGCCATGAGTGTAGACAGCTCTTCAAATGTAAGCCTAGAGTCACCAATGGTCTTCTTGCGTAACGCCTTGACCGCTTTGATGCCACCTTCCCAAATTCCCCCAAAATGTGGCGTTGTTACAGATTGGATTCGCTTATTCTAAGATCAGCCAAAACTCCATCGAATCCATCTGTCATTAGAAATTAAAGCCTTTAATTCTACGAGTTGGATTTCATATATCGAATTAAATATTAAATATTTAATTGGTTGGATTTCGTACACCGAGTTAGGTTGCAACAAAGTTGCCATGTACTGAAATCCAACTCATGATAAGCAAAGCGCTCGGGTAACCGTCGACATTCTTTTCACACGGTAGCCATACACGATAAGCAAGAGAAACTTGCTTAATCGATCTACAGCGGCTTTGCCCAATGACAGCCATCTACATCAAGGGCAAAAGCCAAAAAACCAAGAAAAAGCGCGAAAGCTTTTTCTTCATGTAGATCGGTTCGGAATGATTCGTTTGAGGTAGAATGATTAAGTCTGGTTAATTACGGCGCCCGGTTAAGACGCGTTTTACGTAAAGTCAAAAAATTAGAGTCTGTAAACATCATCACGGGAGGATAGACGAAAAGATTAAAAATACGGTGCATAAGGTTCTGGTAAAAAGGATAAGGGCCGGCGCGAAAGTGAGTACATGAGAAAATAAATAAAAAAACGGTATTGACGTTTATGTGATACCAAATAACTAAATGCATTTATGAAAACAGAATTAAGTGTGTTAGTTTGTATCATCTATGAAAACATAATTAAGTGTGTTAGTTTGTATCATCTATGAAAACAGAATTTAGTGTAGTAATTTGTATCCTTTATGAAAACAGAATTAAGTGTGTTAATTTGTATGTTTCTAAGATAAATTGAAGAAAGCTGTTATGACAACAGAATTAAGTGTGTTAGTTTGTATTATTTATGAAAACTGAATTTAGTGTGTTAATTTGTATCCTTTATGAAAACGGAATTAAGTGTGCTAATTTGTATTTTTATAAGATAAATTGAAACGAAAGCAGTTAAAAAAACGAAATTTAGTGTGGTAGTTTATATCATTTATACATATAAAGAAAAAGAAATTAAGTGCATTACGAATAAAAGGTTGTTGTGATTTATAATAAATCAAACGGAAATTAATTAAAACAGAATAATATAAGAAAAAATTGGCGCAGCCGGTAGGATAGGGGAAGCGTGTTTTATATAAACGTAACAGCTTTAAAAGCCTCTATCCTACGTCAAACAAAAGGGGTACCTTTAAGCACTCCGGGGTAGTCAATAGCCCGTAGAAGTCGCCCCCAACGTTTCCACATAGCGCAAGCCAGCACCACTGGTGGAACTGTGTCGGCTCCGTCCCACCGCGAAGAAGGCGACAACAAGTAACCATCACCAATCAACACAGCACCAGTGGCAGATTGGAAAAGGGAATCGCTGAAGCAGGCACAAGCCCCCCTTTTCCCCAGCGCAACTCTAACAGACGGTAAACAAGGGAAGTAAAAAACGCCACAAGCCCCCTTGCAACACCCCAGTTACTAGCAGTGGTCTATGTCGGAAGACAACCACTCCACCCCCGTACAATCACCAATCGAGGAGTCGATAGCAGAAGTCCTCGCAACCTCGCTGACATTGGAAGACACCACTGAGGAATCTCCAGAATCCCCGGAGCCTAAAGCAAGACCTCGACAGGGTTCCCAGTCATCTGTATTCACGGACCAAACTCAAGTCAGTGAACCCAAGATAACCCCAGGACAACCAGGACCATGTTCGCAAGGACTCACCGTCAGAAGCGGAACTGTCATCCAAAGACCAAGTCAAACCAAAGTAAGCAATAAAAATAATTTTAAGAATTTGTACGAGTCCGCGCGAGAATCCGAACGCCTGGCAGTTCTTTATTCTAACCTTCTTGAAAACTGGACTACAAAGTCCTGCGAGGAAAGATTAAAAGATCTAGAGCGTTTTCAAAAGAAAGCTGCACTTTTTCAAGCCAAGCTAGACGAATTCTCGCGCCTACTCCCTTCTGAGAATAACACAGAAAATAATTTAGAAAGCCCAACTGAGGAACACCTCAGACAATCATTACAAGACTCCCTGCGAGAAATTAATTAAAACAAGGTCTAAATCAATCTCTCGCACAAGACTCCCCCGTCACCTACTCGAATCAGAACTCCACTATGGCGATCGATTATGAAAAAGTCAAATTAACTGCGCAAATGGTGCCAATTTTTTCAGGTGAGCCAGGCCCGCTTCTCGGTTCAGAGTTGCAAACATACGCCAGATTGAACGCGGCATACCTTCCCAGAGAAACTCACCAGTAACTGGCAAATAGGCTCATAATAGCTCACCAAAACACCTCCGAAACGCTCACCGCCTTCACGGCTAGAGTGAAACAGTTCCTGGTCCTCTGTAAAGAGGCTGCACAAACCAAATACGGACCTGCGGCCACCCCAGCTGTTAGAGTGGAGTACTTCGCTGGAGGACTTCGCGAAAAACGCAATCCGCAGTGGGGTTACAAATCCACACCTATGCCAATATCTCCTCACCGTTACAGACGGCACGCTCGAGGAGCTGTCACATAAAGCACTCGACATGGAGAAGCTAAAGTAGGGCGCCCTTTTCACGCAAAACACAACAACCCAAGGCTCTCCTGCCCCGGTTTTTGTAGAACAAGGCACAACTACGCCGGTCGCTATGGACCCAACTTCCAGAATACGGGCATTCCATAGAACCCCATAACACCTGCTCCAAACTTTCCGCAACAAACGGGACCACCCCCACGAATCGACTTCAGATATGGTGACGGCCGCCAGAAGCTCGACCAGATAAGCTCAAACATCACTTGCAATTTTTGCCAGCGCAGAGGTCACACATACGCTGACTGTATGAAGCATAAAAACACGCCCTTCTGATCTAATTGCGAAATATATGGGCATGATGTTCCTGATTGTAGGAACAATCGCCAGGTCCCGGGCCCGAGTAACCAGCCAAGGCTCCCCGAACGACGGATTCCGGATCACAAACCTCCCGGTGGTCCTCGAGTTTTTAATATAAAACTAAATTGCAAATTCTGCAACCGTCGCGGCCATTCCATAGAGGAATGCCGCCATAAACAAAAATGGGACGCTAAAAGCCAGGGAAACGACGAGCAGTCGACCGAAAAGACCCCTGTATCTCTACAGTTAGCCTTCCGTTGGATATTAGCCTGAGCGGCAATACCAAACTAGTAGTAGTAGATACTGGCACTGAGGTTAGTATTATATTTCTGACGACGGCTTGCTGGAGTGACGGAGTTTGCTGAGGAGTGTTCTCAGGAAGTGGTCAAGGGGAATACCCAAGCAGATAGCGCAGAGCCCAGACAGGCAGATCTAATAATCTGTGGTACTTTAAAAGGTTCTCAAGAGGAGAACAATGACCGCCGAACACCAGAATGCGAGATTAACAAACCGACTAGGAATGATTTGACCTGCGAGATGAGACAGCAACAAATACAGCTGAAAGAGCCTGCATGCAAACCTGCTAGGTCTCAGATCATAGTCGAGATTCCTTTGCAGCTGCAGGAGGAAATGCTCTGTGTGTCGAGAGAGATATATCAAGGAGTCTTCCTAGCGAATGGCCTACTCCCCGCTGGTTTAAAAGCAGTTCTGACTACCATTAGTCTACATCTAGTCCCTGTCCACAACTACACCGTCGTCCAACTGAAACAGGATCAAAAAGAAATAAACAGTCAGGAAACCCCAAAAAACGGAGAACGCGCTGAGGATGCTCACCTGGAAATCAGGAACTATGCTGACAGGAACCAAAGGAAAGGAAAACACAATAAAACAAACGTCGACGGAGCTCACCTAGACAAAAGGAATTCCTATGGCAAAAGCCCATCAGCTGCCACGCCCTCTCAAAATAAAATTTCAAAACACGTCACCACAGGGACGGTTTCTACAAAAGCTCAAAAATCAACTTTCACAGTAAGTAAACCACGGCGAAAGAGCTCATTAATAGACGATAGCGAGTTTGCCTTAAATATGGCAACTTACGGCGGTTCAGAAGCCCCAACTCCATCGTCATTTAGTTTAAGAGTGATTTAAATAAAATAAATTGGGGTGAAAATACAAATAAAGATAAAAATATTTCTGGTTCCAGTAAAATAAATAAACGTAAACATAAAAATAAAGATACAAATATTTCTAGCGCCGAAAAAATGGCCACTTTACAGCATATCAAATATTTATTCCAGGAATATGAAGAATCGGAAGACCCTCGTCAGGTTAGACGCAGGAAAGGTGATCGGCTAACTTTTACAAACACCATCACTCATGATATACTATTGGTGCAGGACCAAGCACCAATCAACCAGAAAATGTATCGTTTGCCAGAGACGCAACGAAATGTAATAGACGAACAGCTTCGCGAAATGCTAGAAAACAACATAGTACAGCCAAGTAAAAGCCCTTGGAATTCACCTCTCTTAGTAGTCCCCAAGAAAGCGGGACCAAACGGTGAAAAAAGGTGGCGCGTCATCGTAGAATTTCGTAAATTAAACGAAAAGACGATAGGTGACGCCTTTCCGCTGCCTCGGATCGAAGATATTCTTGACCAATTGGGTCACTCTCGGTATTTTACCACCCTTGATCTCGCCAACGCTATCACCAGGTGCTCATCGATCCGCAAGATCGACCAAAAACCGCTTTTAGCAGTTATTACGGCCTCTATGAATTTAGGCGTATGACGTTTGGGCTCAAAGGAGCCCCGGCCACATTCAAACGCTTAATGAATTTCGTCCTAACAGGATTACAAGGCTTGGACTGTTTTGTCTACCTGGACAAAGTGTTCAATCGTTTAAGAGTGAACAACCTTAAGGAAAAGTGCCAGTTTCTGAGAAAAGAGGTTGTTTATCTGGGCCACAAGTGTTCCAGTGAAGGAGCACTTCCAGAGCCCAGTAAAACAGCTTGCGTCCAAACTTTCCCAGTTCCCAGTACTGTACGACAGGTTGAATCCTTTATTGGACTTGCCAATTACTATCGAAAATTCATCCCCGACTTCTCCCAGATTGTGCGTCCCATATCGAATTTGCTCCGCAAGGATGTCAAATTCACATGGACCGAGAAGTGCCAGGAGGCATTCGAGAAAACTAAAACCTAAAACTAAACCTCCATCTCTTTAATGCTATATCTAGAAATTCTTCTTGATGGCAAACTGAATTGCTGTTACACCCTACTTGGCTTCTACACCCTGCGATCAAAAGGGATAATTATAATAACATTTTCTTTTAATGCCTTAATCACTCTAACCTACTTTGCATAAGGCAAAACCTTCCCACTTTTACTATATCTACACGGTCGTATATTAATTTACACCCACTTTGATCAAACATTACCTCCTAGTTTCTTCCTTTTCTCGCCTCCGAGGCTGGGACAGGAACTTCTTCCTGGTAGTCCCGTGTCCTGAAGTCGACCTGCGGATATAAAAATCCGCATCAAACAATTTCAGAACATTACACTTGAAAATACATATGAAGTCTACAAGTAAATTATAACTCTCCCGACTAATTAAAAACAAAAACTCGCCATATTTAAAAGTTGCTAATGGCTCCACCACATTTCCAAGAATAAGAAATTAGTGCACCAGTACCACCCTCGCCTCCAGGGCTACAACAGGAACTTCCCCTGACAGCTCTTCCCTAAGGAATACTCGTGGAAACACAAAACAAGCATGAAATCACTTTAGGGAAAATCTACGCTTAGTAAATAAGAAAACTAATTTAGTAAACCTCCATTAAACATATTCCTCTCCCCAGGTATGATACAAAACGCTATCATTCTCGGACTAATCATGTCCACTCCACATGGAATATACTCACGGAATTGGACCTGACCGAGTTGGACAATCAAACAACGCTTGCTGAATGAGCTGAACAATACGTGCATCAACTGTGTATAAATAACACAGTAGGGGACCTCTGCGCACTTCAACAAAAACATATGCACGCACTAAGGTAATTAAACAAGCTGTTCCCAAATCTCGAAAAATGAGATCTATCTTCGACGGCATCGGAAACGCCATGCACTACCTATTCGGTACCATGGATAGTGCCAACGAACGCGAAGTTTATAGTCGCATGGATGAGTTGGAAACTTACCATCAGGTACTCGCTGATTTGGAGAAACAAGAAATCAGTGTAGTCAAGACTGCGCTTAATAAGATTCAAAAACCTCTAAATTCACTGGTCGAAAGACAACGACAAATAGCCTACCAGATGAATGATTTGCATAATTTAACTGATAAACTCGTAGCAGGACAAATGAGACAGAAAATAGTCTCTAGTCAGTTGCTACAAATGGTAGAAATTGAGTTTCCACAGCAGGCGCTTCTGGATATAATAACCTCTAGCCGAAATAATCAAATTCATCCCTTGCTGATCGCCTCTGATTCACTTCTCGAGACTTATGACAAATCTCATGAAACGTGTTCAAACGCCCAGAATTGCCTATCAATTTTTTACCAAACGGCAGTATTACGAACACACTTGTTGCAAGAAAAATTGGTAATAAGAATAACATTACCAATCTTCAATCTTCCAAAAATGAAATTGCAACGAATCAGGTGCTTCCCTATACATACTGAAGAAAATCATTCATTAGTTCCGGAAATAGAATATTCCCATGTAGCGAGTCAACTTTTGACTCAGAAATTTCTATTATTTAAACCGGAGAACATGAAAGCATATCGGAAAGTCACTCGAGATGTCGAGGAAGATACTTACGCTGGTTTGCTAAATACGCCGATAACAAAAGCAACACAATCGGATGAATGCGTAATTAAGTTGCTCTTCAATCCCCTAGATGAAAATCCTAGGTGTTCGCTAAAAGTCCAAATACCCGCCAGGGACATTTTAATTAAATTAAATAGGCCAAATTCCTGGCTGTTTGTATTGAGGACAACCACCATTGTGCATATTACATGCACCCAACAATTGCTTACGCATCACCTCTCTGGACAGGGAATCTTGGTCGTTAACCAACCCTGCCACTTACAAATAGGACCACATACCCTATATTACGAGGCTGAAAATACGCATCCACTGCTTTTGACGCAACCAGCGTACTTCCCGAAAACAAATGGAACGGCAAAGGAATTAGATTCCTTCATGGCTAAATACGAGCAGGACGCTAAGCCAGAAGCACCATATACAAAGCTACTACTGGGTGACAATACTAACGAGCTGTTGCACGAGAGTGCGCAATCCTTGGACCAAATGCAGGCCAAATTGCAGGAGCTACATTTACATTCCCGGGTGAAAACACCCCACATACTCTCAACAACCTCGTTGTCACTTACGGGTCTAATGCTGCTGTCCATCGTTATTTACATGACAGCCAAATACGCCATACCGCCGTTAAAGGCATGGACTCTCACATGCCCGAAATCCCCCTAGAAGAGGCAATCTCAGAGCCAAAAGAGCGGTCTCAACGGCCACAAACACTGCCCAGGGCACGGTCCATTCACCTGGTCTACAGTGGAGGAAATAATTATAAAATCGATACCAACGTACTCAAATGGATGGATGACAAATAATTTGTTCTTTTAAAAGAATTTATAAATATCCCACAATTAAAAAGAGACATCTGCACCCTTCATTCCATATACCGTTACTTTGCTATAAATTCTCTTGCGTCGGTAACTGCGACAATTTAGTGTTACTTTAAAATTCAGTGTTAGTCTAGGCGCACGACGTAAATAATAAAAATGTTAATGTTTTATGCAAATATAATATTAAGTAGACAATGATTGTTAGAATAATTAACTACAGTTAAGTTAATGTTAGAATTCAAGGCCAGTTTGTAACTAGCTCGTAGGTAGAGATAATTTAGATGTAATTAGAAATAGAAAAATTGTTAAAATTGTACAAAGTCGCCGAATAAATAACTTATAAAACTTATAAAACTGCGACACATTTCTGTTTTGTGTGCGAAATTATGTGTTTTAGGTGGAAATAAATATAAAATCTTTGGAAGTTTTTAAACGTTTTTTTCCTTAATTGCGCACAGTAATTGTTTTAGGTAAAGGACTTTAATTTAAGCAACATTTTTATGTAATTACAGTTAAAAATATTTTAGTTAAAGGCTACTTTTGGAAAATTCCAAGGGGAAAATCATTGACGGCCGAGGAGAAAGGAAGGATAACTGCGTACAAGGATGTGGGCAAACCAATGAAGAAGATTGCGAGATTAATTGGAAGGTCTTACACTGTAGTGAGAAATTTTATTCGCCTGGGTGATAATTACAATAAAATTAAACGAAGTGGTGCACCGTTCAAATTATCATCGAGGGATAAAAGACAAATTATTGCGGGAAAAACTGTGGCAAGTCAAATTAAGCAGGATTTAAATTTACCTGTTACTATCAGACAGATACGGCAAACTTTGTTTGAATCCAAACAGGTAGCATGGAAGAAAAAAATTAAAAGACCGGCGCTCACCCAAGCGCATAAAGACAAAAGGCTGGCGTTCGCGGAAATGCTCATGACTTGGGCCGAGGAATGGAAAAACGTAATTTTTAGTGATGAAAAAAAATTTAATATGGACGGTACAGATGGTTGTCAGTTCTATTGGCACGACTTAAGGAAGCAAAAGGAAATTGCGATGAGCAGAAATTTTGGTGGCGGATCGGTAATGGTTTGGGCAACTTTTTCATTTTGTGGCTCCACTCCCATCTGCTTAATATCAAATAAAATTAACTTAGAGAAGTATGTTGAGCTCCTTGATAAAATTTTAATTGACTTTGCTGAAAATTGTCATGAAGAAGATTGGATATACCAGCAGGACAATGCGGCGATCCATAATCCATTGCTCGATGTATTCCAGGGAATGGTTTCAGCAGAAAAATATTCGGGTGTTAACCTGGCCAGCTCAAAGTCCCGATCTTAACCCCATGGACAATCTGTGGGGTATACTTTCAAGGAAAGTTTATGAGACGTCAATTTAGCAGCAGGAATGACCTGAAAAGAGCAATAACCGAGGAATGGAAAGCAATAAGTCCCGAAATTTAAATTTTTTTTATAAATTCAATGAAAAAGAGAATATTCTTGTTTGATTAAAAATAAGGGAGATAATATTGATTATTAGTTATTGTCCAATGTATTTTCATGAAAGAATTTAAAACAGGTTAATTCAGTTGAAAAATGTTAACGATTTTATAAATATTTCCTATACTGTAAATAAAAAGAAAGCCAGTCAGAAATTGCAAAAACGCGCAGTGGAGTACTACCACAATCGACGGTCGAGTAGAGACCGTAGCGCGTGGCAAGTACTAACAAATACAAAAGTAATGAAAGTTAAAAAAAAATAAATTCAAACGCGCGTGGAGTACTACCATAATCGACGGTCGAGTAGATACCGTAGCGCATGGCAAGTACTAACAAATACAAAAGTAATGAAAGTTAAATAAAATAAATTCAAACGCGCCGTGGAGTACTACCACAATCTACGGTCGAAAAAAAATCGTAGGGCGAGACAAATTGTAACGCGGTGGTCTGGGACAGCAAGTCGCATGCCCCTGGGATTGAGGCATCCTTTTCACTGTCCAGATTTGTCCACTACGTACGTGTTCGGATGTATTTTTACGATGAGAGCCCCAGCGCAATGGGCGCAATGTAAATTGTTAGTCGATCGGGAACTACTAATTTAGATTAGCGGAACAATATCACTATGCCCTTCTCCGCTAGAGGTCCTCAATTAGGCGAGGATTAAGAAATTAATAATCTTTATTTCAGTTCCCTCACCTCAGGAATAACATAAAATTTACCTATATAGGTTTTCTTTTTCCAATTCCCGAACTTTTAATATTTTTAAATTTTCAACAGCGAAATGTTTAATTAGGTCGGTTTGGGGTTAAGGTTTTGGTCTTGATTAATTGTAATTTAACACATTTGTGAGGTAATGACAATATTCTATGTTTATTAAGACCATGTGTTCTACTCGTGATGCCAATTTTCTCAGATTCAGAAGAGCAGTATTCGAGCAGGTTAGCAGATGGCAGCACTATTAATTTCTTTCTTTCAATGTTAGGAATAAATTTGCAAAATTGTTCGCCATTCAGAAAAGGGTTAAAGTTTATTTAGTTTTGACACATCCGGGATTGTTCAATTTTGGGAAGTCGTTCCACCGCGACCGGAATAATATTATATTTCATAATTTATTTGGAAGTAATATTCTTGCAGATTAATTCTATATGCATTATCTGAAAAGTGTAGGGAAGAGGTGCATTAGCGTTCAAAATTATGTGCTTACGTTCAAGTATTTCAGTGTCCAATGTTGTAAATCTTGGAGACTAATCATACACTGCTAATATTTCTTCAACATATATTGCAGACGAAGTTCAAGGCAGTTTAAAAATTGTTTCAAAATCCCTTCTATATATCTAATAATATGTATTGTTACAGAACAGGCTCGGGTTTCACGCCACTGGTGTTAAACTCCGAGTCTGAGGTATCAATGACATCAAATGGCCTTAGGTCGACCTGACCTAGCTGTCAACCCTCTATGAGCAGTAAAAAAAATCAATGTATAGGTTTGCACTGGACTTCATGAACCGATAGTATCACGATCCCAACACCACGCAACTTACTTTTGCTTGAATATTGTGTCAAGTCTAGAAGTAAAAAATTCTTGAGTTCTAGCTGCATAGCGATTAGTGTCCAACGTCGGACCTACCTAATAGTAAGTTGACCTCACTCCCCCTGCTTGTATGCGTATGCTGATCCTCTAAAGCAAGGAGTGTGACAAAAGTTTGTTAATAGTATAATTTAAATTGCTCAATTTATATCTACTGAGATGTATCACCTCAATTAAAGGTAAGCCTCCTGCGAACTTTCTGTCGTGTAGTCTCCATGCGTTAATATAGTATCTAGAGTGCAGGACCCCTGGGTCAGATCGAGGAGAAAAAAAACGGGAAATTTACTTCTATATTGGGTTTACCTAAACGGGATTACCATGTGGGAGAGGAAAAAAATTGTTGGGGTGTGTAAGGGACTTGAGTAGGGGATAAAATTGTGTATACTCTGTTACTGAGGCATATCAGTCGCCCCACACCCCGAGATCATACTAGCCGGGCCTAATATCTTTTGCATGATACACACCAATTCGTTTACCTTGCAGATCTTCCACTTCATAACAAGAGGAACCGACTGGTTTCGTTATCCGACACTTGATAAACTTTTTGTCTAATTTGGCATTGAAATGTTTAGCAAGGTCACAGTGTGAAAACGATCGCCTTAATACTGGACAATATCGAAGTCAGAACCATGCAGTTTTAGACTCCATCTTGCTAATCTGCCAGTTAAATCCTTTTGATCCATCAACCACTTTAGGTTCGCGTGATCGGTAATAGCGGTAAAGTGGGATCCTTCGATGTAAGGCCTGAATTTTTTTATGCTTGTCACTGCCGCTTAACACTCCAACTCCGTAACACTATAATTTTTTTGGGCATTGTTTAGTTTCTGTAACATATACGCTATTGGATGCTCGTTACCCTCGTGATCCTTTTGACATAAAACGCTGCCGACCTCGGTGGAAGAAGCATCACACTGAATTATAAAGGGCTTCCTGAAGTCAGGGTTCGCAAGAAGAGAAGCTTTTGTTAGGCACGCTTCCTCAGCTTCGTCCGCCCAAGTATTCTGAGAGCCTTTCCTCAACAAATCTGTGATCGGTGCTACCAAGTTCGCATAATTGGCTATAAAACGACGGTAGCAACCTGTTAGGCCTTGGATACCGTTTAGGTCTGTATACCGTTTTCTCCAATTATGTGTCCTAGATATTTATTGTGCTTTTTGGTTGCTTCATTCACCTTTCGAGAGTCCAGACACACTTTAATTTTGCCATTCGGTTTCTTTAACATCACTAATGGCGAAGACTATTAACTGGAGCTCTCTTCGATAACGCCAAGTTCCAACATTTTGTTGATCTCTCTTTTGCATAGGCGGTGACAAGGGGTAGTGTAATTGTCGCACTGGTTTAATATTACCAACATCGATCGAGTGCTTTACGGCGGTTGTCCGTCCGAGTCCTGCCTTGATATAAGATGGGAATTCGTTGATAATCTGCTGAAGTTTAAATTTTTCCTCCATTGTTAGAAAGGCATTCTCTCCTTCGGCTTCCTTAAGTATATCAATTTCTGAAACGACCGCTGGGCAGATTTTAAAGGCCGACCAGAAATCTATTCCTAGGATGAGTCTCCGAACAATACTCGGTATAATAAAAAATTTAACTGGTTTAGTTTGGTTGCTAAATTCTACATTAAGGTATACAAAACCTAAGACCTCATAACCCTTGCCATCCGCCCACCAAGGCAACTAATGCTTGCTCCACTCTCGAGAAGTCCACAAAGTTCCTTTCCATGAAGTTTTGCTAGTATTACTGGTCTACCGTCCTCTTGAGGTTTAATCAGGACTGATGCCAACTGCCGCACCATAACTTTACGCTGGGTTTTATATTTTCGAGTTCTGAAAAGTCGCTTTTTGTAAGGTGTCAATTCTGGTGTTAAGGGCTTTCTTAATTTTGATGGTGGGTCTGCGTGGATGCATCTGCACTGAAGCAACTTGTCCTGGGTTGATGAGGGGATAGATTTATCGACCGCGGGGATTCATGATTCCCCTCCTAAGTAAACCCGCTCGTCGGTTTCCCTTCATACAAGTGATGCAGTTCAATTTGACAAAATTTTTAGCCCCACACGAGTAGCAAAACGTGCGCTGCTGGTCCCGCGGGCAATCCACGTATGAATGACCAATGTCTGACCATAGCCTTTCCATTTTCCTACACATGCGGTCCATTTTCGGCAAAATTGCCAGTATCAAGTCGCTGCTCTTCCCATCCCGTTGTATATACCGAAGGGTGATTAGAGGTTTCTAGGGATAGTGCCTGCTCCAAGGAAACAGAAATACTGGTCATTGGTTCGAGAATTTGGCTCTTGTCGTAGCCAGAAGCGGAATTATCTAGGCTCAAGATCTGTCTTGAGGTATTAGGATCATTAGATACACTCGATAGCACTAGGGACTTAACAGTGGTTGAAGGGAAAGATAGCACATTTACTACCTGTTCTAAATTTCGTTGAAATATTTTCTCTAATTGTAGAACAGCTTCTGCAACCGTTGGTTCAGCAAGTCTCAACAATCTCAATCACCTGATTAGGTGCAGCAACCGGGACCTGGCATATTGCATATTCTGTACGTTATCCGAAGCCAGACTCACTTCCACGGAGTCCTGCAAATTTGAGGCTTTGTTCTGGCACTGCAGCACTTCAGCGCCTAAGTCGTTTATAGGAGGGACATTGTTAAGACAAATTAATTCTCCGCTCTTTTCTCGCCTTCGAATCTCCTGTAAGGAGTCAACCGGTCGAGATTTCGAGGTTGATCTTAATTTCCTAAGCTTCAGCTCGTAGTCTAATTCGTCGGCTTCTAAGTGCGAAGCTTCATAAATTCAAATTACTTACTAATATTAAGAACTATATAGTCGTGCTATATTTAATAATAACTAGGTATTAAATAAAATATTCAAATAAAAAAAATTTCTTTGAAGATAGGTGACTGTACCATATATACTAATTCAATTACTCCAAACTTTCCCACTCGCAGCAAACTTCAAAAAAAAATTTCAATTTCACAATTTCAATTTCAAATTGTGCGATCATTAATATATAAATTCCGTAATAATATTACACGTTTTGGTTTAATTTCCATTAAATGCCTATTAACTATACCAGCCTCATTCAAACAGTGCGATGTAAACAATAATCTTTTCAATTGACAGAGTTAACTATTTATATTCGATTGTTCCCAAAAATTATAATTGCCTCAGTTTAGCCAGATGCGCCGTGATTTGTGTGTCACTTAAGCGCAAAAAAAATTTATTTCGTTCGACATTGCAAGACACGGAACCACAATCGATTCTCCTATCGATAAACAGTACCTCGTAAACGGTTATAGCCTGAGACCACTCAAGCTTACATCCTACATTTACGGTCTCCGGGAAGACAGTATTTCTAGGACCACCTAAAGAATTGATTCTAATTCCCTTATTATGATACTATGGAATTCTCTACGCTACGACTCAGCCACAGCAACTAATTTTGCCGAGTCGAGAAAAAATCATAACTTGTATATAGAGCTTGTCAAGTTCATAAACCCTATATCGTAAAGCCAAATATTTGGGCGTCATATTTGTAACGCGGTGGTCTGGGACAGCAAGGTCGCATGCCCCTGGGATTGAGGCATCCGTTTTCACTGCCCAGATTTGTCCACTACGTACGTGTTCGGAGGTATTTTTACGATGAGAGCACTGGGCGCCAGGTTCTCTGGAAGAAACAAATAAATTCTTCACAGTAATTACAGCGTCTGTACCGGACCACAATAACTCTCGTGAGAATTGCTTTTAAGTAGCTACGTTATTTACCTTGATGCCACAATTATCACACCAAGACTTAAATGGAGTTCGCGAGTTTAGCCAGGGTCAGTACACACGCTTAGAACCAAAAAGAGAGATTATGCGCAGCAGCCCTCATTCTCACCCCCCCCCCCCTCCCCCGTATACCTCCTTTGAAGGTGCGGCCAACCTCGCCGGTGTGGGCGTGGGTGGAAGGTGAGAACCTCTAGAAGTACAAAAAAAAAAACGAATGAAGAAGGAAATCCCTTTAATAATCGCCAATCAGATGATGACAAACAAACAACCTTGCCATCCACTAACTCATATTAATAAGGCCGGAACCATCGCTCTACCTTTAAGATGTAAACACGTAACCAGCAGCCATGTTTACTAATACGCAAGGTCTATTGACCAGCTGATTTGCTGATTTAACAACTGCAATCAAAATTTTTAATATTTCTACCGCCGACAACCCAAATAAAAAGTAAATATAATTCCTGGCCATCGACCAAGTCTCGAACCCAAGCTCGCCGAGAAATCAAGACATCTGATTTCGCAGTTTTCCCATTCGACTAAACTTATCTTACCGTAAGTTCACTCTGCAAGCAACTTAAGCTGTTTACGCATAGCGACACTAATTATTGTGACTACAACACATGCTCGGCTGGGCTAACGATTACAACTCTAGTCTCAAGCGCAAGCAATGGTTCGATGACACCGAGCTGTAATATGGGAAGGAGAGAAAACAACAAAAACTCGCTCCATACTATCACCCACTATCACACGGCGCACTGGAAAACTTCGGCAAGTAAAGTAACAATTTTATTCACTCATGATTTTATCAAAATTTCAAAACGCAAACCACCTTTTCTATTAAGTTAAATTCTATGTATCTTACAAGAGTTTAATTCAAAAACATGATTAAGCGAGTTCGATAACCTCCTTAAATCAAAAACTCAAAGAAATTTTAAAATGTATGTGATGTATGACATGCTAATCCGATACTTAAACAATTTTAAATTTTCAACCGCTACTTCACCACAAGAATCCGATAATTTACTTATTAATTACAAGTATTCCAAATTCCTATGCAAAAATCCTTTCTAAATTTAGTTGATTAAGGAATTCTAGTTTATATAAATGCACTATTGAAAAAATATTTTTACCTAAAGTTATTCGTAGGAAGACCTTAAGTACTAGTACTATATTTTTTTCAAAAGCCTATAAATTTAGGATATGAATGCTCGCAAAAAAAATTAATTTAATTTTTTCGTGTTCCTTCGTATATATACATGTATGTAGCCCAATAATAATTAAAAAATAAGGAATTTTCAAGTACTCACCGGGATCCCAATTGCAATTGGCTTCCGGTGGGTAGGACGGTGGCTGAAAGCTTAAAAATTATAACACAATTTTCAATGCTAAATTAGGGCTCGCTGGCAACATGTTCCGGGGATTCCTTTCCTCGTAATTTAAAAGTTAAAGCCTCTCCTCGAAAATCCACGAAGAGGATTGTTTTAGATGATCTTTTTACGAATTTTGTAGTTTTTATAGTAAGCGCTTCGTACATCTGCCGCACTCGCCAGACGAGGCTCACTTAAAAAAAATAAATTTTCTAGGCCTTTCTAGTTCATTTAGCATCCAATGAATTTACAAAAAAACTTAATATTTAAAAAACCAAGCTAAGCCGTGCTTAATGCCGTTTATGTTAGAATTTTTATATACGCAGACTTGGGAGTCACAGGTGGGCGTCTCAAATTTAATTGCTTTTCTCTAGACACCCATCGCCATTTGTCCCTCAAAAAAAGGGTTGTAACCTTGCGATGTAGATTAACATCTCACGGTTTTCTCTGAGATTTTGTACACTTGCAACAATTTCAAAAAAATCTTTTCAAACTTTAAACACTTCACCACCACTCCACGTTTTAGTTTTTTTCTAGAAAAATTTGGACCCCAATTGAGAGTCCAACTGTTAATACACACGTTCACTGCCAGAATGATTCTCCCCTTCCTATCAACGGCTGGTTTAGTTAGCAAGGTAAATTTTTAGTCGATCGGGAACTACTAATTTAAATTATCGGAACAATATCACTATGCCCTTCTCCGCTAGAGGTCCTCAATTAGGCGAGGATTAAGAAATTAATAATCTTTATTTCAGTTCCCTCACCTCAGGAATAACATAAAATTTAACTATATAGGTTTTCTTTTTCCAATTCCCGATCTTTTAATATTTTTAAATTTTCAACAGCGAAATGTTTAATTAGGTCGGTTTGGGGTTTAGGTTTTGGTCTTGATTAATTGTAATTTAACACATTTGTGAGGTAATGACAATATTATATGTTTATTAAGACCACGTGTTCGACTCGTGAATGCCAAGAGCACCATTATTTTCTTTCTTTCAATGTTAGGAATAAATTTGCAAAATTGTTCGCCATTCTGAAAAGGGTTAAAGTTTATTTAGTTTTGACATATCCGGGATTGTTCAATTTTAGGAAGTCGTCTCATCGCGACCGGAATAATATTATATTTCATAATTTATTTGGAAGTAATATTCTTGCAGACTTATTCTATATGCATTATCTAAAAAGTGCAGGGAAGAGGTGCATTAGCGTTAAAAATTATGTGCTAACGTTCAAGTATTTCAATGTCCAATGTTGTAAATCTTGGAGACTAATCATGCACTGCTAATATTTCTTCAACATATATTGCAGACGAAGTTCAAGGCAATTTAAAAATTGTTTCAAAATTCTTTCTACATATCTAATAAAATGTATTGTTACAAAATGTATATGAAAGAGAAAAATTAGCATAAAGGGGAAAATAACGAAAACGACAACCAATCGAAGCAAGGGAAGTAATTACAAAAAGAACAACATTAAAATGGAAATTTATGGTTTATTTAGAAATGAATTGGTAAAATACAAAAGTTAATTAATAAAAATATTAAAAAATTACAGAAAATATATAAAATACAAAGTTTATAAAATTTAAGAAAAAAAAGAGAAAAGGTTTAATTTTGTTGAATGCGACGGATGGGACGCGTCTGTGGCGGCTCCGGAGGGCCAAGAGGCTGGGGGTGGAAAACTTTATTACTTACTGTCGCGCAGAAAAGGGTCATGACGCAAGATTGATGGTCCAGTCGCGCGAAAATTAAAACTCGAAATCAGGAGTATTTCTCTCCAAAGAATAATCCCCCTATTCGCGGGGGGAAGGAAATGTTACAGATTGGATTCGCTTATTCTAAGATAAGCCAAAATTCCATCGAATCCAATCTGTCATTAGAAATAAAAAGCTATTAAAATTCTACGAATTGGATTTCAAAGTTGCAACTTAGTCAAATCCAACTCATAAACAAATAAAAATAAAAAGCAATAAATATTTCGCACACCGAGTTACGTTGCAACAAAGTTGCCATGTACTCAAATCCAACTCATGATAAACAACACGCTCGGGTTACCGTCGGCATTCTTTTCACACGGTAGCTGTTTGGGATGGGCTAGATTAGGGCAAACTAACAAAATGTTAATTCGGTTTAAAATCAATTTATTTGCGTAAGTTTTTACAAGGATTTCTTTCTGTGACTGACTGGGTAATATTTTACAAAACGAAAACTAATATGAGTTGCTGCGATGATACAGAGCTATTGACCTTATTACAAGATAGTACAGTGGTTTGTCAAATCGCCAATTGTGAATATGTAGAATTGTCTCCGACATCCCGCCCGCCGTGAAGCTCTTGATCACTATAATCACCATCCACTGGTAAAATAGTAAGCTTTGTGATTGGCCTCTTCAACGTTCCTTTTTTAGTACGAAGTGTCGCTACTCTAACTAAGCCATCCTTTTCGGGGTGGATTTCCTCAATTCGGCCTAAGGCCCAACAACTTGGCGGTAAGTTATCCTCATGGATAACAGCAAGTTCCCCAATTCTCACGTTATTGCCTTTTCTGCGCCATTTTGATCGTTGCTGTAATGTAACGAGGTACTCCTTCTGCCAACGCTGCCAAAGTATTCGATGTAGTCATTGCACTAATTTCCATTTGAATAATCTATTGATATTAATTTCAGAGTGGTCAATTTCGGGAACTGAGTGAATATGACCGCCAATTAAGAAGTGAGCCGGTGTCAAGGCCTTTTTGCTGCAACTATCCAAGGGACACAAAGGACGCGAATTCAAAACAGCTTCCACTTGGCAGAGTAAGGTCTGCATCTCCTCAAAAGTTATTGACATATTTCCCGCTTGTCTTCGTAAATGAAATTTCATTGCCTTGACGCCAGCTTCCCAGATTCCTCCAAAATGAGGACTTGAAGGAGGTATAAATTTCCATGCAGTGCCGCTATTATGAAGATAATTTATAACTCCTACCTTAAAGTTTGACGACTCTAAAAACTTCTGTAGCTTCGATAACCATTTACTTGCACCGACAAAATTTGTCGCATTATCGCTATATATACAAGCGCTGATGCCTCTTCTAGACGAAAAACGCTTAAAGGTAGGAATAAATGCCTCAGTCGATAGGTCAGTGACCAATTCAATATGTACGGCTCGAGTGGCCATACACACGAATATGGACGCGTAACACTTGTAGACCTTAACACCTCGACCTCTCCAAGGCCGTACCAGAAAAGAGCCTGCATAATCCACCCCGACACGCAGAAAGGCTCTGCCGGGTTCCAAACGACATTTAGGTAGATTCACCATTTGTTGCTTTTGAGAAGTGGCTCGGTACCGCACGCATATAACACACTTCCGCACCTGAGTCTTTATTAACCTCCGTAAGTTGACAATATGATACTTCTGACGTAAAATGGTCTGCATTAATTGTGGCCCAGCATGTAAGTACTTTAAATGTGCTTCCATTACCAAGAGTTCCGCTACACGATGAGAAGCACAAAGTATTATCGAATGTTTTACTGCATACGGTAATGCTGCATCTGATAGTCGGCCGCCGACTCTCAGAACCCCTTTTTCATCCACAAAGGGAGCTAATGATGATATTCTGCTCCGCAAAGGTATGGGTATATTGGTTAAACAAGCATTGATTTCTTCGCTAAACGTTATTATCTGAGCCTGACGCACCCAAAAAGTTAAAGCAGCATTCAGTTCTTCCACCAATAGAGGCCCAAGTACACGATTATCCCTTTCAAGCCTTACATTCCGGACGAACCGCACGCACCATGATGTCACCCTCGTTAATCGTCGAAGTGTAGAGTAGTTATTTAACATATCCCAGGAACACCTACTAACATCCTTAGCCGTACCAACTAGAACTACAGTTCGCCTTTCTGGAATATCTACGTCTGGATCTAAAGTTATATCTGCACTGTTGGTCTCCTCCGATAATATCATATTTGGCCCACGCCACCATAACCTATGATCTATTAAATCCGCTGGTGAAATTCCCCTTGACGCACAATCCGCCGGGTTTTCGCTTGACCTTATATGACGCCATTTTACTACAGGTAGACGATATCGGATGTCGGCTGCTCTATTGGCTACAAAATTTGTCCATTTACGTGGAATATCCGATAGCCACGTTAAAACTATGGTGGAATCAGAGAACAGCAAGCAGTGTTCTTCGTCGATCTGAAAGACCTTTCTGACATTAGCCAATAATTTCGCTGCCAACTGTGCTGCACAGAGCTCCAATCTAGGTACAGTAATTTGTTGCAAAGGGGCCACCTTAGTTTTAGCCTGGATGAGATTAATTCTTATTTCTCCATTGGGTTCGATTGCCTTAAGGTACAATACTGCTGCATAAGCTCTCTCGGAGGCGTCCGCAAATCCAAAGAGCTTAAGCTTATCTTTCTTCGTCGCTATACATCGAGGAATACTCAATTCAGCTAACTGAAGTAAACTTGTCCGCAACTTGATCCACTGGCTAAAAAAAAATTCCGGAAGTTTTTCATCCCATTCAACATCCCGAAGCCACAAACTTTGGAACATCATCTTCGCACAGACGATGCATGGTGCAATCCAACCCAAGGGATCGAAAATTCTCGAGATCTCGGATAATATTTCTCGCTTTGTTCCCTGTCCTATCGCCTGCAACTCGGCCTTAAAGGAAAATTTATCTTCTATTGGTTGCCAACGCAGCCCCAGTGTTTTGACGAAACCTTGCGTGCCCTCGGAGAATCCTACAGCATCAGAAGATTGATCCGCGGATAATGTTTGCAATAACTCCTGCGAATTTGTTGACCATTTACGCAGCTCAAAACCACCACCCTTAAGAAGCTGAGTGGATTGTTCAACGATTTGTCTTGCTTCAGATGTTGAATCAGCGCCCGCTATTAAATTGTCCATGTAAAAATTCCGTGTCAATAGCCCCCGTATGGCTGGGTATTTATCGTCATCATCTAATTCCAATTGCTTGAATGTCCGTGTAGCCAAAAATGATGCAGGTGCCGTTCCATACGTCACCGTCAATAATTCATACTCCTATATTGTGTCGTTCATATTAAAGCGCCAGAAAATAGTTTGGTAACTGCTATCTAAATTACTTATCATTATCTGCCTGTACATTTTCGTGATATCGGTGCATAAACCTATACGATGTAATCGAAATTTCAACAATATCTGGTTGAATTACTGGGCCTACCATCAGAGTTTGATTTAAAGATGGTCCACTGTTGGATTTCACCTACCTCAGCAGCATCTATCTCCCGCATATGTCCCAAAGCTATATATTTCTTCATGAACTCTGAATAATCACATCTTAGTTCAGCTTCACGTCCTAATCTCCTTTCTAAATTAATCTTAATCTAGACAAGCTTGCCTCTTTACATGATCCTAGTTCAGATATATTTGCTATGAAAGGTAATTTCACCACATATTTACCATTTTCTAGTCGCTGATGAGTTTGTTCATAATGAAGTTCAATGGGATCCGATTTGTTTATTTCACCCGATTTCGAGCCACACTCTTCTATTTCCCAAAACTTACGCAAAAACGTATCGATATCCTTCATGCCATGATGAACTAAAGTATTCATCTGTTGTTCCGCTATCCGCCCGCCAACCATCCATCCGAATACCGTATTGCGCGATATAAGTCCATTAATAACTTTCTCGCCATCTCTCAAGCATTCCAAAAAAAATGTTCGCCCCTATAAGCAGGTCAATTTTTCCACTTCGATAAAATTCCGGATCCGCAAGATCCATTGTTTGCAAATTCCCAAATTAATATACATCAATCTCTTGAACTGGTAGTTGACAAGTAATTTCATCCACTATTAACGCAGACACCTCATAGATAGTTGGATTAAGTCTCGACCCTATCTTTATGATTACTTCACCTCGGGAAACTTAGACTGCATGGTTGCCGGTATTTAACCCGCTAATAACCGCTCTTGAATTCCTTCTTCTCAATCCCAAGCCTTGAACACATCTCTCCGTTATCAAAGATGTCTGAGACCCCGAATCCAGGAGCGCTCTGTGCGGTTGCATCATACCTGTAGCGTCCTTAATAAAGACCAGAGCTGTGGGAAGAAGTACTTGTTCTTTTCGCTGAGTATTAAAATGCAGACTAACCGATCCGCCTTTAATCGATGATTCCGTTTGTGACCTTCCAACTTCGAACTGTCTTTCATTTTTCTCCCTGAAATAGGACTCCTTAGCTTCGAAGTGCAGGAAGACGTGATGACGACCTTTACACTTTTTACATAGTGAAGCCTTCCTTGCATTCCTTCGCCGAATGTGTATTTTTGAGGCAAATAAAGCACAGACCCTTTGCTCTTACCAGTTCCTTGCAGGCATGAACAGATAATGTTATGAATTCTGGACATTTAAAGATTGCATGAGCTCTTGAACATTTAGGACAACTCGGCATTGAGACCGTGTGAACATGCTTAATTCTGACAGTATTTGATGTACTCCTAGGAACTTGTACTGATTCAAGTTCATATAACCTATTTTGAATAAACTAAGTTAGCTCTCCGATTGTGGGCTTATCATTATTAGCTGTATGTCGCGCCCACAACTGCCTGGTTTCCGGATCTAATTTGCTCACAATTGCGTAGTTCAACCAGTAATGCCAATGCTCCACAGGGGCCCTCAGGGCCTTTAATGACTGCACTGCTTCGGTCGTAACATTATATAACCTTTTTAGACCACCTAAAAATGTTTGAGCTAAGGTTGTTTGTTCCATTATGGAGCGAATATGCGATTCGATTATTAGTCTCTCCTTGTATTTGGAATGCAAATCCTCCCAAGCAATAGAATAATTTGCCTCTGTGATTGCTAAGTGCTTTACCGCAGACGAAGCTTCTTCCTTTAGCGAACCTTTCAAATACTGAAGCTTTTGAACTCCAGACAGCTTATTATTATCGTGGACTAGTGTTTTAAATAAATCACGAAATCCTATCCAATCACGGAAATTTCCCCCGAATGTTGGTAGTTCAATAGTTGGCAATTTTATGTTAGCGCGCGACTGATTTTTGTTAAAAATTTCATTAGCCCCTTTAACTGACGTCTTTTCATTTGGAATTACCGCTGCTGTCAATTGTTCTACCAAAGCACTCATCGTAGTTTGATGGTCAATTAAAGCCTTCATTGATATTTTCAGGCGGCCTCCATCCGCGTTCATACCTTGATGCTCTTCGAGCTCTAATTTTGAAATTATTTTTCTAAATTGATATTTTAATCGAAGATACTTCTCTTCGGCTTCAATTCGTGTCGCCGCTTCTGTGGTTAACTCCGCTCCCGTTACCAAATCTTCGATCTCCGACTGAACATCCTCAAATTCAGATACGTAATGTTCCAATCTCTCTAACCGCACGCGAACTTCTTCTAAATCCACGTTAGAGGGATCAGCCGTAATTTTATTCACAAAGGCCTCCAACCTGGTCAGTTGGCCTTTAATCGTGGCTCTTTTTCTCCTTAATGCTTCCATCTTCGTAAATAAAATAAATTGAGCTGACGCGCTCGTTATTCTATCTATCGTTGATAAAATTACAACGAACTAAATGTCTTGTAATTTTTCTACAAGCAGGCAACCGTACCGAAAATAAAAAACCGAAACCGCCGCAATTTGCAATATTTCTAACCCTTTTAATTTAATCCGCAAAATATTTTTCCGCACAATACCGCTCTAATAGAGTCCCTGCTCGGGCGCCAATGTTTGGGATGGGTTAGATTAGGGCAAACTAACAAAATATAAATTCGGTTTAAAATCAATTTATTTGCGTACGAGTTTTTACAAGGATTTCTTTCTGTGACTGACTTTGTAATATTTTACAAAACAAAAACTAATATGACTTGCTGCGATGATACAGAGCTATTGGCCTTATTACAAGATAGAACAGTGGTTTGTCAAATCGCCGATTGTGAATATGTAGAATTGTCTCCGACAGTAGCCATACACGATAAGCAAGAGAAATTTGCTTAATCAGCGCGAAAACAACGATCTACAGCGGCTTTGCCCAATGACAGCTATCTACATCAAGGGCAAAAGCCAAAAATCGAAGAAAAAGCGCGAAAGCTGTTTCTTCATGTAGATCAGTATGGAAGATTAAAAATAAGGTGCATAAGGTTCTGGTAAAAAGGATAAGGGCCGGCGCGAAAGTGAGTACATGAGAAAATAAATATAAAAACAGAATTGATGGTTTATGTGAGACCAAATAACTAAGTGCATTTATGAAAACAGAATTAAGTGTGTTAATTTGTATCCTTTATGAGGGTGCTAATTTGTATTTTTATAAGATAAATTTAAGCGAAAGCTGTTAAGTAAACGAAATATAGTGTATTATAGTTTATATCATTTATATATATAAAGAAAAAATAAATAAATTAAGAGCATGACGAATAAAAGGTTGTTGTGATTTAAAATAAATCAAACGGAAATTAATTGAAAAAGAATAATATAACAGCGCTGAGGGTGGTATAAAATGCCATTTGATGTTGTTGCTCAACAAGTAATATGCAATCAAAATATTATGAGTTTTTGATATATTTAGTTGATGCATTTCACAAAGTTTCCTATATTCCTCGAAAACATTAGCACTATTATCGCTTATTTATGTGTGTATGTGTATTATACTGATATATGTGTCGTTTTACTAATGATCTGCAGGATATAATCCAGTATCGCTGCCTTAAGATACTTAGCAATGAAGACGTACCAGCGTGAAAGTATTTTTTATTAGTGTGGTCGACGAGTAAGTCAACAAAAAGATAATTCGTCGGTAAAATTATTGGATGTTTTGTGTTGTAGTTATCTGCAGACCGAATTTTCTAGACATCCTCCTGCCCGTAAAATATGATCTGGAAGTAACTTTCTCAAACTTGAAAGTGGCTTGTTACTTCTCAGTGCCGGAATTTCTTCCCAAAAAGAAGCGGCCTTTGTTCAGGTGTTGTGGTTCGCGTAAGATATTTTTGTTTCCCATGAAGCACTTTCACTTTTGTGGATGAGATGAGAGCCAAGAAAGTACGATCGTTGAGTACGTTCATCCGAAGCAATTGTTGTCGACTTGGCCAAGTGCAATTTAAATTGTCCTTAGTAATTTTGCAAGCAATAGGGTGACTTGAATCTTGCTGGATGTACTTCGACAGTACACAACATCTACGTATGCTGACTCAGACGCATATGGTAATCTGTGTAATTCGTAGTTTTTAGAGCTTGTCAATAACCAACGCGAGATACGGAGATCTTCTATATAATACAGGTTTCTACGAATGTCGTCCCATTTAGTCTCAATCACTCCTGATATAGGTTCATCCCAGGTATAGTTTTCAGCCACAGCTCTTTTAGTAACATTTTGAAAAGAACAGTAATAGGAGCAAAGAATCCCAGTGGATTGAAGATTCGACTTTACTCTGGCAGTATGGTCCTCTTTGTGATGAGTGAACCTTTAGAACAGTTTACTTGAAAAGTAAAAAATTCGTGTGCTGGTATCTTAATCCGAGCGGTTTTATGGAATCTGGCTATTCGTCTATTCATAACGATGAAACACTGCATACTTCTTGTGGTACTAAGTTGAAAAAGGGATGATAACTACAACTTCAGTTGAATGGCCTCATCAATACTGTCAGCTCCCGCCATCAAATCATCCACGTAGAAATTTTATTTTGTGACTTGTTCAGCTAAAGGAAACTGACCCCTAAACTCGACCGTAAGTTAAGTTAAACATCTGGTAGCAAGAAAGAGAGCAGGTGCAGCTCCATATGTCACTGAATTGAGCCATAAGTGCTGAACTGGCTGGGGTGGATGTTCTCTCTAAAGCACTCGCTGGTAATTCCTATCCTGCTTATCAACCAAACCATCCTGAACATTTTTTCAATATCTGCAGTTACAGCAATTTTAAACAAACGAAATGAGATCAAAATTCGAAAAAGATCTCTTTGTACTTTTGAGCCGACCATCAATTTATCATTTTAAGATGAGCCTGTTGAAGTTGAGGAAGTACCAGCAAACATTACTCGCAGTTTCGTGGTGAAACTTTGCGGCAGATATGCATGTTCTGTATTATTGTTAACGAAAGCCGATGGTACAGGCTCTAAGTGGCTAAGGTTAAGATTAAGTTTATACCTGAGCTCGAGAGCATTAAGTCTGCAACTTGCAATATCTACTGAATTTCCCAAATCTCTTGAATCTTCCTTAAACGGCAACCGAACAGTGTAATGGCCGGTCTCATCATCAATGTCGTGTGTTTTCTTGAAATGTGATTCACAAGATTGTTCTTCTAGAGTGTACGGTGAGCTTTGATGAGAAATCTCTTCAATTTCCCTAAACTTGCGTAGGGTGAGATCAATGTCATCAATATTTGCCACAAGTGTGAGTATGGGCTCTAAATCCATGGTTCGGTTAAATAATCCGGAACCGATATAACCAAATACAGTGTTCTGAAGAGCTGGGAAGTCGGGTGCTGCAACGTATTGTCCCGGCTGCAGGATTTGTATAAAGTGTTTAGCTCCTAATAGAATACTAATCTTGACAGGCTAATTAAAGTGTCCATCTGCGATATGGTAGCTCTTAAGATGAATTAAATCATTAGTGTAAAATTTAGTTGATGGTCGGGGAGAAGTTAATCTTGGCAAAATATACGCTTATAACTTGATTTCTTGTGACCGCTCAAAGCCTGATGATATTGTAAGTGTAAGCTTACCCTTCGTGTGACCTGATTTCACTGAAAATAATCCTTATACAATAATCCTAGCCTTTTTGCGCTTAAGTTCTAGCCTGCGATCCTGAATCTATTAATATACGGCAGAGTTGAAGATTTACTGTGCCGTCTTTAACCTTTAAAAATGCAGTTGGTAGTAAAGGTAATCGGTTGGGATGTGTTTTAAATAACGTCGGGGAGTGTATTTGACAATCACCGACTGTTTGCGGGGTAATTGCGTTTGGTTGAGTTGGAATGAATGGATGCGTTAGGATTGAGTAACGTTGTTCTTAATGATTGGCTCTGTGTATTATCACTATGTGAAGGGTGTAGTATACCACATAATTAATCTGAATTGCGTTCAAAAGTAAATATGAGCTCGTTTCACTCAAAGTGCTGTGCACAATTTCCTGACCTACATACGTAACTTCGGTCAGCAGCACTGAAATCGAGTGCAAATAACAAGTATGAACAATGTTACTTAATGGGAAAAGCTTTACAGCCAACCCAAGCGAGTACAACATAGATTGCTTACTTGCACTTTGTTCCGATACTTTCTTTAGCAATAATTAAAATGAAAACAAGGATCAAGATACTTTACGATTATGAGCATGGTCAAAGTCAACACTCTAGAATAAGCATTTTAGCATAAGAAAATTTGTATATAAACCCTAGCTGTATGCAATAAAAACGTCAGTCAGTAACCAAGTCTTTGGACTAAAGAGTTCATGCTGTTTAGCTTCTCTTTCTGACCGTTATCTCGGAGTCAAAGCTAATTTAACAGCTCCATTGGAGTTAAAGCCTTTCGGTTGCTCCTAGGAAATACCACCGGAGTTAAAGCTTTGACAAGCTGCTCCAAGGTAACCCAACTTGAGTGAAGGTCTTTAGGACTGATCAGTTGCGCGCTGAGGCACGACGCTACTCAGGAGGGTTATCACAAGGGTATGATGTCATTAAGTTGTTGAACATGTCTTCTGTACAGTGTAGAGATGTATAGTGAAATTTCTTGCAGAATTGGCACGTGTACTAGGACTTACACCTTTGCGCTTGACGCCCTGAGCTAAGGCCGTGTAAGCATTAGATTTGTAACAAGACTGTCTTTCTGGAACTTGCAACGCCTTGAAACGTTGGAATTTAAAAAGTGAATGCTGTTGATCACATTCAGGACATTTCATTGGCATATCACTACGAAATGTACGGAGTATGCGTTTAGCTGGAATTGTCCTGTTGGTAGAGGGTTCAACAGTCTTTTATGCATCACATCGTTTATTTAAGAAGTCAAGGAATTCTAGAAATTTCGGGAAGTCCTTGTTTGATATGATTTTTACCCATGCCTTGCAGGTCTCAGAGTCGGTCATGTTAACTTTGAGATGAAAGAGCCATGGATATTTTCCCTCTGATTCCTAATGCTGCAATTCCTCTTATGATTTTATCAGCGGTGGTATTGAGTTTCTGTAGGTGAGCTGATGATGGTTGAGAAACACTTCTCTGATTGATAAATGCTGTTTTTTTATATATATATATATGATGTTGCCAAAGCTCAGGGGATGCCCTATGATGCTAAAACACAGCCTTGGCAGGAAAGGAATTAAGGTCGGGGGAAATGGGTAAGGAGGTTGAGTGAAGGAGGTGTCGATGTACGCCCCGTTTGAAAGTTTCAGGCTCATAAGACGAGGGAAAAACAGAAGATGGTAAACTGTTCCACATTCGTGTTGTTCTGCTAACAAAAGATTTCCGAAATTTGACGGTACGTCCAAATTTGACCCGGAGAGTATAGGGGTGGGAGCGACTTGTAGATCTTGTATCGCGCGTTGTAATGAGTCTACAAGGAATCAGGCTAGCAATTTCGTTAGAACAATGGCCATGGAAATAGCGATAAAAAAGTGAGAGACAACCGACATTCCGTCGACGCTCCAGAGAGTCAAGGCCCTCAGAGATTGAGGAATCGCCAGTAAGTTTAACAGCCTTACGCTGAACTTTGTCTAACGCGGACAATGCGGTGTGTCCTGCCCCTGCCCAAATATTGGAATTATATTCAAGTCTAGGCCTAATGTGGGACTTGTAGATCAACGCTAAGTCGGGTGGGGTGAAATATTTCTTACATCTCTGTAGAAAACCCAAACATTTCATCGCACTTTTAGCGATTGCAAATAACTAATCAGTCCAGCTAAGATTGCTGCATATCTCAATACCCAAGATCTTTAGGGAGGGTGAATTGGGTATATTCACTCCGTCGACTGAAATGGGTTGGGAATGAACTGGGCATTTTTTGAGGGACATTAAACAGCATTGAGTTTTGGATGCATTAAACGTAACACGATTTGCTCTGCCCCAAGCGAGGACCATAGAAATGTCTTTGTTTAATGATCTAAACATGCGTTCCCGATTGACTTCTGTAGCATCTCCACGTGAATTCATTACAGAATCAATTGAGTACGCGAAATCAAGGGTGCTGTCGTCGGCAAAACTATGAATAGGATGGAGTGTAAGGGATAAGAGATCATTAATAAAAAGAAGAAATAAGGTTGGTGAAAGAACTGAACCCTGAGGTACACCGGCATTTATTTCGTAGGAATCAGATGTAACTCCTTCAATTACTACATGGATTGAACGGCCTGACAAAAAGCTCTCTATCCATTTAACGAGGGTAGGGTGCAGACCAAATATTTGAAGTTTGGCTAAAAGGGCAGCATGCCAGACTCTATCAGAAGCCTTTGAAATATCAAGAGCGACGATTTCGGACTCACCGAAATTATGGTGACAATGATTCCAATGCTCCGTTAGAGCCGCTAGAAAGCATTTGAGCAAGGGGCGAGCATTTTAAAACAAGGGGCGAGAAACCATCAGGTCCAGTAGCTTTGGACACGTCGAGTTTCGAAAGTACTCTAAAAACATCCCGAGTGCGAAAGTGTAGCGGCTTTTGCCTACTAGTGCACTGTGATGGAGATGGAAGTGGCTGCGATGAAGGTGGCAAGTACGAGTTAGCAGCAAAATTAGCAGCAAACAGCTTGGCCTTATCCAGTGAGTCAGTAAAAACATTCCCATTATAAATGAGTGGTGGTGTTGACAAACAGGTGAAATTATTCTTTACGGTTTTTACTAGAGACCAGAAGCCCTTACTACCCTTTTGAGTAGCAAATACCTTCCGTCTGATGCTCTGGTCGAAATTGAACTTAGCCCGGCTAATTGCTGAATTGCAAATATTCCGCGCATCTCTACAGATACGTCTCAATTCCTCTGAAGGGCACAATTTATATGCCTGGAAGGCTGCTTCCTTCTTTTTAATGGCTGCGAAACAGTCATTTTTGAACCGATGGTTTTGATTTGATTGGTTTGTTTGTTGTTTTGATTGGTTTGATGTTCTTGAAGCTATGAGAAATAAAGCGATGCATTCCAAACCATAGGATGTTCAAGATATAATCGGTGCTTCTGTTAACGTCCTTTATAGAAAAGCAATCAGACCAATCCAGCTCTCTGAGATATTTATTGAGTCCCGCCCAATCAGCATTTTTATAATGCCACACTAATCTTTTGGTGGAGTTTATGTTAGTGGTTGTCAGAGAGGAGATGGAGAATTGGGCGGAGATTAGACAATGGTCCGAATTACCCAAGGGAGACGTCACCGAAACCGAGTATTTTTCTGGATGCGATGTTAGAAATAGATCTAAAAGATGCGCGGTTTGCCCCAAAGTATCAGGAACACGAGTCGGACACTCAACCAGTTGCTGTAAATTAAAAGACTCACTTAATAACTCGACGTGTCTTCTAGACGGGCTTGTGGTGGAAGAATGCCTGAGCCACTCTGTGTTGTGGTCGTTGAAATCTCCAGCAAGAACGATTTCAGAAGAGGGAGATAATTCCAAAATCTTATCGATATCGGAAGACAGTTTATCGAAGGAGCACACAGTGTCAGTGTCAGACATATTCGGGCTGCGGTATAAAAAACAGAAGTGAATAATGTGCCGATAGAGTTTAAGTCTAATCCAGCCGTAATTAAATTCTGGATTAGTGGAAGAGAATTGAGGGAGATGGGAGAATGGTACATCATTTCTAATAGAAATCGCGATTCCCCTCTGAGGAGAGAAGAGCGGCACTAAGTGATAACCAGGAATGTGATTAATATCAGAATCGGAAACAACCTTGGCTTTGCTTAGTGCAAAAACTGCCGGATTTTCCGCGATCAAGTTGCAGTAAACCGAAAAATGGTTACTTTTCAAGCCACGAATGTTGCAAAAATTAAATAAAAATTTGTGCATAGTCCCGGTCTTAATTTGCCCAAAACAAAACAAAACGAAAACGTACACAAACACAAGGACTGACGAACGGGATCCACAGATTTGCTATGTATCAATTTAAAATGTGGCGCTTTTTGCGATACCTAGCAATAAGCTTAGACCAGGTTTCCTTATAATTCGCTTTTGTAACAGTGTAACAGATTGATTTCGCTTATTTTAAGATAAGCCAAATTCTATCGAATCCAATCTGACATTTGTAAAAATAAATCGTAAAAAGTCTCATGAGTTAGATTTCAAATATCGAATTTTGTTACAACAAAGTTGCAACATATTCAAATCCACTACTCAAACAAACAAAAATTTAATGAGTTGGATTTCGTTCATCGAGTTACGTTGCAACAAAGTTGCCATGTACTCGAATCCAACTCAGGATAAACAATGCGCTCGAGTAACCGTCGACATTCCTTTCACACGGTAGCCAAGTACACGATAAGCAAAAGAAATTTGCTTAATCAGCGCGAAAAACAACGATCTACAGCGGCTTTGCCCACAGCCATCTCCATCAAGGGCAAATGCCAAAAAAAACGAAGAAAAAGCGCAAAAGCTTTTTCTTCACGTAGATCAGTTGGGACTAATTCTTTTGAATAAGAATAAGTGAGTCGGGTTTTAAGAGTCGGGTCATATCGGTTGGTCTTTTACGGAAATTTTTAAAAGAAAAGAATTAAGTGATTGTTTGTAAAAGAAAAAAATTAAGTGATTGTTTGTAAAAGAAAAGAATTAAGTGATTAATAGTAAATTAAGAATTTTACGGAAATTTGTAAAAGAAAAGTATTAAGTGATTGTTTGTAAAAGAAAAGAACTAAGTGTTTAGTAGTAAATTTTTTTACGCTTCATACAGTCGGCGTAAGTGTGACCTCTTCGCTGGCAAAAATTAAACGTGATGTTTGACCTTATCTGGTCGAGGTTCTGGCGGCGGTAGTCAATTTGTGGGGGAGACCAGTGTTGAGATGGAGTCGTATATGACGGAGTCGGTCGGCGGAAATTTTGTGGTTGCGGTGGTCTGTACAATGTTTGCTGTGGAAAGGTGCGGATTCGTAACCCCACTGCGGACTGCGTTTTTCGCGAAATCCTCCAGCTGCGCTAAAACAGCTGGGGTGGCCGCAGCTCCGTATTTGGTTTCTGCACCCTCTTTACAGAGAGCCAGCAACTGTTTCACTCTGGCTGTGAAGGCGGTGAGCGTTTCGCAGGGGATTTGGTGAGCCGTTATGAGAGTATTTACTAGTTCCTGGTAAGGTTCTCTGGGAAGATATGCAGCGTTAAATCTGGCTTCGACTTCTTGGAAGGTTGTCGGTACATCCGAGGCCAACAGTTGGTATGCTCCTCCACGGAGTCTTGTGGGGAGGATCTTGAGGAAAGCGTCTTGCTCCCCTTCGGAGAGGCACTGTTTGGCCTGGCGGCAGCAACCCAGGAATGTTTGCAACTCTGAACCGAGATGCGGGCCTGTCTCACCTGAAAAAATGGGCACCATTTGCGCAGTTAATTTGACGATTTTTCCATAAAAACCGAAGCCGCACTTTTTCAAGCCAAGCTAGATGGATTCTCGCCCATACTCCCTTCTGAAGAAAATACTGAAAACAATTTAGAAAGCCCAACTGAGGAAAACCTCAGACAATCCCTACAAGACTCCCTGCGAGAAATCAACCTAAAACAAGGTCTAAATCGATTTCTCACACCAGACTCGCCCGTCACCGACTCGAATCAGAACTCCACTATGGCGACCGATTATTTGTTTTTTTTTTTTTTTTTATATATGATGTAGCCAAAGCTCAGGGGATGCCCTATGATGCTAAAGCACAGCCTTGGCAGGAAAGGAATTAAGGTTGGGGAAAATGGGTTAGGAGGTTGAGTGAAGGAGGTGTCGATGTACGCCTCGTTTGAAAGTTTCAGGCTCATAAGACGAGGGAAAAACAGAAGATGGTAAACTGTTCCACATTCGTGTTGTTCTGCTAAGAAAAGATTCCCGAAATTTGACGGTACGTCCAAATTTGACCCGGAGAGTATAGGGGTGGGAGCGACTTGTAGATCTTGTATCGCGCGTTGTAATGAGTCTACAAGGCATCAGGCTAGCAATTTCGTTAGAACAATGGCCATGGAAATAGCGATAAAAAAGTGAGAGACACCCGACATTCCGTCGATGCTCCAGAGAGTCAAGGCCCTCAGAGATTGAGGAATCGCCAATAAGTTTAACAGCCTTACGCTGAACTTTGTCTAACGCGGACAACGCGGTGTGTCCGGCCCCTGCCCAAATATGGGAATTATATTCAAGTCTAGGCCTAATGTGGGACTTGTAGATCAACGCTAAGTCGGGTGGGGTGAAATATTTCTTACATCTCTGTAGAAAACCCAAACATTTCATCGCACTTTTAGCGATTGCAAATATATGATCCGTCCAGCTAAGATTGCTGGATATCTCAATACCCAAGATCTTTAGGGAGGGTGAATTGGGTATATTCACTCCGTCGACTGAAATGGGTTGGGAATGAACTGGGCGTTTTTTAAGGGACATTAAACAGCATTGAGTTTCGGATGCATTAAACGGAACACGATTTGCTCTGCCCCAAGCAAGGACCTTGGAAATGTCTTTGTTTAATGATCTAAACATGCGTTCCCGATTGACTTCTGTAGCATTTCCACGTGAATTCATTACAGAATCAAATGAGTACGCGAAATCAAGGGTGCTGTCGTCGGCAAAACTATGAATAGGATGGAGAGAAAGGGATAAGAGATCATTAATAAAAAGAAGAAATAAGGTTGGTGAAAGAACTGAACCCTGAGGTACACCGGCATTTATTTCGTAGGAATCAGATGTAACTCCGTCAATTACTACACGAATTGATCGGCCTGACAAACAACTCTCTATCCATTTAACGAGGGTAGGGTGCAGACCAAATGTATGAAGTTTGGCTAAAAGGGCAGCATTCCAGACTCTATCAAAAGCCTTTGAAATATCAAGAGCGACGATTTCAGACTCACCAAAATTATGAAGACAATGATTCCAACGTTCCGTTAGAGCCGTTAGTAAGTTTCCGGTTGAGCGGCCAGTGCGGAAACTGTACTGGCAATCGTTGATAAGATGGTTGTTTTCTAGGTATTTCAACAACTGAGAGTTGATGAGAGATTCAAAAACTTTAGATATGATCGAGGTTAGTGCAATTGGTCTGTAGTTAGAGGGGTCGCATGCCTCTCCTTTTTTAAGTATCGGCTGGACATGAGCAAGTTTCCATACACTTGGAAACATTCCTGTTGAATATGACAGGTAAAAAAGTTTGCGCAGAGGTTTAGCCAAAGCAGAGGCGCAGCATTTTAAAACAAGGGGCGAGAAACCATCAGGGCCAGTAGCTTTGGACAGTTGGCTTCCTTCGGAAAGTCTTCTTTGGTTACGGTTGGTGCCTTTTTGCACAGTTAAACTAGGGCAACTGCTTGCTCGCCTGGAGCAGAGGCAGCTAAAGTTGCATAACCCTGAGCGTTGGGGGTGATGTACCAGGCTATTGACTACCTGGCAGTGGTCAAAGGATCCCCCTTAGTTCGGTCTGGGATCAAGGCTTTTCAAGATATAACGGTAATTTTGATTTACCATGCTTCCTTGATCCTACCGGCTGCGCCAATTTTTTTTTGTTACAATGTATTCGTCACAAAACTCACCCTTACCGCAACCAAATGTAACCCTTGGTACCGTCCGGGTCAACAAGGGTAAGGACCAATCTCCGGTATATATTTCAACGCAAAAAACACTTGATTTTCAATTAACTGTTTACTTGTAAGCTTAATTTTCACAACTACAATTTAACAATCACTTACTTCTTTTCTTTTACAAGTTCCCGTACAATTCTTAATTTACTATTAATCACTTTATTCTTGCCTTTTACAAACAATCACTTAATTCTTTTCTTTTACAAACAATCTGTTGTGTCCAACCTAAAAAGGAAAAGGGAATTAATAAAATTTCCAAATAAAAGTACGTTTTTATTTAGAAATTAGAATACCTAACCGGTTCCTGGTCCCTTATCCCGCTCCAGTCCTCCAATATCCCCAAAAACCTGCAATTAAACACAAAATTAATAAATTATTCAATATTTACAAAAATATTAAAACTCACCGTCTCGAGCTGTCAGAAATACTTGACAACTTTGACAACCATCAGCTGATTCTCTAGGAGAACGTTCGGTTGTCACTCTAATGCATTGCTCAAATGGCAAGTTCAAAAACAGTTACGCATTTTCCATTTGAGCAATGCATTAGGATTTGTATAAATAGAGCGCGTCTGAACCAGAAAGTCATTCCGCTTTCGGATTTCGAACGATACGTTCAAGCTAAGGCAAGTATTAGCCATTGGGAGCTTTCTCCAAATTCCTTTATTCTGATTTCAGAATTATTCGCATTAACCATCCATAACCATATATCCATATATATCTTCATCTTTAATTTCAGAATACCTTTGTGTCATCTGTTTGTGGGTACGTCAATAATAGTTCCAGGGATTATTGCTGATTTCAGCATAGTTCAGCTGTTTTCAGCTTTTATTGATATAAATTATAATCAAAACATTTATACATTTTTATTTTTTCACAGGAAAATAATCGATCCAGTGGCGTCGGGGAATTTTTTTTATCTTTTTAGTTTTTTGAATTTTTTCTTTGTTTTGAATTTATTTATTATTATTATTTGAATTATTTATTTATTTTTTACTGAAATTATTTATTTTTCTGAATTATTTGTTTGAATTATTATTTATTTTGATTTTATACGAATTTTACCTTTTAAGAAAAAACCATATTTACAAAACTAAATTAGTCTTGTTAATTTGTCCGGCACCCCCCCCCCCCCCCTTTCTCTGATTGAGCTTAACATAGGCTCAACATTGGTCCTTCGAGCCGGATAAGACTAATTAGACATAAATATGGACATTACAAATATTATCAAGACTCAAAAGGCTCTACACGAGCAATTGGTAAAGGCTGCAACCAATCACAAAAAAGCAGCTAAAGCAAAACGTACCGAAAGTTACTTCAATCTTCGCATTGAGAACTTTACTTCCATTTGGACTAAGTTCCAACAAAATTACGCCCTCATATACCAAAGCGAGTCCACATCAGCAGAGGAATATATAAAGAGCTCTCTCTATGAAGAGGCAGAAGACATATACATAGAATATGTGTCAGAGTTTAAAGAAGAGCTAAAAACTTTCAAGACAAGTGAATCTAAACCTTCCACATCGTTCGATACTCCCAAAAGTGAAATCAACTTCCAACAATTACTATTCCCAAGTTTGACGGAACCTACCGATCATGGAGATCATTCCATGATCTTTTCATATCCATCGTGCACAAAGACCACCATCTTTCAAAGGTTCAAAAATTTCATTATCTCAAAACCTGTGTAACTGGGGAAGCTGAACGCTTACTTCGTCAGTTCGATATAACTGAAAATAATTACCAACCAGCCTGGGATTTTCTATACAAACGTTATAATAACACACGAGTGTTAGTAAATACCCAACTCAAGTTTCTTCTCTACCAACCCAGTATTAAAACTGAGTCTTCTCAAACTGTAAAGAATTTTCTAGACCACACTGAAGAAAGCTTACATGAACTTCGAGCTCTCAATGTTCCCACAGAAAATTGGGACGCTATACTTGTCTACACTCTAGTTCAAAAACTCCCACCTGAGACACATTATCAGTGGGAACAAGAACAAGGCAATAAAACAGAAATTCCTCTTTATTCCGATTTAGTTGCATTCTTGGAATCACGTTTCCGAACCCTTGAAGCCTTACAGGACTGTTAACCAAGTAATCCACCACATAAGCAAACTATTAAAAATATTTTAAAAACAAACGAACTACATAAATCACACTAACCTTTTCACGTTACCGTATATTCTTTTTAAGACATCGAATGCATTTCGACGAGCATTCTCGTCATCATCAGCGAAAACACCGACTGAAGTGACCTTTCATTCGATTTCACTCAACAGCTGATATTTTGTTAGTCTGCAGTGCATAAGTCAAACAGTTTAGAGATGATGGGACCGTTGTCAGTGTTCATGCTGTTATTTTTGTTTTTCTGAATATACAAGCTTTCCCATGCATCTAGCTCTTTTTTATTTGTGACAGCTTTTTCCAATTTAAGTGCATCTGCACCTATATTAAAATGATTATATTCAATCATGTGTTGCGCTACCGACGATCTCATGGGTTGCTGATTTTTTGCATGGTTTATGTGCTCTTTATACCTTACGCTGATTGCCCTTCTAGTTTGTCCTATATATTTTAAACTACAATCGTTGCATCTTATACTATAAATTCCCGCCTTTTGGGTATCTTCAATTTTGTCCTTAGTGTTACTCAATTTATCCATTAATCGTCCATTATTTGCAAACACTGGATCTAAATTCTCTTTAATTTTTAAGTAATTTCCAATTTTTTGTGTTATCCTACCTTGATACACTAATTTTGTGCGTCTATCTTTTGGCTTTTCTTCTAGGTGTAACAAGGTGGTAAGGTTTTCTTGTTTCACTTTTTCTGCAGTCTTCCGTATAAGCTTATCTATTTCTTCTGGACAAAAACCATTCACTAGAGCAACATCTTTTATATAATCGTATTCCTTTTTGTAGTTTGTAATTGATAAAGGCAATCTGCATAGTCTGTTTATCATGTTATTAAAACTGGCCATCTTGTGTTGTATTGGACAAAACGAATCCCTTGTTATGAATCTTTTTGTAGTACATGGTTTCCTGTACACGTCAAAATTTATTTTATCCCCTTCCCTTATTAGCAATAAGTCAAGAAATGGAAGTTTTCCCTCGTTCTCTTCCTCCATCGTGAACTTAATAGTATTCTGTTTGCTATTAATTAGGCTGAGAAAGTCATTAACTTTATTTTTCTTTATGATCACTAAGATATCATCTACGTATCTTAGCCATAGTTTGAAGGGTATATTTTCGTTTTTAATTTCCATTTCAAGTTTACACATGAAAACGTTAGCTAAAAAACATGAGATTGGGTTGCCCATGCTGGTTCCTTTAATCTGTTGAAAATATTTTGTCCTAAATTGGAATTGGTTATGACACATACATAACTTTAAGGCCTCCACATACAAATTAACTTTTGCAGCGTCTATATTTTGATTTTTCAGCCAGTCATCAACCGCACTTATCGCTTCCTCGATGGGAATACTAGGGTAAAGAGCTTCCACGTCAAAGGATACTAATATTTCATCCGGTTCTAAGTTAATAATTCTTAATTTTTCAATAACTTCCCACGAATTTTTCACAAATAGACCTACCGGTGGTGTTAGTCCTCTAAATTCTTGTACTAGCCATTTTGCTATATTCAATGAGGGAGCTTCTACATTCGAACATATTATCCTCATTTTATCACCAGGCTTATGGATTTTTGGTAGACCGTATACCCGCGGAATCTTAGGATTCGGTAGCACAAGTTTCCATTTTGGGATATCGAGAACCTCGTTTATTTTCTTTGCCATTTGGTTTGCTTCTCTAATCATTTTCGGCAGTGGGTTCTTTTTTAACTCCACAAAATTATTTTCACTGATGGCCTTTACCATGCGTTTATCATATTCAAATTTATCGAGAATGACCATTGCATTTCCTTTATCTGCCTTTAAATAATAAACATCTTTTTTCTTCAGTGAAGAGATTATGTTTTGTTCGGCTTGACTTTTGAAATATTTATTGTTTCTCTCATTATTATTCGCTATAATATCTCTTACATTGTCTCTTATTGTCACTTTCTTAATGTCAGGAGAATATTTTATTGCAGTTTCAACGTTTACTACTAAGTTATCTATATTTATTTTTTTGGGATGCGGTGTATACTTCAATCCTTTATTTAATAACGCTAATTCCTGCACTGAAAAGTCTACCGTTGAAAAATTATTTACGTAATCAGGTACTTCTTTAATAGGCGGATATGACTTGGTTTCTTTAGCCCTTAGCAAATCGTTCAATTTTTTATTTAAACGTTGTTTTTTAATAGTTACCTCCTTAATTACTTGAAATTCCACCCTATCAAGGAATGCTAACCATGCGAAGTAATCCGTGTAGCACATATTCTTTATCAATTGTAAATGCAGACTGTACAATTCGAGCTCAATTTCATTTAGTTTCTTATGCGCTTGCTTTATCTCAAGTTTGAGCCATACCATCCTCGCAACATTTTCCACTTTAGCTGTTACATTGTTGTGAACAGAGCATTTCATTTTAATAAAATTGGGGAATACATTTAAATTTTTGCACTGCTTTAGGAAGAAAATATCAGCTTTCTTTCGATACATTTTCAACTTCAGTAGCGTAAATTTGTTGAGACTAGGTTCGGTTACCATATTAACACTCACTTTTCAACAAAACCACGGCACGATCTTAATTTAAAAACAAACGAACTACATAAATCACACTAACCTTTTCACGTTACCGTATATTCTTTTTAAGACATCGAATGCATTTCGACGAGCATTCTCGTCATCATCAGCGAAAACACCGACTGAAGTGACCTTTCATTCGATTTCACTCAACAGCTGATATTTTGTTAGTCTGCAGTGCATAAGTCAAACAGTTTAGAGATGATGGGACCGTTGTCACTGTTCATGCTGTTATTTTTGTTTTTCTGAATATACAAGCTTTCCCATGCATCTAGCTCTTTTTTATTTGTGACAGCTTTTTCCAATTTAAGTGCATCTGCACCTATATTAAAATGATTATATTCAATCATGTGTTGCGCTACCGACGATCTCATGGGTTGCTGATTTTTTGCATGGTTTATGTGCTCTTTATACCTTACGCTGATTGCCCTTCTAGTTTGTCCTATATATTTTAAACTACAATCGTTGCATCTTATACTATAAATTCCCGCCTTTTGGGTATCTTCAATTTTGTCCTTAGTGTTACTCAATTTATCCATTAATCGTCCATTATTTGCAAACACTGGATCTAAATTCTCTTTAATTTTTAAGTAATTTCCAATTTTTTGTGTTATCCTACCTTGATACACTAATTTTGTGCGTCTATCTTTTGGCTTTTCTTCTAGGTGTAACAAGGTGGTAAGGTTTTCTTGTTTCACTTTTTCTGCAGTCTTCCGTATAAGCTTATCTATTTCTTCTGGACAAAAACCATTCACTAGAGCAACATCTTTTATATAATCGTATTCCTTTTTGTAGTTTGTAATTGATAAAGGCAATCTGCATAGTCTGTTTATCATGTTATTAAAACTGGCCATCTTGTGTTGTATTGGACAAAACGAATCCCTTGTTATGAATCTTTTTGTAGTACATGGTTTCCTGTACACGTCAAAATTTATTTTATCCCCTTCCCTTATTAGCAATAAATCAAGAAATGGAAGTTTTCCCTCGTTGTCTTCCTCCATCGTGAACTTAATGCAATGGTCATTCTCGATAAATTTGAATATGATAAACGCATGGTAAAGGCCATCAGTGAAAATAATTTTGTGGAGTTAAAAAAGAACCCACTGCCGAAAATGATTAGGGAAGCAAACCAAATGGCAAAGAAAATAAACGAGGTTCTCGATATCCCAAAATGGAAACTTGTGCTACCGAATCCTAAGATTCCGCGGGTATACGGTCTACCAAAAATCCATAAGCCTGGTGATAAAATGAGGATAATATGTTCGAATGTAGAAGCTCCCTCATTGAATATAGCAAAATGGCTAGTACAAGAATTTAGAGGACTAACACCACCGGTAGGTCTATTTGTGAAAAATTCGTGGGAAGTTATTGAAAAATTAAGAATTATTAACTTAGAACCGGATGAAATATTAGTATCCTTTGACGTGGAAGCTCTTTACCCTAGTATTCCCATCGAGGAAGCGATAAGTGCGGTTGATGACTGGCTGAAAAATCAAAATATAGACGCTGCAAAAGTTAATTTGTATGTGGAGGCCTTAAAGTTATGTATGTGTCATAACCAATTCCAATTTAGGACAAAATATTTTCAACAGATTAAAGGAACCAGCATGGGCAACCCAATCTCATGTTTTTTAGCTAACGTTTTCATGTGTAAACTTGAAATGGAAATTAAAAACGAAAATATACCCTTCAAACTATGGCTAAGATACGTAGATGATATCTTAGTGATCATAAAGAAAAATAAAGTTAATGACTTTCTCAGCCTAATTAATAGCAAACAGAATACTATTAAGTTCACGATGGAGGAAGAGAACGAGGGAAAACTTCCATTTCTTGACTTATTGCTAATAAGGGAAGGGGATAAAATAAATTTTGACGTGTACAGGAAACCATGTACTACAAAAAGATTCATAACAAGGGATTCGTTTTGTCCAATACAACACAAGATGGCCAGTTTTAATAACATGATAAACAGACTATGCAGATTGCCTTTATCAATTACAAACTACAAAAAGGAATACGATTATATAAAAGATGTTGCTCTAGTGAATGGTTTTTGTCCAGAAGAAATAGATAAGCTTATACGGAAGACTGCAGAAAAAGTGAAACAAGAAAACCTTACCACCTTGTTACACCTAGAAGAAAAGCCAAAAGATAGACGCACAAAATTAGTGTATCAAGGTAGGATAACACAAAAAATTGGAAATTACTTAAAAATTAAAGAGAATTTAGATCCAGTGTTTGCAAATAATGGACGATTAATGGATAAATTGAGTAACACTAAGGACAAAATTGAAGATACCCAAAAGGCGGGAATTTATAGTATAAGATGCAACGATTGTAGTTTAAAATATATAGGACAAACTAGAAGGGCAATCAGCGTAAGGTATAAAGAGCACATAAACCATGCAAAAAATCAGCAACCCATGAGATCGTCGGTAGCGCAACACATGATTGAATATAATCATTTTAATATAGGTGCAGATGCACTTAAATTGGAAAAAGCTGTCACAAATAAAAAAGAGCTAGATGCATGGGAAAGCTTGTATATTCAGAAAAACAAAAATAACAGCATGAACACTGACAACGGTCCCATCATCTCTAAACTGTTTGACTTATGCACTGCAGACTAACAAAATATCAGCTGTTGAGTGAAATCGAATGAAAGGTCACTTCAGTCGGTGTTTTCGCTGATGATGACGAGAATGCTCGTCGAAATGCATTCGATGTCTTAAAAAGAATATACGGTAACGTGAAAAGGTTAGTGTGATTTATGTAGTTCGTTTGTTTTTAAATTAAGATCGTGCCGTGGTTTTGTTGAAAAGTGAGTATTAAAAATATGTTTACATTTTTAAATAAACCGACAAATTGTCCCAAATGTAAACAGAATCATACACTGTTTCATTGTCAAGTCTTCAGGAAACTACTACCAAATCAACGAATAACCTTTATTCAACAAAATAAATTATGCAAAAATTGTCTTGCATCCGGACATACTACCCCATCTTGTTTGAGCAAGAAAACTTGCCTTAAATGTCAAAAGAGACATAATACACTGCTACATTTGGAAACTCAACCTAAACCTGAACAAGGAGAACAAAAACAAGGTGCCCAAGAGAGTTCAGGAAACACGCCACAATCATTTTTCTCCACAAATTGCAAAAAGGCTTTACTGTCAACTGCTTTAGTAAAAGTAGAAGGCTCATCAGGAGAAACACAAATACTGAGAGCACTAATAGACTCAGGCTCTCAGGTCTCATTTATTACTGAAGCAGCTAGTAAAAGGCTACAATTAAAGAAAAAGCCTACCAGTATGGAAGTCACCGGGTTAGGGAAAACACAGACGGCCTATATAAATTCACAAGTGTCGTTCACATTAAAATCTCTGAATTCCACGTTTCAAACAAAAACAACAGCACTAGTACTTAAAAAAATTACCGATTCCGTCCCATCTCATCATATAAGTATGACAAACATAAACTACATCCAAAATATCCAACTAGCTGATCCGAAATTCTGTATGCCAGGTTCAATAGATCTCCTCCTGGAAGGAGGACATATGAAGGAAATCTCTCCCGAACAAAATTGCTCCAACCAGCAATCGGAAAATCATAGGCATTATTATTTGCCACACCATACTGTCCTAAAAGAGACCTCCACTAACAAACTTAGAGTCGATTTTAACGCTTCAGCAAAAACTAATAATGGGAGGTCTCTTAACGAACAACTATTAGTCGGTCCAACCATCCAAGCTACCCTATGGACAATACTATTAAAATGGCGATCATACAAATTCGCATTCACTGCAGACGTGGAAAAAATGTATAGGATGATCCACATGCATGAAGATCATCAACCATTCCAACGAATTTTATGGACAGACAATCCGAACGAACCTATAAAAGACTACCAGTTGACTACTGTAACTTTTGGAACCACATCTGCTCCATATTTAGCAATTCGAACTCTCCATCAACTGGCATATGATGAGCAATTGAATTTTCCACTCGCAGCTCAAAGCATATTAAATGATTTTTATGTCGACGACCTTTTAACAGGATCACATGACATCGATAGTGGACTACAATTACAGAAGCAACTTATCACCACATTACAACGAGGTGGGTTCAACCTCAGAAAATGGGCTGCCAATCATACAAATTTTTTAGAAAACATTCCACTCGAACATCGAGAAATGAAAACAATATTAAGTTGGTCTGAGCACACTACCATAAAGACAGTCGGCATTAAGTGGCACCCTTCTACTGACGATTTTAGTTATTCAGTAAAATTACCAATTCTAAGGCCACAATACACGAAAAGAAGCGTACTGTCAGAGACAGCTTCTCTCTTCGATCCATTAGGGTGGATATCTCCCTGTATCATTGTAGCTAAAATATTAATACAAAGGCTATGGCTTACAGGACTTTCATGGGATGATCCACTCCCCGACACTATGACAAACGAGTGGACAAAATTCAGAAGAGAAATTCCAGAACTAGAGCATATTAGAATACCTCGTTGGATTTATTTGTCTCAGTCTGCTCAAAATATACAACTACATGGATTTTGTGATGCATCTAACCATGCTTACGCCGCAGTACTTTATTTAAGAGTCACTGACGAGAAAGGAACAATTAAGGTTAGTTTGCCGACGTCTAAAACACGAGTAGCACCAACAAAAATAATCTCACTTCCAAAACTCGAACTAAACGGCGCTGTATTATTAGCTCGTCTCATCAATCAAGTCAAAACAGACATGAAACTAACAGACATACCTATTCACGCATGGACCGACTCCGAAACCGCACTTGCATGGATACATGGACAACCCACTCGATGGAAGACATACGTGGCTAATAGAGTAGCTGAAATCCAAGGGGATTACAACCCACAGGGTTATTGAAATCAACTATATGGTGGCATGGCCCTCAATGGTTATCATCAATGGAATGGAAACCCAACAAAAATACATTCAAATCGACAGAATTGGAACTCAGAAAGACTAAAACATTTACGTGTATCATCCAAGACCAACCTTGGATCCTCAAACAATCCTCATTTCCAAAACTCGTTCGAATTACAGCGTATTGCCTCAGATTTATTAGTAATTGTCGATCAAAATCCAAACAACGTGAATTTAGTTTTCTGACATGCAAAGAACTTCAAATTGCAGAATGCAAGCTTATTATATTAGTTCAAAAAATATCGTTTTCAGCAGAATATCACAGCCTCAGTCACTCCAAACCATTATCTCGAAAAAGTCATATACTATCTTTAAATCCATTTATAGCAGACAATAAAACAATTCGAGTTGGGGGCAGACTAGAAAATTCTCCATTATCATATAACCAAAAACACCCAATCATATTGCCAAATAAACACCATGTGACAAACCTAATTATAGATCATTTTCACCGGTACACTCTCCATGGTGGTACCCAACTTGTATTAAACACTTTTAGGAACAAATATTGGCTAATTAATGCAAGAAACTCCATTCGACAAAGGATTTATCGATGCATTGTTTGCTATCGAACAAACTCTAAACCAGCCAATCAAATGATGAGTAATTTACCAACACCACGAGTAAACCCATCACTACCCTTTGAACACACAGGCATTGATTACGCCGGACCCATAGGCATCAAATCTTCCAAGCTACGAAATGCTAAAATTATGAAAGGCTATCTGTGCATATTCATTTGCCTAGCGACAAAGGCCGTACATATTGAAATAGTTTCAGAATTGACAACGGCAGGATTCATTGCAGCTTTGAAACGATTTTCCAGTCGGAGAGGTCTTTGTTCAAATCTATACTCAGATTGTGGTACAAACTTCGTTGGAGCCAAAAGGAAACTTACCAACGATATCAAGCAAACACTTAACTTAATGCCGGAAGAAATAGCCCGAGACATTTCACACATTGGAATTACATGGCATTTCAACCCACCAGTACCACCACATTTCGGAGGTTTGTGGGAAGCAGGAGTGAAATTAATAAAAACTCATCTCAAAAAAATTCTACAAGGGGCTGCTACTACGTATGAAGAATTATCAACTATCATCTGTCAGATTGAAGCATGTATCAACTCTAGACCATTGTCACCTTTATCAAATGATCCTAACGATTACAACGTTCTGACACCAGGGCATTTTATGACAGGTCGTAATTTATTAAATTTACCAGAACCCGAGTACGCTAAAAATATTTCATCACTTAAACGTTGGCAGTATATACAACTATTAATGCAACAATTTTGGAAAAATTGGTCAAAACAATATTTAAATAATCTACAACAAAGACCGAAATGGCGTACTTCAGAAGAAAACTTAAAAATACATGATCTAGTATTAATTATTGACAACAGATATCCAGCAATGAGTTGGCCTTTGGGGGGAATCATTGATATCCATCCTGGAACAGATAAAAGGGTCAGAGTAGCAACTGTTAAAACATCAACAAGTTGCTTCGTACGACCAGTAACTAAACTATGTAAACTTCCTATCACCTCCTGATACATCTCCACTAACCGAACACATATCCATAATCCGAACACCCCACCTATTTGACATTTCCACAAACCCGCCAATACCAGTCGTGTCAAGTGAACAATTTTTTTTAACTTTTTTTTTTAGTGTTTTTTATTATTTTTTGGGAAAAAAAATGTCGATGCCGATGTTAGAGGACATTTTGCTCATCGATGATGTTCCAGATCTACAGATTCCACCAGCATCATGTCGAACATTAAAGGAACATCTGCGCAAAATGGAACCACCCAAGATACCAGGACCAGTCAAGAGACCTTTTGAGGCTGTACCAAGAAAACCAGCCAACAGTACACCATATGGACCCTGCGTAAGAAAACCTACCAGGCCACACAAGGTTCCGACTGGAAACAAAAGGCAAGATTTAAGATGTGTTCCACCAGTCAAGAAGACACTCATCGAAGGAAAAACTTCGCAACCACAAAAAGTACAACAACAAATCATGTCGTCACCACCAAAGAAACCTCCCACCGCAACTCCAGCCAAATATACGCCAAACATTCGACATTTTATTGTCTCTCCACAAATATGGAAGAAGCTCATCAAGGAACGAAACGTCCCATGGGGTGAAATTTTTGCTGCGAAGCGCAGCTTTAAAATCAATACTGAAGATGGAGATGTATTAAGCATAACTCCGGAAAAATAAAGATCAAACTCCAGGTCAAAACCAGTAAGTTTTTCTGTACAAAACTTTTTGTGTGGTGGGAGAATGTTGTGTCCAACCTAAAAAGGAAAAGGGAATTAATAAAATTTCCAAATAAAAACGTTCTTACGTAGAATACCTAACCGGTTCCTGGTCCCTTATCCCGCTCCAGTCCTCCAATATCCCCAAAAACCTGCAATTAAACACAAAATTAATAAATTATTCAATATTTACAAAAATATTAAAACTCACCGTCTCGAGCTGTCAGAAATACTTGACAACTTTGACAACCATCAGCTGATTCTCTAGGAGAACGTTCGGTTGTCACTCTAATGCATTGCTCAAATGGCAAGTTCAAAAACAGTTACGCATTTTCCATTTGAGCAATGCATTAGGATTTGTATAAATAGAGCGCGTCTGAACCAGAAAGTCATTCCGCTTTCGGATTTCGAACGATACGTTCAAACTAAGGCAAGTATTAGCCATTGGGAGCTTTCTCCAAATTCCTTCATTCTGATTTCAGAATTATCCGCATTAACCATCCATATCCATATATCTATATATATCCTCATCTTTAATTTCAGAATACCTTTGTGTCATCTGTTTGTGGCTACGTCAATATTAGTTCCAGGGATTATTGCTGATTTCAGCATAGTTCAGCTGTTTTCAGCTTTTATTGATATAAATTATAATCAAAACATTTATACATTTTTATTTTTTCACAGGAAAATAATCGATCCAGTGGCGTCGGGGAAATTTTTTATCTTTTTAGTTTTTTGAATTTTTTCTTTGTTTTGAATTTATTTATTATTATTATTTGAATTATTTATTTATTTTTTACTGAAATTATTTATTTTTCTGAATTATTTGTTTGAATTATTATTTATTTTGATTTTATACGAATTTTACCTTTTAATAAAAACCATATTTACAAAACTAAATTAGTCTTGTTAATTTGTCCGGCACCCTCCCTTTTTCTGATTGAGCTTAACATAGGCTCAACATAATTCTCAATTTATTTCTTTTCTTTTACAAATTTCCGTAAAATTCTTAATTTACTACTAAACACTTAGTTCTCTTCTTTTACAAACAATCACTTAATACTTTTCTTTTACAAATTTCCGTAAAATTCTTAATTTACTATTAATCACTTAATTCTTTTCTTTTACAAACAATCACAATCGTTCTCTTATTGACACCAAGATAACCTCCCGAAGAACTGTTATGAAATTCTTCCAGCAAATCCCATATCTTGTTCCTGGGAACTAATACCGGCATCCGGCATGATCACTCGTCGGGTGTTTCCCATTATATACATTCGTAGGTAAATAACGTGTACTTAACTCCCTCTTCAGGTCTTGAACACGTAAGTCCTTCAATTTGCGACCTATATTTGGATTTTTCACTGCACTATTTCAATTTAATTTCACAGTCACACTTTTTTTCAAGTTCACTATTCTTGATAAATTCCACTTCTGACACCAATTGTTTTCCTGGTTTCCGAAATTCGGGACATGCGCAACTTGATTTCGTTTTCATCACGTTTTCAGCTTTTGCAAGACTACAATGCATATTACAATATATATATATATATATATATATATATATATATATATATATATATATATATATATATATATATATATATATATATATATATAGATATATATATATATATATATATATATATATATATGTATATACATATATATATATATATATTTATATATATGTATATATATCTATGCATATGTATGTATAAGGGTGGATCGAAAATCTCAAAAGTTTTTAGATCGTAACGTAGTCCAATCAGCGGAAAGGATGAAGCTATTCTGCATAACGTAGTGGCACAAAATTCCGACCACCTAAGGTTTGACTAGATATAATTTTTTTTACTGGATTAATAAAAAGATTTATTAATTGTGCTAAGGATTTCTAGAAGAGAAAACGATTCTGAATCATAATAAATTAATGCCGTTCGTTTATATATATATATATATATATATATATATATATATATATATATATATATATATATACATATATATATATATATATATATATATATATATATATATATATATATAATATATTTAAAAATAATTTTTCAGAAAACACTAGCCATTGTTGGACTAGGACCCTAATTCCGTCCACTATCTTGCACTGATCCTAATACCGACCACTTATGCTTCTAATTCCGACCGCTCGATTTTTCAAGGAAATAAAGTGGAATAAGTAGGAAAATAAAATAAAATATCGATACATAAATTTTGTAAACGTTATCACAACAAATATTTAATAACATTTATTAAAATTTTATAATATATTGAAAAACAATATGAAAATTAAAAAAGAAAACACTTATTTCTATAAAACCAGTTCATATTAATTGTCCGTAGATTTTTTCTTATCCCGCAAATCATTAATTGTAGGAATACTGAAAACACCCCGACTATTGATTAATTCTGGAACAGGAATCTTGCAAATAATGTCTTCTATCACATAATTACACACATCTTCTTTCTCGTAAAAATGTTTAGAATACAGTAGAACCGCGTAAATCATTGATATACAAAAGCTACATTGCTTGCTACTTATATTAATGAAAACAGCTGAATTTTTTCGAAATGTATACACGACTCACTATAATTTGCTGAGGCAATGGAAGCCTTATGTAATTAAGGAATTTATAATTCTATTGCACAGATAAATTCGGTCCACTTCACTGCCAAAGGACTGACGATGCTACGCACGTTGTTTTCATTCCTTGTTTTATTTTTTTCACATGAACTTCTTTTTCGGTTCAAAAACCTATGATTGCTAATAGCAGCAACCGTTTTGCTCCTTCGGCAAAGTTCGTGAAGGATATTTTATAGTACTCGACGAGCGCTACCTAGAACTCTTATCAGAACTCTATGGAAATTAGTTTTACATTTTCGCAGGTGGAAAATTTGAAAAAAAATATAATTTTCTTAATTTTCTTAATTTTCCGGAACTATTTTTGAATGTTATCAGGAACTCTAGAACTCTTTAAGGGGGTATTCCCGTTTTTCGGTTTGAAAAAATCGAAATTTTTTTTGGCATTTTCTTATTCCACTATGACCATATAATCTTGGTTTCAAATTTTATCGCGGTATCTGTTTTAGTTTTGAAGAGATACGCATTTCCACCACTATCTTCCCCGGGAAATCCCCAGCTGAGATAAAACTTTAAACGCGATTTTCTCAGAACCAACTTTTCTCAAGATTTCTCGAAAACGGTCTTACAGAATTTAATGAGTGATATATCAAATTATTCGCCATGATTTAAGGAAAAAGATGAACTACTATCGTGATGATACAAAACAACTAACTATTATTTTTAATAAAAAAATTGTAAAAAAAATGAAAAATTAGAAAAAAAATTTTTATAAGCTGCCATTTTTTAACGAATAATTGGTTATTGATAAGCGTAGTTCATATTGTAACGGCTTTTCTCCTGAGTAAAATGACACCTCATTTGCTAATTTCAGATGACTCAAACGGACGCAATCCTGCCAAGAATGAGAAGGTGTGATTCGCGAAAGGTCAACTTCAAGCCCTCATAGCAACAACAATTTTCAACTTTTTTTTTTTAAATCCAAGACTTTTGTAAAGTTTAGATCCTGCAGTAAACGCCAGGTAAAACCATATCCGTTAAGTATTTATTTTTATGTATTAAAATTTATATTGAACTAATGAACGATTATCGCGTGAAAGACGGGAATACCCCCAATACATCGAAAAATGTCAGAACTCTTTTTTGCGAAGAAAGCGGCGCTGCGTGAAGTTAGCGCCGGATTTTTTCTCTTATGAGTTCTACCTGCAATTTTCCAGAACTATTCAAAATTTCTATAAGGAACTCCAGAACTCTTGCGAATCTACCCAGAACTCTGGTCGGCCTATTGTAAATTTTACAACCCCTAATTCCGACCACTCTATTTTTTTATTTTTTTAATAAAAAAAATGATAATTACAAAAATCTTCGTAATTATAATATCGTTAAAGAATAGATAAGCCGATAAAAATTATTAAAATCATGATAAATAATCTAGATCATATTAAAAATCTCTTATTTTTAAAGTATCGATTTTTAGAATTTCATCGATCTATTGAAGCAAAATCTAACAACCGACCACATTAATAAATTTTTCTAGCTTAGCAATAAATAATTTTACCTTTTTTTTCTAAACTAATTACAAGTATTATAATTAAATCATAATTTTTACTAATAAAAATGAATTTCTATTTAGTTTTTGCATAGAAATTTATTAAATAACTAAGTGGTCGGAAATAGATAGCCGGTCGGAATTCGGTGCAATTACGTTATCTCAATATTTTCCCGTTTTTGGCTTAAATATTCTAACTTTGCACAAGTTGCGGGGACAGAAGATATTGTCTAATCGAAATAAAATTTTTACTGTGGCTTATTGCAGTCAAACCACAACTTTTGAGACCCCCTACGTTACGATCTGAAAACTTTTGAGTTTTTCCATCCACCCTAATATATATGTATAAAGAAATATGTTGACCTATCGTTGGGTTGGGGGAGGAGAATTATAGTGTAACATGCACTGTAGTCTGGCAAAGGCTACGTGATGAAAACGAAACCAAGTTGTACAATGCGCATGTCCTGAATTTCGGAAACCAGGAAAACGTCAGATGCCGTATGAAATCAAGGCCGACTAGAACCTGTGGTGACTTGGTGTGGTGAAAATGAGTAACGGAAATTGCTAGAACTAAGTTGTTGAACTTTCTAGAATTAAGCTAAGTAGTGTAAATAGGGCCGAGTAGCAGCCTAGTCAGTTAGTTGAATTTTAACCAGTGAAGTGAATAAGTGTAAATAAGTAAAGTGAAACCGTGTATTGTGAAGAGAATATTGTCAAGAAAATTGTACGACAAATTAATGAAGTGAACATTTGTGATTAGAAATAACTGTCTTAATTTAAGAAGAAGATTACCACTTGCAAAGCGAGAAGAAGCAGACGAAATAGTTGAAACAATGCGTAATCAAGGCCTAATAGAAGAGTCCAAAGGTCCATGGATGTCACCAGTGGTGCTAGTAAAGAAGAAGGATGGCAGTATAAGATTCTGTGTCGACTATAGTCGTCTAAATAATGTCACGAAGAAAGATAGTTGCCCACTACCCCGCAAAGACGACACCCTAGATACCTTATCAGGATCCAAGTGGTTTTCAACGTTGGACTTCAAAAGCGGCTATTGGCAAGTCGAGATCGATCCAGATGATAGGGAAAAGAAAGCATTCTCGGTTGGAAGTGGATTGTGGCAATTTAAAGTTATGCCCTTTTGGCTCTGCAATGCGCCAACTACATTCGAGCGTTTAATGGAATGTGTTCTACGAGGTTTTACTTGGAAAACCTGCCTGGTATATTCGGATGACATCATTGTAATTGGTCGAAGTTTTGAAGAACATCTGGGAAATCTACGAGAAGTGTTCCAGAAACTGAAGTCAGCCAAACTAAAACTAAGCCCTAAAAAATGAACGCTTTTTGCAGATCAGGTCAAATACTTTGGGCATGTGGTATCAACAGAAGGAGTTAGCACCAATCCTGAAAAGATAACTTCAGTAGAGAACTGGCCCCCTCCGAAAGATAAACACGAGTTACGGAGCTTTCTTGGACTAGCTACTTATTACAGACGCTTTGTGAAGAATTTTGCTGATATAGCAAAGGAGTTGCATAAGCTAACGGAGAAGGATAAGGCATTCGTTTGGACATGAAAAGCAGAAAACAGCTTTAAAGCACTGAAGTGGGCGCTTTGCAATGCACCAGTACTCATTTATCCAAAGGCGGGTGAGACATATATATTGGTTACCGATGCAAGTAATGTTGGGATTGGCGCTGTGCTGTCACAAGAAGAAACGAGCAAGAAAAGGTGGTAGCATACTATAGCAGAGCTCCATCAAAACAAGAAAGAAATTACTGTGTTACGAGAAAATAACTGCTGGCTATTGTTGATGCAACAAAGCATTTCCATAAATTCCTCTATGAACAAAAATTTACTCTCCGAGCTGATCATGCAGCTCTATAGTGGTTGATGCAATTTAAAAACCCTGAAGCACAGGTGGAAAGATGGCTCGAAAGACTGCAATCTTATGACTTCGAAATTATCCATAGGAAGGGTAGATCCCATGGAAGTGCAGATGCACTGTCACGACGACCATGTAAGCCTTATTGTAAATACTGTTCCCGTCTGGAAGAGAAATGCGACCATGTGATTGTGAAAAGAACAACTGTCGTACCCTTGACAGGATGGAACAAGGAAGAATTTCAAGCAGCTCAAAGAGAAGACGAGAATATATCTCCAATTTTGACGTGGAAGGAGAATACCGAAAGGCCCCAATGGAAAGATGTTTCCGACAGAAGCGCAACATTGAAGAGCTACTGGGCGCAATGGAATTTGCTATGTGTTGAAGATGGAATATTGAAACGCAAATGGGAAACACCCGACGAATCATCATGCAGGTATTAGTTCCCAGAAACAAGATAAAGGATTTGTTGGAAGAATTTCATAACGGTGCTTCGGGAGGACATCTTGGCGTCAATAAGACTTTGGAGAAATTAAGAGAACGATTCTACTGGTATGCGGGAGGATGTGGAGGACTGGTGCCTAAAATGTACTGTTTGTGCCCGTAGCAAAGGATCTCATATCAAAATAAAATAGTTTTTAAAAAAAAAGTTGAACCGACTTCACAAAAAGCGCTAAAAAGCATAAAATAATTTTTAATTTTATATCTATTACGACATTTTGAAGTCGGTGCAAATTAAACAAACCAAACAACTACAACAAAAGTATTTAATCGTCCTTTCTTATGATCCCGTAAGCTGAAACGTTCAATTGTGGTTATGTAGTTGTTTTATTTGTTTAATTTGCACCGACTGCAAAATGTCGTAATAGATATAAAATTAAAAATGATTTTATGCTTTTTAGCGCTTTTTGTGAAGTCGCTTCAACTTTTTTTTAAAAACTATTTTATTTTTCACTTTTTAGTGTCTTCTACTCTATATAACGAAGAAAGATCCATCCAAATCGGTCCACGCGTTAAAAGTTAATTTTAACCCCCTACCTCACCTCCATTCCACTAAAATTTTTTTCTCATGGTATCAATCAAGGAACATACTCTACCGAACATAAAAAGAATCATCGAAATCGGTCCACGCGTTACGAAGTTACTACCCCTCCCCCTCCCCCACCACAACCATAGGACCAAATTATTCTCCTATTAGCAATGGGATATCACACTCTATACAACAGCAAAATAACTATCTAAATCGAACGACGCGTTACAAAGTTAGGTTCCACCCCCCTTCTCCCACCTCCACCCCAGCAACATTTGTTTTCTTGTAGTGTCAACCAAGGATCGTATTCTACCCAATAGAAAAGGAATTATCCAAATCGGTCCACGCGTTACGAAGTTAGACTACCCCTCCCCCTCATCCACACCTTTCACCATAGGACCAAATTATTCTGCTATTAGCAATGGGGGATCATACTCTATACAACAGAAGAAAAACCATCGAAATCGGTCCACGCTTTACAAAGTTAGGTACCACCCCCACCCCCCACCCCAACACTCCAAAATTTTTTTCACCTGGTATCAACCACGGAACATACTCTACCCAACAGAAAAAGAATTATCCAAATCGGTCCACGCGTTACAAAGTTAGACTACCCCTCCCCCCCTCCCCCTACCCCCACCCAAGGCCAAATTTTTTTCTCCTATTAGCAATGGGGGATCATACTCTGTACAACAAAAAAAGAATCATCCAAATCGGACCACGCGTTACAAAGTTAGGTTTCACCCCCACCCCCCACCCCCACCTTACCAAAAATTTTTTTGACATGGTACCAATCGGTGAACATACTCTACCCAACAAAAAAAGAATCATCAAAATCGGTCGTCGCGTTACGAAGTTATGCCCGGTCAGACATAAAAAAAAAAAAAAAAAAAAAAATAAAAAAAAATACGCGTCGAACTTAGAACCTCTTTGTTTTTGGGAAGTCGGTTAAAAAGGGGAGCGATGCAGAAATACAACGTTGGAGCACCTTTTGAGAGAATCGCGATTGACGTTGCGGGACAATTCCCAGAATCAGATCGAGGTAACCGGTACATTTTAGTGGTAATGGATTATTTCAGTAAATGGTCAGAAGTATATGCGATCCCGAATCAAGAAGCCAAGATAGTGGCAGAGGAGTTAGTAACAAACTGGATATGCAGATGTGGCGTCCCCAATGAGCTTCATTCCGACCAAGGACGAAACTTTGAATATCAAGTATTGCAGAAGGTATGTAAGATTCTTGGAATAAGAAAGACGCTGACAACACCACTTAATCCACAATCTGACGGGATGGTCGAGCGATTTAATAGAACAGTGGTCGAACATCTCAGAAAAGTAGTAGATGAGCATCAACGTGATTGGGATAGCTACATTTCAATATTTCTACCAGCTTATCGAACAGCCGTCTCTAACTCAACAGGTCAGACACCCTCTAAAATTGTGTTTGGAAGACAGATTCGACTGCCCAGTGATTTGAAGTTCGGAACACTTGAGAAAGATACTGAAAACACTGAAGACTATATTACCATACTTCGGAAGCGTCTCGCAGAAATCCATCAACTGGCAAGAAAGAACCTCAAGACATCCAGCGATAGAGTGAAAACACGATACGACATCAGAGCTAATTCGAGCGGATTCAGGGAAGGAGACTTCGTCTGGCTATTCAACCCGCGACGACGAAAAGGAAAATCACCAAAGCTTCAGCAGCAGTGGGAAGGACCCTACAAGATCCTTACGCGCATCAACGATGTGGTCTACAGGATACAGCGGGTACCGAAAGAGAAAAAGAAGATCGTGCACATTGACCGATTAAAGCCATACCAAGGAGAAACAACTGTTCGGGACGAACAGTTCTAAGAGGGGGGCAGTGCAACATGCACTGTAGTCTGGCAAAGGCTACGTGATGAAAATGAAACCAAGTTGTGCAATGCGCATGTCCTGAATTTCGGAAACCAGGAAAACGTCAGATGCCGTATGAAATCAAGGCCGACTAGAACCTGTGGTGACTTGGTGTGGTGAAAATGAGTAACGGAAATTGCTAGAACTAAGTTGTTGAACTTTCTAGAATTAAGCTAAGTAGTGTAAATAGGGCCGAGTAGCAGCCTAGTCAGTTAGTTGAATTTTAACCAGTGAAGTGAATAAGTGTAAATAAGTAAAGTGAAACCGTGTATTGTGAAGAGAATATTGTCAAGAAAATTGTACGACAAATTAATGAAGTGAAGGGAATAAACTTGTGAACATTTGTGATTAGAAATAACTGTCTTAATTAATCCGTCGAGCCCGAAGAGCCCCATTTACATAACAATAGTTTTGAAGGAACGCGTGGGCTAATTTCCATAATTCTGAATGCATAGAGTATCTATTTGTATCATGATAAAAATTGTGGCTTATGGTTAGAGTTGGAGGAGGAGCGACACCTATCTTTGTAAAACCCGATTTCGATGATTTTGATTATAATGTACAGACTTCGTTTCCTGTTTAGTAAATGATAAAAAATGTTATATGTAGATATTCGATGATTCTCTGAGTATAATGATTCTCTCTTGCAGCATAGAGTACGATGGTGCACAACCGCGATGATAATAATTTTGTATCTAAGGTGAGAGTATGAGAGGATGACGCTGACTAATTTCGTAAAACATCTAATTTAAGTTGACGATCTCTTGCTTTAGTTGTTCCAGCACACAAAATAAGATTTATTGCGCACAGTAAATACAAGGAACATCTGTGGCTATCGCGTTTTGTACCGGTAGTTGCTGGCTTTCAGCTGGCTGAACGAAAACAGGACAATGGGCTTAATAAATGCGGATGAAAGTTATTGCGAATCGTCTTAGGTATCCCGACTGGTAGGTAGAAAATTCCATATTATGGAAACATTATCGACTAAGTCATCTAGACTTTAGGGTCAGGAAATGATCACTGGAAATGAATAACAGGAAAGAAACAAATTTTATTTTCAGGGCGAACGGCGAACCAACGTCTGGGCACTGCGGAGTAAAGAAAACTTACCACCGGTTAATACAACGTTTCTATGGGCTCAAAATAAAGAGCGACATAACAGCTTATGTAAGACGGCATCAAACATGTCAGTCAGTAAAGCCAGAATTAAAGTAACCATCTCCCTTCCTCGTCCCACTCGTGGGTAAAACTTACTGTCGTAGATGATTTTAGTAACTTTCCTATGCTTTTCCCTCTGCGTTCAGCGACAGCAGCCGCCATCCGACAACTGGTTGAAGAATATACATATCTTTCATTTATTTGGTATACCTAAAAACCTGGTTTATGATAATGTTGTTGTTACGATAAATACTTCAAAACAATAAATAATTCAATAAATAAAATTTATTTATTTATTTAAGCTTAATACAAGCTAATAATCAATCAATGATAATAAAAAATAATAAATAAATAAAAAGAAGAAGAAGCAGGTGCCCAATCCGATTAGTTTTCTGTGAAAAGAAAAGAGAGAAAGAGAGATTAGTTTCTATAATTTTTTTTTTTTTTTTGCGGGAGAGGTGAAAATCTTCCAAAAGACACCAGACAGCCCGTGCCCTCCGGTAGTGTGAGATTCTTACTCACTAAAAACACCTCTCTGGGGATTAGCCGAAACAGACCACATAACCGGGTCCCTTTTCGTCCCCTCCCAGTCTCCCTTAGTGGGGGCAACTGAGTATCCAGTTATCCCACTGTCGCCACTAACCTCGGTTTCCTGGGTCACTGCTAGAATCCTAGCCTTTCTGCATAAATCCATGATTTCCTACCGTCTCCAGTGTTCCTTCTTGGTCCATGCGTTAGTTACATCATTTACCCCTTCACTGTCTACGACATTGAAGGGTTCCAGGCCGTAACGCTTTAGTCCTGAGCCAGGACAAGGAACCCCCTCCGGATCAACCGCAGCTAACCCTACGGAGGGCAGAATTGCATAAATCCATATTTTCCCACCGTTTCCAGTGTTCCTTTTTGGGCCATGGGTTAGTTACGACCTTCATCCCTTCTCTGCCTACGGCATTGAAGGGTTCCAGGCCGTAACGCTTTAGTCCTGAGCCAGGACAAAAAAAACCCCCTCCGGATTAACCGCAGTTAACCCTTTGGAAGGCAGATCTGCATCTTCTCCTGGTGTGCGTATCGCGGAGATAGCCAACTCGTTAGAGTCTCCCGTCTCTGCACCGCCGCACCTAAAGAAGTGCTAGTTGTTATTATGCCAATGGCACCCTTCTCCAGGACTGCTACAGCAGTTTCAGCCGGTGGAAGAGAGCCTGCCTCCATAGCCGCCACAGTTCCTTCGAAAGGTAATTCTCCCAAAACTGCTACTGTTGTGTTGTGGGTACCGTGGGTATAGCCAACCTGTTGGGGTCTCCCATACAATCCACCTCCACTACCACAGAAGCGCCCGAGGAAAACGCCATTCGCGACCCAGTTACCCCTGGGTCCTGCAGAGGGGACGCAACACTGCAGACTCCCTTGGAGTTAGGGGGATTTTTCAAGAGGCTATCTCCTCCCGCATTAGTTACTTGGCTACATTCTAGGATGCATTGCCCGGTTGCTACCACTTGGAGGTGTAACTAACACTTGAGAATATTCAGATGAGGATCACCGTATCCTAGAAGGCTTCAACTCGTCCGTCCATTCTCCAGCAACCTAGTTTCTATAATACAACTATTTTGCTTAAAACAGCACGACGAAATTCTAGACAGCACGAATTGTAGCCGAAAACAGCATCAAAACTTAGAATTGGGATAGGAAAAATGAGGAAAGGAATAATTGCTGAAAAGGAAAAAATTATTGAACAGAAAATAATAAAAATGCTGAAATCAGCAATACCTTTGAATAAAATAATTAATGTAAAGAAATCTCTTTCGGTATAATGGAAAGCGTTTAAATCAAACGACTCGTTTGATTTCTGAAAGCAGAATGATTTTTGCTAGCCGAGCGCACTCTATTGATATCGTTCGAAAAGCATTAACTAAATGGGAAAAGTCCACTAGCTGCTTTCTAAATAATATTTCTGTGCGAGTGTTTGAGACAGCTGATGGCTGTCACTTTGTTGGTTAGTTTTTGGGGGGAATATTAACAGGTAAGTTTGTGTTTTTGATTATAGTTATGAATCTTTAATTAATTTTGTTACATTATGTGATGTATCGATGGAGGGGAACATGTTGGAACGTGAAGCAGCTGGGATACTTGAATTAGTACAGGTAAGACAAATAATTTGATATAAATCGTTTAATTTGTTTCCTTTTTAGGTTGAGGATTCAACATCCTTCTCCTCCACATTTCAGGAACGACACCTGTTCACCCAATTCCACATCGAGAAACAGGAACACAAACAGAAAAGGTAAACTTACTAGTTTTTATTTGCAGTTTTATCTTCATTTTTCCCCCTGCAGTCTTCTCAAACCGTAAACAATTGCCGTCATCAATATGCACGCGACAGCTGCATTTCGCGGTGAACACCTCATTCTACGGAATGGGCTGCGTGCATATTTTTTTGGCACAAGTCCGGCTTCACTATGAAGTGACGGATATTTGGGGTTCTTGCGGCTGGTTTTTTAATTTGCCCAGCCAAAGTTGAAGGACTGACTGTTGCAGGTTTTGGACCCTTAGTAGTCAGTACTGGACGTGGTCATGTTGGGTTTCTAATGGACCAGTGTCTCCTTTCTTTGCAGCTAGTAGAGCTTCGAATGGCGGCATGAAAGGTTTCGACTTTTGCGGAGGTGTAATTTTTCGCAGGTGGTCCTTTAAATTATTCGTTGAGTTCCTCCCCCTCTCTTCAGGTTCTGATTCAAACGAGCTCAGTTCTGGGAAGGAGTCATTAATAGCAGGACATCATCCAATATTGGCAACGAATTTTTTTTTTGGGTGCTATAAATAATATAAAAATAAATGAAAGTTGAAAACACATATTTGTATTTTATTTTACCAGAAATAAAAAAAAAGAGGTAATAATAATAAAGAAATAAAAATAAATAACAACAAAATCTGAATAAAAACCATCACGTTTTTCACATCTGACACAAAGGAATTGACAATTAAGGTCAGGGTACATTCAGATTGATGAGTGGTTTAGGATGTTTTCCAATTTGTAAAAGGTTACTAAAGGATAGGTAGCTGGCACAACTTGGTGATGGGACGTGTAAATATTTTTGGGATGTTTCAACGCCATCTTGATAACTACAGGCCATAAGGTAGAGCCAGTTGTTGGCCGCGACGCCACACAAAATGGAAAAAGGTGAAAAAGTCAGGATTCTGTCATCCGAAGTTTTGTTTAATTTTAAGAATTGTGATAAAGTTTTAAACTCATTCTAAGCAAAGACTGAGAGTGAACCGCATAAAGAGTTATTTGTGGTAAAAGTTTTGTAACATTAAAGTGGTCAAGTAGATAAATTTTTTAGTTAAAGTGAAAGTTTCGTCTAATTTACCTGGGTCTTTAAGGTAATATTGTGTGAGTTTCAGACATTATTTAAGTGAAAAAACTAGTGTATGATAAAATTAACTTGTAAGATAATGACGTGATAACAGTTTCGATTAGATCAATTTAATTATGCGTGAGTTATCGTCGGTCAAAATATATTGGCAATAACCAGAAGAAATGTCAAATGGAAGGGAAGTAATGACGTCCGCCCTTCAATCAAGCAGATGTAAACAACTCTCAATTACTTATAAAAGTGAAAGAAATTATGTTTAACTCTATTATAAGTAATAATATAATAGTTTTGTGATGTTGTGAAAATATGTGGTACTAGTGCTTAGAGTTTTGTTGGTAAATGGGGACAAATGTATTGACAACTTTCACATTTAAAGAGTTGGCTTTGATTTTTCTCTAATTGCTGGCATTATACAACAAATTGTATGGTAAATATGAAGTGATCTGATATAAAAATTTATTTAGGAGAATATGTGAAAATAGTGGTTTGCAATTGTAATAGTTTTTTGGTAAATGTGGATACATATATTAATAAATTATGCAATTGAAAACTTGGATAAGATTTTTTCTAAGCTGTCACTGAAACAGCTGATAACAACTTTTCCTTTGGTCGTATAGATGGCGATGGATCACCGCCATCTTGATTTCCATTTTGTGTGATGTCATTGTTTCTACCTTACGGCCTGTAGTTATCAAGATGGCGTTGGATGTTGCAATTGTTGCTACTCTAACCTTATTATCACTTCCATAATGTAATTCAATAATTCGACCTAATGGCCCTTGAGATGGTGGATGTTGATTATTTATTATTAAGACTAGGTTATTAAGTTGAAGATTATTGTCTGCTGTCATCCATTTTGTTCGTTGTTGGAGGGTGTGCAAATTTTGCGTTGACCAGTGTCGCCAAAATTGTTGCATCAAATATTGAATGTGTTGCCAACGTTTCAGTGGCGAAATGTTACCGTCGTATTGTTGTTCGGGAAGATGAATTAAATTTCTACCTGCCAAAAAATGCCCTGGTATTATTACGTTGTAATCACCAAGATCATTTGACATAGCAAACAATGGTCGAGAGATTACACACGCCTCAATTTGATTGATGACAGTTGACAGTTCTTCAAATTTCAAGGTTGTTTTCTGTAAAATTTTGCGTGCTTGTGTTTTTATTAATTTAACTCCAGCTTCCCAAATACCTCCAAAATGTGGAGCTGCTGGAGGATTAAAATGCCATGTGATTCCTAATTCGGGCAGTTTTTCGGGCACTTTGTATAAAGTGTTACGGAGTTCTTTTCCTAATTCCCGCAGTCGGAATTTATATGATAACACATGCCTCTTCTGCTGATGAATCTACGCAATGCTGCAATAAAAGCAGCTGTAGTTAGATCGGAAACAACTTCAACATGAATGGCCTTTATCGCTTAGCATATAAATGTAGGAATCGGGTTTGAACCGAGACCATGCGCATGATTCTCCATTTCCCTAACCACTGGGCCACCAGCGCCGTTGCCGATTCTCCGTTCCAAAGTTCTTTTCATGGAGAAGCCTCGATTCCACAACTCAGCCGTCCTGAAATGACATCTGCCCCCAGATGTCCGTCTTTTACGTCTTTTAATAACCGATTGTGAGCTGCGTCGTATGAGGTCTTCTCCATCCCACTTCTGACACCAATTTGTAGGAATCGGAGGATCTGCGTTAAAAAACCATTTGGCTAGCTGGGTTTGAACCGAGACCATGCGCATGATACTCCATTTCCCTAACCACTGGGCCACCAGCGCCGTTGCCGATTCTCCGTTCCAAAGTTCTTTTCATGGAGAAGCCTCGATCCCACATAAATATACTTAAATAGCCTTTTGTAAATTTTGCGTTACGAATTCTTGACGTTTTGATGTCGATTGGACCGGCATAGTCAACCCCAGTATGCTCAAATCACAATTAATATAATACTACAGTTGGTGCACTTCTGACAGGAGCTTTATTTCAGGTAGCTTTTGGTCTGCTGGTGTGAGAACTGAATTTTAATCTCTAAAAGTTTTCAAGCAACAAGAAAAGCGAATAGAAGTAATTGATGGGAAAGCTCATATTGATAAGAAAGAGATAGCTAGTTATTAAAAACCACTTCTCTCAATTATTTTCTCGATTTATGTGACGTCAACGATATCTCTTGGATGCCATATTATTTTTGCTCTATACATTAAGAGCTTTCAAATAAAAGTGTCGCATATAATCTCAGGTTAGAGGTACCCGTATAGCTGATTAGCATGTGTTAGTTACTGTTTGACAGTCCGCACTGCCGGATTATTTTTATTTAGCTGATTTGTCAGAAAAATTATATATTTCGAAAAAGACGTGTTTACATATAGATCATTTAAAGGATAGGATCGTAACTAATTAACATAAAAAGGATCGTAAGTAATATAACATTTATGGATTTATAGGTGTCGGTTTTACTTAAGTGAAGAAAATAGTGTTTATATGTAAAATATTGTGTATTAGAGTGAAAACTTGTGCGGCGAATTAAAATTTAAAAGTAACTAGTTTATTAATTATAGTGATTAGATTTTAAGATATTGCATTTTGAAAAGCACTCTGTCTGTGTTACCTAATTGATTCCTGCTTGGACCCCGGTGTTTTACTTTTCTGGGGTTCTGTTGGAATCTTTTTTGAAAACGACGAAGAAACACCCATAAAAGTTAAATAATTATCTTTTTCAAATTGTTCAATCTCCAGCGATGAACCTAAAAGGGAAAAAACTACGTCTTGAATAATTCAACAGGAATAAAGTAAATATACTCACCTAATTAGTCCTGGAAACATTTGTTGGCAAATTACTTGCAGCTGAAAATCAAACTGACAAATTAACAACACAAAAGGTCACATACTCAGGTACATTCTGTTTAATATTTTCACATTTAACATTTGTAAGGTTTAGTTAATTTCAAATTATACACATTCATTAAATTCAATTGTCGTGAGACTTAATTTAATGATTTATAATTAATTACTCATAATTATTTACCTTTTATAACATATCATAACTTTTAGCAGTTTTTAGTACTCAAAATAAGTTTTTCACTTTAGTACAATACCGCAGAACATACTGCCGACCTGGCAACACTTATCATTTTGTTTATGCCATTTTGCGCTCTCATTGGTGCCGTGCGCACTCTTGTTGGTGCAGTGTGCACTCTTGTCTATATAAGCAGCTGCATGCTGCAGTTCGCCCTCTTTTTCCTGTGCTGATCGTTGGTAAGTTAACATCTCCAATTATTAACAATTCCTCTTAGTTTATTTACATTCACCTGGGTAACGACCAGGCTCCTTTTACTAATTTTTAATTTGGGTATCGACCAAATTAACGTTACTAATCTTCTAATTTGGGTAACGACCAAATTAGCTAAATTTAATTTGGGTAACGACCAAATTAGCAAAATTTAATTTGGGGATCGACCAAATTAACGGTACTAATTTTTGTGTTTACTTTGGCCTTAGTAACGACAAGATCAAAGAAAAATCTCTCCTTGTGTGTATTGTACTGTGTATGTCTTATTCCCTGGGTTGCGACCAGGGTTACATACTAACACAGAGTACTACATACGCACGAAAATAACGTTACTACTAGGCTATTCGAGAATACTTTCTAGTGGTATTCTTCGTTCCTAACAGTAGTATACAACAGTACCTACTAATAATATCAGCAATCAGTACACACATTTTGGATATCTGTTATTCTTATCTTTTATTTCGATATTCTTTATTTTTATAATTATTCCATATTGAATTATAAGTTGAAATCAGTGCATAGAATTAGCGAAGTTTATAGTGAATAAATCCATAGTGAATTAAAATTATCCCTTCTTGACTTATTTGTGCTTTGAATTATGCACCTAAGTTGGTGCTATCTATGATTTCATTTATTGAACCTTAATTTTTCCCACACTTGTGTTTCGTGTTCATCCTCTACGTGACGGATAGAACATTTTATGGTCCTTCGAGCCGGATAATATCAACTAGTGCATATTCAAGCAGTTTCTTAAACTTCTTTTATCTGAAATTTTCTTGCCTGAACGTTATCCTTATTTTGAATCCTCGAAATGGCTCTGAAAACTCTTTTGATAAAGCAAAGCACGTGTGCTGGCCTTATCTCGAAATCTGTCATAAATTACAAAAAAACCTCTTTAATTAAACGTACTAAAGGCTATGTAACAGCTCGTTTAAACGACGTAGAAAAACTTTGGAAGGAATTTGTGGCAACTCATTACGAAGTGGAAAGTGCCGCACAAGAATTGAGTTCCGAAGAAAGTCAAAAATTAGAATATTTCTCAAGGGATTCATACTCTGAACTAGAAGAAAAATATTTTGATTTTGTTGGTCTTTTGACTGAAACCCTCGATAGTTTCAGTCAAGCTGACAATACAACGTTTTATCAAAATACCAGTAGTGTATCATCACCTCAATCAATTTTAAAGCTGCCACGCATATCATTACCCACTTTTTGCGGGTCCTATGAGACCTGGAGATCGTTTTATGATTTATTTCTTTCCCTCGTGCACACGAACCCCTCTTTATCTCCCGTTCAAAAATTGCACTATTTAAAATCGAGTATAACAGGTGAAGCTGAACATTTACTCAGACAATTTCAAGTTACAAGCGCAAACTACGATAATGCTTGGAAAGTGTTGCTTGAAAGGTATGATAACAAACGCGTGTTAGTAAATGCTCAGCTAAAACGTTTATTCGACCAATCGGTCGTTTCTTCAGAATCTTCCAAAGGAATTAAGAATTTGTTAGATCGATCTTCTGAGTGCATTTTTGAGCTTGAAGCTTTGGGCGTCTCAACGAAAGAATGGGACACAATACTAATTTATATATTAGTGCAAAGGTTACCATCTGAAACTCATCGCATGTGGGAGCAAGAAATCAATACATCTCCAGATCTTCCAACATTTAGCCAGCTTAAAAGGTTCCTAGAGTCTAGATTTAGGACATTAGAAGCCATTTCAGAAAGCAAACCTTCAAGGATAGACAATGTCCATCACAAAGGAAGAGCATTAACTCATTTTTCATCATCAGGCAATAAATGTAACGCCTGCAATCAAGCACACCCTTTATATAAGTGCTTTAAGTTCTTAAAATTCGAAATCAATGAACGGCACAAATTTATAAACTCTAAACGTTTATGCAGTAATTGTCTCTCAAATAAACACATTTTGCAATATTGCCCAAGTAAGCATGTGTGCCATCGATGTGGAAGGAGACATCACACACTTCTTCATAGAGACAGCTTACTTCAAGCTACATCAAAGGGGTCGAATAAAGCACAACTTTCAGTGGCAAAGACCATTGAAAATTCACACCCTCTTAGTAGTACCTCTACCCAAGCAGTAGAAGTCACAAATCAACCTCTTCAAACATTCCTGTCAAATCAAATTCCTCGTGCATCTCAAGCACTGCTTTCCACTGCCCTTGTGAACATAGCTTCCAAGGCAGGTACCATTTATACATTTCGGCCTCTCATTGATTCAGGATCGCAAGTGTCATTTATTACAGAAACTGCAGCTCGCAAATTAAAAGTTAAAGGCTTTCAAACCTCCGTTCAAGTTACTGGGTTAGCAAGAACAGAAGCCGTCAAGGCCTATTCTCGAGCTACAGTGAAGATTGAATCTTTGCAAGCAAATCAGAAGGCCACATACGTCACTGCACTTATTGTGCCTACAATTACTGAGATGCTACCCCATGCAAAAATTTCAAGTGATCGTTGGCATCATATTAGGGATCTCAATATCGCAGATCCACTTTTCAACTACCCAGGAAGAATTGATCTTCTTTTAGGGGCAGACATTTATAGTCAAATTTTGATTGAGTGATTGCGTAAGGCATCAGCAGACATGCCTATAGCACAAAACAGTACATTAGGCTGGATAATTTTTGGAAATACATCCAAAACAAATGTATCTTCCACAGTATCGTCACTTACACTAAGTACGCATTTTAACCAAGACAACAATCTAGATAGGTTGATGCGAAGGTTTTGGGAGAACGAAGAAGTCTTTGCAGAAAGAAAATATTCCCAAGCTGAAGCCGATTGTGAGAAATTCTACGAATCTACTCTTACACGTGATCAATCGGGACGATATGAAGTTCGCCTTCCATTTCAAAATAACCAATTACCCCGTCTAGGAAACTCACGAAATATGGCTCTTCATCGATTCCACAATCTAGAGAGAAAACTCGGCCAAAATCCTAATTTATATGCAGAGTATCGGAACTGTATTAATGAATACAAGGCCATGGGTCATATGATCCCAGTAAATCCAGAAAGGGATCATACAAAGTCATATTATTTACCGCACCATGCTGTCTTGAAGGACAGTACCACAACAAAGGTTCGTGTAGTCTTCGACGCATCTGCAGAAACTTCAAACGGCAAGTCCTTGAACGAACAACTTCATACAGGACCAGTTTTACAGGCAGAACTCTTCTCCATATTATTGAGATGGCGAAAATACAAATATGCAATGTCAGCCGACATCGAGAAAATGTATCGCATGATAAAAATGCATACTGAAGATCAAAGTTATCAGCGAATTATTTGGAGAGATAGTCCTGATGAATCTGTTAAGGACTACGCGTTAACTACAGTTACTTTCGGTACAACCCCAGCTCCTTATCTTGCAATTAGGACTTTGCATCAATTAGCCAAAGATGAGCTAGACAACTACCCATTAGCAACCAAGATTGTTGTCAGGGACTTCTACGTAGACGACCTGATAACAGGTGCAGACTCTCTACCAGAAGCCTTAGAACACCAAACTCAGCTTGTGTCTCTCCTTAAGTCAGGAGGTTTTACTTTGCGTAAATGGGCTAGTAATTCTTCAGAGCTCCTTACTAAGATCCCAGAGGAACACAGGGAGGTTCATCTTCCTCTAAGATTTGTAAATGATGAATCTGTTAAGGCTTTGGGCATTCATTGGCATCCAGCTTCGGATAACTTCACATTGCAGTATCGACAAATAGCAGACCGCAACCCGTCAAAACGTTCTATGTTGTCCCAAATTGCCACATTGTTTGATCCGCTTGGTTGGATATCACCCATTATAGTGACTGGCAAAATTCTAATGCAAAAACTATGGCTTTCGGGAGTTGCATGGGATGATCCAATTCCAACTGCCTTAAACGCAGACTGGCAACAATTCAAATCTGAATTACATCATATTCCTAAGATCAACATTCCTAGGTGGCTTCATATGAGTATAGACTCATACGACATTCAAATTCACGGGTTTTCTGATGCCTCGCAGCATGCCTATTCTGCAGCTGTTTATATTCGAACAGTTGATAACGAAGGAATTGTCCACATCAATTTGTTGACAGCAAAGTCTAAGGTAGTGCCCACAAGCCCAGTATCACTCCCTAGACTTGAGTTATGTGGAGCATTACTTTTGGCTAGACTCATCCATCGAGCTAAAGATGATCTAAATATTCCTAATGTTCCACTTTTCGCGTGGACTGATTCAACGATAGCGTTAGCATGGATACGCAGTCACCCAAATAAGTTTAAAACCTTCGTGGCAAACAGGGTTGCTGAAATTCAGGACATGCCTGAAATCAATTCATGGAGACATGTGAAAGGTCAAGATAATCCAGCTGATTGTAATTCTCGAGGAATAAGACCTTCAATCTTATTAAATCACAGCTTGTGGTGGCATGGACCATCTTGGCTCAAATACGCGCAGCATAATTGGCCCAAATCCACGGCTGTACTAGATCTAGACAATGATCTTGAACAAAAAAGGATCATTCCTATTTCCCTCTTCAACTCACTTGTAGAGGACATTATAGGAGAATCCTCCTCATTCACGAGATTGGTTAGAACTCTCGCTTATTGCCGAAGATTTATCTTCAATTGTAGACATCCAAAAGGCGAGCACCTTTCAGGCTTCCTGTCTACACAAGAACTTCATGAATCTGAAATGTCACTAATTAAGACTTCGCAAAAGGTTGCATTCAATTCAGAAGTAAATTTACTTCAAGCAAAACTACCTATATCCGCGAAGAGTAAACTGTTATCTCTAAATCCATTCTTAGATGAACACGGAATTTTGCGATTAGGCGGACGTTTAAAAAATGCTCAAATTCCTTATTATCAACGACATCCTATCATATTGCCTAGAGAAAGTCATTTAACTGTCTTGATAATAAAATATTATCACAACAAAATGCTTCATGGAGGCACACAGCTTGTTTTAACAACTATAAGAAATAAATATTGGATTCCAAGTGGCCGAAAAACTGTCAGAAATATTATTCACAAATGTGTAAAATGTTACAAATATTCCATTGCCAGGCAAGGCCAAATCATGGGAAATCTTCCTTCGTCCCGAGTTAATATTTCGCGTCCATTCCAGTGTACAGGAATTGATTATGCTAATCTAAAAATGTCTAAGTATAGAGGCGTTAGGTCTTATAAAAGTTACATCTGCATATTTGTTTGCATGGCTACTAAGGCTATCCATATCGAACCTGTTTCTGATCTTTCAACCCTAGCGTTCCTTGGAGCCTTCAGACGTTTTATTGGTCGTAGAGGCCTTTCCACCGATATTTATACAGATTGCGGTAGCAACTTTGTTGGAGCGAACAATATTTTAAATAAGGAATTCGATGAAGCCGTAAAATGCGCTAATAGATCGATCGCGGAACAAGTTGCTCATGAGGGTATAAGGTGGCACTTTAATCCACCAGCGGCACCACATTTTGGCGGACTCTGGGAGGCCGGAGTAAAGGCTATTAAACACCATCTAAAAAGGGTACTAGGAAATGCAATTTTAACATACGAAGAATTTGCAACTATTTTAACACAAATAGAAGCCTGTCTAAATTCTAGACCTCTATGTCCCATCTCAGATGATCCTGATGACGACAATGCATTAACTCCAGCACATTTTCTTATTGGCACGTCTATGACAATGCTTCCTGATTCAACGAATTTAAAAGGAGTGTCGTCTATTGCTCGCTGGAATCATCTTCAAACTCTTAAAGAACATTTTTGGAAAAGATGGTCGAAAGAGTATCTCAATTCCTTACAAAATATACCCAAATGGCATAGAGCATCTAATAATCCTCGCGTTGGAGATTTAGTGATCCTAAAGGAAGAAAATATGCCTCCATGCCGATGGCCACTGGGGAGAATAATTGAGACTCACCCAGGTAATGATCAAATGGTACGAGTAGCTACCATTAAAACCAGTAAAGGTGTCTTCAAACGACCGGTTACAAAGTTTTCAATTTTACCTATAAATAATTATCATAAAGATACTTCTACAACTTAAAACATAGTTGTAATAATGAAATCAACAAATTAAAATTATGTCCATATTTATTTTAATTGCACTCAATTTTTGTTTGAAATTCATTTATCCGAATTGTTTAAAATTTCATTTAACGGACGCAACCCACTACTACAAATTCATTCAATCAAAATTCAATTCCCGTTAGGATTTCTCCCATTTCTTCATACGCGTAAATGGACTTAGTCGGTGAGCAACTTTCATGTGCAGCGGGCAGTTAATTTGAGTTAAAGTTACCACGTTGTTTTTTGTTGGTTATTTTTTCAAAATGTGTGACTCGCCAGTGCAACAGTGTATACAGAACGAGCAACCTGTAACTTCGGGACGCAACATTAATGAAGTATCTCAAGATTGTCGAGCTGTACCATCTGTAGAACATGTTAGCAGATGTTTTAAATATCTTACCTTGTCGGAACGACATCGACGAGGAAGTTATCAACATCAACGATGACTCTCAAGGCACTTCTATACCAGCGCAACAAATTCAACAACCGAGGGACAACATAGCGGCTCCTGGAAGCAGTCGTGAACCTCAACCTGACACTACCGCTCTAGCAGCAAATAAGATTCAGATCCTGCAGGACCTGGTTCTGATTCCTGGCACTGATGATACATCTGGGAGCAATACATGTGACAACGACATTCACATTTTTTTGTTAAGTCAACACGATCCTACATCAGTGGAAAAAATTGTGGTATCCTGGGAGGCTCTAACACGCTCCAAAAGGCGCAAACAGCGCTTTACTACGAAGGATGGAAGGCGGATTAATATTCGCATTTTGGCAAATGGCAACATCCGTGTTAATCATTAAGACAATAAAAATTTAACATTTATTTGAATCTTTATTTATTTCCGTTCTTTTCTCATACTAGGATTTTCATTGAAAGACATTTAGCCTTTCAACGGGGCGCAGAATGTTCAATCTCCAGCGATGAACCTAAAAGGGAAAAAACTACGTCTTGAATAATTCAACAGGAATAAAGTAAATATACTCACCTAATTAGTCCTGGAAACATTTGTTGGCAAATTACTTGCAGCTGAAAATCAAACTGACAAATTAACAACACAAAAGGTCACATACTCAGGTACATTCTCTTTAATATTTTCACATTTAACATTTGTAAGGTTTAGTTAATTTCAAATTATACACATTCATTAAATTCAATTGTCATGAGACTTAATTTAATGATTTATAATTAATTACTCATAATTATTTACCTTTTATAACATATCATAACTTTTAGCAGTTTTTAGTACTCAAAATAAGTTTTTCACTTTAGTACAATACCGCAGAACATACTGCCGACCTGGCAACACTAATCATTTTGTTTATGCCATTTTGCGCTCTCATTGGTGTCGTGCGCACTCTTGTTGGTGCAGTGTGCACTCTTGTCTATATAAGCAGCTGCATGCTGCAGTTCGCCCTCTTTTTCCTGTGCTGATCGTTGGTAAGTTAACATCTCCAATTATTAACAATTCCTCTTAGTTTATTTACATTCACCTGGGTAACGACCAGGCTCCTTTTACTAATTTTTAATTTGGGTATCGACCAAATTAACGTTACTAATCTTCTAATTTGGGTAACGACCAAATTAGCTAAATTTAATTTGGGTAACGACCAAATTAGCAAAATTTAATTTGGGGATCGACCAAATTAACGGTACTAATTTTTGTGTTTACTTTGGCCTTGGTAACGACAAGATCAAAGAAAAATCTCTCCTTGTGTGTATTGTACTGTGTATGTCTTATTCCCTGGGTTGCGACCAGGGTTACATACTAACACAGAGTACTACATACGCACGAAAATAACGTTACTACTAGGCTATTCGAGAATACTTTCTAGTGGTATTCTTCGTTCCTAACAGTAGTATACAACAGTACCTACTAATAATATCAGCAATCAGTACACACATTTTGGATATCAGGTGAGTACGCTCTGTTATTCTTATCTTTTATTTCGACTGCCTAATCGATCGGACGCGTTTGCTGTTACATTCGTCCCTCTCAACCTCTAGAAGCCTACGAGCCCCTAATTGAAGCGATCGACACCCTGCTTGAGAACGCTAACGCCTCTGATGAAATTATTTTATTGGGTGACTTTAACCTCCCCCGTATTCAATGGTCATTGTCTGAGGACTGTTCCCACTATGTACCCCTTAACGCCTCTTCGGCCAAAGAAACCTATTTTACTGATCAGCTCTCCGTTTCTGGTCTCTTTCAAGTAAGTGGTGTCAGGAACTTTCTGGACAGACAATTAGACTTAATCTTTTCTTCAGACCCAGTTAACTCGGTTGTCGTGGAAAGCAACCATCTCCTCTCCTCTCTCGATCGTCACCATCCTCCCCTCTTCCTCGTTTTCTCCTACGAACACCCTCATACCCTTTCAAGCTCCGAGTCTTCTCTTTCCTTCAATTTTCGCAAGGGCGACTTTGAAAAATTAAATCACTTGCTCCTCAACTCTAACATTGGCACTATTCCTCAACATCTTCCAGTCGACGTTGCTATAGAAGCGTTCTATTCGGAAATATACGCTTGTCTTGCACAATCTATTCCCCTTTTTCCTCGTAAAAACTACTCCTCATCCCCCGTATGGTACGACAAAGAATTACGCTCTCTCCGCAACAGGAGGAATAAACGTTGGCAAACTTTTCTTCTATCCCAAACCGAGTCTGACTATTCTTCCTACCTATCTGCTTATATCTCTTTTTCCGAACGTTGTGATACCCTCTAGCATGAGTATCTCCAACGGATGGAATCTAGCCTCATATCCGACCCCAAGCGTTTTTATCACTTTATTAATTCCAAAAAGAAATCCAATGATTACCCCTCTACCCTAAAGCTTGAGAATACCTCTTCATCTGATCCTCAAGTTATCGCCAACCTCTTTGCAGACTTCTTCAGTAAATCTTTCAGCGACAATTCCCGACAACTTGACCTTAACTACTTCTCATTCTTGGACAAATGCACTCAAACGTCGTTTACGTCTTTCGACCGTGATCCCGAACTAATCGCCGCCAGTATCAACGGGCTTGAGGACGACTTCAACCCAGGTCCTGACGGCATTCCGGCCATCGTTCTAAAAAAGTGTGCCACGCATCTAATTCAACCCCTTACCTTGCTATTCCGCCTCTCGGTCACTCAAGGGGTTTTCCCTAAATTATGGAAAAACTCGTATATTATTCCCAGCTTCAAAAAAGGTTGCAAAAACGATGTGTCCAACTACAGACCCATCGCTAAATTATCATCCATACCTAAACTATTCGAAAAATTGGTCTATGACTCCATGTTCTTCCACTGTAAGTCTATCTTCTCCCTCTCCCAGCATGGCTTTCTCAAAGGAAGATCTACTACCACCAATCTTACTGACTTCGTCTCCAAGACACTATGTGCTCTGGAAAACGGTAAAGATGTTGATGTTGTTGCCACCGATTTTAGTAAAGCCTTCGACAAGATCTCCCATAATGTTATCTTGTTCAAACTTGATCGCCTAGGCTTCCCCTCCCGATTCATCTCCTGGATTCAATCCTACCTCAACAACCGTCGCTACAATGTTCTTTTCAGTTCATCCATTTCTAACCCTATTTTCGCTCGTTCCGGCGTCCCCCAGGGCAGCCACCTCGGTCCACTGATCTTCATCCTTACAATAAATGATGTTGAATGCGTCATCAATCACTCAGAGCTGTCCATTTATGCTGATGACATGAAAATAATTAAACATATCTCCTCCACAACCGACTCTCTTCTCCTGCAAAAAGATCTCGATTCCTTCACCACGTGGTGCATGAAAAACTTTCTTGAACTCAATGTCTCCAAATGCCAGTCCATCTCTTATTCCCGCAAGCGTCTTACCACCACCCCGAGAGCTTACATGCTAACCGATGTACCGGTCCCTATTGTTACCTCTTTGTGTGACCTTGGAATAATCTGTGATAGGGAACTCAACTTCCGTTCTCATATTGACAGCATAATTAACAGAGCTAACTCCGCGCTAGGGTTTGTGATGCGCTGGTCTAGAGAGTTCTCCAATCCATATGTTTCCAAATCTCTCTATATCTCCTTCTTTAGACCTCTCCTTGAATATGCCAGCCAGGTATGGTCACCTACACAAACAACCCATATCAATAGAATTGAATCCGTCCAGCGTAGGTTCGTTCGCTTCGCTCTACGTGATCTCCCGCGGGCAGACAGATTCAACCTTCCACCCTATGAAAACCGTCTGAAACTGATTGACTTACAACCCTTAAGTAAACGTCGTGATGTTTCTGACATTCTCTTCATTCATCAGCTATTAAGTGGAGCCATAGACTGCCCTTCAATCCTGCAATCTTTACCCATCTATACTAATCCCCGCAACCTTAGGTCCACTCCCCTTTTCCGACTCGACCGCCATCGCACAAACTACGGTCAAAGCGAGCCAATTACCAGGATGCTTCGAAAAGTCAACGACCTTTCCTCCTTTGACTTCCATCTGAGTAAATCATCCCTTCACAAATCCTTATATCTCGACCCCGTCCATCCTGATCGCATTTCTTAATTCGTTTTCCTTCCAACCAGTTTGTTCCTTAATGAGAGCTCATATTGTAGCTTTTTCAATTTATTTATAATTCCATCATTTATCATCTAGTATAGCTTGTAGTATTAGTATTATTATTATGTTATAGCTTGTATTAAGCTTAATTAAATAAATAAATAGATATTCTTTATTTTTATAATTATTCCATATTGAATTATAAGTTGAAATCAGTGCATAGAATTAGTGAAGTTTATAGTGAATAAATCCATAGTGAATTAAAATTATCCCTTCTTGACCTATTTGTGCTTTGAATTATGCACCTAAGTTGGTGCTATCTATGATTTCATTTATTGAACCTTAATTTTTCCCACACTTGTGTTTCGTGTTCATCCTCTACGTGACGGATAGAACACAAATAATGTATTGAATATTCTAAAGAAATTTTAATAAAATTTAATTTCTAGCCTGTCTTTTATACACAATTAATATAATACTAATGCTTTTATAGTTTTTCGGTTTTTATGTAATTGGCGGGAAGTTAAAATTCCGCGTAAAGTTATGTCATTGTACGTTAGTGATTTACAAAGTGAATTAAGCGCAGTGATAATATACACCCTAAACCACAAATGATTAAAAGGGAATATATTATAATATTATTTTAGTGTTGTGGAAGCTCCTTTGCTTCCTTCTAGTTTCTCGACGTTGTAGTCAAAGGTGAATGTTTAGTATTCAAATATTTTTGTGTAGTTTCGGTACTTCCTCATAATTATAGTAGCAAATTACCTGGCATGGGATACGAATTTCGGTACTGTTATCCTAATTAATTTTAGTAGCAAATTACCTGGCATGGGATATAAATTCGTGTTTCGTTTTTGTTTACATACAATCTGAATCTAAAAATCTAAAAAGCCAACCAGCTGCAATTGTTGCATCTCTTTCAATCTTGCTCTTCATAGACCAAATTCTACAGCTATCACTTTCTTCCAAAAAATTAATGCGAGAGAAATTTACTCTTTTGCTTGAAGAATCCGTGTGCATAAAATGCAATACATTCTCAGGTTATAGTGTCCAAAGCAAATCGAAGGCCAATGGCATGTTGAAAGCTCAATGTTCCTAGTGTCAGGCCCCTGGCTCAAATGGCAAAGATTGGTTGACTCTAGGAGTGGGCAAATTACTTATTATCTGCTTAGCAGCTTTATGGTTGGTTCGGAAAGAAACTATACATTTGCGTATTTGATGTCGAATAGTATTTCGGGCATTAATAAGCCAATATTTGTTACGTAATGTATTTAGAATTAATTGGGTTCCGCCATGTAAAGTGTATTTGTGTATGTGATCGTTGATTAAATAAGTTACATGTTGTTGGTTAGGGAGAATAAAGGAATTTTTTTGATTATATGTGAGTGAGGAATTTTCTAAACGTCCCCAAACGTCCCTAAACGTCCGTTTGAAAGGAATCGATTTAACCAAAGCAAGCGACTTTTGCTTCAAATAGCTTAATTTTGCTTTAAATTCTTGTATTCTTGAGAAAAACTAGTTTGTTGCAATATTATTATAATTTTCGTTTCGGTGGTTTGTAATTCTTTGACAGTAAGGTATGTCAAACGTTTATCTTTTTTTGAACGAGTATTAAAAATAAAACGTAAACAATAGGCAGTAACTCGAATTAGTTTTCGTGAAGGATGTAAATTTATTTAGTAAGGTTGGTTCCTAAACAGTTTTGTAAAATTGTTAATTTTTCTTTCTTCTAGGTTGGTATCCGTGATATTGTATTTGGTACTTATCCACTCGTTATTTTTAATTCATGTAGGACCGTTCCACCAAAGGTCAAAATCTGGTAATTGTTTGGGTTGCAAACCTCGTGACACACAATCTGCTGGATTTTTTATAGATGACAGATGGCGGCATGAATGAGGTCGAATTGTGTCTTGGATTTCAGCCATCCTGTTTGCCACAAAAGTTTTCCATCGTGTGGGTTGACCGAGGATCCAAGCCTATGTTATTAATGAATCAGTCCAAGCATAAATAGTGACATTAGAAAAATTCATGTCAATCTTGACTTGTCTTATCCGTTGAGCTAATAACAGAGCTCCACATAACTCTAATCTAGGCAGAGTGACTGGTTTGGTTGGAGCAGTGACAGACAGTGACAGAGAATATTTAATCCACCTCGGAATTTTTATTCTTCTCAGGTTCTGGTAATTGACACTTGAAGTTCTCCCATTCAGCTGTCACATTTTATGGAATTTCTTCATCCCAATCAAGTGTCAACGACCATAGCCAATTTATAAATATTTTCGCCACGATAACACATGGGGCTAACCATCCTAGTGGATCGAACAAAGATGCTCTTTCTGATAAAATAGTCCGTTTAGTGTGAGGAAATCTTCGTTCCGGAAGTTTGACAGCAAAGCTGAATTCATCTGTCAGTGGGTGCCATTGTATTCCTGATGTTTTAATGGACTTGTTTTCAGATAATGTCAATTCTTCTTTTATTTCTCTGTGTTCGTATGGGAAATTTTCTATTAATTCAGTAATCTTAGCAGTCCACTTACGAAGATTAAACCCAGCTGTTTTTAGTACGCTTATTAACTCGTTCTGTAGTTGGATTCCTGTGGCTATATTGTGTGCCCCTGTTAATAGGTCATCCACATAGAAGTCAGATAAAAGGCTTTGAGCCGCCAATGGATAATTTTGTTTTTCATCCTGAGCTAGTTGGTGAATTGTTCTTATGACTAAATAGGGCGCAGAGGCTGTCCCAAATGTGACAGTTGTGAATTCGTAGTCTTTTATCTCTTCATTTGGGTTATTCCGCCATAATATTCGATGATATTTTGTATGATTATGATGCATGTGTATCATCCTGTACATTTTTTCAATGTCGGCGGTGAATGCTTATCGGTACGTCCGCCATCTTAGTAAGCGTGCCCATAGTGTCGATTGAATAATTGGTCCAACCAATAGTTGTTCGTTGAGTGTCTTCCCATTGCTTGCTTTTGCAGAGGCATTAAAAACTACTCGTGTGGGAGATAGTAACGAGCAACTTCTTTTGAGGTTAGGTCCTGATGTATTTGTTTCTCTGGAATTTCCTCCATATGTTTTAGCTGAATGTATTCGTTTATACATTTTTTGTACTGCTCTGCTATTTCTACATTTCTTTCCAGCCGCTATTCTAGTTGAAGAAATTGTTTTAGCGCTATGTGCCTTGACTATTCTAAGGTTGGTTCTGTTGACTCTCGGAATGGAAGCATTACCTCGTACTGTCCATTTGTTAAACAAGAATGTGTTTGACGTACAATTATTCGCATTGCTTGTCGTCTGGGTGAATAATTTTAGTTGAAATTTCTTCTTGCCCCCAAAATTTCCTCAGCTGTTCATCAAGTCTTTGTGTTTCATTTACTTGTATAGTAAATCTTTCACACTTAGGTTTGGTGACGTCACTAATCTGTCCCATTAATATCCAACGAAATTTAGTATTTTGTGCTGTTGGATTTCCATTATTTACTCAGATTATTTCGCTTTCAATAATTTGGGCGTATATGTCAGCCCCAAGTAATACGTCTATAGCTCCTGGAGTGCAGAAATGTGGGTCTGCTAATTTTAAATTGGTTATTTGTGTCCAATTTGCAATATTCATTTGCTGCGGAGGCATGACGTTCGTAATTTTCTTTAGTACCAATGCGAAGGCTGACGTTTGGAACTTTATTTGTAGTGAATTGAATAGAACTGTCACTTGAGAGGTAGCATGGGCAGTCGGAGTTGTTCCTAGCCCTGTTATTTCCATATCAGTGTTGGTTCTCCTCAGATTATATAAGAATAAATTTCTTAAAACTAAATAAAAATGTAACAAATTCCAAATAATAAATAATTCAAACGATAAATACTTTAAAACAATAAATAATTCAATTAAATAAAATCAATAATAATAAAAAGTAATAAACAAATAAAAAGAATTCAAAAAAGAAGAAGCAGGTACCCAATCCGATTAGTTTTCTGTGAAAAGAAAAGAGAGAAAGCGAGATTAATTTCTGTAATACAACTATTTTGCTGAAAACGGCACTAAACAGTGGCCGAAAACAGCACCACGAAATTCTAGACAACACGAATTGTAGCCGAAAACAGCACCAAGGAAAATGAGGAAAGGAATAATTGCTGAAAAGGAAAAAATTATTGAAAAGAAAATAATAAAAATGCTGAAATCAGCAATACCTTTGAATAAAATAATTAATGTAAATAAATCTCTAAAATTATACCGAAAGCGGTTTAAATCAAACGACTCGTTTGAGTTCTGAAAGCAGAATGATTATAGATCATTCGAAAAGCATTGACTAATGGGAAAAGTCCGGTAGCTGCTTTTTGAATGATATTTCTGTGCGAGTGTTTGAGACAGCTGATGGCTGTCATATTTTTTTGGTGAAATGTCACTTTGTTGGTTTGTTTTGGGGAGAAATATTAACAGGTAAGTTTGTGTCTTCAGTTCCATCATGGACTCCATGAAGGCAAGACGTGTTTTGGACGGACCGCTCTGCAAATTAAATCAAGTTTAATTTGCTAGAGCGGCCATGTTGGCGAAATGCGTGGGGTCATTGTGGAGTAAAGTCGGAACTAAAAAATACAACATTTTTAAAAATCTACCAAACTAAAGTGAAACTAAAACATATAGAAATTAAAACAGTGCAAAAATTGATTATACCCAATATAAAGTGAAACTAATAAAAGTGAAAAACTGAATAAACCGTTATCGGAAAATTGAAACAAACTTAAAAAATGAAATTAAATTTAAAATACCCAAAATAAAATGAAACTTACAAAAGTGAAAAACTGAATAAACCGTTATCGGAAAAATTGAAACAAACTTAAAAAAGTGAAAAATTAAACTATACTAAACAACCTAATAATACATGTGAAATGAACAAATATGGAATTCTAAAAAACAGAAGTTAAATACAAATAACTTAAATAAAACTTATAAAGCATTTATTTGCTATACTTTTTTGGCGTTATACCCTAGATGGTCGAGCCAGGAGATCGGAAACTCCAGCTGCGCCAGAGCAGCCCACAGTCCTCCGATCTGAAAGCAATAGTAGAAGAAGAAGAAGAAGTTTGTGTCTTTGATTATAATTATGAATCTTTAATTAATTTTGTTACAACAAAGGAAGTATCGATGGAGGGGAACATGTTGGAACGTGAAGGAGCTGGGATATTTGAATTAGTACAGGTAAGACAAATAATTTGATATTAATCGCTTACTTTGTTTCCTTTTTAGGTTGAGGATTCAACAAAGGGATTTTTAAGAGAGATATTAGTCTTCCTCTAGTTCCGGTAACCCCTTGTGGGAAATGAAGCGAGAGAAGAACTTCGCTCAATTTCAGACAACCTTTATAGTACCTTCAGTATACTTGTCGCTATCGCCAGAAGCACGACTAAAAAAAATCACCCAACAATCGCACATTTCTCTTTGTATTTGCATAACTTTCATAATTATATAATGTTAAAAACTTTGACCTCTTGGCGCTATAGACGGTAGCCAACAGAGTAACAATTAACATCAATTTTAAATTTTGTGTTTTAGACTACACAGAGGGCTGTAATTGTGGTACGTACGCAGCGCACGCCGTATTTGTCAAGCACTTTCGGACCCAAAATTTTTTCTTTTGCAATAAATTAAATATATTCTCCAGAGAAAAGAATCTCTGAATTTATACCCAAAAAGCTACCGTAACTACGGAATACCCCCTTTAGCTTAATACCATTGTTATATGAATTGAAAATGAAATCTGGAGAAATAAAAAAAAGTCTCACTTAAAAAAAGGACTACTTTATTCAGAGTTCAATTACAAACTGGGTAATTCTTAAAGTTTTAAAAATATAACTTAAAAAATCTACTTGCTTTCTTCACAATAATGTAAACGAAGGAAAATCTGAATAGCAGAAAATATTTCTGCGTTGCATTTAATTCTAATGTACCTATTTGATATAGTCATCTACGGAAAAAACCTAGCGGACCACAACAAAAATCTCCGCAAAGTCTTCCACAGACTTATAGAGAACAACCTGATACTGCAACCAAAGAATTGCCAGTTTCTAAGACGATAGGTTATATACTTAGGCCATAAGTGTTCCAACAAAGGAGCACTTCCAGATCCCAGCAAAACGGCATGCTTCCAAACATTCCCCGTTCCACGAACAGTCAGACAAGTCCAATCATTTCTAAGACTTGCCAATTATTACAGAAAATTCATCCGGACGTTTCTAAAGTAGTGCGTCCAATCACAAATTTGGTCCACAAGGATGTCACATTCACTTGAACCGACGAATGCCAAGAGGCATTCTTCCTCGTGATAGTCTTCATAACCGTTAAATTGTTCAATGTATTCTTCAAAGCGAGCATTTTCTGGTTGTGTCTCTAAATAGAATAGTCACTGGTGCTTTCGGGTGCAACCGTCAGAACTATTTTCCCATTTGGCACCAACTGTACTGACAGGAAATGCCGCATGACGATTCATATAATTAACTTGCTTTGTCTGGATCGACTTATCGACATTCATTGGTATTGGCGGCTTAGGTTGTGCTGGCCTAGATGGTGTCGTGGGTTTTGCTGATGTTGGATGTTGTAAGCCATATTCTTTTGTTGTAATGACATTTAGTTTGGTATTTTGCGTACGATTGGCTGTTCATTTCTGATTGCTGGCATTTGATTTATCGGGCTAGTTATAAGACTTCCTCATGTCAGAAAGAGTAGGCCTCTGGTAGTGTGCTGGGTCTTTGAATCATAAGCATCTTTGAAAGTTCCCCGTTAAGGCCACGAATAAATACGCCCTATTTCTATACGTTTCTTTAAGTACGTTAGTTGTTTCTGGCGTATAGTCTTCAGTTTTAATTTTGTTCACAGTAAGTGAAAACTGATGATTAACGGTAGCGTAAAATTGGTCGATAGTTGCGTTCCTTTGCATATGATTGCACAGTTGATGTTCTAAAATTTGCAGATCTCTCTTGTCTGCGTAATGAAAAGATAAGCACTTTTTAATGGAGGCCCAGTCTCCGTCGAATATATTGTAGGATATGAGAGCAGAATCTGCTTTACCTCTGATTTTATATCTAATACTTTGCTAAATGGCCCGATACATGGGTTTCATACGAATAAGTTCATAATCTTTGAGGATGCTTTCAACATTATGCACACAGGAAACGTATTGCACTGGATAGATACATAGATAGATAAATTTATTTGGCACTGTACTAAAGATTACAAATATTTTATAAAGCACTAAAAATTACATGGTTTATAAAAAAATATATATACAAAAAGAAATAGCTATATCAAATATATATGTAAGTGTAATATTAGAAGTAACAATTGTTAAAGAAAAGAAAGGAACCTGAAAAAGAAAAGGTACTGTAAGCATCTACGAGTATATATGCCTTAAATAATATGATGCAATTCATTTCAAAAGATGAGCCTGCACCATTCCCTCTCAAAGACCATCAAAACCCGTCAACAGACCAAGGAAGAACCATAATAGTTAAGTAATCATTATCGAGGGCTTCGTTGATATCTGTCGTGACTTGGTGGAAAGCCGGATTGCAATAGATGTAAATTGTTGTTCACAGTTAAATATTCCATCATTTGCCGGTACATGATTTTTTTTCAATACCTTTGCAAGAAAACTTAGCAAACTAATGGGGCGGAAACCACCGGGCACAGAGGGGCTGGATCTCCCTCGAAAACTTGTAATTCTTTAACACAGTCTGGTAACTTGCTAATATCTTTTAAATCCTGTTCGGTTTTAGGCAATGTCCGTCTTTTTATTTTTTTTCCTCTAATATCGTTAGTTTTTGTTCTATTTTTTTTACAACTTTTATTTGAGCATTGACTGCTCCTGTTAATGCTTGATTACTTCTTGGAGTTGTTCTATTTGAGACATTTTAACAACTTTTGAGAGAGAAAAGAAATGGGGAAAAAGTACGACTTTTTATTTTACACAATACTTTATTTTTCAAAGTTTTTATTTCGGAGAAAGATGTACAATTTTACTTTAAGTTCAATAGTTTTTCTATGTTTGTAGCAATTTCCATAGAAATTATATAATTATAGTACCTGAACTTTAAAGGATTGTTCACTTTAATATTTCGCATGAAGGTTTTTGTGTTTCGTTCGGACTTAACAGTAGTTCTTCGCTAAACTTTTGAGATTTTAAAGTTTGCTCTCTATTTTATTTCGGTTAATTAAAGCTGCGATAGATATCGTTTAATCACTTTTTTGTTTGGAAAGTTTCTGCTTTTGAAATTTTTTATGAAAGATTTAAAAATTTAAAAAAATCCGTAAATGTTATTTGGTGAATAATTGAATAATTTCAAGAAAGTTATAGAATAAAGTTTCAATTTGTTCACTTAAGTTTTCGAAGTTTAGAGTTTCGATTTACAGTTTTTGTGTCAAAGATGTGTCTTTTTCTCTTAAGTAATTTTTGTGTAATATGTAAAATTTGCTACTTACATTAACATAATTGGTTTCATTGTTCTTTATCTTTACCAAGCCCAAGGATTACAGTTTCCTTAGTTTAGTCGTCTGTGCCTCAATAGTGATTAGAACACTTCAATAATTGTAAGATCTGCGGACAACTATGTTCTCATGGGTATTGTTTCGCTTTAGGAACTTCGTTGATTGTCGGACGATAATGGGGATCAATGTACAAACTATGTTCTCATGGGAATAGTTTGCTATGATTTAACTTGTTGCCGGGTGTGTTAAAAGTTCTATTTTTTCGCACTAGGAGTTCACTTTCACTTAATTTCACAACTACTTGCACTTACTTTTAATACAACTTAAGACGACATCTGCTCGGGCGCCAATTAAGATAATCTCCTTCTGGAGAAATAAAAAAATGTGTCACTTAAAAAGTCGACTACTTTATTCCGAGTTCAATTACAAACTGGGTAGTTCTTAAAAGTCTAAGAATCTAGCTTAAGAAATCTACTTGCTTACTTCACAATAATGTTAAAGGAAGGAAAAGCTGAATAGCAGAAAATATTTCTGGGTTACATTTAATTTTAATGGGATCAAATAAATTTCAACTCGTATCCGGTGTCGTTATTAGTTGGTCAGTCAACGTGACTTATAATAAATTATCTATTCGACATAACCGCGTTTGAAATTTATTTGATTTTACATTTTTGGGAATTGATGCTATGTCGTTATGTTAACTTGAATTTAAAAAACACACCAACCGAGAAAGGCACAAGAAGTAGGAGATCCATTATAAATTAAATTTGAAAACTAAACGGGATTTGAGAGGAAGAGATATTTTAAAAGGCTTACCAGGCAAGTGTTTCTTTAAAGGTACGAAAAAGTGGGAAGCCGGTATATCTGAAGGTCACGGAGGCACTATACGGATTATAAACGCTGACTGAAAATCTTACCATATCTTACGATATCTTTCAAATTATTTTGAGACGACGTGTCGGATTATTTATTTTGCCTATCATAAAATTGCTTATTTCAGTATATGATGTTGTGACAGTGAAATAACGAGGGCGGAGTTTGCGATCAAGACGATGATAAATGATAATAAGTCTGAAAGCTTTCTTTTCTTGAAAATGTCCAACTAAGAAGTAGAATTTAAATAGATTTAAGGGAAATCACTCGGAGAAAGCAGAGGCTCCAATCCATAGAAAACTGAAGTCTTCTTCGTTTTGTCCTTTCAAGCCAAAATTAGGAATGATTCTGCAAAGAATTTTTGTTTGTCTGAGCAGTAATATCCGAAAAAATCATACGCCTTATCTCAAGAGACGTCAGGTGGTGTAAATTTCTTTTCTCCGCCTATGTGATGGAATAGCAAAAGCAGAAGATCGTCAACTCGAATAAGATATTTTATAATCAAGTCTTCTCCTCATTATTAGTTTGACATACTTCAAGGTTTATCACAGAGAATTTAACGTCGGTACCCTGGACGACTAAAATAGATATAAGAAAATTATTGAGCAACGGGCCAAACCGTAAAGAAACCATAATACGGGCATGGATAAGTTGACGAAGTCGGGTCCGTGGATGTTGCAGTTTTATGTAGTGAGGTGTTCGCGAGTGTCGTCAATTTCGTTTTATAAACATAATCGTTTGTGGGAAATCAATAAAGGAGTTCAATTGCTAAAACGTATATCAACATTTCACGAATAGCTAAAACATACGACAATTTGTTTAAACTACTTCTAATTGGAGATTCTGATGTAGGAAAGACTTGTATTCTTTTTCGTTTTTCTGAAGATGCCTTCAACACAACATTTATATCAACTATTGGAATTGACTTCAACATAAGAACGATTGAGCTCGACGGAAAAAAAAATTAAAGTTGCAGAGATGGGATACTGCTGGACAAGAACGCTTTTAATTTCTTGGTGTTGCTTTTTATCGAGGAGCTGATTGCTGTGTTTTGGTATTCGACGTAACAGCCCCAAATACATTCAAGAGCTTAGATTCATGGGGAGATGAATTTTTAATTCAAGAAAGTTCGAGAGATCCTAAACATTTTCCATTTGTAGTCTTGGAAAATGAAGTTGATTTGGGAAATCGAACAGTTACTACAATACGAACACCTCCGGTTAGCAACAAATACCGTTTTTTTAAATTCTTAAATGTAGCGCCCGTATTCGAAGTAATTTCGAATATGGCGAACCCCACCGAAATGTGGCAAGCCCACCACCGCCATATGGCAATACAAAATCCGGAGGGGAACGAGAGCAGACACGGTGGAGAACAACGAGGATGACAGATATGATTCGTGCAGCCTTTTTGAGTTGGTCTTTTGAAGAGTGTGGATCTGCAAAAAGGAGTTTAAGTTGTAAAATCTTGTCGAACTAACAAATTTTTTTTTGTATAAAGTGCATATCAGTGGAAAGTAGGATCATTTAAAAAAAAAAAAAAGAGAACAAATTTATGCAGCGAAAGCGCCAAAAGAAGTACCCGGAATTTTCAAAAGGTAACAAGAGCACGTAGAATTCGCAACCCCATCTAGGCAGACCGCAAGACCACCAAAAATAGTTTAGCTTGGCATACGGTGTCCATTTATGAGTGCAACATGGGCATACCCATAATAATAATTCTCACAAAATCGAATTTTAATACACCTTTTAATGCAGATTAATCCTTTGACATTAACTAGGCACTCAAACTTTGAAATAAATTAATTCGAAGGTTTGGAAATTTATCGGCCATGCCAAAACCGATACACCTTATGAAGAATATTTCAAAACCATTCCGACAGCGATTAGTAGTAAATGATAAATAATACTAATAACAGCTGTTTTATTACGTAAAAAAAAAACAAATAAAAAGAAGAGTCGATGTAAGACTCCAACACGAAGTCGTACTACCAGGAATATGTAGTTGTTGCATTTTGTGATTTTCTTTTCCACAAAAAGTTCTTTTTTTTTAAAAACACTTTCGATGTTGTGTTTTTATAGGTATAAAAGAAAAGGTTTATCTAATAATCCTATAATTCTTAAATTATATTCATATTCAGATTAACACTTAAGATGTCCTAGGCTAAATTAGATAGTATAATGTGAAAATTTATTGTAATTGAGAACTTTTTATACGATTAACAGGTATACACCAATACAATTCGGTTCGCCTCAGTCACTTTTTTACTTTCATTCATAAACAGGGGAACAAAAGTTTTTTTGAATTACTGATTTGTGAAATTTTCTTGGTATTTAATTTAGTAAGTTGTTCTCTCCCTTGGGTTCTGAATATTATCCAGAGTCATGGGAATTGAGTGAGTTTGTCTCATAACGTTCTGACTCCCAAATGGTTGTTTGGATTACGGTGAAATTAGTAGATACGATTTTTTTTCTTCATGTTATTTAGCTTCGGTTACTCTCCTCAATTATTCTGGCTGGCAGCGAAAAGTAAGTACTCAGAAGTTTAACTTTTTTTGATTTTTTTTTGTAAAAAAACCACTTCTGGATATCTGAAGGTGATTTTACATTGAAATCTTACTCTCGGGTAAATTAAAGTTCTTGTTTCCTCGAAGGCTAAACAGTTGTGTGGGATCTCGTTTATAAAGAGTATTTGTAATATGAATTCCGGTAGGACATGCTGATAAAGATGATATGTTAAACGAGATCTGGTTTCCTCTCGCCGACCTCTCTCTGCCCGAAACAACAGGGACTATGCAGTGAGAAGGGCTAGACATAATCGTTGGGTGGAGTGGGATAGCTATACAAGCCTCATATCATCTTGAGGCTGAGGTTGCTTTTCGTCAGGGACATGATTTTGGCCTATTCCGTTCATCATTTTATTATTTTCAATTCCCTTAATAGTTTGTACTTTTTCTTTTGAATAGTCTTCGGTCCATCAGGACTTTAAGAATGCCCTCATTAATGTTCGGGTGAGTGTACCGAGGAGTGTGAGGCAAGATACCACACCGATCAGGGGAGCTAAGCACGGCTAGCTAGGTGGGCCCCTCTTCGGTCACTGACCAAGCCTGCGCGGCTGTTATGATGCTCACCGTGGTATTCCCTAAACCCTTCCCTATCCTTTTTGGTTGTGGGTCTAGACTTTCTTTAATTTGCACCGACTTTAAAATGTCGTAATAGATATAAAATTAAAAATTATTTTATGCTTTTTAGTGCTTTTTGTGAAGTCGGTAAAATTTTTTTTTAAAAACTATTTTATTTTTCACTTTTTAGTGTCTTCTACTCTGTACATAAAAAAAAGAACCATCCAAATCGGTCCACTTGTCAACCCCTCCCCCCTTACCCCGCCCCCTCCCCACCCCCATCACACCAAAATTTTTTTCTCGCGGTATCAATCGGGGCAGATACTCTACCCAACAGACAAAGAATCATCGAAATTGATCCAAGTGTTACGAAATTAGACTACCCCTTCCGCTCCCCTTCCCCCTCCCCCACCTAAGAACCAAATTATCCTCCTATAAGTACTGGGTGATCATACTCTATGTAACAGCAAAGGAACCATTCAAATCGAACCACGCGTTACGAAGCTAGAATACGCCACCCCCACCCTAGGCCCTTCTCCTATTAGCAATGGGGGATCATCCTCTGCACAACAAAAAAAAGAACCATCCAAATTGGTAGACGCGTTACAAAGTTAGGTTTCCAAAAACAAAGACGTATTCAAGAGGGATGAGGATGACATAAGTAGAAAGAAGAGGAGAGTCAGTAACACGCGGAGAAACGGAGGGACCCGCCGAAGGGGAGAATAAGAAAACCCAAAACCGAAGCACTCCTCATATACCCAGGAAAAGGGTGGTCCTACGCTGAGGAGCTGGACCCAATCCAGAAGAATGTAAAGCCAGAGGACACAAAGACGGAGATCAAGTCGATCCGGCGGACGAAGCAGGGCGAGGTCCTTATGGAACTCGGAATTGAGGCAGGGGACAAAGCGGCCTCCGAAGAGTCGGTGAAAGGACTCCTGGACGGAAGGGCCACGGTCCCAAGGCGCAGTCTGGAGATCAGGGACCTGGACTGCTATACGGAAAAAGATTGGGTGGAGGAAGCCCTCAGACGGTGAGGTGTTCTTTACAGCCGGGTGCGGAAGGGAGTGGTAGTGGCACGATGTTGCAGGTGCCTCGGATAAGGTCACGTGCCAAAGTATTGTTAAGGTCCGGACAGGGGGATCCTGTGCTACAAGTGCGGAGGCACAGGATACAAAGCAAGGCGTCGGCAGCCCCGGAATGTTCCGGGCTCAGAACGCTGCGGGACTTTTAATGCACTGTATGCACTGTAAATGACCCGAAATGATCCGTGTGGCAATATGCATAGAAGCAAGATATCTGACGACCTCCTGTACAAACTGTCCCAAGAAAAATAGAAGAACCCAGGTGGAGGCCCATGGCAAAGACAGAGGTTTTGTCACATGCAGAAGTGACGTACGTCAGCTGAAACTTTACGCCGAACGAACCCATCCATGATTAGGACAAACTGGAATGCCTGGAGGATGAGGTCGTAAGCACCATGGGTAATATGGTAGTTGCGGGAGACTTTAATGCAAAAGCGCTGGAGTGGGGCATGCCGCAGCCGAACACACAAGGCAGGGTCATCTTGCAAATGGCCGCCATAATAGGACTCCTGGTTCTAAGCATCGGCAGCGTGACAACCTTCCGATGCCCTGGGTATGCCGAAACCATCCCGGATGTTTCCTCTGCCTCCGAAACACTCGTGCCGCTGATACGGGAGTGGAGAGTTCTTGAGGACTACTTGGGAAGCGACCACCAGTATATAAGTTTCGATGTCGACAAACGGGCGCAACAGCAGCAACACCAATATTAAGGGGTAGGCGCAACAAGATGGAATACCGAGAGGATGGACAGGCCAAAATTCCTGAAAGCTCTGTCAAGGGGATTGGGAGATGTGGGGGAACCCCAGGGAAGCGGAAGGACCGCAGCCGAAGCGCCAACGGCCTCCACCATGTCACTGATAGAGTCTGCCTGCAGGACCTAGATGCCACAAAGCATGCCGCGACACGGGAAACGTGCGGTATACTGGTTGACTTCAGAGATAGCGCAACTGCGCGGATGATGCCTGAGGCTGCGTCATGTCGCACAACGGGCAAGAAACCGCGAGGAGGAAGACCTCGGATCAGCGAAACACAAAAGCGCCAGGAGGGAGCTAATGCGAGCCATAGGACAAAGCAAGGCGCATTGCTAAAAAAATATCACGGAAGATGTCAACTTGGATCCCTGGGGACTCGGGTATAAGATCGTCACCTAGAGGCTGGGCGCCCTAAAACCCGCCAGGACATTAGATGAAGAGACCGCGAGTAGAGTGGTGGCAAATCTGTTCCCCGTACACTCGGAGAGAGAGGCATTGGAACCTGCGGAGGATGAAGAAGTCCCACTTTTTTCCCTCAGAGAATTAGAAGAGGCTATCTTTGTGATAAAAGGTAAGAAAGCACCTGGGCCCGACGGGATCCCGAGCGAGGTACTAAAGGTTATTTTCCAACACAACCCATATCTGCTTCCGCATATGTACAACGCGTGTCTGTTGCGTCTTCTATAGCAAATGGAAGGTCGCACGCCTTGTGCTTAAATACAAGGGGAAAGGAGATCCTGGATTGCCTTCATCATACTGACCCCTGTGTATGCTGGACTCGGTGGGCAAGTTGCTCGAGGGGCCCATCAGGGGGAGGCTGAAAGCGGCCATACAGGCGGCTGGAGACTTATGTCCCAGACAATACGGGTTTAGAAATGGAAAATCGACAGTGGATGCGATCCTAGAGGTCCCCGAAATGGTCAGAAAAGCGAAAGACCACAGTCGCTTCTCTCGCCTCCTGGTCCTCCTGGTCACCCTGGATGTCAAAACGCCTTCGATTCAGCGAGATGGAGAGATATCTTGCTGGCAATGAGAGAGACCTTCCGGGTGCCGCGGTATCTTCTACAGAACCAAGGCATCTCTACTTCACCAATGAAGGACAGCGCATGACACAAGTGACGGCTGGGGCTGCGCAAGGATCCATACTAGGACCCGACCTCTGAAACGCCTCCTATCACAGCCTACTCATCCTAGAGATGCCGGAGAAAACACAACTGGTTGGCTATGCGGATGATGTGGCGGTGCTCATCGCAGCCCGCACAGTAGAGCAGGCTCAACTTAAGCTAAGCCAGGTCATGCGGAGAGTCGACCACTGGATTGCAGCTCCCGGCCTTGTATTAGCACAAAGAAAAACAGAGGTCTTGGTCCTAAGAGTGGCCTCTGCATATCGCATTGTCTCGCACTTCACCGGATGGGGAAAACAGCCTCGGCGAATTGCATGTATTGCCCGGGAAAAGTTGACACCGCAGAGCACTCTTTTTTGAGAGGTGGAAAGGTGGTCTCTCCAGACACTATAGTGGAAGGCATGACTGCCGACGAGGAAGTCTGGAACAACACAGCCAGGTACGTGGAGCAGGTTTATCGACGGGAGAAAACGACTTGAACCAGCTGGCAACTGGTGAGGGAGTAGGTGCCTGATGGCGAAAATATAAGGACCAAACCCGAAGAAGTGTGCCAAACAGTTCAAGGCTAGTGTCCGGAGAAGCAAGGGAGGTGTTTTAGTCGGTAATCTGTACCACAGGAGCCCGACACTATTGGGAAGTAGTGCCCAGCGTACATAAAGCATTTCACCTCTCTTTCAAAAAAAAAAAACATCTCGCTACAAACTTATTCCGATATTCATCTGCTATACTACTGGCTACTGGTCGTGTGATTTTACGTTCACCTTCGGAGCGGTGAACAAAGGTCCGCGCCCCTTTAGAGCAGGGATCTAAGGCCACATTTTTCTCCTCATTCATGGCATCCCATCTGCGACTTTCCCGGCATAAGGTGAATATATCTGTGAAAGGCGGTGGTGCATCGAGAGCTCGTTAAAGTTAAGTTATAGTTCCGGTCAGCATCCAGACCAGCATTAATCCGAACTTCTCATTAGTTCTTCCCAAACTAACGAAAGTTGTCAATACTCACCGAATGGAGATGGGTGATTTACCTTACCTAAATGATCTACAGCTTGCATATCTAACATTCTTTGATAATTTAAAGATTGACGTGCTCATTGCCGCAGACTTATACTGTGACCTTCTATAAGATGGATTGTGAAAAGGTACTCCTACTGCAGAGCTCGGATGGGTACTATCTGGTTCAATAAGTTCGTCACTATCTGCCCTGAACGCTACCAGGAACAGTAAGACGTACTTTTACAAAAGTTCCGGGAAGTGGAAGAGGTGTCCTCTGCATATAATGTGCTTATTGAAAAGGGCCAAGTTTGCAAGAAATTCTATCGAGAGACAACGAGGCTACAAATCGAGGGTAGTTATATCGTTCGCCTACCAATACAGTTAGCCTTTCGTGATAATTTTACATTAAGAGAATTCAAGTCATAAGCTGTTCTATACCTTCATATGAGATATGCATAAAATGTCTCTTCATTCTGAGTCCAACTTTTCAGGAACGGTTCAACGAATATAAAAAGCACAATCACATGGGACGAAATGCTGAACGAAATTCCAGGTACTTATTATCTGCCGCATCATGGAATCTCGAAAGAACAGTACAAACATTCCGGGTTGTTTTCAACGGTTTTAGAAAAGGAATCAGTGGGCTTTCATTAAACGAATTCTTGCCGACAGGCCCAAAGATTCAAACTGATCTGTCGTCGATAGTCCCACGATGGTGAAAATATGCAGTGATCTTTGCAGCGGACATCAGAAATGTACAGTTAAATTAAAGTCGATTCTTAACACCGTGATCTTCAACGGATTGTTTGGCGCAAGTCCCATATTGAGCCACTACAAGATTATCGCTTGCGTACTGTTACTTATGGTACTACATCAGCACCGTACCTGGCTGTTCGAACCTTGCTACAATTGCCTGAAGACGAGAAGGATAGTTATCCCTTAGGCTCTGAAATATTACGAAGAGATATTTATGTTGACAACGTGCTTCTCGGGGATAATGCCATACCGTCGCTACTTGAAGCTCACCACTCGATGTTTAATATTCTTCAAGCCGGTGGATATCAATTCCAGAAACGGGCCTCAAACTCAACAACTGCCCTACAGAGTATCAACAGTCAATTGCCCTCTACCGACTTTTACTTCACTCAACGTTATTAAGAATCTTGGATTATATTGGAATAACATCTCTGACTCATTTGGATTTCGAATAGTGTTACCTGGGGTTCCAGACCTACTCTCTCCTACTATCATATTGGCGAAAGCATTATTCCAGAAGCTATCGCTAAAACGTGGCTCACTTTTCGAAACTAATTATCAATGTTCGATTCCGCGGTGGATTGGCAGCAGTTCATCATCTCTGGCTTGTGAGATCCATTCAGCCTGTTATAGCGAATTCGAGTAATTAGCGAAATTTTAGGAGTGTGGATAGATAGAATACGGTTTGCGAAGAGTTGACTTCCTGAGCAGGAATAGGCTTCATGTGATTTAAGTCATGATATTCTGACATAAATTCGTAGTATTGCCTGGCTAGAATAGGTTTTCTAATGAATTGTCTCTCTAAGCGCTGTAAGGCCTTTAATGCACCTTTACGAGATTCTCCTAGAGAATGGAATATTGGCTCGATATAGGTAGACGCACAATATATCTCCCCGAGTGGTTAGGTGTTTTGGTTTTGTCGTAATACCGAACGCAATCCTCCTCTAGTGGGGATAGTGAATTGCATGAAGGCACCTATTCTATTTCGCAAAACTTGGCCAATTGTTCATGTAAGCTATAGTCTTCACGACAGTGAAATAATGAAAATTCACTTCGATAATCAGTGTATTGGTTGTCTTCCTCGAAAACTGGACCTGAAAGAATCCACCCGAGCGTAGTCTCCTGGGCTGTTGGAGTTCCGTGTCTTCCTTTCCTCCCAGCGGCAGGCACGAGTACACATCAGATCCTATAATCAAATCTATACCGCGCGTGTTTCCAAAGTCAGGATCAGCTAGTTGGATATCCCGAATGTGTTCCCAATTACTATGATTTAAGGACCGATTAGGCAGCAACCCTGTAGGTTTAGGTAGTACTGGGGCCTAAATTGAAAGCAAGAAAGGAAACTTTCTGATGAAAGCAAGAAGTTTGGATCATTTTTGGATGGTAAATCAAAGAAAGCCACTCTACGAGCAACTCCCGCTGATGAAGTACCTAAGCCTGCGATGGGAACATAAATTTTTTCGACCCAGTGTTTGAAATCTTTGAACAAGAGAGGAAGAAATGAATGTTGCCTCAGAGCCCTGATCAAGCAGCGTCCTGGCAGTTACGTCTTTCCAGAACGAGCTCGTAAAGTTACCATTGCTGTGGCGAGTAATACAACTTTGTCCTGAGAGTTGTGGGTGGCCGTATGAGCGGATACACTGGTAAGAGATGTATTCCCTTTGACTTCCTCCAAAGGTCCTGAAGTCTGCGATATGGATGCTTGAGGGATCGACGATGCTCCGTCTGAGGTCGTCGGACGTATATCTCTATGTAGCATCGTGTGATGTTTGCCACTGCAGGTTTGACACCGCTTAGTATTGGAGCACGTATTATACTGGTGTTCTGACGAGAGACAATTGAAGCAAAGTTGATGTTTCATCACGAACCTTTGGCGTTGTTCCACTAGACTATTCCGAAATGTGGGTAGAACATCAGAATATGTTTCTTAGAGCATATATGGGACTTACGGCCGGACGTGGCAACGTGAGCTTTACGTGTACTGTGTTCTGAGTACTGCCACACTAGACTTGGGTAGTTTCAACTTTATAAGCTTTTCGTAGGTAGCAGAAACTGATTCTAACGCACGTACGCGATTCTCAAGGAAGGTTTTCAAGAGGTCAAACCCTATCTGAGATAGAATCTTCCCAATGTAGCCGAGTTCGAGTATCTAGTTTCTGAACAGTAACATTGGTCAGCCAATTAGACCATTCCTGTACAGGCCTGCCTAAATTTGCTAGGGCCGTAAGAGCATCTACTGTTCCATCCAGTATCCGTTTTATGTCACCACTTGAACCACTGTTAGCTGCTGGCAGGGACATAAGCGATTAAATTAGCACATCAATAAGAATTTTCTTGTTTTCAAACCGTTCCTCAAGAATTTTCCATGCACCCAAATAATTGGCGTTAGTAATGGATAGATTCCGCACTTAGTTTTCAGCTTCCCCCCTAGATTACACTGTAGATATTGACGGCGCTGAGCGTCTGTTAGGTTTCGATTTTCACCAATCAAAGATTTAAAGATGTCTTTAAAGGACGGCCACTCCAAATAGTTACCCGTGAACCAGGGAATGGTGATAGTAGGGAGCCTAACTTGGTTAGCACCGATGGATGAGAAAACAAGCGTTGAATTGGATGTGTCCTTTTGGTGAGCGGAGGACGAGGAGTCTTTAGTTTTTTTCCGCTAAACGATCGTTGAGGTAACCGATTGCCTCGGAGTTAGCACACTCGACATCAAAAAAGACGTCCTTTGCAAAGTAGTCTGACGAAAAATCAGAATAGTCGGCTTGTTCGTAAATTTCTTCTTGAATGTCATTAAATTTTTCCCAGTACTTATTCAACAAATCTATACGCCCTACAATGAATCCTTCAGTTTGATGTTTTTTGCTGGTTTTCTCAAAATTAACAATAAAATTAGAGACTAGTTTACTGGAAAGTGTTGCCTTTTTTAATAATGGCTTCAGATTCTCGTTGGAAATATCATCTCTGTCGTCTTCCATTGTGTTTAGTAAAAGAAATCAGAACGGACTTACCAAAAGATTCAGAAACCTCCTTAAACGTACGTATAACGCTGTCGTTACAAGAAACTAATGGACACATTCTAATTTGATAGCAACGAAGCATAAGCAATCCAAGTAGAATATTATGTTTAAGTTAACTATAACTCACTCGATTGTCACAATTTGAAACTAAAATGGGATACTCCACTTCCTGCCGAGATCGGTAAAACGTGGCTCAAATTTCGAAACGAATTATCAATGTTCGATTCCGCGGTGGATTGGCAGCAGTTCATCGTCTCTGGCTTATGAGATCCATTCAGCCGTTGTTTATTTTAGAACCCTTTACGACTTTAACAACATTCAGATGTCTCTACACTGATTAAAGACAAAGCTCGATCTATTCAAAGACATGTCCATTCCTACGGCACTCACATAGCTCTCATCTCACCCGTATAGGTGGAAGATTTTCATCAATAATAGAGTTAGTCATATTTTGGAGCTAATTTCTTAAGTAAAATAGCGCTACGTTCCATCTGCTTGCAACCCCACTGATTGTGCATCTCGAAAAATATCTGCTCATCGTCTTCTCTCGCACACACTCTTGTAGTAAGGACCTTCCTGATAAAAATTATTCTCAGAATCGCGGCCGCAAACACTGTAATGAGATCTTTCAACCTGAAAGTCCAATTTATAAACGAGAACAAACTTACTTGTTGCATCAGTCACTGTTGATGTCCTCGCTCCCTGGAATGTTTTCAACAGATATTCTTCACTGAGTCGAATACTCCGAATAACTGCTTGGTGCATGCGTTTCATCTCTAATAGTCAGAAATCTACAGAAAAACGAATATCCAATAGTTTCAGAGGTTCTAAACTAAAAAAGTCTATGTATACTTAAGTACGTTGAGAACAACAAATCTATTTTCCAATAGAATACAAACACCTTCTTTGCGATCAACCCGTATCTAATATCAACTCGATCCTTCGCTTTGCACCAATACTCGACAATGAAAATTCAAAACTTCGTGTTGAAGAACGACTTCGAAACTCATTCTTAGATTATGAATCAAAACATACGCTTACTTCGCTTGTCACCAATACTCGACAATGAAAATTCAAAACTTCGTGTTGAAGAACGACTTCGAAACTCATTCTTAGATTATGAATCAAAACATACGCTTTTTTTGGCCTCTACCAGCGCCTTATCAAAGCTAAAACACTGTATGGTAGTCTCCAGATGACGTTAAACTTCATCGTGAAGTAAAGAATCTTATCCAGCAAAATACTACACGCTGTCCTTAGTGCACCGACTCATAATCAGTTCATGGAAGACCTTTACGTTGATCGTGTTAAGCCGAATCGCCCATTCCTTTACAAGGGATACGATGAGCTGCCATTATATCGTCTGAGTTCTGATCCAAACGATTATGCGGCCCTAACTCCTGGTCATTTTTTAATTAGATCGAATATGCTAACTATGCCAGAACTGTCATTCGAATCGTGCAATCGTGGTAGATTGTCAAAATGGAAACTCACACAAGAAATGTACGAAAATTTTTGGCGACGCCGGTCCAAGGACTACTTCAACAATCCTTAATGAAAGACCAAGTGGTTAAAATCTCTCCATCCTATAAGACAAGATCTATTAGCACTGATTCCAGTTGGGCCCTCAGTAGAATTACAGATATCCATCCTGGTGCTAATAATCTTGTCCGAGTGGTTACACTCAAAACGAAAAACACCCACATCAAACGGCCACTAAATAAAATTTGCATTCTACCCATTTCAAAACAAGAAAATCCTAATCAACCGAATCCAGAAGGACGTATGTCATCCACATCTGAATCCAGGATTACAGCCTGTCTCGCGAAGAACGAACGGGAAGATGTTAGCTGCTAGGTTTCAATCATAACAAACATCTGTTCAAAATATTTTACATTTTAATTTCAATCTATTTTTCTTCTTACCGTTATGATTTCTATTGTTTTGAAATTCCTCTCAATGTAGTAATTTTGAAAATATTCTTAATTTACTTAATCCGTAGTTAATCGCTCTCGGTCGCTCGACTATATTATTGATGTAAAGATTACACTTGTTATTATTAATATCTTGAACTCAATAATGTTAGTGTATAAGGAGGATATTGGACTTTCAATTCTTTTACTTTTCTAACCATTTTTAAAATAAAATTAAAAAATCCACATTATCTCTGGGCTTTTGCCTTGCTCGCAGTAATGCAAAAATAAGGTATTCAAGTTAACTCACTCCCCTTACCCTAATTTCCTTTCGGCCAAATCCATGCTAGATAACGTTAGGTTGGCTGCTTAAAAGGCCAGAAAGGTCCGTTGTGATACCACATATGAGGTTGCTTGAGTAAAAATACCCCTAAGGAGAGGCGAAAGTCTACTTATAGCTCTTAGGGAGGCCGAGCTAGTTCCCTATCGCCAGTGAAATCTAATTCTTGTGGAGTCAATAGATATGACTAGCTAGAGCAAACAGGTTTTAGCCCTATTACGTAGCCGGGAACCATTTAGAGCTCCTGATGAACGTGACAACAGTGAAGCCTTTAAAAAAGAGAGAGCCCAAACATAAACGAAGGAATAACTAACAAGACCCTTCAACGGCTAAGAACAGCATGCAATGCATTTTCCGATATTGAGAAACAGTCTCGCATCCCAAAAAGCTTAGATCGTAACTTGTTATACAGAACTTTTACCTAGGACAAGAACCACTCTGCAATTTCTGATCAGTAGCCAAATTATGTGTATAACACAAAGCACAGTTTCACATAAATAATTTAAGAAGTGTGAGTGCCCACATTTGTAGTTGTTTCTGACAAGTCCAAGCACAAACGAAGGAATTAACTGGGATGCGAGATTATTTCTCAATACCAAAAAGGCTGTTCTTCGTTATTAGATGAACTTTTTACTTATGCCTTCGTTTATATTCCAAGAGACAATTTATTCATCACTTTGGAATCCCCAGGCGGCAATTTGATTTTCCTTAATTTTTGTAGCTGAAAAAAATTAAGAGGATCGATTGCTTGTTTGTTGAAATAACCAAAATGATTTCAATTTTTAGAAAGTCAGTAATCTATTGCCTTTGGAGAGAATACGAGGGCGAGATAATTAATTAACAAACGCACAGTGGCGCGAAATGTCAATGTGGACTTCAAAATTCGCTCTCCGGCACACAATTTTGATCCTTGAAATTAATTTTGTTTTTTAGAAAATGCATAACTTGAATGAGAATATGGAGTACTTTCGTGTTTTGCATTTCATATTTAATTTAGCCCTAAAATAAGTCGAAAAATAGCATTTTAATTCAAAATCAATAAAACAGGCCTGCGAATTTAAACTTATAATTCCCCTTTTTAATATTAATATGTTTTGTTTGGGTAATAATGTTTCCTAATAACAAAAATAATTTTGGGTATTTTGTTTCTCTCACGTCAGAGTTTTTTTTGAATATTTTTTTCTTGATAATTACCAAAAAAAAAGGTTATAAAAAAACCTTATAGAAAACACCTAAAATATTTTTGTTATTAGGAAACTTTATTACCCAAACAAAAAATATTATTATTACAAAGGGGAATTATAAATAAAAAATTTTTACTGATAAATTATGAAAGAAAAAATTATGAAGAAAAAATGAATATAAAAGTTAGAAGCTAACCACTGCAGACTTCCTCGGAGATTAGGGGAATTTTCAAGAGGTTATCTCGTCCCGCATTAGTTATTTGGCTACGTTCTAGGATGCATTGCCCGGTTGCTACCGCTTGGAGGTATAACTAACACTTGAGAATGTCCAGAAGAGTATCGCCGAATCCTAGAAGGCTTCAACTCTTCTGTCCATCCTCCAGCAACCAACCTTCCCCCACACTAATACCCTCATCAAATCACCACTGCTCCGTAATACCACATACGCCACTACCTATACCCGCAACACAGCAGCTACTTTTACTACACTTCCACTTGAACCTTTACCCATTGCACCCAAGCAGCAGTCACCCTAACCCTCAACCGAGACATTCACCGTCCATTTAAAATGAAAGGATTAAAGCAGGCGATTTTTAACAAACTTCCCAAAAACAAATAAGTTCTAAGTTCAACACGTATTTCTTAAGGCTTCGACCGCTTAAAATGATTATTTTTCTGCTGAATAGCCATAAACCTCATAACAATTCGGGGAGAGATAAGGAAATGGCTGGAGATAAGGGACTGGTTGCGTGATTCCGAAGGTCAATTTTGTAGATTGTTTTGTTTTGGCGGCGGCGCGCTAGTAAAGATAAGTATGAGTTGCACCTGGGTCTGGATCTGGACCTGGACCTGGACCTGGACCTGGATCATGGGTATAGAGACGAATGTTAAGCTAATTGATAAGGGAGCTGGTGCCTCTGTAGAAATTAATAATTTGGTCGCAATGTTGTGGTCGTTGGGTGATAAGGTTTTGTAGATGAACCTGAGCTCGTGCTGAAGATAAGAGTTTGTTGTTTTGAGTTTTTAGTATGCCGGATATTTTCGGCGGGAGCTTTTACTACGAGTGATGATAAAATAAGTTGTTAGTAATTTGGCCAGTAATATATCTTGAGGTCAATGGATTTCCGAGATATTGAGTATGGTCAGTAATTATGCAGTTAAAATTGTGATGAAAATTTTCTATATATATTCTGGAAGATATTTATGAAATAATTTCGTGTTTAAACACGTTTTGTGCTAATGATGAATTTACAGGGAAATTGCAGAGAAATTAAGCACTTGGGCGTGAGAAAATTTTATAAATTGGTATGGGAATATTTCTTTTTTTTTTCTTTATATCATTAGTTTTATTCTTTTTTTATAGTATTTCTTAATAAAGATTTCACCACTTTGAGTTAATGGGTGAAGATTGTTTATTTGCTTTTGCAACTTCTTATTTCTATGATAGCATTTGTTTCCAAGCAAGTTTTAACATGTTCTGAATAATGTAGTTTCAAAAGGAAATTGCGGTTTGTAATTTTTTCCAAAGGATATTGTGGTTGCCGTTTGCATCCCCACTCTAGTTCTATTATATCTCACTTCTTGCATAAATATCAAGAGTTCTTAGGTAGTCTTTTAGTATTCATAGTGAAGTCAACTAGTGAAATTGTCGCAATTAAAATTCGTGTTCGAATTCAGATTAAAATAATAAATTTTGTGTCATCTCCATACAAAAAAAAAATTTAAAATGTATCAACAAGCTATCAACGAAGCAGTCATCGAAGACTTCGAAGTATTGGAGGAGCTAAATTTTAAGCCTGCACTCGCTGTTAAAGATATGGAAGAGTCGCAGAATTATAAAATCATAAGCTGCAGAAGAACAACAACGAAATATGGACCCATTCTTTTAGAACTAGAGAAATCAAAATTAACAATGGAGGTTTCTTTGTTGAAAGAAAAGCAACAGGTGGCAGCTATTTTAATTTAATGTTTTCTAAGATAACACCTAGCACTGGCTATTATTTAAATTTATATATAAATACATAACGTATTTTTATTAAATATATGTTTCATTCCACTTAACCTTACAATCATTTCCCCCTAGAGCTTGAAAATAGTAAAAGTTATTTGCAGGCTGACAATTGAATCAAAAATGCAGGAGGATGGTATATATATGACAACTTCATAAAATTCAATTAGTTCTCGACTTCAATTCAACATGCTAACATTAAAAATGGATAGATGTTAAATAAATCTTACATATTAATAGTTTACCGATCCCGTTTAGTGTAAACCTAATGGATAAAAGTAGCAGCAATTTAGATTTTGCGCTCACTCTACCAAATAATGATTCTATTCAAATTGGATTAACTTTTAAACTGATGACATACAGTAACACAAGCAATTCCAAAGAAGATTAAGCTTCTACCATAAAAGAAAGTAATGACGAGCCAATTCCTTTTACTACATCAAGGACTACTACGATTGATAATCCTAAAAAGAAATTTGTGTCTATTGACGAGGCCATTGAAGGTTTCAGGCAAGAACTATTAAAGAAAGAACGATATTGCAGGAATTATTGAGAGCAAAGATATCTTTTACAAACACTTTAAACTTGAATTCGATGACGAAACTATGCTAACTATTCGTTGTACATATAACAGTTATTACGTAACTCGTTCATTGAAGATATCATGCTATGAATATCGTGAGTTTGAAACTGAAAGAATTCTAAGTAATGGTGAAGAAGAGATGGTAAAACAAGTTGATGCTAATTATAAAAGCTATGTGTAATTAGTGAATTTAAGAGGAATGAAGCAAACATATCAAATGAATATTTCAAAATAAGCAGCTATAAAAGGAAGTGTAATTAATTTTTAAGACAGTTCAAAATGGAGCACGTTCATACAAAAATAATTTTGGATAATATTTGCAAATTAATTAATTTATTAACTCCCGCTATTAAAGAGGTTATAGAGGTAAAGCCAACAAAGAAGACATTTAATTATATATTTCAATTCTTTCTTTATAGAACGAACTTTTGTTTAACGATTATCAAAAGCATGGGAGGTTCTTTCTTAAGATTTCTAAATCTGATTCAAAGCAGTTGGATTGTCAAAGCAGTTGGTGAAAAAGTAGTTCAATTTAATATCATCCCAAAGATACATTTCGTTCAAATATACGAGCGTAAGGGCCCCTGGCAAACATTTCGATTTCAACAGCGAATTCGAAATATGAAGGATATTTTGGACCCCATTTTATTCACTTCGCATAGAAATAAAATTTATAGGTTAAGATTTAAAAATGTTAAATGAAGTAATAAAATAAGAACTCACGTACTTTTAATATAAAATATTGTTACATTTCTTGGACTAAATACTAAATCTAATGAAATGTAAAAGAGCATATTACCTGTCTGAACGTTTTCAGCGAAAAGGTTTCCTCGCTGACATCTAGATGGAGTACCTGCAAGAAAGGAGCGTCAGAAAAGCAAAAAAAGGACAACTAATTTAAATAAAAGAAGGACGAAATACTTACCCGACAACTTCGATCCCTTGACGTCAACAACGAGCAGCGGAAAACCGGAAAAGAGTTCCTACAATCGAACTCCCCTTTTTCTTTTATAAAATTCGGCACTTCGATTATTAAATCAAGCAAAAGAATACTAGAAAATTCGACTATCCGAAACTTCTGATAAACTGTCGGTATTTGGGGCACTAGATTTCAACTTGTACTTCACCTGTTACCGGTGCAAGTTTGGATTTGCTTTAATTTCCTTATTATTCTGCACCTGTTGAACTGAGCAAGTACCTCAAGAAACCCAGCGAAGTGCTAGTTATAAAACAACACCTCAACCAAGTTTCCCGGAGCTCATAACTCGAAATCGAGGTTAATTACAAGCACTGCAAATAGTAGCAAGTTGATGTCACTTAATTTCACTGCATTCAAGTCTATCCTAAACTGCACTTAGAACATTGGTCGACATACACTCGCGAATGTCAACAAACCCACCATCTCACTGCTGCTGTTATAGATCCTTGAAGATTTTGGCTGAGATCCGGTGTACACCTAAAGAAACCTAGTGAGGCGCTAGTAAAGTTAAACAGAACTTCAGCCAGGTTTCCCGAAGTGTTTACTCCGCATAAAAACACTGCACATCTCACTGCAAAATATTGCACTAATTGCAAACAAAGTGCAATTGTCACATACCACAGCACCTTATTCTACACAGCCGGAAAGCACTTTTGAACACACCGAGTTATACTAGTGACACTACTGCGAAATAAGCAAGCGCACGCCAAAGCCTACTACCCGGAAACATTACATCTGAATTGTAACACATTTTAACATTTTATAGATTTTCTTTTTCCGATCAAATTCTTCCCGGCACTTTTAGCGACACTTCACAGTAACGAAATTGACATTTTCTCATTTGTTGTCATCCAATACCTGCATCGCTAACTGGTGGTGGTTAGAGTTCTTCGCCTTCGACTTAGGGACGAAACGAAATCACGGCGTACGTATAGAGTGACAGAGGAGTGTAAGTACTCGATTTATCTCCAAACACATCGAGGAAAACATTAGCAAGGCATAACGCACGCAGCTTTGGTAAGTTTAATTTAGAACTACGACTCTATTGTTGTCGCTTTCCGTAGAGTTGGGGAAATACTTCGTCAGCTGAACTTTTAGAGGTGCCGTCGTTGAAATATTTGTCAGCGGTTGCTAGATTTTTCTTCTTCGCCTGTTTTGGTGGTTCGGAACTTTGCTGGGTAGTTAACGTTTTCTAATATAAAACTCCCTCTCGGAATAATTACTGTCGCTCGCAACCCAGCAAAATCGTAACAATATATATTTGTATAACAATATTATAATACATTATCTTTCTTAATCCAAGAGTTGTGTTTTGATGAAAACCCGAGCCATTTAACATAAACTTTTGCTGCGGTTCTCTTCAATATTTTTTCGACTAGGTAAACATCAGGATTCTTCGTCTTTTGGAGTTCCATTTCATAAAAACTCCGCTTTATTGCCTTTCCTTCATGGTCTTCCAAGAGATATGTTACAGGATTCGTTATCGGAATTTTTGCGATCTTGAAGATCTCTGTAGTCCAGTTTGGTGTTTACCTCTTTTCAAATACAAAACTGTTGATAATAATTTTTTCTCATTCTGCTTTGTCACATCCCGGGGTCGCATTTTTATTGTCCGATGATTACTTGAGTTATATTTTACGAGTAATTTCTTAACCATATCTATCCATCGGTATGAGCCCTGCATACTAAACTCTTTCCACATCATGCTTTTTAATGTTCGATTAAATCGTTCAACTATAGTTGCTTTTAAAGGGCTATATGTAGAAAAATGATTAATGCGGGATTTTTTCATTAAGTTTTGAAATGAGCTATTGAAAAAATCTTTTCCATCATCAGTTTGTAAATTTGTTGGTGTCCGGCCTTCTTTTAGTATGGATTTCATAGCTTGAGTAACTTCGACACCAGTCTTTCTTTTAATAGGAATCGCCCATGCATATTTAGAAAATCCATCTATTACAGTTAATAAAAAATTATGACCATTATTGCTTGTAGTATAAGCACCCATTTCAACTAAGTCGGCTTGCCATAAGTCATCTATTCCTTTAATAACAACACTTCTTCTTATAAAATTTTTTCTGGCTGGTTTATGAAGCTCATTAACTACTTGGGTCTTATTCATTTTGAAATTGTCAGAGATTCTACATTGATTAACGCTTTTAAGGTGTCATTAATTTCCTGTAGATTCAGATCTATATATTTCATCAACTTCTCCTGAACGTCAACAATTAATTCATTTGTATATAATTCGTATGCTATTTTCAGTTTTCCTTGTAGAATGGCAATTGATTCACTCGTGCATAATTGACTGGCTTCTTTATCTTTTTAACTTGTTATATTTATTATGCTGTATATCTCCTTTAACTCTTCTTTAAGAACGGCACTTTCCTGAAGTATTAGCTCAGTTAGATTGTTGCTGAATAACTGAATTTTTTCCTTAGCGTGGGAATTACTTAAATATACTCCCTTATCAGCTACATCGTCGACATATATTTTAGTGGCTGCATCATCTCTTTCTATTGGGCTTTTAATATATTTAACATTTTTAAATCCTACATTGAAATCTCCATCTTGAGTGCGTTTAAGACCTACACCATTTAGACCCTGTATTCCCTGGATCCCTTGAGAACCAGGTTCAGCAGGTAGCCCCCTAGGACCACGATCGCCAGCAGGTCCGAACTTTGCTTGTTTAGAATATCTTCCAAACTAGTCGACACTCATTATTACATTAAAGCTGAATACGTTTAAATATGTTATTTATATTATAATGCCACCTTATTTTAACTCTTCAATAATTGAGATAATTTCATTGTTGTGGTTAGTGTGTCCAGCACCTTGCGATGCTATTAAAAGACGAAGTGTATCCACAAGCTCATTCGGATCATTCCAATAAACGTAATCAATATTATTCTTGGGTATATGCATCAACTCTTTGCTATCATGACAAATCAGTTTACTTATAATTTCTGTACACTTTGAAGCTCTAGTACCTTTTATTTGACGGTCCGTTCTATATTCTCTTTTATAGGCATTAGTTTCTTTTAAGATAGCTTGATAATCTTTCAAGTCATCCTTACTATACAAAGTTTTTGCAGGTTGTTTCATAAAAAGCAATTCACAGAGACCTAGCGTTATTTTATACGATTTTCCGTTAGTAAGGAAATAATCTTCCTCAATTGCAATCTTTGAATTTCCAATTTTCCATTCGTTATCATCATCTAAATAAACTCCATAAGTGTTGTCAATTTTTAGGCTTTTCTTAATACATAGTTCTAAATATTTATCAACTAATCCACTTGATAAATTAAGAGGAGAATCTCTCTTTTCCATCAAAGTTCTAGAGTGTGTAGGTGTTGCAAATTTACCGTCTTCCGACATTAAGGAATAATATGGACGCTTTATAGGTGTACTTGTTGGCTCCATTTTCGGGAGTTTAATTTTAGGAGTAAAATCTATATTGTCGTAATCATCATCATCTCTGTATTCATCTTTAATTTTAGGCTCATATTTTGGTTTTGTTATGAATTCTTAAAGCGGTTTTGTTATGGGCTTAAATGTCTCCTCAAGGCGACTTTCAGTTTCAACTCGGCCAGTTTTCACAGCGCGGAATTTCTTCTTAACGGCATTTCTAGTTTTGATAAGATTTTTTAATAGTTCGTCTCTCTTTTTAAACATCTTTCTAATGAGATTTGAACTGGTCTGTTAACTGAGTTATACTGATCTGAACAGGTCTATGAACAGCTTTATCAGGTCTATGAACAACTTTATCAGGTCTACGAACAGCTCTTACCAGGTCAATGAACAGCTTTACCAGGTCTGTGTACAGCTTTACCAGATCTATGAACAGTTTTACCAAGTTTTACGAACAGCTACTTTTACGCCTATGACCAGCTTTATCGGGTCTATGAGCAGCTTTATCAGGGCTATTAAGAGCTCGAACAGATCTATCAGATATATTAACAGCTATAACGGGTTTAATATCGGCTACACCAGATCTTCTAAATTTATAATGAAATATATGTATCAACTCCTTTTCGATAACGTCCGTTAACCAATAGACTGTCTTTCTCGATTACTAGAAAGCCATATCGGTCTTTCCAGCAAACACTGCAAATATTACGAATTTTTTCGAAGGTCATATCTGTGTTAACGTGGTCATTATATATATGCCTAAGATTCATATCATCTTGTTTAAATAAAATAAGAAAGTTAGCGTTGTCACGTATTAAGTGCTTTGGTATATGGGTGTATGTCTGACAGAGATAGAAACTATCAATATTATTGTGTCGTCCCATGCAAAAATAATCACGTATGTTATTTTGTTTCCCACATGCTACATCATCGAAAATAAAAACAGAATTCTGTTTAGCTTCCTCAGGAGATATAACTTCGCAATTATTAGAAAACGTGTAGTAGCCCAGACCAGCAATAGGACTTATCAACTGCTCTAGATACTGATATTTGGGCCGATGTAGTGATTTTGAGTAGATGTAAATATTCTCGAACTTGAGTCCATTTGGATGTTCTATAAGACCAATCATAAGATTGGTTTTTCCGCAGTTGGAAGGTCCCACAAGAATTCCTCTTACATTATCAGGTATAAGTGAGCTATGTCTTTTGACTTCATTTTATATCTAGATTTTTTATTGGTAAAGTGACTTTCTGCTTCACGAACTTCATTATTAGAACTGAAATATTTAGTGCACAACAATGAACTTTTATATCAGTCATCAGCATCGAATGATTGATCATTCAAAGAATCGAAATCGTTCTCGCCAGCGTAAATGTCGAATAGGGGGCGGTTTGCTAAATACAGCAATTAGCAATTTGCATTTGAATTTCATTTGCCTGGATATCAATATTGCGGTCCTGGTACTAAATTACAAAAAAGATTAGCAAGGGGTGATCCTGGAATTAACCCTCTTGACGCAGCTTGCAGAAATCACGATATCGCATATTCTCAGCATAAAAATATTGAGGATCGTCATATTGCTAATCGTATATTATCCGGTAAAGCTTGGGAAGGAGTGACATCTTCAGACGCATCTCTTGGTGAACGTAGCAACGCCTGGCTTGTAACAAACGCTATGAAAGCAAAAGTAAAATTTGGAATGGGGATAAAAAAGAACAAAAATCGTTCTTAGAGGAATAAAAAAACGTTGACGCTTCAAAAAGGAGTTCGTGAAGCTAGAAATATCTTAAAAGTAAAAAAAACCAGATTCTTTAAAAGAAGCTATTACACTTGCACTTGCTAGCACTAAAAATGTATTTAAAAGAAAAAAGAAGTATGTAAAGACTCCCCGTATAATTCCTATACCGAAGGTTGGAGGAAGGTTACCTCTCATTCCTATTTTTGCTGGGCTTTCTGCACTGGGTGCTGAAGGAAAGCAACCGACATAATGAAACGATGGAAGCTATTGCTTTAGGAAAGAAAGGTAGCGGCTTATATTTAAAGCCCTACAGAAAAGGACTTGGTCTATTCATAAATCCACCTTCAAAAAACTTCTAAAACTGCTACCTAATCGAGCATTAAATGAAATCGATTTAAATAAATATGCGAATGATTTACCACATTTTAGAGGTGTTTTTATGCTTGATGCTCTACCCGAAAAACCTCGAAAATATGAATGTGGAATCGTAAATTTGGAATCTACTTCTGGTCCTGGAAGTCATCGGGTAGCATATTACAAAAGGGGGTTTGAAAAGTAGTACTTTGACAGCTTTGAAAACTTACAACCACCAAAGGAAATTTTAAGCTATTTAGGAAAAAACATTGTTTACAAAATTATAACATGATAAATTGCGGTCACTTGTGTTTGAAATTTTTATATAAACATTGTAATAATAAGTAGCCATAAGTTTAAGAATATAATTGACTATTGTAAGTGGGACTATAAATAAACTCTGCTAAAACCTACTATGTCATTAACACTAACTTTGACTGGGAATTCATCTGTACTTACAGTTGAGTACTTTCCGCCACTGGATCTTACATCGGAATACGTTTGTGGACTCATTGATTTACAGACATATAATTCAATACCTAATGTGGACAGCAGAAATAACTTATTTCATGTTGGTGATGATGAAATTAAAATTCCAGAAGGTTCCTATGAAATTGATAATATTGCTGGATTTATCAAAAGAGAACTAGCTAAAACGAAAGCTAAGCCTATAGTACAATTAGTGGCTAATAATAACACATTGAAAAGTGAAGTTAGAAGTTCTAGCCGAGTATTATTGAATAAGAAGAACTCTATTGGACCATTATTAGGATTTAGTAAACGTGTTCTAGAACCTAATATTTTACATCAATCTGATTTACCAGTGAATATAATAAAAGTTAATGTAATACGAGTTGAATGTAATATAGTATCAGGCTCCTTCATAAATAATCAGCAAGTTCACACCTTACACGAGTTCTCTCCTAAGGTGGGTCCGGGGTATAAAATAATCGAAGTTGTTATTTATTTGCCTCTGAACATCAGACGGATATGTTCTCTAACACTGAAGTTCGTGGATCATGACGGTGATCTAATAAATTTTAGAGGAGAAACGATTACAGTGAGACTGCATTTGAAGCCGCAGCATGTTAATATACAATAATACCATTGATAATAAATACAAATACAAAAGTTTTAAGTCTTCTAGTCAGTCTGAAGCCATACAGCAGTCAGGAATGAAGCTAACAGGTGCTAACGAACAATTCTTAAAAGCTCTTGGTCTTAAGTTAAAAAATGAATGAAATACTCGATATTAGTCAAGGTGCAAGCTATGATAATAGCATTACAAAAGTAGAGTTTCACAGCTACTCTCCGTTTTTAGCATCATATAAGAATAGTGATGAAGTTCGAATATCATTACAACATCAGGATTTGTATATTTTACCAAGTGAAAGTTTCATATATATAGATGGCGCGATAACAAAATCAGATGGGCTTGCATTAACAACAGCAAAATTAACTAATAATGCTATATCTTTTCTTTTTGATGAAATTCGCTATGAATTAAATGGCGTAGAAATTGATCGCATGAGAAATCTGGGGTTTGCTACAACAATAAAAAATTATATATCTTTAAATCAAAATGAAAGCAATGTGTTACTAAATGCGTCCTGGTCTCCAGATAATTCAAAACTACCTACAAGAGGATTTTTCAATTTTTGTATTCCTTTAAAGTTGTTGCTCGGCTTTGCTGAAGACTATAAGAAAATTGTTATAAATGCTAAACATGAACTTATATTGATTCGAAGTAGAGGCGATGAAAATGCTTTTATATCACCAGATGATGAAGTTAAAATAGATATTTTCAAACTACAATGGCGAGTACCCCACATAAGTGTAGCTGATGAAGAAAAACTATCGCTGCTTAAGTTAATCGATACTGGACGACCAATACAAATGAGTTTTCGTAGCTGGGATATATACGAATATCCTATATTACCTACAACTGTTGATCATAATTGGACAATTAAAACATCTACTCAGTTAGAAAAACCTCGATATGTCATTTTAGCACTTCAAACGGATCGAAAAAACGATAAGAGTAAAGATGCAAGCAAGTTCGATCATTGCGAACTTTTAGATGTCAAACTTGACCAAAATTCTGAAACATTCCCATATGAAGACTTAAACATTAAATTTGATCGGGAGAGATATGCTTTATTGTATGATATGTATATAAAATTCCAACAGTCATATTACGGACGTCTCCATCAACCGCTGCTTACTCGAGAGAACTTTAAGGATAGTGCTCCAATTGCAGCTATCGATTGCTCACATCAAAACGAGGTGATCAAATCAGGACCCGTCGATATTCGTATACAATTTAAAACTCACAGTAATATTCCCGGAAACACAAGCGCTTTTTGTTTGCTTTTGCATGACAGAATAGTCGAATATAGTTCATTGACGAGTGAAGTTAGCAAAATAATTTAAGATTACAAATGGATGCAATTGTGGATATTCAAGGATTTAAAGACGAACTTAACAAGTTTATTGTGAAGGAATTGGCGGTTTTGACAAATGGAAACCAAATGCAGCACTTTATTTTTCAACCTCCATTCAAATTTAAGGATTTAACACCTGCAAAGAGAAGAGAGGCGAAATGGCTTCATAATAATTATCATGGATTCAGATGGAACGATGGATATATTCCCTATCATCAATTACGTGCTATAGTGTCTCCTTTAATAAGAAACAAAGTACTTTATGTGAAAGGCTGTGAAAAGGTTTGCTGGATCAAAAATACATTTGATAAAGGAGTAATAGTATATATTATGGAAGAAGAATTGCAGTGTCCTAATATAGAATGTTTAAAATCTTTTTATAGTAACACCCCCTCCTGTTTATGCCATCAGGGACAATGTGCCCAAAAAATGTATACCTGTTTAAAAAAATTTTAGATAATAGCAAGAAATAAGAAATAAATGTCTTATAATTTTATACTAATAAAAGTCTTTCTGTCAATGTTAAAATAACATTTTATTAATTTACTCATTTATTTTCTTTCTACATACATTTATTCATAATTCTCATTTTAAAAATTTTTAGACAATCTATAGTGCCAAGCATAAGTTTGGATATCATCTTGTCTTATAAATCTTTTATCGTCAAATGGACTCAACACTACTTTATTAATATATTCCGTATATATTGTATGAAATTTACTTCTAAATCCTAACATGTTGGCATAAAATAATTTTTTCTTATATAAACAATCTCTGTAATTATCTAAAGGTAAAGTATTTACAGCTGTTCTTTTAATACCTTTAGCTTTTTTTATTTCGGTTTTTTCTTCAATACTTAAGGAGTACATCTTAGATCGTAAACCTTTAAATTTAAATTTTAATTTTTCCTTTATTCTCATCTTTCATTAAACCTAAAACCTTTTTATTTACTAACGGTATATTATAAGGATTATCGTAAGGATATTCTGATGTATCGAATCTTTCATTAATATCTAAAATAATATCATTATAAAAATCGTTAACAAAAATAGAATATATAAAAGAATCTGTGTCCATATAGCTTAAGGAGACTATATCTATGTATTTAGGCTTCATATATTCATAATGAAAGTTATACATTTTTAGCTTTGATAGCTCTAAGACTGTGAAGCCTAAGTAAATTGGTTTATTATAAATTATGTGGACTCTTTTTAATTGAACTGCAGTCATATTTGATGTAAAATGAGAAAGACTATGAAAATTAGGTTTCGCTATAAGAGCATGGTGTCTACCACGGTTTTCCCACTCTGTTGCAATTTTTACATCTTTACTTTTATCTACATTTTCCATAGAATTTCCATACACCGAATTATTTAATAATTTAAAAAAGTCTTTTTCGAAATTATTTTTTGCGGCAGTTCGATGGAAATTATTTAAATCGATGTAGCTCTTTAACCAATTTGATTGTTTCAACATTAAAACTCGATGAATACGCTGCAGTTCTAATCCGTGCTTTGCACACTGCTGTAAATTTCTATTGTGGATAACATAATTATATTTATTTTCTAAATCAGCAATTAACTTTTTAATCTTTGCTTGAGGGGTTAATTGATTTTCAGGACGAAAGGGGAGATCATTATGAGCGTCATGAGATAAATCTGGATAAATGAAATCAACTTCTAAAATATATCCTACTTCTGAATTTTCAGGAACTTTCATGAAATCTATATTATCAAAGTTATCTACCCAAACAAAACCTGCATATGGAAGTGATTCCGACATAGCCCATTCATATAAATTGTTAGCATCAAGATAAACCAAATATTTTGAATCGATTGAAGGATTAAAATTTTTCATATATTTATTATAAGCTAGAGAATGCCTTAGGGAACATTGCGTTAAACCTCCTCGAATACCTCTTTTCATGAAATAATACATATTTATATCTGTTAACAATTCTAATTTAATTTGCGTGTGTTTTAACATCGCATCCCACGACAACCCAGGTGTTGTGTAATAATGACATGTCCAACTCATAGATATTTATGCATACTCTTCTAAAATTCTCAAAAATGTCTGCTAGCAACAAAACATCACACTTTAAATATGAAAGTAAATATTGGGAAATATCTCTACAATTAAATCTGTTCCATACGTTAACAGCATGCTGATATTCTCCTTCTGTGCATTCATTGTTCGTAAGTTTATTAAAAAATTGCTCGCGAGGAGGTAGACATGTTTCATTTAAGCCCCTTATCGTCCTATCGAGGAGACTCAAGGTAAGATCTCGAGACCTGAGCAGCACATCTATCCATCGACAGAAGGTCGTCCCAAGGCCTCTCCTTCTTAGTGCCCGAGTGATCACATCGAATGATGTGTTATCAAAAGCGCCTTCTATATCCAAGAAGGCTGCAAACGCAGTTCCCTTGCTATAAACCGCTACCTCCAGCTTGAGTGTTAAGTCATGGAGTGCCGTTGTAGTAGATTTTCCGGTTTGGTAGGCGTGCTGCCGGGCATGAAGTGGTGAGTGTAGAAGATACCTCTCCCTGATCGCCCGATCAGCAACTTTTTCCATCGTCTTTAACATGAACGATGTTAGACTAATAGGCCTGTACGCTTTAGCGAGTGTGTAATCTACACGGCCTTGCTTTGGAATAAAGGCTATTTTCACAGTCCTTCAGATAGATGGTATGTATCCTAGTGCAAAGGACGCCCTGTATATTCTGCACAGCACCGGCGCGAGAACATCACAGCCCTCCTGCACCTGGAGCACCGGGTACACACCATCCGTGCCAGGGGACTTGAATGGTTCAAAGGATGAAATAGCATCCTTGACGGCTTTACATGTAAAAACCGAGCTGGCAACCCTCCAGTCCGCCTTGGTCGCCCTCCTTGCTAGGTGGTCAGTTAGGCTGGGCCTGTCTGCCTCGTTCGGTTCTTCCACCCTTGAACCAGGAAAGTGAGACTGCAGTAGAGTATCTAGTGTTTCTTCCCTGGTTTGGGTGTATGTTCCGTCCGGTTTCTTGAGTGTGCCCAGGTCGCCCGACGTAGTTTTCATAAGGGCTTTATGCATTCTCGCAGACTCGCGAGCGCCCTCCACGTTTTGGCAGAACTTTTGCCAGCTGCATCTTTTGGAACGGCTCAGTTCTCGGTTGTAGGCAGTTAGGGATTGTCTATATTCTTCCCAGCATCCGCCTCTTTTCGCCCTGTTGAACAGCCTCCTGGTAATAGCCCTTAGTCTCGCAAGTTCCCTCGTCCACCAAGGGACGTTCCTGTTCTGGGACCTTACTGAAACCGGACAACTTCCCCTGAAGGCCGCCTGTATGGCATCGTTAACGAGGTCTGCCGCAAGTTCGACGTCTTGCGTAGACTTGATCGAGCCCATGAACCCATAAAGTCTACCACCCAGTTCCTCTTTATAGGTAACCCAGTTTGTGTTCCTTGGGTTCAGGTATTCCTTTATTTCATTGACACATTCTCCAACTCTGAATAGAATGTGTTTGTGGTCGGAGCATAATGGCTCGTCAGCCACTCTCCAGTCACTAACCAGTTCTGATATGTAGCTACCGGAGAGAGTGATGTCAATTACCTCCCTCCGACGGCCATTTTCAAAGGTAGGGTTAGATCCACGGTTTAGTATAACTAGGTTAGTAGTTAGCAAATAATCAATAAGGTACTCACCTCTCCTGTTATTGCCGCTGCTCCCCCAGTTAATGTGGTGTGAGTTCGCGTCGCATCCAATTAGCATGTGCGCCGCGTTTGCAGACCCGATGAGTTTCCTTAGTTCTCTCGTCGGTGGTGGTTCAGTGGAGTCGTATGGGAAGTACGCAGAGCAGATTAGCACCCAGCATCTACGTCCCCCCGCACATACCTCCACTCTGGCAGCTGTAAGGTCCCTTGTACATAAGTCTGTGGACGGCAAACAGTTAGTTCTTTCTTTATTATATACAATACAGGTCCGCGGCCTGCTGTCCTTGGTATCATAAATGATTCCAAAACCAGCCTGTCGCAGTCCCGAAATCTGGCCGAAACTTACCCAAGGTTCCTGGATGAGGGCCAGATCTACAGCTTGAGTGGCCAGCATCCTACAGAGAACTGCCGAGGCAGCCCTACTGTGTTGTAGGTTTGCTTGGTTGTTTTGGAGCAACAGTGTCCTCCTCTTTCGCTCCCCCACCGGCCGCCTTAAACAGCACAGAGGTGATGCTAAAGAAGAGTCGCATCTGCCGCTCTTTTAATACCCGTATGGACCCTTCGTCAATGGAGAGTGCCAGCGTCTGTCCGCCTTGTTCCGCTTTACGGCCCAATACTCTCCAAGAGGTTGCTGGAATCAGCTGGTTCTGCTTCTCGAGCTTTCCCAGGACCGCTGCCGGATCCCCGTTGTTTTTGGGTATCCACACTACTACCCTGTACAACTTGGGAAGGTCCTTCTCCTCAATAGCCTTAAGGGAGGCCCCTTCCCAAGGTGTCAGTTTGGGTATCACTCGCACCAACCAGCCTCTGGTGTCCGCCGTAGCACAGGTTAGCCTCAATGAGCCCCCTGTTACTCGGGATTCCCAGAATTGTGGGGCAGTCTCCTCGGCCGTAGTGTCATCTATGGCCTGGTCGAGTGCTTTCCTCAGAGCCTCGATCTGCTCATCCGTTAGCCTGTTCCTTGGATACTCAGCAGGTATCACAACCATAGGTATCCCTGCAAGCAGGTCCCTGTAGAGTGGCTGTGTCCCTGCTCTACCCATCTTCTTTTTCTTCGTGGCCTATACCCCCGGAGAGTCCCCATCAGAACGGTTGCGTTTTACCACCGCCGTCCTCGATGGTCCAGCTCCAGCGTCGTTGGTCTCCCGTACCTTGCCAGGAAGCCCACTGCCCAAGAGAGAGCCGAATGTATTCGCCAGCTTAGGGCGGAAGCGTGTATTGTTGCCACTCCCACCGGCCACTGGTTTCTTCTCCGCCTGCCCACCGGCGGAATTAGGCTGCTGAGGAGGGGCAGGTGTACCGCCCGCAACCTCTGCTGCCTTTCTCTCCCGCGCTAACCTCCTGCGCATCGCACCTGAAGGTCGTACGCATCTGACGTTGAGCTTAGCAACGCCCTCCGCGACAGCCTTCACCGCTTCTTCCTCGCCAGACTTGGCTGGCTTCGGTATCTGATGTGCAGCGTCAGAGTGGGTGTCACTTGCGCGTCCCCCCTCGTCTGCTGCCTCGTTGTTGTTTTGTTTTTGTTTTGTTTTATTGTTTGTTTTTGTGTCCATATTTTGGTCCCACGAGTATGGCGGGAAAGGGTGATCGACCTCTGACAGAGCCCCCATGTCAGAGGCAGGGCTTAATACAATGGGGTGCGCCTGGCGCCCCAAGGAGATCGTTTGCGACAGCGCTTTTTACTACCCACTGCCATGCAGCCCTCGGCACGATGACATTTCCACGTTAGCTTGGTAGGTTTGAGAGGTTTTCTCCCCGGATCAGGGATGGGATAGATGGGAAAAGGGAACAGGACGGCGACTGTCTGCTATGCAACGCACATTGCCCGGATGAGCCGGCATGATGGGAGCGTCATGCACGCTTGGAGGCCGTCGCCAAGCAGTTACGGCACAATAAAGAAATGTCTCTTTTATATTCAGACGGTCGAACAGTGTGTTTTAATTCGCGAAGTGATTTGTTCTTAAAAAGAATCAAGGATTTCTGTTGTGCTTAATTGTTAGTCGTGCTAACACTAGTTCAGGGTATTTAGGTGTTGCACCTATAATACAACACATCAGGAGTAAAGGTGATACACCTTGACTCAGAATTTACAGCGAAGAAGCAAAGCAGCTACTTCGCTATACACGCTGTTGTGCTTAATTGTTGGTCGTGCTTATACTAGTTCAGGGTACTTAGGTGTTGCACCTATAGTACAACACATCAGGAGTAAAGGTGATACACCTTGACTCAAATGTTACAGCGAAGAAGCAAAGGAGCTACTTCGCTATACAAAAATACATTGGTGACCCCGACGTGATCTCTTCGCAAGAATCACGTTAATAAATAGATTGGATCCACTTAGTTGTCAACAAAGGCATTTGAATTATGGAAAATCTTCTAGATTCCCAGGCATCACTTGGGGAGCAAATTCAAACCAATTACCGCAACTTTAAGAAGGATCCATACAGTCGGAAGAGTACAAAACAGTACTTCACAATACGGTTGGAATCTCTCGAGGCATTATGGGCAGAATTTCAGGCTAACCACCAACAATTACTTGAACTACAATCCGTTCAGGAAGATAACGAATACTTCATCAGGAACTATAATGCTACGATTAAGCAGATATATATCCAGTATAAGGAACGTTTAGTTCAAGGGTTAGCAGCAATCGATGCAGCAAGCATCCCACTCCCAGCTACCAAGCCAATTGCACCTCAGGCATCAACCAGCGAAAATGCAAGCGTCACTGGTCCAAAGGATGAGGCAAATGTGCAAAGGAGATTTTCACCCCCAACGGAAGGTAATGATGATAGTCCTCCACAAAAGAAGCTAACATCCAAGGTGCGTTTTCAACTACCACCAATTCATGACAATTCTGAACTAGGCCAACAAGAAGAAGTAATTCGAAGGGTGCGTAGACAGCATCGCGCCATGGCAACACTCACCCGAATATTACAGGAAGTCGCAAATAAGGGTGATGAAGTTCATTCACGAGTCTACTACGAGTTGAAGATCCAAGCAATCAATAAGACCTTCGATACCATATCAGAGATCGATCATCAGATCTGGGAAGAGACCATGGAAACACCCCTCGATTACACAAGACAACTAACTATACGACAGTTTATATGATTGGGTTCAGGAAACTCTTTTGCATCTGCATGAAAAACTGGAAACCAGAGTTGCTCCACCACCAAACAGATAGCAGGTACAATCACAGTTACAGCTGCCTCGAGTTACTCTACCTGTTTTCGACGGTGACTATACTAAGTGGATACAATTCCACGATCTTTTCGAGAAAGTGATACATTCAAGAGAGATCAGCAATACGGAAAAAATGTTTTATCTCACCAGCAATCTCAGTGGTGAAGCAAAAGGGTTGATAAAGCATCTGCCAATATCAGATGCTAATTATACCACCGCTTGGGACGCCTTGAACAAGCGGTACAATAACCAAAGATTGTTATGCACGTCGTTACTCAACAAGTTGTGGAATTAGCCAACTACGCAATGTCAGTCAGCAGCGTCGATCAAACATCTCCACGATGTAACTCACGAAACCCTCCTCGCTCTAGAAAACATAAAGATCTCCACCACAAACTGGGATCCCATGTTAGTGTACTTGATCATCAAGAAACTTGACAAGACGACACACACTTTGTTCGAGGATTCATTAGACTCACCAAGAGCTCTCCCCACTGTTTAGGAATTATTGGGTTTCTTAGAGAAAAGGTTCCAGACACTAGAATCTCTTGGTAGCGAAGGCGGAAGAGAACACGGAGCCAACAAGAAATTCCAAGGACATTCACGGTCCTCTCTAATAGCCGCAACCAAAACGATGCCATGCATAGTATGCAGGACTAAGTTTCATCCGCTGTATACTTGTCCAGTGTTTTTGGCCCAGTCTACATCGACTCGCCGCAATACACTCAGGCAACACAAATTGTGTTTCAACTGCTTGAAGAGCGGGCATCCAGTAGCGGAGTGCAAACTTAGGAGTTGCACCAAATGTTCGGAAAAGCATAACACATTAATACGTACAGATTCCGTTTTGAAATCACAGCCTATGCACAAGACGGCAACTCAAGGACAATCGGTATCAACGTCACAGTAGCAAGTACGGTAGCAGTTGAGGTGAGCAATGGTAAAGGATAACGGTTACATTGCCGATCCATCCAGGATTCAGGGTTACAGCTTAACTTCATCACTGCAGAGCTATCAAGACGATTAAACCTGTTCCAAATTCCAGACAGAATGTACGTTCAAGGAATAGGCAAGGAACGGCAGAAGACCCATCATCGAGTGCAGTTACAACTGCATTCAAGAATAAATAATTACTCCACACCACTAGAAGCGTTTGTTCTCCAGAACATCGTATCCAAACAACCCGATCACATGATAGAAAGCAAATTATGGCCCATTCCACAAAATGTACCATTGGCCGATCCTAATTTCAACAAACCTGGCACCATTGATCTCTTAATCGGAGCTGAACTCTATTTTGACTTCATTGCAGTTGGACAAATCAAACTAATGAGAAATTTACCGACCCTTCAGAACACTGTATTTGGATGGACCGTATCTGGACCTGTGCTAGGTGGACAGTCATCGTACGCGATATGCCGTATTTGCAGTGAAGATGACAGAATCACGGAGCAACTCAACAATTTCTGGAAATTAGAGGAATTCGATTCAGGAAATGAAGCGTGTACCCTAACAAGAGCGGAAGAAAAATGTGTAGAGCACTTCAATCAGAACATCAGAAGAAATGATCAAGGAAGGTTCGTAGTCAAGCTACCATTTGTACAAGATCCCAAGGTACTCGGAGAGTCAAGAACTTGCGCTCTCCAACGATTCTATTCTTTGGAAAAGTGGTTTCTTCGTCAACAAGACATCAAGGAGCAATATATTAAGTTTATGCAGGAATGTGAAGCTTCGGGACACATGAAACAGACGAGATTGTCTGAAATAAAAGGCCCACACTACTTTTTGCCACACCATTGTGTCACAAAACTACGTAGTAGTACCACGAAATTGAGAGTTGTGTTTGATGCATCATCAAAAACGTCGTCAAACCTGTCATTAAATGACATTCTCTGCAAAGGCCCTACCACACAGGACGAATTGTTGTCTATATTATTAAGATTCCGAATTCCAAGGTTTGTTTTCACCGCCGATGTAGAGAAGATGTACCGGCAGGTCGAAGTCGCGGAAGAAGACCAACTGTATCAATTGATTGCCTGGAGAGAAGATCCACATCAGCCACTGAAGTATTTCAAGTTATGCACTGTCACTTACGGACTATCGCCAGCTCCATTCCTCGCCACCAAGTGCTTGGAATATCTTGCGAATGAAGGAAATCTAACTCATCCTCTGGGGTCTCAAGTACTAAAACGAGACTTTTATGTAGATGACGTTATGACAGGATCAGACAGCTTGGTTGAACTACTCGAGATACAAAAACAACTGAAAGAACTACTCAGAAGCGGTAGATTTAATCTCCGTAAATGGTGTGGAAATCCACAATTGTTGCAGCACATTCCGAAGAAAGACATTGAAATCGAATTACACTTCAACAAATCTGAAGAGGAGTCCATAAAAACACTTGCCTTAACATGGCAACCAAGTTCAGACATATTTCGAATTAAGACAAACTGGAAGGACTCAAGGAAGGTAACCAAAAGAACAGCACTTTCCGACATTTCGCACATCTTTGATCCACTAGGATTCATGAACCCAGTCACTATAATAGCCAGAATATTCATTAGGAAAATTTGGTCCTTAAAACTGGATTGGGATGCTTCGCTCCCGCAGGATATGCACACCAGCTGGTTAAAGGTTCGTGAGGAGTTGAAGCTCCTGAATGACATCCAAATACCAAGGCACATAGCATCTAGCAAAAAATACAAAACAATTCAACTGCATGCGTTCGCAGATGCATCCGAAACAGCATATGAAGCTGCCGTTTATGTCAGAACAACACATCAAGATGGTATCGTTGTGGTGCGTCTACTTTGCGCGAAGTCCAAGGTAGCTCCAATTAAAACTGTAACATTGCCCAGACTTGAGCTATGTGCCTCAAAATTAGCAGCCCAGCTGATACAACGAGTGAGGAAGGATATTAATCTACCTAACCTAAAGGTGTATTACTGGACAGATTCCGAAATAACATTAGCGTGGATCAACTCAGAATCGTCATCTTATCACACATTCGTTGCCAACCGCGTTGCAGCAATCCAGAGATTATCTAATCCAGAACAATGGAGACATGTGTCGTCCAAGGACAATCCAGCCGACATCGTTTCTAGAGGAATGACATCAGCCAAACCCATCAAGTGCAGTTTATGGTTTTATGGTCCTCAATTTCTACATGGATCGCAATCTGGCCACCGCAACCTATCAGAAGGGAGGTAGATGTCGAGAGGAAAAGCAAAGACCAGTCATTCTGGCATCAACAAATGAGTCACCATGGATCGCCAATATAAATCACCGAAACTCATTCCAAAAACTCCTAAGAATAGTGGCCTACATGCTACGATTCACACAGGGCTTAAAACGACAAGAAAGAGCATTGTCACTTCAATTGTCAGCCAAGGAACTAGACGAAGCACTTATGCTGGTTGAGGTATGTCAGGATGACCGGAATTATAAGTTGACGTGGGGGCGTAGTCCCTTTATTTTGAGCCTCCAAAATCCTAAGTCCTCTTTGTATCTAATAGGTAAGATACATTTTATTTTATAATAAAAAAATTTAAATATTTTAGTTTTAATTTTTTATTTAATTTCCATACTACCAGTCCGGTTGTTCTGGCTAGACTAAAAATTATTTACAATATTTTTGTATCCTACTTTACGTTATATACATAGATAGTTTGTTAAAATTTTCTTTGTACTGAGTACAGTATTTTATTGTCAATGAATAAATGATTACGATAATTTTTAAAGTGTTTGTGTTTCACACTATCCAAATTTTATCGAAGTGTACAGGTTGATTAAAATATTTTTGACAGTACAGTCTAATTGGATATTATTGAAGTAGATTTTTAATACTAATATTTTATTAATAATATAATCAAAATAATAAACTTTTACTTAAAATATAATATATTAAATTTGTAGCTACTGCTACATTACTCCCCCCTCAGTGAAAACGTCCATTTTAAGTGAATCGTAAAATTAAGAAAATGATGAATAATAATATTTTTAGTAATAAAAAAAAATTATAATTGAAATTTTACTTTCTTTTTTGTAATGTTTTTGATTGGTGTAATTATTTGTTCCGTGTTTTCGATAAATGCTGGTTTTAGTCTGTCGACTGAAATGTTTGTAGCTTTACCACGGTAATCGATTTGATAAAATTTTTCCAGTTTGTTTAATACTTTGAAAGGACCTTCATATGGGTTTTGTAAAGAAGATTTGCTTCTGTCGATTCTAACAAAAACGAATTCTGTATCTTTTAAATCTTTAGGTACGTAGATTTTAGAATTTTGTTTTCGAGAATGTGAAGGTTTGAAGTTATTTATGCAAGATCTAATTTTACTTAAGAAATTTGATGGATCTTGTATTGTTGAGTTGTTGTTAATGATAAATTCTCCTGGAACGCGAAGAGGTTGTCCATAGACAAGTTCTGCTGGAGAACATTGCAAGTCTTCTTTAATCGTGGTTCGGAAACCTAAGAGGACTGCAGGTAATTGTGTGACCCAATTATTTTGGCCGTCACGAGCGCGTATGTCTGCTTTTTTTTTGTCTGTGAAATCGTTCTATCATTCCGTTGGATTGTGGATGATAAGGAGTAGTACGGATTCGATGTGATCCTAAAATTTTTGTAAATTCTTCGAATAATTTGGATTCGAATTGAGTACCTTGATCTGTGGTAATTTCTAGAGGAATACCAAAACGTGGAAAATACTGTTCATATAATGTGTTGATGACTGTGTTTGCCTGTATATCTTTGATTGGATAAGCTTCTGGCCAACGAGTAAATCTATCTATTATTGTTAGAATATAAGAATATCCATTTTAAGAAGGTAAAGGACCTACCAAATCTAAATGGATATGTTCGAATCTTGTTTTGGGTAGTTCGAATTTACCGATTTCAGACTTTGTGTGTTTAGTTACTTTGGCTTTTTGGCAATTGACACAATTTCTAGAAACAATAGATTTTCGTGTTGTTCTAATTCCTGGATGAGATAAATTATTATTGGTATTAAAAATAGTTTTTCGAAGTTCTTTGGGTATATATGACCGTGAATTTTTAGTAGAAACTTCGCACCAAATGTCAGACTCAGAAGTGTTTAATTTAATTTTAACAAGTTTATATTTTGAATTATCTGGTATGTTATGCTGAGTTATTAAAAGATGTGTAAGTTCTTCATCACTATTTTGGTACTCAGAAATAGTTTTTAAATCAAATTTGGTATTGCTATGTTTTGAATGTTCGAAATTTTCGATTGAAATTCTAGATAAAGTATCTGCTACTGTGTTTGATTTTCCTTTGATATGTCTGATATCTGAGGTAAATTGAGTTATGTAGTCCAGATGTCTAGTTTGTCTTGGACTTCTTTCTGTTTTAGACCATATTGCTGTAATGAGTGGTTTGTGGTCTGTAAAAGCTGTAAATTCTCGACCTTCTAGAAAATGTCTAAAATGTTTGATGGCTAGATATAATGCCAAAAGTTCTCGGTCGAATGCTGAATATTTTATTTCTGCGTCTTTTAATTTTTTAGAGAAAAATGCAATGGGTTCCCAATGATTTGCATTGGATTGTTGGAGAACTGCACCAACAGCGCTAGCAGAAGCGTCCACAGTTAAATTGAATTTTGCATTTTCAAAAGGATGAATTAATAAAGTTGCTTTTGAAAATGATTGTTTAATTTTGTTAAGTTGATCTTCACATTCTGTTGGCCAAGAAAAGTTTTTAGAGTTATTTGGTTTCTTTTTGAGAAGTAGGGCCAAATGAGTGTGAATTGGGTTTAGTAATGTGGCAAGATTTGGAATAAATCTATGGTAATAATTAACCATGCCAATAAATTGTTGAATTTGTTTAATGGAATTTGGAGAAGGAAAATTGTTACTAATTTGGACTCTGTCTTCTGAAGGTAAGATGCCTTCTTTTGTTATTTTATGACTGAGGAAGTCCAAAGATCCAACTCCGAAAATGCATTTGGATGGATTGATATTGATTCCAAAATCTGATAGTTGTTTAAAAATTTGGTTTAAATGATTTTGATGTTCGGATTCAGATTTGCTGGCAACTAAAATATCGTCAATGTAGACAAAAGCGAAATCTAAATTTTTAATGATTTGGTCCATGAATCGTTGAAATGTTTGTGCAGCATTTCTTAGACCAAAAGGCATTCTAGTGAATTCAAATAATCCGAAAGGTGTTGTAATGGCTGTTTTATGTATGTCTTCTTTAGCCATTGGAATTTGGTGGTAAGCTCTTACCAAATCAATTTTTGAGAAAATAGTGCAACCGTTTCAGTTCATTGAAAAATTTTGTATATGTGGTAATGGGTACCTATCTGGAACAGAGATTGCGTTGAGTCTGCGATAATCTCCACATTGTCGCCAATCTGTAGTATTTTTCTTTGCTACTAGATGCAGTGCAGAAGATACTGAAGAAGATGATAATTGGCACAGACCTAATTTAACCATGTGATCAAATTCTAATTTTGCAATTTTGTATTTATGTCCATCTAAACGTCTTGGACGAGAAAAAGGTAATAGTCCTTTAGTTTCTATGCGATGTACAACGTTATGTTTAACTGGAATATCATAACAAGGTGGTTGTGTTAATGTGGGAAATCTTTGCAAAATTTTACCGTACTCTTTACTGATTGCGTAGTAACGAGGAGTTGGAGTATTTGCGTTTACCGTGATTCCACTAACACCTAATGTTGTTGTACCGTCGAGTAATCTTTTGTTTTTAAATCGACGAGTAAATTAAATTTTGTTAAAAAGTCTGCTCCGATGATGGGCTTGTTGACATTAGCAATTATAAATGGGAAAATGAATTCTCTCCTAAGACCGAAATCTACTTTAAGTAATTTTGTACCATAAGTGTTAATGGTAGAACCGTTTGCTGCGGATAAATATAAGTTAGGATCTTTGTTAAATTTTTTAAAGAATTCATTAGGTACTACTGAAATATCAGCACCTGTATCAATTAGAAATTTGAATTTATTTTCTTTGTCAAAAATGAATAAACGTTTAGAAATGTTAATGTTATATATATTATTCACTGAGGGATTAATTAGTTTTTTTGATTATCAATAGGTTTATAAGAACACGGCGAAATACATTTATTCGCTTTGGTACCATATTTATTGTGGTACCAACAATAAGAATTGTTATCTCTAGATTTTGAAAATTGTCTATTATGTGAATTGTTTCTCGATCTGTTTCTAGACCGTGAGAAAGAAGGTTTATTTTGACATGTTAATCCTTTTATCAAATTTTCGAGATTTTCTATTTTATTTTCTAAATTGTTTATTTTTGATAAAAGGAAATTGTTATCTATGAAATTGTAATTTGGTTTTGGTAGATTTTTGTTTATTTCCGATATAAATTGAATTTTGGAAATATCATATATATTATCTGCCAAATCTAAAAGTTCTTTAATATCTTGTTTTCCGGAAGATATTAAAGCAATGTTTATATTTGCCGGCAATTTTCTCATCCATAACTTCTTTATTAATGATTTGCTAAATGTGGATGAATTGCCTGCTAGTATTTCCATAGAGCGATAAAATTCTGAAGGTTTTCTATTTCCGATTTCAGTTGTAGATAGAAGTTGCTCTAGCTTCTTTTCTTCTGATTCGGTAAAACGTTTGATCAGAGTATTCTTTAAACATTCATATTTGTTTAACAGTGGAGGATTTTGTAAGAAATCTAGAACATTTGTTATAACTTCCACTGGTAAAGATTGAACAACGTGACTATATTTTGTTTCGTCAACCGTTATTCTTTTAGAAGCAAATTGGGCTTCGGCTTGAATGAACCAAGCTTCTGGATATGGAGTCCAAAAGCTTGGTAGTTTGATTGCAGTTGAGGCTACATAATTGTTTTCGTTGAAATTTGTAGCATTTGTATGTAATGTTTGTTGTGAAAAATTTGACTCGTCTTCACTAGTCATCATGATTGTAGATGTTCACTGTTTGAAAATAAAATTTCACCTTTTTTTTTTAAAAACACTGATATTAACGAGACTTAACTTCGCGAATCACAAAATGAAAGTACAACCCCTTAATATTTAAAAATTTTTAGATGATTATACTATGATAAAATATATTTTAACTTGAGTTAAAGATATATTATTTATTGCAAAGACATCTACAAATTTTGAAAGTTGAGAAAAAGAGAAGAAAATATGTTGTAATGTGGAATTGTGTGTGTTTATGTTGTACAAATTATATTAATTTTAATTAAAAAACGAGAACATACCAATATTAAATTTTTTGTTGGAGTTATGTTGATTCTTCTTTCTTCCTAAAGATGTGTTGACTTGATGGATCGATTGTTGCTTTTGTTGTTGTTGATTGTAGATTTGATGATGACTTCTTTTTAAAATAATGAGGATGCCTTACCACTGGTGGGGGGCACCTCTTATTAAATATGTCCTTACTGTTGCTGTTGTTTTTGATGGCAGCTTTGAGTCACTGCTGTTGATTGTTGATGGCAGCTTTGAGTCGCTGCTGTTGATTGTTGATGGCAGCTTTGAGTCGCTGCTGTTGATTGTTGTTGATTGCTTAAAAACAGAGAATACCTTACCTTGGGTAGGGGGTATCTCTGTTCTTAAAGTTTGTGATGATGCTTCTGCTTCTTAAGTTAAAACTAGAAAGTACCTTACCTTGGGTAGGGGGTACTTCTGTTTTAAATTTTTTATTTTTTTTTTATTTTGCGTTGATGTTGCGTTGAAAATTTTAGAAACCAGAAAGTACCTTACCTTGGGTAGGGGGTACTTCTGTTTCTAAAATTCCGAGATCACTAATGTTGTGACCGGAATGTCGGGGTCACCAATGAGGTAAATCAGGATGTCCGGAATTATAAGTTGACGTGGGGGCGTAGTCCCTTTATTTTGAGCCTCCAAAATCCCAAGTCCTCTTTCTATCTAATGGGTAAGATACATTTTATTTTATAATAAAAAAATTTAAATATTTTAGTTTTAATTTTTTATTTAATTTCCATACTACCAGTCCGGTTGTTCTGGCTAGTCTAAAAATTATTTACAATATTTTTGTATCCTACTTTACGTTATATACATAGATAGTTTGTTAAAATTTTCTTTGTATTGAGTACAGTATTTTATTGTCAATGAATAAATGATTACGATAATTTTTAAAGTGTTTGTGTTTCACACTATCCAAATTTTATCGAAGTGTACAGGTTGATTAAAATATTTTTGACAGTACAGTCTTATTGGATATTATTGAAGTAGATTTTTAATACTAATATTTTATTAATAATATAATCAAAATAATAAACTTTTACTTAAAATATAATATATTAAATTTGTAGCTACTGCTACACTGGTCATTGCACAATTGCAGAGGGATGAGTTTAAAGATGAACTACATCAACTCCAAAGGGACAAGCATGTTAATATAAATAGCCCACTAAACAGTCTTTGCCCCTTCCTGGATGAACGAAAGATTATACGAGTCGGAGGACGTTTGGAAAACTCAGAACTAACATACGACGCCAAGCATCCAATGTTGTTACCATATTCTCATCCCTTGACAAGTCTTTTAATGAACGATCTTCATGTACGTAATCTACACGCTTGACCACAAGGACTACTAGCAATCACCAGGCAGCGATATTGGCCAGTCAAGGGAAAGAACATTGCGAGAGCGGTAGTGCAGCACTGTGTGCGTTGCAACAAGGTCAAACCAAAACTGATGACTCAATTGATGGGTAACCTCCCAACAACCAGAGTCCAGCCTGCTAGACCATTTGTCAATGCCGGTGTAGATTTCTGTGGGCCAATACAAACTCACTTTAAACTGCGAGGAAAACGACCTCAAAAAGCCTACATTGCTGTTTTTTGTTGTTTCGCCACGAAGGCCATTCATCTCAAGGTTGCTAGTGACCTCACCACCGGGAGTTTCATAGGAACACTCAAACGATTCGTCGCTAGAAGGGGGAATTGTAGAAATATCTACTGTGATAACGCGACAAATTTTTTCGGCGCTAGAAACCAACTGCTTGAGTTACAACAATCCATTTATGCCACAGATTCAATGGGAAAAATCTCTGCATTTTGTCAAAAAAGGGGTACGGATTTTCACTTTATCCCTCCTCGGGCCCCACACTTTGGAGGTTTGTGGGAAGCTGCAGTAAAATCTGCAAAAACATTGCTGCAAAGATCAGTGGCATCAGCTCAGCTTACTTTCGAAGAATTATCAACGGTCACCGCTGAAATCGAGGCCATTCTCAATTCCAGGCCCTTAACGCCTTTATCTGCCAATCCAAATGATTTGACGGCATTGACCCCAGGTCATTTTCTAATAGGTGAACCAACAACTGCAATAGTTGACCCAGAAGCAGTACCACAACATGTAAGCTTGATCAGAAGGTGGCAATTAGTATCGCACGTTAAACAGCATGGTTCTGGTGAAGGATGACAATCTGCCTCCGTTAAAATGGCAACTCGGATGAATCGAAAGGTCTATACAAGGAAAGGACGGATAAGTACGAGTTGCGGATGTTCGAACTACCTCTGGTGTCATGAGACGACCCATTCACAAATTAGCTCCATTACCAATCGAAGAAAGAAAGGAATGCAAAAACTCCAATACCACAAATCAACCGAACCAACCTGAAGGGTCACATGGCAATCAGCACACGCCACTGCCCACAGAACCTGAGACTCAGCCTAAGGCAAAGAAATTTCGGCCATCGACAAGCTCAGCCATAAGCATGCTCTTGCTGACATGCTTTATTCTCCCTATTTTTGGAAATCGAACAGCTCAGGTTACACCTTTTAACTCGCAACCGGGGATATACTTTGAAAATCTCGGCTTGCAAACTTGGTCAGTAACGAGTGGTCATTAATAGTATATTACGACATTGCAGGATATTGGAAGGAGGCCGAGGTAATTAACGTCAGCATACACAAGTTACTTAATTTTTGCAATTCACTCAAAAATGCATCAAATTCTCATTGCTCTGTTATCACCAACCAGCTTTCTCTAATGGGAGACGAACTCGTTTACAGTAATGAATTATTACAACCTCCCTCACATAAGAGACCAAAACGAGCTCCACTCAACATAATTGGAAATATCGCGGGAGCGTTGTTTGGAATTCTTGACTCCGAGTATGCGGAAAAATTATCAGCGACTATTGACCACACGCGGACCAACGAGAATCATCTGTTGAATTTGATTAAAAACCAAACATCCGTGATCGATTCTACTTTAAACGTGCTGAAACACGCCACAGCCAATCAGTTAGAAACAATTAAAAATAACATTAAGACAATAACCAACCAAGTCAATGACATGTCAGAAGAAATCTACCAGCAGAAAGCGGCAGAGATGTTTTCTACATGGGCAATGCAATTAACATTGATGATCATGAACTATCACCGAACTCAAGCAGCAATTTTAGATGTGCTAATTGACACCCACCACGGGAAAATCAACCCCCAGCTATTGTCTCCACGGCAACTAAAAGAAGAGCTGAACACTATAAAGGACCACTTACCATCAACACTCAGGTTACCTACAAAACCAAACAATCTCCTTCAGCTCTACAATCTCATGAAGATTCAAGGACGTGCAACAACAAAATACGTGATATTTAAAATAAGACTTCCCCTCTTTGCCTTCGAAGAATACGAATTATATAGAATTATTCCGGTTCCGGTAATAATCAACGGAAGTTTTGTAACTATCAAGCCGTCAGCAGAATTCTTGGTTATCAATCTTCACAAGGACAAGTATTATCCGCTCAGCAGCGAGGAATTTCATCTATGCAAAACCATCGGAGAATCAGAACATATGTGCACACAAAGACATCCAATATACCGAAGAGGTGCGAACGTCAGCTCCTGCGAATTGAGCTTCATAACACACGCTCAACCTCCCAAAAAATGTGAGTTAATCAATGCAGAAGGGCTACCCAAATAGATTCAGCTGTACAACCCAAACAAATGGATATATTCTGTAAAGGAACCCACGAGCATTACTATTGTCTGTGGCACCAACTCCGTTCAGCAAGTTCTGCAAGGTGCAGGAATCTTGGGCATCGAAAACAATTGCGAAATCAGGCAAGATTATCTAACGCTGCAAGCGCATAACACGTATCCAAAGACAATGAAGTCATCGTTTAACCCCACACAAAATCTTAACGATTTCATATATCCGGAAGGTTCTGCTTCCACACTCAAACTTCCAACGGCTATGGACCAACATTATCGTCCCGATGATGAGCAAATAAAAAGGTTGCAGAAGCAAATTCAGGAACTGAGAAGGAATGAGGTACTGCCACAGCAAATCTATAGCAATAACTACCATGAACTTGCCCTTGGATACGCAGCGCTCCTAATTGCAATAACAATCGCATCAATTTTGATATTCATCAATTGCATCAGAAGAAGACATGATTCATCTCGAAATGCACCAATTCCTGCCCCTCGAACATCGATCATCAGGCAATTTAATATAGATCCGGAACTAATCAGCCAAGATAGTTGCCCGCAAGCTGGTCAAGGCGGGGGAGGATGTTAAGAAATCTAAGTACAGAGAATTTTATTTCTTTAAACTTTGTTTATACCTCCATGCAAGATAAATTCATTTCTTAGTGCACAGTAAGCACTTATCTAATTTCATTTAAAACCAAACCTCAATTCTTAGTACTCAGTAATGATTTCTTTTAATTTCAACCTACGAATTCTTTTCAAGCTAAGCAAGGCATCTCATATCAGTCAGACGAAATGTGATGCCCTGCCGAAAACAAAAATATGCACGTCAGTTTAACTCTTGTAATGAGTGTCTTGCATGGATTGGTTTTTTTGCTCCATTCATTGTATTTAGCGTAAGTAGTCTTATCGTTTAATTGTAAGAATTGTATAAATAGTTATGGCACAATAAAGAAATGTCTCTTTTATATTCAGACGGTCGAACAGTGTGTTTTAATTCGCGAAGTGATTTGTTCTTAAAAAGAATCAAGGATTTCTGTTGTGCTTAATTGTTAGTCGTGCTAACACTAGTTCAGGGTATTTAGGTGTTGCACCTATAATACTACACATCAGGAGTAAAGGTGATACACCTTGACTCAGAATTTACAGCGAAGAAGCAAAGGAGCTACTTCGCTATACACGCTGTTTTGCTTAATTGTTGGTCGTGCTAATACTAGTTCAGGGTACTTAGGTGTTGCACCTATAGTACAACACATCAGGAGTAAAGGTGATACACCTTGACTCAAAGGTTACAGCGAAGCTGCAAAGGAGCTACTTCGCTATACAAAAATACAGCATCCTTATTTCATATCTGGTGACATGGGAACAAGCGGCTTACACTTTGAAACGTGATTTTTATAGATGTCTTTCACGTCGTCTACTAATAACTGTACAAATCGTCTAACAACATCTTCACCTTGATAAATCCTGAACTTGCTTAAAGCGTCATCATAAAAGCAATGGATAAAATAAGAGAAAGCACAGGGTATGTACTCCTGGGTGTTGGTCGTTGAAGGCAGCATAGGATTAGGTATGCACGTTTTAATTTCCTTTAGCACGCATTCAAAGTCAGCATAAATAACAAATGGCACACTTAACTTGTGTTCATACTTCTCAAATTCCAAAAAAGCTTTTTCCGAGGTAGGCATAGAAGTCACTATTTTACAGCATTCATTTTTATGTATAGCAAAAGATTCTTCATTATAACAATGTTGAAAACACGAATTACAAAAGTAAATTTGTCTTTTATGATGTGTTACATGCTCCTTAATCAATATGGAAATATTCTTAATCCAGACATAGTGATTTAGAGTTTCATCTTGAAGAAGCAACAAATTTAAATGATTTTCTTTCTCATTTGATGTACAATAAAAAGGTCCCACAATCTGACAACTACTTTTCACTACTTCATAACCGAAAACATTCACGCTTATATTCGGATTGATCTCTTCGAATACTTTTATATCACACAAAGTCATGGGGGATTCCAGCCCAGTAAAATCTAATTTCACTCCATTTATTAGCTCTATTTCCCTATCTGATATATCAGAAACTAAATATGAAGATGTTCTATCAGAATTGCGAGTTGGTTGGTGTAGAGCTGATATAACAGCCCACTTAAAGCAGTAAATATCATTATTTTTCACATGCATGCTTTCTTGTCTATTATAACCTTTGGTAAAGGTATGTAGGAAGAACCTCTTAACGGGTGATATTGGTTAATGTTGATTTCTAAATGAATTTTTCGAATCAACGACCATCCACGTTCTTTCTCTTGAAATTCATATTCTTACATAAAGTTGGTAAATCGCTGTTGTTGAATATAACAGTCGTTTTAGATTGAAATGATTTTATTGAAGAAATAATTTCATTTTTGTCTTTTGAGTTGCAACTTTGATATATTCTGCAAAAAGTTCAATATTGAACTTACAATAAATATGTTTTTCTAATGAGATATTTAACACTTCATCTCCATTTTCAAGAATAAATGTTTCAAGTCGTTCACCGAAATTTTCTTTAACACACCTAAGATGTTCATATATAGGTAAAGACGCTTTCTTTTTATGAGCATTGGTACGTAAATGATGCGTTCAGTCTTTTACTTTAATTTGTAAATCATATGCCTGACAAAACGTATGTGTTAAAGCGTCATTTAATGATGTTTTTAATGATGACGTTGATGGTGAAACTGATACCGATATAGATGTAGCCATATTTTTAGTATCTTCTTTTAGACGATGCGATCTTGTATACAATGTGCTGTTATGTATACTTTTTATATGCCTCTGTAGGTTGAAGTTCCTTTTAAATGTTTTTCCACAAACTTCACACAATATGAACTTCATTTCAATTATATTCCACTTCTTGTATAATTATCAAGAGTTCTTAAGTAGCCTTTTAGTATTAATAGTAAACTCACTCCGTACTTTAAAAGTTTAAAATAAAGTTTTCTTATTCTTTTCTCTTTAGTCTTAAAAACATTTAATAAATCACGCTTGATTTAGTTTACAAAACACATTTCCGACTCTCATATAATTCAAAATTGAACTGAGTTAGATTGTGATTTGATGGTAGTAAAATTTAAGTTGTTGGGAAAAAGATGACCGCAAACATTTTTTGTTGATGTTGCATGTTAAATATGATAAATTTCAAGTAGCTTCGAAAGCAGGAAATATTTGCGGTTTATTTGATATAAAACTGAAATATGCCCATGTTGTTCTGATTACGATTAATTTTAATTAGCCCAAAAAGAAGTTGCGATTACCTTCTTTTGAATACAAATTTATAAAATTTTCTCACGCTCAAGTGCTTAATTTCTCTGCTATTTCCCTGGTAATTCATCATTAGCACAAAACGTGCTTAAACACGAAATTATTTCATAAATATCTTCCAGAAAATATATAGAAAATTTTTATCACAATTTTAACTTTATAATTACTGACCATACTCAATATCTCGGAAATCCATTGACCTCAAGATATATTACTGCCCAAATTACGTAATCCTACACTAACAACTTGTTTTATCATCACTCGTAGTAAAAGCTCCCGCCGAAAATATCCGGCATAGTAAAAACTCAAAACAACAAACTCTTATCTTCAGCACGAGCCCAGGTTCATCTACAAAACCTTATCACCCAACGACCACAACATTGCGACCAAATTATTAATTTCTACAGAGGCACCAGCTCCCTTCTCAATTAGCTTAACATTCGTTTCTATACCCATGATCCAGGTCCAGGTCCAGGTCCAGGTCCAGGTCCAGGTCCAGGTCCAGGTCCAGGTCCAGATCCAGACCCAGGTGCAACTCATACTTATCTTTACTAGCGCCGCCGCCGCCAAAACAAAACAATCTACAAAATTGACCTTCGGAATCACGCAACCATTCCCTTATCTCCAGCCATTTCCTTATCTCTCCCCGAATTGTTATGAGGTTTCTGGCTCAAATGAGCAAAAATGTGACGTCAGACCTCGATTTCCCTCACAATTTGACCATTTTCAATGTGCTCATTTGAGCCAGAAACCTCATATACCTACTACTAGAAAGTATGCGAAAAAAATGTGTACCTAGGGTTGGAGAGGGGTTGGAATAGTCTAAGTTTTGGGGTGCACTTGCACGTTGAAACTAACTTTGTAACGCAAGTTACATCAGCAAAAATCAGCTGTAACCACGAAAGCGGTCAAAATGTGAAAATCATTTAGTCAACTGAAGTCAACCGTGAAAACGGATCACATTTAATTTCATACAATATTTAAGAGATGTCAGATGTATTTCTTGAGAATAAGGTAACTTTATTGAAATGAATCTTTGCTTAGGCAGTCTTAAGATCGTCGTCGCGGAATTTAAATCTAGATTTTTAAATATTGCATAAAATAGAAAAATAGTGGAATGAGAAGTAATGAAGAGTGAGGTGCGGCAAAGGGCCAGCCTTTACCATAATCACCACCTCACTATATCCTCCCTTATTTTTCGATTCATTCCCATCCCAACACGAAATACGCTTTGTAGTGAGACAAAACAGGAATATCGGTCTTCACTTCCACGCATTAATCGGCTGCTTTTTTCTAGTCTTTGCGCTGTACCGCAAACACTATTCACTGTACCTTTCTTCGAATAATTAGATTATTTTAGATTATATAATTTTTTTTTAAGGAGGAGGGGGGATCCATTTACGGACGGGGTGCCGGGCTCCCACCCGGGTGGACTACCGGCTAAAACCCCTCCTCCCAGCTCCAAGGACACCAGCCCGGTACCGTTTTCCACATTACTTCGGGCTGGGCCTTTTTCGCTTAGTCCACAGGGCTCCTATCGCGGCAGGACGTGCGTCACAGCTTCCAGGTTTTTGGTGCGAAGTGTGTTTTCTACGAACTCCGCGACCAAGCGCCACTTTTCCTCTCCTTCCAACATGTGCCCCACTACATTTTCCGGCGACAGGGATCCCAGCATCTCCTCGACAGCAGCTCTACCATCCGCCCAGCGGCCGCAATGGAAGAACGTGTGTTCTGCGTCGTCCCTGCCACTTCCGCAGTAAGGACACTCGGGTGTCTCGGCTCTCCCTACTTTATGGAGATACGCCCGGAAACACCCGTGTCCGCTAAGGAACTGCGTTAGGTGGTAGTTCACCTCTCCGTACCTGACCCACGGTTCTATCCGTGGCAGGAGTCGCGCGGTCCAACGCCCCTTTGATTCGTTGTCCCACGACTCCTGCCACTTGCCCATGGTGCGGGCTCTCTCCTCCTCGACGGCCCTCGCTCGCCCGATCTCCACCCTTCCACTGAAGATGGCCCCCCTTTCCATCGCCAGAAGTAAAATGGGTATGACCCCAGCGATGACGAGGACCGCCACCTCGGAGACAGTCCGGTAGGCACAAGCTACCCTCAGAGCGGCTCGGCGCTGCACAGAAGGCAGCCCTCTCCTGTACAATTCCAGCCGCATCTGACCTCCCCAGATCTCCGCACCATAGAGCAGCACCGACTGCACCGCCGTCATCAGTAGCCGGCGCTTGCTCGAGCTAGGACCGTGGGTGTTAGCCATTATCCTGCTTAGGCTTCCCACCATGGCCGCCGACTTCTCAGCCGCCCGCCTTAGTTGTTCGCCGAAGGTGAGTTTCGAATCGATCATCACCCCCAGGTACTTAGCAACGGGCCTCGTCTCCACACGTTCTTCTCCGACCATTAAAAGAAGGATGGTATTGATCCTCCTCTTTGTCAGGATGACAATATCTGTCTTGTCTAGCGCCAGAGCTAGGCCGTGATTATCCATCCACGCACTGACGCTCCTCATCACCATGTTCAGTTTCAGCTGCGCCAACTCGACGCTGCGGGCAGCTGTCAGCACCGCGACGTCGTCTGCGTAACCAATCAACCTCACCTCTTCCGGCATCTCTAGTCGCAGGAGTCCGTTATATGCCACGTTCCAAAGGTCAGGGCCCAGGATAGACCCCTGAGCTGCTCCTGCCGTGACCGGCTTCCTGCATTGGCCATCCTGGGTCTCATAAACGAGGGATCGGTCTCGCAGGTAGTCCCCGATAACTCGCATGAGATATTCGGGAACTCTGAACGTCTCAAGTGCCTCCAGCATGTCCGCCCAGCTTGCCGAGTTGAACGCATTCTTGACATCTAGGGTGACGAGAAGGACCAGCCGGCGAGAGTGGTGGTTTCCCTCTTCAGCCTTCTTCGCAGTTTCCACCACCTCCTTTATGGCTCCGAAAGCCGTACTGTCGCTCGGAAAGGTCGCCAGCAGCCCTTATCGCGGAAAGTAGGCGCGGCTGCACCAACTTCTCCAGGACCATGCCCGCCGTGTCTAGCATGCACAAAGGGCGATATGACGACGGAGCCGTCACATCGCCCTTGCCTTTGCTGATCAGCACCAGACGGGCTATCTTCCATCGTTGGCAGAAGGTCCCGGTCGTAAGGCACGTATTATACATCCTGAGCAGAAGCTCAGGACGTATGCGGTACGCGGCCTTTTGGGCCTCCGCCGGGATTTCGTCTGGTCCTGGAGCTTTGCGGTTGCGCAGAGAGGCCACTGCAACCCCAGCTCCTCCTCAGTAAAGGGGGGATGTCTTCAACCTCCTCTTCATGGGGTTCTGCACGTTGGGGGGGTGGGAGGAGAAGAGCGCGTTAACGATTCTGGTGGTCATCTCCGCGCTCATGCGAATCGGGGGCGTTCCTAGCTTCTTGGCCGCGATCTTGTAGCCAAGGCCCCACGGGTCAGCATCCACCTCCTCCCCTAGTTTCCTCCATTGGGTGGCCTTGCTCCGGTTGATAGTACGTCGGAGCGTCTTCTTCGCCGCCTTGTGCTCGACGGAGAGCCTGTTGGCCTCCTCGCGATCTCTACCGCCGTCGCTCTTGTGGCCTGCTCCGGGAGGCTCCGGGCATTTCACGAACACAAAAAGTGATGTACTGGTGATCACTTCCGGTGTAATCCTCCAATACACTCCAGCCCGCCACCGACGAGACAAGATCTTCCGTCGCGAAGGAGACGTCCGGAATAGTTTTCCCATACCCGGGCCGGCGGAACGTCGACGCGCTGCAAGTATTTAGTACCACAAATCCCCTTCTGGCAGCCATCTCCGTAATGTAATTTCCCCGGGAGTCGGCATGGGGCATTCCTTATTCCGTGCTCCTCGCGTTAAAGTCTGCAGCAATTATGATTTTGCCGGACATCCGGAGGATCTCGTCCTCCAGAGCATCCACTTTGTCTCTGAAGGACTGGATCGGCTCGTTTAGGATTAGGTAGCAACTGATATACGTCCCTCCCCTGCTCACGACCCAAACGAAGCCGCCTCGACTTCCATGAGCCGTCACCGTAGTCCTAGTGGGATCCCGGACCCAGACCGCGGCCGTGCCGAGTTCATCGCTGTACCAGGACCTAGATGAGAGGTCCCGGTACTGCTCACATATGATGAGCAGATCCGCCCTGTGCTCGTAGGCGAGCTGGCAAAGGAGAGCGTCCGCCGTCCTGCTCCGATTTATGTTCGCTTGCAGAACCCGGATCATCTTGCATGCGTCCCCATCCTCGCAAGGGCATCTCTGAAAGCCACGCACCTCCCGGTCCCGGGAGTGTGGTCCAGTCTTTCAGGACCTAGGCTCTTCTCGGCTTATAGGAAGCACCGCTGAGGGGCGGTGCATTCCTTAGCCCTGTGGTCTGCTCCGCCGCACCTGAAGCAAAGTCGGCTCCTGTCCGGGCCCTCGCAGGACCCAGTGAGGTGGCCGTACCCGAGGCATCGATAGCATTTGGATACGATCGCCCTTTGTCGGACTCTGCAGCTGATCCAGCCTATCTTTATGTGCTGGGCTTCAGCAGCCGGTCCGCGCCCTTCGCCCCGATGGACACTATCGCCATCCTTAGGGCCCTACTGTTCGTTCCGGTCACCGAGACGGTGAGATCCGCGGCCAGCTCGCCCAGGTCTCTCCGTATGGCACCAGTCACCTCCTTCGAGGTGGCGAGGCTGTCGAGATCCCTAATTTCCACCGTCTCCCTCGGCTCCAGGCTGCGTACAGTTTTCTCCCAGTATAGCCCTTGAGGGACTCGCCGAAGGCAGCTGTCGCCGGTCTTAGTCCCCAGTTCTACCAAGACCTGTCTGGTCCGGGTCTGGCGGACCGACATCACTTCAGTCCCCGTGTTTTCAGGGTTGGCCTCCTTCCTGATCGCTCTGAGCACCTCGGCATAAGATTTGCCTTGGGCCGGCTTGATCAGAATTGCCTCCCGACGGGATTTCCTCTTTCGTGCCCCTTTGCTTGAGGGAGTGGTCTTCACTGCCCTTGCAGGGGTACACTCCGGGTCTTTGGTCTTCCTGGCCTTCTTCTTCCTATTTCTCTTCCTCTTAGAGAGGACTTGGACCCACTGGTTAGAGCCGTCCCGCTCCTTCTCCTGCTCCTTTACCTTCCTTTTCTTCTCCGTTTCTCCCAATAGCGGACTGTTAGCAGTCCGCTTCTGGCTGGGGGTGGAGATAGGCGCCAGTGCTGCCTCACGGTCATTCAAAATCGGAGTGGTGACGGCTAGTCTCCGCTTCGCCTTTACGAGGCTGCCGGACGCGATCGCGTCAATCAGCTCCTCTAGTTCAGCCAGGCCCTTTTTTACATCCATGGAGATGTTTTTCTGCCTGTCCGTGACGGCCTTCATTTTGCCTATAATGGCCAGGCATCTGCGTAGCATCCCGCCACTCCGCTCTCCGCTACTCTCTGGGTGGGACGTATTCTTCCTCGTCGTAGAGCCAGCTTCAGGCAGCGGGTTATTATCCGCTACGCTCTCTCCCTGAGTGTCAGTGCCCTGGCGCTGCCGTGTGCTCTTGCTGGACTGCAGTGGGGTTTGCCTCAGCATCACACCTATCCGCTTTTCGCTGCTCTCTGGCTGGGACATGCTTCTCCTCGTCGAGGAGCGCGCTGTGTTAGTCTCAGGCGGGTTACTATTTACGCTCACTCCCTGAGCGTCAGTGTCTCCGCCCTGGTCCTGCGAGATGCTCACGCTGCTCTCTGGCTGAGAAGTGCTCCTCCTCAACCAGTCATGTAGGATATTCTTGGTGAGCTGCGGTGGAGTTCACTCTAGATGACCTCTCAAAAGGATCTACAGCGACTTCTTCCCTCTTAGTGGTTTCTCTCCTCTCTCCCAAAAAACCCCCAAGATTATATATTTATTAAATTATATACTAATAATTTAATCGCAAAATAAGATATTTTTCAAGGTGTTTGTAGATAAATCGCAACGACTATCGCTTAAAATGTACTTTATTGCGGAAAACGCTCTTTCACACTTGGCTGGGTTGCGGGTACGACATAAGCCAATTTTCTGATGTCAGGTTTAGAAAATCTCCAATAATTCCGCAACTTTTCTGTTTATGGTCGCCTATCATTTTAATCATTAATTTAGTTAAAAATGGCTTGAACGTCTTTGCAAATTTCTTCAGAACTAAGTTCACTGCCACAAACTTAATTAAGATCATTTTGTAGTAAATTTGGTTGTTGTAAGGGGGTTGTTTTACACGGTGTTGTATTCAATGCTTGCGATCCTGGGTATTCCAGTGAGACAGTGCTGGTAACATCAACAAAGCCTGCATTTTGGGTTGATCCTGGTTCATCACTAAAATTCAATAACATATCCGATCAAGCAATAAATTAATTTGTTGGTGAATTCTCTCAACATGATCCCCCGCTACAGGCAACTTTCCGAAATATTCCGGACTCAAAAGTAGAGAGCTAAACATTGGATCGAAACTTTTTTGTCTAATAGAAAACAAATCTAAAATTTATCTAAGAAAAATTATACATTTTTTTTTCCGGACAAAATTGCTTTGTCGTTAAATATAATTCCATCCCATATCTTAAAAAAGTCGCCATAGCAGAATTGTTCCTTGGAAGAGAAATAGTAGCTATTTTTACTGCCTTGAATATTAAAAAAAAAATTTCATGCGAACATGTTAGTGTCCCTAATCAGCCAAGAGAGCTCATTTCACTCGGCGAACTATAATAAGGGTTGTCGTGGTCACTGTTTCAGGCCACATTCTCATGGAGTGTCTGCCAACAGACTCGGCGCCTTCAAATGACTTATATATCCGCAATTGCCCGGCTCTATCCAGCCGCAGAAGCCGGTTTTTGGGCTTTCCCTTTTTTAAAGGGGTTAATTGAAATAGGCTTCACTGTTGTCAGGTTCATCAGGAGCTCTAAATGGTTCCCGGCTACGTAATAGTGTTAAAACCTGTTTGCTCTAGCTAGTCATATCAATTGACTCCGCAAGAACTAGATTTCACTGGCGATAGGGAACTAGCAGCTCGGCCTCCCTAAGAGCTATAAGTAGACTTTCGCCACTCCTAAGGCGTATTTTTACTCAACCAACCTCATATGTGGTATCATAACGGACCTTGCTGGCCTTTTAAGCAGCCAACCTAACGTAATCTAGCATGGCTTTGGCCGAATGGAAATTAGGGTAAGGTGAGTGAGTTAACTTTAATACCTTATTTTTGCATTACTGCGAGCAAGGCAAAAGCCCAGAGATGATGTGGATTTTTTAATTTTATTTTAAAAATGGTTAGAAAAGTAAAAAACATGAAAGTCCAATATCCTCCTTATACATTATTGAGTTCAAGATATTAATAATTACAAGTGTAATCTTTACATCAATAATAAAGTCGAGCGACCAAGAGCGACTAACTACGGATTAAGTAAATAAAGAATATTTGCAATGTAGTAAATTGAGAGGAAGTTCAAAGCAATAGGAAATCGTAACGGTAAGAAGAAAAATAGATTGAAATTAAAATTCAGATGTGGATGTCATACGCCCTTCTGGATTCGGTTGATCAGGATTTTCTTGTTCTGAAATGGGTAGAATGCAAATTTATTTAGTGGACGTTTGATGTAGGTATTTTTCGAATGTTCGTACATTTGTTGTGTGAGTTTCCATTTTGACAATTTACCACGATTGGACGATTCGAATGACAATTTTGGCATAGTTAGCATATTCGATCTAATTAAAAAATGACCAGGAGTTAGGGCCGCATAATCGTTGGGATCAGAACTCAGACGATATAACGGCAGCACATCGTACTAGAATAAGTCCAGCGTAATCCAATCCCGTATAAAGGAATGGGCGATTCGGCTTAACACGATCAGCGTAAAGGTCTTCCATGAACTGATTATGAGTCGGTGCACTAAGGACAGCGTCTAGTATTTTTTTGGATAAGATTCTTTACTTCACGGATCCAGGAGCGCTGATTGATGAAGTTTAACGTCATCTGGAGACCACCATATAGTGTTTTAGCTTTTATAAGGCGCTGGTAGAGGCCAAAAAAGCGTATGTTTTGATTCATAATCTAAGAATGAGTTTCGAAGTAGTCCTCCTTCAAGTTTTGAATTTTCATTGTCGAGTATTGGTGACAAGCGAAGGATCGAGCTGATATTAGATAGGGGTTGATGGCGAAGAAGGTGTTTGTATTCTACTGGAAAATAGATTTGTTGTTCTCAACGGACTTAGGCCTTTTTAAGTTTAGAACCTCTGAAACTATTGGATATTCGTTTTTCTGTAGATTTCTGACTATTAGAGATGAAACGCATGCACCAAGCAGTTATTCGGAGTAGTCGACTCAGTGAAGAATATCTGTTAAAAAGATTCCAGGGAGCGAGGACATCAACAGTGACTGATGCAACAAGTAAGTTTGTTCTCGTTTATAAATAGGACTTGAGGTTGAAAGATCTCATTATTGTGTTTGCGGCCGCGATTCTGAGAATAATTTTTACCACTAAGGTCCTTACTACAAGAGTGTGTGCGAGAGAAGAAGATGAGCAGATATTTTTCGAGATGCACAATCAGTGGGGTTGCAAGCAGATGGAACGTAGCGCTATTTTACTTAAGAAATTAGCTCCAAAATATGACTAACTCCATTAGTGATGAAAGTCTTCCACCTATACGGGTGAGATGAGAGCTATGTGAGTGCCGTATGAGTCCATCGAGCAGTAAACAGGAACGTTTTCCCTTTCGAAGTTTATCAAATATAGTATGTTGTTTCCAAGGTGAGCTAGTAGGTGAGCTTTCATTAATTCAAGCCTGGGAATGGACATTTCTTTAAGTAGATCGAACTTTGTCTTTGATCAGAGTAGAGACATCTGAATGATGTTAAATTCGTGAAGGGTTCTAAAATAAACAACGGCTGAATGGATCTCATAAGCCTGAGACGATGAACTGCTGCCAATCCACCGCGGAATCGAACATTGATAATTCGTTTCGAAGTTTTACCGATCTCGCCAGGAAGTGGAGTATACCATTTTAGTTTCAGAAGCGATAGCCTCTGGAATAAAGCTTTCACCAGTATGATAGTAGGAGATAGAAAACCCAAAGGGCCATAAAGCTTTGCTACGTCAGATAACAGATTGCGTTTTGTGAGCTCGTCTGGAACCCCAGGTAAGGCTACACGACATCCAAATGAGTTATGTTATAGCCAAACTTTATGACCAACACTGTAACAGCGGAGATGCACTAAGTAATCGCCTCTTAGCTATGAATTCATCCCTAGCAACACAATCTCTGTTATCACGAGCATCTGGTATGATATTTCTGCTGGCTAGCCGTAATTTCAAGTTCAGTTCTAATTTGTTGTTCCTAAAATCAAGTCAAGTGCAAAAGTAAAGTTTGTTCGCCTGCTTCTCTGACTGATTAATAAACGGTTCCTTTAACTTGAAAATCTGTTATTTAATTGCAATCCCCTACGTATTCCTTCGGAAATCGCGAAAGGTAAAATCCATTCCACGCTTTTTGTAAAAACAAGGCATACTTACGCGAAACTATTGCGGAGTGAGCTTTCGGGATCATTTTATGAAATTTGCGTGTCTTAGCGGGATCATCAACGATCGATACAGGTGATGTTAATCACTTAATTCAGTTACAAACCACGTGCAGGCCAAATCAGTGGCGGAGGATTAAGGGCAATCAAATAGTGAAACTTAGGTGAAAGTGGTTGTTGTGGTCTTATCGAATTAGAAATCCCGGTGCGCGTGGATTTTTTAATGCTTTGACTTAAACGCATTATGAAAAGGTAGTGTCGTGAACAATAACTCTAAGATTTCATACATCGGCAGCGTCGAATATAATTCCTTCTATGTGTGATCATTTGAAGGAAATCTAATTGTTCAAAACAATAGTATTATTGTCGAAATGATTTAAACAAAGTGTTTAAATCAACAACAGTGTCGATAAAATTACTCTATTTGGAAACAGAGGAAATTATACGATGAAAGATTTTAATTTCCGACACTGCTTTAAGAAAAACTAGAGCAAACAGAAATATCTGATTAACGTCAAAAATGATTCAAACTCTGAAATCAAGATTTAACGAATTTAAATTTAGGAAAAATAAAAAAGGAAACTCGCATACAAATTTGGTTAATCTTAACTTTAATCTACACTTTATACAAGTTTATACTTGACTTGGTAAAGTTAAAATTCACTGTTAAAATTAACGGTTATAAAAAAACGATTCTGTTATGACATGGGCGAGAAGACAACCAACTGTTAATGAATCCCATACATGAATAGCATTACCATAAAGCATAAATTATTCAGATGAAAATTCATTAATTGATTATCTGCACAATAATTGGGGCCTAACTGATTTCAAACCTTTATTTTTTCGCATATAAATACAATCCACTTTAATTTAGAAATTTTTTCAAAAAAATCTTAACTACGCGGCTGAAATAAATGATTAGATAAAAAACATAAAAACACAAAACAAATTGAATAAAATCATCAAATATCCGTCACCAAAATTTACACATTACTCAAATGCTAATCAAAGCATATTTTATAGTATAGATTAGGTAGCGAGTAAAACCAAATACTTTTTTTCCACAAACAAATAATAAATTTATTTTACTGACACGTGTTTCGATGCTGCACTGCATCATCCTCAGAGAGCTTAATCGCTACTAAAGTATTGTCAACTGTGTTTACCATATATACAAAAGAAAAAAGAAAAACAAATACAAAGCAACAGCACTACCAAAACCTCCGTAAACTACAAGCCATGAACTGACGAATTTCACGCACACACATTAGGGCCAAAATGGTCTGGTTTTTCGATAAGTTTACATTGCTTCTTATGGCAGCATGGGGGTGATTTTTCTTTAAACTCATCCTAATGCCTAAACTATAACTTCTATGAAAAAATTTGTTTTGTTCTACTTAAAGTAAACAAAACAATCTTTCGAATGAAGTAAAAATATTCATACCCTACTTAAGAAAATAATAAACATTTTTAAGCCTAAAAGTGCGGAAGTGCAAATTTAAAGAAAATACAAGCGACAGAGCATGGTCGGACCATGACTTACTGCTTGCGTTTAGGATGAAAATTTGGTTTGCGACTAAAATTTCACGTTTAATCAAAGATTTCTTGTTATTTTGCTTAATAAGGTGTACATGTTTAGTCATTTAGTCTGCTTTAAGTTAATATAAGACTAATTTTTTCATATAACTAATAGTTTTGGCGCTAGGGCGAGTTTAAGGAAAAATGTCCCCCTGCCTACCATAAGAAACAATGTAAATATGACCATTCAGTCAGACCATTTACGACCACATGTAAAAGTCCAGTTCATGGCTTGTAGTTTACGGTGGTTTTGGCACTACTAACTAATATAGCATCTAAAATTCTCAATTTATTCGACGGTAGTTGCTGTCACATGGGCAAACATATTGAACTTATTAGGTCTGTCTGGTCGTTGAGAATAGATTTACTTGAATTTAGTGCTTTTCTAATTTCAAATGATTCCATAATATCTAACTTTCTACTTTTTTCTTCCACATGTAAAATTTTTAGGTTACTAATACTGCAATAATGTCCGAATTCATTTAAATGTTTTGCGAGAGCAGAATCCTGTTTATTGTATTTAAAAGATCTGATATGTTCTGAGAATCTAGTACGAAAATCTCTACCTGTTTGCCCAATATAACTGCAACCACAATCATTACAAAGTATTTCATATACTCCCGATTTTAACAATTTATCCGTCTTACATTTCGCGTTCAACATCATATTTTTTTTATTTTGTCAGTAGTATAAATATGCGGGTTCTGGACCAAATGAGCAATGAGCACCTTAAAATTGGTTAAATTGTGAGGGAAATCGAGGTCTGACGTCACATTTTTGCTCATTTTCAATGGTCCAGAACCCGTATAACAATTTTGGGGGGAGCAGAAGAGAGATAAGAAAGCGTGAAGGTCAAAGGTCAAGGTTGATGATTGTTTAGTAAGATAAGGCACCTGTCGGCCATCTTGGATTTTGGGTTTTCGGTCTTGGAGGCTACAATTGATCTTCTTCTTCTTTGATTTGCACTGGAGATAAGGAAATGGCTGAGGTTCCGAAGGTCAAAGGTCAAGGTTGATGATTGTTTAGTAAGATAAGGCACCTGTCGGCCATCTTGGATTTTGGGTTTTCGGTCTTGGAGGCTACAATTGATCTTCTTCTTCTTTGATTTGCACTGGAGATAAGGAAATGGCTGAGATTCCGAAGGTCAAAGGTCAAGGTTGATGATTGTTTAGTAAGATAAGGCAATTGTCGGCCATCTTGGTTGTTGGGTATTCGGTCTTGGAGGCTACAATTGGTCTTCTTCTTCTTTGGTTTGCACCTGGACTTGGGTTTTCGGTCTTAGAGGCTACAACTGATTTTGTTCTTCTTTGATTTGCACCTGGACTTGGATCTGGACTTGGACTTGGATCTGGATCTGGACTTGGGTATTCGGTCTTGAAGGCTACAATTGATGCTGAAGATAAGAGTTTGTTGTTTTGAGTTTTTAATTACGAAGTACAGCTTTATCAGCTAAATGAAATAACATGATGCGAATTTAATGGGTAAACAGAATATTGCGTAATAAAGATTTCACCACTTTGAGTAAATAGATGAAGATTATTTTTTAATTTCTTCTGCAAATTCTTATTTCTATGATATCATTTGGGGTCCAAGCAAGTTTTAGCATGTTTTTCTGCTCGAGCTGTGATTGATAAGCGAGCTGGTGACTGCGTAGAAATTAATAATTTGGTGCCATTGTTGAGGTCGTTGAGTGATAAGGTTTTGTAGATGAACCTGACCTCGTGCTGAAAATAAGAGTTTGTTGTTTTAAGTTTTTAATTACGAAGTACACCTTTATCAGCTAAATGAAATAACATGATGCGAATTTAATTGGTAGCAGAATATTGTAACCTCGAACTTTAAAAGATTATCATGCAATTTCTTTTCCAGATCTAAATATAGACATTAATTCGAGGTCAGATTATTAAATAATTTCGTGTTTATGAAACTAGCAAGTAAGTCATTCTACCGATTACGTCATCTTGACCTTGATAACAAGTTAAAATAACACCACTGAGGAATAGCCAAAAGAATTTCTGTAATTAATGGAAAAAATCTGATGTTTAAAAATAACATGCACCGCTTTGCATAAATCCGTTGATAAGTAATAAACGTCTAGTCAAGGTAGCTGGAATGGCTTCTTTCGGTACTTTGGAGAGGTTTTTCATGTGAAGAACTTGCAAAGAAAATAAATATCTTTTCATAGCCTTAAACTTCGTTTCTTTATGATTCAGCCGTGATAATCTTAATAAGGGAAACCATTGATTCGTAATTATGCTTTAAATTTACACCAAACTAACAGCTACCAAACCCATATAACAACCTTGAACTACAGAAGAAATGAACAAGATCATTGCGGTTGTTGTAGCACTTTCTAAAAATTGCCTCAAAACTGTGAATTTATACTAGAACAAACAAAATCGAAGTAGCTGAAATGTCCTCTTTCGATACTTTAAAGAGATCATGTGAAGAACATAAGAAAATAAATTTGTTATATGCTTCATGTAACAATAGACTCAAATTGTGATTTCACCGAGTTCAGTTTACTTTGAGTTTGTTATGTAATTTTGGCAAATGTCAGCTTCCGGGTTTGTTGCCGTTGCAGCACTTTATAAAAATAGACTCAAAAACTTTGAATTGGGCCGATAGAACAAACAAAATCGAGGTAGCTGGAATGGCTTCTTTTGGTAATTTAGAGAGATTTATCATGTCAAGAACTTAAGAAAATAAAAATCTTTTCATAGTCTTAAACTTCGTTTCTTCTTTTTTCAGTCGTAATAATCTTAATAAGGGAAACCATATTTTTTCTTGAATCGTAATTATGGTCTAAATTTATACCAAACTGACAGATAACAAGCTATATGACATTTAAAATTTAATTTTTGTATGCGTCATGTAACAATAGACCCAAATTGTGAGCTCACCAAGTCAAACAAACGAAAAACTACTATCCCAATGACCTTTTCAAAATTTGTAGAGAAATACAGCTGAACCAATGAAAGAAATTTAAAGCGCATTAAACAGGGCTTTAATAATCGTATTGAAAGCTTTCTATTGGAAAATGATGATGAAGGAATATTGGATCCAAAACAATTTTTCTACAAAATCAAACCTCAAGTTATAAATCTTCTGAAAGCAAGTTTACAGAAACACAATGCTATAAAGTTCAATGTTGAATTATTTTGCAAATTTATGAAATATGCTAAAACTGATGATGTAGATGAAAACGAAGTAGCTTTAGATATAAAATCTTCTCAGGCGAAGATGAACATAGCATCCGATAATTTTCAATTTCCAGACATACTCGATAGAATGATGAAACAAATTATTGCTCTCTCTGCTCATGTTAATGTTCCTTCAGCTGTCTCTGTCTCTCTTGCTTCCCCTGTTGCTTCTGTTTTCCCGGTTTCCTCTGCATTTTCTGATGCCTCTGCTGCGTTTCCGGCTGTTTTGGATCCTCCTGCTCCCTATGTCGCCCCTGCTTCCTCTGTCGCCCCTGCTTCCTCTGTCGCCCCTGCTTCCTCTGTTGCCCCTTCTTCCCCAGTTGCCCCTTCTCCCCTTGTTGACCCCGCTTTAAATTCGGTTCGACTTGAACAACCATCCGGCGATGGCTCGACTAGCCCTCAAGATGTTCGCGACGTTGCATCGAAACGTTCTCGCAATGCCCGTCGGCGAGGCCGCCGTACGTGTGCTCCTGTTGCCCCGCCTCGTCCGCTTATTACTGTGTCTAGAAATGAGGGTTTTAATCTGAGGATTGCGCAACCACCTAAGTCTTTCTTTGTTTCTCGACTTGATCCGTCGACCTCTGTTGATGACGTTATTGGCTATGTGAGGGAGAGGAGTGGTGTTGATGACTCTGCACTCCTCCGTTGTCAACTTCTTGGATCTCGTCATTCTCAAGGACTCATGTCGTCTTTTAAGCTGACATCGTCCCCTGAACTTTTTGTGATAATGTCTGCCCCCGATTTCTGGCCCGAAAATATCATTGCACACGAGTTTGTGCCCCGTCGTAGGGTTGCGGGAAGCACTCATAGTCGAACCATTGATAACAACCAAAAAAACTAAGTATGCTATCCCAGCATTCCACCAGCATTCTTGAGATCCTGTTCTGATGCCTTACTCACTCCATTGGAACTCATCTTCAACAAATCTCTTCAGGCTGGCAGATTTCCTACGTTATGGAAGAGCTCCTTTATAATTCTTGTTTATAAGAAAGGGCGAAAAAACTTCATAACAAATTATAGGCCAATCGCGAAGCTTTCCTGCATACCCAAGTTATTTGAGCCTGTTATTCATTCACAGCTTGTTGGGCAGTGTAAAAGGTTAATCTCATCTAATCAACATGGCTTTCTGCCCGGTCGATCGACGACAACCAACCTGCTTGAACTTACATCCCACATTATCTCTGCCTTCCAAGAGGGTATCCAGACCGACTGTGTTTACACTGATTTTAGCAAGGCATTTGATAAGCTCCCTCACTCTGTGATTTTGCTTAAGCTTGAAAGGTTGGTTTTTCCACCTTTACTGCTCGATTGGATCTGCTCTTACTTAAAAGATAGGACTTACCGAGTCTCTTTCCGTAATACTTTATCTAGAGTCGTTAGGGCTTCATCTGGTGTGCCGCAGGGTAGCCATCTCGGACCGTTGCTGTTTATTCTTGCCATTGACGACATTGTCTCTCTGATTAAGCACTCCAAACTTCTAATCTACGCAGACGATATGAAGATTTTCTCATGCGTTAGAAACAGTTATGATTCTTCCTGCATTCAGGATGATTTGAATACCTTCAGGGTTTGGTGTGCCTCAAATGGACTGCAGCTTAACCTGGAGAAATGTGAAGTTATGTCTTTTTCTAGGAACATCAATCAACTCGTCTTTGATTATACATTTGCGGATACTACTATCCATCGTGTGGAGTCCGTTACTGACCTTGGTGTAAAGCTGGATAGAAAACTCGATTTCACTCTTCACATAAATCATATCGTATCTTGGAGTAATTCCGTCCTGGGTTTTGTTAAGCGGTGGTCTAAGGAGTTTTCTGATCGACAGACCCTAATTCACCTATTTTGTTCTTTAGTTAGACCAATTCTCGAGTACGCATCTCAGGTTTGGTCTCCTTGCTATGCTGTTCACTCTAGACGCATTGAGTCGGTGCAGCGGAACTTTGTTAGGTTCGCACTATGGGACCTCCCGTGGATTGAGCCATTAAGGCTTCCTCCTTATGAGGATCGCCTCCGTTTGCTTAATATGCATTCGCTGGGTGAACGTCGTAGAATTGCTGACCTAGTATTTATTCACCAGCTTTTGAACTCGAATATAGATTCTAGTGCTCTCGCGAGTTTGGTTACTTATAGGCATTGCCTTTACTACATGTTACCCATTCTCGATCTAACTATGGTATGCATGAGCCTATTAACCGCATGTGTAGAGCCGTGAATATGTGTCCTATTTTTGGCCTGGCTCTTAGTAAGGATTTGCTTAAACGATCTTTGTTGTCTTTGCACCCCTCATTGTAGTGTTTGGGATTGTTGTGGATTTTTATTATTTTTTATTTTGTGTACTAATATTTTATTGCATGGGTTGTGGGAGCCTCATTCATCTGAATATATGTTATATTCTGGTGAATAGGTCAATTGATTCCGGGCCTCAGCATTTTACCCCCCACTGGAAATTTTTAAAACTTGAACTGCTTAAAATTAAATTAAATTGAAGATGTCATTAACGTTATTCCCTTAAGGTAACCAGGTCACGAATGATGGTTAAAGTAGGATTTTTCACGCGTTTAGATATTTTGCTCCTGTTCAGTTGGTATATAAGATATAAACTCGCGGTTTTAAACATGATTTAGAGGACGAATTGAGGATTAATGAGTGCTAAACAAACCCTGTGACTATATTAGTGTAAAAGTTATTAAAATTACAAAATGACAAGAAAAAAATAAAACATGATAAAATTAACTTATTTAGGTACACTTTTTTCCTTAACCACTGGTGCTATCTGCTCCAAATTGATGGTGAACCTGAAACAAGAGTAAGGCAACATTGTATACCTAACATTTTCAACCTTTTGCATAAATTGCAATTTTTGTACCATTTATTTTGAAAAAAGGTCAAAAATCACTCTTTTAAAAAAATGCATTTGGATTTAAAATAAAGTTAAAAATGGAATACAAAGATGAATTTGGGTATAAAAGATGAAGGACATAAATTATAAGCACTGTGCAAAATTTCATCAAAATACGTTGAATAGTTTTTTTGCAAATAGTACCTAAAGGTCAAAAATAGGAACTTACGGGTTGAGACGAAAATCTCTCGTGACAACTGTGTAGACGATGCGTCACCATCTTTTAAAATATCAATTTTTGGAGTTAAATAGGCGCGTTGGTATGGCATGTCATACATTTTCTGAAAGGGGAAAGCGCGGGCTTTCAAATAGAACTGTTTTTAAAAAATCGATTTTTTTGACCCCATTCGCGACCTGGTTACCTTAAATAAAGTGTCAATTTTTTTTCATCTGAGAATAAAACGATTGAATTACAATGTTTAGATTCCATTCGCTTTATGCCTGCGAGTTTAGATACTCTAAAAAAAATCTGAATGATGAAGACTTTAGAATAATCCATAATGAATTTAAAGATGATGAGTATTTTAATTTAATAAGGAGAAAGGGGGTTTTCATATGATTACTTAAATTCTTTTGATAAATTTGAAATGAAGCATGTGTGCCCCCTCAGGATTTTTTTAATAAACTTAGCAATAAGAAGAAGAATATCAGCATGTCGTTAATGTATGGAACAAATTTAATTCTAGAAATATCTGACAAAATTTACAATTATATTTAAAGTGTGATTCTTTATTGCTAGCAGACATTTTTGAGAATTTTAGAACAGTATACATAAATATCTATGAGTTTGACTCGAATCATTATTACACAACACCAGGATTGTCATGGGATGCTATGTTAAAACACAGCGGTATTCGGGGAGGTTTGCGTTAAATCCATTTGACGATAAAAGATTTTATAAGAGAAGATGTTATCCAAACCAACGCTTGGGATAATTTTAGGATAATTGAAATAAATGAATAAAAAATATGTATTATTGTTTTATTTAAAAATTGTATTCTATTACAATGTTCTTACAAATTAACAAGGCATAATATTTCTCCCGATGAAAGTCTTCCTATAGGAATGTTTTAGAATTTCACTTTAATACACATATGTCTCTTCATCCGGGCTATCCCAGTCCTCCTCTATATGACAGTTAGCATCGAGCCGGGCTCTCATCTCGAGGGCCATCGCTTCGACGCTGAAAACTGTTACAATACACCTCCTTCCGCTAACTGAGTGGTTAATCTATAAAGAAGAAAATAATAAAATTAACATGTAAAATAATTTTAAAAACTAACCGTCCGCAACCCCGTTAAATTCTCCGAATATGGAGTGGCCACCTCGCACTACTCAGACTCCCATCCTAACCTATAGACCAGGTTTATCGGAGTTAGCGGAGAATTTACCAGCTCATGAGGATCCTCGTAATCCTCTGGGGTATCCAACACCTTAAGAACTTCTCTTATAATACTCTCCATTTTGGCGAATGTTAAAACTCTTAAGTGGTTCATTGCTTAAATAGTATCCGCTTATCTCTATTCATTTTTCACATTTTTTTTGCTCGCCTATAAAACATATTTGTTGATTAACCATGAAACTCTCATTAAACTTATTTTTATTACCGCAAAGCTTCCTTCAAATTTAATTAAATGACCCCCGCTTATCTTAATAGAAATCTAAATTTAAATTCTTTACATATGATTTGATAAAATAGTTTTTTAAAAAAAAGTTGAACCGACTTCAGAAAAAGCGCTAAAAAGCATAAAATAATTTTTAATTTTATATCTATTACGACATTTTGAAGTCGGTGCAAATTAAACAAACCAAACAACTACAACAAAAGTTTTTAATCGTCCTTCCTTTTGATCCCGTGAGCTGAAACGTTCATGTAGAATTACATAAATTTTCAATTGTGGTTCTGTAGTTGTTTTATTTGTTAAATTTGCACCGACTTCAAAATGTCGTAATAGATATAAAATTAAAAATTATTTTATGCTTTTTAGCGCTATTTCTCAAGTCGGTTCAACTTTTTTTTTAAAAACTATTTTATCAAATCATATGTAAAGAATTTAAATTTAGAATTCTATTAAGATAAGCGGGGGTCATTTAATTAAATTTGAAGGAAGCTTTGCGGTAATAAAAATAAGTTTCATGGTTAATCAACAAATATGTTTTATAGGCGAGCAAAAAAAAATGTGACTCTATACAACGAAAAGAACCATCCAAATCGGTCCACGCGTTAAAAGTTAGTTATAAACCCCTACCCCACCCCCATTCCACTAAACTTTTTTTCTCATGGTATCAATCAAGGAACATACTCTACCGAACAGAAAAGAAATCATCGAATTATGAAGTTACTACCCCTCCCCCTCCCCCACCACCACCATAGGACCAAATTATTCTACTATTAGCAATGGGGGATCACACTCTATACAACAGCACAAGAACCATCCAAATCGGTCTACGCGTTACAAAGTTAGGTTCCACCCTCCTTCTCCCACCCCAACCACACAAACAATTTTTTTCTTTTGGTATCAACCAGGGAGCATACTCTACCCAAAAGAAAAAGAAATATCCAAATCAGTTCACGCGTTACGAAGTTAGACTACTCCTCCCCTCACCCAACCCCCCACCATGGGCCAAATTATTCCTTTATTAGCAATGGGTGATCATACTCTATACAACAGCAAAAGAACCATCCAAATCGATCCACGTGTTACAAAGTTAGGTTCCACCCTCCCCCCCCCCCACCCATGCAAAATTTGTTTTCTCGTAGTATCAACCAAGCATCATATTCTACCCAATAGAAAAAGAATTATACAAATCGGTCCACGAGTTAAGAAGTTAAACTAACCCTCCCCCCACCCACACCTTTCATTATAGGACCAAATTATTCTCCTATTAGCAATGGGGGATCATACTCTATACAACAGAAAAAAAACCCATCGAAATCGGACCACGCGTTACAAAGTTAGGTTCCACCCCCACCCCCCACCCCGTCCCTCCAAAATGTTTTTACTCCTGGTATCAACTACGGAACATACTCTACCCAACAGAAAAAGAATTATCCAAATCGGTCCACGCGTTACAAAGTTAGCCTATCCTACCCCCCTCCCCCCACCCTAGGCCGAATTTTTTTCTCCTATTAGCAATGGGGGATCATACTCTGTACAACCAAAAAAGAACCATCCAAATCGGACCACGCGTTACAAAGTTAGGTTTCACCCCCACCCCCCACCCCCACCCTACCAAAATTTTTTTTGACATGGTACCAATCGGTGAACATACTCTACCCAACAAAAAAAGAATAATCAAAATCGGTCGACGCGTTACGAAGTTATGCCCGGTCAGACATAAAAAAAAAATTTAATAAAAAAAAAAATACGCGTCGAACTTAGAACCTCTTTGTTTTTGGGAAGTCGGTTAAAAAGAATTGTGGTGACCAAAAAATATGAAAAATGCTTATCGGTAGTTAGCTGCTACCGAAATTATATAGAGATAAGCGGGGATCATTTAATTAAATTTGAAGGAAGTTTTATGGAATGATCAAAAAATAAGTTTTATGAGAGTTTCATGGGTAATCAACAAATAAGTTTTATAGATGAGAAAAAAATGTGAAAAATGAATAGAGATAAGCGATTCCACCAAAGTGTTGGTATTAGCTATTAAATCATTGTTCATCCCTTTCCTTTTATAGTATTATGAAGATATCAAGTCCCTTTCCGTAGCACTCCTTACACATTGCGCTGTCTTTATAAATCACCAAAAGATCGTGATCACATGCAAATACTTTTTGCAAAGATACGCTTCACTTATTTTTTATTTTTCTCATATATTTATTTTTATTATTTTTTCATATATTCAAAGTCGCTACATCATTTTTGTTTGCTTTTTACATGTCAGAATAGTCGAATATAGTTCACTTTTCAACGCCTAAAAAGCCCGACAATTGACAGCAAAATTGGAAATTCAAAGATTGAAATTGAGAAAGATTATTTCCTTATTAACGGAAAATTTTATAATATAACGCTAGGTCTATGTGAATTGCTTTTTATGAAACAACCTGTAAATCTTTGTACAGCAAATATGACTTAAAAGATAATACAGAACTGATGGTTAAATAAAAGGTACTTCAAAGTATGCATAAATTATAAGTTAACTGATTTCTCATGACGGCAAGAGCGGATGGTCAAATAAAGGAACTACAGCTTTAAAGTACCTGGTTCTCATGAATGGGAGGTTTTGATGTATATACCCAAGAATAATATTGATTACTGAATATGTGCCCTATCATGAATATTCGTACTAGTGGCTCCTTTAATAAGAAACAAAATACTTTATGTGGAAGGCTGCGAAAAAGCTTGCTGGATCAAAAATACATTTGGTGAAGGTGTAATAGTATATAATATGGAGAAGAATTGCAGTGTCCAAATTTATCCTCTCTCAAATTTTTGTATAAAGCGCGATGCTGTTTAATTCATAAGGAAAATGTTTACCTTTTAAGAAATTTCCTAGAAAAGCAATAGTTATAAATAAGAATTAAATGTCTATTTTATACTAATAAAAGTCTTTCTGTTAATGTTAAAATAGCATTTTATTAATTTAGTTATTTTATTTTTCCTTCTTTATAAATTTATTAATGATTCTAATTTTCACAATTTCTAGTGCTTTAAATTTCTTTCAATTGATAGGTTATAAATATCGATTTCAGCAGGCTATTTTTTCAATACGATTTAAATTTCTAATACGCTTTAAATTTCTTTCAATTGGTTCAGCTGCATTTCTCTACAAATTCTGGTCAAAGATCCTTGGGATAGTAGTTTTTTGTTCAGCTCCGTGACCAGCTTTACCAGCTCTATAAAACAACCCGAACAGTTCTATGAAGAGCTTTATCAGGTCGATGAACAACTTTTATCAGCTCTATGAATAGCTATATCAGGTCTGCTACCAGCTTTAACAGGTCAATTACCAGCTTTAGCAGGTCTATGAACAGCTATATCAGGTCTATTACCAGCTTTAGCAGGTCTATGAACAGCTATAACAGGTCTATTACCCGCTTTAGCAGGTCTATGAACTGCTATATCAGGTCTATTACCAGCTTTAGCAGGTCTATGAACAGCTATATCAGGTCTACTACCAGCTTTAACAGGTCTATTACCAGCTTGAGCAGGTCTATGAACAGCTTTAACTGATTTGCTTTACTAGATCTTCTAAAATTATAGTGAAATGTATGTATCGATTCCTTTTCGATAACGTCCTTTCTTCAACAAACTATCTTTATCGATTACTAAAAAGCCATAATTGTTTTTCCAGCAAACACTGCAAATGCAGCTAGACAAAGCCGGCTCCCTGGAGACACGGGATATTAAAATTAATTAAATTGTTTTAATTAAAAGTCATGGGGATCATAATATGATTAGTCGCGATTTTGTTTTTCTTACATGCTATCTGCTATTGTCAGAAATCGATCTATCACTTTATCTCCTAGCGAAGTTAGGATCCACTAATTGCATACACCAAGAACATTCAGGGTATAAAATTGAAAATCAAAATGAAATGTAGAAGAAATCGGCTTAACAGATATCAAATGTAATATTAGACTCCTGTTGCCATCTTCTAGAATCATGTATGTCTCTAAAATATCATTAGGATTCATATAGAGAATTGGGAGAGGTGAAGTTAAATAAAACATATATTTAAGTAGTATGAATATGCCGGTTCTGGCTCATGAGAAAATCGAGCCGAAAATGTGCTAAAAATGTGCTTGCCGGTTCTGGATCATGAGAAAATCGAGCTCAAAATGTGCTTTGCCGATAGGGTATTCGGTCTTGTAGGCTACAATTGAGAGATAAGGAAAAGAGATAAGGATTGTCGGCCATCTTGGATTTTGGATTTTCGGTCTTGGAGGCTACAATTGGTCTTCTTCTTCTTTGATTTACACCTGGACTTGGATCTGGACCTGGATTTTGGATATTCGGTCTTGTAGGCTACAATTGAGAGATAAGGAAAAGAGATAAGGATTGTCGGCCATCTTGGATTTTGGGTTTTCCGTCTTGTAGGCTACAATTGGTCTTCTTCTTCTTCTTTGGTTTGCATCTAGACTTAGATCTGAACCTGGATTGTTTAGTAAGATAAGACACCTGTCGGCCATCTTGGATATTGGGGTATTCAGTCTTGGAGGCTACAATTGATTTTGTTCTTCTTTGATTTACACCTGGACTTGAATCTGGACCTGGACCTGACTAGGAATTCTCAAAGGGGATTCAATGTTGACTAGATAACATCCGATTCCATGAAGTCATAGGAGGGGATTCCCTGACGTCACATTTTGGCTAGTCATCTGTTGGCTAAGTTAGTGAAATTTAATTAAAAAAGCAGAGGTATCTGGATTTGAACAGCGGACCCTGAGTTTCACAGAAAAGTGCTCTAACCATGGGGTTATCAAGCTAATTGGCAATGGTACTTCTAAGTCGGTGAATGTTGGAGCTAAAAATAGAAAATTGGATTTTTACTTTAATTAGTGGAAAAAGCGATTTAAAAATAACATCAACAATTTTGTTTTAATTCATTGATAAATAATTAATAAATATCTGGCTCAATTTCTTTTAACATAAAAAATCCGCTGATAAGTAGTAGTAAACATTTGGATTCAATTCGTTAGCGTAAGAAATTTGCCGATAAGAGTTGAATGGCCCAGAATGTTTTGGGGTGATAAGAAAAAAAAAAAACGATTCGCTGTAGTAACCTCGAACTTTAAAAGATTGTCATGCAATTTCTTTTCCAGATCTAAATATAGACATTAATTCGAGGTCATATTATTAATAATTTTGTGTTTTATGCAACTAGCAAGTAAGTCATTCCACCGATTACGTCATCTGGATCTTGATTACTAGTTAATATAACACCATTGAGGAATAGCCAAAGGAATTTCTGTAATTAGGGAAAAAATCTGATGTTTAAAAATAACATGCATCGCTTTACATAAATCCGTTGATAAGTAATAAACGTCTAGTCAAGGTAGCTGAAATGGCTACTTTCGATACTTTGAAGAGGTTTATCATGTGAAGAACTTGCAAAGAAAATAAATATCTTTTCATAGCCTTAAACTTCGTTTCTTTATGGTTCAGCCGTAATAATCTTAATAAGGGAAACCATTGATTCGTAATTATGCTTTAAATTTATACCAAACTAGCAGCTAACAAACCCATATAACAACCTTGAACTTAAGATAGGAAGAAGAAATTAACATGATCATTGCGTCGTTGTAGCACTTTCTAAAAATAGCCTCAAAACTGTGAATTTAGACTAGAACAAACAAAATCGAGGTAGCTAAAATTTCCTCTTTCGATGCTTTAAAGAGATTTATCATGTGAAGAACTTAAGAAATTAAATTTTTTATATGCGTTATATAACAATAGACCCAAATTGTGATCTCACCGAGTTCAGTTTACTTTGGGTCCATATTTTTTTTTGAATCGTAATTATGTTTTAAATTTAAACCAAACTGACAGCTAACAACCCTATATGACATTTAAAATTTAATTTTTTTGTATGCGTCATGTAACCTGCGACCCAAATTGTGAGCTCACAGACCCAAAAGAACGAAAAACTACTATCAAAATAACCTTTTCAAAATTTATAGAGAAATGCAGCTGAACCAATTAAAAGAAATTTAAAGCGCATTAAACAGGGGCTTTAATAATCGTATTGAAAGCTTTCTATTGGAAAAGGATCATGAAGGAATTTTGGATCTAAAACAATTTTTCTACAAAATCAAACCTCAAGTTATAAATCTTCTTGAAGCAAGTTTACAGAAAATCCTCTGAATTAGGCTCAAGGAAATTGATATGTTACTTAGAAGATACATTTCATTATATAATCCATTATAGAAATCTCCAAAAAGTAGTTTAAAGTATGAATTGAAGTTTTCATGCATTCAGAGAGCTCTTTGATTCAGACAATGGAATTGATTAAAACAATATATTGATCTTAGTACTTTGCATAGATCAAAAGCTGTTAACACTTTCCGATCTTAAGCTCTTGTGATGGAATTTGTATTTATCACGATGAATGATACTAATTTTGTGTTCTTAAGTATATTCAAATGTTCAACAGATGCTTACTATTGTCAAGACTTATTCTAATATCGTCATTAAATCTTTTGGTTGGAGCACAGTTCATATTACTAAAATTATCACAGTTTAAAAGATGGTTTGTCTTTTACTTTCTTTGCATTTTTAGATTCATATAGATTAGATTTCTCTAGCGTAGAAAAATTAGCGAATAATTCATCTGATGAAAACTTAATATTAACCATAGAGAAATGCAGCTGACCCAATTGAAAGAAATTTAAAGCGCATTAAACAGGGCTATAATAATCATATTGAAATCTTTCTATTGGAAAATGATGATGAAGGAATTTTGGATCCAAAACAATTTTTCTATAAAATCAAACCTCAAGTTATAAATCTTCTTAGAGCAAGTTTACAGAAACACAATGCTATAAAGTTCAATATTGAATTATTTTGTGAATTTATGAAATATGCTAGAACTGATGATGTAGATGAAAACGAAGTAGCTTTAGATATAAAATCTTCTCAGGCGAAGATGAACATAGCATCCGATAATTTTCAATTTCCAGACATATTCGATAGAATGATGAAACAAATTATTGCAAAATCTGAAGAATTTCAAGAAATTGATAGCGGCTGGGTTCTTCTAAGAATCATCCACATTGAAGTGGAAGTATGATTATCGTTTATTTATTAAAGCCTTAGATGTAATATTAAAGGTGCAATAAATATTAAAACGTTAAATAAGGAGCGCTATGTGTCAATTGCGAAAAGAATTTATGTTGCAAGAAATCAAAGTATAGAAATACGATTTTTAGATTCATACAGATTTATGTCCTCTAGCGTAGAAAAAATGCTCTTTGATTTAGACAATCGAATTGGTTAAAACAATATGTTGATCTTAATACTTTGCATAGATCAAAAGCTGCTAACACTTTTCAAAATTTTTTTTTTCAAATTAGATAATAATGCTGTCTACGGCAAAGCAATGAAAAATGTTAATAAGAGTTGAGATATTAAAATAGCTACGGAATGGGAAAGTCGAGGTAAACATTTAGGTCTTCGTGCTTTAATTGCAAATCCCAATTTTCACAGTATTGCGAAATTTACAATTAATATGGCTGCAATAGAATTAAGCAAAGTAAAAGTGACTTATAACAAATCAGTTTATTTAGACTTTGTAGTTCTTGAAATATCGAAATTTAAAATGTATCAATTCCATTACGACTATATAAAATCAAAGTATGAAGATAGAGTTAAGTTAAATTATATGGATACAGGTTCCTTTATTTATACAATTAAAACTATTAATTTTTAAAGTGATATTTCAGATGAGAGAAATGAAAGATTTGATACTTCAGAATCCAGTCCAAACAAACCTTTTAGTCTTCCACTAAAAAATAAAAAATAAATTAGGTTGCTTATCTATACAAAATTTTGAATCTATAAAAAAGCGAAGGGTGTTAAAAAGACGTCTGTTAACAAGTTAACTCATTAATTCATCACTCAAAGCCTCAACGGATTTTTCTGCATATAGTTGACTTTCAGTTTTTCCCTTTTCCCACAGTAAGCTTAGAAAGTCTGACGAATAACTTATCTGATTCTGAATTTAAAAATTAAAACTGTCATTAGTAGGATTACGTTAGAATGTATAGGATTGAAATCTAAGATCTATTCTTTACGAGTATAAAGCAAGAAAGATATTAAAAAAGCTACATTTTAAACTAATTTTTAGATTAACGAGAAATTGTGAAAATGAGAATAATTAATAAATTTATGTAGAATGAAAAATAAATGACTAAATTAATAAAATGCTATTTTAACATTACCAGAAAGACTTTTATTAGTATAAAATAGACATTTAATTCTTATTTATAACTATTGCTTTCCTAGGAAATTTCTTAAAAGGTAAACATTTTCCATCGCGCTTTATACAAAAATTTAAGAGAGGATACATTTGGACACTGTAATTCTTCTTCCATATTATATACCTCATATGGGAGTGTTTCAGAATTTAACCTTAATTACAACAAGTCTTCTTATACAATTTTTTCTGGTTGGTTTATGAAGTTCATTAACTACTTGTATTTCATTCATTTTGTAGTTGTCAGAGATTCTACATTAATCAACGCTATTAAAGTGTCTTTAATTTTTCTATATATAGAACTATATATTTCATCAACTTCTGCTGAGCATCAACAATTCATTCATTCATTCATTCATTTGTATACAAATCGTATGCTATTTTCAGTTTTCCTTATAGAGCCGCAATTGATTTATTTCTAAGTAGCTCAATTTAATAGCATACAGATAGATCCACTGATCAAGAACTCCTCAAAAAATCATCCAAATTTGACAACACTGTATGATTAGAGGGTTAAAAGCTATATTGAGATATTTATACTATAATGTCAGCTTCTCTCAGTTTTTTAATTATTAACATTATTTCATTGTTATGACTGTTATTACCAGCCTGTTTTGATGCTATTAGTAGGCGTAAACGATCAACTAATTCATTAGGATTTTCAAAGTAAGTATAGCCAGTATTAGTCTTTGGTATTTGTATTAAACCCTGACCTTTTGGGGAGGTGAGATTCTTAATGATGGTTTTATACTTCTTGCTTCTGTTTCCTTTTATTCGACCATCATCCATATAATTGCGTTTATAAGCATTAGTGTCATTCATAATGTTTCTGTAGTTGTTCATATCATCTGACGTGTATAGTTGTTTAGGGGTTTTTATGAAGAGCAATTCGAGAAGTTCTGGAGTAATGCTATATACTTTTTCTTTAAGAATGATATTGTCACAATCAACTTGAAGAATCGAGTTGCCAATTTTCCAGTTGTTACCATCAAAGTAAACCCCAAAAAATTTATCAATTTTTGTGCTCTTGTTTTCATATAATTTAATGTATTTCGAAATTGAAGGGTTATTGGGCAAATCATCGATAGAAAGCGTCTTTGTTAGAGTAGATGAATTTGGAGGTGTAGCAAATTCTTCATTATCATCATCTTCACTATTAGTAGAGCTATCGGAAATTCTAGAATAATCTCCAAGTTTACTTGAAGTACTAGCTGGCTCTGCTTTGAAGTATTTATGTTTAGGTTGAGGTGTTAAAATTTCACTGTTATTATATTTATCAATATCAGGATCCATTTTCAAGAGTTCAATCCCAGGATCCATTTTCAAGAGCTTACGTTTATATGAGTTTACTGAAGCATCGCTCTTTGACTCATCCTTGATTTGTGCAACAAGTGACTCAAGCGGCTTGGTGATGGACTTAAAAGTTTGCTCTAGCTGAGTCTCTGTTTCCATTTTTCCCATCTTAAGAGCTTTAAACTTTTTTCTGATGGCATTTCGCACCCTCGCTATTTCCTTAGTAAGCTTCTCATCCATATTGATCTTATTTAAGAACCAAGTCTAAAAGACATGAAACAGTAAACAATAAACATGAATCATAAAACAATAAACATGAAACATGAAACAGGAATCATGAATCATGAAACATGTAACATGAAACAATAATTACCTATGTGAAGTATCCTCTGAACTGTTTCCATCAAAGTGTTAGTATTAGCTAATAAATCATTGTTCATCCCTCTCCTTTTATAGTACGTATCATGAATACATCAAATCCCTTTCGGTAGCACCACTTACACATTGCGTTGTTTTTATTAATCAACAAAAATCCATATTTATACTTCCAAAATTCAGCACACGCATTACGAAATTTTCCAAACGTCATATCTGTATCCACATGATCATAAGATATATGTAATAGCTACGGAATGGAAAAGTCTAGGTAAACATTTAGGTCTTCGTGCTTTAATTGCAAATCCCAATGTCATTAGTAAGATTACGTTAGAATGTATAGTATTGAAATCTAAGATCTATTCTTTACAAGTAGACAGCAAGAAAGATATTATGAAAGCTACATTTGAAACTAATTGTTAGATTAACTAGAAATTGTGAAAATGAGCATCATTAATAAATTTATGTTGAAGGAAAAATAAATGACTAAATTAATAAAATGCTATTTTAACATTTACAGAAAGACTTTTATTAGCATTAAATAATAAGACATTTAATTCTTATTTCTATCTTCTATTACTTTTCTAGAAAATTTCTTAAAAGCTAAACATTTTCTTGAGCATTCCCTTATGAATTAAACAGCATGGGGTTTTATACAAAAATTTAAGAGAAGATAAGCTTAATATTTCCTTTGGCGGTTGTAAGTTTCCATCCGGGATGAGCTTAATCGTCGTCGTCGTCGGTGTCCCACGATTCTTCGCTGTGTGTTAGCGCATCGAGTCGCAGCCTCATCGCCACCACCAGCGACTCGATGTTATATTCTAGAATGAATATTCTATTTCCATTTATATGGTAATAGCGCTGTAAATTTTAAAAAGAATTTATTATTTAATTTATTTTGCTTATAAATTTTAATTTTGTTTGTTATTATCCAAATATATGTTTTATTACACTTAACCTCTCCGAATTCTTTATTTTTGTGTCTATGAAGGAGGGTGGAACAATTTTAGGATTGTGAATGCGAGTATGAACTCAAAATGAAATGTATAAGAAATCGGCTCGTCAGATCTCAACCATAACATTAGACTACTGTTACCATCTTCTGGAGGCTTGTATTCCTCTAAAATATCATTAGGATTCATACTCGCATTCACAATCCTAAAATTGTTCCACCCTCCTTCATAGACACAAAAATAAAGAATTCGGAGAGGTTAAGTGTAATAAAACATATATTTGGATAATAACAAACAAAATTAAAATTTATAAGCAAAATAAATTAAATAATAAATTCTTTTTAAAATTTACAGCGCTATTACCATATAAATGGAAATAGAATATTCATTCTAGAATATAACATCGAGTCGCTGGTGGTGGCGATGAGGCTGCGACTCGATGCGCTAACACACAGCGAAGAATCGTGGTACACCGACGACGACGACGATTAAGCTCATCCCGGATGGAAATTTACAACCGCCAAAGGAAATATTAAGCTTATCTTCTCTTAAATTTTTGTATAAAACCCCATGCTGTTTAATTCATAAGGGAATGCTCAAGAAAATGTTTAGCTTTTAAGAAATTTTCTAGAAAAGTAATAGAAGATAGAAATAAGAATTAAATGTCTTATTATTTAATGCTAATAAAAGTCTTTCTGTAAATGTTAAAATAGCATTTTATTAATTTAGTCATTTATTTTTCCTTCAACATAAATTTATTAATGATGCTCATTTTCACAATTTCTAGTTAATCTAACAATTAGTTTCAAATGTAGCTTTCATAATATCTTTCTTGCTGTCTACTTGTAAAGAATAGATCTTAGATTTCAATCCTATACATTCTATCGTAATCTTACTAATAACATTGGGATTTGCAATTAAAGCACGAAGACCTAAATGTTTACCTAGACTTTTCCATTCCGTAGCTATTACATATATCTTATGATCATGTGGATACAGATATGACGTTTGGAAAATTTCGTAATGCGTGTGCTGAATTTTGGAAGTATAAATATGGATTTTTGTTGATTAATAAAAACAACGCAATGTGTAAGTGGTGCTACCGAAAGGGATTTGATGTATTCATGATACGTACTATAAAAGGAGAGGGATGAACAATGATTTATTAGCTAATACTAACACTTTGATGGAAACAGTTCAGAGGATACTTCACATAGGTAATTATTGTTTCATGTTACATGTTTCATGATTCATGATTCTTGTTTCATGTTTCATGTTTATTGTTTTATGATTCATGTTTATTGTTTACTGTTTCATGTCTTTTAGACTTGGTTCTTAAATAAGATCAATATGGATGAGAAGCTTACTAAGGAAATAGCGAGGGTGCGAAATGCCATCAGAAAAAAGTTTAAAGCTCTTAAGATGGGAAAAATGGAAACAGAGACTCAGCTAGAGCAAACTTTTAAGTCCATCACCAAGCCGCTTGAGTCACTTGTTGCACAAATCAAGGATAAGTCAAAGAGCGATGCTTCAGTAAACTCATATAAACGTAAACTCTTGAAAATGGATCCTGGGATTGAACTCTTGAAAATGGATCCTGATATTGATAAATATAATAACAGTGAAATTTTAACACCTCAACCTAAACATAAATACTTCAAAGCAGAGCCAGCTAGTACTTCAAGTAAACTTGGAGATTATTCTAGAATTTCCGATAGCTCTACTAATAGTGAAGATGATGATAATGAAGAATTTGCTACACCTCCAAATTCATCAACTCTAACAAAGACGCTTTCTATCGATGATTTGCCCAATAACCCTTCAATTTCGAAATACATTTAATTATATGAAAACAAGAGCACAAAAATTGATAAATCTTTTGGGGTTTACTTTGATGGTAACAACTGCAAAATTGGCAACTCGATTCTTCAAGTTGATGGTGACAATATCATTCTTAAAGAAAAAGTATATAGCATTACTCCAGGACTTCTCGAATTGCTCTTCATAAAAACCCCTAAACAACTATACACGTCAGATGATATGAACAACTACAGAAACATTATGAATGACACTAATGCTTATAAACGCAATTATATGGATGATGGTCGAATAAAAGGAAACAGAAGCAAGAAGTATAAAACCATCATTAAGAATCTCACATCCCCAAAAGGTCAGGGTTTAATACAAATACCAAAGACTAATACTGGCTATACTTACTTTGAAAATCCTAATGAATTAGTTGATCGTTTACGCCTACTAATAGCATCAAAACAGGCTGGTAATAACAGTCATAACAATGAAATAATGTTAATAATTAAAAAACTGAGAGAAGCTGACATTATAGTATAAATATCTCAATAGCATACGAATTGTATATATAATTGTTGATGCTCAGCAGAAGTTGATGAAATATATAGTTCTACATGAATGAAATACAAGTAGTTAATGAACTTCATAAACCAACCAGAAAAAGTTGTAGACTTGTTGTAATTAAGGTTAAATTCTGAAACACTCCCATATGAGGTATATAATATGGAAGAAGAATTGCAGTGTCCAAATGTATCCTCTCTTAAATTTTTGTATAAAGCGCGATGGAAAATGTTTACCTTTTAAGAAATTTCCTAGAAAAGCAATAGTTATAAATAAGAATTAAATGTATATTTTATACTAATAAAAGTCTTTCTGGTAATGTTAAAATAGCATTTTATTAATTTAGTCATTTATTTTTCATTCTACATAAATTTATTAATGATTCTCATTTTCACAATTTCTCGTTAATCTAAAAATTAGTTTAAAATGTAGCTTTCTTAATATCTTTCTTGCTTTATACTCGTAAAGAATAGATCTTTGATTTCAATCCTATACATTCTAACGTAATCTTACCAATGTAATTTTTTATTTTTCTATATTCATTTGATTCAATTTAATGATTCTCATTTTCACAATTTCTATTTAATCTAACAATTAGTTTCAAATGTAGCTTTCATAATATCTTTCTTGCTGCCTACTTGTAAAGAATAGATCTTAGATTTCAATCCTATACATTCTAACGTAATCCTACTAATGACAGTTTTAATTTTTAAATTCAGAATCAGATAAGTTATTCGTCAGACTTTCTAAGCTTACTGTGGGAAAAGGGAAAAACTGAAAGTCAACTATATGCAGAAAAATCTGTTGAGGCTTTGAGTGATGAATTAATGAGTTAACTTGTTAACAGACGTCTTTTTAACACCCTTCGCTTTTTTATAGATTCAAAATTTTGTATAGATAAGCAACCTAATTTATTTTTTATTTTTTAGTGGAAGACTAAAAGGTTTGTTTGGACTGAATTCTGAAGTATCAAATCTTTCATTTCTCTCATCTGAAATATCACTTTAAAAATTAATAGTTTTAATTGTATAAATAAAGGAACCTGTATCCATATAATTTAACTTAACTCTATCTTCATACTTTGATTTTATATAGTCGTAATGGAATTGATACATTTTAAATTTCGATATTTCAAGAACTACAAAGTCTAAATAAACTGGTTTGTTATAAGTCACTTTTACTTTGCTTAATTCTATTGCAGCCATATTAATTGTAAATTTCGCAATACTGTGAAAATTGGGATTTGCAATTAAAGCACGAAGACCTAAATGTTTACCTCGACTTTCCCATTCCGTAGCTATTTTAATATCTCAACTCTTATTAACATTTTTCATTGCTTTGCCGTAGACAGCATTATTATCTAATTTGAAAAAAAAAATTTTGAAAAGTCTTAGCAGCTTTTGATCTATGCAAAGTATTAAGATCAACATATTGTTTTAACCAATTCGATTGTCTAAATCAAAGAGCATTTTTTCTACGCTAGAGGACATAAATCTGTATGAATCTAAAAATCGTATTTCTATACTTTGATTTCTTGCAACATAAATTCTTTTCGCAATTGACACATAGCGCTCCTTATTTAACGTTTTAATATTTATTGCACCTTTAATATTACATCTAAGGCTTTAATAAATAAACGATAATCATACTTCCACTTCAATGTGGATGATTCTTAGAAGAACCCAGCCGCTATCAATTTCTTGAAATTCTTCAGATTTTGCAATAATTTGTTTCATCATTCTATCGAATATGTCTGGAAATTGAAAATTATCGGATGCTATGTTCATCTTCGCCTGAGAAGATTTTATATCTAAAGCTACTTCGTTTTCATCTACATCATCAGTTCTAGCATATTTCATAAATTCACAAAATAATTCAATATTGAACTTTATAGCATTGTGTTTCTGTAAACTTGCTCTAAGAAGATTTATAACTTGAGGTTTGATTTTATAGAAAAATTGTTTTGGATCCAAAATTCCTTCATCATCATTTTCCAATAGAAAGATTTCAATATGATTATTATAGCCCTGTTTAATGCGCTTTAAATTTCTTTCAATTGGGTCAGCTGCATTTCTCTATGGTTAATATTAAGTTTTCATCAGATGAATTATTCGCTAATTTTTCTACGCTAGAGAAATCTAATCTATATGAATCTAAAAATGCAAAGAAAGTAAAAGACAAACCATCTTTTAAACTGTGATAATTTTAGTAATATGAACTGTGCTCCAACCAAAAGATTTAATGACGATATAAGAATAAGTCTTGACAATAGTAAGCATCTGAATATACTTAAGAACACAAAATTAGTATCATTCATCGTGATAAATACAAATTCCATAACAAGAGCTTAAGGTCGGAAAGTGTTAACAGCTTTTGATCTATGCAAAGTACTAAGATCAATATATTGTTTTAATCAATTCCATTGTCTGAATCAAAGAGCTCTATGAATGCATGAAAACTTCAATTCATACTTTAAACTACTTTTTGGAGATTTCTATAATGGATTATATAATGAAATGTATCTTCTAAGTAACATATCAATTTCCTTGAGCCTAATTCAGAGGATTTTCTGTAAACTTGCTTCAAGAAGATTTATAACTTGAGGTTTGATTTTGTAGAAAAATTGTTTTAGATCCAAAATTCCTTCATCATCCTTTTCCAATAGAAAGCTTTCAATACGATTATTAAAGCCCCTGTTTAATGCGCTTTAAATTTCTTTCAATTGGTTCAGCTGCATTTCTCTATAAATTTTGAAAAGGTTATTTTGATAGTAGTTTTTCGTTCGTTTGGCTCTGTGAGCTCACAATTTGGGTCGCAGGTTACATGACGCATACAAAAAAATTAAATTTTAAATGTCATATAGGGTTGTTAGCTGTCAGTTTGGTTTAAATTTAAAACATAATTACGATTCAAAAAAAAATATGGACCCAAAGTAAACTGAACTCGGTGAGATCACAATTTGGGTCTATTGTTATATAACGCATATAAAAAATTTAATTTCTTAAGTTCTTCACATGATAAATCTCTTTAAAGCATCGAAAGAGGAAATTTTAGATACCTCGATTTCGTTTGTTCTAGTCTAAATTCACAGTTTTGAGGCTATTTTTAGAAAGTGCTACAACGACCGCAATGATCATGTTAATTTCTTCTTCCTATCTTAAGTTCAAGGTTGTTATATGGGTTTGTTAGCTGCTAGTTTGGTATAAATTTAAAGCATAATTACGAATCAATGGTTTCCCTTATTAAGATTATTACGGATGAACCATAAAGAAACGAAGTTTAAGGCTATGAAAAGATATTTATTTTCTTTGCAAGTTCTTCACATGATAAACCTCTTCAAAGTATCGAAAGTAGCCATTTCAGCTACCTTGACTAGACGTTTATTACTTATCAACGGATTTATGTAAAGCGATGCATGTTATTTTTAAACATCAGATTTTTTTCCCTAATTACAGAAATTCCTTTGGCTATTCCTCAATGGTGTTATATTAACTAGTAATCAAGATCCAGATGACGTAATCGGTGGAATGACTTACTTGCTAGTTGCATAAAACACAAAATTATTAATAATATGACCTCGAATTAATGTCTATATTTAGATCTGGAAAAGAAATTGCATGACAATCTTTTAAAGTTCGAGGTTACTACAGCGAATCGTTTTTTTTTCTTGTCACCCCAAAACATTCTGGGCCATTCAACTCTTATCGGCAAATTTCTTACGCTAACGAATTGAATCCAAATGTTTACTACTATTTATCAGCGGATTTTTTATGTTAAAAGAAATTGAGCCAGATATTTATTAATTATTTATCAATGAATTAAAACAAAATTGTTGATGTTATTTTTAAATCGCTTTTTCCACTAATTAAAGTAAAAATCCAATTTTCTATTTTAAGCTCCAACATTCACCGACTTAGAAGTACCATTGCCAATTAGCTTGATAACCCCATGGTTAGAGCACTTTTCTGTGAAACTCAGGGTCCGCTGTTCAAATCCAGATACCTCTGCTTTTTTAATTAAATTTCACTAACTTAGCCAACAGATGACTAGCCAAAATGTGACGTCAGGGAATCCTCTCCTATGACGTCATGCAATCGGATGTTATCTAGTCAACATTGAATCCCCTTTGAGAATTCCTAGTCAGGCCCAGGTCCAGATTCAAGTCCAGGTGTAAATCAAAGAAGAACAAAATCAATTGTAGCCTCCAAGACTGAATACCCCAATATCCAAGATGGCCGACAGGTGTCTTATCTTACTAAACAATCCAGGTTCAGATCTAAGTCTAGATGCAAACCAAAGAAGAAAAAGAAGACCAATTGTAGCCTACAAGACGGAAAACCCAAAATCCAAGATGGCCGACAATCCTTATCTCTTTTCCTTATCTCTCAATTGTAGCCTACAAGACCGAATATCCAAAATCCAGGTCCAGATCCAAGTCCAGGTGTAAATCAAAGAAGAAGAAGACCAATTGTAGCCTCCAAGACCGAAAACCCAAAATCCAAGATGGCCGACAATCATTATCTCTTTTCCTTATCTCTCAATTGTAGCCTACAAGACCGAATACCCTATCGGCAAAGCACATTTTGAGCTCGAGTTTCTCATGATCCAGAATCGGCAAGCACATTTTTAGCACATTTTCGGCTCGATTTTCTCATGAGCCAGAACCGGCATATTCATACTACTTATTTAATAGAACTTTTTTCCATTTATTTACAAATTTAAGTAATATCCATTACTAGGTGTTATTTTTGTAAATATTAAATTAAAATAGTTCACATTTGCTGGTTTCCTAGCAATATAGAAACCTCCATCGTTAAGTTTCTCGATTGAGCGGTGAGTAATTTTAGCGCTGTATCTCGGCGGCAGAAAAACTTGGTAATTCTCTAGTTCTAAAAGGATCCTGGGCCCATACTTCGTTGTTACATTGCTGCATCCTATGATTTTATACTCTAACAACTCTTCCATGTCTTTAACTGCAATCGTAGATTTAAAATTTGCAGAGTTCAGTTCTTCGAGCACTTCAAAGTCTTCGATGACTGCTTCATTGATTATTGGTAGCTGAGGCATGTTAGAATATTTTAATTTCACTAGAAACACGAATTTCATGTATTTCAGTTTCACTGATTGACTTTACATTGAAAATTTTACTAAAAATACTTGGCTTTTATACTCGAACTGACATTTAATCAAAGATAAGACCCTAACAAAAAAAATTCTTATAACCGCAATTTCCTTTTAAATGTTAGCTGTTTGACATGTTAAAACATGCTTGGAAAATAAAAAATATTGAAAGCCCTTTGAATTTATATTATTGAGAACACGTTAAAAGATGTTTGGAGAATTTCTCAATCCTAATATGTTGCCATAAAATAATTTTTTCTTACATAAGCAATCTCTGTAATTATCTAGGGTTAAAGTATTTACAGCTGTTCTTTTAATATCTTTAGCTTTTTTTATTTCGGTTCTTTCTTCAATATCACAATTATCTATCCAAACAAAAATCTGCATATGGAAGTGACTCCGAAATAACCCATCTATATAAATTATTAACATCAATCTAAACCAAATATTTTAAACCTTTTAAAAAAATTCAAATCTCTCATTAGATAGAGAATATTGTGTTAAACCTCCCCGAATACCGCTGTGTTTTAACATAGCATACCATGACAATCCTGGTGTTGTGTAATAATGATTCGAGTCAAACTCATAGATATTTATGTACACTGTTCTAAAATTCTTAAAAATGTCTGCTAGCAATAAAGCATTACACTTTAAATATAATTGTAAATTTTGTCAGATATTTCTAGAATTAAATTTGTTCCATACATTAACGACATGCTGATATTGTTCTTCTTATTGCTAAGTTTATTAAAAAAATCCTGAGGGGGCACAAATGCTTCATATTAAATTTATCAAAAAAATGGTGCATATGAACCTGTTCGGGTTATAACACGATTCAAATACATCAATCGATGTAATGAATACAAATTTGAAATCATCGAACTTAATACAAATCTTAAGGATGGTGATATTAAACAGGAATATCTAAATAAAGTAACACAGCCTATAATTCAGAAAATGGAGGAATTTCAGAGACAAAAAGATGTTCTTGTATTGAAAATATGCTTTGTAAAATTCATTTTCGAAAATCATCAATCAGTGGAACCGCAGTCAGGGATTCAAACAGTGGAGATCAACAACACTGTGTATGAGATGGATGAAGATTGCAATTTAAAATTTATCGAAAACAAAATGGACGAAATACCAGGATTTAGAAATATGTTAATTAATTATATAAAATAATGATATGTCAGGAAGAGTTAATAGAACTCTGCCGATTTTAAATAAAAATTGATTAAGTGAATTACGAGTGTTTTTATTTCGAAGAAATTTAGTATTTTGTAATCACATTTTGTTTGGGGTATACCCTTTTTCAAATAGGGGAAGGGGGGGCAGTACCGGGTACTTAAGAGGTATTTGATTATAGAAATTAAACAACTCATTTTATTTTTATTTTAAATATATAGTTTTAATTGCACATTCTTTGGCACTGTTTTAAAAATAAAAAGTAATAAAAACAAAAATAATGCAGTCACAAATTTTACAAAAAACTTTCAAGTCTTAAAAAACGGTTTTGCCCCGGGGGTCGGGGCAAGACCGTTCATAGTATGGGGCAAAACCGGGTGAAGATAGTTCTTACAACTTTATACATTTGTCGCACTTAAAGTCGTCCAAATCTTCTTCCTTCAGACATGTACAGCTTTCGTGAGCCCACAGGCGACAAGAAAGGCATTGTACCCATCCATCTTTTTTTGTGGTTGCTGCATATGGCTCTTGACAATATAAACAATTGTATTCTTTTTGACAGGACGCCTCTGTTAGCTCCTTAATTCTAAGAACCGCCTGAACCTTCACTTTACTGGGGTTTTTCTTCTTTGCTAAAGCATCTTGAAGTTCTGTTTTGTATGGGGAGGAGGTTAATACCGCCGTTTTTCCTCTTTTCCTGGAAGCCTTCATTCTATTAGCTTGTGGGATAGGAGAAATATCTTCGGGGGACACAAATTTATTTTGTAGGCCAGAAGGTGCCCGTTTCGGAAATAAAAGTCGGGTCTGTAACCCGGATGGTCCCGGTTGAGGGGAAACAAACTGACTTTGATATCTAGAAGACCTTGGTGGAGTTGACCATTGTTGATCTCCTTCAGCCGGGACTGGAAGGTCATTCCATTAAGCAGCATTTACTAGATCGGCCGTAGCAGGAGGAACTTCGTTTGCACCAACATTAACAACAGCAGATGGTTCATTATCAGTTGTTTCGGCAGGACAAAAGTCATGGTCAGAAAATATGTCGGGATCTGTTGGGTGAATTCCTGTTTTCCGGAAGCGCGACATTGAAATTTGAAGAGTAGCGGCTTTAGCATATGCAGTACCAAATAGTTTTCCAATTTGGTATTGAGTAACAACTCGACCGGGATTGTTACGAAGCCAAATTTTAACTTCTTGGCTATAATATGCACTTAGTGGTCCCATGAAGCTTACATCACAAGGTTGTAAGCGATGCGTACAGTGCGGGGGAAAACAGAGCATAACGATCCCATTATTTCGCGCCCAATCAATCGCTTCCAAGTTTTTGGTGCGAGTAGCATGTCCATCGAGCAATAACAGTACCGGATCGTCGACAGATGGTTTAATGTGTTTATAAAAATGCTTCAGCCACTGCAAAAATATTTCAGCCTGCATCCATCCACTTTCATGACACACTATTTCTGTCCCAGGAGGTGTTCCATCCTTTAGCTCGTCTTTCATTCTTTTCCTAGGAAAAATCATTAAAGGAGGAACAAAGTAACCTGCAGCGGAAAAACAAATTTCAACAGTTATGAGTTGACCTCTCTCACCCGAAGTTAAAACACCGACTTGACGACGACCCCTTTGAGCAATTATCTTTGATTGGCTTTTCGGAACGCTCGATATTCCCGTTTCGTCGACATTGAAAATTTTGTCTGAGGAAAAATGATGTTGGTCCATAAGCTCACAGAGAAGTTTAAAAAAGTTATCCACCGCTGGTTTATTAAAACCCATGGCTCTTGCCGCTGAAGTTGGCTCAGGAGCTCGAAGTGATAAGGCAGGCTGACGCTTCATAAAATTCTTGAGCCAATCAGACCCTGCCATACCTTCCTCTCTATTAAAATTATGTGTCAGCCCGTTTCTCTCAGCCAGCTGAAAGGCCAAACGTCGAAGGTCTTTTGTACTCAAGCCAAACAATCTTGACTCCATAATTTTTAAATATTCCTTATGCTGTTCTTCTTGATGTGATGTGAAAACAGCCTTAAATTTCCCCATACCTTTGTGGAAATAATAACTTTAGCTTTTCTAATTTAATAACAAATAGGTGTTCTTTTACCTTTTTTCGCGGCCTCATGGATGGAAATTCCTTTTTTTTTACTTTATTCACCCTATCTTCCAAGGTTGACTGAGGAACGTTATATGCTCCCGCGGCTTTCTTGAATCCCATTCTGTTTCCCAGAACTTCAGCGATAGCATTTTGCATGCTATTCTCCGACCAATTTTGCCGCTGCGTTTTCCTAACATAGTTTCGTACCATCTAAAATTGATTTTAAGTAATAATGACAATAAAAAAGAAAAAAAACGGTGGACTATAAACGGAAAATAAGAATTTTCCTTCCGATTATGCCCCACTGGTAGTTGACGCAAGAAAGGTCATAAAGTAAGCAAGAACATTATTGTAAACTACTAACACAAACTTAGTATGAACATAAACTCTTCAATGGTGGATCCAACTGTGTGCCGCCCACCACCAACGCCACTAAGTTCAAGCGCAGGCAAAACTAAACAAGATAAGAAAAAACTTCACTTACCTCTCAAAACCGGTTTGGGTGCAAAACGTATTAAAAAATTTGTTTCAGGCTGTTGAAATTTCACACAGATGTGGCCATCACCTCGGCTAACGCAATACTGAAGACGAAGCTCATAAACTATCCGTCATATTCGGAAAAATCGTGGTGCCTGGTTTTGCCCCGATACCCGGTTTTGCCCCACCTTCCCCTACATGTTTATACTTGCTAATGCAAACAAAGTAAAAGAAAAACCAAAAATAAAGTTAATAATTTTTTAACCTGTGATAATTTTAGTAAACCGAACTTTGCTCCAACCAAAAGATTTAATGGTGATATTAGAATAAGTCTTGCCAATAGTAAGCATCTGTTGAACATTTGAATATACTTAAGAACACAAATTTAGTGTCATTCATCGTGATAAATACAAATTCCATCATAAGAGCTTAAGATCGGAAAGTGTTAACAGCTTTTGATCTATGCAAAGTACTAAGATCAATATATTGTTTTAATCAATTCCATTGTCTGAATCAAAGAGCTCTATGAATGCATGAAAAACTTCAATTCATACCTTAAACTACTTTTTGGAGATGTCTATAATGGATTATATAATGAAATTTATCTTCTAAGTCACATATCAATTTCCTTGAGCCTAATTCAGGGGATTTTTATACTATTTGCGCAAAATGATAGATCTTTGTGTAAGTCATGAAGTGATTCTAGATAAGTTAAATCTACTTCAAATATATATATTTAATTTCTGAACTTTGAGGAATGCTCATTATATTGATATCCGTATTTTCTATCCCATTGAAATTTTTCATATGGTAAGAATTCAGACATGTCCCACCCATATAAATTATTGGTATTGAGGTAAATTAAATATGTTGAGCTTTGTGATGGGGAAATATTTTCCATATACTTATTATTAGCAGTAGAATGCCTGCGAGAACATATAAAGTCATACACATTAACGTCAGTTAATAATTATTGTAATTGAATCTTTGTAAACTTAAGCATAGCATCCGAAAATAATCCTGGTGCTATATAATAATGACAATATAAATAGTCTACAAATATTTTGCATTCGAATGCTTTACAAACGTTTGTTGTATGCGCATAATCATTATCAGAACACTTCATACCTGTAAATTTATTATCAAAATACTTTTGCATAGTCAATGAATTTTCACTAAATTATTCAAAGCAATTAAGATATTCATAGGGAAAACCCCTTTTCCCCACATTTTTTTCCACAGTTTTCATCAGATAAATTATTCGCTAATTTTTCTACGGTAGAGGACATAACTCTATATGAATCTAAAAATATATAATTTCTATACTTTGATTTCTTGCAACATAAATTCTTTTCGCAGTTGACACATATCGCTCCTTATTTAATGGTATAATATTTATTGCATCTTTAACTACATCTAAGGCTTTAATAAATAAACGACAATCATACTTCCACTTCAATGTGGATGATTCTTAGAAGAGCCCAACCGCTATCAATTTCTTGAAATTCTTCAGATTTTGCAATAATTTGTTTCATCATTCTATCGAGTATGTCTGGAAATTGAAAATTATCGGATGCTATGTTCATCTTTGCCTGAGAAGATTTTATATCTGAAGCTACTTCGTTTTCATCTACATCATCAGTTTTAGCATATTTCATAAATTCACAAAATAATTCAATATTGAACTTTATAGCATTGTGTTTCTGTAAACTTGCTTTCAGAAGATTTATAACTTGAGGTTTGATTTTGTAGAAAAATTGTTTTGGATCCAATATTCCTTCATCATCATTTTCCAATAGAAAGTGAGGTATGTCAGGATGTCTGGAATTATAAGTTGACGTGGGGGCGTAGTCCCTTTATTTTTGAGCCTCCAAAATCCTAAGTCCTCTTTGTATCTAATGGGTAAGATACATTTAATTTTATAATAAAAAAAAAATTATTTTAGTTTTAATTTTTTTAATTAATTTCAATACTACCAGTCCGGTTGTTCTGGCTAGACTAAAAATTATTTACAATATTTTTGTATCCTACTTTACGTTGTATACATAGATAGTTTGTTAAAATTTTCTTTGTATTGAGTACAGTATTTTATTGTCAATGAATAAATGATTACGATAATTTTTAAAGTGTTTGTGTTTCACACTATTCAAATTTTATCGAAGTGTACAGGTTGATTAAAATATTTTTGACAGTACAGTCTAATTGGATATTATTGAAGTAGATTTTTAATACTTATATTTTATTAATAATATAATCAAAATAATAAACTTTTACTTAAAATATAATATATTAAATTTGTAGCTACTGCTACATTACTCCCCCCTCAGTGAAAACGTCCATTTTAAGTGAATCGTAAAATTAAGAAAATGATGAATAATAATATTTTTAGTAATAAAAAAAAAATTATAATTGAAATTTTACTTTCTTTTTTGTAATGTTTTTGATTGGTGTAATTATTTGTTCCGTGTTTTCGATAAATGCTGGTTTTAGTCTGTCGACTGAAATGTTTGTAGCTTTACCACGGTAATCGATTTGATAAAATTTTTCCAGTTTGTTTAATACTTTGAAAGGACCTTCATATGGGTTTTGTAAAGAAGATTTGCTTCTGTCGATTCTAACAAAAACGAATTCTGTATCTTTTAAATCTTTAGGTACGTAGATTTTAGAATTTTGTTTTTGAGAATGTGAAGGTTTGAAGTTATTTATGCAAGATCTAATTTTACTTAAGAAATTTGATGGATCTTGTATTGTTGAGTTGTTGTTAATGATAAATTCTCCTGGAACGCGAAGAGGTTGTCCATAGACAAGTTCTGCTGGAGAACATTGCAAGTCTTCTTTAATCGTGGTTCGGAAACCTAAGAGGACTGCAGGTAATTGTGTGACCCAATTATTTTGGCCGTCACGAGCGCGTATGGCTGCTTTTAATTGTCTGTGAAATCGTTCTATCATTCCGTTGGATTGTGGATGATAAGGAGTAGTACGGATTCGATGTGATCCTAAAATTTTTGTAAATTCTTCGAATAATTTGGATTCGAATTGAGTACCTTGATCTGTGGTAATTTCTAGAGGAATACCAAAACGTGGAAAATATTGTTCATATAATGTGTTGATAACTGTGTTTGCCTGTATATCTTTGATTGGATAAGCTTCTGGCCAACAAGTAAATCTATCTATTATTGTTAGAATATAAGAATATCCATTTGAAGAAGGTAAAGGATCTACCAAATCTAAATGGATATGTTCGAATCTTGTTTTGGGTAGTTCGAATTTACCGATTTCAGACTTTGTGTGTTTAGTTACTTTGGCTTTTTGGCAATTGACACAATTTCTAGTCCACTTGTTAATATCTGTATTCATTCCAGGCCAAAAGTACTTAGAAACAATAGATTTTCGTGTTGTTCTAATTCCTGGATGAGATAAATTATGAATGGTATTAAAGATAGTTTTTCGAAGTTCTTTGGGTATATATGACCGTGAATTTTTAGTAGAAACTTCGCACCAAATGTCAGACTCAGAAGTGTTTAATTTAATTTTAACAAGTTTATATTTTGAATTATCTGGCCTGTTATGTTGAGTTATTAAAAGATGTGTAAGTTCTTCATCACTATTTTGGTACTCAGCAATAGTTTTTAAATCAAATTTGGTATTGCTATGTTTTGAATGTTCGAAATTTTCGATTGAAATTCTAGATAAAGTATCTGCTACTGTGTTTGATTTTCCTTTGATATGTCTGATATCTGAGGTAAATTGAGTTATGTAGTCCAGGTGTCTAGTTTGTTTTGGACTTCTTTCTGTTTTAGACCATATTGCTGTAATGAGCGGTTTGTGGTCTGTAAAAGTTGTAAATTCTCGACCTTCTAGAAAATGTCTAAAATGTTTGATGGCTAGATATAATGCCAAAAGTTCTCGGTCGAATGCTGAATATTTTTAGAGAAAAATGCAATGGGTTCCCAATGATTTGCATTGGATTGTTGGAGAACTGCACCAACAGCGCTAGCAGAAGCGTCTACAGTTAAATTGAATTTTGCATTTTCAATAGGATGAATTAATAAAGTTGCTTTTGAAAATGATTGTTTAATTTTGTTAAGTTGATCTTCACATTCTGTTGGCCAAGAAAAGTTTTTAGAGTTATTTGGTTTCTTTTTGAGAAGTAGGGCCAAATGAGTGTGAATTGGGTTTAGTAATGTGGCAAGATTTGGAATAAATCTATGGTAATAATTAACCATGCCAATAAATTGTTGAATTTGTTTAATGGAATTTGGAGAAGGAAAATTGTTAATAATTTGGGCTCTGTCTTCTGAAGGTAAGATGCCTTCTTTTGTTATTTTATGACTGAGGAAGTCCAAAGATCCAACTCCGAAAATGCATTTGGATGGATTGATTGATTCCAAAATCTGATAGTTGTTTAAAAATTTGGTTTAAATGATTTTGATGTTCGGATTCAGATTTGCTGGCAACTAAAATATCGTCAATGTAGACAAAAGCGAAATCTAAATTTTTTATGATTTGGTCCATGAATCGTTGAAATGTTTGTGCAGCATTTCTTAGACCAAAAGGCATTCTAGTGAATTCAAATAATCCGAAAGGTGTTGTAATGGCTGTTTTATGTATGTCTTCTTTAGCCATTGGAATTTGGTGGTAAGCTCTTACCAAATCAATTTTTGAGAAAATAGTGCAACCGTTTAAGTTCATTGAAAAATTTTGTATATGTGGTAATGGGTACCTATCTGGAACAGAGATTGCGTTGAGTCTGCGATAATCTCCACATGGTCGCCAATCTGTAGTATTTTTCTTTGCTACTAGATGCAGTGCAGAAGATACTGAAGAAGATGATAATTGGCACAGACCTAATTTAACCATGTGATCAAATTCTAATTTTGCAATTTTGTATTTATGTCCATCTAAACGTCTTGGACGAGAAAAAGGTAATAGTCCTTTAGTTTCTATGCGATGTACAACGTTATGTTTAACTGGAATATCATAACGAGGTGGTTGTGTTAATGTGGGAAATCTTTGCAAAATTTTACCGTACTCATTACTGATTGCGTAGTAACGAGGAGTTGGAGTATTTGCGTTTACCGTGATTCCACTAACACCTAATGTTGTTGTACCGTCGAGTAATCTTTTGTTTTTTAAATCGACGAGTAAATTAAATTTTGTTAAAAAATCTGCTCCGATGATGGGCTTGTTGACATTAGCAATTATAAATGGGAAAATGAATTCTCTCCTAAGACCGAAATCTACTTTAAGTAATTTTGTACCATAAGTGTTAATGGTAGAACCGTTTGCTGCGGATAAATATAAGTTAGGGTCTTTGTTAAATTTTTTAAAGAATTCATTAGGTACTACTGAAATATCAGCACCTGTATCAATTAGAAATTTGAATTTATTTTCTTTGTCAAAAATGAATAAACGTTTAGAAATGTTAATGTTATATATATTATTCACTGAGGGATTAATTAGTTTTTTTGATTATCAATAGGTTTATAAGAACACGGCGAAATACATTTATTCGCTTTGGTACCATATTTATTGTGGTACCAACAATAAGAATTGTTATCTCTAGATTTTGAAAATTGTATATTATGTGAATTGTTTCTAGAGAATGAATGATCTCTCGATCTGTTTCTAGACCGTGAGAAAGAAGGTTGATTTTGGCATGATAATCCTTTTATCAAATTTTCGAGATTTTCTATTTTATTTTCTAAATTGTTTATTTTTGATAAAAGGAAATTGTTATCTATGAAATTGTAATTTGATTTTGGTAGATTTTTGTTTATTTCCGATATAAATTGAATTTTGGAAATATCATATATATTATCTGCTAAATCTAAAAGTTCTTTAATATCTTGTTTTCCGGAAGATATTAAAGCAATGTTTATATTTGCCGGCAATTTTCTCATCCATAACTTCTTTATTAATGATTTGCTAAATGTGGATGAATTGCCTGCTAGAATTTCCATAGAGCGATAAAATTCTGAAGGTTTTCTATCTCCGATTTCAGTTGTAGATAGAAGTTGCTCTAGCTTCTTTTCTTCTGATTCGGTAAAACGTTTGATCAAAGTATTCTTTAAACATTCATATTTGTTTAACAGTGGAGGATTTTGTAAGCAATCTAGAACATTTGTTATAACTTCCACTGGTAAAGATTGAACAACGTGACTATATTTTGTTTCGTCAACCGTTATTCTTTTAGAAGCAAATTGGGCTTCGGCTTGAATGAACCAAGCTTCTGGATATGTAGTCCAAAAGCTTGGTAGTTTGATTGCAGTTGAGGCTACATAATTGTTTTCGTTGAAATTTGTAGCAGTTGTATGTAATGTTTGTTGTGAAAAATTTGACTCGTCTTCACTAGTCATCATGATTGTAGATGTTCACTGTTTGAAAATAAAATTTCACCTTTTTTTTTAAAAACACTGATATTAACGAGACTTAACTTCGCGAATCGAAAAATGAAAGTACAACCCCTTAATATTTAAAAATTTTTAGATGATTATACTATGATAAAATATAGTTTAACTTGAGTTAAAGATATATTATTTATTGCAAAGAAATATACAAATTTTGAAAGTTGAGAAAAAGAGAAGAAAATATGTTGTAATGTGGAATTGTGTGTGTTTATGTTGTACAAATTATATTAATTTTAATTAAAAAACGAGAACATACTAATATTAAATTTTTGTTGAAGTTATGTTAATTCTTCTTTCTTCCTAAAGATGTGTTGACTTGAATTTGTTGCTTGATGGATGGATTGTTGCTTTTGTTGTTGTTGATTGTAGATTTGATGATGACTTCTTTTTAAAATAATGAGGATGCCTTACCACTGGTGGGGGGCTCCTCTTGTTAAATATGTCCTTACTGTTGCTGTTGTTTTTGATGGCAGCTTTGAGTCGCTGCTGTTGATTGTTGAGGGAAGTTTTGAGTCGCTGCTGTTGATTGTTGATGGCAGCTTTGAGTCGCTGCTGTTGATTGTTGTTGATTGCTTAAAAACAGAGAATACCTTACCTTTTGTAGGGGGTATCTCTGATTTTAAAGTTTGTGATGATGCTTCTGCTTCTTAAGTTAAAACTAGAAAGTACCTTACCTTGGGTAGGGGGTACTTCTGTTTTAATTTTTTTATATTTTTTTTTTTTTATTATATTGCGTTGATGTTGCGTTGAAAATTTTAGAAACCAGAAAAGTACCTTACCTTGGGTAGGGGGTACTTCTGTTTCTAAAATTCCGAGATCACTAATGTTGTGACCGGAATGTCGGGGTCACCAATGAGGTATGTCAGGATGTCTGGAATTATAAGTTGACGTGGGGGCGTAGTCCCTTTATTTTTGAGCCTCCAAAATCCTAAGTCCTCTTTGTATCTAATGGGTAAGATACATTTTTAAAGTGTTTGTGTTTCACACTATTCAAATTTTATCGAAGTGTACAGGTTGATTAAAATATTTTTGACAGTACAGTCTAATTGGATATTATTGAAGTAGATTTTTAATACTAATATTTTATTAATAATATAATCAAAATAATAAACTTCTACTTAAAATATAATATATTAAATTTGTAGCTACTGCTACAAAAGCTTTCAATACGATTATTAAAGCCCTCTTTAATGCGCTTTAAATGTCTTTCATTGGTTCAGCTGTATTTCTCTACAAATTTTGAAAAGGTCATTGGGATAGTAGTTTTTCGTTTGTTTGACTTGGTGAGCTCACAATTTGGGTCTATTGTTACATGACGCATACAAAAATTAAATTTTAAATGTCATATAGAGTTGTTAGCTGTCAGTTTGGTATAAATTTAAACCATAATTACGATTCAAGAAAAAACATGGTTTCCCTTATTAAGATTATTACGACTGAAAAAAGAAGAAACGAAGTTTAAGGCTATGAAAAGATTTTTATTTTCTTAAGTTCTTGACATGATAAATCTCTCTAAATTACCAAAAGAAGCCATTCCAGCTACCTCGATTTTGTTTGTTCTATCGGCCCAATTCAAAGTTTTTGAGTCTATTTTTATAAAGTGCTGCAACGGCAACAAACCCGGAAGCTGACATTTGCCAAAATTACATAACAAACTCAAAGTAAACTGAACTCGGTGAAATCACAATTTGAGTCTATTGTTACATGAAGAATATAAAAAATTTATTTTCTTATGTTCTTCACATGATAAATCTCTTTACAGTATCGAAAGAGGACATTTCAGCTACTTCGATTTTGTTTGTTGTAGTCTAAATTCACAGTTTTGAGGCAATTTTTAGAAAGTGCTACAACAACCGCAATGATCTTGTTCATTTCTTCTGCAGTTCAAGGTTGTTATATGGGTTTGGTAGCTGCTAGTTTGGTGTAAATTTAAAGCATAATTACGAATCAATGGTTTCCCTTATTAAGATTATCACGGCTGAATCATAAAGAAACGAAGTTTAAGGCTATGAAAAGATATTTATTTTCTTTGCAAGTTCTTCACATGATAAACCTCTTCAAAGTATCGAAAGAAGCCATTTCAGCTACCTTGACTAGACGTTTATTACTTATCAACGGATTTATGCAAAGCGATGCATGTTATTTTTAAACATCAGATTTTTTCCATTAATTACAGAAATTCTTTTGGCTATTCCTCAGTGGTGTTATTTTAACTTGTTATCAAGGTCAAGATGACGTAATCGGTAGAATGACTTACTTGCTAGTTTCATAAACACGAAATTATTTAATAATATGACCTCGAATTAATGTCTATATTTAGATCTGGAAAAGAAATTGCATGACAATCTTTTAAAGTTCGAGGTTACAATATTCTGCTACCAATTAAATTCGCATCATGTTATTTCATTTAGCTGATAAAGGTGTACTTCGTAATTAAAAACTCAAAACAACAAACTCTTATTTTCAGCACGAGGTCAGGTTCATCTACAAAACCTTATCACTCAACGACCTCAACAATGGCACCAAATTATTAATTTCTACGCAGTCACCAGCTCGCTTATCAATCACAGCTCGAGCAGAAAAACATGCTAAAACTTGCTTGGACCCCAAATGATATCATAGAAATAAGAATTTGCAAATGAAATAAAAAATTATCTTCATCTATTTACTCAAAGTGGTGAAATCTTTATTACGCAATATTCTGTTTTCCCATTAAATTCGCATCATGTTATTTCATTTAGCTGATAAAGCTGTACTTCGTAATTAAAAACACAAAACAACAAACTCTTATCTTCAGCATCAATTGTAGCCTTCAAGACCGAATACCCAAGTCCAGATCCAGATCCAAGTCCAAGTCCAGATCCAAGTCCAGGTGCAAATCAAAGAAGAACAAAATCAGTTGTAGCCTCCAAGACCGAAAACCTAAGTCCAGGTGCAAACCAAAGAAGAAGAAGACCAATTGTAGCCTCCAAGACCGAATACCCAAAAACCAAGATGGCCGACAGGTGCCTTATCTTACTAAACAATCATCAACCTTGACCTTTGACCTTCAGAACCTCAGCCATTTCCTTATCTCCAGTGCAAATCAAAGAAGAAGAAGATCAATTGTAGCCTCCAAGACCGAAAACCCAAAATCCAAGATGGCCGACAGGTGCCTTATCTTACTAAACAATCATCAACCTTGACCTTTGACCTTCGGAACCTCAGCCATTTCCTTATCTCCAGTGCAAATCAAAGAAGAAGAAGATCAATTGTAGCCTCCAAGACCGAAAACCCAAAATCCAAGACCTGCACCTGTCGGCCCCTTATCTTACTAAACAATCATCAACCTTGACCTTTGACCTTCACGCTTTCTTATCTCTCTTCTGCTCCCCCCAAAATTGTTATGCGGGTTCTGGACCATTGAAAATGAGCAAAAATGTGACGTCAGACCTCGATTTCCCTCACAATTTAACCAATTTTAAGGTGCTCATTGCTCATTTGGTCCAGAAACCGCATATTTATACTACGTGTGTCTCTGTTATAAAACCCCACATTAACATTAAGCTTATCCTTTAAAATGTTTGCCACTTTGTATGAAGTTCTACCAAAGAAAGGTAATTTCACCCATTTATTTGGACTACGTTCACTATTGTCTGGGAAAATATTCCTCAAAAGTACAGTTTTACGCTTTCTATAAATTAATCTATCTATTAATTTAGGGTCTGAGCCATTATTTATTGCAATATTCCTAATTACGTTTAATTCTTTCTGATAGGCACAATTATCTAGCGGGACATTAAGTAACCTATTTATCATCGCATGAAAAGCTGATAATTTAACGCTATTTGAATGTTTTGAATTTAATGGTATTACATTATCCGAAAAAGTTAATTTACGATAAATTTCAAATTTGAACTTTGAATCTACATGACTGATTTTCAGATCTAAAAAGTTTAACGTGTTATCTCTTTCTACTTCCAACGTGAAATTTATATTATCATCTATATTATTTATATAAAACAAAAATTCGTCCAAGTGATTCTTGTCTCCTCTCCACAAACACAGCACATCATCTACGTATCGGTACCAGAAGCCAATAAAATTTTTAAAACGAGGATTTTTTAAAATTAGTTTCTCTATGTAATTCATAAATACCTCAGCCAACAGGGGTGACAATGGTGACCACATAGGGAGACCGTCCTTGAAGGTGTAACATTTTCCATTAAACTCAAAGTAATTCTTGTTTATACACAAGTTAATTAAATTTTTTAATTTTAGTTTTACTTTTAACTTTACGGTTTAATAATTGAAAAACCTCCTTTACAAGTTTACTAATTGGTATAGAAGTAAATAAACTAGTAACGTCGAATGAAACCAACATTGAATTTTCTGGTACTATAAGATTTTTGATGTTTTGGATCAAATCTACACTGTTCTTAACTGAGTAAGTTGACACAAATTTAGTTTCCTCTACAAACAAATCCTTGACAAATTTACATAGTTTATAGCTGGGTGCATTCACAAACGAAGTAACCGGCCGAATTGGATTATTAGCCTTATGTAATTTAATGAGTCCATACAACATCGGAGCTTTTGGGTTCATGCATGTGTACTTATATATATTGTCACCGATTATCACTTTACTTGATTTAAGACAATCTTTTAAATCGCGTTGAAACTTGCTTGTTGGATCTGTCCTAAGTTGAATGGCTCCACTTTCCACGATAAAATCTTGTACCTTTGATAGATAGTCAGACCTTCCCAATATACACAGGGAGTTACCTTTGTCCGCTTTGCTAAATACTAAGTCATTGTTTCTGATTTTGTGTTGAATTCCACGAATTATTTTCGCTGAATTTGATCTTGACGTCAACAGTTGCAATATCTGCATTCTTTAAAACAACCTCCGTATCTATAGCCAAATTAAGAAAATCTCATTTGTTTACAATGTCTGGTGGAGAGAACTTTATTCCCTTCTGCAAAAGATCCACCTCTGGCTGTGAAAGCTGAACATGCGATAAGTTTACCAGTCTTGGGTAGAACTGCACTTTTTCAATATTATACGTATTCTCCTGTGTTGAACTCTTTGTAGAGCTGCGAATTAGGTGTTTAATTTTCCTGCTTTGCCGCAAATGTTGTTCAATTGATAGCACCGAACACTTTGTTCTAACCTTATCATCCAATGTATCGAATTCTATCCTATGTAGACGGAAAGATAATTCCCCATGAATAACCTTCATGTGAGCATTTAAATTGTTGCGAGTTGTGTACCATTTACGAATTTCATTTTGAAGCCAAACTCGTTTAGCTGTCATTATGGCTCTTTCCGCTATTGCCGAGTTGTTACTAGACTTGAGATTTATGTATTTTGGATACAGTTTCCTCCTTTTACACTCACAGTTAATTCACACCCTTGTATCCTGGTGTTCTGTTACTCGTACCTGATGAAAACTTTTGCTATAAAAAAGGGTGAGTCAGCAAGAATACCTATAATAGTTGAAAACAAATACTTATTGATTTGTGCGAGTGTTTTTAACCAAAACTTATTAGAAGAAATAATAATAATAAACTGTATAATGGCTGTACTGGAATATAAAAGGAGATTCCCTAACCGGCGAGGGGGATTAACACGGACTTTCCAAAGATTAAGAGAAACAGGAAGTGTTACTTCACACGACATGAAGACACGATCCGAAACTTCGGGAACTTCTGCAGACGTCGAGCAGCAAATAATCACCATCGTGAGACGAGCACGAAAAAAGTCGCAGTGCGATTAGGAGTGTCGTCATCTAAGGAGGGTTATTCATCTAAGGGGATTACGTCCGTATCATCATCACCCAGCCCAAGGACTACTGGAAGGAGATTCTGAAAGAAAACTGAAATTTAGCACTTGGCTTCTGGAAAGCGATATTGACGAAAAAGCGTTTCTGGACCGAATTCTGTGGACAGATAAATGTCAATTCACCAGCAATAATAAAACTAACTCCCACAGGGAAAAGGTGACCTCATTCCAGCAGGGATTTATTGTCTATGATTGGGCTGGTATAATCGGCAACCATTTGTTAGGACCATTTGTTTTGCCGCAAGTTCTTAATAGTGAAATTTATGTGGACTTTTTGGACAATACACTGCCAGATCTAATAGAGGAGAACCCTATGGATAATTCTCGGGGAATGTTTCACCAACACGATGAAGTACTAGAACATATGACTAACATTGTGAAGGTAATACTAATTGAAAAATAAGACGCTGGTGCTCCGATTCCTTGGCCTGCTAGATCTTAAGACATTATGTTGGAACTGGATTCGCATCTCTTCAAAACAGCGTCATCATCACCTGGAAATAATCATCACAAAGAATCTTGTCGTAAGTTATAAATAATTTATACTTATCTGAAAAATGTTAAATTAATTTTCTCCTACATATTTCAGCAATATTTTCCTCTTAGTAAGTGTCTGAAAGTAAATAGAATTAATTTATTTGAAATGCCAATAATTTAAGCAAACAACTTAGATTACACTTACACTAATCAATCCACCTTAAATCTATCAAAACAAAAACACAAACACAAATAGGAAATCAAAATAATGACTTACCAAATTTGAGCCAATCTCCCGAAATTGACAACTTGCATCACAAACTAAAAACACTAATGCCAACTTTCAATAATTAAATTTTATAAAAGGCTGTCGATAAGTTGAAGCGAATTAAGAACACGAAAAGGACAGCATATACAAAATAAGGCATTTTAAGGGGAAATAGGTTTTTAAATTCTACCATAAATGGTAAAGATTCGAGAACATTTCGTTCAAATCCTTTTCTATGATCATATTTGGTAATAATAGTATACCAGAATAGTTTCTGGAGGGTTAAAACACAAATCATAGAAGGGCTTGGTCTTTAGAAATCGTGAAAGCAAATTGAGTTTGAAATCGGGGAAATCAAAAATTTGAAAACTTTTTCTAATTCGAAATAAGTTAATTTGAAATCGTGTATTTTCTTTGAACGCGTTCATAAATTTGAAATTTAAGTGAAATCATTTACGAAGTGTTTATTCGTTTGACCGATAGTGTATTTTTTGATGCCAAATTGAATTTAATTCAAGTGTGAACTTTATGTGAAATTAGAAGTTTTTTGTGAAATATAAGTAAGTGAACTTCAAGTTTCTTTTATTAATTTCTATCCACACTCTTTCCAAGCAACATTTGGTGCAGTGGTTAAGTGTTTGGCTCACGGCGTAGTTTGGACTTGGTTCAAATCCTGATCACGGCAGAGGTTATTTTTTGGAACAAAATTTTTTTGGTAATATTCTCTTGAAATCCTTGGAATTCGTACATGATCCTTCGAGCCGGATAACGGTAATTATTGAATTCTAACAAGTGAACAAATGAATTCAAAATTCAAAGTGAAAAGGTGTCGTGGACATAAAAATATTCGCGCGGCTTAAACGAAGTAAACAGCTGTGACAACGAAAAGCTTTAATTTGTGCTGAAATCAAAGTTAATTGCTGTGGAGACTAAGTTCCTGCTTAAATTGCTCAACAAGTTGGAAATCCATACAACGATCTGGTGAGTTCGTTCCAATTTTTATTTCATTAAATTGCATGCGACTTATATACACAATAAATTAAATATAGATAAATTAATAAAGCTACAATGCAATATTGAAGACTAGGTTGAAATCTTTATGCGTAATTATCGTAAAGACGGTGCAGAGCGACGTGCTAAAAGCTCTTATTATCAAATCCGATTAACGAACCTCGAAAGCTACCGGAAAGAATTTTAAGAACGTCATAAGGAAATAATCTTGTCAGCCACCGATGAAATAAAGAAAACAGAAGAGTATTTTTGTGCTGAGATCTATTCAAGGGTTGAAGAATTTTATCTTGATGTATATGCTAAAATTGCTAGTGAATTCACCCGTGATCACCCTGCTCAAAACGCCGAGAATTTACCAAAAGCAGATGATAGTTGAGAATTTATCGCCTTTGCAGAAGTGACAATATTTAAAGGCACACTTGTCTGGTGAAGCAAAGAATCTTCTAATTAATATTCTTATAACTACAGCTAATTACGAATGGGCCTGGAGCACTTTAGTCGGAAGATACAAAACAAGAGAATATTAGTAAAAGCTCAGCTTGACGTATTATTTAATCAGCAATTTGTTAAACAAGAATCTGCAAACGGCATAAAGTGTCTTCTTGATAAAACGTCGGAATGTATCGCAGCTCTGCAAAACCTTGGGTTAAAGACAACTACTTGGGACCCCATTCTCGTGTATATTATCGGTCAAAAATTACCCTACGAAACCTTAGAGTTATGGGAGCAATCACTTAGAGCGAAGAACGATCTTGCTAATTGGGATGACCTCAACAAATTCCTCGATGCTCGTTTTAGAACATTGGAACATTTGCTGTACAAAAGGTCGTCCTTTTGAGTTAATTACTTAACTCAGAAGGACGACCTTTTGTACAGCAAAAAAGACCTTCCTTAGTACAAGAAAAATCGTAGCGAAAACCTCAAGCTTTTTATGTGCAAACGATGTGATCATGTCAACTCTGTCGCGAGTCTCATGTTCTTAGGCAATGTCCGAAATATTTAAGTTTTGATCATCAAACGAAATTAAATTTGATAAATTCAAAGGGCCTTTGTGTTAATTGCTTGGGTACAGGTCATTTAGCCGCGAGATGTCCAAGCAAGTCAAAATGTTTTGTATGTAAAAAATCTCATCATACAACACTCCACAAAGGACAGATTATTTCCGAATTTCAGTCAATGGAAGAAAGGCAATTGAAAACTTCTTCAAAATCGTTAGTTGCGGAAACGAATGTTGAATCCCCGACCACTACCAAGTCTGTTGTAAATGAGTCGTCTAGAGCTGAACACGTTCCACTAGCTACTGCTTTGGTCACTAATATCTCACCACAAATACACAAGGAAGTTTGTAGAGCTCTTATTGATCCAGGATCGAAAATGTCATTCGCAACTTAATATATTGCACAATCTTTGCGTTTGCCAAAGGAACCCGTGGAGGTAGATGTGAGAGGCATAGGAAATATTTCTGCGGAAAAAATCAAAACACGCACAACTTTCATATTGACACCAAAGGATGTTAACACCGATGGAATTCGAGTTTATTGTAAAGTGAATTACAACTTTTATACCAAGCCAACAAATTAGAAGAACCAACCGGGAACATTTGGAAGGACTGCAACTCGCTGACCCCACATTTAATAGACCTGGACGCATTTATTGTAAAGCGAATTACAACTTTTTTACCAAGCCCACAAATTAGAAGAACCAACCGGGAACATTTGGAAGGACTGTAACTCGCCGACCCCACATTTAATAGACCTGGACGCATAGATCTTTTATTGGGAGCCGATGTTTATCCACTCATCATTGCCGATGGAATTGTAAAGGGAGCAAGTAACATGGCAGTAGGCCAGCGAACTGTATTTGAATTTGTGCGACGACCTAAAAAAATTTTGGGAACTGGAGGAAATACCATTCAAAACTCACGAAAGAAGAGGAGCGTTGCGAGTTACATTTCTGCGAAAATTATAAACGATGCGATGATGGAAAATATCAAGTTCGTTTACCTCAATGAGCAGGTCACTTTAGGTTCATCTAGGAACATTGCCATCGTACGAGTTATCCAGTTAGAAAAACGTATTGCCCAAGATCCGAACTTGAAGGAAGAATACCGAAACTGTATGGAAGAATACTTAAAATTAAACCACATGGAACTTACAGGGTATACTGAAGCAGAGTTCATGAAACATGACCAGATGGGCAATACTTATTATACTTGCGCATATCTGCGGCATCATGCGGTTTTGAAATTGAGTAGCACTAGCACCAAGGTTCGCGTAGTATTCGACGCGTCACGAAGGACAAGTAATGGCAATTCACATACTCTTGAAGGGTCCGACTATACAGGAATCACTTTTTTCAATTTTGATGCGATGGAGAAAATATAAAGTCGCATTCATGGCAGATATACATAAACCGTCAAATACGCATGCATTCGAAGGACACCGATTATCAAAGAATAGTGTGGAGAGACTCACCAGATAAGCCATTTCAAGATTTTATCTATGGAATTAACTCTTCTAACACAGAAGGCGCACTTCTTTGGCAGGAGCCCAGAATCAATTCACCTAGTCCATCAAATTGATGAAATGAGGCTCCCACACCAGCATGCAGAGGAAGAAAACAAGCAATGAAAACCCGCACGCAACATGCAAACAGAGAGTCACGGGAGCACAAGAAATAGATAGTTCTTAAACAACACTTTACTAAGATTTAAATCCAAATTAGAACATGCATTAACAGCCCTACATAAACGGTTAATAGGTTCATGCACGCCATAATTAGTTTTCGATGGTTCAACATGCAGTAAAGGAAGTCTTCGAAGGTTATGTTGGGATTGTCTGAAGCAATCCTGAGTCAATATTGGAGGTCAAGAGCTGGTGAATAAAGACCAAGTCAGCAATCCTACGCCTTTTTTCAAGCGAGTGCAAACCAATTAACCGGAGGTGGTCGGTGTAGGGCGTGAGTCTAAGCGGATCGTCCCATGGGAGCTCTCTTAACGCAAATCTAAGAAAATTACGCTGCACCGATTCGATTCGCTTGGAATGAACAGCGTAGTAGGGCGACCAGACCTGAGATGCATACTCAAGAATAGGTCTAACTAAGGCGCAGTATAAATGAATCAAGGTTGGTATATCCGAGAACTCTCTAGACCAACGCTTAACAAAGCCCAAGATTAAACTGCCTCTGGACACGACATAATTAATATGCAGAGTAAAGTCAAGTCTCCTATCGAGTTTTACCCCAAGGTCAGTTACGGACAGCACACGACGAAGACCATTTCCCGCAAAGTTGTAATCCGAAACTTGTGGATTTGCGCTCCTGGAAAAAGTCATAGCCTCAAATTTCTCAAAATTTAGGTGTAAGCCATTATGCTCGCAACACTCACGAAGCGTTTCTAAGTCCCTTTGAATAAGGGCGGCGTCACCACCATCTTTAATATAGGAGAAGATCTTCATGTCATCAGCGTAGAAAAGAACACTAGAGGACAAGATCAGATGGGCAATGTCGTCAATGGCAAGAACGAATAATAAAGGGCCAAGATGACTGCCCTGCGGTACACCAGATAAGGCCCTGAAGATTCTAGAGGAAGCGCCACAGAGTGATACTCGATATGACCTGCCTCTTAGATAGGAAGAGATTCAGTCAAGAAGAACAGGGGGGGGGGGGGGGGGAAACCCAGCCTCCCGAGTTTAAATAAAATAACACAGTGAGGGAGTTTATCAAAGGCTTTACTGAAATCCGTGTATATGTAGTCAGTTTGCATGTCACGCTGGAAGCCAGAAATAACGTGGGAGGTAAATTCTAGTAAGTTATTAGTCGTTGATCTACCGGGCAAAAACCCATGCTGACTGGAAGAGATTAAGCCAATACAACGCTCTATAAGCTGCGAATACACTATTGATTCAAATAATTTAGGTATGCAAGATAACTTCGCGATTGGTCTATAATTTGATATAATATTCTTGTGGCCCTTTTTATGAACAGGGACTATAAAAGAGGACTTCCACAAAGCAGGAAATTTACCATCCTGAACGGACGTATTGAAGAGAATCGCTAATGGAGTAAGAAGGGCAGCGGAACAGGATTTGACGAAGGCTGGAGGGATACCGTCAGGACCAGAGGAAAAGTCCGATTCAAGTTCATTGATTTTTTCCAAAATAAGATCCCGTGATATAAACGGCAAGAAATCAGATGAAGTGGGACGATCCAGAATATGATCCAAATTACTCACACAAGGCTCAAAGTTATCCGAAGAAAAGGCACTCTCAAAAAATGAAGCAAAATTGTTTGCTATGTCGGAAACGTTATTACTAGAAGACCCCTCATACCACATCGTAGATGGATAGTTGCATGAGTTCTTTTTCATATTGACGAATTTAAAGAAATTGCGAGGGTTATTATAGATATTATCGAACACTAACAAGGTATTTCTTATAGAGCGAGGAGGATAGTGCCTTAAAGCTGTCATAACAGGACACAAAGTTAGAATACGCTATTGCGCTATTACAACGCAAGTAATTCTTCCAGAGTTTCTTTTTCCTGTTCCTAAGACTGCGGAGTTCGGCATTGTACCACGGGGGAGAGGAGTATGTAGACCTAATCCTTTTTAATGGAACAAAGGAGTTGAACAAATCATATATCTTGTTATAGAATAGGGAGGCGCAGACATCAATATCACTATTGTCAAGTAATGCCGAAAAATCGACTGAAAGGAGATTAGACGTTAGCTCAGAGAAGTTCGATCTCCTATAGTCATAAGCATGATGTTCAAAATTGGGATCCACAATACTAGTACCATCGTAACAGAAAGAGACAAAGATGGGGGGATAAAAATTATCAATAGGAGATAATTGATCAGAAGCTAATTCGACTATAGTGTTAGTCAAATCAGAAGAAAACACAGGATCCAACTGCCTTCATATAGAGTTCTTAACATCACTCATTTGGTGCAAACCAGAGGAAGAAAAAAAAGAAGAAAAGAGGGAAGGAAGTCATCGTCCTCGCAGTTAGGTACCCATGAAATATTGGGTAAATTAAAGTCACCAAGAAGAAGAATTTCATCTTCAGGGTTCGTCATATTATGGATGAAGTCTAAACTAAGGGATAGAATATCGTAAAGCATGCGCTCTTTATTATCAACGAAGTTTGTCAGGTTAGGGGGAATATAGCAGCAGAGCAAAAATACATTGAGCTTAGGTAGCACTAGCTTGAGAACCAATAGTTCAATAGAGAGTGAACCAGAGAAGGAAGGAACTTCAACTAAGCTGCAGTTAAAGTCCGACCTGCAGGCAACCAGAACTCCACCACCTCGACACAGAGATTCCGAATGTCTGTCAATACGAAAAATCTGATAGGAGTCATGAAGAATATCTGCATCGCAAAAACCATGATGAAGCCAAGTCTTAGTCAGCATGAGAACATCGTAGCAGCATGCAAGGGATGCTTGAAACAGATGGTTTGTTTTATTTCTTAGTCCCCTTACATTCTGATAGTAAAGGGACAGCGTACTTAGTTTTTTGAAGCATTAGCTATTGCTCTGTCATGGGTACCGTTCGAAAACCTACCCCGAGGCACAAATTCGTGTGCGATGCAATTCTTAGGCCAGAAGTCCGGAGAAGAAATAATATCGAACAGAGCCGGGGAAGTCGTCAGCTTAAAAGACCAAACATATCCCTGAGACAGGCGAGAATTAAGACGCTGACAACGTAGAGGTACAGAGTCATCAATCATGGACCTCCTTCTCACATAATTTAAGACGTCATCAACAGAGGTAGAAGGATCGAGCCGAGAAACAAAAAATAATCTAGGGATTGGGGCAGTCCTCAGAGTGAAGTCCGTGCTCTGTGCTAGGTCAAAAGACCCAACCATAGGTGCATCCTGTTGAGAAATAAGATCGGCTGACAAGGCCGAACTGGAGACATCAGTAGCATCGGTCCTTAGCAATAACACGCTTCCGGCGTCTGGTATTGCAATTGCTGCTATGGTTCGATGCAGAGGGGGGAGGGTCAGGGGCGACGGATACTACGGGGATCACAGACGAAACTGAAGAGACCTCGGCCGGATGGGCAGAAGCTTTAGAGACCAAACTCCTAACCTCCGTCGCTACTCAAGAGGAGGGAGGAGAAGCGGCCTCGGAGACAGGATTCAAACCTGAAAAAATAAAGCAAAATGAGAACAACAAAATCGCAAGCCCAATCACAAACAATATTATTCATCAGAACCAACTCAAAACTCAAAAACGAAAAACCCGTAAGCACAGAAAAAAAAAACGAAAACACGTCCGCACAACAAGACAGTTCACAGATCACTGACAGTTCACAGATCACTGAACACCGTCACTTTTGGAACAAAAAGCGCGCCATTTCTTGCTATTAGAGCGATGCATCAATTAGCAAAGGACGAATACCACAATTATCCTCTTGGAGCAGAAGCAGTTTTAAATGATTTTTGTGTCGAAGACTTGATATCTGGAGCCGATAGTACTGAGGACGCCATCGATAAAGCAAACGAAATTAACTGTCTTTTAAAAAGCGGCGGTCTGGAATTAAGAAAATGGGCTTCAAATGATGACGCAATTCTTCAAATTATGCCACAGGAACTGCGAGAAGTGAATATGCCATTATCAGTGGAATCTGGAGGCATAAAAGCTCTAGGAATATATTGGAATCCTCGGAACGATTACCTTCTTTACAAATTAACAATGTATAAGAGTAACAAAATTTGGACGAAGCGAACAATTCTATCGGAGATAGCTAAGCATTTCGACCCTATTGGGTGGCTTTCGCCACTAAAGACTATTCTACAAGCATTGTGGCTAGCAGGTTCGCAATAGGATGATAACATTCCGAAAAATGTTGAACATCTTTGGAAAGACTATCGTGAAGGACTTTCTATGATTGAAAACATACAGATCCCACGTTGGATTGGAATATAAAACACATCAGCAAAGATAGATCTCCGTGGATTTTGTGATGCGTCGATAAAAGCATATGCTGTGGTCGTCTACGATAGAATATTACAATCAAGCGGAAAATTTGAAGTTCACTTACTATCAGCGAAGACTAAAGTGGCCCCAATAAAAACGGTAACTCTTCCGAAGTTAAAATTATGCGGAGCAGTGTTGTTAGCAAAATTGCTTGCCCAGGTTAAGAAGGATATGCAGCTTACTATAAACGAAACTTACGCATGGCCCGATTCGACAATTGTGCTGGCTTGGTAACAAAACCATCCGTCAAACTGGGAGACTTTCATTAGCAACGGAGTGTCTACCATTCATCAATTATCAGAAGGATATTCGTGGAATCATGTCTCGACGGAGACAAACCCCGCTGATTGTGCTAGCAGAGGAATTGCACCTGAAAGTCCTAAACATCGCAGTCTTTGGTGGAATGGTCCCCACTGGCTAAGGGAACGAAAGGAAAAATGGCCCAAGAAAAAGGATTATACAGATACAAAGCTAGGTTGCCGAAAAGTATAGCATTACATATACAAACCACTGGAAATTATTTGGAATTATTTGAAAAGTTTTCGTCATTATCCAAACAAATTCGAGTCACCGCGTATTGCTTCCGTTGGATTACAAATGTCCAGAACCCACCTCGTAATCGAAATCTAGCTTATCTCACGAGCAAAAAACTTCAAGCCGCTCTGAAATTTTGGTTCAAAAAGGAGAATTCCCGCTGGAGATGAGTGCCTTGCAAAATCAAAGAGATATGAGTAAGAAAAGTAAGTTGGTCAAGCTACATCCATTTATTGATAACGACGGACTTATAAGAGTTGGAGGAAGACTAAAGCATTCCTCACTTACTTTTGCTGAACAACATCCTATTATTCTGCCTGAAAGGAATCATTTAACTCGATTGATCATAGACGATCTTCATCAGAAATCAATGCATGGAGGAACCCATCTAATGCTTTCTATCGCGTCGAAAATATTGGATACTTAATGCAAGGAATATAATACTAAATAACATTCATAAATGATTAAGCTGCTTTCGGCAAACTACCCAAACAAGGGCAAAAGTGACGGCTGATCTACCAAGTTATCGAGTTCAGCCAGCACGTCCTTTCGCTCATAGTGGTGTAGACTATTTTGGACCGTTCGACTTAAAGAGCTCAAAGGTAAAGAGAATACGGAGCTACAAGGGCTGTATTGCAGTCTTTATACGTATGGTGACAAAGGCAATGCATCTGGAAATTGTCAGTGATCTTTCTACACCTGGATTTCTAGCAGCATTTAGAAGATTTGTCTCAAGACAGGGCTTATGCACAGATATGTATAGTGATTGTGATCTAATTTTAATCGGGTACAAACTCAATATAAGTTCGAAGCAGTCCAACAATGTGAGCACGAAATTGCCCAAGCAATTGAAAATCAAGGGTTTCGATGGCATTTCATTCCACCATCATCACTAAACTTCGGAGGATTGTGGGAGAGTGGTGTGAAATCTGTAAAAACGCATTTAAAAAGGACAATCGGGAATGCGCTACTGACATATGAGGAGTATGGTACGTTATTGACGCAGATTGAAGGCATTTTAAATTCTTGACCCCTGACTGGAATGTCCCAGGATCCTCAGGATACAACCACTTTAACACCAGGACATTTTTTGGTTGGAGGACCACTTCTTATGCCACCGGAACCAACAACACTTGATATGAATATCAATTATCTGGACCGCTATCGTTATGTTTAACGACTTTTTCAAAACTTCTGGTCTCGTTGGAGCAGTGAATACCTACATCGCCTCCAACAACGTCCAAAACGGTTGAATCAACATCCAAATCTTAAGGAGGACGAGCTTGTTTTAATGAACGATGACAGACTTCCTCCATCGCAATGGTTGCTAGGGAGAATAATTAGTACTCATTCCGGAAAGGACGGTTTAATAAGAGTGGTGTCTCTAAAAACCCTACACAACATACTCAAAAGACCAATAACGAAAATTTGTCCACTCCCAATACACTATTCCGGTCAAGCCTCAATTCAATCCAAAATCTTATGATTAATTTCCCTCTTTCCTGCATTATGATCCAACCATGATCTCTTTAAAGTTCTCCACTAGTAAGCCCTCATGCAAAAAACTGAAACCATTTAATTATCTTTACAGATTATTATATTATAAAACAAATTTTATCAAGACATCAATTGTATACAGTCAGTTGGAACGCTTACACATCATTTTATTGAAAGCTATCGTTTCAAGGCGGCGAGCATGTTGGAACTGCATTCGCATCTTTTCAAAACACCGTCATCGTCACCTGGAAAAAATCATCACAAAGAACCTTGTCGCATGTTATGTATTTATACTTATCTGAAAAATTTTAAATTAATTTTCTCCTACATATTTTTGCAATATTTTTCTTTTTGTAAGTGTCGGAAAATAAATAGAATTAATTTATTTGAAATGTCAATAATGTAAACAAACAATTTAGATTACATTTATACGACGAAAATGATTTCAGGACACAAAATTAAATTAGCAACTTGCACAGAACAAATCCATCCACCTTAAATCTATCAAAACAGAAACATAAACACAAATAGGAAATCAAAATATTTACTTACCAAATTTGAGTTAATCTCCCGAAATTGACAACTTGCATCACAAACTAAAAACACTAATGCCAACTTTTAATAATTAAATTTTATAAAAGGCTGTCGATAAGTTGAAGCGAATTAAGAACACGAAAAGGACAGCATATACAAAATCAAGCATTTTAAGGGGAAATAGGTTTTGAAATCCTACCATAAATGGTAAAGATTCGAGAACATTTCGTTCAAATCCTTTTTTATGACCATATTTGGTAATAATAGTATACCAGAATAGGTCCTGGAGGGTTAAAACCAAAATCATAGAGGGGCTTGCTCTTTAGAAATCGTGAAAGCAAGTTGAGTTTGAAATCGGGGAAATCAAAAATTTGAAAACTTTTTCTAATTCGAAATAAGTTAATTTGAAATCGTGTATTTTCTTTGAACGCGTTCATAAATTTGAATTTTTAGTGAAATCATTCACGAAGTGTTTATTCGTTTGACCGATAGTGTATTTTTTGATGCCAAATTGAATTTAATTCAAGTGTCGCAGCCCGACATAAAATCTAAAATGAAATTAACATTAATACTGAATGTAAAAGCAAAGAATTACCTGATCGTAAACATTCCATTCCAACAATGGGTTAATCCCGTCCTCAACATGTCCAGCGTCAAAACCTGAAAATAAGAAAAAAAACCCACAAAGAAACAAGTCAGACAAAAAAGAAAAGAAAATATTTATCTGACATATCCATATCCTTGTATCCTGATCCTTTCATCCGAGTCCAAATCAATTTACTTTACACTCTTTAAATTGATCAGCTGTACTTGACAGCAATAACACAATAATACAAAATTTCCTTGTTGAATATTCATACCTTTTACAGAATCCCTTCACCAAGGCCATCTATGTGTAAAGATGGTAACTTACAAAAGTTGTAAGTTAAGAATTATTGACATGCGCACTCTTTCACACAATTCAGCTCCATTTACTTGCATACATTTGATTTTCTATATAAAGAGCTGCATTGCAAGCTAAAAGTCAATTCTGGTTTACGCCGAATTCGCTTCACAAGTTGGTCTCCACCACTTATTCATCGAAATCACTTAGGTATACTCCAAGTCGATTAAAACTAATTATTCTGGTATTAACCGAATAATTATAAAACACATTATTCTGGTATTTACCGAATAATTATAAATCCAAATTTCTATGTTTAAGAACTAGATTTCTTGCGGTATTTACCCAGGAAAAATAATTTTTAAACAAGAAAAGGAAAAAACTAACCGCACGAAGAAATTCCATTTATTTTGTTTGTTTCATTTTATTATTAAATTTTCTTCTGTTGTTTTTTTTTTTTAAACAAATTGCTTCTTTTTACAGACATTACGCGGCGGACGGAAATTGAAATTTAAAAACTATTTCATCAAGTTATTATTTTAAAATCATTTTGAAATCATTTATTATTTTCTTTGAATTACCATATATTTTTGAATTATTATTTCTTTTGTATTTTTATTACTTTTGTATCATTTTATTATACTTGAATTATTATTTTCCTTTGTTGAATTTATTTATTTATTTACAATAAAACAATAAAAAGAAAACGTGAAATTAAAACAAAACCGCCTTTTAATCAATAATTGTGTTTCAAGCCTGCGAAGATTGTCCCAGATACACATCCTATCCTACATCCCTTACGTTGTTAGCTACAGCTATAAGAGGCTGTAACATTGGTCCTTCGAGCCGGATTTTCTAAGGCCAAACACAATTATTGAGAAAACATTAAAAACTCAAATACAAATTTCAATTTAGAAACTTGCGCGTACACTAACACTTAACAAAGATGAAGCAATTAATCAAAACACAGCAAACATTAAAATCCTCACTGGATCAAGCCTACGCAAACTTTAAAAAGACAGGCGATTCACGAAGAAAGCCTGCGTATTTACTTCCGCGAATAAAACAAATATCCGAGCAATGGGTTGAATTTCAAAAAAATCATTTTACTATTAATACAGCTGATGATGAAAAATTAAAGGACGTGACAGCCTTAATAGACAAATATACAAACGATAAAGTATATGATCAATTTGAAGGAACATATTTTGAATTTCTTGGTGAATTAGAAGATATTTTAGAGAAAAAGACGGCCTCTGAAACCTCAGTTGAAAAACTTAAAAGTATACCTGGAGGAAAGGTAGATTTAAAACTACCTCGTATAGAACTGCCAAAATTTAGTGGAGACTACAAAACATGGAGATCATTCCACGATATGTTTATATCATTGATACATGCAGATCCCAGAATACCAGACGTGCAAAAATTGCATTATTTAAAATCATGCATAAGCGGTGAAGCTGAACGAATTATTAAACAATTTGACATGGTAGAAAGCAACTACGCTGCAGCTTGGCAAGCTCTAATAAACAGATATAACAACAAACGAATATTAGTATCATCTCTATTAAAGGAATTCTTCAATCAACCTACTATTAAATCTGAATCAAAAAGAGCTATAAAAGAATTATTGGATAAAACCAGAATGTATTCATGAACTCAACGGACTAGATATTTCAACAAAAGATTGGGATCCAATTATTATTTATGTATTAGTGCAAAAACTACCACATGAATCGCATAAACTTTGGGAACAGGACATCTCGAAGCAAAGAGAACTGCCCAAATTAGATAACTTATACGAATTTCTCGAATCAAGGTTCCGTACATTAGAAGCCATGTCTGATTCAAGCACACAAGGTTCTGTAAATACACCACGAAAAATAACCAACTACCATATCAACGAGAGATCAAGCTGTATTGTATGCAGAGACAATCACCTCTTAAAAAATTGCAAAAAATTCGAAAAACTAAATCCTAACGTCAAACGAGACATTTTACGCAGAAACAAAACATGTTTTAACTGTCTTCAAAAACACAAGCCTAGAAATTGTCAAGTAACAAAATACTGTCTTTTGTGCAATGAATTGCATACATTGTCAAAATGCAACACATTCAAGCAAATGTCTATTGCCGATAAACGAAAATTGATAACACAACATAATCTTTGTTACAATTGTTTAACGAAACATTAAAACATAAGTTGTCCTAGCTCTCAAGGGTGTTTTAAATGTGGTAAGCGACATCATACTTCAATACATGAAGAACAGGTTCTAAGCAATAGAATAAAGGAAAAGGAACCAAAGGGTAATATATCTTCCACCCAAGGAACAACCACAGAATGCCATTATAATAAAAATCGCACTCAATCATTGCTGGCAACTTCAATAGTTACAATAAAAGGTAACAAGGGAATTTCATTATCGCTTCGCGCTCTAATTGACTTAGGCTCACAAAGTTCTTTCATCACAGAAGCAGCTTATCAAGCATTAAAAATTAACGGACATTCAACATATTTACAAATTGCAGGACTTGGATCAGCCAAGTTAACCACTTCCAAAAAAGAAGCAGCATTTACACTAATGTCAAATACAACTAACTTTGAATTACCAATGAGAGCATATGTAATCAAGAAAATAACAAACTTAATACCCCCTAAATATGTACCAACAACAAATCTAAGGCATATTGAAAATTTACAACTAGCAGATCCGGAATTTACCAAACCAGGCAATATAGATCTACTATTGGGAGTAAACATATACTCAAGGATAATAAAAAATGGCGTAATCCAAGGTGGAAGTGGAACATTAACTGCTCAAAATACCAAACTTGGTTGGATTCTTTTTGGAGAGATACCATCAGAGATCAACGTAGACAAAAGCTCAAGTTTTTCCGCATTTGTTGAAGAAGATCCAACTATAAAATTATTAAATAACCAAATGCAAAGATTTTGGGAATGCGAGGAATTATCGAATAAACGACACACCAAGGAAGAAAAAGAGTGTGAGGAATTCTACAAAAACACAGTAACACGATTGCATACTGGAGAATATCAAGTACGTCTTCCCTTTAAGGGCAACACTCTACCGATTCTAGGCGATTCAAAAAGGCAAGCTATGTCAAGATATCTTCAGTTGGAAAGAAAACTTAAGCAAAACTCAAAACTGCAAAATGAATATACAGAATGTGTAAATGATTACATAGAACGAGGTCCTGTGCCAATCCAAGAAGTGCTTCCACATAATCACAATAACTATTACATGCCACATCACGCTGTGGTAAAACAAAGCACAACTACAAGGGTACGAATAGTGTTCGATGCATCAGCCAAAACAAGTAACGGCTTAAGCCTAAATGAACAAATGATGAATGGCCCTACGATTCAAGCTAAATTGTTTGCGACACTGATGAATTGGCGAAGACACAAATTTGCAATGACAGCAGATATACAGAAGATGTATAGAATGATTAAAATTCATCCAGAAGATCAAAGGTACCAAAGAGTTTTATGGAGAGATACTACGACATCGCAAATAAAAGAATACGAATTAAAGACTGTCACCTTTGGGACAACTGCCGCTCCATATCTTGCCATTCGTACGCTGCACCAATTAGCCATGGACGAAAAAGACAAATTTCCTAAGCCTTCAGAAGTCGTTTTTCATGACTTTTATGTTGATGACCTTTGAACCGGCGCAGATACCATACATGAGGCAATTGATCTTCAAAGAAAGTTACTTACCTTATTAAGGTCAGGAGGTTTTCATTTGCGTAAATGGGCAGCGAATGATGACGATTTAATACAGCGAGTTCCTGAAGAAGACCGGGAGATTCAACTACCTTTAAAATTATACGAAGATAAACAAATAAAAGCTCTCGGTATACACTGGCATCCAGCTTTGGATTACTTTTCATTTGCAATAGATGTAAATGAATTCAACAAACCACCTGTCTCGAAACGAAACATACTGTCGGAAGTGGCGAAATTATATGATCCTTTAGGATGGTTAGCACCATCTGTAATTATTGCAAAAATTATAATGCAGCAACTGTGGTTATGTACATGTTCATGGGATGATCCCATACCAACAGAACTTGGCGAAGAATGGACAAAATTTAAAAACGAATTAATGTATTTTAACAAGATCAAAATACCAAGATGGATTCAAACACGCCCGTCAGAAACTAACTACCAATTACACGCCTTCTGCGACACATCAACAAAAGCATACGCTGCAGTAATATATCTGAGAATAGTCGATAAGAACCGTGACATACACGTTAATCTTTTAACAGCAAAAACAAGGGTCGCTCCTATTAAACCTACATCATTACCTCGATTAGAATTGTGTGGTGCAGTATTATTATGTCGACTTGTCACTCAAGTCAAATCTGATATGAATTTACACGATGCACACTGCTATTGTTGGAGCGATTCAAAAATTGTTTTACCCTGGATAAAGAAATCTCCTAACAACTGGCAAACGTTCGTTGCCAATCGCGTGGGTGAAATTCAGGATAATGGTGCCAATAATTCATGGAACTATGTCTCATCTAAGGATAACCCGGCAGATGTAGCAACTCGTGGAATATCACCAAAAAATCTACAAAACTGCACTAATTGGTGGAAGGGACCTAGTTGGCTACAAAATATAGATTGGCATAACGAAAAAACAGATGATTTTGAAACCACACTTGAGATAAAGGCAAAGAAGAAGACAGTCTTGACGACGACGACACAAGAAGAAGATTTATTGACCAAATATTCGACATTTGAAAAAATGTTACGCGTTACTGCTTACTGTCTTAGATTTATCGCCAATTGTAGGGACAGGAAAAATCGAAGAATAGAAACGTTAACTGCTAAAGAAATAATAGCAGCAAGGTTTATCATTATTCGTCAGTTACAACAAAGAACATTCGCACAAGAAATTACGCAGCTAAAATCGAGACAATGCATTTCAAAATCAAGTACATTATACAAATTATCTCCAATTATTGATAAAAATGGAATACTTCGAATTGGAGGAAGGCTTTCAAAGTCTACTCTTTCGTTTAATACAAAACATCCTATCATCATACCAAAAGGCGAACATGTAACCGAACTACTTATCGAATACTTTCACAAAGTTTCGTTGCATGGCGGACCACAACTAGTACTAACTACAATGAGACTACATGGATACTGGATTATCAACGGCATGCATACGATAAAAAGCAAAATACTTAAATGCGTGAAATGTATCAGATTTAGAAATATACAACAAACGCAGATAATGGGTGAGCTACCAGAAGTACGAGTAACACAAGCTAGGCCATTTCAACACGTGGGCCTAGATTATGCTGGCCCCATAACATTAAAAATGTCAAAACATCGAGGAGCAAAGGAATACAAGGGATATATTTGCGTATTTGTTTGCATGACTGTAAAGGCCGTACATTTGGAAGTTGTCTCTGATCTAACGTCTGACGCTTTCCTAGCTGCACTTAAACGCTTTATAGCAAGAAGAGGGTATTGCTCCAAGATTTATTCAGATAACGGGACCACATTTGTGGGTGCAAACAAGCAACTCCAAGAAAATATCAAACAAGCAACCCAAGATGCAGCAGAAAAAATTGCAGTAGACGGCATAGAGTGGCATTTCAACCCACCTTATGCACCTCATATGGGCGGATTATGGGAAGCCAGCGTCAAGAAAATCAAACATCATTTAAAGAGAACGCTACAAATTAACACGCTTACCTTCGAAGAATTATATACGCTCCTGGTTCAAATTGAAGCGTGTATCAACTCAAGTCCTTTAAGTACTATATCCGGGGACGCAACCAGTTTAGAACCATTAACTCCGGGACATTTTCTAGTTGGTACAGCTTTATTATCACCACCTGAACATGATATATCTAATCAGAACTACAACATAACCAATAGATGGAAATATGTGCAACAATTAAAACAGTCATTTTGGAAACGATGGAGCAGTGAATATTTGCTGGAACTGCAAAAAAGACAAAAATGGCAGTCCCCAAAAACTAATATGGAAATTGGACAAGTTGTCTTAATAAAGGATGACAAGCTACCACCCCAAAAATGGATCTTGGGTCGCATTGAAAATATCCATCCTGGCAATGACGGCAAAATCAGGGTGGTAACACTCAAAACAGAGTCAAATGTGATTCAAAGAGCCATCACCAAACTCTGTCCACTTGTCAAAGACATTTGAGATTGGTATGACAAAAATATAATGGGTTAGGTTATGGTTTTGTATCATGTCTTGTGGCGTCATGTTCAATTCATTGTTTTATTTTTATAATATAACACGATTCTTTTTCTCTAGCAATATCATAACAAGAGAAAATGGAAGACGTTTTAGATTTGTTTGATGACGTTGACTGGATTGGCATGTCTCCGCCAGATAGCAATAGCACAACGGCGGACATATTCAGTTTTCTCGATGAATTGAATTGGGAAAACGATGCACACCAAACACCAACGCATCAAAACAAAGAACCGGAGCTGGTTACTCCAGAAAGAACACCACAGGAATTATATAGGTCTCCAGTCAAGAAGGCATCTAAAGAATTCATAGAGGCCAAAGCCACGCCTTCATATTCAGAAGAGTGCTGTTTGAGAAAACGGACTCAACCTGCAAAGGTTTGGAATGGACTACAATCAAATAAAAATCCGAGCATTACAATGTCAATACCGTTGGAAAAAATTCGCCTGGATTTTTTGAATATTGACCAATCACAGGGGCAGACACTATCATCAAACACCACAACACAGAGACAGCCGCATTCACATCAAAATTGCAGACAAGGAAATAAGCTTGACATAAACACGTTCCGTCATGCCGTGTGTCAGCATTCGTCTCCAAAAAGCAAACCACCACCCCCAAGGCGACTTGAAGATAAATTATATGACGTCACAACTGTGGATGGCACGCCCTTTCAAATCACATTCCATGATTTGCAACAGATTCCCTACGAAAATATCAGGAACACAAAAAGGCAACGTTTCACAGTTTTTCTGCAGCAAGGGGGGCGGGTTCGTCTAAAAATCATAAACAACAAATTGCTGTGGTATAATTTATCAATTCCAAGGTATTTATACACTTTAACATTATAATAACCGGTGGGGGAGGATGTCGCAGCCCGACATAAAATCTAAAATGAAATTAACATTAATACTGAATGTAAAAGCAAAGAATTACCTGTTCGTAAACATTCCATTCCAACAATGGGTTAATCCCGTCCTCAACATGTCCAGCGTCAAAACCTGAAAATAAGAAAAAAAAACCCACAAAGAAACAAGTCAGACAAAAAAGAAAAGAAAATACTTATCTGACATATCCATATCCTTGTATCCTGATCCTTTCATCCGAGTCCAAATCAATTTACTTTACACTCTTTAAATTGATCAGCTGTACTTGACAGCAATAACACAATAATACAAAATTTCCTTGTTGAATATTCATACCTTTTACAGAATCCCTTCACCAAGGCCATCTATGTGTAAAGATGGTAACTTACAAAAGTAATAAGTTAAGAATTATTGACATGCGCACTCTTTCACACAATGCAGCTCCATTTACTTGCATACATTCGATTTTCTATATAAAGAGCTGCATTGCAAGCTAAAAGTCAATTCTGGTTTACGCCGAATTCGCTTCACAAGTTTGTCTCCACCACTTATTCATCGAAATCACTTAGGTATACTCCAAGTCGATTAAAACTAATTATTCTGGTATTAACCGAATAATTATAAAACACATTATTCTGGTATTTACCGAATAATTATAAATCCAAATTTCTATGTTTAAGAACTAGATTTCTTGCGGTATTTACCCAGGAAAAATAATTTTTAAACAAGAAAAGGAAAAAACTAACCGCACGAAGAAATTCCATTTATTTTGTTTGTTTCATTTTATTATTAAATTTTCTTCTGTTGTTTTTTTTTTTTTAACAAATTGCTTCTTTTTACAGACATTACGCGGCGGACGGAAATTGAAATTTAAAAACTATTTCATCAAGTTATTATTTTAAAATCATTTTGAAATCATTTATTATTTTCTTTGAATTACCATATATTTTTGAATTATTATTTCTTTTGTATTTTTATTACTTTTGTATCATTTTATTATATTTGAATTATTATTTTCCTTTGTTGAATTTATTTATTTATTTACAATAAAACAAAAAAAAAGAAAACGTGAAATTAAAACAAAACCGCCTTTTAATCCTATCCTATCCTACATCCCTTACGTTGTTAGCTACAGCTATAAAAGGCTGTAACATCAAGTGTGAACTTTATGTTAAATTAGAAGTTTTTTGTGAAATATAAGTAAGTGAACTTCAAGTTTCTTTTATTAATTTCTACCCAAACATTTTCGAAGCAACATTTGGTGCAGTGCATACGTGTTTGGCTCACGGCGTAGTTTGGACTTGGTTAAAATCCTGATCACGGCAGAGGTTTTTTTTGGACAAACATTTTTTGGTAATATTATTTTGAAATCGGTTGAAATTTAATCATACAGTCCTTGGAATTCGTACACCTTACCCCATAGGACTTTTTCTTATGGTGAACAATTAACGATCAAGTTCATTCATACGGGAGAGAAAATACGCCTTAAACAGGGATTTAGGAGGAGATTGTTGGCATGCTTCCAAAGTGGCGGTGGACATTTTGAACGGCTGTTGTTACATGTCAAGATTAATTGTAATAATATTTAAATTTAATAAAAAGCATTTCAGAATAAATTTCAGTTTAATCTCTTTAATTTGTTGATTTTTATAATATTCTCCGATAGGATTTCTACGTATAAATTTCTACATATTTTCTCTACGTGGACATGTTGCACCTTTTTAGAAAGGTAATAAGATGGGCTATCCCATAAAAATAAAAAAAGGGTGTACTAATTACATGAATTTCGGAGAACATTTGGGAAAATTCTGAACTTTAGGTAATCGCAAACCATTTCTTTCACTTTTGGAAGTGACTATTTCTGTAATGGTGGGAGTTAGATCAACATTGTTAACAATTTTGGAAAGCTCATTGGGATAGTAGTTTTTTAGCGTTTTTTTGATGGCGCTATGTTGGGTAGATCAAAGGATAAAAATAAAAGAGTATTGTGCATACCATGAAAAACTGAAATTTATGAATCACCCTGTAACTTCCAAACGGTTGAGATTGCCCCCCTGCTGTAAAATTTATTGTTTCTAAAGTTGAGATCTATCGCCCTACTCATTTTGGCACGTCAGATCTGAAACACTCTGTATATGTGAAGAGAACTGCTGCATCAGCGGCTCTTCGCATGGATCGAGAGGCAAGCTGGTACAGGTCTTGTGATAATCAAGGGCATAGGAAAATAATGAAACTTGTCAAAGATGAGATACCGGAATTAGAAATGCCTGTGGATGGTATAAGCAAAGTAAGGGTATTTCACAAACACCGCGAACCGCTTGTAAGAGATGGGTCCCTCACTAGAAACCGTCTAACCGACGTTACAATATTCACAGATGATTCCAGAATTGATGGGAGAGCAGGCACAGGAATCGTCAGTGATGACCTGAATCTGAACAGCCATCTTTATCTGGGGGCATAAACATCAGTATTTCAAGCAGAGGTGTTGGCTCTGGTCTATGCACTGGATTACATGCTAGAGAGTCGGGTGAGGGGTAAGAAGATAGTGGTGGCACTCGATAATCAGGCGCTGATCATGTGTATGGATGGTACAGAGTTCAACACAGCGCTGGCAGTGCATCCGTAAACTAAACGCGTGTGCCTCATCAAATGAGACAGTTCTCTCAACCTTTGCATTTCTTGCAGTGCTCTTTCATCATGTGGATTGTTTAACAGTTTATTGGGCTCCAAATCTGACAGGACAATTCCATCTAAAGTTTTTACCCGACTAAGAGCCACATAAACTTGACCTTTTGCAAATACTTTTTTGCCGAGATCAATTACAGCCTTGTCAAGTGTTGTGCCCTGGAGTTTGTGTACGGTCACAGCCCAGCTCAAAATAAGAGGCAACATTCTGCGCTCAACGTCTCCATATCCCCTTGTAGCTTGAAATGTTGCTGTCACTGGAGGTATTGCAACGCATCCATCAGCGTCTTTTATTCGGCTTCCTACTGTTTCATCGTCAAATTTCACAAGGACCGCCTCCGGTAACTCTCCCTCCTCTAATTGGTCTCTTCGCAGCGCTGGCCATTTAAGTCTCTTCACGACGCCCATTGCTCCATTTACGAGACCTTCTGAAACGGATATATTACGTCTCAACATTATACGAGATTCTTCAGCCAACTCTAGCGTTTGCAAAAGTCCACCGCAATTATTAACGTCATGAGGAATAACGTTATCTGGCGGTTTTCTTCCATATGTTGCTGTCTCGCGAGACTCGTCCACGCAGTTGATAGTGTAAACGCGATGCGATTTTGCGTTTGTAATAGTGAGCTTATCGTTGTACGCGTCGACTTGCTTAATCGTGGGGAAAATTCTAACTGCAGCACCGTCCTGAAACTCCCCTGTTAAAGGTATTCTTCTTCTCTCACAGAGGAGCTCTAATTGAGCGGTTGTCAATTCTCCAAAACGCAAATTATTCAAAAGGTCAACAAATTCTATGTCATTTCTCTGTCTAATGTTAATTGTGAGCTCGCAGAAAGAAAATTGATGCCATAAGTTGACTTCTGCTGCACACCATGTTGGTTGCATAAAACACCAGTATCCTTTTACGGGTGGTAACTGCATTATATCTCCGAATAATAAAACATTTAGCCCCCCAAATAATTTGTCATTATTTTTAAATTCTTGTAATCGTAAATAAATCATACGTAATGTCTCGTAAGATACCATAGAAATTTCATCAATTACAAGCCAATTTATATATCGCCACTTTCGCCTCTCGTGTTCAAGAATGTGTCCTGTCATGCGCCTGTATGCCATCGTGTTACCTTTTTCAATAGGTAAAGAGAATAACGAGTGTAGAGTTTTGCCGAATATTTGACGAGCAGCGACACCGGTTAGGGAAGCAATTTCGATAAAAACTGGTTTTAGCAATGCATCAACAGTAGGAGCATAACAGCGTTTTATGTGCTCTACTAGTAGCTTTAAGGCAAATGACTTACCACTTCCAGCGCCACCAGTGATAAAAAGTAACATTTTATCATCTTGGTTACCTAAATCATTTTCGATGGCTGTTGAATTTGTCTGGAACAGGTCTTTCTGCTGTACGTTCAGACCTCGGATATGGTTAAGGAAGACATCATCTGGCATCACAGCCCTTTCTTCTATGTCTTCACAATAATCATCTTGATCATTAAGTATTTGTTCGTCAGCACAAACTATGGGAGCATCAGTGACACTGTTAACAACTGTATCTCGAACAGCGTTCAATGCAGCAGCATGAGCAAGTGTTTGCTGAATGACTTGCTCCGCATGAGCAAACTGTTCTGTACTTAGATTATTAAGCAATGGTCTTAATTCGTTCTTTCTTCTTAAGAAGCATGCTTCAGCAGTCTCATTTTCAAGTAAAAGTTGACTTTCATCTCGAAATGAAACGTGACAAACAAGTAAGCTATAATAATATCCTTCTTTATCGCTATTCAAAGTATAATAACGAGTGCGTAATACGGCCGGCTTATTTCTAATTCGCATACGCGTATTATCTTTTAATTTAATGAATCGTGCAAGCTCGTCATCATCTGCTCTTAGCTCCATATCGCCATCCTCCTCACTCCGTATAGTACTAGAGACTGTCTCATATCGCACAGCAAATTCAGCAAGACTCAAGTCTTCTAAATTGTCGGGTCTCAGGACATATCGGTCGAATATGTTATTATAAATGGATGTTTCGTCGCCTTCGAATCGCAACATTCTGAATCTTTGTTCCGGCCTGCAGCTATTCATCTTAAGTGGGAGGTGGCAAAGACGATAGCTGCATTCTGAAGCGCTTACCACTCTTTGGGAAAGAATCGCCATTGAGACAGAAAATAATTGGTTCCATACGGTGCCGCCACAACGTTTGGCTTTTGTCACTGCTTCGCGAATGATTTCTCCCGTATCGTGAGGTTCACACTTGCTGGCATATTTAGCTACGTAATATGCAACAGCCGATACGTTTCCACATGGCTGAATATCCATATTCCCTTCCCAAAGGCTTAGAAGAACAGGATTGTAATTATTTACAATGGCTTCGTCAGCTGTTCTTTGAAGCACACAGAATCGACCGTTATTGGCTAATGTTTCATCAGGTCCTAGACACACCGTGATTTCGTTTGTTGGTCTAGGAAATCCAAAACGACAGCAACTATTGTTTCGATCTTTGTAACAGGTATTGGTGTGTTTGTGTATCTGCACATTTTTCACCAAATTTCGCAACGACGTACTATCTGGATTAGAAGAGCATGAAACAACTTTCTCGATTACACAAATACCTTCTCTTGTCGAAAAATCTGGTATGTTGGCGCACCACACCAGCATGTGCAAATGCGGGCTTCCCCTATTTTGAAATTCCACCCTATACCAAAAATCTAATAGAGGACCACCCAAACAGTCTTCGTTGCTTTTCAAGAACCTTATCAAGGCATTTACACGTACCGTAAATTGCCTAGCAATAACTATTGGGTATTTTTGAACTAGCTCTAGTCGTTCGGTAAACGATAGGTTTTCTGCTTCATTTGTAGTACGACCGTCTGCTATAAGCAAAGCTTTTGTCATATCAATCCAATTTAGATCGTTGCAGGAGAAAGTCATAAACCATGTAGGAGGTCCTAGACTTCTCACCATGGCGACTAGTTCAGAACAACACCGTCTCCAATACGATGCAGACCCTCTCACATTTCTCATTGTGAGATGCATATTATCTACTAGACCTTGAGGTGTGCGTTCTCCCTGTCGCATTCTACATGAAACCGAAATACTAGATTTAGCGCGAAAATATTCTACTACGGACAGTGCAAAAACTAAATAATCGTTCTTCTGAAACCTTTTTTCCATGCTCATTACGCGGGCTTGAAAGTATTCTAAAGGTGTAATTGGCACCTCTCTCTCCTCCCCGAAACCATTTTTTCCATCAGGGAAAAGAAAGTACCAACCTAACTCTTCCATTCTTCGTTCTCGCTCTAAGTTTAAAGGCGGTGCTGTTCTTCTTTTAATCTCCGCCAATCTAACTTCATTTTCGGGATTGTTTACGGACACGACACTTCCTAAATTAGGAACACTTTCATCTATTCCACGAAGCATACTCGTCATATAAATATATCGGTTGTCTTCATTTTCATGTCTGGATCTTTGAATACCTGGGGATGTTAGTCTGTCTTCCTGTATATGTGGTGGACTACTCTCCGGTATAATCCTTAACGGTGTCAGTGAATATACATTCAGAATATTTGTATTACCTGAAGCATTACTGCAATATAAATTTCGGCGCAAGATTGCATGTAATTTATCCAGATCATTAAATCGCATGCAACAAGAAGCACCTTTTAATGGGGCTTTACATCCCTTAGACCCTCGGGCGTGAGAATCAAACAACCAATAGGTAGTAGACTCAGACTGGCTTCTGCAATGTACAGCTACTGACGTAGAATTAGCTGTAAGTATTCCATATGAGTTTTCACTAAAGAAATTAGTCAGGGCATTTCTTAAATTAGGGAAGCCATCAGTTCTATTATCATTGTCAATGTGGCCATCGTAGGCAGCCTCGCAACTGGCACTGAGATGAATCTTACATCTATTATATATTATTTCAGGTAAAAGTTCTGTAACAGAAAGATAATCAAAATTAATTTCTCTTCTGTCAGGGTTTGCTCGAGATGCAATACATTCGCGGTAATAGTTGTCTCCTACAATTAGTATGTAATCAATGTCACTTACACACCATGTGTTGGGATCAACAGTACGGAAAGCGACGCAAGCAACAGCTGCAATCGCTGTGCACTGTTTGCCACGAGAATCTTCCGTAAATCTGTCACTGGCTATTTGGAAGTGTGGATGATTGTTCTGCTAATTGTTCTCTAGGCATATGAGCAGGCTCATCTGAAATTTGCGTTATAGCGGAAATATGTATTACTTTTGAAAAACATGGCCGCACGTCTTTATATAGTAAATTATTTGTCAGCAAGCACTGTAGAGCTCGTTTCAGCTTAACCATATCGGATTTGGAATTCTCTAGAACGCTGTAAACTTTCGAGGTTTTCTGCTACTAGGACCACTCCGACTTGGCTAGGTTGAAGAGGTAGCTGTTCAGCCAGTTCGATCACATCTTGAGCAAACAGGACTACTTGCCCTTTGCACCAATCTTGGCCGAAACCGTTTTGAACTTTTATAATTCTAAGAAACGGGACAACTCTGGACAAAAATCGCTTTTCAATTTCTGTTAAATCAGCTAACAGCAGCTAGAGTCAGCTTATTCCAATATGCTTGCGGTGGAATTTTACGTTTTTTAATATTATTTGCGCAGCGAGAACACGTTATAATATTTTCTAATAGAATTAATTCCTCAGGTAATAAGGAACAATCATTTTGTGTTCTTAAAGGGCACCGTTGCCGTGGGTACAAAGCTTTCTTGCATATTGTACATGGCACATCAGCAAAAACATTAATTGCCGATTTAAATGATTCTACACCAAAAACTGATCTACGGTTACGAGCGGCTTGGCGCATGATTTGCAAGCGATTATTTCTTTCTTCAGGACTTTCTCCTGATAAGCGCTCATGAACCAAGGCAAGACGATGAGCGTATTGCTCTTCGCTTTCATTTGCCAAACGCTTACGTATGAAGCCAATGCGATGATCACGTTGTTCTTCGCTTTCTTTTGCCAAACGCTTATGTATCAACCCAATGCGATGATCTCGTTGCTCTTCGCTTTCATTTTCCAATCGCTTATGTATCAACCTAATGCGATGATCACGTTGCTCTTCGTTTTCAGTTGCCAATCGCTTATGAATCAACCCAATGCGATGATCTCGTTGCTCTTCGCTTTCATTTGCCAAACGCTCATGCATCAAGCCAATGCGATGATCATGTTGCTCTGCGCTTTCATTTGACAAACGCTCATGTATCAACCCAATGCGATGATCTCGTTGCTCTTCGCTTTCATTTTCCAATCGCTTATGTATCAACTTAATGCGATGATCACGTTGCTCTTCGTTTTCAGTTGCCAATCGCTTATGAATCAACCCAATGCGATGATGTCGTTGCTCTTCGCTTTCATTTTCCAAACGCTCATGCATCAAGCAAATGCGATGATCATGTTGCTCTGCGCTTTCATTTGACAAACGCTCATGTATCAACCCAACGCGATGATCTCGTTGCTCTTCGCTTTCATTTGCCAAACGCTCATGTATCAACCCAATGCGATGATCACGTTGATCTTCGCTTTCATTTGCCAAACGCTTATGTATCAAGCTTAAGCGACGAGAGCGTTGCTCTTCGCTTTCGTTTATTATACGTTCGTGAATCAAGCCAAGCCTATGGTCGCGTTGCTCTTCGCTTTCCTTTGATAAACGTTCATGAATCAAACTAAGGCGACGAGCGCGTTGCTCTTCGCTTTCTTTTGCTAAACGCACGTGAATCAAAGAAAGGCGATTACCGTATGCTTCTTCATCTTCATTTAAAAGCCGCTCTTGAACTAAATGAAGGCGATGTTCCCTTTCTTCCTTCATTTCCCTCGCTAATTTTTTATTAGAGTATTTACGCATTTTATCAAGCCTTTCCTTTCGCTCGTCGATGGTCTCCCTCAGACGCTTCTCTTTTTTCCTTTCACTGTCACGATCAAGACGGTCGTTTCTGTCATTTGCTGATTCTTGCAAACGGCGTCTTTTCGAACGGGCAGCTTCTTTAGTAGGTCTACCCATATTATTTTTTCTTTAATTTAACCCCAATTTATAATTAATGCTTGACTTATTTTTAATTTATAATTTATTTATTTTATTTCTTTGTTTTTGTTTTTAACTTAAATTCTATAATATTATTATATTTACGACCGGATGGTATATAAATATATATATATATATATATATATATATATATATATATATATATATATATATATAATGAAAAAAATAAAATTATAAATGATACTCACGAAGTTATAGTATGATGATAACCACAAGCAATTTCTGGTCCCCCCGATGCAAATATGTAGTTCACTAATTCAAAATACTATAAATTCTCTAAGTTGTTCACTCCACTATGCAATATGGATTTAAAGAAATTTTATAATAGTTTTCACAATCTCACTTCACTTAATCTTTTTTTCCACTTCACTCTCCAATAACTTGCACATAGCACTCCTTGCTTTTGTAATTATCCTTATTCACTTGCTTCCTGAAAGTCTGATTTAAGACTGATTGTCGGTAAATTTTTAAAGAGTTGATAAATATGACAATATGACAATTTGAATCCCACTAAGCAAACACTCATAATTAAGAAATTCCGATATCTTAGTAGAGCTACACAGAGGGTAGAATGGGATCAGGTAGGCGGTCGGATGCTACACGAATAACAAAATGTTCAAGCATTGCTTACTTGATGTAATAAAATTTAATAGGCCGACGAATGAGTAATGTTTGAACACATGCTTAAGCATCTTAAGACACTGAAAAGCGAAAAATAAAAATAGTTTTAAAAAAAAAGTTGAACCGACTTCCCAAAAAAGCGCTAAAAAGCATAAAATAAATTTTAATTTTATATTTATTACGATATTTTGAAGTCGGTGCAAATTAAACAAACAAAAGAACTACCCAACCATAATTAAAGATAACACATAAAACTACCTAAACGTTTCAGCTCACGGGATCATAAGGAAGGACGAATAAATACTTTTGTTGTAGTTGTTTGGTTTGTTTAATTTGCACCGACTTCAAAATATCGTAATAAATATAAAATTAAAATTTATTTTATGCGCTTTTTTGGGAAGTCTGTTCAACTTTTTTTTAAAACTATTTTTATTACAGAAAATATTAAAGTACCTTGCCTGCTCACCGATGAAGCACGAAGTCAAGGAAGATCCGTTGGGAGTCTGGTCGTACTGGAGATGCCTTTCCCTCGAAGATGTCGATGACCTTGATGCGGTGCTTAAAATAAAACCCTATCCCCGACAATCGTACTTACCAAAGTCTCTTCCTCTCAATGTCCAAACGTCCCACAAATCCTGAAAAATTACTTACCTAAGTTTTCTCCTCAACGCCACAATGTCCCTCAAGTTCTGTTCCGAAAAGCTGAGCTTAAAATCACAAAAAGAAAGAGAATCTTACAAGTTTAATAAAATATTGTTGCGAATATATGTACATAGAACCTACCTTAAGTGGAAATCGCTGGCCGATGAAGCAGATGGTTGGAAGCCTGACCTGCTGAGACGATAAGTTGCTGTAAGAATAGAATAGGTTAGTCAAATTCAGTATAGTTTAGGCATATAGGCTTTGTTAGACTATTTTAGGCATTTTATATAGAAATTTAGGGAAAATAATGTAAAGAATTTGGCTAGGATAGGATAGGATTAGTTAATTGGATACATATAGTTTTGAATTTTAGCTAGAATATTTATTAAGTTGAGCAAAATGCAGTAATATAAGTAATTTAGTTAGGATAGAAGTAGGATAGAGATGATGAATTTTTAAAATAAGAATAGTTAATTATTTGAAATATATGAAAAGATACTTACTTTGTGAAGAATTTGTCTGCTAACGATTCTAATGAAGTCTTAAAAGAAAGGAAGAAAACCATTAATATTTTTCGAACAAATATAAACTGTCCATAGTATTTTAATAGCTTACCTTTTCGGAATTTTTCTCCTGTTGCGACGAAAACCAAAAACACATCACACTTAACCTCACCACGACATGATCACAGAATAACTAACGAGACTTTAATACCCTTAGGCTGTCCGTAACCCAAAGTATAGGTTCGTTAACAATCTGGAGGCGGAATACTATTATTAATTGAATTAGAAACAAGTGTACCCGAATGACAGATGGAAACATTGAAGCAAAAATGTGTACCCTTACGAAGTTCGGAGAATTTTTCTAACAACACAGAAATTAATGTTGAATTCCGATGGAAAAAACGTGTTCCAAAATGTGAACCGATTCGCAAAATTATAAACCCATTTACGAGTCAAATTGAGATTTTTAAAGAATTTCATAATTATCTATTTAACCAACCCCTTTGGTAGGACAAGCGGACTGTTTAGTGCGAATTTTTGAGAAGTTAATATGTAAAAAATAAAGTCAACCACAGAAAAGTTTCTTGAGTGAAAACATAAATAGTGGAGGAAACGTCCAAAGTGAACAAAAAATCAGATACCTGAAACGAATTAGACACTAAGAAGATAACTAAGGAAGTGGATATTTACCTGTAGTAGGAGAGGACAAGGAGGCAGATAGAGAAATTTGGAAAAGCTAAGTAACTTCTTTTTGTTTATTTATTTTGATTTTTTTATTTGGTTTTCTTCCGCAATCACAAAGTTTGCGCAAGTACTAAGTCTTAATAGAGTAACTATCAATAAAACGTAAAATTTCGGTGAGAAGTGTAAAGGGGCCAAAGTATAGGGGGCATTTCACGCGAAGCGGACAGCGAAAAAAATGTCAGGTTCTGGATTTTGTTCATATTTGGTTTAATTGTACTTCTATATGTCCTGAATGAATGTGCATTTTTATTTTTTTCTATGAAGCCTAGTTGCCCTTTTCTAAGACTTTAAAGAATTGACAAAATTTGAAGAGCAGGTTTTTTGAAAAAAAAATTTGCTATTATTCAAAGTGACAGAAAAAAAGTAAATAGTGTTATTTTAAAGACAAATAAATGTTTTTCTTGGCTGTCATTACAGAGTTGAAAAAAATTTTTTTTTCGTATATAAAACCGGAAGTAAACATATCAAATCGGATTTTACTTAACTTCGACATGTTTAAAAATTTTTGTTTTTATCTCAGAATGTAGCTTAAATAATATGTGTAAAATTTTAGAACGTGATCTGCATTCGTATCGGAGATAGAGAATTTAAACTTAAATTTTTTCATGTTTCCATACAAAACTATCGCACTGGCCAAACGCCGACTACGCGCTGCACTGTGTTCGAATGCAGATCACATTATGAAATTGAACAGGCATTTACTATACATTTTAAGTTATTTTTTGAGCTATTAAAAAAAAAATAAACATGTCGAAGTTTGTCAAAATTTAATTTTAGATATTAATTTTGGTTTTTTTACATGAAAAAAAAATCCAATTTCGAATTCGATACCACGACTGTGAAGAGCATGCAATTTCCTATGAGAATCACTATTTTAATTATTTTTATATAAGTTTCTTAATATGATTAATTGCCTTTGAAACAGGTCATACATAACTTCTTCAAAATTGTTGGTTGTCCGCTTCGCGTGAAATGCCCCATAGAGTGTCTTAATAAATTTAATGGAGAAATAGATTTTCTTCTATTCCATCAAATAAATTGGTATTTATAATATTTCTTGCATTTGGGCCGGCAACATTTGAGTTCGTGGACTCTTATAATCTCGTGGCACCCACAAATATAGTGAACTCACCCCTTATCCAACGAAGGTAACATAATTTATGTGCTTCCTGGAAAGCATATAACAAACATGTTTTCGTTTGGTGCTGACGGAACTCCATTTATGGCTATATCGGTTTACCTTACCTTAGACTCAAGTTCCTATTTTTTCCTTGACAGTCTTAAGCTTATGTAGTTCTTTTTTAAACTCCAATGTATCTTCCCTTTAGCCCTTTAGTAATGTTATTAGGTGACTTCCCAAAATCAAAGAGGTTCTAAGTTCGACACGGGTTTTTTTATGTAAGACTGAGCATAATTTGCGCGTGGACCGATTTTCAGGATTCTTTTTTTGTTGGGTAGAGTATGTTCTCCGATTGACACCATGTCAAAAAAATTTTAAGTAGGGTGCGGATGGGGGTGGTGTGAAACTTAAGTATTGGGGTGAACCTGAGTACTTTCCTCGATTGGCAGCATGTCAAAAAACGTTTGGAGGGGTGCGGTGGTGGTGGGGATGAAACCCAACTTCGTAATGCATAGACCGATTTAGATAATTCCTTTTTTGTTCTATAGAGTATCATCCCCCACTGATGTGGGTGATGTGGGGATGTAGGGGAATGGGTAGTCTAACTTCGTATCGGGTGGACCGATTTTGATGACGTTTTATTTGTTGGGTAGAGTATGTTCCCCGACTGGTACTGTGTAAAAAGAATTTTGGTGGGGTGGGGATGAGGGTAAGGATTTAAACCTAACTTCGTAATGCGTGGACCGATTTGAATAATTCTTGTTTGGATCTACAGAGTATGATACACCATTGCTAATAATAAAAATTTCGTCTAAGGATTGGGTGGAGGAGTAGTCTAACTTCGTGACATGCGGAACGTTCTGGACGATTCTACCTTTGATATGTAGAATAAGTTGCCCCACTGATACTACGATAAAAATGTATGAGGTGGGGTGGTGTGAGTAGGGGGCGTTACCCAATTTCTTAATTCATAAACCTATTTGGAAGATTATTGTTTGATATGTACAATATGATCCCCCATTGCTACTCTATGGAAAAATGTTGACGTAGGGTTCGGGTGTGGGGAGGGTTAACCCAACTTTGTAACGTGTGGACTCATTTAGATGATTCTGAATGCACTGATTATCATATCATCATATTTGTATTCTGACCAAAATTGTGGCTTGTAGTGAGAGTTGGACTAGCTTCATAAGGCATAGACCGATTTTGATTTGGTTGTTGATTAATAAATTATAACAAATATGTACCTAGAGTGACTACGATTATTCTCTGACTTCGATAATTCTCTCTTGCTTATAGAGTATGGTAGCGCACTGGGGTCATGTTGAGAATTTTCTAAGGTGAGGATATTAAAGGGTGACCGTGACTAAGCATCACATGACGAGCAGCATCACATTACGAGCAGGTGAAAAACACCACAACAAGTATTGAGTGGCTATTTCGTCTCCTACAGCACAGCGTAATTTTCGGAGTTACCAAACCAATCCAAAATCAACTCCTATTCTGATATAAAAGTGAGTCGGAACAAAATATTATAAGTGCACTTTGGGTTCACCTCCACAAACCGGCTTGATGGAAGAAATTTGGAGTCAAGTGGGCATTGGCTCAATTATATCACCGAAATTTGTAGGTTGCGGACTTGCGGATTGCGTCTGATCCTTTACGGTTTTGGCTCCAAAGCGTGTGGCACAGTTAGGTTGTGGCATTGCGCTATTCTGATTTATTTCGCAACTGGTTGAAAAATCACAATTTATATTATTTATTTGTATTTACATATGTAAATAGTTGCGAGAAAGTCTTTTATAATGCTGATTTAGTGCCAAATTAATTTTAAATTACGAGTCCGTGAAAACCCGTCAACTCTTCAACCCTCATCGCACCACACACACAACCTAACATTACGCTAAATTTTTTCAATTCCTACTCCAAGACCTCTTCGGGAAAAACGTCCGCGACAGAAAGTCAGACAGGCGCGGTCGGAATCGTAAATACAGAAATTTTTTCTAATCTTCCAATCCCTACCTCCGCTAAGAGGGGAAGTTCCATTTATGTGAATTTCACAACAAAGTAAAGCGTACAGAGCAAAACATATTTAAAAAGAAAATTTCCGATCAAATCTCTATCAACTCTGATTAATTCAAATATTGAACTTTTGAAACTTCATAAATTGAGGGGGGGAATGATATGTGCCATTTTCCATTTTGGGACGGTACCATAATTAATCCATGGATTACAGCATACAGTATCCCTTATTTATTAATAAGTAATGAAGATGACAAAACTGTGATAAAATAATCGAAGATCCCAAGTACCGAAGATAATTAATAAAGTAATGAAGATGACAAAACTGTGATAAAATAATCGAAGATCCCAAGTACCGATTTAAAAATATAAAGTTCAAAAATTAAATTATAAATTGTGTAAACTTTGAACCCTTTTTTGAAGGTTGCAGTCAAGTATTTTCTGCTAATTATATAGCCTCTATATTATTCACTAGTACGAAATATTACAGAACATATAACAAATATCGATATCAAAATTAAGCAATTTGTGCTCAAATTATTACAAGCAAACAAAAACATCGTTTACATAAGCAATAATGTGATTATCGAGTACTTCCTAATTTCAAATCAATTTAAAAATTTTAAACAGGTGGTGAGAAAGACTTAAAGGTTGCAGATTACGCGCATTTTAACAAGAATTTAAATGAAACGTTAAGTTACTGAACAAATATAAAATCCACATACAAACATAATCTTAATTTCTTAAGAAAATTCAGAAATAAATTGATTTTAGCAAATACAGAAATCGTGATACGCTCATCAGTATCATTCGCCGGACTATAAAATTTCTTAGCTAATCTACAATTTAAATGTTGATATATCTTGTTTTTATTCCACTTTGTTCGCATTCAGACTGTAGCTATATTGATTGTAAAATTAAAGGCAATGATCCGAAATCCAATTATGTGGAAGTATTATTGGCGGAACTTATTTTACCCTGAAATAAAAGTTTGTTTTTATATTAATTTAAATAAGCGTGGCTAACATATTCTGTATAGTTTGTCGGTATACCGACATTCTGAATTATGGCGGAAAAATGTTCAAATATGCGTTATAGAGGTGATATTACGCTTCGGAATTAACAAAACACAGTTAGCTGAAAACAGGTGTTTCAATTATAACGAATATGTACTTCAAAGTGAATCTAAAAGCACTTGAGCCCAACGAATTGAAATCTAAATCCCTCTTTGATTGCTACAGAGCTTTGTAAACTGTGAGTACAAACAGAAGAGTATATCTCTCCTGGGTAACCGGGCATATGGGCATTACCGGAAATGAAGCAGCAAATATTCTCCCTAAGAGAGCAACTGAAATAAAAGCTCAGGAAGCGGAACAAATACGTAACGGATCGTCCCATGGGAGCCCTCCTAGCGCAAATCTAAGAAAATTACGCTGCACCGATTCGATACGCTTGGGATGAACAGCGTAGTAGGGCGACCAGGCCTGAGATGCATACTCTAGAATAGGTCTAACTAAGGAGCAATACAAATGAATCAATATTGGTATATCCGAGAACTCTCCAGACCAACGCTTAACAAAGCCCAAGAAATGTGGAAATGAAGAAATGTGTGTGTGAAAGTCATATGGTACGGGATCTACATACACCGGCAATTCAATTACAAGGGTACACGCGCTCAGGATTGCTGTTTCCGATACTGATTTTGCTATGTGGGTTTTTTGTGATATGTGAGCAGAGGATTTTGTTGGCGTAACAATAAATTTCCTAAAACAGCCAACATACTCCAATTTCAATCCCACGCCACTGCTTAATGCCCAGAGCTCCCTCCAAGTCTCAAACTACGGAGACTTTGTTCCAACTGGATATTGGTACATTCCAATGTCATTTTCCGATACGTAGGTTGCTATTTAAGTTTTGTGATATAGCGACACCAGTATGAATACATATGTATGTCAAATCTGATATTGTCATCGTAAAGTTTGAAATTTTTAATGGTAATCGTACTCAGAACATTTTGTCATACGAGTGATATCTGTGTTGTTTAGAGGTACTTGAAACATTTATCTTGGTCAAAAAATGGAATTAAATCGTGAACATTTTCGTGCGATGACTTTCTATGACTTTCGACGTGGATTAAATTAACTACAGTGTGCCGATCAACTCGCTTCGACTTTTGGTAATGAAGTGCCATCTCGAGCCACCGAGTTTCGCTGGTTACCCGAATTCAATCGTGGTCGCACTTCGCTAGAGGACGAGTTTTGTAAGGGTAATCCTAAATCGGTTGCTGTGCCATACAAAATCGTTGCTGTGAGTAATGCAAGGTGCTCATGCGACATACCGTGAGATTAAGGGTATGAGTTCCACTCGGATACATTCAATATTGCATGAACATTTGGCCGTCAAAAAGATTTGTTCACGTTGGATTGGCGCAAAGAAGTTCTGAAAAAAATCAATCGCGGTGCTTTAAAAGATGTGTATAATAAGATCGTGACAGGCGACAAATTATGGATCTATGCAAAATCAATCGCGGTGCCTTAAAAGACGTCTATAATAAGATCGTGACAGACGACCAAATCTAATAACAGTTGTTCGCGCACAAAGCACTTCAAAGCAAATTGTCGCCTGTTATTCGGAATAATTGGACATGTCGCCATCGTACCATTACTGCAACGTAGAACGGTTCTCCACCACGACAACACAAGCTCTCACACATCGGCTCAAACAAGTGATTTTTTGAGCATTCAAAACATCGAATTGATAGGTCATTCTCCGTACAGTCCTGAATTGGCGCCCAATGATTTCTTCTTATTATCTCAGATCAAAAATTAAACGCGAGGTCAACGTTTTTCGACGCCTGAGGAAGTAGTTTATGCGTTCAAATCACATGTTTTGGAGGTGCCCCAATCGGAGTGGAATAAGTGCTTCGAAAATTGGTTTAAACGCATGCTAAAGTCTATTGATCTTCATGGCGAATATTTGGAAAAACAATGAAGCCATTTTTGATTATAAATATTTATTTTTATTTGTCTATCTCAAAACCTCGTAAGACCTGTTTTTGCGGGTACGCCAAATAGTTTTGAAGACGCCATCAGAGCCATTAAATTAATAAAAAGCTGTTGGATTAACACAAAAGTATAGTGTTATTTCGGTAGGTAATCTGAATTATTATTTACTTTTTAAGTTTTCCTAGAAAGTGCTTAGCGACCGCAAAGCCGGATAAAAACCTGTCTACTGATAACGGATCAAAATCGAACCCACCAACTCCAAAGCCTTTAACGTCTCCATTAAGAAGGAGCAGTCAGAAAATGTTATTACTGATTGCAAAAGTGGTGGACAAGATTCATCAGATGGTATTTCTGAGCTAACATTTACATGCCTCTTTATCATGGTGTCCCCAGATGATGGACTACCGGCAGTGGTTTGTGACAATTGTAGAATTCAACTTGAATTCTGTTGCAGGTTTCGAACTATGGCAACAAAAGCACAAAAGCCCTTGCAATATTTCCTGAGATTTACTTCGAATCTCTTAGGAAATTCGCAAGAAATGTTATAAAAATCTTGCAGTACATTGAAAAAATTGCTAGCTTTAACAAGTGCTCCTGAGGCATTAGAAAGAATGGCAGCTACGGCATTGACCAAACTATGCAACACCGCTAATAACAACAAAATAACCAATAGTTGCTTTAAAGTAAATAATGTCAATTATCCCCTAATTTAATTGTTACCTCCCCAATAAAAGAAGAACCGGCAGAAAAGTAAAATATATGTTATCCCTATAAATAGAGCTATAATAGATTCTGCTGTTCCACGATATGACTTCAAAAGTCCTGTAAAACCAAATATATATCTTCATGATACGAAGTAATTCTGTTTTCGGAGGAAACGATCTTTTCATCTTTTTACTGGCCTGATGCCCTTTTGTTTCGCAATGGTGATGCATTAATGCCGGTATTTAATGCAGGTTTATTTTTCTCCACTAATACTAGGTCTCCTTCCTTATACATTCTGGGTTTCTTTCATTTACTAACAAAGTATTCTTTTCTTTTCTTTTTACCTTGGTCGGTTATAATCGTTTCTGGAGCACCGTATACAGAAAACAAGTCCTTACAGCACTCGATAACATATTTGGTCTTTGTTAATTTGACTGCTCTTAGGAACGCAAACTTGGTAAATGCAAACTTGGTAACAACATGTAGTAAAGGGGTATGCCTATAAGAAACCAAAATTACGAGAGTGTGAGAATCTATGTTCAAGTTCAAAAGCCGATGAATAAAGACTAGGTCAGCAACTCTACGTCGCTCCTCCAACGAGTGCATATTAAGTAACTGGAGGCGATCCGCACAAGGAGGAAGCCTGAGTGGGTCGCTTCACGGGATGTCCCTTAGTGCGAACCTAACAAAGTTCCGTTGCACTGATTCAATGAGTGTAGAATAAACAGTATAGCAGGGAGACCAAACCTGAGATACATACTCCAGAATTGGTCTAACTAAAGAAAAAACATAAGTGAATTAGGGTCTATCGATCAGAAAACTCCCTTGACCACCGCTTAACCCAGGACTGAATTACTCCGAGATACGATATAGTTTATGTGCAGAGTGAAATCGAGTTTTTTGTTTAGCTTTACAAAACATTTATCCAGGTTTAGTTGCAGTCCATTTGAGGCACACCAAACCGTGAAGGTATTCAAATCATCCTCAATACAAGAAAAATCATAACTGTTTCGAGCATATGAAAAAATCTTCATATCATCTGCGTAGATTAAGACTTTGGAGTACCTAATCAGAGGGACAATGTCATCAATGGCAAGAATAAACAGCAGCGGCCACAGATGGCTACTTTTCGGTACACCAGATGAAGCCCTAATGACTCTAGATAAAGTATTACGGAAAGATAATCGGTAAGTCCTATCTTTTAAGTAAGAGTAGATCCAGTTGTGCAATAAAGGCGGAAAACCCAACCTTTCAAGTTTAAGCATAATCACAGAGTGAGGGAGATTATCAAATGCCTTGCTAAAGTCGGTGTAGATGCAGTCAGTCTAGAGACCTTGTTGAAAGGTAGAGATAATGTGGGATGTAAATTCAAGCAGGTTAGTTGTCGTCGATCTGCCAGGCAGAAAGCCATGTTGATTAGATGAGATGAACCCCTTACACTGCCCAACAAGCTGTGAATATATAACAGATTCAAACAACTTGGGTATGCAGGAATGCTTCGATTGCGATTGGCTTATAATTTGTTATAAAGTCTTTATGGTCCTTTTTATAAACAGGAATTATAAAGGAGCTCTTCAATAACGTAGGAACTCTGCCGGCCTGAAGAAATTTGTTGAAGATGAGTTCCAATGAAGGATCGCAGGAATGCAGGTGCAACACCATCAGGATCAGAAGAAAAGTCCAATTTAAGTTTCTTGATACCATCCATGATAATGTCACGAAATATGATGAGCAAAACAATGGAGGTAGCGGGACGATTTTGGATATGACCAAAATCTTCCAGGGAAGGCACAAAGTTGCCTGATAAAAAGGCGCCCTAAAAAAAATTAAAATTTATTGCATATATCGGGCGCGCTACAACTAGAGGATCCATTATACCACATTGTAGATAGATAATTATCAGTCTTCTTCTTCATATTTACAAATTTAAAAAAGGTACGAGGATCATTATGCAAATTACTGCGAATATTATCAAGTTATTCCCTGTATAAGGATGAAGCAAAAAGTAGTCATGACAATAAACAAAATCACAATAAGCTGACGTGCTTCTACAGCGTAAGTAGGTTTTCCATAATCTATTTTTTTAATTCTTAAGACTCCGTAGTTCCCTAGTGTACCACGGGGGAGAATAACAGGATGATCTGGACCGCTTAAGTGGTACACACGAATTAAACAGATAATAAATCCTATCATAAAACACAGAAACACAATCGTTGATATCGCTATCATAATAAAGTGATGGGAAATCGATTGGGATGATTCTGTTTGAAAGATCAGAGAGTTCCGCCCTTTTAAAATCAAGAAGGTACTGATCTACGTTAGGGTCAGCAATATTAGAACCATCGTAGCAAAAAGAGATGGAAATGGGCGGATGTAAACTGTCAATAGCGGATAAGTTACGAGAAGTTGGTTCGGCTATAGTGTTACTCGAATAAGAAGAAAATATAAGATCTAACTGCCTTCCCATAGAGTTCTTTACATCAATATTTTGGTGTAAACCACAGGAGGAGATGGCGTCAAGAAAATGGGACTCTATAGCAGTTAGACAATTTGAAGGAAGGTAGTCATCGTCATCAACGTTGAATAACCATTGAACGCTGGGTAAGTTAAAGTCACCAAGAAGGATTATTTCGTCCTCTGGGTTTGTCAAATAATTAATAAAATCTAGGCTAAGAATTAAAATGTCGTAAAGACTTCGACCATCAGCATCAGCATGGTTTGTCAGGTTTGGAGGGATATAATAACATAGCTCGAATATGTGTATCTTCCCCAGATATATCTTAAGAGCTAAGAGCTCGATTGTGAGCGTGTCGGAAAAGGCAGGGAAATCAACCAACCTGTAATCTAAGTGCGATTTGCATGCAACCAACACCTCGCCAGCATGAGCCATTGAGTCAGAGTATCTATCCTTACGAAAAATCTGATGGGACTCGTCAAGAATTTCTGCATCATTAAAAGTTCCAATGGAGTAAGTAAGGCATCAGATAAGGATCTAAAGAATGCAGGTGGAACACATCAGTTGTCACGAAATAGAATGGGCAAGACAATGGATGTAGAAGGACGATTTGGGATTTGACCAAACCCTTCCAGGGAAGGCACAAAGTTGCCTGATGAAAAGGCGCATTAAAAAAAAAATCAACGTTATCGGCTATATCGGGTGCGCTACAACTAGAGGATTCATTATACCACATTGTAGATGGATATTTACCGGTTTTCTTCTTCATATTTACAAATTTAAAAAAGGTACGAGAATCATTATGCAAATTACTGCGAATATTATCAAGGTATTCCCTGTATAATGATGAAGCAAAAAACGGTCATGGCAATAAACGAAATCACAATAAGCTTACGTACTTCTACAGCTTAAGTAGATTTTCCATAATCTATTTTTTTAATTCTTAAGACTCCGTAGTTCCCTAGTGTACCACGGGGGAGAATACCCAGATGATCTGGACGGCTTGAGTGGTACACACGAATTAAACAGATCATAAATCCTCTCATAAAACACAGAAACACAATCGTTGATATCGCTATCATAATAAAGCGATGGGACTTCAGTTGAGATGATCCTGTTTGAAAGATCAGAGAATTCCGCCCTTTTAAAATCAAGAACGTACTAATTTACGTTGGGGTTAGCAATATTAGAACCATCGTAGCAAAAAGAGATGGAAATGGGCGGATGTAAACTGTCAATAGCGGATAAGTTACGAGCAGTTGGTTCGGCTATAGTGTTACTCGAATCAGAAGAAAATATAAGATCTAACTGCCTTTCCATAGAGTTCATTACATCACTCTTTTGGTATAAACTAGAGGAGGAGATGGCGTCAAGAAAATGTAAGACAATTTGAACTAAGGTTGTCATATTATTAATAAAATCTAGGCTAAGAATTAAAATATCGTAAAGACTTCGACCATCCCAGTGATATCTTAAGAGCTGAGAGCTCGATTGTGAGCGTGTCGGAAAAGCAGGGATATTAACCAAGCTGTAATCTAAGTGCGATTTGCATGCAACCAACACGCCGCCACCACGAGCCATGTAGTCAGAGTATCTATCCTTACGAAAAATCTGATAGGACTCGTCAAGAATTTCTGCATCATTAAAACCGCGATTAAGCCAGGTTTCGGTCAGAGCGATGACGTCGTAACAGCATGTAAGAGAAGCCTGAAATAACTGGCTTGTTCTTGTTCTTAGTCCCCTAGGGATAGCGTATTTAGTTTTTTTTGGTTGCTAGCAGTGGTTCCATTCTGAGTGCCTCCCGCGACCATGCGAAGGGGCACAAACTCGTGTGCAATGATATTCTCGGGCCAGAAATCGGTGACAGACTTTATCTAAAAAAGTTCTGGGGACGATGTCAACTTAAAAGGCGACATGAGTCCAAGAGAATGACGAGACCCTAGAAGTTGACAACGGAGGAGTGCAGAGTCATCAACACCACTCCTCTCCCTCACGTTACCAATAACGTCGTAAACAGAAGTCGATGGATCAAGTCGGGAAACAAAAACGAACCTCGGTGGTCGCGCAATCCTTAGATTGTAACCACACATTGAAACCAATTGTCTCATTTCGAGACAATTAATAAATCTGAACATGAGTGTGTCCTGTGATGGGTGAGGATTAGACTGAGACATTTTTTCAAAGACCTATTAGATCTTCTGTAGTTATATAGTAGTACATCCTCCAAATAAACTGCAGCTATGTCTCCAAATGGGGTAAGGATTTTATTCATAAATCGCTGGAAAGTGCTCGGCGCATTAGTGAGACCACATGGCAGGCGATTATATTCGTATTGACCACGCGAAGTTATTAATACTGTATAGGGTTTTGATTTCTCATTCATTGGGATCTGCTGATATCCCGAACGCATGTCCAAACTTGTAAAATAAACACCACCTTGAAGTCGATTCTTTTTCGTTCAGTTCGTTCGTCCAATTTCCGATAATCGATGCAGAGTCGTTTTTTCACAGTTTTTCGTCCTTACCTGCTCACACTTTGCCATACGATACCATAAACGAAGGAATAACTATAAAGACCCTTCAACGGCGGAGAACAGTTATTCCTTCGTTTATGGTATAATACAAAGCACAGATTACCATTGATAATAATTAAATAAGTGTAAGCGCGTACATTTGTAGTTATGGCTTTGATTTTGGTGCAAGAGACAATTCGACGGTTCCGAGGTAAACTGACAGGGGGCAATATAACTGATGTGTATTTCGACAAGCAATAAAACGTACAGTAACTCGATTTTGATGTTTTTGAGAACGCAATGTTTAAGAAGATTTGAAGAGATCTGACAAATTCGAAACTGATCAGACATAAGAAAAATACGCGTAGAACGTAGAACCTCTTTGTCTTGTTTGGCAGTGTCTATTCGCATCGTCCGTGTCCGTGTACAGAACTTTTACATGGAGTACACGGATCCGTGTACGCAACACGTTCCGTCAAATTTTTGTTATACTTTCTGGGAGAAAGGGCAGTATTTATCAGGCTTTAAGTTGCAGCAGCCCTCCTGCTCTCTCCTCGCCAGGTTTGTATCTAGAGTAGGCTGTGAAAAACTATTACCAGTAGTGTGAATATGGAGTTACTATTTGCATTTATCGTGTATTTCCGTGTAAATGTTGCGAGTGCACGGACACGGCCGATGAGAATAGACACTTCCTATGTTTTTAGGAAGTCACACATTGGGGCGAGACATCACTTTGTACCTCAAAATTTGCTCTCCAGCTCAACTTTGATTCGTAAAAAGGTTTTTGTTTTTTAAAATATGTAAAACATGAGAATATGAAGTACTTGCGCGTTTTTTCATTTCATACTCAATTTTTCTTTATAATTTTTACTTTGATAATTTATTAAATGTTACTTACAATTCCCCTTTTTCATAATAATAATTTTTGTTTGGGTAATAATGTTTCCTTATATGAAAAATAGTGTTGGCTCTTTTCTATCACGTCAGATTTTCTTTATAAACTTTTTTTTTGATAATTTTCAAATCATTTTGATAATTATCAAGAAAAAACATTATAAAAAAAACTAACGTGATAGAAAAAACCTAAAATTTTTTTTATTAGGAAACAATATTTCCCAAATAAAAAATATTATTATTAAAAAGGGAAATCATAAGAAAAGTTTTTTATTGACCTTTATTTGCCAACTATTAAAGAAAAACAAATTGACGTGACGAAAAAAACCAACCCCTCCTTTTGAAATCAAAACACATTATTACCTAAACAAATATTATTATTAAAAAGAGCCTGTGTTGTGACTCAGCCACAACCTAATTAGGAACCTTGAAACTCCCTAAAAAATGCCCAATATTGATATTGACTGAATAACCATTTTACCTAATCAGTAATTAAACCACTTTGCAAATTTTCATTGATGAGGCATTTAGCCTAATCAATAATTTTTTTTGTTAATTCCCTAAAGCAGAAATTTTAAATTTATTTTCCCCAATCAGTAACTAAATCCCCCGTAAAATTTTCCATAATTATTTAGCCTTATCAGCAATCATAAATTCCCTGTTATAACAACAAATCAATTTAATACCTGCCATCCGTTTACATTGCTTTTCCATAAGATCGTTGGCGCTCACATATCGCCAACTTTTTACCTAATCCCCATTTTCCCATAGTACGTGTTCCCACGTACAAAAACTGCAAACATTGCAAATTCTCTAATTTGCAAAAATCTTTTCCCACCGTGCTTGCCTGGCTGCATGTAAGCAAGGCCAGTTCAAGACACCTTGAACTTGTTTTGCTTCGCTTCAGGTGATTAGGAAGATAGAAAACAGTCTTTTTTCCAAGAGAGTGACGAGAGGTTCAGTTGGTGGTCTGAGGAGTTTATGTGCTAAAAGTTATTGTGAAATAAAATAGTAGAATAACGAAAAAAGTAATTTTGAAATAAATTAGTGGAATAAAGAAAAAAGTTATTGTGAAATAAATTAGTAGAATAACGAAAAAAGTTATTGTGAAATAAATAAGCATAATAACAAAAAAAGTTCTTGTAAAATAAATTATTTTAATAGAGAGTAATCAATAAACAACTAGCCTCGTCAAGTGCGTTTTTCTTTTATGAATAATGTGAAATAGCGAAGTAAGCCAAAACACATTTTCTCTTTTGGAAACTTTGTGGAGTGAATTTGAAGAAAACGAAATGACTTATGTCACAACTTAGCTGGAAGAATGTACCCGGAAAAAAAGGTTAAAAATCAGTGCTTTTAAAATAACGAAGTGGACTTCCTACAATTCAACAATTTGGTAACAGTGGAACAAAAATCAGTTCCAAAAGAAAATGGGAAACAAATTATAAAAGAACTGCTAAAGAAAAAAAAAAATTACTACTAAACAACAACAAAATCTTAACGAGGCCACAGTCTCGCATCGTTGGAGTACACGAGGCTTCATCCCTGCCTCAAACAAGACGTATCTAGAAGGAAGACTGTAGCGGTAGCTACACGTATAATTAATTTTTTTATTTGACATAAAAAAAGAAATTTTAGATAATTGCTAAAAATTAAAATTAAATTATTCTAAATCCACTTTGATTTCTTTCAAACAGACTGTACTGTGAAATAATATTTTACTCAACCTGTACACTTTGATAACTCTTAAATTGTGTGAAATACAAACACTTTGGAATTCTTTGTAATCATTTCTTCAGAGACAGAAATACTGTAAAAAATTTTAAACACTTTTCATTGTATTAAATTTAATGTGACATATGAAATAACATTGTTAAAAGTTCAAGTTTTAATGAATCAACCAACAAGAAAGGTTGTATATTATAAAAAAATATTAATAAATAAATTTTAAAATAAACAATTTTTATAAAAAAAAATTAAATCAGATTGTATCTATAAATGAATTAGGTACAACTAGGAGTGAAGGAACTTTTGTAAACATCAAATAAAAGGACTACGCCCTTACACATATTACATTATTTTCTGTCAATAATATAAAAATAAAATTCGAACTATAATTTTTTTTTATATACATATAAGTGCAAACTGCCTTTTAAAATTTTAAATGCAAATAGTGAAATGTTGTGAGAGTAAAAGTGCAGCGAGTTCTCTTCTTCGTGTTGCTCATATTTTTGCGATCCCCTCTAGCAATTTTTTATTTTATTGTGATTAATCATCTCGCCAATAATTTATAAATTTTACCGAATTTAACAGACTTCGACCAAAATCTAAAATTCCTCCCAGCGGTAATACTTCGTGAGCTTGCCGGTCAGGAGGAAAATTTTTTATTGGAAGTAGTGATAATTCACTTTTGTTTTTAATAAAGTGCCAAATTCAAAATAAAACGCATCATTGGTGCTGTTTGTATTTCACAATGTCGTTATACTTCACGGGGATCACTACGTTGCTTTAAATGCACTTATGCCTTCTCGGATGGGATTTAGGCGGACACTCAATTACAACCAACTTTTGCTTTTGGTTTTTGATTTATTAAAAACTCACTATAAAGGTAATTACAAATTTTGCGATAAAGTCAAGTACTCTGTACTACAATACTATATCAAAGTTCTACCCACTAGCCTAATTTACACTTCTCTTTGCGCCGTTTATTTATCTTTATTTCACGGTTACTTTTCGTAACTCACTTTACAATCAATCAATTTTTTACTTGCTTAATTATCCACTCAAAATAGTTTTCTACTTCCTATTTTCATTTCACGGTTAATTTTCGCAATTCACTTTACAATCAATCAATTTTTTACTTGCTTAATTATCCGACTGTCGCAAGTCGACATAAAATTTACCTTAAAAGAAATGAAATTAATATAATTTCAAAGGTAAACAAACTTACAAACTCATCCAGTCCACGTCCAGAATCCAAGTTCCCACGGTGATAAATTTCCTGCATAGAACGTTCTCCTCCTAAACCTGAAAAAACCACAAAGAATCAATAATTATTAAAAAATTAATAATTATACTTATCTGAACTGCTAAATACACAAATTAAATCAGCTGTTTCTTGACAGCACAGGCACTTCTGTCACTAAACTTAAGGTGACTAACAATACGACACAAGTGCCATAAATACGTCAGTAATTAAAACTTTAACTTATTGCTCAGTGCAATCTTGCTCTGTTGCACTTGTTGACAGCAATGCTGCGCTAGTCACTCCTATAGGAGAAAAATTGTATAAAAGCCGCTGCAGTTGCTGAAAAATTTAATTCTGGTATCGACCGAGTTCAAGGCAGGTATTCACCGCAAAAATTCCTCTTCCTATTTTATTCTGGTTTACGCCGAATAAACTTCTTCCTATTTTATTCTGGTTTTTACCGAATAAACTTTTTTTCCTATTTTATTCTGGTTTTTACCGAATAAACTTTTTTCCTGTTTTATTCTGGTTTTTACCGAATAAACTTTTTCCTATTTTATTCTGGTGTACACCGAATAAACTCATTCCACTTTATTCTGGTTTACACCGAATAAACCCTTTTCCTATTTTATTCTGGTTTTTCACCGAATAAACTTATCCTATAATATTCTGGTTTTACACCGAATAAATTCCTTCATATTTTATTCTGGTTTACACCGAATAAAACTCCGTTCCATTTTTATTCCGGGTTTACATTATTCTCGTTCATTTTGGTATACACTAAATGAATTCTTGAAATCAATAATATAAATTATACTAACATTTGTTCTGGTGTCGGCCGAATAATTGTTAAACATAACGTCAAAAGCTAAGAAATTTACTTCAAGTTGCTAATTTGTAGTTTCTACCCAAAAAACGTGACTTGACGTAATTTTAAAGCTATCAATATACATTTCGGAATAAAAAATAATCAAACGCTATTTACTACTGGTTTGATCCGTAGTCAAATGGTCATTTAATTGCCACTAGTAGAATTAAACGAATTTTGAATTCTTTAAAAAGAGATATTAAATCGTTTTTTTTCTCTCTTACAGATATTGCTTTAACTTATCATTTTGGAGTACTCTTTATTTTTTGAGTTATTATTATTATTTTTTTATATTTTGTTGAATTAGTATTTCTTATATTGTTTTATTTTTATTATTATTGTATGATTTCATTTATATATTTGAATTTGAAATAAAATTATTGAATTTACATTTACAAAAGACAAGGTGTGTTTCAAGCCTAGTCACCTCCTTATAGTTCCGGCAGCTGCTTATAATTTTCTGCTACAGCTATTAGAGGCTGTAACACCGACCTTATTCCCGACTCAATCCTGGCGTGATTACACAAAAGACTATCCCTTTAAGTCAAAATCGGACTCTTTCGCGTTTTTAACCAGACTCTCTTGTTGATCTCTCGGATAATTCCATTAACCGTGTCTACACGAACGGTTTGAGCTTTAAGCTTTTCTTTTGATGTAGGGAGAGATCATCGTCGCGTTCCATGTACATTGTTAGAGCTTTTTGCTTTCTTTTGTACCTTACACATGTATATCAGGGCGAGGTACTTGTACATGGGTACTTAGAAAGTTTGGTCAGCGTTTTTGCGTGTGAACGAATTATTTCCGTTCTTACACTTTATCGGGAATCTGCTCATGTAGCATTTTACATGCTACGAAGGTTTGTATGATGGTTGAGCCAGTGAGTGTAATTTAATATTTTTTTTTGTTACACTTGAATTTTTACGCTGGCTCAACCGAATGCATATGGATTCGGATATGGCTTATCTTGTTGGATAAGCTGAATCCAATATGCGGCATAGCCTTGTTGACTTTCCGTTGTATATCGGATTAGGATTTTTATGACTTATGTTTATAAGTGAAATCCGATATACAACATTCCTTCCTCCCTTCTTGGAAGAGGAATAATCACCGGAACTAATAAGGTCCTGGAGGAAAGGTTCAGTCTGCATCCGACCTTTCCACGCGACTGTTACGTTTTTATATATTATAAAAAAAATTTTTAATTGCGACCAAGAATTTCCAAGAGGCCATTACCCGCGCTGGTCTCCGTGTGCTTTCCGAGTACACGGTGGAGGTAACCAGCATCAACATCCTTGATGTGGCTCCGGGCTGGAAGGGGCCAATACGCGTGTGCTGCCACCGTGAGGACTCGCTCCCCTTAACTATTTGGACAGGTGCTGCCCAGGTTATGACCACTCATGTGGTAGCACTATGGATGGCGCAAGGATATCGTTGGGTGGTTAGTGGTAAGTTCAGTTTTTTTATTACTTTTTCTTTTATTTGTCTAAATATTGTATTTTTACAGGGGGAACTATCTCTGTAGTTGGACGCAGCTACTACGTCGGGCCCCCTATTTTTTCGGGTATTCGAGTTGGACGCGGGGATTTTGTACTTTGGTGGATCAGTCGATTAGTTTCGTCAAAATAACCACGAATTAGGTTTGCTCAGCTTAATTAGAGTACCTTTAGGTGGAATTTGGGCCTTTAATGTGCATCTCTGGTTTTCATCTAATGGGTTGAAGAGAATTTTGATGACACATTCTTCTGATATTGTTGCTTTGGTTACTGGAGTATTTAACCTGCCGGTATAGGTATCTTCTTTTACCTCTTTTGTTATTTTACGGAACGTTTTCATGTTCTCCGGTGTGAGCAACAGAAATTCTTGGGTTTGAATTTGGCTGGCAACGTGTGAGTATTCGATGTCCGGGACCACACTATGGTTTGAGTCTACATGTATTGGGAAGCATCGAATTCTTTGTAGCTTCATTTTTGGGATGTTGAAAATTGGCAATGTGATACGAATTACAAGTTTTTCCTGTAATAGGTGGGTTCGAAGATCTGCTGTTTGATAGAGGACTGATAAGCATTTCTGGGGATTAGGACAAGTCGAGTGTGACTTGTGGTATATTTCTAATAAAGTATTTGCGGAGATCAAGAGCGGGTGGATTTGATTATTACGGCTGGATACTATTGTGTCCAACAGGGTTTGTTGCCGAAATTCGATTTCCACCATTTGTAGCAATAAGGTTGAGATTATCTCTTGTCTTTATTGACGTTTGTTTAGCTCGTCGGTAGTGTTTAGCAAATTATTAATCTGGCCACTAAGAAGACGTTGCCGTTCAGCCAGGGATGTCAGGGGCTTTTGGATTTGATAGAATGTGGTTTTTACCACGCTGATTTGTTGTTTCTCTAAATCCAACAGAGCTTGAGTGTTTGTCTCTAATTCTTCGAGACGACTATACACTTCATGCTCGTTTTCACTGTCCACAGTACCAAAAAGGTAGTGCATCGCATTTCCCATTCCGTCAAAGATGGATCTAGGTTTGCGTGATTTGGGCACTGCTTCCCTTATGACGCTAGTTCTTCTTTTAATATTTTCCATTAAGGCGTGGACATGTTTGGTTTGGAGTTCGCATAAATTACCTAGTGTGGCTTGGCCACAGAGCTGATGAACATAATGCTCAGCTCGTTCTGCTAGCCTAGTTTGATTTTCTAACTCTGATAGGTCCAACTCCGTGATGATGCTCCAAGTGTCATGATAGGCCATGAGACTTCCAATGTCCTCGAATATAATACCACTGTTGTTGAGCGGTTTTACCGTGTAGGGTTCTGCGACACATTTTCGATGTGGAAGCAGTAGGGTTCCAATAATAATTATTACGACGGACAGCATCCTGTCGGGGGAAATGAAAAAGGTTTTATTTAGTAAATTGCCTTTTAATTCTTAGGATAATACTAAGTGTTGTGTTTCCCGTGTTAGTCGTGTGTACTTAAACTAATTTATCTATGTGTGTACAATTCCAATATGAATTAAGTTAAATTGTATTCAATTTGTTAAAATAACACTATAATCATTAACACTTAAAGTCTTTATATAATTTTGTGATTTATATATAATACAAAAAGAAACAAATTTATTTTCTGTAAAGAAGTTTTATTGACTAAATTAAGTTTAATTGTGTTCAATTATTTAAAAAAATGTATGTTATCATTGCAATAAAATCATTATACTATTTTGTGACTTTTTCTGATCCAACGTTGCTTAAAAGGCCAGAGTTTCTTTTTTTATTAAGCAGCAAGAAGAGTTCGGCTTTTTGGTGCGAAGTAGTTTTTCCAGCAATAATATTACACGAATTACTTCTCAATTCATGCTATCAACGAATTTCAATTAAAACCTTTCAAAACATGAAAATTTCGTAAGAAAATTGCGATGAAAAAATGAATAAAAAATTTTCAATAATTTTTAGCCGTTAAAAAGTGAAACTGATTCCCTTGAGCTAAAGTTTCGGGTACTTTCCTTGTACTACTGCGTACTTCCCGTCTACTTAGGTGTACTGTCTGTGTTATTTCCGATGTACTTTCTATGTATTTCTGTGCACTTCTGTGTACTTTCAGTATATTTCCGTGTATTTCTAATAACTTCCGTGTAATTTTCGTGTACTTCCATGCACTTTCCGTCTACTTCGGTGTACTTTCCGTTTACTTACGTGTACTTTCCGTCTACTTCCGTGTACTTTCTGTGTTCTTCCCGTGTAATTTCCGTGTACTTTTCGTGTAATTCCCGTGCACTTCCGTGTACTTCCCGTGCATTGCCATGTACTTTCCGTGTAGTTTCCGTCTAGTTCCGAGTATATTCCGTGTACTTTCTGTGTACTTTCCTTGTACTTTCCGTGTACTTTACGTGAACTCTCCGTGTATTTCCGTGTACTTTCCGTGCACTTCCGTGTACTTTCCGTGTAGTTTCCGTGTACTTCCGTGTACATTCCGTGTACTTTCCGTGTACTTTATTTGTACTTTCCGTGTACTTTCTGTGTTCTTCCCGTGTAATTTCCGTGTACTTTTCGTGTACTTTCCGCGCACTTCCGTGTACTTTTCGTGTAGTTTTCGTCTATTTACGTGTACATTCCGTGTACTTTCCGTGTACTTTACTTGTACTTTCCGTGTACTCTCCGTGTACTTTCCATGCACTTCCGTGTACTTTCCGTGTAGTTTCCGCCTATTTCCGTGTACATTCCGTGTACTTTCCGTGTACTTTTCGTGTATTTTCCGTGTACTCTCCGTGTACTTTCCTTGTACTTTACGTGTATTTTTCTTGTACTTTCCGTGTACTTTCTGTGTACTGCCGTGTACTTTCCGTGTAATTTCCGTGTACTTTCCGTGTTTTTCTGTGTGTTTCCGTGTACTTTCCGTGTACTTTCCGTGTATTTTCGTGTACACGGAAATTACACGGCAATTTGAGGGTGGTAAATAATTGCCTATACATTTGTGTGATTTAAATTTAAGTCACTCTTTCGAAAATGCCTCCGATTTATCTCTAATTTTGGAAAAGCTTCTATTTAATGTAAAATAAAAGTACTTCAAATGATTAAACCAACAGGAAAGGGTCAAACAATTTTTTTTTATATTTTAATTTTTTTTCATAATTTTTTGGACTATTGCTTTTGTCAACCCTTGCGGCCGCAGTCGCCAAAATTTCTTTCACGGAGTCACATACATCCAGCTCGTCGAAAAATATGGCTTTGGAATCAATGCCCCGAATAACAACCATAGGGTCGATACTTCCCTGATTAGGCATTTAACCTAAACAGTAAATACAATTTCTAAAATTAAAATAAATACCAATAACTTACCCTGAAAAACGCAATCAAAATTCTTAGAATTTTTGGCGATCACTTATCGCCAACATTCCATTCCCATTAGTTCGAAGGGGGCCCACGCCTTCACAGAGAAAATTTTATGATAGACTTAATTTATTATTTATTATGGTTTTCACCGCCCCTGGCCCCTCCTTCGAAAGAAATGTTTGTATCCTTTAAATTGTGATCACTTCAAAGGTATCTCAGTGTGGGTGCGGGTCTCACTGAGATGAATACAATGGAGATAACGCTGGTTGTAAAATGTACTGGAAAACAACAGCATTGCATCTTAAAATTTTTGGATTCTCAATTTTTCAACTTAGCAAAAGTGAAATCGCGTCAGAATAACCAAGTTTCCCTTTAGCAGTTTATTATATTAAAAGAAACTATTTATTAATTTGTTATTTATTAAGAAGATCCTAATAATATTATTAAATATCTGAAATTAAATAAAAAATTCAATTCCTTCTTGAAATTTTCATGGTGTTCGATTATTTGAAATTTCTTAAACTCCTAACTCTTTCAAATAATATAAATAATAATTAATAAGATTAAATAGCAAAAAAAAATTTATAAGACAATAATAAATGCAAAAACAATGAAAACAGTTAAAAGAGAAAGTAGTAAGAGAATCAAGGTGACCCGGCACTTTGCGTGACTACGGGCCGCATGAAAGTTAAATCCTCCGCTGTTAAGATGCCGTCACCACCGGTACATTTGTAGGTTTTAAAGGAGTTGATAGCCTTCTTCACTCTCCCATCTGTGAAAATTTTTCCAGAGTTGCTCCTCAGTCGACGTGTTGATCCACAGCACACTCTGGTTGACTGAGGTTGGCTTGGTTAGAGGTTCCAAACACACAAATAATTGTGTTTTCAAAAGCAGTTTTCATATTTCCTCTGAATCGATGGTATAGGATCCATCAGTACTCTGAAGGGGGCTGATGCCATTCGATTAATCTTTCAAGAGAACTTTTTGAAGGCGTGCTGGTCACCTCACAGCAGTTCCTCCAAGTTTTACTCTTGCTCCTCCTTAGTGCTTTGTTATATTTGTCAGGGTCTGCTTGTATTCAATCCAGACACCTTACCGCTTGACTGTATTAAAGAGCTTTCTTGCTTTAGCGCTAAATTTGCTTTGCGTCCTGTTCCGCCAAGGCACATCTCTGGCAACTTCTCTGTGTCTAACAGGATTCTTATTTTCATAGCTGTAGGTTTTGTATGTTAGTCCAGGGTTTTTCAGTTCGTTAGCTTAGGTATCCTGACCCTCCCAGCTGTACCCGAGGGGCCTCTATATCGAACCTTAGGTGTTTATGATTTGATAGGAAGGCCTCATCAGACACGTGTGAGTTAAGTATGTTGCTCTCCAAGCTTGGTCTAAGGTCTAAGGTCCCGTACGACTAATGTTAGTAAAAGTTGGTTTATTACCCTTACTTAATATTTCAATGTTATTATTTATGAAATGGTTCAGTAGGTAGTCATCTCGATTGTTAATCCCGGTAATTCAAGTAAAAGTGTGGTGGGTATTCGCGTCGCTCCCAATAATGATTTTTTTATTGTGCTTGTTGCAGAAGCTCACGGCACGAGGAGCTCTCTGCTCGCTACCTAACTTATCTTGTTTCGATGGAAGTCCGTTTATAAACCTTCCATGAACTCACGGTTCTAGAATAAGAACTACATGCAGTCCTCCAGCATGAATTTTCTGTTATGCATTCCAGATGCAGCTTTTTCAAGATGAAGATTGATCTGGAGGAACTTTAGAGAGGCTCTTCCGACTGCCTTGGCAGAGTGCGATGGGCCTTTATCTTCAGATCAGTTAGTTCTCTTGGTTTTTGGACGGCCTTTCTTATCCTCTTTTGTTTTGGTATTTACTTGTGGAATTTTCCCTGCCACTACTGCCACATTTTTTCCCGGGTCTCACTCTTTAAAAAGGCTCCACCTCTTTAAAAGAGGTCTTCTTGAGCACCTCAGTCGAGAAGCCATCTACCGATAGGACTACTTATTACATAGACTTCTTAGTAGCCTCCAGGCTGAGACTCTTAGTTGGTGACTCTGACCCACAACTTAATCATAGATCTTTTTATTTTTAACTCATGATTTTCCGGGAAGCAGCCGATTAGGACTTTGGAACGAGGACGGCCATCTTTTTCAAATTCCCTTAGTTTGGCCCCTTCCCATGGCTGAAACTCAACCACAGACTGTTTGAGACACTTCGAGGTGGGGATCAACCAGTCTGGCCTGTGTCCGGTGCCAAGAAATGCGGGTTTGATTTCGCTGTCCAACTCCCATATAGGAAATCGTTGTAAAAGCCTTACTTCCCTGAACAGGTGGAATCTTCTAAACAGTTGCTCTTGGTACTGTAGGTACTTCCCTAGGTGCCAGCGCTTATTCTCCAGCTGCCTTTGGGTTGTGTCTCTGTACCGTTTTTTACGAGTATCACTGAGTTTCTGACTCGAGCACTTCCCTGAGGACTTATCGGGTTTGTAAACCGACTTCACACCGTTCTCATGGGGCATGGGTGAAAAATCGGACAGCTCGGCAGGATTTATATTAATCTACTGATTCATGAACAGATCTTCTGCAATTTAAGGCCTCTAGAATTTGCAGTTTTAGAGGGGCGCCACCTTCAGTAGTTCTATCGTTGCTAGTATTTATTTGGATCCCATGAGTAGGGGAGAATTATTTTTTAAATATGGCAGAAACCCGCAATGTCACAGTAATACTAGGAGGTATCGAGAGTTCGCATACTAACAACCAAGCTTTCCCTTGGCCACGGATCCCTCGGGTTGTGCTGTTCCACCTTGTATTTGGGTATTTTATTTCAGAGAGTATCCTTCTTTCTGCTCGACTACAATTAGACAGCACTCCTGGCAGAGACGTGACCGTGCCAGGAGTATGTTCCTAGCCGCTACCAGGAGGAGAGTATAGTCGCACTACCATCAGTGACCATAGTTATGGCACGTACATCAATGTGTTACATGTTGCTCCCTCCGTGTTCATGTGGTCTCTCATGTGTTCCCGACGGGTGAGGACCGTCATACCCTTACTCTTCAAGTTAAATGTAAACGTACCGTAAAATTTTGGGAGTGACAGTTTACTGTACCCTGTTTTTCTTCTAGTTTATGAGCCCCGGACATTCAAGTGGAATGTGTATAATTACACCCACCACACAACTCTTTATTTTATTTTCCTTTAAGTAAAATTATTTTTCTTAAATATTCTACCTTTATTCTGACCCAGGCTAAATGGCTACGTTTGGTACAATGTTGATGTATTTCGTTCTACTTAACCAAAGTTGTAAGCTAAGCCTGGTTTAAATTATCATTTTTAATTTTCTGCATCCGCTTACATTATGCTTGAAACATATTATATGCACGTTTTCTTCTATATCGTCAATTTAGTTTCTTATGTTGCCGTCCAGCGAACCTCAAGTCTCCTTATGAATCTTCTTGTCACAAAACATTCATACATTTATTGATCAACGAAAAGCTCATCATTACCCTTAGTAACTATAAAAATTTAGTTTTTCTGAGTCTCATATCCTTGATGGTGTATTGATTCATATAATTCTATCAGGACGTCCGTTAGAATACAGAGGTCTTACATTCCGTCTTCCAAGTCGTCACCGTCTTATTCATTCAATGCCAAAACTTTATCTGCTGATTCGTAGCAATATTTCTTTTACCGCCATTCGTAACTATCGTTGGCCATTCGCAATAATCCTTCCCCATATCCGAAGAAGTACTACAGGATGCATTACTTAGGTGCCCTTCCAAAGTATTTTTAAGTCTTTCGCCCCAGAGTCTCTGTCCTTTAATATTTTATTACAAATTCGACTGCGTTTCCGTGTTTTATGATAGGATTTATGATCTGTTTAATTCGTGTGTACCACTTAAACGGGTGAGATCATCCTCTCATTCTCCCCCGTGGTATACTAGGGAACTACGGAGTCTTAAGAATAAAAAAAATTGGTTATGGAAAACCTACTTAAGCAGTAGAAGTGCGTCAGCTTATTCTGAATTCGTTTATTGTCATGAATGCTTCTTAGCGTTACGTCAAGGGGAATACCTTGATAATGTTCGCAGTAGCTTGCATAATGATCCTCGTACCTTTTTTAAATTTGTAAATCTGAAAAAGAAAACTGATAATTATCCATCTTCATTGTGGTATAATGGCTCCTCTAGTTGTAGCGCTTCTGATATAGCTGATAACTTTGCATTGTTTTTTGAGGGTGCCTTTTTATCAGGCAACTTTGTGCCTTCCCTGGAAGAGTTTGGTCATATCCAAAATCGTCCCGCTACCTCCATTTCTTTGCCCATTATATCTCGTGATATTATCATGAATGATATCAAGGAACTCAAACTGGACTTTTCTTTTGGTCCTGATGGTGTTCCACCTGTATTCTTGAGATCCTGTTCTGATGATTTACTCACTCCATTGGAACTCATCTTCAACAAATCTCTTCAGGCCGGCAGATTTCCTACCTTATCGAAGAACTCCTTTATAATTCCTGTTTATAAAAAGGGGCTTAAAAACTCCATAACAAATTATAGGCCAATCGCGAAGCTTTCCTGCATACCCAAGTTGTTTGAATCTGTTATATACTCACAGCTTGTTGGGCAGTGTAAGGGGTTAATCTCATCTAATCAACATGGCTTTCTGCCCGGTAGATCGACAACAACCAACCTTCTGGAATTTACATCACACATTATCTCTGCCTTCCAACAGGGACTTCAGACTGACTGTGTCTACACCGACTTTAGCAAGGCATTTGATAATCTCCCTCACCCCGTGATTATGCTTAAGCTTGAAAGGTTGGGTTTTCCGCCTTTATTGCGCGACTGGATCTGCTCTTACTTAAAAGATAGGACTTGCCGTGTCTCTTTCCGTAATACTTTATCTAGGTCGTTAGGGCTTCATCTGGTGTACCATTAACGACATTGTCCCTCTGATTAAGCACTCCAAAATTTTAATCTATGCAGACGATATGAAGATTTTCTCATGCGTTAGAAACAGTTATGATTCTTCCTGCATTCAGGATGATTTGAATACCTTCAGGGGTTGGTGTGCCACAAATGGACTGCAACTTAACCTGGATCAATGTGAAGTTATGTTATTTTCTAGGAACATCAATCAGCTCGTCTTTGATTATACCTTTGCGGAAACTAATATCCGTCGTGTGGAGTCCGTTACTGACCTCGATGTAAAGCTAGACAAGAAACTCGATTTCACTCTGCACATAAACCATATAGTATCTCGAAGTAATTCAGTCCTTGGCTTTGTTAAGCGGTGGTCAAGGGAGTTTTGTGATCGACAGACCCTTATTCACTTATTTTTTTCTTTAGTTAGACCAATTCTTGAGTACGCATCTCAGGTTTGGTCTCCTTGCTATGCTGTTCATTCTAGACGCATTGAATCGGTGCAGCGGAACTTTGTTAGGTTCGCTCTAAGGGACCTCCCGTGGAATGAGCCATTAAGGCTTCCTCCTTATGAGGATCGCCTCCGATTGCTTAATATGCACTCGTTAGAGGAACGTCGTAGAATTGCTGACCTAGTATTTATTCACCAGCTTTTGAACTTGAATATAGATTTTCTTACTCTTGCAAGTTTGGTTACTTTTAGGCAAACCCCGTATAGCTTAAGGAGATTGCCTTTACTACATGTTATCCATTCTCGCTCTAGCTATGGTATGCATGAGCCTATTAACCGCATGTGTAGAGCCGTGAATTTGTGTCCTATTTTTGACCTGGCTCTTACTAAAGATTTGCTTAAACGATCTCTGTTGTCTTTGTACTCCTGATTGTAGTGTTTGGGATTGTTCTAGTTTTTGTTTTTTGTTTTTTTTTTTTTTGTTTACTAATATTTTATTGCATGGGTTGTGGGAGCCTCATTCATCTCAATATTTGTTATATTCTGGTGAATAGGTCAATTGATTCCAGGCCTCTGCCTGTGAAGTGCGCCTTCTGAGTTAGAAGGGTTAATTCTATAAACTATGAGCCATACAAAAAACTGCTCATTGACTTCAAAGAACGTTTTTCACTATTCAGTTCTGTCGCATTTTTTGGTTTACTCAATTTTTATTAGCTGAAGCAGCTTGTTAAATACAAAATATTCTTGGTTTTCTCACCTTCCTATCCACTATATGATTTACCATATATAAATAATTTCTTGAAGCCAGATAACAATATGATAATGAAATATTATTGTTACTAACGAATTTTTATAATGTACCTATGACATACTTTTAGTCCCCATGAACTTATTTTATTAATTACTTCGGATAAACATTAAATAATAACAGTATAAGTTTGTAAATTATACATTTTTGTTAGCTTCCCAGTTATAGGGAAGTTATTGTAATGGGTCCCGAAATGAAATTCAACATAAATTGAAATTTGAATATCAATGCAATCTAATTTGGGGAAGGCTGTGTGTTATTGTGTGTGCGCGTATCTGCGTTAGTACTAATTTTTTCGTCATCGATATCCTGCGAATTAAAAATGATACCGACTTTGTAACGGTGCCAATAGTCGCGTAATATCATAAATATGAGTTTATTAGATCATCATTAATTTAATCCAGCCGTTTTTTGTTTCAACAAAAAGACTGAAAACAAATAGATTTTGGAATTTCTGGAAAAAGATTTCTCCGATCTGACTAATTATGATATCGATTCATGATACTTCAAAAAAATCTGATATTTTCATTGAGTATATGGATCCGTCCGAAAAAAATTAGCACGAACGCAGATACGCACACACACAACAACACACAGCCTTCCCCAAATGTTCCCCAAATTATATTGCATTGATATTGTGACCTTCAAATTTCAGTTTATGTTGAAAACAACGATTTTCATTTCCGGACCCATTACAATAACTTCCCTAAGCTAACAAGACTGTATAATTTACAAGCTTATACTGTTATTATTTAATGTTCATCCGAAGTAATTAATAAAATAAGTTCATGGGGACTAAAAGTATGTCATAGGTACATAATAAGAATTCGTTAGTAACAATAATATTTCATTATCATATTGTTATCTGGCTTCAAGAAATTATTTATATATGGTAAATCATATAGTGGATAGGAAGGTGAGAAAACCAAGAATATTTTGTATTTAACAAGCTGCTTCAGCTAATAAAAATTTGAGTAAACCAAAAAATGCGACAGAACTAAACAGTGAAAAACGTTAAGATAACATGTTTGTGTATTTAAATAGCGAGGAACACGCATTTCGTCACGAGATGAAAATTATTTTTAACTTTTTTAAAATTTATTGTATTTGATGAGGGTTGCCTTGTTCTAGATAATCGAAACAACATCCCATTAAGATTACAAAAGCGCATGTTTTTAGAGATAATCTTTTACATTTCCAGTCTTTGTAAATTTAAATAGCAACCGATTAATTTTTGCGAGCAAAATCATTTAGTGCCTAATGACCCTAGTTTCGGAATTTATTCAAAGATAAATGAAAAATATGTGGCAACTACATTTGTCAATCATAGCATCACATGGTGGTAGGACTCATATACAGCATAACAAAACTTCTTTGGTGCTCGTAATGAATACAATACGCCTGTTCGATTTAAATGCTTAAACTTGAGCTTAATCTTATTATACCAGTAATTGAGGTCACTCTGATGAGAGTTTTTGAAAAATAATTGAACATTACGTCGTCGTGTAACACTCTTAAGACACATCTTTGCTTAATTCAGCAAGTCAACTTCTGGATTGTTTTAAATGGGTTTAGGTTTTGTTGAGTAAGCAACAGCTCATATACCAGTCATTTAAGCTTTATTTATTTGATGTCGTAATGGAGATTCGAAGATGCTATTAGTAGCGTATGGAATAAGTTGCCCTGTATCACGCTGATAAGCTTTGTTACATTTTCATATATTTATTATCTGTAAATGTAAGCGAATTCAAATATAAAAGAACTTACTTAACCTACTTCAAAATAAATTAAAAGAAAAAGCTGGACTTATATTTTATTCTCAACCGTTTCTACCACCGAAATCCTGTTGAGGCTTCTCACACAACACGTTTGTCTACTCCTTTTCCGCAGCTTGGCCGAGTCTTCCAATTTTCTTCAAACTTGTCACTTTCGTATGAAATTTTGACACTTATTTTTTTACTTTTATTCACTTTCTGATTTCACAGCAACTATTACGTGCGATTTTAATCTCCGAATTGCTTGCTTAATATTTCTTGAATTTATTAATGGTAATATTTTTTAACCGACTCCCCAAAAACAAAGAGGTTCTAAGTTCGACGCGTATTTTTTTTTCTTTTTCTTTTTTTTTTATGTCTGACCGGGCATAACTTCGTAACGCGTCGACCGATTTTGATGATTCTTTTTTTGTTAGGTAGAGTATGTTCACCGATTACCATATGCCAGTACCATGTCAAAAAAATTTTTGGTAGGGTGGGGGTGAAACCTAACTTTGTAACGCGTGGTCCGATTTGGATGGTTCTGTTTTTGTTGTACAGAGTATGATCCCCCATTGCTAATAGGACAAAAACAATTTCGCCTAGGGTGGGGGGAGAAGGGGAGGGGTAGTCTAATTTTGTAACGCGTGGACCGATTTGGATAATTCTTTTTTTGTTGGGTAGAATATGTTCCGTGGTTGATAACAGATGAAAATTTTTTTGGGGGGATGGGGGTGGGGGTGGATCCTAACTTTTTAACGCGTGGTCCGATTTCGATGGTTCTTTTACTGTTGTATAGAGTATGATATCCCATTGCTAATCGGAGAATAATTTGGTCCTGGGGTGAAAGGTGTGGGTGGGGGGGGGGGGTAGTCTTCGTAACGCGTGGACCGATTTGGATAATTCTTGTAACTTTGTAATGCGTGGATCGATTTGGATGCTTCTTTTGCTGTTGTATAGAGTGTGATCCCCATTGCTAATAGTAGAATAATTTGGTCCTATGGTGGTGGTGGGGGAGGGGGAGGGGGAGTAACTTCGTGACGCGTGAACCGATTTCGATGATTCCTTTTCTGTTCGGTAGAGTATGTTCCTTGATTGATACCATGAGAAAAAAAGTTTAGAGGAATGGGGGTGAGGTAGGGGGTTAAAACTAACTTTTAACGCGTGGACCGATTTGGATGGTTCTATCTTCGTTCTATAGAGTAGAAGACACCAAAAAGTGTAAAATAAAATAGCTTTAAAAAAAAAGTTGAACCTACTTCACAAAAAGCGCTAAAAAGCATAAAATGATTTTTAATTTTATATCTATTACGACATTTTGAAGTCGGTGCAAATTAAACAAATAAAACAACTACATAACCACAATTGAAAATAATACATAATACTACCTGAACGTTTCAGCTTACGGGATCATAAGAAATGCCGATTAAATATTTTTGTTGTAGTCGTTTGGTTTGTTTGATTTGCACCGACTTCAAAATGTCGTAATAGATATAAAATTAAAAATTATTTTATGCTTTTTAGCGTTTTTTGTGAAGTCGGTTCAACTTTTTTTTAAAAACTACTTTATTAAATTCCCTAGTGTTTCGGGTAAGTGCCAGAAAAAAAGAGAAACTAATTACTTTTTAAGCTTGCTATATATTTCAGATAACTTTTACGACTGGAAAATCATTTACAATGAGTGCTTACATTTATAATGCAAAAATTAATAAATTAATAATTATAGGTTTATGATGAAGACCTGTTGCATTTGGATGATGCTGTTTCCGCTTAATGTGACGGGGCATGAGTTTTTATCGCAAATGAAATCAATGTTCGTTTCTTCTTGTAGGATGATCAGCCACGTACTTTCTTTATGTAATTTTATTCATGCTCTTTCCGCGGCCTTATTCCTTAGTTTACAGAAGGGTGAGATCTTCCGCTCATTGCTTAGGAGCTCTATCTCACAGTAGATTTGGTTAGATATTACTGTGAATATCGGCTGCTTCAAACTACAGATGACTTGATCAACAATTAACTTTTGGCAAGCTCGTAACTCCTCCTCTTTCATAGGACTAAATCGATCTCGTTGATTATTCAAAGCCAGATATCTGCTGGATGGATCAATATAACTGTATTCGTTGTTGTGAATTGCAAGAATGGGTATCAGTTCATACAAGTGATACGATACTGCATTTAATAGAGCAATCCAGATATCACATAGTGCATTCTTTTCTGTTATTCTTATTGATGTGCATGGAATTGTGGGTAGCCATTAATGATGGTGTACTTCCCACGCCAGGCAGTCTTAAATCCTTTGGTAGATGTTCCGGTATAATTTTAAGCTGGTCGTTAAGCTGAGAGGGTGTCAGTAATAAAGTATTTACTCACCCATGCTTCGTATATGTTACCACTGATAGAATACATCTTTTAATGGTTTGTAAGCTGAATAAGCTTAGTGCTATTAGAAGAGCTGCCAAGTTGAATGCCTAGCTATTCATGATCTCATAGTGCGAATGATTCAAGCTTGTTGTAATAGCATTAATTTGTTTCTCAATCGGATTTATTTGAAGTTGCTCCATGTTGTGGTTTTTCTTTATGATGTTTGCTGTGTGTATGCCAATTCTTGACCAAGGATACGAAATAACTTATTTGAGATTGTACCTTTGTTTTCGAGTGGTGCTCGTTCAACGCGAACATGCTTATTCTGTTGGTAAAAAATCTCCTTGTGTTCTGATTCCAGCATCTGATGATTGAGTTGATAAAGATTGTATAATTGTTTTAATAGTCGTTCTTCTTGTTCAGAAAGCGTATTAAGTTTGCATAACGAGGTCTTCATTCCATTCTATTCCTTCCAGTAGGTTGTTAAATCATAATACACAAGTAGGTTCCATTCATTGGAGTACAACTGAATTTCTGATATGTCATCGAAGTAAATTCCCTCGTGACTAGTGAAGCTCGTGAGTTTATATTCCGCCGAAATTATGACAAGAACTAGTGGGGTGGGTCCAGATTCTGGGTGTCGCATCATTGGTGCGACCCTTGAGGTCCACACGAACAACTTCCCAGTTAATAACAATTTTCAATTGTTATTAACAATATTCAATTATTATTAACAATATTTAATTGTTAATAGCGATAAATTTCATGATCATAGTACAAACGAGTAAGTGAAAACTCAATAAAATTTATACTATTCTATTTATCTTTTATATTTATATTTATTTATGGTTTTTTTTATCATTTTTTTAATGTTACAAAAAACTATAAAAGTTCTGGATTTTTTTTTAAAGTATCGAGTAGTGCAAATTAGATCAGATGAATCTTTTTATAAAAAAAAACTTTCGCCCACTTTTATCTCATTTAAAAATACTTAAAAAATTTAAATTTATAAATTAATAAATTAATGAATTTTATTTATCATGATAATTTCGTTGTAATTAGATGCAAAAAAATTTTTAAAAAATTATTCCGTTATAGCATTAAAAAATATGACCACCAAATAAATGCACTCTATTTGGAATTCATTTGTTATTAATAATTTTGAATGGTTATAAACAATTTATAATTGATATAAACAATTCTTAATTGATATAGACCATTTTTAATTGATATAAACAAAGTTTATTCATAAAAGAAATTTTTTGTGGTAAAAAAATGTCAATTGTTTATGAGAATTTTCAATTGCTATGAACAATTTTCAATTTTCATAATCAATTCTCAACCGAGTAAAACCATTTTTTGTGATTATAAATTTATTATTGTTATAAACAATTATTTATTGTTATAAACAATTTGTCATCATTATAAACAATTTATGTTGTTGTTATTATCCGACTTTTTGATGTCCCGATCGTCATCAGAACAAATTATATCGAAGAAATCCTCTTCAAGAAAGTCTTAAATCAACTTTTTTTCAGTTTTTTTAACCGACTTCCCAAAAACAAAGAGGTTCTAAGTTCGACGCGTATTTTTTTTTTAAATTTTTTTTTTTTTTAGGTCTGACCAGGCATAACTTCGTAACGCGTCGACCGATTTTGATGATTCTTTTTTTGTTGGGTAGAGTATGTTCACCGATTGGTACCATGTCAAAAAAATTGTTGGTAGGGTGGGGGTGGGGGGTGGGGGTGAAACCTAAATTTGTAACACGTGGTCCGATTTAGATGGTTCTTTTTTTGTTGTACAGAGTATGATCCGCCATTGCTAATAAGAGAAAAAAAATTCGGTCTAGGGTGGGGGGAGGGGGAGGGGTAGTCTAACTTTGTAACGCGTGGACCGATTTGGATAATTCTTTTTCTGTTGGGTAGAGTATGTTCCGTGGTTGATACCAGGTGAAAAAATTTTTGGGGGGATGGGGGTGGGGGTTGGAACCTAACTTTGTAACGCGTGGTCCGATTTCGATGGTTCTTTTTCTGTTGTATAGAGTATGATCCCCCATTGCTAATAGGAGAATAATTTGGTCGTAGGGTGAAAGGTGTTGGTGGGGGGGGGGGAGGGGTATTCTAACTTCATAACGCGTGGACCGATTTGGATAATTCTTTTTCTATAGGGGAGAATTTGATCCTTGGTTGATACTACGAGAAAACAAATGTTGCTGTGGTGTGGGTGGGAGAAGGTGGGTGGAACCTAACTTTTTAACGCGTGGATCGATTTGGATGCTTCTTTTGCTGTTGTATAGAGTGTGATCCCTCATTGCTAATAGGAGAATAATTTGGTCCTATGGGGGTGGTGGGGGAGGGGGAAGGGTAGTAACTTCGGAACGCGTCAACCGATTTCGATGATTCCTTTTCTGTTCGGTAGAGTATGTTCCTTGATTGATACCATGAGAAAAAATTTTTAACGCGTGGACCGATTTGGATGGTTCTTTCTTCGTTGTATAGAGTATAAGACACTCAAAAGTGAAAAATCAAATAGTTTTTAAAAAAAAAGTTGAACCGACTTCACAAAAAGCGCTGACACGCAAAAAATAATTTTTAATTTTATATCTATTACGACATTTTGAAGTCGGTGCAAATTAAACAAATAAAACAACTACATAACCACAATTGAAATTAATACATAATACTACCTGAACGTTTCAGCTCACGGGATCATAAGAAAGGACAATTTGTTGTAGTTGTTTGGTTTGTTTCATTTGCACCGACTTCAAAATGTCGTAATAGATATAAAATTAAAAATTATTTTATGCTTTTTAGCGCTTTTTGTGAAGTCGTTTCAACTTTTTTTTAAAAAACTATCTTATTCTTTAAACAAAAAAACGGTTGAACCGAAATTGATTAAATTTCTTTCAGCTCTTATTGACAATAATACGCTTCGAATGGCACCATAGCGAAGTCGTTATTATTTTTTGTACGTACGTACACACACACACACACACACACACACACACACATGTGTGTGTTCAAAAACATGCGTAAAACACTATGGTGACTCTGAAATGTAAAAAAATTTTTAAACTAAAAATTTTGAAAATCGGGCCCATTACAATAACTTCCTATATGTGGGAAGTTAAAAAAGGGAAAATAGGAACAACGAGCTCCGATTGCTTAGCCCTTGTGGTCAAGTTGCGGTGAAGCTCTCTAGCTTATGTTTGTTGCGTCGATTTTACTTGTCATAGCCGTATTTTCTAATATTAATGATTTGATTGTAGCACCTGTATCGCAGTCGGGATGTCCAAGTTCTTAATAGCTTGTAAACAATCTGTTGCCGTGTCGTGAAGTTTTTGAACACCATCTCCCGATTCCTTAGCGAGCGGAGGCTGGTTGATTAACGTTCGAAATTATGCAGTTACTAGTGCTCTTTTGTTATTATACCGCTTATCAAGGAGTATCCTGTAGTTTGTGTCGTAGTTTTCATTTGTTATGTGCCGCTTCCTTTTCAGATTGGTTTTGAGATAAAATAACTTCTCGGGCTTGGCTATTTTATCATTTTTGTGTATGAGCTCAAAAATAAATCTCTGAATGACTGCCACTTAAGGTAATCTACATCAAATACAGGTATGTCGATATGTGGAAGTTTGACACGGTTTTTCTTCTCGCCTATCTGATCAAGATTTTTTCCGGGGTATTTGCTTGTGGAGACATTATTGCGTTGAACTTTTCTTGAAGTTCAATAAGGCCTGCATGGTAATTATCTTCTATAGCAGCGAAGACTTCATTGGCAAAATAATCATTCTTGAACGTGCCACCAGACATTATTTCTCCATGGTTAATGAGAATGTGTTGCCAGTAATCGTGGATTAATTTTATTTTTTGAGTAAAGAAGGCCGTTGAGGTTTGCGTTGATATCCCAATCTTCGTTCTGTCCAGAGCTCGTTTTAATGACTCTATAAAGCGGATTTATTTCTTATATTTTCCAGTTGTTGTTCTACAATTTCTGTATTATTGGTTCTCTCAATTGCATCTCTCAGGGCATTTCCCAACGATTCTCTGTCTTTTTCATAGATGACCTCTAATTTGTTGAAGTAGTTTTCTTCGAAATATTTATGTTGTATAACTTGACTTCTGTACTGCTCCAGATATTTCGCTGTTCAAGTGCCTGCCACGTAGTGTTTAATGTTTGCAATCGTGTAGCACAGTACTCCTTTATTTTTCTCACTGCTGGATCCTTTTTAAAGTTGCTAATTATTTTTTTAATGATCTTGCCATCCGCTGACTGTTTGGCGATGAGTTGATCTATTATATAGTTTGCTATTCCCTGTTATTATACGATCTAAGAAAAAATAATTATAATTGAGAACATACGTTCCTCAATAACTAATGCAGAACCTCTGGATACTTAGTTCCAGAGAATTGTTCTTTAATAATTTCGATTAATGCAGAGCCACAGGACACTTAGTTCCAAAGCATGATTAATGACCGATCACTACTTTCCCTTTCCGTAAGTTTGCTGTAGACGATTGGTCGGTTTATTGTGTCTTAATTAAGATAAAGATTTCACTCGTACCAGACTCTTGTGCAGCCTCACACAAGAAATTTTGGCTTGGACCAATCTAGTTTGCCTTAGGTTCGAAGGACCAAAAATATTTCGGGTAAGTGCCAGAAAAAAAGATAAATTACTTACTTTTTAAACTTATATATATTTCAGATAACTTTTACGACTGGGAAATCATTTACAATCAGTGTTTACATTTATAACGCAAAAATTGATAAATCAACATAAATATGTATTACAAAGAATCAAAATTCAATGTCATTCGGTGCAATGACACAATGTTTATCGCTGGTTTAGCTGACGCATAGATTTATTATATTTGCAGCGATGAATGAACTTATGCAATGAATGACTGAAATTTGATATAGGTTAGGTAAGGTAAAAGTGGCTGCCTGAGAAAGGCACACTTAGGCCAAGGAGGCCCATTGTGATACCACGTTAAGGCTACTAAACTTTAGCAACCCCCATAAAGAAATAACCTAAGTAATAGGAGGGTGGACATGTACCTCCCTGTGCACCGAGTCAGCTCCCTATTTCCAGTCGGGCCACCTCTAGAGAAACCAAACTAGATTTGCCTAGGTTGGGAAGGGTGTACGGCCCTTACTCGTCGGGAACCATTTTGAACTTCTGATAAATCTAGCCAGGTCCCTGGCATCAGTGGAGCCTAGCTCGGTTAAATATTCAAGGAGGAGCCCAGAAACTGGTTCCTACGGTTGGCTAGGGCCGGAAAGTTGCCGAGGAGGTGGAGTATGGTTTCCTCTTCCTCTTCGTCATGGCAACTCCTACAGAAGTCCTATGAGGCAGCGACCCGTGATAACGGCCACGGTACTGGTAATTGTTTCGCGTCCGAGTAAGATAAGCTCCCTGGACCGTTTAGGGTCGAGCTTTGGCCATATCTGTTGGATAATCAGACAGGTGTGTTCCTCCGGCCAATTAATGTTTGCAATCCTGAGAGACTCCTGTGAGAGTTCCAGTTTGCATGTGGCCAGCGGTTTACCCACCTGGTGGTAAATGTCCGAATCAGGACGAGTGGTACCGATTCTCGCTAGTTCGTCGGCTCTAAAATTTTATATACATAGAGTGGAATATTATTAATTCAGAAAAAAATTACAAATACAGGAATTTATGACTTTATGATAATAAACATTAAATTTACACAAGATTAATTAAATTTGGATTTATGAATCATATGTACTCTGCACACCTACCTTTTCGAGCATCTTTCCCATTTACAAAAATCTACGATTAAAATCCAAGCCAAGTGTCCTTCCGATAAAACAAAATTAAGAAAACTGTCGCAACACCAATCTTTAATAGATCCTTTTTTTAGATTAGGACTCATGCCTGAGAAATTAGGCAATTTAAAACATCCCAACTTTGATATTTTTAAGAAATTTTATTTTAAGTATGAACTAAAATACCAATGCCACCTGTATCAATTTTAACCGTTATCTTAAACATTTATAAAGGACAAAATGAGTGCGAATCGAATAGAAATGTTTAAAATAATATGAAATGTGCCTAGTTATGTAATAAAGGTTGCTCCTTGTTGCGTGAAAAACATTGATTTAATTTTAAAATTTAGGTGCGAAAGTTATTATTTTACACCAGCAAATTTTCTAACTTTATATTTGCTATGGTAACTACTATCCGAAGTATTGTACAAATTTGGGAAGTCGCTCAATTTTGGAAAATTGTGGGATGTTGAGAGCTGTTTTCTAATTTCACTTCCTTGGGTTGTAAACAGTTAATTTGCTTGAGTTTTTTTTTCAAAGTTTTCAATGCTAAGTCTAAGTTATGTCTTGTGCAAGTAAAACTTTATTGACGCGTATCAAGAGATGTCTCAACACGATAAGTATACCATTTCGGTATAAATTATTACTCCTAAGATAAATACTGATATTTTATATAAAAAGTTAATTTATTCTAATTTCTATAATATTTTTTATTTTCTCTACATTCAACCATGTGTTTTATTGCCTAATTCGCATTGGTTAGGCAAAAGGACGGTGAGTGCTTGCAAGAAAGCGAGGATCACCTGCCCTGATGTTTAATTATATTTGACACAAAATTTATTTAATGAAGCAACTTTTGTTAACAACTTTATTTATTTTTACATTCACTTTTACAAATCCAGATAATAAGACTCAGGGAGAGAAGGAAATCGATGAGCAAAGATATATTGCAACCAATCACATTTTTCGTTAAAATTAGTTAAGTTAATTTATTTAATTATGTTTTTTAGTCAATTCAAGACAGGACTGAACTATAACAAAGCTGACTTAAGTCTCTTCATTTATAATTCTACTTACTTAATTCTACCTGTTGACCTGGTGCTTGCTGATAATGACAATTCTCATGCCGCCCAGGCATATTGGCAGCACTTCCTTTGCTCGTGAATCGTAATTACGTTGCAATTCGTTCATCTGAGATGCTCGCTGCCATGCTTATTAATTTCTTAGTAATATATTTCGTTAACTCCTCCCCTCTTAAATCCGAACGTCCTCGTTCGTCTAATCAAAAATAGGGTATTTGATTAATTCGAAACGGCTTGGCTGTTGCGATATTTCCTGTTTCTTCAATTACAGGTTGCATGGATGCTGCTGATGCCCCCTTCCCCTTTATTGTTGTGATAACATTTATCCTGGTGTATCTTCTCTGAATTTGTGTTTTGATGAATATGTAAATGATGATGCCTGTAACGAGGGAACCCAAACTAAGGTTTGTAACAATATTAACTTTGCTATTATCCACTATTAGGCTGACAAATTTGGTGTTATTGATTCGTAATTCTTTCATCATCTCTAAGGAAAGGATCTCTTCCATTTCGGTTTGTTGATTAGAAGATTGAAGGCTGGCAGGTTAAGGCTAAAGATATGTCATTTTACTGTAGATGTAGGTTTTCCCTTATACTGCAATTGATGTATTATGGAACCGAATGAGAAAAGTTCCATTCAGAATATTGTTTTCGTTAATTATTTGGACTATGCTCTTTAAATGGTTCAAAAATAATAAGCCGGATGATATCAATTCTACTGACGGAATGTGTTGATTATTGTGAAGATTGGTGATCGGCTATTAAGTAAGCAAGTTCGGTATACATGTTGAGTTTCCTAAGTCAACTATATCATTAGAATAACATATAGAGAGATTATTGTATTTCTTACAAGCTACTTTTATTCTATATATTTTAGTTTTGCATTTCAAAATGTTTTCGTACGGTATTTTTATTTATTTATTCATAGTATACCGATAAAAATTATCTTACAGACTGATTAAAAATAAATTTGACTCCTAAATTCTATTAGTCAATCCAATTATGATATCCATAAACTCATTCCTAGGCAGATCAAATTCAAAAAACGAGCAAAGTTCAATAAATGACTGAATAGATGCTGTAATAACTTCAGAAAATCCATAATTAGTTCTATGAGCAGGAAAGTACAACAATTTCCGCGAACGCATAGTACATTCTGGTGCATAAAGAACAATTAGAGATAACAATTCAGGGCAGTCTATATCATATGTTAAAATATCCCTTATGAATAAAACACGCAAATAGGTTCGACGGCTTTCAAGCCTTTGCAACCATAAGAGTTGGCATCGATTCTCATAAGGTGGAATAGTAACACCTAATATATCATACCTTTTAAAGAGGAAACGAGTAAGACTTCTCTGCACAGAATCTATTCTAGTCTTCCGAACATTATGTTGAGGACTCCATATGACCGCTGCATATTCCAATACAGATCTTATCAATAAAGTGAAGGAAAGCTTTACTATAAAGGGGTTGCGAAATTCCTTCGTGTTCCTTTTAATAAAACCTAACAGCCTGAATGCATTACTCACAATGAAGTCTATGCGTCTTGAGAAAGTAAGTTTTGAGTCAAAAATAACACCTAAGTCTTTGAATTCTTGTACTCTCTCAATGCTGATACCCTTAATACGACAATCCCAGAATATAGAAGTAGAGCATCTGTAGTAAGTTATAATTCTGCGTTTCTTTACATTAAAAGAAAGCTTGTTTAAATCACACACATGAGTCAAGCTATCCAGGTCCATCTAGAGAAGCATACAATTTTCAATCGAATGAATGGAAGCAAAAAGTTTCAAGTCATCAGCATATCTTAAGTAATTCGCAAAAGATAACACATTAACAATATCATTGACAACAATTATAAATAATACCGGGCCAACCTTGTGGTGCCCCCGAAAATGCGAAGACATCACTAGAATACATGTTCCCTATTCTGACACGTTGTCTGCGATTAGTAAGATAACCAATCAAAAGCATAACTGTGAAACCCTAGTCCTTTCATTTTTTTCAGCAAAATTGCAATTGATACTCTATCAAAAGCTTTAGAAAAACCGGTATGAGTACGTCTACTTGATTACCATTTTCGATAAGTTAGTAAACAAGGCTAGTTCGAAACAGTAGATCTCCCAGCGAAAAAACAGTGCTGTTTATTTACAATTAAGATTTTATCTAGCAGTGTAACTTTAGATGCTACCAACGCGTCCAGCTACTTAGGTACAACGTTCACGAATCCAAGAATACATCCGAACACAGAGATAAATTAAACAATAAAGTTAAAGGAAAACCAATTGTTCCAACACATTCTTTTAGAAACATTATTATTTCTTATATTGTTTTGTTTTATAGCTTTTAATAAAATTGATATGGGTAGCTTTATGATATACATTATTGCATTATTATCTGAAGCTATTTTTACATTAGAAACTTCTAATGCATGATCTAAATTGATATATCATTTCTATCAAGCATCATTTCTGTTATTTTTATTTCTTCATTTGTTAAGATATACGCATTTACAATATCTGCCTTTGCCCAGTAAAATGCCAACTGATCTAACTCCTACCATTGCACGTACAGTCACTTCTAAAAGTGAAAAAAAATGGTTTGCGATTACCTAAAATTCAGCATTTCCCAAATTTTCTCCGAAATTCATGTAATTAGTACACCTCTTTTTTATTTGTATTATATTGCGCATCATATTGCCTTTCCAAAAAAAAAAGCTATATGTCCACGTAGAGAAAATATGTACAAATTTATACGTAGAAATCCTATCGGAGAATATTATAAAAAACAACAAATTGAAGAAATTAAACTCAAATTAATTCTGAAATGCTTTTTATTGAATTTAAAAATAATTACAATTATTCTGGATAAGTAACAGAAGCTCTTTAAAACGTTCACCGCCACTTCTCCTGCTAAGTCCTTGTTTAAGGCGTATTGCAGGCATTCTCTCCCGAATTTTCGTCACTGCATTCCCAATTCGGCTAACTAATTTCTCTCTATTCTTAACTGGGCTTGAATAAACTTCATCCTTCATTGTTCCCCATAAGAAAAAGTCCAATGGGGTAATGTTTGGAGATCTAGCAGGCCAAGGAATCGGTGCACCTCGTCCAATCCAGGAATTACGAAATTTTTCACTTAGTATTGCCTTCACAATGTTAGCAATAAGCGCTGTTACTCCATCGTGTTGGTGAAACATTCCCCTAAGATTATCTATAGGGTTATCCTCTATTAGATCTGGCATTGTATTGTCCCAAAAGTCCGCATAAATTTCACTTTTAGCACTTGCGGCAAAAGAAGTAGTCCTACCAAATGATTGCCGATGATAACAGCCCTAACATTGTCACTGAATCTCTGCTGGAATGAGATCACCTTTGCCCTGTGTGGGTTAGTGTTCGAGCAGGTAAGGACGTTATGGAAGTGTGTGATATCATTCCAGGTGAATTGACATTCATCTGTCCACAGAATTTGTTCCAGAAAAGCTCTGTCGTCAATGTCGCGATCCAGAAACTAAGTGCTAAATTTCAGTTTCCTCTCGGAATATCCTTCCAGTAGTCCTTGGACTGGGTGATGGTGGTATGGACGTAATCCCCCTCGATGAATAACCCTCCAAACCTTAGATGACGACACTCCCAATCGCCTTGCGACTTGTTTCGTGCTCGCCTCAGGGTCCTGCCTCACGATGGTATATTTGCTGCTCGACGTCGGCAGAAGTTCCCGAAGTTTCAGGTCGTGTCTCCATGTCGTGTGAAGTTACACTTCCTGTTTCTTTTAACCTTTAGAAATACCATGTAAATAGCCCTCTTTTGGGTGCTCGACGGTTAGGGAATCCCCTTTGATATTCCAGTACAGCCGCTCTCTCTTTTCTGTCTACTACACCATAAATGTAAATAATATCCGCGTATTCCTCAAATGTAAATTTTACCATTTTTGAATAATTTTTGGTTAACAACACCCGTACTTATTTATTTGTTTTTCAACTATGAAAGGTATTCTTGCTTACTGACCCTTTTTGATGGCAAAATTTCCATCAGGTACGAGTAACAGATCGCCAGGATACAAGGGTGTTAACTCTGGCTACAACATTGCGGATATTAGATAAAACAAGATTACACTAACATTATTATAACTTTTTTGCAGCAATAATTAAAATTAATTACCTGTTAACCCAAAACAAACATATGCGACCCCTTATCTTAAAATTTTTGTTTATTTAAAGAATTTCCTTCCTACAGTGCAATAAAATAATTAGGTAGTCAGGGATTTCGAAGGATGTGGTTTTTCTAATCCTTCGTCTACCTTGCCATGTTGCACTTTTTTGGAAAGGTAATAAGATGCTCAATCTAATAAAAATAAAAAAAGGTGTACTAATTATATGAATTTCGGAGAAAATTTGGGAATATGCTGAATTTTAGGTAATCGCAAACCATTTTTTTCACTTTTGGAAGTGCCTGTACCTTCAATGGTAGGAGTCAAATCAGCAGTGTTGACATTGTTGGCAGGGTCATTAGCATCGTTGTAATCTGGCCTTTCTTTGATGTGGTTGTGTTGGGTAGACTAAATTAAAGAGTAATGTGCATACCATGAAAAACTTAAATTTATCAGACTGCCCCATACAATTTTTTGTTTGTCTAGTTGAGATCTGTCACCCTACTCATTTTGGCACGTCAGATCTGAAACACCCCGTAAAGTATGATTTTTATCGACGTATCGATTTATATTCTCTTCTACTTCATCAATTAACTCTTGATATAGCGCTATATCTATTATTTGAATTAAACGGAATGTTGCCGTTTGCATTCTTGATGTTCCTCTAATATTTGTATGTCGGCCAGGCAAGCAGTAAAAAGTATCCTGGAAAAAAGGAATATTAACTTTTTATATAGCTCTTATGGACCGTTCTGCCTGACTCGCTAATTATTATGCTATTTTTGTTCTCCTTCACGATTTCTTTTTTATATCGCGGAGTAAGTTTTTTACCGTGACGCCCATTAATTATTACATACACTACTTCACCAGGATCTTCTCTGTTTTAATCGTGTGTTTTCATATCTAATTCCTGTTTGACTGTCAATCTTTGTATTTTATCCTTACTAGCTTTTTCGTATGTTTCTGGATCTGTACTAACTCTTCTTCCAAAAAATACTTCCATGGTTTTTTTTATATATGATGATGCCAAAGCTCAGAAGATGCCCTATGATGCTTAAGCACAGCCTTGACAGGAAAGGAATTAAGGATGAGGGAAATGGGTTAGGAGGTTGAGTGAAGGAGGTGTCGATGTACGCCTCGTTTGAAAGTTTCAGGCTGATAAGACGAGGGAAAACAGAAGATGGTAAACTGTTCCACATTCGTGTTGTTCTGCTTAGAAAGGATTCCCGAAATTTGACGGTACGTCCAAATTTGACTGGGAGAGATTTGTCATGTGTCTACAAGGAATAAGGCTAGCAATTTCGTTAGAACAACGGCCATGGAAATAACGATAGAAGAGTGAGAGACAACCGATATTCCGTCGATGCTCCAGAGAGTCAAGGCCCTCAGAGATTGAGGGATCGCCAATAAGTTTAATAGCCTTACGCTGGACTTTGTCTAACGCGGACAGTGCGGTGTGTCCGGCCCCTGCCCAAATATGGGAATTATATTCAAGTCTAGGCCTAATGTTTGACTTGTAGATCAGCGCTAAGTCAGGTTGGGTGAAATATTTCTTACATCTCTGTAGAAAACCCAAACATTTCATCGCACTTTTAGCGATTGCAAATATATGATCAGTCCAGCTAAGATTGCTGGATATCTGGATACTAAAGATATTTAGGGAGGGCGAATTTGGCATATTCACTCCGTCGACTAAAATGGGTCGAGTGTATTGAATAATGACATTTTCGGTTTTTAAACATCTTATTATTTTTGTTAATGTGGAATGATTTCTTTGAACTTGCCCATTGGCATTGCTATAGTAAGGTGTTTTGATAATGTGGATGCCTAGTTGGTCTTCGACCATAAAGATAATGGAGCTTGAGTTTAACGATTTTTCATTGTCTATGAAAATTGCTTCTGGGACGCCGAACGTAAAAAGTTCTCTTAGTGGTTCTCTTATATCTTCCGTGGAACGTGATTTAATAATCTTTATCTGTGCGTAATTGGAGACTTTGTCTATCGCAGTAAGGACTAATTTTTTCTCGACTATATAAATGTCTATATGTAATATGTGTCCGGGGTATTGAGATATTGGCGTTTCTCAAATTTCTGGGTGCCTGTCATACCTATGTCGTTTGCAGGTAATGCCTTGTTTTACTATTTAGTTTATTTTCTGGGTCATTTTTGGGAAGTAGAATTTTTCTAGTAACTGCACTTTATTTTCCCTAGCGTTACAATGAGCTCGTTTGTGTTCCTGAATAATTTTTTCTTCTTGTTCTGCTTCTGATGTTAAGTCTTTGACTTTCGTCTGCGTGAATTTTTTATAAGTTTTGAAATGATGAGGATAGATAGAAGTTCTGAATCATTCCCATAATATTTTCTGAGGTAAATAATCCGTTGACTATTGTAGGGCTGAGGTGCCTTTTAAATATTGCAATTAAGTCTTCTTCGGAATAATTTGGTCGACTGGTAATATGTCTGTGGCATGTGGGAAAAGGTATCTCAAACTGATAACTGTTCTCGTTACCTATTTGGATCCATAACTGATTTTTAAATACGTTTATAGGGGACTCAATTACAGAGATAAGATCATCTGCTGACATTTCGGCGCTATGGACTGTCCCTGTCATTGAATTGATTTGAGGTGAAAAACTATCACATGGGAGTCGTGACAATGCGTCAGCACCAACATTGGTCTTGCCTGGTGAAATGTTTGAATGCCTTCTTTTGAGTTAATGAGGTCCAGTTTGCTTATATAGGATGTAGGTCCAATCCTTAGGTCCTTAAGCTTCTGGAAAATTGATGGAATCCTGATTGTGTATGCAGGGCGTAGTCTCAGTCGTTAAGCCTCGAATCTAGCGCTTTCTTAGTATACCTATCAAATGGGATATAATTATTTTTAAATAAAAAATACGAGTGTTCTTTAGACCACACGACTGAATTAAAACTTCTTTAGCTCCATCTATATGTATGTATATATATATATATTTATATATGTATTGAATATGTTGTCACACATTTTTTATGCACAATTCCCGTAGGTAATTTCTTCTTAGTTGATGGTCCTGTAGCACCGCTTTCATATTCAGAGTCTGTGTCACTTCCTACCATAATTTGTTCACCCGAAAATTCACAAAATATGAACTTTAAAATGAATTTACAATTTTATTCACTTTAAACGTAGATTATTTAATGTATTGAACAAAATATTAATTTATAAAATTGTTCAAGAACGAAATGAAATTACGAATGAAATTCTTTTTTTAAATTCGGTAAGTCAAGATTACTTCCTTTAACACCAATGCGCGCTTTATTTTACAAAATGCTTCCCTTGCATCGTCGTTTGGGTTAATATTTTTGCTCTTTGACAGGTTTTTGGGCCGGCGTCCGTTTTGTCCCCTTAAAAGATTGGTTAGTGGTTTTGCCAGTTTTCCATAATGCCTAACGAAGCGTAGATATTAACCGGATAAACCTAAAAATGATCGTAGATCTTTCAAGGTTTTTGGATATGTCAAATTTACTATGATTTCTACCTTTGCTGGATTGGTTTTGACCCCTTCGGAGGATACGATGAATTCCAGGAATTCCACTTCTTTTTTTAAAAACTCGCATATGTCGAGTCGGACCTTCATATTAGTGGAATTTAGGATTTTAAAAATTGTGTCTATGTCCTTTTCATGTTTGTTTTCAATTTCACTGAATATTATAATATCGTCTATGTAAACGAAACAGATTTTTCCTATGTATTCCCTTAAGATGTCATCTAATGCGCGTTGGAAGGTTGGCGAATGGCAATCTATTGCACTCGTACTTGCCATTATTAATTGAAAACGCGGCCTTTTCAATAACAGATGTTCTTCCTTCTGATGGAAGCCACTCTTAATGTCTAGGACATAGAACCATTTATTCTTGCCCAATTGCATTAAAAGTTCGTTAATTTCTGGTTTAGGATTACGATCTGCTATAGTCATACTGTTAAGCTTTCTATAATCTATTACTATTCTGAATTTTTTTCAGAGATTTTAAGGGTCTGATTATTTCGTCTGCTAATAGTTTGCCTACTTCTCTCTCAATCTCATCTTTAAAGGACATAAGATATGGGTAAGACTTTGTGTAAATGAGCGTGTCTGATATCGTACGAATTTCTCCCAATACCTTGGTAGTATATGTAAGTTTTTCGTGTAGCTCAGTAGTTCATGATGTTCCATGGATTGTTCATGGATTGTTTCTGTTTCTTGGTGATATGGTCTTTCTTATGTCCATGCCTAGTATTGCGTGAAATGACTCTAATGAAAGCAATAAGAAACATTTTATTTTATCTTATTTTAGATTAAAGAGGTTAACAGAGGTATGATTAACTTGGCCTGCTATTGAATTGGCGAAAAAACATTGTTCGTTTGGAAAAGGTTTATTTACCAATCGTATTTGAATATAATTTTTGTTGGAACCAGTGTCTATAAGAATTTTTAGTATCTCTCCGCTTCCTGTTTTCATTCAAAATAATTGAGCGAAGAGATTTTCATTCTAAAAAATGAATATCGGAAAAGTTAGCGGATTTGTGTTCTGAAGAATATGGGTCATCATAATATTGTTTACTATATTAAGACAATGTTTGCTCATACATATTTTCAATATCAGCTTGTTTTTTGTTTGTTTTTTTTTATATATGATGATGCCAAAGCTCAGGGGATGCCCTATGATGCTTAAGCACAGCCTTGGCAGGAAAGGAATTACGGATGAGGGAAATGGGTTAGGAGATTGGGTGAAGGAGGTGTCGATGTACGCCCCGTTTGAAAGTTTCAGGCTGATAAGACGAGGGAAAAACAGAAGATGGTAAACTGTTCCACATTCCTGTTGCTCTGCTTAGAAAAGATTCCCGAAATTTGACGGTACGTCCAAATTTGACCTGGAGAGTATAGGGGTGGGAGCGACTTGTTGATCTTGTATCGCGCGTTGTCATGTGTCTACAAGGAATCAGGCTAGCAATTTCGTTAGAACAACGGCCATGAAAATAACTATAGAAGAGTGAGAGGCAACCGACAATCCATCGATGCTCCAGAGAGTCAAGACCCTCAGAGATTGAGGGATCGCCAATAAGCTTAATAGCTTTACGCTGGACTTTGTCTAACGCGGACAGTGCGGTGTGCTTCTGAACTTTTTGATAGGCTTTGGTATCGTCGAAATTTTCCTGTTGGTCGACAACTTAAATATTTAGGTGGTAGTTCCTTTGCAACTTTTGAGGAATAATGTGTTTGTGAATTGAACCGCGTTGGTCCGAATGCTCTGATCAATATCCATTAACTCAGGTCATAAACGAAGAAATAACTATAAGGACCCTTCATCTGCGAAGAACAGCATGCAATGCATTTTCCGATATTCAGAAACAGTCTGGCATCCCAAAAAGCTCAGATCGTATTTTGTTATACAAAAGCGCACAGGAACTTGTACCTAGAATAAGAATCACTCTGCAATTTGTGCTCAGTAGCCAAATTGTGTGTATAACACAGATTCCCATAACTAATTAAAGAAGTGTGAGCGCGCACATTTGTAGTTGTTTCTGACAAGTCCAAGCACAAACGAAGGAATTAACTGGGATGCGAAACTGTTTCTCAATATCGAAAATTGTATTGCATGCTGTTCTTCGCTGTTAGATGATCTTTTTACTTATGCCTTCGTTTATGATCCAAGTGACAATATATTGAAATCCCCAGGTAGCAATTTGATTTTCATTAATTTTTGTACCTGAAAAAAATTATGACGATCGATTGCTTGCTGGTTTAAATAACCTAAATGATTTAAATTTTTAGGAAGAAAGCCGAAAGAAACCGTTTCCTTTGGAGAAATACGAGGTAATTAACGCACAGTGGGGCGAAACGTCACTGTGGACCTCAAAATACCCTCCGCGGCCCACAATTTTGATCCTTGAAAATAATTTTGTTTTTTAAAATACATATAACGTTGTAGGAGAACATCGAGTACCTTCGCGTTTTTCATTTCATATTTAACTTAGCCTTAAAATATAAATAAATAAGCCGAGAAATAGCATTTTAATTCAAAATCAAAAACACAGGTCTGCGAATTTAAACTTATAATTTGTCTTTTTAATAATAATATTTTTTTAAGTAATAAAGTGTGCAAATTTTTTTTTGATAAATATCAAATAAAAGTCAATAAAAAACTTTTGCTATAATTTCCCTGTTTAATAATAATATTTTGTGCTTGGGTAATAATGTTTCCTAATGTTTTTTCTATCACTTCAGATTTCTTTATAATTTTGTTTATTGATAAATATTTATAAAAAAGAAAGGTTATAAAAAAATTTTGCGTGTCAGCTCCGACGCGTGACGGGAGTTTAATCCTGAAAAACGATTGTCTTAAAATATATACAATAGGCAAAGGAAGTAAATGAACCTATATATTTTGATTTGAATAAAGTAAAATATATTACATAAATTATATTAGATAAAAATATATTACTGATATTACATTATTAATTTCTTGAATACTAACGTCGTTATTAAATACTGTGACAATAGGTTTGTGGAAACTAAAGTACGATACATGAACCTCAGAAGTTACATGAGTTACGTGAAAATGTCGCATCAATGGTTGTACCATATCCAGTTGTCTCCAGTGTTCTAGCAGAAACTAGATTTAAATTAAGTTCTTTTTTCAAAAATTGTACTAGCTGCAATCCGTTATCTTTATCGAAGGGAATATTAAAATCACCCCCAAGTATAAGCGGAAGTTCATGATAAGGTTTCTAAAACTGTTTTGAACCTTCTTCTGTATATGCTAATAATGTCTTGTGGAGAAAAGCTATTATATCTTTAACTTTCTGATTGACTGAAATATAAACTGTGACCGTAACAATTTGTAAAATGCACCTCGCGGCGCATATGTCCCCAAGAGCAGATTGCGTTTGACTAATGTGCTGGGAATTTCTTCTCAAGTAAGCATCATCATAGAGAGTAAAGTTATGTTGCAAATCGCCAACATTATGATAGATGCTGACGCCTCCCCAGCGCTTAATGTTGGGTTGTACGTATTGTGTTTATCATCACTTGAATAGATTTCTTCCATATCTTATAATATTTTGTTAACTATATTCACTTCACTCTATATAAAACTAAATATTAACAGATATAAATAAAAATCTTTTCTTCATCTATTTTTCATACCGCGCGCTATATATGAAATAATTCTTAAATAGTAAACTCCAAAACTCTGGCGTAATAGAAAAGAACCAACACCATTTTTCATATAAGGCACATTATAACCCAATCAAAAAATATTATTATTAAAAAGGGGAATTATAAGTAAAATTTTTTATTGATAAATTCATTTTATTGATAAAATTGAATATGAAATGAAAAAACGCGCAGGTACTCCATATTATCCTCATGTTTTACGTATTTAAAAAAAAAACCCTTTTTACGAATCAAAATTGAGCTGGAGAGCGAATTTTGAAATGCAAAGTGACGTTTCGCCCCATTGTGCGACTTTCTAAAAACAAAGATGGTCTACGCGTATTTTTTTATTTTTCTTACATCTGACCGGGCATAACTTCGTAAGGGTCGATTCACATTTAACGACAACAGACCGACCGACAGCGGACCGACAACGGAACGACATTAAGAGCTTATATTCTTACTTAACGGCAAGGCAGCAGACAGACAATAACATTTGAAAGAAATGAAATTTTAGTCTTGTTTTAAACTGATATAAGTCAAGCTGTTTCGAATGTAGTATATAGCAATTGTTCTTTCTCGGATGAAAATTTAGCTATGATTGCTTTGTTGTTAGGTGAAACTGAAATTACTTCAGAACGCCGTAAAATATGGATCCATCCTAGTTTGATTTGGAGAAAAGAAGAAGGAGAATCTTACACTTTATACAAAGAATTACAGGATGATGGATTAAGATTTTATCAATATTTTCGGATGAATGTAAATCAGTTTGAAATTCTATTTTCTCGTATTAAACATGATATAGAAGGGCAGGATTCTAGGTTTAGGGAAGCACTGTCTGAAAAAAAGCTTGGTGTCTGTTTAAGGTAGGTACATTTTATGTAACTTAAGAAAAAATAATACAAACAGTAAAACAAATTAACAAATTTAAAGACTTCGTTGATTCGTCAGAAGGAAAAATTAAGTGGTTGAAAAGTAAAGAATAAAATAAGAGCTCAACTGTTTCATTTAATTTTATCCGAATTTCCCTCCAAATTTTATCTTTGTGCAGATTATCATTATATTTCGGATGCGACATATCAAATAAAATATTATAATCTGTTACAAAAGATATCAATTTAACACTGTTGATCATTTTTTTCACTCACTTTTCACCAGTTGTTGCGGTACTTTGGCGACAATTCATGTACCCATGCTGCCATCAAGCGGTAGCATGAGGACATGAATTGGATGGAGGGATGTGAGCACCACTACGCTGTTTGTCAGAACCTAGTCGTAGCTCACAACCAAGGGATTAGGGAAGGTTACAGGAACTACCGGGGTGAGCGTAAGTTGCCGTGCACGCTTGGTCGATGATCGAAGAGGCGATGGGCCCGCCTAGCGAGCCGTGCTAAGCTCGTCGGATTGGTGTGAGTCCTTGCCTCACCCTCCTCGGTACTCTCACCCGGAAATTTTTTTTTTTGCTGGCACTCTTGAGTCCTCAGGACTAAAGAACGAAGGCAGAGAAAAAACAGGAAGCACAATTATAAAGGAGTATAAGAAAAAGGAAGAAAGGAACCGACAAAATTATACCCCTGACAAAAAAAATCACCTCAGCCTCTGGGTGGTCCGAGGCTTGTAGGACTAACCCTCCCCTTCCTATGACTATAACTCGTCCATCATTTGGTATAGTCCCCATAACTTGGGCAGTTGCCCGGGGCTAAACCAGAGAGAGAGAGAAACGATAGAGGGACAGGGACAGTTCTGTTTTCACACCTTCATGGCTACGCGGTCAAGAGATAATTAAATAAAAAAAATTCATGGACTGCTTGCTCTCGAAGATATCCTACACAAAAAAAAAATTCCTCAACAAAAAATTTTCTCATTCAAAAATTGTACCACATATGATTACAAAGTCCTGAATGCGCGTAATAATGAAACAATTTAATATGAGAAGTAATATTTCGACTTACTTCTTCAAAAATATTGGATGAGACGTGATAAGACGTGTCTCGTGGGACCTTAACTATGAACGAAAGCCCCGAAGTGAGAGAAAGGAGCAGACACACAAAAAAAATTCTTAATTCACTTGGAAGTGTAATATACATATGCTAATGGATAAAAATTGGTTCATAGATTTAGCAGCTATAGTTCATTTATATATAATAATAATTCTACAATAAAAATTTATTAATATATATAGTAATATAGACTGCAAGCAATATCCTATTCTTATATAAAAACGAACCTTACAGAATTTTTTTTTTAAATCTAGCACTACTAAGTCCTTAGTCATAGTCATCAATTTTTGAAAGAGCAGTATCAGGTTTTCAATGTTAATTCACTTTTCTTTTCAGAAAAAGGTGTATCCAGCCACCTTTCAAGACCAGTGAAATTGGTAATAATTCAATTGACGCAAATGCAAACACAGAAGGTATTTATTTTGACAAACAAAAATATAAAAAAGAAAAGATAAACAAAACTTATCATGGTAATGGAGGAATTTCTTTCTTTTGTGTGTGTGGAAAAAAATCAAAACGTTTGCATTGAGTAATCAAATTATTAATAATTGAAAAAAATGAAAACAAACAGGTATACAAACGTAATTAGCAAATATTGGACATTTCCCCTACATGAAATGTATACTATAATTATAATACGGAGTAAAAATAAAAGCTTTACATTAACAGTCAGTTTTTACCATATATATATACTTTTTTTAAGTTAATCGTCAGGTGATTTTGAACTAATTCCGTAAATTTCCTATTTGTTATTAAATTTTTCTTTAAATTTAAATATTCTCTGTCCTTTGTTTATATATTTCAATAGTTATTTATTGTATATAATTCTTTAAATGTTTTAATTTATTAAAAAAAATTAATGATGCAATGTATAAATTTGTTTAATACAATTCGTTCAGAGGCGTGCATCGTGCATGACTCTACAATAAACTAGTATTCACTTAGATGCTCCTTTCAGATATTTGTTGTTCCCACCTCGAAATTAAGAATTATTAAAAAAATGTTTTTTTTTCTTATCATGTACATGAAATCACATATATATGAGCTGCAGACAAATGCCTTGAACTATTCAGCCACAAACGACTTCAAAAATCTATATATGTACTTACAGCAGGTGCGGTACAAAAATCATATTTTCCCACTGCATCTGCCTGACATCAGCTGAACAATCAAGAAAAGTACTTATCATATACTTTTAGTAAGATTTGGTGTCCATCGGCGGAAACGGCACTTAACTTTCCATTCTTTAAATTTCCACGTTTTCTTAAAAAAAATCTTCAATTATCTGCACTAGATCACTACTATCACTCCACTTGTGCTATCAGGAAACAAATTCAAAATGATCAATCATAACTTCAGTACAAAAATTATTTTTATTATATATTAATTTCAGCGCATCAACTCTCGTCAGTAATAAAAAATATGAAATCATAACCATAAAGCAAATATAGAACCTTGTTTTCGATATATATTAAATTTATAGCAGTAATCAGTGCTATATACGATAATTAATATTTCATCATTCGATATCATAAAAGCGAAGAAAACTGCCCAGTTGCTCAGGCCTTTACATGAAATGTTTTAAATTTATCAAAGTGTCACCTAAATTTCAGTGTCCACGAAACTCTCCTTAATCATTTTCGAAAGCAGAATTGACGTGGATCCAATGAACTCCAAAATTCCTAATAATATGTTCATCAAAAAAAGTATGAGATCCGTCGCACGGTATAACAAAATTACCTTCTTAGCCCAGATATAGTAAGAAAAGGCAATTACAATCACCTGATATATTAAATGCAAATGTACAACTAAAAGTAGCTTCGGCAAAAAAAATTTACGACATAAGCGGCGCCTATGTTCAGCTAATTAATTCATTTCCCAAAATTTATATAACTCATTCCTGTAGAAGGAATGCTGGTATGAAAAAATCTATATTTTTGAATACAAGTGAAATATATTTAATTGCAATTTCCGTCTGCTGCTTACTGTTATAGAAAAGTTAATACGGTCCTACCTGACCACATGGTTTTTGGTTTTCCTCCAAATTGCTTTTGGCACAATTAAATTTTTCAAACGATACCTTTATCCCAGAATGGCAGAGTTACTTGCCGGAACATTTGTCTTCTTAAAACCTTTTCGGCACCCTTCACGTCTATAATACCCTTTTACTTTTCTTTTCCTTTCCACTTTTCTTTGATCTTGATCTACATCACACTCCACATTTCTTCCGGCCAAACACTTCATCACAGACTCCTAGCCACTCACCGACTGACTGCAATCTTTTTCTTTCTCCATCTCTTCCTGGTGCCTGCAAAATCTTACGTGGCTGACATTTTTGTCGGAAGCCCACCATATTTCGGAGTGTCTCCGAAATATGGCTGCTAAAATTTTTGAATTTTAAATAAGCAGAAACGAATTTTTTATTTGTACATGTAAATATTTACCCTTTACGTTCCTACATGTATAACTAAACATTCTTTTACGTCTTCGCCCCATTTCAGATACCCAATAAATATCCAGTGAAAATGAATAATAAGGAAACCGCTGCCATTCCAACGTTTAGAACTCCTAGAGGAGTTGGTTTTCGCATTGAATTTTTTTAAAGGTAAAACTAGAGCGATTCCCTCAAATGCAAATATAGCCGCACCTAAATATAACGCCAATCCATCCCAACTGTTGAAGTAATTCCGCTCCGTTGGCGATGGAACTCCACCTTTGAATGCATAATACATTGTTATGCTTAGGCCTGTTACCATGCAAATGTTAGCGATCATCGAAACTGGAGCCAGGAACTTTGTCAGCAGTGATGGCAAAAAGATTGGAATAAATATTATCTTGTTCTATATTTGTACAAATTAATACAAAGTAAATACAGCGAAATCCAAGCTGTGTAACACATATGAAAAGGTTAACTACTTTTATTTAGTATTTAGTATTAGTTACCAATGAACGACATGAAGCGGAATGTCTGTGGAGTGCCGTTTGATATCGCTCCGTTTACGTTACGTTGCTGTTAAGTGTGAGCACTTCATAGTGAAAGCGTGAAAGAAATTTTGTCTGTGAACTGTCGGTCGGTGTATGTCGGTCCGTTGTCGGTAAATGTTAATCAACCCTAACGCGTTTACCGATTTGGATGATTTTTTTTTAGGTTGGGTGCAGTAAATTTGTTCCTAGTGAGGGGTGGGAGAGGGGGACGGAACCTAACTTTGTAACGCAAGGACCGATTTGTATAATTCTTTTTTGTAATATAGAGTATGCTTCATGATTGGTTACATGTCAAAGAATCGGGTTATATTTTGTTACGTCCCTAAAATCGTATGGTGATGGTTTTTCTCCATGTAGTGTTTGTCGTTTCCGAACAAGCGATTCTGCAGGCTTTGGTCTTTTTCAGATAACCCTCGTTGATCTACTGAAGGAGATGTTCGAAGGGTCTGGTCAGGACGAACGTTGTTGACAAGCGAACCTATTTTGGATTTTTCTTTGTTGGAGTATTAGCGACTATCCCAACAAGTCTTACGTCAAATATTGCCTCAGCGCTACTTATTAGGATCTAGAGCTACTGGTATAATCAAGCTCTACAGCTACACTTGGATACCATGGATCGAAGTCTATGATCATCTCTTCTTCGCTTGGAGTTGTTTGAAAATGTTCCACGTCTACCAGGATTCATTTCCGATACTATTGCGCTACATATGAAAAGTTTAGAAATAGCTTCTAGCAAAAACGCCGCTGCTCTTTACCATTCACTAATGATGTCAATATTTTAACCACTCAAAATTATTCTACGATATAATGAAGAACACATCTGGAGGACTTATAGATTTAAGCATTACTTATTGAACTTTGTAAAAAAAAAAATAGTATATTAACTTGTTTAAGTGATTTTGGTCTATCGTATTTTCTTTTATTATATAATCGTCATTTTTAGGTATTCATAATTAATTTCATTTTGGCTTATCGCATTTTTCTTACATTATCATTATATAAGCATCAATAATGGATATTCGTAATTAGCTTAACTTATAAATTATTTAGGTTGGAATCTTGAATTACGTTATGATATATATTACTTGAATTTTGAATTGTAGCTTAATAGCTTCTTTATCTTGTAGAAAATGGAACATGTAAATTGCAATTATGTATCGATACTATAAGTTGAATTCCATAATGTAAAGTTAGCATCTTTTGTTGAACATAAGCCACCCAGCTGCAATCAAATAATTAACTACGTCGTGCGAATATCCTGAAAGCTCCTTTTTCCACACATGAAGTTTAATTATACACGGAATATATCGAAAACTGAAATCCAGGCTTTCTCAAATAATAAAACAAGTGAACTAGATACATAATGCATTATTAATGTGAAAATACTGGACAAGAAAAATATTGAAAAGTATATTAATTATCTGAGGAGTTCGCTGTAAAAGTTCTGAAATTGTGAAATATAGATAGATTAATTATCTGAACAATTCCTCACAATAAGTGTTATAGACAATAAATCACCTTAAAAGTCAAAACAATTGTGAAGACATGCGAAATACTCGTAAAATCATTGAACGAACTGAAGATATTTGTAAGGCAAAGTAAATGTGAATATTGTCGAAATAGAACTGACGCAGCCACAGCGGAAGTATGTGGCCGAAAATGAAGGTGATAGAATATAAAAGCCGGGGCCGACAAGGTGACCGCGCTCCCTTTTTCTCTTCTCTTCTGAGCCGTCTTGGCAGTGTGTTGTTAAAAGTGGACCAGGTTTTCCTAATGATTTTGTTTTGTGCAACAAGTCAAAAAAAAAGGCTAAATTCTGGAAAAGCTACAGGAGAAGTAAAACACGAAGTGCCTGTAATTAATATAAGGAAGTTTGGATCCGGACGGATTACTTAAATGACATGGCTGGTAAAAGTAACACGTGGAGGAAAAGGACTTATTAGGAATGTAAAGAAAGCTAAGTAAAAATGTTTTGAATTTCTGTTTATAATTTTAATACGCGGCTGGGAGGTTTGCAACCATATAAAATTTTTTATTTCAATAATTAGAGAGTTTATCGAGTAGGGTGTTGGATTGATTTGTTTAACTTTCCGTTTTCTTATTTCACTGGTGTATAATTTATTCATTGAGAATCTATATAATAAAGTTTGTTAAGTGGAACTTGAGTATATATACTTTGATAGGTTTCGTGGTCTAACCTGCATTCGCAAAAGATCACGTGGCGCCCTAAATTTTTCTTTTTTTTCTAAGATAAAACCCACACCCATCTACTGAGCTAGCGTGCCCTCACCTGAGGCGTGAGGTAGCAACATTTTTCTGGTGCCCAACGTGGGGCTCGTCAGGTGAAAATTTCAAAAATTCAGTATCTAAGGTGTTTAAAACTCATTAAAAAGTGTGTACGGTTCTGAAAAGTTTGCTAAGGAAAAGTGCCTGTGAAAAACAGAAACAAAAGTCGTGAAATTATCCCTGAAAAGAAAATCGAAGTAAATTTGTGTTGGATTACATAAATCATAAGTCCATAATCAATCATTAAAATTGAACGAGCTAACGCAAGTTCAAGGTTACTTTAGTTGATGGATACCGAAAACAGCTGAAAGTCAAAAACAAAATGTTATTGCTAGCCGCTAATCTCATGGGTATTTACAATAATTTTGGTTTACAACAGCTGCTGGACCTGATATAGTTCATGGAAACGGTGATAATATTTCGTCATTATTATGAAAACACAACACCAGATGTTCCTTAGTCGAAACCCAGTTTTGCAAAGTTTTGTTTTGAAAGTAGTTAGGGACCTCCCAGGCGTGTTCGTGTGTTATACCTCATCTTCCTCTATTAAAATTTAAGTGAATTTTGGAAATAAAATATTAAAGTTAATATTAGTAAAGTGATGCAAATCGATTGATTCGAATCTAGAGAAAACTTGGTTCTTGATATCTTTGATCAAGGTGAAATATAAGCGAATATGTACTCTAAATTTTTCTGAAGGATCAGTATATGCAAAAGTGCGTTATTTAAGTCGCTTTAATTTAAATAAGTGCTACCTCAGATTAGTGTCACCTTGGATTTATGGTGGGAAGATTTATATCCAGTACAAGAATTCAGTAATTAGATCTAGGAGATACAGAAGGTATTAGCAGATCAACTTATGGTAGCGATCAAAGGTATGTACATGATTAAAGATTTCTTCAAAATATAATTTCTTTTTAACACATATTTCGGTTGAATGCTTTTAAAAAGATTTGTTAAGTGAAAAGCATATTGATTCCAGTGGTAATATAATTAATTATTAGTCAATTATAATGTGTTTCCTTGCTTGAAACAAGAATGAAATGAACAGGTTTTACTCATCCGCAAGATAGCATTAATGGGATTTTTAGTTTCATGTTAATATTCTTGTCCACAAGATAGACGAGCAACCACAAGAGAAGTGAATTAAAGTGGAAATTAAGACAATTCTTTAAAGGTCTCAGTAACGAATGCTGATACAAATTAATTTCGCATGGAAGCAATTAGTTTTAGTTTTGAGCAGTAGATACATTACCTACGTATTTCGTATTTATTTTGGCGGATTCTTAACAGAAGCATCCTAGCATATTATAACTTATCTTGCTGTCAAGTTGGTGTTTATATCAAATGGGTACTAAAGAAAATTGAGAGTAAATAAATGAAATACATTTTACTGGAAAGTGTTATAAAGCAAAACATTTCGGAATCCTCTCCGCAGTCAAGATTTGTGGAAGTAAAATATCCTAATTTATTGTTAACTTAATAAATATATGTATTTTGTTTCTTTTTTTTTTGCTCCCCATTGCTTCGAATCTTTGTGTGCCATATTGCCTGGTTTATATTGTTAGATCTACTTTCTTGCCACAGTTTAATTTTATATTTCGATAAGATGGACGTAAATCGACTAAGTCAAGATGAGTTGTCTATGAGCTCGCTATTAGAAATATCCCATCGGGCAAAGTGGACGAAATGAGATCAAGCCTTCGTTCTGCGCTAAAAGCCGAAAAGCTTGGTCAATCATTACTGGTCGATCCTTATCCTTTTAAGTTTGAAGAGGATGTGGACGCGCTGAATAAAAAACTAGAGGAAATCAAGAGTTTGATTGAACACTTTAAGGGTGAAGTTGGTTCAAATGATTATAAGAAAATTATGACTAAATTAGATTGGGCTTTTGCCAGGTTAGGGAGAGTGGAAACCAGTGATGATTCGCAGTCAAGAGAAAGGAATAGGGTAAAACGAGAACTTGTTTTAGCGTTGGGATCTCTTCAGCACAAAGCAGAAGATGATGAATCGGAAAGTGACGAGTGCGATGAAATGGAGACAACCACCGTCGTAAATGAAACTCCTACAATTAATACCAATCAATCCATGAATGAATCTTCTACAACAATCCTATCGGTATCAAGATGCAGTATACCAATATATAAATGGGGGATACAATTTTCAGGAGAACGCGACCAATCCTTAAACTGTTTCTTAGAAAGAGTAATGGAGCTTAGTGAAGCGAGAGGGGTAAATAGAGCAGAGTTGTTTCAATCTGCTCTAGATTTATTTACGGGAAAGGCTTTGATCTGGTACAGAGCTAATAAAAGCCAATTAAAATCATGGTCGGACTTAGTACGCGAACTGAAGAAGGAGTATTTACCTGCAGATTATGATGATAGGTTACTCGAGGAGATAAAGTATAGAACTCAAGGTAGGGATGAAAGTATAGGTACTTACGTTGCAGTAATGAGCAGGCTATTTGCTAGACTTAGCACACTTTTAACAGAAGGACAGCAATTAAGGCTAATAAAGCGAAATATCAACCCATTTTATCAATCGCAATTAGGTCTTACTAGTGTAAAGTCATTTAAAGATCTGGTAGACTTTGGCCGGAAGCTGGAGTCAGTAAGAGCATCAGTAGAAGCCTTTATTCCTCCACCCAACAGACGTAGTTCTAAGCTACTCGAACCCGATCTTGCCTATGTATCCGCGAATCCACCCACTATTGCCTCAGTAACTCCCATTGATAATCCACGAAATAATAGTCGCACTAGGTGCTTTAAGTGTGGTCGAGAGGGTCATTTTACCCGTTTTTGTAGAGTTTCACGGCAACAAAATTCTTCTAGTCGACTGTCAGTTCCCAACAACGAAACCCGTAACCAAGTTCATATGCGTAACGTAAATAGGATTAACGCTAGTAGTCCTCACAGTCAACCAAACTCTAGACCGGGAAACGAAAGAGGAGTTCAACAGTAGGCGGCCAGTTGAACTCTAGTGAGTCCCAAGAAGCCGCGATCCAAAAATATGTCAATGTTCTAACCGTTAAAGAGGAAGGCGTGCTCGCAGGTTTACTGGATTATGTCTTTGCGAGGACAAAGAATGATGTACGTCCTTTCTTAAAAGTCAAGATATTTGACGTTCAATTCATGGGTCTTTTAGACTCCGGGGCGTCGCGCACTATAGTAGGTGGGCCAGGATGGGAAATTTTAGAGAGAATGGGACTATGTGTAAAAAGTTCGAAATTGGGAAACGTAACTCTAGCTAATGGAGATAGTGTGAGCATCCTTGGTGAAGTAGATCTCCCGATAGCATTGGAAGGCCGCGAGAGAATTTTTGAAGTTTTGGTCGTTCGAACAATTCCTCACCAGATTATATTGGGAGCAGATTTCTGGAAGATGATGGGAATAGCAGCAAATTTATCTAATGAATCTTGGACATTTTCCGAAGTATGTTTACCGAATCAGATCGCGTCACTTGAATGTATATCGAAATTAACGACAGAGCAACAGGAAGAGCTTGAAGAAATTATACAAGAAGCTAAAAATAAAATGGGAAACGCATTAGGTTGTACAACTGAGGTTGAACACGTCATTCAGACAGACTCGCCTGCAATAAAACAGCGATATTATCCAGTCTCACCGGTTATTCAGAAAACAATCGATGGTGAATTGGATAAAATGCTTAGAGACGGAATAGTGGAACCTTCAAACAGCGCATGGTCCTCACCTGTAGTTATGGTACGTAAAAGGGACGGAACTTACCGGTTCTGTGTGGATTACCGTAAACTAAACAAGGTGACAAAAAAGGACGCGTATCCGATACCTTATGTTTCGGCTACTCTAGATAAGCTGAGGGATGCAAAGTACCTGACGTCATTGGATATCAAATCAGCATTTTGGCAGGTCCCTATGGCAGAAGCTTCCAAACAATTTACAGCATTTACGGTTCCAGGAAGAGGTCTATTCCAGTTCCGTAGGATGCCTTTCGGTCTAACTAATTCGCCGGCTACATGGCAGAGACTAGTTGATAAGGTTTTATCCGGAGAGCTTGAGAGTCATGTCTTCGTATATCTAGACGACGTAATTATTGTTACCCAAACCTTCACTGAACATAAGCGTGTACTTAGAGAGGTATTTTCTAGGCTTCATAAAGCGGGACTCGTAATAAACTACGAGAAATGCGAATTTTGTAGAAAGGAACTTCGCTATCTAGGATATCTAGTCGGCGAAAACGGCTTACAGGTTGATCCAGAAAAAGTAAGGTGTATTCTGGATATGGCTCATCCCAAAACGACCTCAGAGGTCCGAAGATTCATAGGGATGGTGGCATGGTACCGCAGGTTCATACCTAGTTTCTCTACACTAATTGCGCCTGTTACTAGTCTGCTCAAGAAAAATCGTAAATTTGTGTGGTCAGAGGAATGTGAAGAAGCTTTCCGCTCGATTAAAGATCGACTAGTTACTGCACCAATACTGACCTGCCCCGATTTTAGGTTGCCTTTCTTTGTGCATACAGATGCCTCTGGATATGGTATAGGTGCCGTTCTGACACAGCTAGTGGATGAGAGCGAAAGGGTTATAGCTTACTTGAGTAGATCACTTAATAAGTGCGAACGAAATTATTCGACTACTGAGCGTGAATGCCTAGCGGTTCTGTGGGCAGTTGAAAAGTTACGCCCTTATCTCGAAGGAAGTAGGTTTACAGTCGTCACCGATCACGCATCCTTAGTGTGGCTACATAACCTGAAAGATCCAGCAGGAAGGTTAGCACGGTGGGCATTGCGCATGCAGCAACATGATTTTAACATCGTTCATAGAAAAGGGAAAGAGCATTTACTTCCAGATGCACTCTCTAGGTCCGTGCCTGTAGTCGAATGTCTAGCTGAGGAGCCTTCCACAATAGACAATTGGTACTTGCGAATGAAAATGAACGTTACAAATAATCCTACAGAATACCCAGATTGGAAACTCGTTGATGATTGTTTATTTAAACATGTTCGTCCAAGATATCCAGCCCTAATGTTCGACTCCGATAACTGGAAGAAGGTTGTCCCTAAAATAGAAAGAAAAGATGTGATATATAAAGCACACGATATTCCAATCTCAGGACATTGCGGAACTCAGAAGACATACACGCGGATTTGTCAAAACTATTATTGGCCAAAAATGAAGGCTGACGCCGCTAGGTATGTTAAGAAGTGTAAAACTTGTCAAGCAATTAAGCCGGTATGCATGAAGCCAGCAGGATTGATGGCCACACGCAAAATTGCGGAAAAGCCATGGGAAACCATTAGTGTCGACCTGATTGGGCCTTTACCTCGCTCTAGTCGTGGCTACCAATATGTGTTAACCGTTGTAGATCAGTTTACAAAGTTCCCGATGTTGTTTCCCATTCGTACTGCGACAGTCAATTCCATTTCTTTAGTTTTAGAAGAACTAGTATTCCTTCTTTTTGGAGTTCCTAGTACTCTCATTTGCGATAATGGACCTCAGTTTAAAAGCCGAAATTTCCAAAAATTATGTAGGGAATATGGCGTAGAAATAAAATATACTGCATACTACCATCCACAAGCAAATCCGGCAGAAAGAACCAATCAGGTGATCAAGTCCATGCTTCGAGCGTATGTTGCGGAGAACCACCGGTCGTGGGACTCGCACTTGGCAAAAATTGCTTGTGCCATCCGCACATCCGTTCATGAAGCTACCAAGCTAACGCCCTATTTCATAGTGTTCGGCCGCGAAATGATTACAGATGGAAAATCCCACAAGGAACTCGGAAATGAGATGTATAACGCGGAATTAAGGTCGAAAGCACTTGAAGTTGTTAGGAAAGATGTTCGGAAAAGGTTAGAAAAGACAGCTGAGAGGAGCAAGCACTCTTATAATCTCCGTAGGCGAGACGCGAGATACTCTAAACATGATTTAGTCTGGAGAAAGAATTATATTCTTTCCGACGCCTCCAAATACTTTACTGCTAAATTGGCCCCTAAGTTTGTTGGCCCATTTAAAGTGCTCAAGGTTGTATCGCCGTGGACCTATGAGCTCGGTGACGATAATGGTAAAACCCAAGGTATTTGGCACACGAAAGATTTAAAGCCCTATGTATCAGGGACAGTTTTCACCGTACCGTTTTAAAATTATCAAATATCTCAAAACAAAAAAGGAAATAGGATCAGCATTCATGTTAATCTAGCGGAAGATGAATGTAGTGGTTTCAAGATCTAGGATACCTGTATGTCCATTTCGACTGCGAGTTTAGTTGTCCAAGTATTTATTAGGGCCTAGGAACATATGTTTCCTACTCGACTATTAGCGACAAACACTTTGCAGCACTTTACTATTTTAAGATTTCAGTGAAATCTCTCGGAGGAAGAGGAGGTATGTTACGTCCCTAAAATCGTATGGTGATGGTTTTTCTCCATGTAGTGTTTGTCGTTTCCGAACAAGCGATTCTGCAGGCTTTGGTCTTTTTCAGATAACCCTCGTTGATCTACTGAAGGAGATGTTCGAAGGGTCTGGTCAGGACGAACGTTGTTGACAAGCGAACCTATTTTGGATTTTTCTTTGTTGGAGTATTAGCGACTATCCCAACAAGTCTTACGTCAAATATTGCCTCAGCGCTACTTATTAGGATCTAGAGCTACTGGTATAATCAAGCTCTACAGCTACACTTGGATACCATGGATCGAAGTCTATGATCATCTCTTCTTCGCTTGGAGTTGTTTGAAAATGTTCCACGTCTACCAGGATTCATTTCCGATACTATTGCGCTACATATGAAAAGTTTAGAAACGCCGCTGCTCTTTACCATTCACTAATGATGTCAATATTTTAATCACTCAAAATTATTCTACGATATACTGAAGAACACATCTGGAGGACTTATAGATTTAAGCATTACTTATTGAACTTTGTAAAAAAAAAATAGTATATTAACTTGTTTAGGTGATTTTGGTCTATCGTATTTTCTTTTATTATATAATCGTCATTTTTAGGTATTCATAATTAATTTCATTTTGGCTTATCGCATTTTTCTTACATTATCATTATATAAGCATCAATAATGGATATTCGTAATTAGCTTAACTTATAAATTATTTAGGTTGGAATCTTGAATTACGTTATGATATATATTACTTGAATTTTGAATTGTAGCTTAATAGCTTCTTTATCTTGTAGAAAATGGAACATGTAAATTGCAATTATGTATCGATACTATAAGTTGAATTCCATAATGTAAAGTTAGCATCTTTTGTTGAACATAAGCCACCCAGCTGCAATCAAATAATTAACTACGTCGTGCGAATATCCTGAAAGCTCCTTTTTCCACACATGAAGTTTAATTATACACGGAATATATCGAAAACTGAAATCCAGGCTTTCTCAAATAATAAAACAAGTGAACTAGATACATAATGCATTATTAATGTGAAAATACTGGACAAGAAAAATATTGAAAAGTATATTAATTATCTGAGGAGTTCGCTGTAAAAGTTCTGAAATTGTGAAATATAGATAGATTAATTATCTGAACAATTCCTCACAATAAGTGTTATAGACAATAAATCACCTTAAAAGTCAAAACAATTGTGAAGACATGCGAAATACTCGTAAAATCATTGAACGAACTGAAGACATTTGTAAGGCAAAGTAAATGTGAATATTGTGGAAATAGAACTGACGCAGCCACAGCGGAAGTATATGGCCGAAAATGGAGGTGATAGAATATAAAAGCCGGGGCCGACAAGGTGACCGCGCTGCCTTTTTCTCTTCTCTTCTGAGCCGTCTTGGCAGTGTGTTGTTAAAAGTGGACCAGGAAAATATTTAAAGAGTTTTGTGCAACAAGTCAAAAAAAAAAAGGCTAAATTCTGGAAAAGCTACAGGAGAAGTAAAACACGAAGTGCCTGTAATTAATATAAGGAAGTTTGGATCCGGACGGATTACTTAAATGACATGGCTGGTAAAAGTAACACGTGGAGGAAAAGGACTTATTAGGAATGTAAAGAAAGCTAAGTAAAAATGTTTTGAATTTCTGTTTATAATTTTAATACGCGGCTGGGAGGTTTGCAACCATATAAAATTTTTTATTTCAATAATTAGAGAGTTTATCGAGTAGGGTGTTGGATTGATTTGTTTAACTTTCCTTTTTCTTATTTCACTGGTGTATAATTTATTCATTGAGAATCTATATAATAAAGTTTGTTAAGTGGAACTTGAGTATATATACTTTGATAGGTTTCGTGGTCTAACCTGCATTCGCAAAAGATCACGTGGCACCCTAAATTTTTCTTTTTTTTCTAAGATAAAACCCACACCCATCTACTGAGCTAGCGTGCCCTCACCTGAGGCGTGAGGTAGCAACAATTTATCTCTATACCATTTGATATTTTTAGCAGATTCCTTACAATTTGAACAATTACGTTCAAGATCAGAAGAAGCATAATTAAGTTGCTGGTCCATAATAACTACTTTCTCAATTATTTCCAGAATATGTATGTATAAGCAGGAAATTTTTCTTTCGTTTATGCAAAGATATTCTCACTCTGCATATGCAAGCAGCAAAACTATTACCTCTGCATTTTAAATAAATATTATTAAAGAAAAACTTTGTAAATTAAGACATAGTCTTTAATAAGTACAAGCTAGGTACAGCATCAATTAATTAATTATCGATTTGTGTGTGTTTTTTTTTATGTAATGGCATTATATTATATAACAAGAGAGAAAAACTGCTTCAAAACATCATGTTTTCGCCTACTAATTAATTATCTCGTCCTCGTATTTTCTCCATGGAAAAGAGATTACAACACGGTTTCTCCCTAAAAGCACAGACTGCACGTTTTGTTGTCGGTCGAAATACATATGTTTTATTGCCCGCTACACTACAAATGTGCGCGCCTTAGAATATAAAACAAAACAGGAATAGCGACGGCTGAAATTAAGAGACCACCATCCAAGTTGTTTTGAAAACAATTTGCATTTGTATAAGAAGTTCAGTACAGGTGTAATTATTAAGAAGGTAAGGAGTGGGGCATTGCAATTAAATTTGAAATTTGTTCAAAGTCACTAATTTACTTTATATTTTTTAATTAAAGTAATAATCGACATCACTTAAGACTTATATCATCTGTAAGGCGGAATATTAAAATGTTTTAAATAAATTTAAATCAATTTAAGAGTAAACCCCCATTGATAATGTTTTCTCGAACCGTTTGTGAACTATGAGAGCCTGCTTTTTGACATTTACAATCTCGCAAATAAACAAATCTGTACCTTGATTTTGCAAACAGAAACTACTTGTTTTCAGCTGATATTTTCGTTAATTTTTCCACTTATCGCTGAAAGCTATTAACTAGCATAACAACTTAGTATTTAAAGTAGTTTTAAAACCTAAAAAAGATTTTCCTCTTGGAAATTTTTAGTTATTTCTACAAGAAAGCACGCTGCACTTCATTGTCTAATTTTATGAATATCTACGAATTTCTCATAACTTTAAAGGTAAAACACACATTATCCACTGCACTTAGTAATAGTTTTTAAGTCAATTAGCATTTTATATCACTTTTAAAACACTTTTTAGTTTCGCTAACACTCCGCATTCAAAGCCAACCAAATTATTTTTGGGAAAGATAGTCCCTTAAGTTCATTCCATCTCACTTTCTCTTGGATATTCGGTCTCATCTGGAAAAAACACGCTCACGTACACGATTCATATACGCGATCGCCTTTCCTGTTTTGTTTTATATTCTAAGGTGCGCGCTCACACTTTTTTAATTATCAATGTGAATCTGTGCTTTGTGTTATACCATTAACGAAGGAATGACTAGTTATTCCTTCGTTTATTGTTATACACACAATTTGGCTACTGAGCAGAAATTGCAGAGTGGTTCTTGTTCTATGCAAAAGTTCCTGTGTGCTTTTGTATAAAAGGTTCCGATCTGAGCTTCATGGGATGGTAGACTGTTTCTCAATATCGGAAATTGCATTGCATGCTGTTCTTCGCCGTTGAAGGGTCTTTATAGTTATTCCTTCGTTTATGCTCAGGTCTATGGTGTGGTTTTGGTACATCTGGTCTTGGGGGAACGGATGGCAAGTGAGCTTTTGAGCTTTTAAATTCGTATATGCATATGTTTGGATGTATTCGGTTTTCTGTTTTTGCGTATTTAATTGTTAAAGCATGCAAAAGATAAAAGAAATTATCATTTTTAAGTAGTTTTGTAAGCAATTATACAATATCTTAAAATATACAACCTTTTGCAAACATTTTAAGGTTCTAAATTAAACAAACAGTACAAACTGCTTATGAAGCTTTTAAGCATTCCTCAAATTAAGTGGTGTGAGTTTGGCCATCAATAGTCTATAAGGAGCATAGCATTGTTGCCTGGCTGAATATGGCCTGAAACCGTGTTAAGGAATAAAGACCTGTTCGGGATAGAATTGTTCTTGCCGATTTGACCAGGGAGAATAAATCGCGCTAAGGATACCATAATACTTAGTGGTGCCTTTAAGATGTTCATAAATTTGTAATACTCTTTCTACACTCCTTTTCCGACGCGAATTCTTCAGGATTGCCGGAAAATTCTCTAAGGCAGCAAACTATATCGGGCATTTTATCTAAATCGGACAAATTGTTACGATATTGTGCGTCAATCGTTTGGTCTGTAGTTGCTGTTACTTTAGCGTCCGGATTAAGATATGTTCGCACTAAATCTCGTCCCTGAGTTTTGAAATTTTGGGAAACGATGTATGTAACATAATTAGTGATTATTATTCGGCTGTACTATGTGGCGAGGAAACTTGAGATGTTTGGGGAATTTGTGTTATATTTTTGTGTGATCTTATTACAGGAAGTATTTTTCTTAAACACAATAAAAGTCCAATAACTGACGTGCACGTAGCTACACAATTTTTTATTTCTTAAACACAACAAAAGTTTAGGGCTATTCACTAATAATAATTGATTTAGTCGTAATTACAGAAATTTTTATCTCTAAACACAAAAACACAAAAAAAATTGCATAACTGGCTTACATGTAATTACAGATATTTGTATCTCTTAAACACAATAACAGTTTAATATTTGACTTACACGTAATTACTGAAATTCTATTTTCTTAAACACAATAAAAGTTTAATAATTGAATCACACGAAATTACAAAAATTTTTATCTCTTAAGCACAATAACAGTTTAATAATTGACTTTTTTTTCTTTTCTTTTTTTATACGATGTGGCCAAATTCTAGGCGACAACCCTTTGATGCGTTAGCATGGTTTTGGCCGGAAGGGAAATTAGGGTAAGGGAAGTGAGGAAACTTGAGTCTCGTTTGCATTGCTGCGAGCTAGACAACAAGCCCAGAGACGGAGTGGATTATTTTAATTTCTTAGTAAAAGCTCACGGTCATCTGGTCTCGAACCCGGGACCCATGGCATGTTGGTCTTGCCGCTCAACGCATTGATCCAACTCCGTCTCCGACTTACACGTAATTACCGAAATTCTATTTTCTTAAACACAATAAAAGTCCAATAACTGACTTGCACGTAGCTACACAATTTTTAATTTCTTAAACACTACAAAAGTTTACTAATCGAACCACACTTAATTACAGAAACCTGCGTAGTTACAGAAATGTTTATCTCTTAAACACAATAACAGTTTTTTAATTGATTTACACGTAGTTGCAGAAATTTCTATTTCTTAGACACGGTAACAGTTTACTAATCGAACCACACGTAATTACAGAAATTGTTATCTCTTAAACACAATAAGAGTTCAATAATTGATTCACGAAATCCGCGTCGAAACCAAAACAAAAAAACTCTTTCCGAAGGAATCATTAACAGCCGATGTCCATGAAGAAAAAGCTTTCGCGCTTTTTCTTCCTTTTTGGCGTTTGCCCTTGATGTAGATGGCTGTCATTGGGCAGAGTTGCTGTAGATCGTTTTCTTTCGCGCTGATTAAGCAAATTTCTTTTGCCTGTCGTATATTTGGCTACCGTGTGAAAGGAATGTCGACGGTAACCCGAGCGCGCTGTACACCATGAGTTGGATTTGAATACATGGCAACTTTGTTGCAACGTTATTCGGTGCATGAAATCCAAATCGCTAAATATTGGTCGGTTTTTCATGAGTTGGATTTGAATATGTTGCGACTTTGTTGTAACATATTTGGATCTAAGATATCCAACCCATTAAATTTTAATGACTTTTTTTTCTAATGACAGATTGGATTCGATGGAATTTGGCTTATCTTAGAATAAGCGAATCCAATCTGTAACATTTCCATCCCCTCGCGAAGAAGATGATTATTCTTTGGAGAGGAATAATCATCACACAATTGCTGGGTCAGAGATTTTTGTTGTATCTGGTACAGTCAAACTTTAGTCTTGGCCCAAGTACGAGCTCACGCCGTTACCCTGAGCAATCGACGCTACAGAATCCCTGGTCGAGAAGTGTTCTATATTCGAATGTTCCGGGTTGCCCAGGTTGACCCCGATGGCGACGGCTGTGTCCGCCTATGCTGAAGTCGTCGTATTTTGTATTTGGTTATTTGGTCGAGCCGATGAGGCGCCGATAGCAGCCACATCGTGGATTTCTCTTTGAGCTGCTACGAATAGGCATTTAATGCCTATGGTATGCTTCTTTTTTATACTTTAACTAGTTTCTTTATTATTTTTGTAACTTTTGCAGGGAGACGATTGGTATTATGGGGGTACACTGCTCCATGCGTCTACTGTGGGCCAGAAGGCCTCCCTCCGCCCTACCGGTCTCCGTCCGCTGGACCGATCTCCGACGACGATGGTTCTCTTCCCCACGAGCCCGACACCGCGATGGTCCACGTCTTAGCCGCAGAGGAGCTTTTGACCACCCGCTCATTGCGCTCGTCAAGGTCCGACACCAGCTCCGAGCGCTGGACTCTGAGTTCGTAGGCGGTCCCCGTCGCTTAACCTTTTTTACTCTTTTAATATTTTTTACTTTGGAACCTTACTATTATATTTGTTCTCTAACTTTTTTTTTGTACAATTAAAATTCAACTTCTCTTTTTCCCTTTTTAAGTCTTGATTTAGCTTTTTTTAAATTTAATAAAAATAGAAAAAAAAATTTTTTACGAAATTTTAATGACTTTTCATTGGCAGTTTTTTCCCACCTGGGCTTCCATTCTTTTCATGTTGATTCTGGATTCTAGCCCAGTCATATTAGGGGTTTCACCTCGGAATGAAAGATAATAAGCTGTAAATTGGTATAACAAAGGTTTATACCAACACAACACATACAGCTTATTATCTTTCATTCCGAGGCTGACCCCTTTTTTTTACCTAATATGACTGGGCTATTCCTTTTTCTTCACTTCTTACATTTTTTTTGTATGGGGTTATTAATTGTATTTTAGTGGGTTGCGCAGCGGCCTTTGATTGGTCGCGATTGATACACGCCGCGTATCCGTCTAATGATTTACTTTATTTTTGTAATGGTTATTACTTTCCCATTTTTACTATTATTTCCTTGGTTGTAGTGGTAGTACTGCACGGCGCGTTTTTGTTGTTATCTTTATTATTTGTGTTCTTTAAGTTTGTTTACTTTTATGTTTCTTAGTACTCTAGGGGTGTCTGGTAAATTGTATATTGAATTTCTACGAATCTATTATTATCTATTGTTTAAACCAGTTGAATGGACCGTACCCTGGGCAGTGTTTGTGGTCGCTGAGGCCGTTCTTTTGGCTCTGCGACTGCCACTTCCAGGGGGATTTCGGGCATGGGCGTTTGATTACGCCGCGTAATCCATGCTTTTAACAGCGTGATGGCGTATTTGGCTGTCATGTAAATGACGATGAGCAGCAGCATTACACCCGTAAGTGATAACGAGGTTTTTGAGAGTATGTGGGGTGTTTTAACCCGGGAGTGTAAATGTAACTCCTGTAATTTTGCCTCTATTTGGTCCAATGATTGCGTACTCTCGTGCGTACTCTCGTGAAGGAATCTAATTCCCTTGGCGTTTCGTTTGTTTTTGAAAGTACGCTGGTTGCGTGAAAAGCAGTGGATGTGTATTTTCAGCCAGGTAGTATAGGGTGTGCGTCCCTATTTGTAAATGGCAGGGTTTGTTGATTACCAGTATTCCCTGTCCTGAGAGGCGATGCGTGAGCAATTGCTGGGTTCACGTAATATGCACAATGGTTGTTGTCTTCAATGCATACAGCCAGGAATTTGGAATTTTGATTGAATAGCAACTTGATTACGCATTCATCCGACTGTGTTGCCTTTGTTTTCGGCGTATTTAGCAAACCAGCGTAATGTCTTCCTCGACATCTGACTTTCCAATAGGCTTTCATGTTCTCCGGTTTTAATAATAGGAATTCCTGAGTCAAGAGTTGACTCGCTATATGGGAATATTCTATTTCCGGGACCAATGAATGATTTGCTTTCGTAAGTATAGGGAAGCACCTGACTTGCAACGACTTCATTTTTGGAAGATTGAAGATTGGTAATGTTATTCTGATAACCACTTTTTCCTGCAATAAGTGTGTTCGTATTTCTGCCGTTTGATAGACAATTCCGGGCGTTTGAACACGTGTCATGGGATTTCTGATAAATCTCAAGAAGTGAGTCAGGGGTGATCAGCAGGGGATGAATTTGATTATTTCGGCTAGCGGTTATTATATCCAGTAGCGCCTGCTGTCGAAACTCGATTTCTACCATTTGTTGCAATAGGCTTGAGACTATTTCCTGCCTCATTTGTCGGTCAGATTATGTAAATCATTCATCCAGTAGGCTATTTTTCGTTGTCTTTTGACCAGTGAATTTAGAGATTTTTGAATCTTAATAAGCGCAGTCTTGACTACACTGATTTGTTGTTTCTCCATATCAATGAGTACCTGATGGTTAGTTTCCAACTCATCATTGGCACTATCCATGGTACCAAATAGGTAGTTCATGGCGTTTCCGATGCCGTCAAAGATAGATCTCGTTTTACGAGATTTGGAAACAGCTTGTTTAATTACCTTAGTGCGTTGTTGAATGTTTTCCATTTACGCGTGCATATGATTTTGCTGGAGTTCGCAGAGGTCTCCTCCTATGTTACTTCCACACAGTTGATGCACGTAGTTTTCAGTCCGTGCCGCAAGCGTTGTTTGATTGTCCAACTGGGTCAGGTCCAACTCTGTTAGTATATTCCGTGTGGAGTAGTAAACCATGAGGCTCCCTAGATCCTCCAAAAGATCCTGTATTGTTGAGTGGGTATACCAAGTAAGACTCCGACGTACTACTTCCAATAGTGGACATGATTAGTCCGAGGATGATAGCGTTTTGTATCATACCTGGGGAGAGGAATATGATTAATGAAGGTTTACTACATTAGTTTTCTTATTTACTAAGCGTAGAGTTTCCCTAAAAAGGCTTCTTGCGGGTTTTATATTGTCATGGTTGTACCTTAGGGCAATGGCTGTCAGGAGGGGTTCCTGTTGTAGCCCTGGAGGCAATTAAAGAAGCAACTAAGAGGTAATGTTTGATCAAAGTGGGTGTAAATTAAAATACAATTGTGTAGATACATTGTAAATGAGGGGGGTTTAGTCCCAGACAAAGTAAAGTAGAGTGGGGGTCCCTTGTTAACACTTTAAAAGAAAACGTGATTATAATTATCCCCTTTGGTCGCGAGGTGTAGAAGCTAAGTAGGGTGTAACAACAATTCAGTTTACCATCAGGAAGAATTTCTAGATATAGCATTAAAGAGATGGAGTTTAGGTGGTCCAGTCTCTGACTGAATTACACAAGGGTTGTTTTGGTTAGGGTTCGACTTTCCGCAAGAATCGTTTTTCCGTTCTTTCCAATTATGGTTTACTGTGCAAAGGTTAGTAAAGTCCTGTTGTTTGGTACTTCGTAGTTTTAAGCACGTTTAATAGGCGAGATGGGAGATCTTACGTTAGGGATTTAAAATTAAGTAGAAGGTTATAGGGAATTAAAATAGGTTTATAATTAAAGTTGGTGTTTAATCATTTAACATCACTCTTAGCCAACTCAATTTATCACCAACAGAAGACATCGGCTCAACAAATTCCAGTTAGTTACGTAGGAATCTCTCATGAAATTATTATATATTTGCTAGCTTATATCAAGAACTATATACCATGTATACAGCAACTTTGTAACACTTGCTCTCACAGTTTAGTTTTTAGTTTGCGTCGATCTCTAGACCTGTACAGACCTTAATAAATATTGAATAGTTTAATTTGCAAAGTAATATTTTATTTCTAATTATCCTTAATCCTAACTAAACATTTTGGTCCTTCGAGCCGGATAAGGATAATAAAGGATTACGATCCAATTGGCATCGCATAAATCGTCGCGAAAACGTGTGCAGTGCGCGACACGTGGTGATCATCGAATTACGTATTCGGGACAAATCGAACATTATTTGTGACATTAAATGAAAACACTAAACACTGAAACTTTTCCTCGCATAAAGTAGAATAAGTGAATGTGGATTTAATGAAAATTGCAGTGAAAGTTTAGTAGCTATAAAGACGGTACAGACATAACAGTGCTACTCTAAATGTAACAGAATTCCTACAGTGCACACCACTACCCACATCGATAGCAGCAAACGCCTTTTAGGAATAATACCAAGTAAGTCCACTACAGTTCTCTGCATGACATTATTATTGCTCATATCAAAACGTTAGCGATCAGTTAAGCTGCAGTACATAATACGTCATAGTGCAAGCGATCAGGCAGACAGTTTCTGTTCTCAACCAGTAAATAACAATTGCGTGAATATAATACACAAACTCTTTTAGACTGATATTCGCCATTTATTTGAATTAGAGGTGAACGAACTAATTAAAACGACTATTTTGCGAGCTGCATTAAGTAAACATTGTTCAACTCGTTGTAATATTTAAACATTTCAACAAATAAATTATTTGCTCAATATATCAAAATGAACAATGCAAAAAGTAAAGCGGTTCAGAGCGCCGAACGAATCGCAAAATTTATAACTAATTTTAACAAAACGGGAAAAGATAAACGAACTGAGAGTTTTCTAAGAGCTCGTATGCAATTACTTGAAACGTATTGGACCTCTTTTCAAAAATATCATGAAGAATTATGTGATCTAAGTACTGCTGAAGAAAAGATACAAGACAGCTATTTTGTAAAAGATATTTATTCAGACACTGAGTGCGCATATACTGAAGCTAAAGCTCATATTTGCGATGAACAGCATGAGCTCAACGCAACTCTCCTCGGAAATAATATAATAAATAATATAATGAGTGGCCCTCATTCAGAGACACTTATTTATCTCTAATTCATACGAACAGCACATTGTCCAAAGTGCAGAAAATGCACTATCTGAAATCGGCTATATCTGGAGAAGCATCCGATCTTCTGAAACATCTTGTCATTACCTCTGCGAATTACGATTCAGCTTGGGAAATTTTAAAAGTGCGATTTGAAAACACACGTTTACTAGTTAATTCTTATTTAAGCACACTTATGTCAATCTCTTATATGAAGGCAGAATCGGCTTCGGAACTTCGTCGTGTGCTGGACAGTTTTACTCAATGTACAAGAGCGCTAGAAAATTTAAACAGACCTGTTTCAGATTGGGATGACTGGCTAGTATTTTTACTGTCAAGTAAACTAGATCAAAACACAAGAAAGGACTGGGAAACCACTATATGCCCCACTACTTCGGTACCTAAAATAACAACTTTGACTGATTTTCTTGAAGGACGACTACACATGCTGGATATTATGAAACCTTCAACGACTCCCGACAGGCGAGCCCAACTCCATTGTTCTCAAAAGCGCTCAAGCGTATGCGCGTTATATACTTCATCATCAAAGCATTGTATTCTATGCAACGGCAACCATGCGTTACATCATTGTCAAGTATTTAAATCTAAATCAATCCCTGACCGGCAAAAGCTTGCGTCGGAAAAGAAACTTTGTTTGAACTGCCTCAAGTCCAATCATACTCGTCGAAATTGTCCTTCAAATTACCGCTGTATATATTGCAAGGAAAATCATCATTCATCATTACATTCAAAGAGTTCACCGTCCACATCTTCGAATGATTTTGAAGCCTCGACAACAACGGATACTTAGAGAGCACTACCAGCTTCATCGTCACTTATTAATCAGTCGTCAATATCTACGAAAGCTCATGTTTCAAACAGTCTACCAAGGTCTACCTCTGTTCTACTTGCTACAGCAATAGTTATGTTGAGGGCGCAGAACGGTCGGATTGTTCGTGCACGTGCACTTCTAGATCAGGGATCTGAATCCAACTTCATGACAACTTCTTTAGCTAAATCTCTCAATCTACCTCAAAGAAAAATTCGGATGTCAGTAATCGGAGTTGGTGATTGTAAAGCTGGAATCGCGGAATCAATAGTAAGCCACGAGATTATGTCTATTTCGGAACCCAGTTGTGTCATTTCTACACAGACACTTGTAATGCCAACACTTACAAGTTTAATACCTTCTCGGACATTACAGTATACGAACTGGCCACACATTCATGGACTTCAACTAGCCGATCCTAATTTTAATAAATCTGCACGCATAGATCTCATCCTCGGGGCACAGATTTACGCCGAAATTTTAATGAATGTAGTTCGACAAGGACCACCTGGAACACCTACTGCTCAGCAAACAAAATTGGGATGGATATTATCAGGCGCAGTCGAAAATGTCACTGTAAAAAGCTTCTACATACCTACTTGGATAATACCAATGATTTGTTACGTAAGTTTTAAGAATTGGAGGAGATACCACAACGAAAGAAATTCACAACAGACGAAGAAGCGTGTCAACGTCATTACGAAACCACTCATTCACGTGATTCTACAGGCAGGTACACAGTACAGCTTCCTATCAAGTCTTCTGTCAAGGACTTAGGAGAGTCTCGACAGTCAGCACAAGCATCTTTTCTAAGGCTAGAGAAAAAATTTCAAACTAATGATGAACTATTTAAATTATATGATGACTTTATAAATGAGTATCTCGCACTTAATCACATGGAGTAAGTCAGCAATGAAAGCAATCCAAATCAATCCTACTTCCTACCTCACCACGCAGTGCTAAAACCTAGTAGTACAACTACTAAGCTACGTGTAGTTTTTAATGCATCTCAGAAAACTACCTCTGGTTCCTCACTCAACGATATATTGCACGTAGGTCCTAAGGTGCAAAACGATGTTGCAGTTGTCATATTAAAATGGAGAATGTACCCTTGGGTTTTCTCAGCCGATATAACTAAAATGTATCGGCAAATTCGATTTGAACATCCCGATACTAATCTGCAAAAGATACTTTGGCGGCGAAATCCTAACGACCCAATTCAATGTTATCGTTTATTAACTGTCACTTACGGTACTGCATGTGCCCCTTTCTTAGCATGTCGAACACTGAGACAACTAGCCAGTGATCATGAGTTAGAATTTCCAACAGCAGCTTAGGTATTACGAGAGAACTTCTACGTGGACGACGCTCTGTTCGGTTGCTTCAATCTCCAGTCAGCAGCTGCACTAAGAAAGGAAGTCGATGCATTACTTCAAAGGGGTGGGTTTAAACTACGTAAGTGGCTATCTAATTCATTGGATCTGCTGACGGACATTTCTGACGAAGAAAAGGCTCTGCCTAACTCCTCAAGGCTAGTATCAAACGAGGAAATCAGGGCTCTAGGAATTGTCTGGAATTCCACACGCGACCATTTATCATTCCACATTATTCTTCCCAGTGTAGAGCACATCACAAAACGTACTGTGCTATCAGATATTAGCAGAATTTACGATCCGCTGGGATGGCTCTCGCCCGTTACTATATCAGCTAAAATCCTAATGCAAAAGCTATGGCTAATCGGACTAGCGTGGGACGAAGAACTTTCTTTGGAAGTACTGAGTGAGTGGAAAACATACAGATGTGACTTGGAAAATATCGGAACAATTCATATAGATAGATGGTTAGGTATCAATAACTCATCTCCAGTTGTGGAGCTACATGGATTCTGTGACGCATCTTTAGCAGCATATGGAGCAGTTACATATCTAAGGGTGATTCATGATTTTGACAACATTCAAGTTTCACTATTAGCAGCTAAAACAAGAGTCAGTCCTTTGAAAACAATCTCTTTGCCTCGTCTTGAACTTTGTGGAGCAACTCTGTTAGCGGATTTATTATGCTTTGTTCAACGGTCATTGAACATTGACATCGGCTCTATTTGCACTTGGACTGATTCGACTATAGTCCTCGCCTGGCTAAAGGATCATCCTGCAAGGTGGCAGACCTTCGTAGCCAATCGTACATCACATATTCATGAGAAAATACCAACTGCAACTTGGCGTCATATTTCCTCCCAGGAGAATCCTGCAGATTGCTTAACGCGAGGTGTTCGAGTTTCAGACATACAATTGCATCCCTTGTGGTTACATGGACCTAAGTGGTTAACCCAGCACTCTAACCAATGGCCTAAAGAGTCATCGGCAATTATATCTTCGATACCAGAGGAACGAAAATCAACCATAACGAAGTGCACAGTTGTTAAGTTAGACGGTCACCAAGACCTAATTTGTCGCTACTCGCTTTTATCCAAACTACTCAGAGTGACTGCATACTGTCGTCGTTTTATCAATAATTCACGTCTTAAGCAACCGCAAAGGGTCCGTGGTAGTATTACTCCATTAGAAATGGATGCGGCTTTATTCACACATGTACAAAACGTTTAGAATCTCAGATTTCATCAGGAAATAACAAGGTTATTAAAATGTAATTCGGTTCCTGCGAAAAGCTCACTTCGATTCTTGGATCCCTTTATTGATGATCAACATCTCCTCCGAGTCGGTGGACGACTTAAAGATTCTCTTTTAACGTATGATCAAAAACACCCTATACTTCTGCCTAACGACCATAATTTTACGGATCTTATAGTTGCACACTCACATAAAGAGACTCTACACGGCGGCATTCAACTTACATTACATCACATTCGCAATAAATTTTGGATAGTTAATGGGAGGAGCGTTGTAAGGAAATACATTCGGAAGTGCCTTTCGTGCATTAGATATGCTGCAAAAACAAAGACCCAAGTTATGAGTAATTTGCCGATCGACAGGGTCCGTCCATCTAAGCCTTTCCTTCACAGTGGAGTGGATTATGCGGGTCCTATACTTGTTAAAGCCGTGCATGGGAGAGGACAACGCTCATTTAAGGCATATATAGCCTTGTTCGTGTGCTTCGTAACAAAAGCTTGCCATATTGAACTAGTTATGAATCTATCAACCGAAGCATTCATAGCTGCTTTTAAGAGGTTTGTAGCACGACGGGGTCGCTGCAATACGCTCTACAGTGATAATGCAACCAACTTTGTAGCAGCGGATAAAGAACTCACACATCATGTCCGTGAACTCATGAAACCAGAGAACCATAAATTAGGTGACCTCCTACTAGCACAAGGTGTTAACTGGCATTTCATTCCTCCAGGCGCACCTCACTTTGGAGGTTTGTGGGAGGCAGGCATTAAATCATGTAAACATCATCTCACACGAGTAATTGGTGATCACACATTAACAATCGAGGAAATGCTCACAGTGCTGGCACAGGTAGAAGCATGCCTAAATTCAAGACCTTTGTATTCTGCGAGTGATGATCCTAATGAGCTTCTTGCCCTCACACCAGGACACTTTCTGATTGGTGACAGTGTTTTAGCAGTCCCCGAAGTTACTACATTAGACTGCCAAGCAAATCGTCTCAGTCGTTGGCAGCTTGTCCAGAACATGAATGAGCACTTCTGGAATCGATGGTATAAAGAGTACATTCATCATTTACAATATCGCTATAAGTGGACACAAAAGGAAGCGCCAGTAAAACTGAATGATTTAGTATTAATTAAAGAAGACAGACTGCCTCCATCTAAGTGGCTCCTTGGTAGAATTCTAGATACCCATCCAGGTTCAGATGGAAATGTTAGGGTTGTCTCTGTCGTGTATCCTTTTGTCGGACGTCGGGGATAACTTTTAATTAAACACTCACCCAAGGTACGGTACACTTTATTAAATATAGTTCAATTGTGGACAAACACTCCTTAATTAATACGGTCACATTTATATTGTGTTTTTTTCTATTCGTACAAACTTTGCTTATTTCAATAACTACACTTACGCTTAATACACTTAAATTCCTTTTTTTTTTGAGTGGACGTTCACTTTTCTTTTACCGTGTTTAACAGCCTTTTTACAATCATGACTCAACTGTCTCGCGTTTTAACACAGACCCTTAATTGACGATTACGTCTTAACCATTCCGCGCTCTGAAAACAGACTCTTATTTGGCGATTAGAACTTAACTATGTCGCGGTTGAAAACAGACTCTTTATTGGCGATTAGAACTTAACTATGCCGCGGTTGAAAACAGACTCTTTATTGGCGATTAGAACTTAACTATATCGCGGTTGAAAACAGACTCTTTTTTGGCGATTAGAACTTAACTATATCGCGGTTGAAAACAGACTCTTTATTGGCGATTAGAACTTAACTATGTCGCGGTTGAAAACAGACTCTTTATTGGCGATTAGAACTTAACTATATCGCGGTTGAAAACAGACTCTTCCTCTCTTTTTCTTAATTTTTTCGCCACGACCAGTTACCTGTTTATTCGACTGAGCTTTTTGATCAAGGTAGAAAGCTTTGAGCTTTCGCTCTTGATCGTATAACTTCCGCTTAGTCGTTAAACATTAGGCAAGCTTTTGGTCGTGTGTGTGAAAGCTTTCTTTCTCTCACTTTTTGGCTTGGAAAGTTCAAGCACCGATAGACCTTGGCTAAGGCGATGTACTTATCGGAATTTGATGATCACGCACCTTTCGGCTGGGAACTTAACTTTGTTCAGGTGAATGATGGTTAAAATGCTTTTTTAACATTTTAAGGTTTCCGGCGCGCCACAATTTTGTGGGAAAGGAATGCGCGGAAATCTGAGCGATTTGTTTGTCGCAAAGTTAATAATTGCCGTGTAGGCGATATTTGGTTGCTTGCGTGCAACAAACTAATTTTATAAATTAATATTTTAATTTGTTATATCGCAAAATAAAATTCTTGAATTTGACGTGAAGGCAATTTTGCGAATATAACATTTTAATTTATTAATTATGCCAACATTTAATTTACTTAAATTTGGCATATAACAATCCTTCCCCCTTGGAGAAAGTGAGCTGTTCTTTGGAGAGGAACAGATCACGGGAGGAAATAAAGGGGAGAAAATAATTAGTATAGGTCATGTTTTTATTTATAATTTCTGCGACATGTCTGTTAACTAAAAGGGTTAATAATTTGCCACAAGTATTTTAAGGAAATGTCTATAGAAAGGGGATAGGTTTTAATTAGATGGATTGCACTGATGCTTTTATTGGTTTAATATTAAAGATTAAAACCGTTACATTAAATGTGTTACTTAAGGGTTAATGGGGTTGAAGTATTTAAAATGTAAATTATACTTATTGGTTTTAGTCATAATAAGGCTTCAGCCTGTTATTATGGACGGTGACTATTCTCTTACCAACTCGTATCGTGGTATTCACTGAGCTGGGAACGCCGGTTACCGAATAGAACCCTACCCAGATTTGACAGAGTTTATGTTTTCTATTTTCGCTCTTGAGGAGGACCCTGTCTCCTATATGGAAGGATATAGGGCGTATAGTTTTGTCGTAGTAACCTTTCGAGCGTTGTTTACTGGCCAATATGTTTTTCCGAGCCGTTGCATAAGATTTTTGAAGCTTATACCGTAATATGTGGTAATAGCTCTCGTGGTTATACACGGGTTCTGGGTCCCGTTTAAGGTTGGAGGGGACATCTGCTGTAAAGCCGTAAAGGCAGTCCATGGGAGTTAGTTTCGTCCCTTCGTGCACACTGTTGTTGTACACGAATGCAGCGGTTCGCAGGTATTGGTCCCAAGATTTGGGATTTTCGTCCACTATTGTTCTGAGGTATTCAATTAATGGTCTATGTGCACGCTCTAGTGCGCCATTAGACTGTGGGTGATACGCTGAAGTTTGGAGTTTCTTCACCCTTAGCAATTTACATACCTGTTTGAATAAATCACTCAGAAAATTGCTTCCCTGATCGGTGACAATTCGTTTGGGGATGCGATAGCGCGTTATTATTTCGTCAAAGAAAATTTGCGCTACTGTTACAGCTTCTCCATTTGGTATGGCATACCAGTCGACGAACTTGGTGAGGTTGTCCTGGAACGTTAAGATATATTTATTTCCGGACTCTGTTTCCTCAAGTGGACCTACCATGTCGAGGTAGACCTTGTCAAAGGGTTTTTCTGCGATGTCTGTAATAACCATCGGCATTCGGAATTGTGGTGACGCTTTCATCTTTTGGCATTTGGAGCACCGCTTTATGTATTTCTTTATGTCACTAAGCATGTGCCTCCACCAGTACTTTCTTCTGATCCGTTTATATGTTTTAATTACGCCCTGGTGGCCACCGAAAGGAGAATCATGGTAGTCATGTAAGATTGTCCTGATTTCCTCGGGGTTTGTAATAACTTCAGGGGTTTTTGGTTCATTTGTGTCTGGATCGTTTCCTGGTGGGTCCATTGGTTTTATTTTTTGTTCGGGTTTTGGCGGTTCGTGATCCTGGTTGCTTAACGAGGGATCCTGTCTCTCGGGGCTCTTGGGTTTTGTTTGAACATGTTTTGTTTGGGCCCGAGTCACCGCGTTGCATTTTAAGCGACTGTGGGGGGTTGTACCGTTTTCTTCCTCCGAGTCTGAATCCATTTTATGGTGGACTAGGGCCTTTACTAGAAGAGTGGTGTCTTCGGTTTCTTCCCGCGGGATGCGACTGAGGGCGTCGGCATTTGTATTATATTTTCCGGGTTTGTATTCGATTTTATAATCGAACTCGGAAAGTTTATGGTGAAATCTCACCAAACGGGAAGTTGGGTCTTTGACGTTAAAGACGCCTTTGAGAGGCTTATGGTCTGTGTAGACTGTGAATTTTCGGCCTTGTAGGTAACATCTGAAGTTACGGGTGGCCCAGACTATGGCTAGCAACTCTTTCTCTATTGTAGAGTAGTTGCGTTCAGCTTTATTTAGTGTACGGCTGGCATAGGCAATAGGCTGGTCACGTCCGACTTCTCCTTGGGAGAGGACAGCTCCTAAGGCCTCGCTACTGGCGTCCGTGGTTAGGTTGAACGGTTGGGTGAAATCGGGATAGATTAGAAGTGGAGGCGAAATTAGGGATTTTTTAATTACTTCAAATGCCTCTTGACATTTGTTAGTCCAAGTAAATTTCACGTCCTTGCGAAGCAAATTCGTGATTGGACGTACTATCTTTGAGAAATCGGGTATAAATTTCCTGTAGTAGTTGGCAAGTCCCAGAAATGATTGGACTTGTCGGACTGTTCGGGGAACGGGGAATGTTTGGACGCATGCCGTTTTGCTGGGGTCTGGGAGTGCTCCTTTGTTGGAACATTTGTGGCCTAAGTATACAACCTCTCGTCTTAGGAACTGACACTTCTCGGGTTGCAGTTTCAGGTTGTTCTCTCTCAGTCTGTCGAAGACTTTGCGGACCTTTTGATTGTGGTCTGCCAGGTTTTTCCCGTAGATGACTATGTCATCTAGGTACACAAAGCATTCCAGGCCTTGTAAACCTGTTAATACGAAATTCATTAGACGTTGGAAGGTAGCCGGGGCTCCTTTGAGCCCGAACGGCATACGCTTGAGTTCGTAGTGCCCATAGTTTGTGCTGAAAGCCGTCTTTGGCCTATCTTTGGGGTCGACTAATACTTGGTGATAACCATTGGCCAAGTCGAGGGTAGTGAAGTATCGGGAATGACCTAGTTGGTCGAGTATGTCCTCGATACGTGGTAGTGGATAGGCGTCGCCAATCATTTTTTCGTTTAGCTTGCGAAAGTCGACGACAACGCGCCACCTTTTTTCACCATCAGGTCCCGCTTTTTTGGGGACGACTAAGAGAGGTGAATTCCATGGACTCTTGCTCGGTTGGACTATGTCATTATCCAACATTTCTCGGAGCTGATCGTTGATTACATTGCGTTGGGTTTCAGGCAATCGGTACATCTTTTGATTAATGGGTGCTTGGTCTTGCACCAGGGGAATGTCGTGGGTGATGGCTTTGGTATGAGTGAGCCTATCACCTTTTAAAAAGAAAATATCATCGTACTCATAACATAGTTTGGTTATGGCAGATGACTCTTCCGCGCTTAAGGTGTCGTCCAGGTTGAGTTCTTGTACTAACCTGGCGAGACGCGGGTTATGTTGGGGTTCGTCCGGATCGTCATTGTCCGGGTATAGATATTTAATGTGTTGCAGAGTGGCCATCTTATCGGCTCTAGTAACTCTGTTCTTGTTTTTATTTTTCTTAAAACTACTGTTCTTGAACGTTGGAGTTTTGTGGGCCTTGATACCTACGGGTTCAGGCATTAGTTGGAACTCGCAAGCGTTTGTCGTTTGTATTTTTGGGCTTGAGCCTCTGGGCGATGGAGTTTGCAGATCTGGGCTTTCATTGGGTACCAGACATTTGTTGTACTCACAAGCGCCAGACGTTGGGGTTTTCTTGAGGGACCCGCAAGCGTCTCTGGAGGGGCTCTTATGCCATTTTACATGTTTGGACGTGTTTCTACCTCTAATTGGCGTTGGGGCTACTGGGTCTTTGTGACCGGTTAGAGTAGACCTTTTGTGGGGATTGTCAGCGCCATTATTCCGGTTCATGGGCCGTGTCTCTCTGTATTCTTTGTTTTCTTCATCTAATTTTGTTTCATCCGATCCGTTGGAGATAGGGATGACGGTGTAGTCTTTGGTGTGGACAAGCGTTATGTCGAGGCTTGTCAGAACTACTTGGAAATTGTTAGCGTTGAGGATCCCAATGGGCGCTACCTTGATTCCTGAAGAGAGTAAGCTATTTGCCAGGAAGACTCCATCGTCTATCTCCTGCGATAGACAGAGCATTTCTTCCGCCAATTGCAACGGGATTTTGACTACAATCTGGGATTTTGCAGGTATGCAAACAGGTTTGTCTAAGACTACCTGGTGCTGCCTTATTTCGCAAGCCGGATCTTTGGTAGTTCTTTTATCCGAGTGGTGTTCTTGTGTGCTACAGCCAGCATTCTCTAATTGAGATGCTTTGAGGACACTGCAAGTAGAAAGCTTGACCTTTGGGGCCTCCGTGCTACCTGTTAGTGTTTCTACTTCGACTGCGTTTTGTGAACACTCCTCGTCCGATGCTAATGTTAGGGGTATAGCAAACTCTTCGAGGTTAGTTTCCGTGCGAGGAAACCTGAGCGCCATATTTGGACCTTCAACATTACAATTCTTTGCTAAGAAGTCATTTCCTAGCAAACCGTCGTCCGTGAGACCTGGAAGGTTTTGTATGACTTGGAAATTGCAGGGTATGTTGTGTTTTAGAGTGAAGTTTCCCTGGCAGCTTCCCAAGGTTTTTCCAGTTCCAAACGGCGTTTGTAGTGTGTACACCTCCTCGGTATTGATGTCGTCGAGGGACTGTAGTGCTTTTTTCTTAATAATACTAACCTCAGTGCCAGTATCCACTACCAATTTGGTTTGGCCGTGTAGGCCGATGTCCAATGGAAGTTTTACGGTAGAGATACTAGTCTTGGGCGTCTGAGGTGACCCTTGTTTGTTTTGCGGAGGGTTTATAGTCGAGCCGGGGAGTTTTGGGTCGACTGTGCGTCGTTTCCCGGATTCTGAGACTCCCATTTCTGTTTTTGTTGGCAAACGTCAACAGAGTGTCCGCGTCGGCCACAGAAATTACATTTGACGCTTATGTTATACACTCGGGGGCCGCTGGATGGACGTTGTTCTGGAGTCGGTCTGTTTTCTCTTGGGGGCCCCCTTGCATGGGCTGTATCTTGGATTCTAGCAGAACGATTTGTTCTGCAATCGCGAACATCATGCCCATAATTTTTGCAATTCACGCAGAAAGGTGTGTTTCTGCGCTTTAGACAGTCGGAGTACGTATGACCCCGTTTTTGACAGAAGCTAAATGTAATGTTCTGTGCCGGTGTACTGAGGTTCGGTCGCCTGTTTCCAAACCTGTGGTCTCTTTGCTGAAATGAAGGGCGTTGTGATGGATGGGGAGTTAATGGTTGGTTTTGGTAATTTGGTGGTGCTGTCCTAGGGGGTACCTGTAAAAAGTTTATTTGACCATGGGCTAACGGGCTGGTCCCTGTGTGTGTGTCATAACTTTGTGTGTGTGGTAATGTGGGCATTTGTGAGAGTGGGGATTGTATGAATAGGGCGCTTTGCTGGAGTCTCTCCATGTCTAGCGCCTTTTGTATTAGTTCGTCCACTGTAGCATCGCCTATTGTAAGGAGATACTGGTACAAATGCGGGTTTCCTACTCCGCTTTTTAGTGCATTTTTAGCGAAGTCTTCTAACTGAGTCTTCACTGTGGACGCTGCATTGCCGTATTTGGTGCCGGCAGCTTCTTTGCAAAGGACCAGCAATTGTTTCAGTCTGGTCGTATATGCGTTTAATGTTTCTAGGGGTAGTTGTCGAGTTGTTATTAGTTTATTTACCAACTCTTGGTATGTTTCCCTAGGTAAATATGCCCTATTTAGACGTTCTTCCACTTCTTTGAAGGTGGGTGGCACGTCTGAGGCGAAGAGTTGATACGCTTCGCCCCGGAGTCTGGTAGGTAAAATTTGGAGGAAAGCTGCTTGTTCCTCTGTGGTAAGGCATTGCTGTGTCTGTTTGCAGCAACCTATAAAGGTTTGGAGCTCTTGGCTCAACTGAGGGCTATTTGCGCCAGAGAACAAAGGAACAAGCTGTGCCGTTAGTTTGGCTACTTTGGCGTAATCTACCATCTTGGAGTGTTTGTAGGTTGTTTTGGGTTTATACTCGTGTAGACTAAGCAAGCTTTCCTCGTGACTGGTGTCCGTGAAGGATGCTTCCAGCCAATCGAATAAGAGGTCTTCGTCGGTCGGGTCGGATTTGGTCTGATCGTCGGTGTCTGTTCCTGATGAGGCTCTTACAAATACACTGGCCTCTTTACAATTTTCCCTATTTAACCTATCTTCCTTAACTAATTCGAGCGAGCGCGAGGTTCCCTTAAATTCGGCGATGTCTGCCTTAAATCTCTCTGTATCTTCCTGATATTTTTTAACTAAGGCGAGCCTATCCTCGCGGTTTTGTGTGAGTTTTTTATCTAAAACGTCACACTGAGGTACAGAGAGTTTATCGGAGTCCCGCGCTTTCTCGAGTACCCTATCTAAATATCTATTTAAACTTACTTTACTAGCGGTTGTAGGAATGGGTAAAACTGTGCCGCTCCTAAGCTTTCTTCCTTCGGCTTCTTTCGGCGAAGGGGGTGGACGTTCGCTATTAGTCGGGGACGTCCTCTCAGCCGGAAACTTGGTCCTCGGTGCGGCTTTCGGTGGGGAGTCGCCTTCCGACTCCGACATGCACTACGTGTTGTTGGTGGTTGCAAGGGGGGCTAGTAGCCTACTTAGGTACTCCCTTGCCGTAGTTCTCTGTTGATAGGGGGGCTACTTCAGCCGTCTTTTGGTTTCCCTGTGATGCGATCTGAAAGGGGGCTTTTAGCCGTCTTCTGTTTTTCCTCTCAGACCTACCGCTGTGTCGTAATTGGTGGAGGCGAGTCGTTCCTTTGATCGTCTCGTTATTTAAAGTTGCGGACGGGTTGACCTTTGAGTCGTCCGATGTGAGGATGGCTTTCCTTAAAATCGTCCTTCTAGGATTGGTTTCGGGAGCACCGCTGGCCCTGGAGGATGATTTCTGGGTTTCCTTCTGTTCCTCTCTGGTCACGGGGAAATGTTCGGCTCTTTTAAAGGTGGTGCCTTCGTGCACTTGTTAAAAGGACAACCGCTTGCTCGCCTGGAGCAGAGGCAGCTAAAGTTGTTTAGCCCTGAGCGTTGGGGGTGACTAACTGGGCTATTGACTACCCAGCAGTGGCCAAAGGATCCCCTTTTATTCGATATTAGATCGAGGGTTTTAAAGCGTTTACGGTTTGTACCAACCAAGCTTCCTCGATCCTACCGGCTGCGCCAATTTTGTCGTGTATCCTTTTGTCGGACGTCGGGGATAACTTTTAATTAAACACTCACCCAAGGTACGGTACACTTTATTAAATATAGTTCAATTGTGGACAAACACTCCTTAATTAATACGGTCACATTTATATTGTGTTTTTTTCTATTCGTACAAACTTTGCTTATTTCAATAACTACACTTACGCTTAATACACTTAAATTCCTTTTTTTTTTGAGTGGACGTTCACTTTTCTTTTACCGTGTTTAACAGCCTTTTTACAATCATGACTCAACTGTCTCGCGTTTTAACACAGACCCTTAATTGACGATTACGTCTTAACCACTCTGGTCTTGTTTTTACTGACCTGTAACATCACTATAAAACATCAAGGAGGCTGTATTAAGCGGCCTATTACTAAGATTTGTGTACTTCCTATAGTCACAAATAATTAATTGTTTCTTTTCTAATTCTAGCCTTACTTAGGTACTGATAGTTAGTGCCTCATGGCGGGCGGAAGTTCAACCCTTTCGTGGCACCACACGAGGCGGGCGGAATGTTTAATCATTTAACATCACTCTTAGCCAACTCAATTTATCACCAACAGAAGACATCGGCTCAACAAATTCCAGTTAGTTACGTAGGAATCTCTCATGAAATTATTATATATTTGCTAGCTTATATCAAGAACTATATACCATGTATACAGCAACTTTGTAACACTTGCTCTCACAGTTTAGTTTTTAGTTTGCGTCGATCTCTAGACCTGTACAGACCTTAATAAATATTGAATAGTTTAATTTGCAAAGTAATATTTTATTTCTAATTATCCTTAATCCTAACTAAACAGTTGGTTTGGACCCGATTGGAGTTATTAAAGGACTTCTCGTTGTTCCCTTCTTGATTTTGAGCTGGCTTTGCGTTACGATCTTCATCTCGACCGTAGATTGTGGTAGCACGCCACGACGCGTTTAAAATTTTTTCAACTTAAAATATCTATTCATAGAATGGCTTAAGACGGTTGTTGTGATCTGTGACTGTACGCTTGCCCATTTTTAGGGTTGTATTCACTGATGATAGTATATCGATTACCAGATATGGTCCTAACCAGATTTGAGAGAGCTTATGTTTTCGACTTTCGCTCTTGACTAGGCGACTTTGTAACCTATGTGAAATGATAAGGATCGAACAACTTTATCGTTGTATAATTTTGACCGTTGTTTGCTAGAGAGTAGGTTTTTTGCGCGAGGCATGTGATCCCGTAATTCGGCGCTTTTAGGCACTATTTGAGCGTTTTTCAATTGAGCCCGGGTCAAAGGGTGCGAATAGAGGTTATTTCATCCTTCGAGTCCGAATAAATTGTATGATGGATCTGCACTCTTACTATTACATTTTGGCCATTTCTATCTTCGCTGACTTCCCGTGGAATGCAGCTTAACGCGTCAGCATTCGTATTGTACTTTCCTGGATAGTATTCGATTTGATAATCGAATTCGGAAAGTTTATGGCGAAATCTCACCAGACGGAAAGTGGGGTCTTTTACATTAAAGACTCCTTTGAGAGGTTTTTGGTCTGTATAGACTGTGAATTTTCGGCCTTGCAAGTAACATCTAAGGTTACGCGTGGCGAGCTCTTTTTCGATAGTTGAGTAGTTGCGTTCCGCCTTGTTCAGTGTTCGGCTGGCAGAAGGCAATGGGCTGGTTTTGTCCTACTTCTCCTTGGGAGAGGACGACTCCTAATGCCTCGCTGCTGGCGTCCGTGGTTAAATTGAACGGTTACGAGAAATCAGGATATATAAGGATTGGAGGGGAAATTAGTGAGGTTTTTATTTTCTCGAATGCCTCCTGGCACTTCTCGCTCCATGTAAATTTGACATCCTTGCGGAGCAAATTCGTGATGGGACGCGCAATCTTGGAGAAGTCAGGGATAAACTTTCGATAGTAATGAAGGATTGAACTTGTCGTACTGTTCTAGGAACTGGGAAAGTTTGGACGTAAACGGTTTTACTGGTGTTTGGAAGTGCTCCCTCACTGGAACACTTGTGGCCTAGATAAACAACCTCTTTTCTCAGAAACTGGCACTTTCCTGCTGCAGTTTGATGTTGTTCTCATTCAAACGATTGAAGACTTTGCGGAGCCTATTATTGTGGTCCCGAAGGTTTTTAACATAGGTGACTATGTCATCCAGGTAGACAAAGCGTTCCAAGCCTTGTAGTCCTGTTAGGACGAAATTCAGCGGAAAGGCGTCAATTATTGTCTATTCGTTTAATTTACGAAAGTCGACGACGACGCGCCACCTCTATTACATTTCGTTTCGTCTCTGGCAGACGATAAATTTTCTGGTTGATTGTTGCCTGGTCCTGCACCAATGGTATATCATGAGTGATGGCGTTTGTGAAAGTGAGCCGATCACCTTTGAGGAAAAATATATCATTATACTCGTAACAGAGTTGTGATATCGCTTGTTTTTCCTCCGCGCTCAGGTTGACGTCCAGACAGCTCTTCGTCTAACCTGGCCAGACGAGGGTTATTGTTTGGGTCTTCCCACTCCGGGAATAAATATTTTATATGCTGTAAAGTGGCCATTTTTCGGCGTTAGAAATATTTTTTTCTTTATTTAAATTTTTACTTTTACCCCTACTTATTTTATTTAAATCACGCTTAATTCTAAATGACGATGGAGTTGGGGTTGGGGTTTCTGAACCGCCGTAAATTGCCATATTTGAGGCGAAATCGCTATCGTCTTCTAATGGGCTCTTTCGCCGTTGTTTACTTACTGTTAACGTTGATTTTGGAGCTTTTGAAAATACCGTCCCTGTGGTGAGCTTGCTCCCATTGTCGACGAGTTTCGAAGTTTTCTCAGGGGGCGTGAGAACTGGTGGGCTTTTGCCATCGTAATTCCTTCTGTCGAGGTGAGCTCCGTCGACGGTTGCTTTATTAGGTTTTCCTCTCCTTTGGTCCCTTTTTATTTCATTTATGCGTGGGTGCTGGGGGTTTCGTGTCACCGTAATTCCTGGTTTTCAGATGAGCATCCTCTTCGATTTCTCCGTTTTTTGGGGTTTCCTGTTTGTTTATTTCCTCATGATCCTGTTTTAGTTGGACGACGGTGTAGCTGTGGACAGGGACTAGATGCAGACTAATGGTGGTCAAAACTACTTGCGAATTATGTGCTGAGAACTCCAATGGACACTGCTTCTAAACCGTCGGGGAGTAGGCCATTCGCTAGGAAGACTCCTTGATATATTTCTCTCGATAGGCAAAGCATCTCCTCCTGCAGCTGCAAAGGGATCTCGGCTATGTTCTGTGACATACTGTGCATACAGGCACGTCCAGCTGTGTTTGTTGCTGCCTCATCTCGCAGGTCGGATCATTCTCAGTTGGGTTGTCCATCTTGCATTCCGGTGTTCGGCGGTCATTGAGAAACTTTTGAAATACCACAGTTTGTCAGATCGGCCTGGCTGGGCTCTGCGTTATCTGTTCGGGTATTCAGTTTGACCACCCCCCCCAGAACACTGGTTATCCAAAGCAGCTGTTAATGAAATAGCAAACTCCTCAATGTTGTTTTTCGTTCGAGGGAATCGCAATGCCTTATTCGGGCCCTCAACGTTACAATTCTTTGCTAGTAAGTCATTTCCCAGCAAGCCGTCGTCGGAAAGACCGGGTAGGTTTTTATTGCAGGGAAATTTATTCTGAAACGTAAAATTGCCCCGGCATGTTCCCAGCCTCTTTCTGGTACTAAAAGGTGTTTGTAATATATATGTTTCTCCGGGATTTATATCATCGGGATTTGTAATTACTTTCTTTTCTATAATACTAACCCTTCATACAATCGGCGTTAGTGGCAAAAATTACACGTGATATTTGACCTTAGCTGGTTGAGGTTCTGGCGGCGGTCACCATATCGGAAGTCGATTCGTGGGGGGGACGAGCATAGTTGAGGGGTCGTATATGGTGGAGTCTGTCGGCGGAAATTTTGTGGAGGATGTGATCTGTAAGACGTTTGCCGTGGAAAGTTTCGAGCAGGCGTATATGGGGTTCTTTGGAATGCCCGTATTCTGGCAGCGGGATCCATAGCGACCGGAAATGGTGTGCCCTGTTCTACTGCAAGCGGGGTAGGAAAACTTGGGTTGTTGTGGTTTGGGTGAACTGGGCGCCCCGTAACATTTAGAAAATATTGGCATAGGTGCGGATTCATAACCCCGCTGCGGATTGCTGGGGTGGCCGCAGCTCCGTATTTCATTTGTGCGGCCTCTTTACAGAGGGCCAGCAACTGTTTCACTCTAGCCGTAAAGGCGGTGAGCGTTTCGCAGGGCTTTTGGTGAGCTGTTATGAGCCAATTCACCAGTTCCTGGTAAGTTTCTCTGGGAAGGTAAACCGCGTTTAACCTGGCTTCGACTTCTTGAAAGGTTGTCGGTACATCTGATGCCAACAGTTGGTATGCTCCTCCACGGGGTCTTGTGGGGAGGATCTTGAGGAAAGCGTCTTGCTCCTCGTCGGAAAGACACTGTTTGGCCTGGCGGCAACAACGCAGGAGTGTTTGCAACTCTAAACCGAGATGCGGGCCTGGTTCACCTGAACAAATGGGCACCATTTGTGCAGTTAGTTTAACCACCTTTGCATAGTCTGCCATTGTGCGTGGCGTAGTTACTTGTTTGCCTATAAGTGGACTATCGAAATTTTCTTCTAAGCTGGCCTCCGTAAGATAAGTTTTCAGCCAATCGAGCAATAACTTTTCCGCTAAGGTCTGATCGTCGTTTTGGTCGATGGTGGAGTCTATACTTACGTCTAAGGCTCTTACTCTAACATTGGTCTTGTCAATACTTCTATTTGTATCTTCAATAACACGGTCGAGACAGCGCGAGAATTCTGCGAACTGGACAATCTCCTCTTTAAAATGGTTAGTGTCCTCTTTAAATTTTTCAATTTGTGCGAGTCTTTCTTCGCGTTGTTTAGTTATCCTCTGATCGAGGCCGTCACAATAAGGTAAGGGGAGTTTGTCCGATTCTCGCGCTTTCTCTAAAATTTTATTTAAAAAATTATTAAGGCTTTCTTTATAATTTGGCCCCGGGAGGGCCGTAGCACTTCTCAGACGAGCTCCTTCACGTTGAGAGCCGGACAAATAGCCGACAGTTGATGCTACTGTTCCTCGGTTTCTTGAGTGTCCGCAGGTGGATTCTGCGGATGACCCGGCTGCTGGAACTGAAACTGTTTATTTATGAGAAGGTTGAGGTTTCGCCTGCACGGACGCGTTTTCCTTTGAGACGCCCGGCGTTGAAGTTGATGCAACTCCTGTTGCTGTTGTAGGCGATGATTATTCGCCGGTGGACATGTACTTCTAAATTTTGGGCAGTTAGGTTGACTAGCTCCGAGCGTTGGGGGTGACTTGTTGAGCAATTGACGACTCAACAGTGGTAAGGGGTTCTGCTGCTAATTCGTAAGATCAGGGTTTTTAAAGCGCTTATGGTTGTTTAGACTTCAACCAAGCTTCCCCAATCCTACCGGCTGCGCCAATTGTTATATTTTTGTGTAATCTTATTACAGAAAGATTTTTTCTTAAACACACTAAAAGTGCAATAACTGACGTGCACGTAGCTTCACAAATTTTTATTTCTTAAACACAACAAAAGTTTAGTGTTATTCACTAATAATAATTGATTTACACGTAATTACATAAATTTTTATCACTTAAACACAATAAAAGTTTAATGATTGACTTACACGTAATTACAGAAATTTTTATCTCTTAAACACAATAACCGTTTAATAATTGACTTACACGGAATTACAGAAATTGTTATCTCTTATGGTAAACACAATAACAGTTTAATAATTGATTTACACGTAGTTGCAGAAATTTCTATTTCTTAGACACTATAACAGTTTACTAATCGAACCACACGTAATTACAGAAATTGTTATCTCTTAAACACAATAAGAGTTCAATAATTGATTCACGAAATCCGCGTCGAAACCAAAACAAAAAGACTCTTTCCGACAGAAATTACAAGCGACCAACCGCGACCGAACCATGAGTTGGATTTGAATACATGGCAACTTTGTTGCAACGTTATTCGGTGCATGAAATTCAACTCGCTAAATATTGGTCGGTTTTTCATGAGTTGGATTTGAATATGTTGCGACTTTGTTGTAACATAATTGGATCTAAGATATCCAACCCATTAAATTTTAATGACTTCTTTTCTAATGACAGATTGGGTTCGATGGAATTTGGCTTATCTTAGAATAAGCGAATCCAATCTGTAACATTTGCACTGTTGGGTTAATCACAGGTGGTCTTATTATATTTTTAGGATTAGGCATTTTAATTTTTCTTGCTCACTTAAAAAATCAAAAACAAAAAAAAAATTTTTTCTTAACTAAATCAGATTGAACTCAAAATTTGTATGCACTTTTTTATATAAAAGAATTGCTTTTCCTTATCACTTTTTAAAGATTCTATTTTAACCTCTTTTATTTAATAAATTTATATTATTACAGCGTTACGTAAAGACTTCCTTTCAACTTTAATTAATTTAACTTTTTTAATTCGATACTTATGTCACTTTTACAAATTACTTTATGAATTCCTTTTTTGAGCTTAATGTTCACTCTTAAATTAGCACTTCTTAACTAAATATTTTAATAATTATTTATAAGATTTTTAAATAATTAATAATGTTTGGAAATTATTAAGAGATCGATATGATAATAAGCGAGTGCTGGTAAATGCACATTTGAAAAATCTGCTTTCTCAGACTACCTTATCTCAAGACACAGCTAATGGAATTAAAAATTTACTGGACACTATGACCGGTGCGAAATATATTGTCAGAATCGCATTCATTGTGGGAACAAAGCATTGTAAAGGAAAAGGAATTACCTACATGGAATCAGCTAAGAGATCTTTTATAAAGTAGATTTCGAGCATTGGAAGCAGTTTCTCTAAAACCGAATTCTACATTAAATAAAAACAAATCTTTTATTTCAAAGCCAAGCGTTTCTTGAAACTCCTGCTCTTATGTGCACTCTTTGCGGAAATGAACATCATCTTAGACAATGCTTAAAATTTCGTGGTTTGGATTTTCCTAAGAAGCTGGAATTTGTCAAGGCAAAGAATCTGTGTATGAACTGTCTGGGTGGAGGGCACTGCTAGATGTCCTAGTTCTCATAAGTGTTTTCATTGTAAACGACGACATCATACTTCCTTACATCGAGGACATAACATTTCTTCTGACATTTCGATGCCACAACCCAGTCAAAATATTCAATTTGCATCATCCAAAGCAGTTCCATCGACATCGTCAGCTGCCGTTAACCCAGAATTCTCTCAACTTAATTCTCATTCTTCACAATCGGTATTAGCGCAACCATTCGATTTAGAAAGCAGTGACCATAACTCCTCAAATATAGGTTCATTTTTTATTAATGAAATTAACACGCACAGAGAAGTTTTATTAGCAACCGCCTTAGTACGTATCGTAGCACCTACAAGAAAAGAACAAATTCTGCGAGCTTTGATTGATCAAGGGTCCCAGGCCTCTTTTGTGACCGAATAAGCTATTCAATCCCTTCAGCTACCAAGGGAGTGCATTTATGCTAACGTCCAAGGAATAGGTCAGTCAAACGCCGGAAAAGTTACTTATAAAGTTAACTTATTCATAACACCATTAAATGATGATAACGTGAAATTAAAAGTGGAAGGGCTAGTCCTAAAAAAGTTAACAGAGATTTTACCTCGTCGAAAAATTCCTATTCAAAATTGGCGGCATATTAAGGAATTTAAATTAGCTGATCTCATTTATTATAAACCAGAAAGGATAGATTTGTTGCTTGGCGCAAATGTTTATGCGAAAATTATACAAGTTAGATTATATTAAAGGAGACGGAGTTGGATCAGTACGTTGAGTGGCAAGACCAACATGCCATGGGTTCCGGGACGGAGAACAGATGACCCCGTGAGCTATTATTAAGAAATTAAAATAGTCCACTCCGTTTATCAAAGGGTTGTCCCCTAGAATTTGGCCACATCGTATAAAAAAAATAACATGGAACGCCGATTGCACAAAATACAATTTTTGGTTGAATATTGTCTGGAGAAGTTAATGATGACCACAATTTTGGAGTCACGGTCAACAATTTTCATGTTTTGACTGATGTCGATCAGCAATTGGAAAGATTTTGGCAATTAGAGGAAATTCAAATAGAAAAACATTTAACGGAAAAAGAAAAACAATGTGAATTCATAATCGAAACCACCCATCGTCGGTTAAAGGATGGAAGGTATGAAGTTGCTTTAGCATTTAAAGACGAGAATATGATTATGCTGCTTGGCGGTTCGCAATCAATTTCTATATCTACGTTATACCAAATGTAAAAACGATTTAATAGAGATCCTGATTTTAGACTCAAATATATTAAATGCATGGAAGAATATTTATCGTTAAAAAATATGGAGTCAGTGCCACTACAGGAAAGATCACGAATTGATTGTTACTTTCCACATCATGCAGTGTTAAAAAGGAGCAAAGTTCTACAACAAAATTAAGGATAGTGTTTGATACATCGAGAAAAATATCCAGTGGAGTCTCATTAAATGATATTTTACTTAAGGGTCTAACAACACAAGGTGAGCTGGCTTGTTTATTGTTACGGTGGAAAAAAACCCAATTTGCCCTTACAGCGGACATCGAAAAGATATATCGGCAAATTCGCGTGAGGCCTGAACATGCAAAGTTCCAAGGAATAAAATAAAAATCAAAACAAACTGTTTTTAAACGCCAGCAACGTAATAAATATAAAAATTTCTTAACACGATCGGTTTTTCTAAGGAAGAAATGTTAAGCTCCTATGGCGCGTTCTCAACAGCAAGCATGTGAATATTTCCTGTACATTTTGTTCCAATGAATAGTTTGGAGAAAATCTTTGAATGACCCGATTCATCATTACAAGCTTCCGACTGTAACGTTTGGTACAAAAAGTGCTCCATATCTGGCAAGGAGAGTCTTAAAACAGCTAGCCATAGATGAGAAAGACAAATACCCACTTGGTGCAGAGGCCACTTTGTCAGAATTCTACGTTGATGACTTGCTTTCAGGAGCTGTTACTTTGGAAATTGCAATAAAAAACAAGACAAAATTAATGAAAGTTATGAAATGAGGTGGATTTATTTTACGCAAATGGGCATTCAACCATCCATCTTCGTTGGATAGGATACCAGAAGAACAGCGCGAACAGACAATCATCTTGAATATTGAAGGAACAGAGCAGATCAAGGCCTTGGACCTATGTTGGAACCCATCCCAGGATACATTATTTTATTCCGTCAAGTTAAGTGATGACCAGAGTGTGTATGCCAAAAGGACCGTCCTATCAGACGTTGTAAAATCGTTATTGCAAAGATCTTCATTCAGAAGCTGTAAAACTGGAATGGGATGAAGACTGCCTGGTATAGTCTTAAAGGGGAATGGCTATTTTTTCGTCAGGGCATTATAGGATTGTTTGCTATAACATTACCTCGATGGATTTATTTTACTGAGGCCAAGCATGGAATCGAGATGCATGGATTTTGCGACTCATCGCAGCAAGCATACGTAGTACTGATTTACATTTGTGGGACAAACTCTCAATGGCCATAGACATTGCAACATTTTGAGAGTCAATACAAATGTTGCACCTGTTAAGACAACCTCCCTGTCTAGGTTAGATTTATGTGGAGCCGTATTGCTTTCTAAAATGTTGAACTACGTTGGGACTTCACATAAAATACCGAACACTCCACTATATACCTGGACTGATTCTCATAATGTATTGGCATGGTTGATAGGTCACCCGTCAATGAAAAAATAGAAGAAGCAAACTGTTGTCATGTTCTCTCGAAATAAAATCCTGCCGATTGTGCTAGTAGGGGTGTAATGCCGTGTGATCTACTATCGTTCGATCTGTGGTAGAAAGGAACAAGATGGCTGGGGAAGCCAAAAACACATTGGCCTTGTCAACAACAAGTCCCTGATACTAATATGGAAATCAGAGAATCAAAAATCAATTGCTTACCAGTTCTTGAAACGGGAAGAATCGAAGAAAACCATCCATCACTAACTAGATTATTAAGTATCACAGCATACTGCTATCGTTTTAAAACAAAACAAAAGGGTATTGTAACGGAAAGAGAAACAGACGCTGCACTAATTATCTGGCTCAGGAGAATTTAAGCTGAACATTTATCCGAAGTAATCTCAGTTTTAAAACTAAACAAACCATTGAAAAATATTGTCGTATATTAAAATTACCTCCATTTATGCATTCGGATGGATTATTACGTGTAGGTGGGCGATTGCGACATTTTTACTTAACCTTCAATGAAAATTATCCTATAATTTTGCCTGATAAGTGTAACCTAACGCACCTTATTCTCGATAAAACTCACAAGGACACGCTTTACGGGGGACCGCAACTTATGAAATGATTTATTTCAAAACAATTTTGGCTGCTGAATGCTAGAAATACTATTAGACAATACGTACATAAATGTGCTTTTTGTTGCAAGGACAGGGCACAACTCCAAACTCAGCTCATGGGTAATCTTTCACGTCCTCGAGTAATAATATCTCGCCAATTTTCACACGTTGGCATTGACTACTGCGGACCATTTGAACTACGAAGATATCGGGGCAGAGGATCAAAAACTTACAAGGGCTACGTCGTGATATTTGTTTGCATGGCTGTACAGGCAATCCACATCGAAGTCGTTACGGATTTGACCTGACAAGGTTTTATTGCAGCCTTCCCACGCTTCAGTTTAAGAAGAGGATGTATACTGCGTTTGTTGGTCGAACTTTGTTGAAGGATACAAAATTTTGATTCGCCAAAGATAACAAATAATACATGGAATTGATTTCGAAATAGCTAGTCTTGTGGAACATGAAGGCGTAACATTTCATTTCATGGAAATCCGGGGTGAGATCGACCAAGCATCATATGAAAAGGATATAAGGTAATAACACATTGACATATGAAGAATTAACGACTGTGCTCACACAAATCGAAGCATACCTGAATCAGCAATGCGCAGCAAGCAGCTAATCCGAAGACCTTACATATCTTACACCGGAACATTTTCTGATTGGAGACACACTCTTGACTCCTCCTGAACCTTCTGTATTGAATCTGAATGTCAATAGATTAGATAGATGGCAATTTATTCAACGGTTATATCAGAACTTCTGGAAAATGTGGAATACAGAATACTTGAACACACTCCAACAGTGAGGTATGTCAAGATGTCTGGAATTATAAATTGACGTGGGGCGTAGTCCCTTTATTTTTGAGCCTCCAAAATCCTAAGTCCTCTTTGTATCTAATGGGTAAGGTACATTTTATTTTATAATAAAAAAATAAATATTTTATTTTTTAATTTTTTTTATTTAATTTCAATACTACCAGTCCGGTTGTTCTGGCTAGACTAAAAATTATTTACAATATTTTTGTATCCTACTTTACGTTATATACATAGATAGTTTGTTAAAATTTTCTTTGTATTGAGTACAGTATTTTATTGTCAATGAATAAATGATTACGATAATTTTTAAAGTGTTTGTGTTTCACACTATTCAAATTTTATCGAAGTGTACAGGTTGATTAAAATATTTTTGACAGTACAGTCTAATTGGATATTATTGAAGTAGATTTTTAATACTAATATTTTATTAATAATATAATCAAAATAATAAACTTTTACTTAAAATATAATATATTAAATTTGTAGCTACTGCTACATTACTCCCCCCTCAGTGAAAACGTCCATTTTAAGTGAATCGTAAAATTAAGAAAATGATGAATAATAATATTTTTAGTAATAAAAAAGAACTTATAATTGAAATTTTACTTTCTTTTTTGTAATGTTTTTGATTGGTGTAATTATTTGTTCCGTGTTTTCGATAAATGCTGGTTTTAGTCTGTCGACTGAAATGTTTGTAGCTTTACCACGGTAATCGATTTGATAAAATTTGTCCAGTTTGTTTAATACTTTGAAAGGACCTTCATATGGGTTTTGTAAAGAAGATTTGCTTCTGTCGATTCTAACAAAAACGAATTCTGTATCTTTTAAATCTTTAGGTACGTAGATTTTAGAATTTTGTTTTCGAGAATGTGAAGGTTTGAAGTTATTTATGCAAGATCTAATTTTACTTAAGAAATTTGATGGATCTTGTATTGTTTAGTTGTTGTTAATGATAAATTCTCCTGGAACGCGAAGAGGTTGTCCATAGACAAGTTCTGCTGGAGAACATTGCAAGTCTTCTTTAATCGTGGTTCGGAAACCTAAGAGGACTGCAGGTAATTGTGTGACCCAATTATATTGGCCGTCACGAGCGCGTATGGCTGCTTTTAATTGTCTGTGAAATCGTTCTATCATTCCGTTGGATTGTGGATGATAAGGAGTAGTACGGATTCGATGTGATCCTAAAATTTTTGTAAATTCTTCGAATAATTTGGATTCGAATTGAGTACCTTGATCTGTGGTAATTTCTAGAGGAATACCAAAACGTGGAAAATATTGTTCATATAATGTGTTGATAACTGTGCTTGCCTGTATATCTTTGATTGGATAAGCTTCTGGCCAACGAGTAAATCTATCTATTATTGTTAAAATGTAAGAATATCCATTTGATACCGTCTTCAAATGGGACCTACCAAATCTAAATGGATATGTTCGAATCTTGTTTTGGGTAGTTCGAATTTACCGATTTCAGACTTTGTGTGTTTAGTTACTTTGGCTTTTTGGCAATTGACACGATTTGTAGTCCACTTGTTAATATCTGTATTCATTCCAGGCCAAAAGTACTTAGAAACAATAGATTTTCGTGTTGATCTAATTCCTGGATGAGATAAATTATGAATGGTATTAAAGATAGTTTTTCGAAGTTCTTTGGGTATATATGACCGTGAATTTTTAGTAGAAACTTCGCACCAAATGTCAGACTCAGAAGTTTTTAATTTAATTTTAACAAGTTTATATTTTGAATTATCTGGTCTGTTATGCTGAGTTATTAAAAGATGTGTAAGTTCTTCATCACTATTTTGGTACTCAGCAATAGTTTTTAAATCAAACTTGGTATTGCTATGTTTTGAATGTTCGAAATTTTCGATTGAAATTCTAGATAAAGTATCTGCTACTGTGTTTGATTTTCCTTTGATATGTCTGATATCTGAGGTAAATTGAGTTATGTAGTCCAGATGTCTAGTTTGTCTTGGACTTCTTTCTGTTTTAGACCATATTGCTGTAATGAGTGGTTTGTGGTCTGTAAAAGCTGTAAATTCTCGACCTTCTAGAAAATGTCTAAAATGTTTGATGGCTAGATATAATGCCAAAAGTTCTCGGTCAAATGCTGAATATTTTATTTCTGCGTCTTTTAATTTTTTAGAGAAAAATGCAATGGGTTCCCAATGATTTGCATTGGATTGTTGGAGAACTGCACCAACAGCGCTAGCAGAAGCGTCCACAGTTAAATTGAATTTTGCATTTTAGATAGGATGAATTAATAAAGTTGCTTTTGAAAATGATTGTTTAATTTTGTTAAGTTGATCTTCACATTCTGTTGGCCAAGAAAAGTTTTTAGAGTTATTTGGTTTCTTTTTGAGAAGTAGGGCCAAATGAGTGTGAATTGGGTTTAGTAATGTGGCAAGATTTGGAATAAATCTATGGTAATAATTAACCATGCCAATAAATTGTTGAATTTGTTTAATGGAATTTGGAGAAGGAAAATTGTTACTAATTTGGACTCTGTCTTCTGAAGGTAAGATGCCTTCTTTTGTTATTTTATGACTGAGGAAGTCCAAAGATCCAACTCCGAAAATGCATTTGGATGGATTGATATTGATTCCAAAATCTGATAGTTGTTTAAAAATTTGGTTTAAATGATTTTGATGTTCGGATTCAGATTTGCTGGCAACTAAAATATCGTCAATGTAGACAAAAGCGAAATCTAAATTTTTAATGATTTGGTCCATGAATCGTTGAAATGTTTGTGCAGCATTTCTTAGACCAAAAGGCATTCTAGTGAATTCAAATAATCCGAAAGGTGTTGTAATGTCTGTTTTATGTATGTCTTCTTTAGCCATTGGAATTTGGTGGTAAACTCTTACCAAATCAATTTTTGAGAAAATAGTGCAACCGTTTAAGTTCATTGAAAAATTTTGTATATGTGGTAATGGGTACCTATCTGGAACAGAGATTGCGTTGAGCCTGCGATAATCTCCACATGGTCGCCAATCTGTAGTATTTTTCTTTGCTACTAGATGCAGTGCAGAAGATACTGAAGAAGATGATAATTGGCACAGACCTAATTTAACCATGTGATCAAATTCTAATTTTGCAATTTTGTATTTATGTCCATCTAAACGTCTTGGACGAGAAAAAGGTAATAGTCCTTTAGTTTCTATGCGATGTACAACGTTATGTTTAACTGGAATATCATAACGAGGTGGTTGTGTTAATGTGGGAAATCTTTGCAAAATTTTACCGAACTCATTACTGATTGCGTAGTAACGAGGAGTTGGAGTATTTGCGTTTACCGTTATTCCACTAACACTTAATGTTGTTGTACCTTCGAGTAATCTTTTGTTTTTTAAATCGACGAGTAAATTAAATTTTGTTAAAAAGTCTGCTCCGATGATGGGCTTGTTGACATAAGCAATTATAAATGGGAAAATGAATTCTCTCCTAAGACCGAAATCTACTTTAAGTAATTTTGTACCATAAGTGTTAATGGTAGAACCGTTTGTTGCGGATAAATATAAGTTAGGGTCTTTGTTAAATTTTTTAAAGAATTCATTAGGTACTACTGAAATATCAGCACCTGTATCAATTAGAAATTTGAATTTATTTTCTTTGTCAAAAATGAATAAACGTTTAGAAATGTTATTATTAAATATATTGTTCACTGTGGGTATAATAAGTTTTTTTTGATTATCAATAGGTTTATAAGAACACGGCGAAATACATTTATTCGCTTTGGTACCATATTTATTGTGGTACCAACAATAAGAATTGTTATCTCTAGATTTTGAAAATTGTCTATTATGTGAATTGTTTCTAGAGAATGAATGATCTCTCGATCTGTTTCTAGACCGTGAGAAAGAAGGTTGATTTTGACATGATAATCCTTTTATCAAATTTTCGAGATTTTCTATTTTATTTTCTAAATTGTTTATTTTTGATAAAAGGAAATTGTTATATATGAAATTGTAATTTGGTTTTGGTAGATTTTTGTTTATTTCCGATATAAATTGAATTTTGGAAATATCATATATATTATCTGCCAAATCTAAAAGTTCTTTAATATCTTGTTTTCCGGAAGATATTAAAGCAATGTTTATATTTGCCGGCAATTTTCTCATCCATAACTTCTTTATTAATGATTTGCTAAATGTGGATGAATTGCCTGCTAGAATTTCCATAGAGCGATAAAATTCTGAAGGTTTTCTATCTCCGATTTCAGTTGTAGATAGAAGTTGCTCTAGCTTCTTTTCTTCTGATTCGGTAAAACGTTTGATCAAAGTATTCTTTAAACATTCATATTTGTTTAACAGTGGAGGATTTTGTAAGCAATCTAGAACATTTGTTATAACTTCCACTGGTAAAGATTGAACAACGTGACTATATTTTGAGGCTACATAATTGTTTTCGTTGAAATTTGTAGCATTTGTATGTAATGTTTGTTGTGAAAAATTTGACTCGTCTTCACTAGTCATCATGATTGTAGATGTTCACTGTTTGAAAATAAAATTTCACCTTTTTTTTTTTTAAAAACACTGATATTAACGAGACTTAACTTCGCGAATCACAAAATGAAAGTACAACCCCTTAATATTTAAAAATTTTTAGATGATTATACTATGATAAAATATATTTTAACTTGAGTTAAAGATATATTATTTATTGCAAAGAAATATACAAATTTTGAAAGTTGAGAAAAAGCGAAGAAAATATGTTGTAATGTGGAATTGTGTATGTTTATGTTGTAGAAATTATATTAATTTTAATTAAAAAACGAGAACATACCAATGTTAAATTTTTGTTGAAGTTATGTTAATTCTTCTTTCTTCCTAAAGATGTGTTGACTTGATGGATGGATTGTTGCTTTTGTTGTTGTTGATTGTAGATTTGATGATGACTTCTTTTTAAAATAATAAGGATGCCTTACAACTGGTGGGGGGCACCTCTTATTAAATATGTCCTTACTGTTGCTGTTGTTTTTGATGGCAGCTTTAAGTCGCTGCTGTTGATTGTTGATGGCAGCTTTGAGTCGCTGCTGTTGATTGTTGTTGATTGCTTAAAAACAGAGAATACCTTACCTTGGGTAGGGGGTATCTCTGTTTTTAAAGTTTGTGATGATGCTTCTGCTTCTTAAGTTAAAACTAGAAAGTACCTTACCTTGGGTAGGGGTACTTCTGTTTTAAATTTTTTATATTTTTTTTATTTTTGCGTTGATGTTGCGTTGAAAATTTTAGAAACCAGAAAGTACCTTACCTTGGGTAGGGGGTACTTCTGTTTCTAAAATTCCGAGATCACTTATGTTGTGACCGGAATATCGGGGTCACCAATGAGGTATGTCAGGATGTCTGGAATTATAAATTGACGTGGGGGCGTAGTCCCTTTATTTTTGAGCCTCCAAAATCCTAAGTCCTCTTTGTAGCTAATGGGTAAGATACATTTTATTTTATAATAAAAAAATAAATATTTTAGTTTTTAATTTTTTTTATTTAATTTCAATACTACCAGTCCGGTTGTTCTGGCTAGACTAAAAATTATTTACAATATTTTTGTATCCTACTTTACGTTATATACATAGATAGTTTGTTAAAATTTTCTTTGTATTGAGTACAGTATTTTATTGTCAATGAATAAATGATTACGATAATTTTTAAAGTGTTTGTGTTTCACACTATTCAAATTTTATCGAAGTGTACAGGTTGATTAAAATATTTTTGACAGTACAGTCTAATTGGATATTATTGAAGTAGATTTTTAATACAAATATTTTATTAATAATATAATCAAAATAATAAACTTTTACTTAAAATATAATATATTAAATACTAAAGGGAGACCTCGTAACGTTTAAAGAGGAGGATCTTCTACCATGGAGGTGACTAACGAGTGGACGAGTAGTGGATACACATCCTGGACCAGATGGGCTTGTTCGCGTTGTGACGCTAAAAACAAAAAAATTGTATTTTAAAAGCACCCATCGCTAAAATTTGTTTACTCCCATTCACAGAGTATGTAGCCAGGGATACTAACTCAGATAATCAAAATAACAGTGTCTTTATTAATCAGTAAACAAAAACATTAGATTCCTTACACAATCACCTATTAATATTCACGTATTATTTCCCCCAACTTACAAGCGAGTCGGGGCGCTATAACCTAATTTCCCATTTTTTTTGTATGCTTACAGAATCAGAAAATTATTGCAAAGGGTGTGATCATTAATCAACAATCCCAGTAGACGTTGAATTTGTTGAAACTGGTCGTTCCAAGGCGGGGCGTATGTTTGAACCGTATACACATGAGCGCTGGAGTACCTAAAATGAACCACAAACTCATTTATAATACTTATCTTAAAGTTTTGTTTCCTCAAAAGAATCATTTCCAGTCCATCGTAGTAAATTAGTTCCCTAGAAAATATAAATAAAATTAGTGAAATTGATTTGATTGCAAAATGTAAACGAACTTGGATTGCAAAATTTACCAACGAAGAATATGATTTCACGACACAACTGAAAAACGAAACCCTTGAAATCGTTCCTTCGAAATCTAAAATATTTTTTAAATCTAAATTTAACAATTGCATCAGTTTTGAATTTTAATGAAATCGCATAAAACTATTGAAATCATATTCCTCGTTGTGTGAGATTTAGTTTCGAACTTTTGAATTTAACTTGAACTTCATTTATTTTATTTGTGAAATTTTGTTTGAATATTAGTAGTTAACTCTTGAACTGTGTAAAATTGAAGATGATAAATAGTGAACTTATGTATATAGAGACAGTGGTTTTTAATCTTTTTGAAGAACAATTGTTTCCAGTGGATATTTGCTTAGTGGTTGAAAACATTGGAATGTACTTCTGTTGACTCGGGTTCGAATCCTACAGACAGTGAAATCTTCTTTTAATTTGTTTTTTGTTTGCTAAAGTGGATTAAATTGGAATATCTGAACTTTTTTAAATTATGTGTCTGAAATATCTTTCACATCGAACAGTTTCACCCCCTTTGGAGGCTAGATTTAGTCACCCGATACCAAATAAAGGCGCGTTCCGTAAATAAATCCAATGCATATCAAAATAACTGACTTTAGGAGACCACCCTAGCTGCAGGGAGTTCAGTAAATCTTCCCAAAAAGGAATTCAAGGATCGCCCATATTCACCTGAAATAATGATCTCATATGTGAGCTCATTTAGGGTGTATAGGATGTAAATGGGGCCCCTAGTACCTCTTGAGGCGTTATATAATGTAAATGAGGCTCCAAGTTGATAGTTGATAACTAATAAATGAGGTCGTAGTCCCTTTCCTTGTGGAGTCTTCAATCCTAGAACCTCTTTGTACCTATAAATACTCTAGATACATTTATTTTTTATAATGAAAAGACTAATTTTATTTTATTGATTTTAAAACTTTTTATTTTTATGATATTTTTAAAGTTATCAGTTCGGTTGTTCCGGCTAGACTGAATTATTAATTTAAAATTGTTTATCCTACTTTACAATTAATACATATATATGTTGTTTAGAATTTTCTCTGTATAGAGTACAGTATTTTATTGTCAATTATTGAATGATTATTATATTTTTTAAAGTGTTTGTGTTTTATACTATTCAAAATTTATCGAAGTGTACAGTTTGACCAAAATATATTTGACAGTTATTTTATCTGTACAGTCTGATTGAACATACTCAAAGTGGATTTATTTCAAATACTTTATTGAAATAATATAATCAAACTGATGAAATTTTAATTAAAAATAATAATTAAATTTGTAGCTAATGCTACACTCGTCTTGGTTAAGGCGATTTATTTCCATTTTCGATTGAAATATATATAGATATATGTAATTGGAAATATATTTGTATATAATAGGAAGTATAATTTATGAACCCCTTTTGAGTAAGTTTTGTTTTTGTGTTTCTTGCGGAAGTCTACCAATCAACAACAAAATCTTACAACTATCAATATGATAAATAGTTTACCGACATATTGGTGTGACAGCGTAGTGATCATAATCTGATACAGCTGTACAGATCGGTGTTTTTATTTAAAAATTTTTGTGGGATTTACATCTAGTGTTCGGTTTTTTCGAAGGCGTCCAGCAGCAAAAGAAAAGCTTACCGTTTGGTACTGCTGTTGACGAAGAGCCAAAGGAATTTAGCTTTTCTTTATTAGAAACGTCGATCGCGTTAAGAAATATTTTGATATATTCTTACTTCGCTCAAGTTAAATGGTTTAGTTCGGAATTTTTTTGCAATTCCAAGTTATTAAAATCTTAGATGCAAAAATTTTCTTTCTTGTTGTATTAAGAAAAATATAATAATAATAATATAATAAAAATAAGGCAAGGAGTTCTAATTAATTACCTAAACCCAAATCCGAAAATCAATTCGTATTCTTATAAAATAATATTACTCATCTGAAAATAATACTCATCTGACTCATGCAGCTTTCCAAATTTCAAAAGAATCCAATCATGAATGCATAAATTTCAGATCTTACCAAAAATAAATATTTCTTCCTGAAAAGCCAAATTCATTTTCAAAAAAGCAAAACTTCAAACAACACTTCATTTATTTGAACAAGTGGAGTCAGTATAAGTTTGCGAGTAATTGAGCACAATACCATGTGTTTTTAATACAATTCAGATTCAAAAGAAGCAATTAATTTTGGCCGGCATGCAAAAACATTTAAATTCTCTGCCAAATTCAACCGAAAGAACAACTGTCTTGGTTATTGCTTTAGGTCAGTAAAAATACCTCCATTAACTTATGCAGATTAAGATATCAATCACATGAATTCGAGTGGGACAATTAGCTTTCTATTATTCTAATCTATTCTCTTCCGATAAATTGTCGTTAGTGTTCACCCAGTCCAATTTGCAAAATTCTTCAATTGACGCCCTAAGATTCACGGTCGTGAAAACACGTGTTTTTTTATAGTTTAAAGTGGAGAAAAATATCAAATTAAAGTGTTTAGTTCAATAAAAATTAAAGTGCCTAACAAAATTCGAGTCAAAGTGATTAAACTAGAAGAATTTTGAATTAAACAAAAAATATGCAGTATCGATAATATCAGTAAAGGTGTAACTAATTTTCCAAATGTAGCGATTTAAAGAAAGGTTTCACTTATTTCTAACTTTTAAATGCTTTACAAGTGTTGACGCGTAGGTTGTCGCACACTTCGCACTTCAAATTAAATACAGAAAAATATATCAAAAAGAGAAAAAATGTTAACCACACTTATATTTTGCTACCAAATGCTCCTCTTCGCTACCAATGATGATTTCCTTGACTTTCAGTCATTGCTTTCACATTGAATTTAATCTTGAACTCTGATCTTTACTTTTAAATATCTCCGACTCTCCACGTATTAATAGTAGCTGTCACCTTAAAGGAAAAACTGCCTGCTACACCTACCGCAGCATTTCATTTTATTTTATTTTTCCCACTATTAGTAATCCTTTCCATACTTTTCCAATCAGGACTATCTTCATCGTTATTTCTGCCAATCGGTTCGATATTTTCAAAAATTATTATTCATATTTTGGGTTCCTCTTATTCATTTTGATGTGACTTTTAATAGGATTGCCAGAGCTGACACGTGTAAAATTTTTTGTTATTTTAGGGCTTTCGATTCAAATTTTATAAGTCAAACTTTTGGGTTACAGGAGTTTTTCAGCATTGTTTAGTTTTATCAGACACAAAAGTTTCTGATGTAATTTCGAATTGTCTTAGTTATATGTTATTCTTGGCATCTTTTCACTTCTCCATGCATATTACGCTAAGAAAAGATCTGGATGGTTCGTCACTCTAAATAAAGAGATAATCATGGTTTTCTTTATTTTTGCAAAAAAAAAAATTAAATGCATAAAGTGTGCATCACCTACTCATGTTACAAAAGTCTTGATAATTTTCATATTTATTTATTTAAAAAATTTAGGATGAAATATTGTGAGTCGATCCCGTACAGTATTGTTATTACTTTTTGGTTTCAATTTCCGTCTCCAATGGGTAAAGTGAGGTTAAATCGGTCGTATATAATTTTTGGTGTGCTAAAGTTTAAAGTGGCATTCCTATGGACCCTCTTAGGAATAAAGCCGTTCAGGCCAAAAGTTGGCTAAGTCCGTGCAGGACCATCGGATCAGTCTAAGGTGACAAGCCATCTCATTGAGAGACGAGAATTACATCAGTGGATGCTGATGCACCAACACGTTGGACGTCATATTATGTAATGTATACGCGCTACGTACGCACGTACGCTACGTACGGCAGTACACCCTATCTGTTCGGTCTGCGTTCTGGATCTTTGGATATCCAAGACACAAACACATAGCTTGAATTCGCGAATCTGTGGCGAAAGAGGGTTGTGGAATCCCACCTAAGATTCAAAAAACCACAGAGAGAGAGAGAGAGAGAGAGAGATTGAAAGAAGAAGAACAGGTATGGTGACTCCTGTTACTCCCGGCCACTGAATCATCATGAATCAATAAACAAATCAAAATTACCCCTTGTTGATAGTTCAGTTCATTACCCACACCAACCCTGTACCTGACTAGGGTACAGGCCCAACCGAACAAGGAATCCTGAAACAACAACAACAAAACATAAAGAAAAAAACTGCAGCATTATGAAGGAGGGGAAAGATATCGGAAAACGTGACGGAGGAAGAAAATTAGCAAAGAAAAGATTGTTATAACACTAGGCTATCCTAAGCGGCCAAAGCCTTTAACTTATCATTAAATATAGATATACATATATCTTATTCCACGCAGTAGCATATATGCCACCTTGGATACTACTCTGACATTAGTAATTCAACAAAAAAATATGCATTCTTACATTATCTTCTTCATATATATATATATATATATGTATATATATATATATATATATACATTTATATACATGTGTGTGTTCAACTGCAAAACGATCCATTGGCACTATCATTGTCCGAACAATTGCTCAACATTGGCATTGGAAAAGTTCTATTGCATGGAGATGCACAATGCGTCAAATTGCAGGAAAATTTTTTGTGACGCAATCTAAAAATAAAAAACATTTAAATATGAACTAATGCAATGATATAACAACAAAACCGTCATGCCCGCTTCCTTCCTGTTCCACCTCCTCACAAATTCTGCAGTGTTAGAATAAAAATAAATTAATTAAATTGAAAAATAACAATAAACCACAATCTTACCTGCTTTGATTAGCTAAACATCTCTGACAGTTCTGTCAACCAAACAGCCGATGTTTAGCTAGAGCAATTTGGTTAGCCGGTGCTCAGCAACCGACGTAAACAAATATCAGAACAAATATTTCTGTGTATACTCCGTGCTTAGAATAAAGAACTAGAGGAAGCGCTGTAACTCGATTTAAGTGAAGCAAATTTCTTTTGTAGTAGCATTTCGAGCGATGTAGTGGTAGCAACAATACAGGCGTAAATTAAGTCAGATTTAGAGTGGGGCCAAAAATAAATTTAAAATCTTGAGAATTTGTTAAGGAATAATTTAATTTTATCTTCTCTGAATAAAATATTTAAGCTGCATATTAATTTTGACGTTATATTATAGGTCAAGTGAATCATAAATTTTGGTTTTTATTGATTCAATCTTATTTAAGATTTCCTATTGATGCCTCCTAAAAATTTTGTTTGACGCCTTCCTGGTGCCAGAGACCCAAAACATTAAAATCAGTTTTCACGTTAACCTTACAAATATTCTTACGAAACTTTTGCTTTTATCCATAAATTGGGGTTTTAATTGAACTTCAAATGTTTATAGAATGAATTTAGAAGTAATTCCAGTTATGTATTTACAGGAAAAACGACTTCCCATCATCTTATTTCTACTTATTTGCGCACGAAAAACCCGAATATATCAAGCTGATTAATTTAAACAAATTCTGGGTATTAAGGCAAAGTCGGTTCACAAAAAAATCACAAAGTAGTCTAAAAACTTTATTGGAATGATTACATAAAGATTTAAAAGAAGCTACTTTAACAAATTTAACAAAATTTAACTTAATTCCCTCGAGGAAACTTTTTCACGCACAAAAGTAAACAACATTTGAGAGTACGAAATATATTTGTCCCATTTTCTTATATGCTTTCGTCTCTGTTTGTCAGAGACCCCAGCTGATTTTAAATTCCTCGAGCAGCTTCACTCACGGATAGGAATTTTACACGGTACAGCGCTTCCTCTAGTTCTTTATTCTAAGACTCCGTGTTACCAAGAAATAATTCTTTATTAAATGATCTCATTTAATATATTGATGGTAAAAATTAATCTTTAACATCAGTTTACAAATTTCTAAAACAAAATATTTCCCGCCAGCATCATACTTAAATTTTAATTCTTTGATTCAACATGCCGACAAAATATCGAATGCAAATTAACATGGCGACGATCTCTCGATTTTTTTTGTAAAAAAAATAAAAAAAATAAAAATAAATACATAAAAAATATTCAGAACCTGGCTGTTCCAAAATTTTATGTGTTTGTAAAAGTATAAAAATATTATCAGAGCCTGGCTGCTCAATTATATTATCTTTGTGTAAATTCACCTATTTGTTCATTTATTCAGAGTCTGGCTGCTGGAATAAATTATTGTGTTGCCTATTAACATTTATTAATATTTTTATTCAGAGCATGGCTGCTCGAATAAATTCAGAGGTTTGGTTTTGTGTTCCCACTAATATTTTCCCAATACTTTCTCAGAGCCTGGCTGCTCGAATAAGTATAATTCCCAATATAATTGCAGAACCTGGCTGTTCGCAATTATATGTATCCAATTTATTGACACTTGTCTAATGTCAAGAAATCATTCAGAACCTGGCTGTTCGAACTATTTTAAGATAACTATTTAAATAAATAAAAAAGATAATAAACAAATTCTTCCAGCATTTAATTATAAGCGTAGAAATAAGTTATTTAAGTGCTAAATTAAGAATTTGAAGTGAATTTAAAGTGAAATATAAAAGGTGCAAGTGTTAAAGACTACATATGAATAAAATTTATCTTATCAGCAATAAATCTTTTATTTTCGCGTAACCAGTATTCCTTTTCAGCGGGTAGACTGAACACAATTTTTGCAACGTGGCGGTCACGAAAGATGCTTTGATTGAAAGGATATTCCCAGATTTGTGCGCTCATTACATTAATTAAGCGTGGCTACGTGAACGAGCTATTTTGGCCACAAAAAATATCGATGTTGACGCTATTAATTTCAAAATACAACAGTCATTGCCTGGCAATGAGATAGATGTTGTTTAAATCGATCGACTCTGTTGTCGATCCTGCCGAAGCAGTCAACTATTCTGTTGAATTCTTGAATTCTCTGGATTTACCTGGAATGCCACCACATAACTTGTAATAAAAAATTGGTTTACCAATCATTTAACTTCGGAACTTAAATGCACCTAAGCTATGCAATGGCATGCGATTGGTCATTAAAAAGCATGTAAAATGTTCTTGAAGCTACCATTTTGAACGGCAAGTTTCAAGATAAAGTTGTTATTCTGCCACGGATCCCAAAAATCCCTTCAGACTCGCCCATTCCATTCAGACGCCTGCAGTTTCCAATTCGCTTGGCATTCGTAATGACTTTTAATAAGTCACAAGGCCAAACAATGTCCATTTGTGGGTTGGATCTAGAAAATCCGTGCTTCTGTCCAATTATATGTTGCGTGTTCTTGCGTTGCCAAACCATCAAGTTTGTTCATTTATACACCTCAGGAATCGGCGAAAAGCATTGTTCATCAACTCGCATTAAGTTAAAAATAAAACAAACTTTTTTCTTTTAGTATTAAGATTTAACATTTATTTCAATGCCTTACTTTGTTTACATTAATAAAAATATCACTCTCATGGAAATGATTTGAGTTTTTTTTCTTGTTTGTTATTATTTAATCAAGATAAAAATCGTCCAAATTTAAATCTGTTATTTGTAAGGGGTCACATTCCTTTACTACTCCCAGTCCATCTTCGGTGTATACATGGTTCAGTAGATCCACAACGCAGAAGCGTCCATTTTCATGAATCGCCACATCTCCAGTCGCCTGTAAATCCATTATAAGCTCACGGACCATCTGAGTTCCACGCGATCTTCTCCACACAGCTAATACATATGAAAAAACACAAATGTCAGACATTTACAAACATACAAAACAGAAATATCTTTTTTGCACTCACATTATTATACTTACCACCAATCTCACGAAAAGTGCCGCCTCTTTTGCCAAATGTGCCAGTGACAAGTACCAAATATCGTACGGCCATGATACCAGAATTGACCTGCGCAGGATGACGAGAAATTGCACTCATTTTTAATTTTACTTTGGGCAACAGCAAATCGCACAATGACGAAACGAAAGGATTAAAATGTCAAACTCAATGTAAAATGTCACTTAGTATATAGTTAATCGAAAATTCGAATATCGTAAAACAGTTCCCTGAACCTGCCAATAGCAGGCAAGCCAACGTTCGCGTAGGACAAAGTCTGCCGGATTCGCTAGTATCTTATATAATTGGCTCAACCTCAACGAATCCGTTTAGAAATCATAGTTCAGTTTACTCAATGTTGCATCGCACACATTAGATGAACCACAAATGCTATAAGCTGTTTATGTCTCTTAAACCGATAAAAATTTATTTTAATAAAGCTAAAAATAGGAAAGAACCTTCAATCGCAATTTGTTTTTCTATTGTTTGTTTTTTTTTTGTAAGGGAAATTGAATAATAAAGAAAAAGGAAATCAAGCATAAGGGGTATAATCACATTACTATACCCATTAAAGATAGTTTTAAAGGTTTGATACGAATAGTTCGTCAATCATTGGTAATGGGGGTTTAGGAGAAAAAGATGATTATTAGGCTTATTTTAATATGTATACGTATATCTCATAATGCAGACCATTATTTTGTCTTTAATATATTAATCGTAACCCCAGGGATGAATTGGGTACAATCAAGCCTAAGCTAAGGGTACAATCAAGCCAATCGCTCAAATTATGAAGAAAATAGAAAATATTTTTCTTCTTTCTTTCACTTCATGTATGATTAGGCCACAGCTTGTTTTCTTTTCGCCGTCATTAATTTACAAATCTATCAGATTACTCATATACTTAATTCATTTCTACTTTTTGCCGGAAAATCGCGTTGAGCCTAAGGAAGACTTCTCGTAGTGGTTAAATACATTAACAGTAGCATAAGTCAAAACTAAAATTGACGTGAATTTCTGAAAATTAATTACAAGTAGAAACATGTGGAAAGACTAATCTAAGTATTTAAAAATATAAATAATATTCGGTGAATATTCATACTTCTGCAATATATATCAAGGAATTAACAAATCCTTATAATTATTTATCTATGGATTATTGCCCAAATATTGTCAAACTGTTTTGAAGGAATCAAATAATCAGGGTACACTACATATGACCTCTAAGAATGGGATTAAGCCACTCCGTAATATGCTTTTAAATAACAGTATATACTCGGATAAAGCTCCATTTAAAATTTTCACATTTCCTTCAGCTTGGCATGTAGTACCTAATACCTTTCTTGCCTGAAATGCACATGTCGTCGCCGCGTTGGGAGTCCATAGAAGATTTGACCACTCCAGGGCAGTGACTTCACTGGTGAGGCGCTCAGGGGAATGTTTCCCTTACCCGTCTGACGGTAGCTCCATACAAGCTGTAAGGAAAAAATTTTGTGAGTTCTCACTCGTAACTTCGTTACATCGGAAGTGAAGACATTTTACGTTTTTTTATGGCAGTGAATCCGTGGGTTTGGTAGTTTGTCGCCTTAATCCTGTGTTTAATGTTTCTCCTGGAAGATGATTTGGTTTGGGTGAAAAGAAGTACGATATTAATTCCTCACTCGGAGCGGTTGTTCCTTCGGGCGCAATCCAGTCAAGTGCCAATTTAGTCTACAATCGAAGCCCAACTTTTTATACCACTACTTAGTGAGCCTTTAGTTTCTTCCCCTGCACCTCGTAAGCCAAGATTGGTGGGCACAGAGCTACTAAAATGCTCGCGTTGACATTTAGTACCCTTATTTTGCAGCAAAATAAACTAATTTGTAAACAGCGACACGTACCTCTCGGTGTTGTTATGCTTTCTGCTTGCTGTCATGAAAATGTCTTCCTTCCAGTTCGGAAGTGTCATTTTAGTTTCGTGGCCGGACGCAGGAATGAGTTTGTGTTTTGTGCCAAAGTTTTTTGCACCATCAGCTCACGTGGAGTGTTTTAAAAATGGCATTGTAATGCTTTATTGCCTCTTATGAATTGCGATTATTTCAGACCTTGTATTATTCTTTGTCATGTTACAAATGCTATAGAAAATTCGTCAGGCGTAAACATAATAAAAATCAAGGATTAAATAATCGAAATAATGATCGACGTTTAAAAAAACTAAAACAGAAAGTAAACAATAAACAAATAAAAATAAAACAAAAACAACAACATAAATTAAAAGATAAAAAAGTATGGTAATAAAATCCTTCAACTGACCTTTTTACACCTTTACACTTAATTTTGCTTACATATCCATCTTTCAATTCTCTCTTACACACGTTTAACGTCTAAGTATATTTGCACAATAAATCCTTCAACTAACACTGGTGCACTTTTAACTCTTAATTATAATTTTAACTTAATTTTCATTTTTTTTTCTTTACTTTGACGTGGTTAAAAACATAGCCTCAATTAATTTTTTCAACAAGACTTTCTTGTCTCGTGGAGCTGTACTTACGACCGAGTATTTTTTTTACGAGAAAGCCTAAAGTTTTCTCTCACGATATTATAGTTTCTTTCCTTACTAGGCGTATCTTTAAGCTTAGTTGCCATATCCACGAAACAAGTTTAGTCGTCTTCCATGAGAAAAGCTGTTTCTCTTATTCTCTGCTGCCTGTGTAAGTTCTGTTGCCGCCGAGCTTAATTATTTTGTATCCAAATTTCCGAAAAAATGTATCCAGTGACCCAAAAATGTATCCACTTCTACTTTTATGATACAACTTGCAAAATCACAATGAATAATATCATAACTAAAAAATAACGATTTAAATAAATATATTTCACACACTTGCAACGGAAGCTGTAAATTTTTTATTAACTTTTACCCATTATTATATTATTGTAGGAGTATTAACAACTTTTTTTTTAATTCACTCACAATGCTCGATAGCAAGCAAATGTACCTGCTCTTCTTGAATTTTCCTACTGCATACTGCATAATTGGTATCAGCCAAACTGGCCATCCAAATAAGTTTGAATAAAATTCTTTGCAAAAAAACCACTTTCGGGGTGGTATAAAATAAAATCCGTAAACCTCATATTTAAATTAAGATTTAATTTTATTTAAATGCTTTTCTTAGTTTAAACATTCCCAGAAATCTTTCCTGAACACAAGAGCTAGTTTCATCGAAAACCTTTGTAACTGGCACAAGGGCTTTGGACGTACTTCCATCCGTAGTTTCTTCCCCTATACGAGAAAAATTCCTCTTTTCCAGTATTGCAGAAATCTCCCCAAGGATTTTTCTTCCAAAGAGTACTAGTCAACAGTACTAGTCAATTATAATGAAATGGAATAGATTTGCCACTGTCGTGTGTTCATAAGTTAAAACGCTTTTTTAAATTTTTCTCACTACTTTAAGGGAAAATGTATCCATTGCGGAAAAAAAGTATCCATGTATCCAAAATAAAAATTCTACAAAAAATGTATCCAAATGGATACATTTATATCCAAGTGGCATCACTGATGACCAGGCATCTTTTCATTTGATTTTGTTCAGGTGCCTCATGATGGTTTTGCTTACTTTGCCGTACTTTTTTGTAAGTGTAAATTTACCCGTTAGCCAGCTCGTAGAAGAAGATATGCAACTCCCTGTTTAATTTGTTTACGAAGTGGCTATTTGCGGGAAATATCGTGTGTCGTGTCTCTGGTGTTTTATAATTAACTCCGAAGAACGCTGAACGATCTCAGGTAAGGTTGTTAGTCGTTTTGATATTGTAGACAAAAATGTTTTTTTTCTGCGAATCGTGAGATTCGATTGCGATCGTGTTATCCCGGCTGGCTCACTATGAACCCTGTTCGACGGTGCCTCCTGTAGTGCAGTGACGGACAGACTCATACTACTTAAATTCAATGATTAAAAGCTTTAGAAACATTTCGAACTGTTTGTTTAATTTAAAACCTTAAAATGTTTGCAATAGGTTGCATATTTTAAAATATTATGTTACGCATAAAGGTAAGAAGTAATCGTATTAAAACACGATCGAAATTTGTACAGAGTACTTAGATAAAATTACGAGGAAACGAGGGTTCGAAATGGACAAAAAGCATCGGTAAAAAATTCAGTCGAAGTATTTGGAATCCATTACATCTTTTTCAAGGAAACTACAAATTGTTAATTTAGGTTTGCATAATAATAAAGTAGGCGACAAGACATTCGAGGCTTTTTAAGATTTAGATGGTTGGTTAGGAAATTTCTAAGAATAAGCAAATTCGGAAAGCTTAAAGGAAACAACCAATGCAAAAACGTACCCAATTACTTAAGGGTGCCAGTGTCCAGGCTAGTCTTCTTAAAAATAAATAAATAGTTGGAAGGTTTCGTATTTCAAACAATACACTTAATGAGTTATTAATTACGCAACCTTTTGAAGTGAGGTAAACAATGCATATTCCTTTACGAAATGGCAATGCAATATCTCGATTTAGTCTTAGTTAGAATTTTAAACAGAAACGTTGTGTACAGTCGAAGGATTTTTGAATTTTTAGAGAGAGTGGGCTAGTTTTGTTGTTTCTATAAATTTTATCACTAGTCATTAGTGATTATAATATGTGTGAGTGATTCAATTTTAATAATGCTTTTCTGATAAAATATAAAGTATGTGAGTTGGCGGGTAAGTTACCCAGTGAATCTGTGGATTACTTGTCGCCCAAGCCAAAGACGTATGTCGTCTGGTGTGAGGCTGTTATACCGCGTTTTCACCGTGCTCCTAGGGAGAGCGGGGTACACTCTTTCAGCTAAGTTGTGACCTAAGTCACTTCGTTTTCTTTAAATTCACTCTACAAAGTTTATTTCACTATTTCACACCATTCTTAAAAGAAAAACGCACTTGACGAGGCTAGTTGTTTATTGATTACTTGCTATTAAAATAATTCATTTTACAAGAACCTTTTTTGTTATTATGCAAATTTATTTCACAATAACTTTTTTCGCTTATTCCGCTAATTTATTTCACAATAACTTTTTTCGTTATTCTTCTAATTTATTTCACAATTACTTTTACCACGTAAACTCCTCAGACCACCAACTGAACCTCTCGTCACTCACTAGGAAAAAATACTGTCTTCTATCTTCCTAATCACCTGAAGCGAAGCAAAACAAGTTCAAGGTTTCTTGAACTGGCCTTGCTTCCATGCAGCCAGGTGTGGGAAAGCACAACTTGCAGCCTCAGCAATATTTGCGTGGAGCTATTGCTGTAGCGCTAGGCAAGTACGCTGGGAAAAGCTTTTTGCAAATTAGAGAATTTGCAATGTTTACAGTTTTTGTATGTGGGAACACGTACTATTGGAAAATGGGAATATGGGAAAGCAATGTAAACGGATGGTAGGTATTAAATTGTTTTGTTGTTATTACAGGGAATTTATAATTACTGATAAGGCTAAATAATTATGGAAAATATTACGGTGATTTAATTACTGATTGGCGAATATAAATTTAAAATTTGGGGAATTTTAAGAAAAAATTATTGATTAGGCTAAATGCCTCATCAATGAAAATTTGTAAAGTGGTTAAATTACTGATTAGGCAAAATGCTTAATCAGTGATTACCAATATTGGGGGTTTTTTAGGGAGTTTTAAGGTTCCTAATTAGGTTGTGGCTGAGTCACAAAATCCCTCCCCCCTTGGAAAAAGAAAGATTTTATTCCTAATGGGCATAAAAACTTTCGCAAAGAGACATCATAATTGGATTGATTTTGAGTGAGCGGGTTTTTTTTTTGGCAATTTTCTCGGTCTCTTTTTTTATATTGAATATAAAATTTTGACCTTACTTGCTAAGAATGAATATAATTTTGTAATTATAAAATAAGAAAGTACTTTTTACATTTTTTTAATATAGGTGCTATCATACAAATTTGTTTGTATTTCCAATATTTTTTTTTTTGATTTCATTGATTATTTGACATTTTTGTTCATTTGCCTTTCAAAGGCGGAACTGCAATTCTAGTGGAATGCATGCTAGAATTATTATTTATTATATTCTTTTTTGTACATATATATATATATATATATATATATATATATATATATATATATATATATATATATATATATATATATATATATATTAACTCTACTGAACGCCTATTAATTATGGTTAGCGTTTATTTTTTCCCTTGCATACTTTTTACATAAATAATAATATTTTTAGCTTTTCGTTTTGTTTCGGAGAATCGAGAAATTCCAATAAGATAATTAACTCCAAAAAATTAATCTACGTTAATTCGAACCGTGTATGCTTTTTATTTTGATTTTTCTTGTATTTTATTCCTATCGTTTTGTATACTTTTTTATCTGAACCCGTTGGGTTTTTCTAATCGGGATTACGTTTTACTTGCATTGAGGTTATTCATCGTCGCTCGTATTATTTTAAGATATTTGAGTGCATTGCATTTGCACTACGGTTTGATGGAAGACTTTTTGTTTGTGATTTCAAATTTCATCTTGCATTTTGTGTATGAAGCCTGGCGTAATTGTGTATGTCAGCATTTTTGGGCTTGTAGTTTTCCGTTTTGTTCGTAATGTATGCAGTTTTATTCAAAATGTTCGCAATGGTGGTTGGTTCCAATGTGGAATGGATCGAGGGGGTTGGGTTGGGTTTTATGTACAGCGCGTGGTACCTAGGTGGTTTGGAACCATCCGGCTGCGTGTGCATCCTTCGGATGGGCGGTTCTTTACTGTGTGGGGTTGCAGGGCAATCCCGCACCCTGGTCGTTCTTGCCGGGTTGTACTGGGTCCCGGTCGTGTAGGGGTGTCTGTTTTAGGTAAGTAAATGGAAGTTTTGTGTTGTTTTTTTTCTAGTAGAATTTGTTTTTCAGGAGGCTTCGGGGTCTTAATTGGGGCGATATTCGCTGTGCGCACTGGGACAAGTCGGTAGCCTTTGGATAGGGAGTTGAGAGGCTTTCAACGTTTCAGTGGGGCCCATGTTCAATCTGAATTCTTTGATTTACATCTCGATTATGTTTCTGCGGTTGGGCGGTAGCGAGCGAATGTCGTGGTGGTTAACAAGGAGGAGCTTGGAGACGCCGAGCTGTAAAATTTTTCTTTTCCCTGAGGCGACCCTCGGATTCCGTATGAGAGTTGGGAGTGATCCCCGGTTTCTAATTCAGTTGAGTAAAATTGTATAAAATTTGAAATTATCGCGTATTATTTATATTTGCCTTTGCGTTGTTTATTTTGTTCATTTATTTTGTTTGGGTTTGTTGTTTTTTGTGTTTTTTTAGGGTGCTGCTATTATGGATATATGCCGATTAACTATTATATTGTGTTTTTGTGTATAAAATATAAAAATTTTAATGAAATAATTTGATTTAATTTTTTTTTTCATTTTCTTGGAAGTTCTCGATTTCTATGAATATAAGTGTTAATTAAATGAAATTATTTGATTAACCAATTTTTTAAGTGACTAATTGATTTTATGTAAGTATAATTTATTTTTATTTTTATAATGATTAAAAAAAATTTGCTTTATCTTTACATTTTTGTTATGTAAATGTTTACATTCTTATTCTTAAAGTTCCTTTATAAGGCTTGATGCTGTTTTGGTATACTATATAAGCATATTATATAATTGTATGTTTTTACATTTCTTTTTTGTTATATAAAATTTATTCGTATCTATTCGGTGCAATTGTTCTTCCTTGTGCCATCGACTCAATTCCTTCTCTTGGATGTTCATATCGTTTTTTTTAAAGAATAAGCATGATTAGTTTCCGCTTAGTTTTGTATCTTTTTCTTCTAGCTCTACGTTAGAAGAAGTAACCTTTTTATTTGTTTTCTTCTAACTATGGGGAGGGGGGGGGGGGTTATTTAAGCGTGGCTTTCTTAGGGACGGAATTGGGGTACTGCATTGTGGTGTCCAATTTGTTACGGGTTGTTTTTTCAGTTTTGCAGTGCGCAGCCTAGTAATGTGACAAGCATCGCTGTTGAGGGTATATATAACAGCGTGTACTGATGTATGTCATGGTTACTTATGCTAGGCTGGTGCTAGGCTCTTTTCATCATTTTGTTTTAAATGATTGATTGCGAATGATATTTGCTCTAGCTCGGAATTATCATGTAGTTTTACCAACACTTCGTTGTCTTTAATGTGTTCGTAGGATAGTTTGGACAGAATGTTTGGTAAATTTAGCTTGGTTTCGAATTTTTATAAATAATGCTCGTGTATTCTTTGTGTCAATATAGTATTAAGTTTTTTGTTCGTATGTAGCAATGCGGGTTGATTGTTAGTTTTCCTTTCTTTGGTAGTATTAATGTATCTACTACGAGGTCTGCTGTTGTTGGGCATTTCAAAGAAAATAGCCATGAGTTCGGCGTCATTAATTGAATCCAAAATGCTGATGGAATTGAAAATAATATTTGGCATTTGGATGTTACTGCTTCTTGTTTTAATATTTTGGTTTCGCATCTCATGTACTGAGAGTTTGCGCTGAAAATGGGGTGCGACAATTTACAAAGAAAGATTTCGTTTTTGGGGTATACACAGTCGTTAAAATGTATTAGGTCCAACCCATTATGGTGTTCATGATTGTTGTCAATCATTCACCCTTATTATCATTGTCGACTCACCGAAGTGACAAAGTTCGCCGTCGCTGTCACTTCACTTCACTTTCCGTATTGCTGTTGTCGATCAGTGTGACGTGACGTTTTTTTAAGCTCAATATTTTTATCGTTACATTCACTGTCATAGTTGGGATCATTTTGATCTTCATAAGTCTCCTCAAGTAACTCTGATCCGGGCAATCCCCAAACACCTTTTCCGCCAGCCCCACGTTTCTTAGGTAGACCCCTTCCGTATCCGTTGCGTGATCGTCGACTGTTTTTCCATCTGCGCTGAGGTACGACGTAGTTTGTGACTCCATTCACGTGAACAATACCTTCGTGACGTTTTTTTCGAAACCTTATTATCATTGTCACTAGAAGTGAGAGGTGGCGTAATAATACGGTATTACAATTGTCGTCAAGAGTGAAGTAAGACTTTCGGAGTTATCGTTGTTATTATTAAAAGTGTTTTAAAATAAAAATATAAATGAGTTCATTTGATTTTTGGTTTAGCGACTCAGAGGATGAAAGTTCAGAAGATAAACAATTTGAAAATCTAAGGATTAAAAGATATCAGATAAGAGATAGATCAAATCCTTTAGATTTACCTGATACAGTGTAAGTTAAAATTGTATTAATGCAATTTTGTGTATAAAATCATTGTCATTTTATTTATAGATTTGTGGGATTTTTTAGAATATCTAAGAGCGCATTTACCTACTTATTGCCACCAATCATCAAATTAGCTGATTCGTTGCATTTTCTTGCAGAATTAGGTTATCAAAAAGGTGTTAGCAATGATTTCAATGTAGGTTTTTCACAATCGACATTTTCTATAGTACTCAGCGAAGTACTATATATATTAGAAAATGAAATTTGTCATGTTTTAATAAAATTTCCCGATGAAAATGAAAGAATGGAAATAAAACGCGAATTTTTTGAAAAATTTGGATTCCCCGGCGTTATCGGATGTGTAGACGGTACACACGTAAAAATTATCTCACCAGATCAACGTCAACAACACTTGTTTTACAACAGGAAAGGTTATCACAGCTTAAATGTTATGCTGGTACATATGTTATTTTTACTATAGGGAATAAATAATTACACCACTAAATAATGTATTTCTTACAGGTACGTAATCACAAAATGCGGATAAGGTATGTAGATGCAAACAACCCGGGATCATCCCATGATTCTTTTATATGGAGTAACAGCATATTACATTCCAAGCTGTCAACAGAAAATGTTGAAGGAGGTCCAAATACTTGGCTTTTAGGTACAAATTAATTTTTTTTCTACAAAAAAGTATTAATGTATCTACTACGAGGTCTGCTGTTGTTGGGCATTTCAAAGAAAATAGCCATGAGTTCGGCGTCATTAATTGAATCCAAAATGCTGATGGAATTGAAAATAATATTTGGTATTTGGATGTTACTGCTTCTTGTTTTAATATTTTGGTTTCGCATCTCATGTACTGAGAGTTTGCGCTGAAAATGGGGTGCGACAATTTACAAAGAAAGATTTCGTTTTTGGGGTATACACAGTCGTTAAAATGTATTAGGTCCAACCCATTATGGTGTTCATGATTGTTGTCAATCATTCACCCTTATTATCATTGTCGACTCACCGAAGTGACAAAGTTCGCCGTCGCTGTCACTTCACTTCACTTTCCGTATTGCTGTTGTCGATCAGTGTGACGTGACGTTTTTTTAAGCTCAATATTTTTATCGTTACATTCACTGTCATAGTTGGGATCATTTTGATCTTCATAAGTCTCCTCAAGTAACTCTGATCCGGGCAATCCCCAAACACCTTTTCCGCCAGCCCCACGTTTCTTAGGTAGACCCCTTCCGTATCCGTTGCGTGATCGTCGACTGTTTTTCCATCTGCGCTGAGGTACGACGTAGTTTGTGACTCCATTCACGTGAACAATACCTTCGTGACGTTTTTTTCGAAACCTTATTATCATTGTCACTAGAAGTGAGAGGTGGCGTAATAATACGGTATTACAATTGTCGTCAAGAGTGAAGTAAGACTTTCGGAGTTATCGTTGTTATTATTAAAAGTGTTTTAAAATAAAAATATAAATGAGTTCATTTGATTTTTGGTTTAGCGACTCAGAGGATGAAAGTTCAGAAGATAAACAATTTGAAAATCTAAGGATTAAAAGATATCAGATAAGAGATAGATCAAATCCTTTAGATTTACCTGATACAGTGTAAGTTAAAATTGTATTAATGCAATTTTGTGTATAAAATCATTGTCATTTTATTTATAGATTTGTGGGATTTTTTAGAATATCTAAGAGCGCATTTACCTACTTATTGCCACCAATCATCAAATTAGCTGATTCGTTGCATTTTCTTGCAGAATTAGGTTATCAAAAAGGTGTTAGCAATGATTTCAATGTAGGTTTTTCACAATCGACATTTTCTATAGTACTCAGCGAAGTACTATATATATTAGAAAATGAAATTTGTCATGTTTTAATAAAATTTCCCGATGAAAATGAAAGAATGGAAATAAAACGCGAATTTTTTGAAAAATTTGGATTCCCCGGCGTTATCGGATGTGTAGACGGTACACACGTAAAAATTATTTCACCAGATCAACGTCAACAACACTTGTTTTACAACAGGAAAGGTTATCACAGCTTAAATGTTATGCTGGTACATATGTTATTTTTACTACAGGGAATAAATAATTACACCACTAAATAATGTATTTCTTACAGGTACGTAATCACAAAATGCGGATAAGGTATGTAGATGCAAACAACCCGGGATCATCCCATGATTCTTTTATATGGAGTAACAGCATATTACATTCCAAGCTGTCAACAGAAAATGTTGAAGGAGGTCCAAATACTTGGCTTTTAGGTACAAATTAATTTTTTTTCTACAAAAAAGTATTAATGTATCTACTACGAGGTCTGCTGTTGTTGGGCATTTCAAAGAAAATAGCCATGAGTTCGGCGTCATTAATTGAATCCAAAATGCTGATGGAATTGAAAATAATATTTGGTATTTGGATGTTACTGCTTCTTGTTTTAATATTTTGGTTTCGCATCTCATGTACTGAGAGTTTGCGCTGAAAATGGGGTGCGACAATTTACAAAGAAAGATTTCGTTTTTGGGGTATACACAGTCGTTAAAATGTATTAGGTCCAACCCATTATGGTGTTCATGATTGTTGTCAATCATTCACCCTTATTATCATTGTCGACTCACCGAAGTGACAAAGTTCGCCGTCGCTGTCACTTCACTTCACTTTCCGTATTGCTGTTGTCGATCAGTGTGACGTGACGTTTTTTTAAGCTCAATATTTTTATCGTTACATTCACTGTCATAGTTGGGATCATTTTGATCTTCATAAGTCTCCTCAAGTAACTCTGATCCGGGCAATCCCCAAACACCTTTTCCGCCAGCCCCACGTTTCTTAGGTAGACCCCTTCCGTATCCGTTGCGTGATCGTCGACTGTTTTTCCATCTGCGCTGAGGTACGACGTAGTTTGTGACTCCATTCACGTGAACAATACCTTCGTGACGTTTTTTTCGAAACCTTATTATCATTGTCACTAGAAGTGAGAGGTGGCGTAATAATACGGTATTACAATTGTCGTCAAGAGTGAAGTAAGACTTTCGGAGTTATCGTTGTTATTATTAAAAGTGTTTTAAAATAAAAATATAAATGAGTTCATTTGATTTTTGGTTTAGCGACTCAGAGGATGAAAGTTCAGAAGATAAACAATTTGAAAATCTAAGGATTAAAAGATATCAGATAAGAGATAGATCAAATCCTTTAGATTTACCTGATACAGTGTAAGTTAAAATTGTATTAATGCAATTTTGTGTATAAAATCATTGTCATTTTATTTATAGATTTGTGGGATTTTTTAGAATATCTAAGAGCGCATTTACCTACTTATTACCTACTGAGAGAAAGTGCAAACCTGCAAAAAGAAGTTCTTCAGTGCCACCAATCATCAAATTAGCTGATTCGTTGCATTTTCTTGCAGAATTAGGTTATCAAAAAGGTGTTAGCAATGATTTCAATGTAGGTTTTTCACAATCGACATTTTCTATAGTACTCAGCGAAGTACTATATATATTAGAAAATGAAATTTGTCATGTTTTAATAAAATTTCCCGATGAAAATGAAAGAATGGAAATAAAACGCGAATTTTTTGAAAAATTTGGATTCCCCGGCGTTATCGGATGTGTAGACGGTACACACGTAAAAATTATCTCACCAGATCAACGTCAACAACACTTGTTTTACAACAGGAAAGGTTATCACAGCTTAAATGTTATGCTGGTACATATGTTATTTTTACTACAGGGAATAAATAATTACACCACTAAATAATGTATTTCTTACAGGTACGTAATCACAAAATGCGGATAAGGTATGTAGATGCAAACAACCCGGGATCATCCCATGATTCTTTTATATGGAGTAACAGCATATTACATTCCAAGCTGTCAACAGAAAATGTTGAAGGAGGTCCAAATACTTGGCTTTTAGGTACAAATTAATTTTTTTTCTACAAATTTAAATCTGAACTCTAATGAAATGTAAATTTTTAAGGTGATGCGGGGTATCCTCTAAAGCCTTACTTAATCACTCCATTTAGAGCTCATCGTGACAGAGGAGGTAATACTGATGAAGGCAGATTTAATGAAATCCACTCAAAAGTAAGGAATATAATAGAGAGGACAATCGGCGTGCTTAAAAACACCTTTCGTTGTTTGTTGAGTGCGCGGGAGCTACATTATAAGCCTCAGAAGGCTAGTAAAATTATAAATGTATGCTGAGCTTTACATAACCTAAGAATACATTATAACGTAGGGAATGATCCAGCAGAAAAAGTCGAAAGTAACACGACTTCAGATCTGCAATTGGAAGAAGAAGGAGAAGAGGACGTAGACGCATCATTAATTAGAACAAATTTAATGATTTCCATTTTACATTTATAAATATAAACTATGAAATAAAACGTAATTGCACTCAAAAATAATTAATATTCATAAAATTAAAATATCTCAGAAAAACTACCTTCAAGTGATATGTAGTACACAACAAAAACCTTTAAAATTCACTTGTATTAAGGCAATTGCGCATCACATTTTGATATCTCCAATTCTATCTTTTTTTTTCTAACTCCATAATCTCCATTCTTAAATTCGTTTCAGCCTCTTTGCGGTTTTGGACTTTTTCATACATTTTTTGCTTTTTTTCTACAGCTTCGGAAATTCTTTTCAAATACTTATTGGAGTTTTCAAAAAGTTTTTCTATTTTATTTAGAGAATTGGTTTGTTCCCCTAGCATTTCTCTTCTATATTCTTCAAATTCGCTTCGACGTCTTTTGATCCTTGAAGTTTGCTGTGTTTAATTGTGTTGACCTTCCCATTGGTGTTGTTCCTGTTGCTCCTGTTGTTGTCGTTCTTGTTGCTCCTGTTTTGTTCACTCTGTAGTTTTTCTTGCTGTTGTGAAGAAATTACGTCTATGCTGTTATGATTTTTATCTGGGTTGTAATCTTTATTAATTCCAAACACTGCTGCATTCTGTGGTACAGCTCGATCTAATGAAAGAACATTAATAACTTGTTCTTCCATTGATGATAGGTAAGTCAGCCTGCAGGAACCACCACCAGTCGAATTTAACTCTTTTTTGTTGTGTGCAAGTTTTCTTTTTAATTTTATTTTATAATCACTCCAAACCTGAAAACAAATTGATTTAATAATAATCCGTAAAATCAATTTGTTTTTATAACCTTTTGCCATGCTGCAGACTTTCTAATAGGAGGGCCTAAACTGTTCAATTGCTGAGTTAAATTTTCCCAGCATTTCCCATATTCTTCTTTAGACGTGCTGCATGCTGCATATCTCATCCCTTTAGCTATAAAAGGATGCCTTATCATGAAATCTACCATGATTTCGAATTGTTTTTTTGTCGTAATTTTTGCACTAAAAACGCAGAAGAAATAATAAAATTTTAAAAACTTCCACCAAATTTACCTTTTCTCCGCTTGCATTTTGCTTACACACCTCTAGTAATACGTCCAGAGTCAAATGTTTTCGCCAAACGTCGCTTTAGGTGCTAACTGCAATACGTAACGCCATCTCTCTCTTCAAGTGACAACGATAATAAGGGTGATTATATAGTTTGAAGAACGCGATTTTATGTAAACGAATGATTTGTTATTGTACATAGTCGCAAACGGAAAGATTTTGAATAATTGGTAGGATGTTTTGAATGGCAATGTTAACTTTACTTCGAAGACTAACTTGTCATTTATTATTGCCGCCGATATTGTGCTTAGTTTATACAGCTGTAGGGCTTGGTTTGCTTTGTGAGTTATCGGTAACACTAGATAATCTGGTATTTTTTTGCTAATTTAAACGTTTCTATTTGGGTTTGTGAAATTATTAGGGGGTGAAATTTCCCATATTGAGTGTATGTTTGTGTGTATGTCTATTGTGGTAGATTGTATGTTTTGATATCTTTTTTGTAGTAATCAGCACATTGATGAAATATTGTAAATGAATAAATAAAATCTTAGCAACATTATTGTTGCCAGGGAAATCAATGACTCCAATTCCATCGCTATGGTGGTATCGAAATATTACATTTTTATTTTCTTGATTGTTTTCTTAATAAGTGTTATTTTCATGTTTATGCCGTTAATTTGGTGTTCTATGTCTGATATGGTTTTGGTAAATAGATTCGCTGTGCTTTCGATGATATGTGTTTGTTGTTTTATGAGGCTTAGGATATGATTTTGGTTTTGTGTAAGATTTTGAATTTAGCTATCGTAAAGTCTCGTGTCATCTTCGTTTAATGTTCCGAATAATGTTTTAGATAAAGATCCTATTATGTTTAGCAATGCTCTTTTTTGCCTAGTTGTATTTTGTTTCTTGTTCGTATTTCGTTTGTTAGTACGTTTAGTTGTGGTACTGTGCCATTACATATGTGAGCTAATATTGAGCGGTTATGTTGCAAACATATATCATTTCTTTTATTGGTTATACTTAGAAGATTATCTAACTAACTTTTAAAGCTGGTTATGTTGTAATACGTGACTATTGTCCATTCTTGAGCGTAGAGCTTTGCATTTCCTATTTCTTCGAAGTATATGACTGCTGCACTGTCAGACTCGGTGATTTCGATGTGACTCGCACCACATAAGGAAAAGAGGGAGAGAATTTTGAATTTTTTAGATTATTCTTATTTGACATAGAGCGTTAATAAAGTGACCTTTTTGAAATTATCTATTTCGTATAGAATTTTAAATTGTTGCGAGTTTTATTTTTGAGCATGACTTGATCTTCTACTCTGAAGGTTTTCTCCTGTGCAGTTTTGTCACATTATGTTTTCGACTTTTTTTTATTTGCCATTGATATATTTTTGGCTATTTGGAAACTATGCTAGAGACGCACTTTAAACTCGTTCGCATAGTTGTCTTATTATAACATACTGTTGGGAAGGACTTAAGGTTTGCTGGGATTTATGCTGGAAATCCATACAGTAGCCATGGGGTGAGTAATTTGTACTCGAGTGTGGTGTTGTGTTGTTGACGAACATGGCATAGGGAATCCATGTGTCTCAAGCTTGTGGATCTTTTGAAACATAAGACCGAAGGTATTTCGCTAAAGTTTGGTGGCTTCTTTCCATTTGTTTGCGGATGGTATGGAGTAGTTTTGAGCTTTTTAATCTTAAGCAGTTTAGACACTACAGCAAACATTCCGCTATTTTTTTTTTATATATATATGATGATGCCAAAGCTCAGGGGATGCCCTATGATGCTTAAGCACAGCCTTTGGCAGGAAAGGAATTAAGGATGAGGGAAATGGGTTAGGAGTTTGGGTGAAAGAGGTGTCGATGTACGCCCCGTTTGAAAGTTTCAGGCTGATAAGACGAGGGAAAAACAGAAGATGGTAAACTGTTCCACATTCGTGTTGTTATGCTTAGAAAAGATTCCCGAAATTTGACGGTACGTCCAAATTTGACCTGGAGAGTATAGGGGTGGGAGCGACTTGTTGATCTTGTATCGCGCGTTGTCATGAGCCTACAAGGAATCAGGCTAGCAATTTCGTTAGAACAACGGCCATGGAAATAACGATAGAAGAGTGAGAGACAACCGACATTCCGTCGATGCTCCAGAGAGTCAAGACCCTCAGAGATTGAGGGATCGCCATTAAGCTTAACAGCTTTACTCTGGACTTTGTCTAACGCGGACAGTGCGGTGTGTCCGGCCCCTGCTCAAATATGGGAATTATATTCAAGTCTAGGCCTAATGTGGGACTTGTAGATCAGCGCTAAGTCAGGTGGGGTGAAATATTTCTTACATCTCTGTAGAAAACCCAAACATTTCATCGCATTTTTAGCGATTGCAAATATATGATCAGTCCAGCTAAGATTGCTGGATATCTCGATACCCAAGATGTTCAGGGAGGGTGAATTGGGTATATTCACTCCGTCGACTGAAATGGGTTGGGGGTGAACTGGGCGTTTTTTAAGGGACATTAAACAGCATTGGGTTTTGGATGCATTAAACGTAATACGATTTGCTCTTCCCCTTGGAAATGTCGTTGTTTAATGATCTAAACATGCGTTCCCGATTGGCTTCTGTAGCATTTCCACGTGAATTCATAACAGAATCAAATGAGTACGCGAAATCAAGGGTGCTGTCGTCGGCGAAACTATGAATAGGATTGAGAGTAAGGGATAAGAGATCATTAATAAAAAGAAGAAATAAGGTTGGTGAAAGAACTGAACCCTGAGGTACACCGGCATTTATTTGAAATATCAAGAGCGACGATTTCAGACTCACCACAATTATGAAGACAATGATTCCAACGTTCCGTTAGAGCCGTTAGTAAGTCTCCGGTTGAGCGGCCAGTGCGGAAACCGTACTGGCAATCGTTGATAAGATGGTTGTTTTCTAGATATTTCAACAACTGAGAGTTGATGAGTGATTCAAAAACTTTAGATATGATCGAGGTTAGTGCAATTGGTCTGTAGTTAGAGGGGTCGCATGCCTCTCCTTTTTTAAGTATCGGCTGGACATGAGCAAATTTCCATACACTTGGAAACATTCCTGTTGAATATGACAGGTGAAAAAGTTTGCGCAGAGGTTTAGCCAAAGCAGAGGCGCAGCATTTTAAAACAAGGGGCGAGAAACCATCAGGGCCAGTAGCTTTGGACACGTCGAGTTTTGAAAGTACTCTAAAAACTTCGCGAGTGCGAAAGTGTAGCGTCTTTTGCCTACTAGTACATTGTGATGGAGATGGAAGTGGCTGCGATGAAGGTGGTAAGTATGAATTAGCAGCAAAATTAACAGCAAACAGGTTGGCCTTGTCCAATGAGTCAGTAAAAACATTCCCATTATAAATGAGTGGTGGTGTTGACGAACAGGTGAAATTGTTCTTTACGGTTTTTACTAGAGACCAGAAACCCTTACTACCCTTTTGGGTAGAAAAAACCTTCCGTCTGATGTTCTGGTCGAAATTGAACTGTACCCGACTAATTGCTGAATTGCAAATATTCCGCGCATCTCTATAGATACGTCTCAATTCCTCTGAAGGGCACAATTTATATGCCTGGAAGGCTGCTTCCTTATTTTTAATGGCTGCGAAACAGTCATTATTGAACCAATTGGTGTTAGTTGGTTTGATGTTCTTGAAGCTATGAGGAATAAAGCGATGCATTCCAAACCAAAGGATGTTTAAGATATAATCGGTGCATTTGTTAACGTCTCTCACAGAAAAGCAATCGGACCAATCCAGCTCTCTGAGATACTTATTAAGTCCCGCCCAATCAGCATTTTTATAATGCCACACTAATCTTTTGGTGGAATTCAGGTTAGTGGTTGTCAGAGAGGAGATGGAGAATTGGGCGGAGATTAGACAATGGTCCGAATTACCCAAGGGAGACGTCACCGAAACCGAGTATTTTTCTGGATGCGATGTTAGAAATAGATCTAAAAGATGCGCGTTGTGCCCTAAAGTATCAGGAACACGAGTCGGACACTCAACCAGTTGCTGTAAATTAAAAGACTCACTAAATAACTCGACGTGTCTTCCAGACGGGCTTGTGGTAGAAGAATGCCTGAGCCACTGTGTGTTGTGGACGTTGAAATCGCCAGCAAGAACGATTTCAGAAGAGGGGGATATTTCCAAAATCTTATCGATATCGGAGGACAACTTATCAAAGGAACACACAGTGTCAGTGTCAGACATATTCGGGCTGCGGTATAAAAAACAAAAATGAATGATGTGCCGATAGAGTTTAAATCTAATCCAGACATAATTAAATTCTGCATTAGTAGAAGAAAATTGAGGGAGAAGGGAGAATGGCACATCTTTTCTAACATAAACCGCGATTCCCCTCTGCGGAGAGAAGAGTGGCACTAAGTGATAACCAGGAATGTGATACTGATTAATATCAGAATCGGAAACAACCTTGGTTTCGCAAAATGTTGCAAAAATTAAATAAAAATTTTTGCATAGTCCCGGTCTTAATTTGCCCAAAACAAAACAAAACAAAAACGTACACAAACACAAGGGCTGACGAACGGGATCCACAAATGCGAAGCAAAGCCGCCTCTGTGAGAACAATGCCAGCAGCAGTGTTATGCCTGCTGTGCTGAACTTTGATCTCGACAAAGGCAGCCAAATGCTCAGCAGTGGAGACCCGTTGAACGCATTCAATGCAGCACGATTGTACTACATTGAATGTTGGATGGAAGAAAATAGATACAAATCAGAACGGACTCACCAGACTGTGCTTTTAAATAGAGCATAAAAGCCCCTCACCCCGGCGTAGATGGCACCAGCACTTTGAAATTTTTTAACTTAAAATCGCGCTTCCGCAACCGAATTTAAAGTTAATTTTTTTTTTGGGCAAGACACGGCGGCACGTCCGTCCCCGTCAGTAGTTCAACTCAAACTGTTAGGATGCTTTCTGGGATACCGTGTCTACATACGATTACAGTTGTGAAGGCTTCTGCTAAGGTTTTGGATTCCGTATTTGCGATTGGAATATTTAGACAGATCGTCCTGAAAAGTGAGTAAATATTTGTTACCGGAGTGAGAAATAGGGAGAGGTCCTACTATATCTAGGTATACCCTCTCGAATGGTTTAGAGCCAATGGTCGAAATTTTCATGTTTCAATACTTGAACAATGTCTTCTTGTTTGGCAAGATATTTAATAGAATCAAAATTGAGTGATACATTTACTAGAGGATTTGTGAATGTATTCCTTATAGCGTCTTTTAAAATTAGGAGGTTTTGTAAATCTAGATTAGGTAAAGAAATATGTATTTTCTTGAATTTTTGGGATTCGCCGTAACTGGCGATTTGTGATAGGATTGCGTCTAAGTTTGAATTAACTCGTGGAGATCGGAATGGTATATTTATTTTGGAAATTGTAATTGTTGAGGAATTATGTTTGAGAGTGATAAGGCCGATTGACAAATTTATGTGTTTTTCCGGAAATTTTATTTTGGAATCTAGCACCTGATCTTTCAGATTCATAAGCCAGACTAATGGGTTATGGTCTGTAATGATGGTAAATTTTCTACCGTAAACCTAGGGTCTGTATTGTTCGACCGCGAAAACTATTGCCAAGAGTTCTTTTTCGCGTTTCTGCGTTATTCAGAACTCTACTGGAGTAAGCAATTGAATGATTGCCTGTTACATCCATTTGTGAAAGAACGGCACCGATTGCGTAATCACTCGCATCGGCCGTTATAAAAAATTCTTTATTCAAGTCTGGATAGGCGAGAATGGGTGCTGTAATTATTTTGTTTCCTAACACGCAGAATGCTTCTTCGCAAACTACGTCAAATTTGAACGGGGCCTCTTTTTGTGATCTTTGAGGTTGTATCCATGGACTACAATATCGTCCATGTATACGGAAAAGTTAATGCCTTGGAGTTCGGAAAGGACGTTCATGGCACATTGGAAGATGGCAGGGTCGAATTTCAGACCGAATGGCATACGGATATATTCGTAGTGCCCATAAGGAGTGCTTAACGCAGTTTTCTCCTTGTCCTTCTTGTCCATGCGAATTTGGTGGAATCCATTAGCAAGATCGAGTCTTGTGAAATATTTGGTTTACCCAACTGATCTAATATATCTGGGATATTAGGCAGTGGGTTAGGCGTTGCCAGAGGAAGTCAACAATTACTCGCCATGTTTTATTTCCGTTCTCATCTGTTTTCTTAGGAACAAGAAGGAGGGGTGAATTCCAGGGACTGTTTGAAGGTCTCATTATATCAGACTTGATCATTTGTTGAATTTGCCGGTTTATTTCACTTCGGATTGCCTCAGGAAGTTTATACGGTTTTGTATAAATCGGTGTCTTGTATCGTCTCGATTATGTGGTTTAACGCATCTGTATGTTGAAATCCCCTTCTAGAAAGAAGAGATCGTTAAATTCCTTACAGATATGGCGAATACTCTCTGCTTCTTCTGAACTACAGTGATCCAATTTTATACGGTTTCGCAGTTTATTTATTCTGCCCCTAATTGGGTCTCTGTCGGAATTCGTAGAGATCACCCCAAAATCGTTTAAGCTATGGAACTCTGGATTCACTTCGTTAGTCGCTAGTTTAGCGTCTTCCTCATTTGTATTGGGGATTAGGACCTTTGCTAATCCATTGGCCGGGTTGACGATGGTGTTACCTAGGAACAAACCTGAAGCAAACCGCATCACAAGTTGAAGAAGTTGGAATCTGAATTATAGATTCAGATCGAGCCGGAACAGTGATAATTGTACAATTGATCCGATTTCTTCGGATTTTTAAAGGACCTGCGAATTGATTCCGTCTTATATTATTTTATTTATCTTTAAATGTGGCTCTTATGATCTTTTGTTGGACCTGAGCTCTTCTTCATTTATGTTGATTTCGGCTTGAAAAGTTAATCTGAGCGATATTACTCAATGGGATAAGACGAATGGCATTTGCTCACCTCTAGGGAAATGTATTTGTTTTTATAGTTGATACAAGCATTGTATCGAGATGGAAAGTAATGGCCAATTAGGCCATCATACGATAGCACAGAATTGCCACCCACTATTTGGAATGGGTGTTCTATAAAAGAATTAACACTTGATGGATTTGACATTTTAGCTAATATGAGTCCTTCTGTACAAGTGGACTCAGTAAATAACGTATTAATGTTACAGATAGCGTCCTTGTAGTAACGGCTACCTGGCTTTAATTTTACGAATTTAATTAGACTAATTTCGGCCCCTGTGTCACTGAGGAAAATAGTATTATGGGATGAACAAACGGTGGTGGAAAAGGAAATTGTAATAGAACTGGGATTGATACTTATCGAGATTTTTTGGATTAAGGGATTTTTTACATCTCCGGAATTGAATCCGGATTGTTGTGTATATCGGCTTTTGTTTGTACTAGCGAGAAGCCGCCGACTTGTTCCTCTCGCATCTTGTTGTTTCCCGAATTTAAATTATAAACGCCTAAGTTTTGCGCTTGAATATTTCTATTAACAGGATTTCTGTCATATTGGTACCGTGAAGGTGATTTTGGAGGGCTTTTCCCACGATTTATATTTGGATTCTTATTCAAATTTATAATTTCGTTTCGTTTATATCGCGAAGGAACGTCTAGATGCTAACATAATTCGCCCATCAAATTCACTGAACGCATCTCCAGCACTTCTAGTCAAGAAGAAAAACGGTGGAGATCGTATGGGTATAGACTATCGAGGATTAAATATCATAACTGTAACAAACAAAACATCCCTTGCCCATTATAGAGGACTTGTTACTATAACTTGAAGGAAGTAAGTTTTTTATCGGTTTGGATCTCGCATCTGGATACTACCAAATACCCATCGCGGAGACTTCGACGAAATACACCGCTTTTATTATTCCAGATGTGCAATACGAATTCTTGCGTATACCATTTGGCCTCTAAAATGCACCATCTTGCTTTCAACGCATGATGAGCAACATTCAACGAAGACTTTCATTAGGAAAAGTAATCGTGTATGTGGATGACGTCCTCAGTCCTTGCAAGGACTTCAATGAAGAACTGGAAGCATTAAGAAAACTTCTTGTGATCCTCTTTGAGGTCTAACGCTCAAAGTAGAGAAATCTTTCTTCTTTAAGAAACAAATCGAATTTTTGGGTTACGACATCTCTTTACACGGAATTCGTCCACCAAACGAAAAGAAGATAGAAGCAGTGAAAAATTTCCTTCCTCCCGAAAACTTGCACCAGCTCCGACAGTTCTTAGGCATAACAGCTACTTTCGAAAATTCGTACCGGATCATGCCCTTATCGGGCAACCGCTAAATCTGTTAACGAGAAAGGATACAACGTTTGTTTGGAATCATCAACAGCAAAAGTAATTCGAGACGCTAAAAGAAATCCTAACGACACGACCACTGCTTACTCTATACGATACATTAAAAGATCACGAGCAGCAGAGTTGTAAAATATTGCAGTATTTTTAGTACTGCAGTATTTTGTACTGATACTTCAAAGTGAATTACTGAAGTACACTAAAATATTTTATACTTCAAATTTCCAATGCAGCACTATTTTCGATCAGTATACTTCATCACTCCACTTTTGAAGTACTTAATGCAAAATTATTGGAATGCAGTGCTTAGTACTGCCTCTAAAGTACCTGAAGTACATTGAAGTATGTTGAAGTATTCTGAAGTACATTAAATTACGTATAAGTACACGAAGTAGTTTGAAGTACTTATATTGAAGTACATATATATTTATTAAATATAATATTTATTTCTGCTTAAAGGATGACTTATTTATTACTGTAAAAATTATAACGAAATTTTATCAATACTTTCTCTAAGCATTTCGTAAATTTTCAAGAACAAATAAACATTGTAGTTATCAGGGAAATATTATTGTAATATTTTTGATATTAAGTTCAGGGAGTGGGAGAGAAAGCAGGGTTTGCTTGACTTTTTAAATTTCCAAATTATACTCTTTAAATGCCTATTAAAATAAAAAGTAAGATTAAGGGGAGTTTACCGTTCATGATGTTCAAACAATGGACTTTTGGGTTTTTATATAATTTGAATCCTTATAGTGTCTAGTATATGTAGTTGAAAGGATTTTGAAAAATCTGATGTAGTTTAGAAGTTACAGCGCATTGAGCGGCAGGAAAACGCGGAGTGTACCTTGCGAGAAGGCCTTTTTCCGCTACCTTAAATACCGGCATGCATTTCAATGACTACTTACCGCATAGTTTACCTCTTCTTGGTTATAGATGGTGTTGGTCAGTTTATCTACGGAAGGTAACAAAACCAGACCAATAAACAGTGAGAACGATTTTTTATAACTTACAACTGCTGTTTCGAGAAAAATGAAAATGCATTTTTCTCTAAACAGCATTTTTCAGCGCGCGGGGCGCTCTACAGCTTCAACGGATGGACCGATTGACTTGCAATTTGTTCAACTGCAAAGGAAATTTAATTTCGGGGGCCTTATCTAGGCAATTTTTTTTATTCCGGCTTAAACTTTGTTTTTGCGTCCATTGAAGCTCAAAAAAACACAGTGAAAATATGGCGCATTTTTTTAAATGATATCCTGGGGTGTTCAGAAAATTTAAAAACGATAAGGTCCCCCAAATTGCATGTAGATTAATAATTGTTTATCCATTTTGTTTCGAATTAACTGACAAGGGGGTGGAACGCCCTGTGCAGACCATTGCACGCTCTGCATGGCTTCAGTTTATAGAACCTACAGCCGTCATTTTGGATATATTTTTTAATAAAAAAACTTTAAAGTATTTTTTATTTATGGAGAAATAAATTATATTAACTGCCGTTTCAATAAATATTTATTATATACCCGAAAAAAAATTCCAAATTTGACGCATTTTTCATGCCTATGAACGGTAACCTCCCCTTAAATAAGAAAGTTCTTACTTTTTCGTACAGAGACGTTAACGACGTGAGCAAATTGTTATTATTATTTTATTGGTATTGCATGATAAACGTCAGCACTACTTACTACTACTACTGCTTGATTTCAACTTATGGATGCTTGCTGGCGAGTGGCGGTGCTTGTCTATTCATGTTTGTCATTATCGCAAATCTAACGGCTCTAAATTACTCCTTCGTCCTTCGAATTTTGTTTATTTATTTGTAAGACTTATGAGAGAAAAGTGACGTGGTTGCAACTACTTACGTGCTGTGCTTTGTGGTTTTGCTTTAAAAGTTTTATAAGAACAGATTTAGTGAAAAGAGAAGAATATATTTTGGAGACTAAAAACAAAGGAATTATTTTCCTGTAAAACGTAAAAATTGACTAATATAGAAGTTTTCTATTTAAAATCAATAGGGTAAAATTGTGCTTAGTATATAGTTAGTTCTCTAAAAAACAGCAAAGGATTTCTACTAAGCCGGTAATTTGCCAATTTTTCCATTTATATTGTTTTATTTTGTAGTAATACTGCTTGCCATGTTGTGTTTGATTTTACTAAGATAAACCTATTCCTCTTATAACAATTGATTTAATTAATTAATATGCAATTTAAGAATATCTCAAAATGTCGGAGATTCAAACATCAGATGTGGATTTTGATTCCGATGATTCAGCAGCGGATCCAACGTTTGTGAATGTAAGAAGCAAGGAAATTTCCATACGAAAAAGATCAATAGATTCTTCTATTGAGTGTAGGCATAGAAAATTGGCCGCTGAACCTTTAACTTCCGAAGCTGCAGGTTCATCGAGTACTTCTAATCCCAATTCCGTTTTGCAGTCGGAAGTGCAACCCAAAGATATAAACATTGAAAGTAATAATATACTTTTCACTTCCAAATTCTTTAAAGTTATTAAAAAGGTGTGCAAACTTAAATATTTTAATACTTTTATTGTAATAATATGTCTGTGGCGTGTCCTGTGGAGGCACGATTTTAGTTTCCGTGGCACACGGATTTGACGATGAATTTCGATAAAACACTACAAAATAAAACGAAAATAATAAATAAATTATTTTGATATCTGGCTTAGTTTTGGAGATATTGTATCTTGAAATTTTAGGAACACATCACTTCACGACTTGTTAAAACGGCCTTAAAGGCTTAAGACGCGAACTTTTTTATGAATTTCGATAAAACACTACAAAATAAAACGAAAATATTAAATAAATTTTTTTGATATCTGGTTTAGATTTTAAGATATTCGATCTTGAAATTTTAGGAACACATCACTTGTCAAAACGGCCGAACTTAAAGATAGCGCGAACTTTTTTATTAAACTTTCTGGGAGGAAGAGGTGTATAAATAAAACTTTTAGTTCTTTTATTAACTTGCGGGGGGAGGGGTGGCAGCCTGCAAAAGAATATATTTCCAGTTTGTTAATAAATCTCCTTAAATATTCGATCTTGAAATGTTAGTGACAAATAACTTCCCGACTTGTCAAAGTGGCCGCCTCAAAGATAGCGCGAACTTTTTTATTATACTTTCTGGGAGGAAGAGGTGTATGAATAAGTCTTTTACTGCCGCCCCTCCCCCCGTCCCCCCACCCTGCAGAGGCATATATTGCATTGGTTAGTTAATAAAACACCTAAAAGCCCAATTAATACACCTCTTTTGACAGGTCGTGAAGTGATGTGTTTTTAAAATTTTAAGATCGAATATCTGCAAAACTAAGCCAGATATCAAAAAAATTTATTTATTATTTTCGTTTTATTTTGGGGTGCTTTATCGAAATTCATCGTCAAATAGGCGTGCCACGGAAACTAAAATCTCCCCCCTGTGGTAAAGCCCAATCGTCTAATGTTTTAACTAATCTAAATTCATTGGGTGAAGTGAATAAAGAAAAAGTATGGTCTTGTCATAAGATGAAAAGAATGAAGCAAAAAATGTTTTTTTCCTTTATTCCCTTTACCTATTGACTTAATTTAATATTTTGGTTAAACCAGAGATAAGTATGTAAAATATTTGACTTGATATATAAGTCGAACAAAAATTAAAAAAAAACTGTTGCTCTTCAGACCAAGATTTAGGAATCAATAAAATCGAGTTTGTCTTTGGTGGTTCTGTGTACATGTTACTTAGAGTTAGTTAAAATTACACTGCAGGCGAAGAAAATAGAAAATGTTTCGTTTTCACTTTTCGATCTTAAAATTTATTCAAACGCGTCACAAACCGAATGAATGAAATAGTAGCAAATCTTAAGTGTTCATGTGCTTGTCTATGGTTAATATTAATTTTTGTGATAGATTTTATTTAGATTTTGATTTCTTATTTATCTTCCTTAAATCCATATGCAGTTCAAAAATACAGAGTTTGAAAAGAAACGCGGCACTGTATTGGCAAAATGTGCTGAGTGTGGAAAAGAATTGAAGGGATCTACTCAAGTAACGTCAAATTTCCTGAAGCATTTAAGGAAGCATTCAGAACGCTTTTTAGAATACAACTATATTAAAGCAAATAAGCCTAGTTACTTAATGTCAAGGCAACAAAAGTTTGATGAAAAGATTGTCAAACTGATTTCAGACAATATGTTACCGATTTCTTTGGTTGAAAGTCCTTCTTACAGAGATGCTTTTAATTTTTAATTTTAATTTTTGGACAGTTCCTTTAAAAGGCATTCGGTGGCATTGGCATGCAAACGTTTTCCGGGAACACATATTTTTGACAAGATAAATGAGATGATTTCGGTCATTCATGCACAATTTGGAATAAATTATAACAATGTTGTTGCCACTATTACTGACAATGGTGCTAACTTCGTAAAAGCTTTCAAAGAGTTTGGCATTAAAGAAGTTCCGCCACTTCCCAATGAAAACATCGAACCTGACGAAGAAAATATTAGTTACGAAGATTTGGAAATACCAGAATTTAAAAATAATTTACGATCAATCATTGGGTCATTGTCATTGCCGAAACACGTCCGATGCGCCAGCCACACAGCTGACTTCATTAGAATTTAAAAAAATAACGAATCTCTATACAGAAGACATTTAAATGTGAGTCCTTTACCATTTATTATTAAAAAATTTTAACTGAATACTCTCCAAAATAAAATAAATTCTTTGTTATTATTTATAAATAGGTCATGGAGAAGTGCTCAAACCTGTAGAATAAGGTAAACAGGCCCAAAAGCTCGGAAGAAATTGTTCGTGTCATAGGAGCGCAGTTGAAATATCCAGTTGTAACCAGATGGAATTCAACTTACGACTCCGTTAAAGACATCCTTGTACATAAGGATAAAATTAACGAAATCTGTAAAAATTTTTCCATAGCTATGTTTTTTCAAATCGATTTCGAATATTTGGATGAATACAAGATGGTAATGGGTCCTATTTCCGAAACGCTTAACTACCTACAAAGAGAAAAGTCAATCATGTTTGGATATTTATTGCCCGCATTAGCTTTATTGAGAGTGAAGTTAAGTAAAATGGTCTCAGAAAATGACCTCCAAATTTTCAAAAGAGAAGCTGGAGAATTGCAGAAAAGTTTGGTTGAACGATTTCAGCCATACTTTGACTTATCACCAGGTGTTAGTGATGCAATTTCAACTTCTGTATTGTGTCCACAGTTAAAGTTAAAATGGGTTTCTTCTCTTAACCCTTCGTCTGAAGATTCTGTTGTGGAAAAAGTATCTAGTACTGCTATAGAATCTATAACAATAGAGTGCGGCGCCGAGATTGAACAATATACTTCAGAGTCTTTTAACGAAAACTATGATAGTGATGATGACTTTTTAAATTTTTCAGGTAAGATTAATGTAAGTGAAAATTATTATAATAATTTCACTTATACATAGCTTTAGTTTCGTTTTCGCACATCATTAATAATAATTGAGAATTGAACCCATAACTAAAAATAATACAAAATACAATAAATTATGAATATTATATATTTTTTTCTCTCCTCTAATCTACAAATTATTTCGGTTTGGATTTGTCGTGGAAAATTGTGACAAATAAATAAGATAGAAATATTTTCTTCTATCTAGAATTTTATAAATTAAAATAAGGAGGCTTTTTAAAATTTATTGCATGTATTCTGAGCTGATTAAATAATAAGGCTGAATGAATTTTTGGTTTTGACATAATTATTGCCGATGTGTGAGTGCGATACTCTTATTATTTTTCATGGGAAAAATTCTAGCTAACATTTGTTTAAACTTTACAGATTCGACAACACCAGTTTTTAACGGTCCTAGAGAATCAATCACATCTCAGTATAGTTATTACCTCGGAGATCCTTGCAAAATTTTAGCAATGCTACATAAATATCCAATGATAAAAAAAAGCATTTTTGAGGTACAACACTTCTCTTACTTCTTCAGCTTCAGTTGAACGACTGTTCTCCTTTGCTGGGCTGTTGAATTCGCCGAGACGTGGCGCTCTCTCGGACAGTCATTTTAGAAAATTGGCGCTGATGAAAGCTAATAGCAATGAAGTATTGCATAATTGAGATAGCTGGTTGCTCTAATTATATAGACGTTGACATTCATTACATACAAAGTATTTGCAGCTATTTTTACCATTTTTACTATTATTATTAGTATTTGCAGATCTTTTTATTTTTACTTCCTCAACTTGATTACATACAATAAATGATGAAATGATGATACAATAAAAATTTATAAAAATATAAAAATAAAAAGGATTTTCCTCTTTCTTTTTGGTACATTGAAAAGTTTTTCCATTTTAATTTTTGGACCGTCTTTAAATTGGCAAATTTTCAAAAACAGATTTTGTTCTAATGTCTATGTATATACCAGCTTTATTGAAAAATAATCAACAAGACATTCCGACGAAAGATGTAAAGTACTTGCGTATTAGCAAGGCATAAAGAATTTAACTTGCAGGCAGAAAGACTAAGACAGAACAATAAAAAGGAATGTAGGTATACAAAAGTTATAAGAAATACTTCAAAGTACTTCGTGTACTTCTATGTAATTCAATTTACTTCAAAATACTTCAACAAACTTCAATGTACTTCAAGTACTACAGAGGCAGTACTAAGCAATGCATTCTCAAAAATTTTGCATTACGTACTTCAAAAATGGAATGCTGAAGTAAACTGAGAAAAAATACTGCAATACTGAATATTTGAAGTGCTTCATTATAAGTGAAGTATTATATTTAAGTATTACTTCATATAAGACCCAGTAATTCACGAGGAATGCATTAACGAAGTAATGCATTCTTTTACAACTCTGAGATGTAGATCCTCGCTCAGAAATAGATTTGAGTCTTTCTGAAAGGGTTTTTTTTGTTAAATTATACCAGTCTTCCACTTTTTCGGCGCAAGCTTGGTTTATTTGAAGATCTTTTTCGGTCCAGATTTCATCTAACTTTTTGAGTTTATTTGTCAGATGTGGGAGTTTTGTTCTGTTAAGATGCTTTGTGATAAAGCGTTAATATATTTCTAATCTCGTTGACATGAGTCATTTGGGACGTACAAAGGTCGTCAAAAGATGATTGCTCGTCGGTCATTTTGATTGATATATTTCGGTGTTCCGCCTATTTGAAGGTGTGGAAGGGTTTGTGGGGTTTTTTTGTTTTTTGGGACGGTCAAAATAGGTGAAAAAGGAGAGGTAAGAGAGAAGATGGGTGGTCAAATTTATAACGCTTATAATACGCACAATATTTATATTGAGAAGGAGGAACAGGGAAATTAAATATTAATTTGCCTGTTTGCTTATAATAAAAATTTTATAATATAGGTCGCACCTTATATTTTATTTTGAATTTGGCATTTTATCAAAAATAGGGAGGAATTTTAGATTTTGTTCGAAGTCCTCTGACCGACAAGCTCACGAAGTTTTACCGCAGAGGTCCCTTCACGGAAGATTGTAATTACTTTTATTTATGTTGTTATGGTGTTCATTTACTTTGTTAAATTCGGTAAAATTTAGAAATTATTGGCGACATGATTAATCAGAATAAAATAAAAAATTGCAAGAGGGTATCGCAAAAATATGAGCAACACCAAGAAGAGTACTCGTTGCACTTTTACTATCACAACATTTCACTATTTGCATTTAAAACTTCAAAACGCATATAAAAAAAATTATAGTTCGAAATTTTATTTTTGTATTATTGACAGAAAATATTATTTTAAATTTTGTGAGTGAAAGAAATAAAAGAAAATATTGCTCTACCTTGGTTGTATATTGTTTGAAATTTGTTATGTCCTGTCGTTTGCATCCGTCGTCCTGGCCGACGGCTTCTTGGAGGATGAAGATGATTTGATGATTTGATTTATTGAAGCTCCTGGTGTTTAAATGTTGGTGATTTTTTATGGCACGTCGGGCGTCCAGGCCGACGATTTCGCGAGGTCTTCCTTCTAGATACGTCTTGTTTGAGGCAGGGATGAAGCCTCGCGTAGTCCAACGGCGCGAGACTCTGGACTCGTTGTGTTTTTAGGGAGTTTTAAGGTTCCTAATTAGGTTGTGGCTGAGTCACAACAAGGCGTAAGTCGTCAAGTGTATTTGTGTTTGACATAAGTCGCCAAAGTAATAGACGTTCGTCGTCTAGTGTGGGGTGTACGTCGCCCAATATACTTGTGTGAGGCGTAAGACGCTCAGTGTGTTTGTGCGGGGCATTACCCAGTTGGATGAATACTTTCTTACTTATTTTTGAAGGTGATACTAGTCCTCACGTCGCTTACAAAGCTCGCTAACTTTTCTACAGTATAGTCCTATGAAGTAAGTAGTTACCTTTTCGATGACAATGTAATGACTCCTTCATGCATGAATAATGAATAACAGGATATTACGTATGAGTGAAATTGCAATGCATGTTGCTTTACTTAATTAGATTTAACTGATCAATGAGTTAGAAAGTCATTTCTAACTTACGAAATATTCTTGAACCCAACTTCTGTAAATTTGTAATTCATGTTTCACTGGCAAATATTTCCTGTTTCAATTCTAACTAACTTGTTTTAATTTACTTATTTCTACTTTTCTATAGCTGAATTGCATTGTAAAACTTATTCAGCTATAGAAAATAAAAACAGCAAAGTTAAAAAAAAAGTTACATGCTATCACCCCAGTTTTGTCCCCTTGACAAACGTCGACCTTAGAAACAGTATATCTTTAAAAATTACTCAGAAATGGAGTTGAACGCTTTGATTTAATTTTATATGAAATTGAAAATCCTATAGGTACTCTATTTTTAAACTAGATTTTAGTTTTGAATATAAATTTATTGCCGGCAATCTAAAGCACATACGTCAAAAATGCCAAAACAGGGTGTTCCGTAAATAGATGCAAATATTTGGCAAAGTGATAGGCCTCATAAAGACAAGCAAAAACGCCCCCTAAACTTCCTGTATTCCATGGAAGTTTTTGTTTTACTTGATGAGGCCTCTCACCTTACCAACTATTTGCATCTATTTACGGAACACTTTGTTTTGGGAGTCTCTGACTTATATGGTTTATGGTGGGCATTATTTAGTCATATGACACTTACATTACATGTTCAGCGTTAAAATTGACTTAAAATCTGAGGGTGCTGACTTTCTCTATTATCGGATAATTGAAGTCTAGAAGTACTTCCAATTTCAGATTACATCTAACATCTTATTTCCTGCATGAACTTCTCGTACATATTCATTAACGAAATCTTGCATGATATTTTCATAACTATTAAAGTCCGACTGGGTAGTCACTCAAATAATACATGTATGTCGTGTAGTGTGGGGTGTAAGTCGCCAAGAACGAATGAGATAGTAAGTCACTCACTGAGTACATATTTCTTTATACTTACGTGTGCTTTCTATTTTATTGCAGACGAACGTGGAGCGATACAAATCGAGAAGTGGGAAGAACATTAATTATCACTGAATTAAATTAAATAATAAACAAACAACAAATTAAAAAACTCGCCTTTTGCTATTTATATACGACAGTATATTAATTATATATTTCAACAATTTTTAATTACTTGTGCGATTTATGGTAAATTTCTGAAATGGCACCGGTTTAAATTAGTAACGGGTGAATTTGGTTACTTATACTGGATAGTATTATGTTTAATAGGGACTGTTGTCTGAATTCTAATTCGACCATTTGGAGAAAGAGGCTTAAATTGATCTCCTGTCTTAATTGTCTAGCCGTAATTCCATGTTATGCAGATCATTTATTTGGTAAATTATCCGCCGTTGCTGTTCTACCAGCGACATTAATGGCTTCTGGATTTTTTCAAATGTATCTTTTTTTACGCTGAACAGGTCAGCGATAGCTTGGATATTGGTTTCTAGTTCTTCAAAGCGACTGTATATCTCGCGTTCGTTACCGCTGTCCATAGTTCCGTAGAGATAATGCATATATTTCCCATCAGTGCATGAATGTGCTTGTTTTGCAGTTTGCATAGGTTTGCGACCGATGAGTGGTTTCCACAGTGTTGGTGTATATAGTGCTTTGTGCGCTTTGCCAACATGGTTCAGTTCTCCACCTCGGGTAGGTTCAGCCAGGGACCTGTCTATAGGAAGGGGAAAGGATTGGCTTAGTTTGTATTATACTGGTAAGATTATTGTTCTTAATGGCTAATAACTTTTACACTTTACGTATTATGTAATATGGCTAATGGATTTGTAATTAGCACCTAATATCTTAATCCTAACGAATTGTTTAAGGGGGGAAGTCCATGTAAAATTTTCAGAAAATCGATTTTTTTTTTCGATAATCTGAAAATATAGTATATTGAGCGTGTACTGACGAGAGGAAAAAAAATCTCAAATATTTACGAAGTTATAGCTAATATAATAGAGCAGGCCGGAGTGCGTATTGTAAAGTAGCGAGCCAGGTAGTCGGAGCGCTTCAGGTAAAAGGGTCCCTTCCATTATAATAACTTGAAACAAAAGATGCTCGTACAGCTCGCAAGCAACAACAAATGGAAGAAAATCAGCTTTTTGAAGAGGAGGAAGGACTATTGTATGGACCTGGGATTGCAGATTAATCGGTAAGTAACTAAAACTGGTCATTTTCCTGTACTAAAACTTTAAACGCGATTATCTCGAAACTGTATTTTGGTGAGGCCTTTCTCTACATTACTATCGGAAGGATAAACCTAAAACTTCAGATATTTCGCGTTAATAAAATACTTTTTTGGGGTCAAAAATGTCAAAAAAATACCCCTAAATTCTGACTTTTTTTCAAAGGCTTATTTTATATTGAATTTTATACGTTTTTTTATTTTATAGGTTTATCCTTTCCGTTAATATGTCCTAAAAAGAAAAAACTTTTATTTTTTTGTTTCAGATCAATGGTTGATGAGTGACAAACAAGGAAGTTTGGGACCTCGCGCCGGAGGCAGCAGACAAAAAATTTTCCCGAGCCGCCATTTTCAAAGAAAAAAAAATTTTTGTTTGTACTCTAGAATGGTTAAATAAAGTTGTGTTAAAGTTTAAAAACAATAAAATTATTTTATCACCTTCAAAAATACTTTTAAAAAATGACCGATTTTGAGGCTGTTACATGGACTTCCCCCCTTAGGTCATAATAAAACTTAAGTCTGTTGTTAAGGACTGTGACTATTCGATTGCAGTGTTGACTGAGCTGGGAATGCCGGTTACCAAATAGGATTTTGGAAAGCTTATGTTTTCTATTTTCCCTCTTGAGCTGGACCTTGCCTACTATGAGTAAGGATATTCGTTTGACCGTATTAGCCCTTTGAGCGTTGTTTATTTGCCAATATATTTTTCCGAAGCTTATAAGTAAGTATATGGTAATAGCTCTCATGGTTATACACGGATTCCGTGTCTCATTTTAAGTTGCATGGAACATCCGCTATGAAGCCGTAAAGGAAATCCATGGGAGTAAGTTTCGTCCCTTCGTGTATGCTATTGTTGTACACGAACAATTTGCATTCCTTCTTGAATAAACCACGCAGGAAATTGCTTCCCTGATCGGTGAAAATTCGCTTGAGGATGCGCTACTGCGACGGCTTCCCCATTTGGCGTGGCATACCAAATTCATACGAATTTCTAAACAAGTACGGCGGAAGAGTAGATCGTTCAGTAGTTTGTTCCGATTAATTTGCATTTTTTAAAGGAATTAGCTAGTTTGGTACCGTGAAGCTTCTTCTAATTTCTTCACTGAGTTAATTAATTATTAGTTTTTGCTTTTTATTGCTCTTGGTGGTAATTTTATTTTCTTGAATATGTCAGTGAATACACCAGGCACTCGTCATTCTGCTTCTGATGGGCCGGCGTCTGCTGCAGAAATTAAATCACTCACGGATTCCCTCAAACAACATGTTGATGCTAAGCTCAAAGCCGAAATAAGTGATTTATTTAAGCTGCTGGGTGAATCAGTGAGTGAAATCAAATCTATGGTGTTATCACTTGAGGGTCGTGTAGATGACCTTGAAAATTATATTTACTCTATTGCAGGAAATTCAAAAAGCAAAGATGTTTTTTCGTATGGAATACCTTGGTTAGTAAAATCTCGGATGTGATGGATTCCAAAACTACACACAAATTAAATCTAAAGCCGAGAAAGCAGTTTAATTCTGGATCATCTCCGATAATTGTAAAGTTTTCCTCCTCTGGTAAAAAAACCAATTTCATCAAACCGATACGAAAATCGAAATTAACAATTTCATCAGATAGTTTCCTTTTGACAAACACTTGGTGGAAGTCAATTTTTTAAAAAAGAAAAAGTAAAAGCACAAGTAATAATTTCTTTCATTTTTAAAAATTTCAGTTTGTTATGTTTTTGCTCGAGAGTGTCTTTCAAATAAGGGTCAACAAATATTTCGGGAATGTATGCATTTGAAGCGTAACGGAACTTTTTCGTCGGTTTTCTCGTTACATGGAATTATTTACATTCGACGCAGTCATAACAAAGACGAAAGTCCTACCAAGGTCTCGTCTCTTAATCAGCTGGTGACATTGGCAAAGGCGTGACTTTCAAGTTGGATATGTGACAGCCTGTTGTTTTTCTTTTTATGAAATGTTTTTCAATTTAAATATGATTTCTTTTCTTATAATTATTAGTATTTTTTATCATGAATTTTCCATCACTTATATTGATTTATTTGTTTGATGAATTATTGGATATTTTTGTAAATTTTTATAATTTATTTGTAAAAATTGTGCATGTTACATTTATCTTAGGCTTTTTATGAATATTTGGAAAGATTCTAATAATAATTTTATCTGATAGTTCCGCTCCTGACATCATGGATTTGAGGCGTGAAATACTTAATTTTGTTAATTCTCATGAATGTTGCCTTAACATATGTCACATTAATGTAAGAAGTCTTTTGAGTAATTTTGATGAGTTTAAGTACATTTTTTGTAAAGGAAGATTGACTTAAATATGATATCGGAGTCAAGGCTTAGTGATGATGTTAGTAGCTAGGCTGTTAGTTTGCCTGGATTTCAGCTTTTACGAAACGATCGTTGTTACACCCGCGGTGTTGCTATATATATTCATAATAATATTCGTTGCGATGTGGTTTCTGCGTCTGATAGTTGTATAGTAGGCTCAGAATATTTATTTGTTGAGGTGTTCTTAATGGGGCAAAAACACTTGTTGGGTTGTGTATATAAGCCAACACGAGTTACGGATTTTCCCGATTCTATGATGAACTTATGCAGCTTTTCAGAATAACATTATTTGTGGTGATTTTAAAATAAATATGTTAAGCAATAGCCGAATCAAGCAGGATTTTCTAATGCAACTGAGAAACGTTGAGCTTCATGTTATCAACTCGAATCCAACTAGGTATCATGAAAATGGACTTAGTTACAACTAACGTACATTGTTTCGCTTACGTACTATCTTCGTCCATGGAGTCAGACTTTGGAATGATCTTCCTTTAGATGTTCGCACTGCGGTGGGTCTCAGGACAAGGGCTTTAGAATATTTTATAATAAAAATATAATATAATTTTTATTCTTATTTTCTTTTTGTACATTTTTTTACGTTATGAACTTAATTCTTGCTATATATTTTTTCCTTTTGCTTTCTTTAGCTCTTTTTTTACTAGTTATTTTTTGCTTTTCTCTTTTGATTTCATGTTTGTTGATTGATTAAATTTCAGTTATTAATTACCCTTACTTGTTGTTTGATGAAACTGAAAGGAATCTCGTCATTAAAAACACCAGACAATACGTAAAAGGTTACATGAACCTGGGTATTCACAGGTTTACATTTACTTCAACATTGAAGTTATCTGAAATATAAAGAAAAATTAATATTTATATATACTTTGTAAAATAAATTGAATTCTTAAACGACTTTCAATATTCTTACAACAACAACACATGCAAAACAAAAACAAACAAAAACTAGTGAAACTTTTTGTTTCACAATAAATGTTATATAGTAAAACAAGCAACATATTTATCCAATATAAATTATAGCGATTTTACTTCAGATCGCGAAGACCTAAGGTGAAAAATCTACATTAGTAGTTTCACCTTGACAGATGTTCAACGATTTCATAAAAATCACTTATTTATATTACTGGAATAACGAATATTAACGCAAAACTTTAAGTAATAATCGTGCGACAAAATGTACTTACCAATTAAAGTATATTTATGTAGATTTTTTCTAAAAAACACTAACAAAACTCGCGCGCGTGACACTTCGACTTCAAACGAAAACAATTCAAACTTTATTCGCTGTTGACATCGAAGGTGTCAAAACAGTGTAGAATTTCGCGGCCAACACATTGGTATTTCTTTATTCTTCTTTATTTTCTCAGCTTAGAATAGAAAACAATATACAAGTAGGCATGTTTTCATAAATACAACTGGGTTACATTTTGGTTATTGGTAAAAGGGAAAAATATCCATTATTGTTAATAGTGCAACAAAATAAATTATTTAACATTTTGAACTTTGTATGCACATACGACGCGTATCATACATTACGTTCATTATCGACAATAATTTTTGTTAATTTTTTCTAATCACATTTTCTTTCAGCAATGTTAATTTTAAGCAGTGCTAGTGAATTTTAATTCACAACAGTTGTGTTTGCCATTTTTCAAGAGTTTACAAACACTTGCTTTTATCCTCTTTGTTTTTCTAATGCTAGAATTTGCGCATATCTATGAGTACTTGTATCTCAATTGTGCTTTTTATTAATGAAGTATTCCTGGTATAATACAGTCGACGAACTTTGTGAGGTTGTCCTGGTACGTCAGGAAGTACGAGTAATTGTTTTCACATTCTCTTTCCGCAAGTTGACCCACTATGTCAAGATAAACCTTGTCAAAGGATTTTTCTGCGTTGTCGGCGTTCGGAATTCTAGCGACGCTTTCATCTTTTGATACTTCTATTACCGCTTAATATATTTCTTTATATTGTTAAGCTTGTGCCTCTACCAGTACCTTTTTATAATCCTCTTGTCTGTCTTTATTACACCCTGATGGCCGCCGAAAGGAGAGTCATGGTAGTGAAGTAAGATGTCTCTGATTTCTTCGGAGCTCCTGACTACTTCAGGGGGTTTTGGCTTATTAACTTCGCTAGGATTTGTGGCTGGTGAGTCTATGGGTCTTATTTCTTCGTAGGTGTTTGGTGTTTCTTTTCCTTGGTATGTTTTGCTCGAACCCGGGTCGCAGCGTTGCATTTTAGGCGACTTTTGCGAGTTGAACTATTTTCATCTTCTGATCCGAATCCATTCTATGAGGGTTTTTTCAGCTCTGTCTTCGATTGTTTCATTCGTATGGTATTTTCCGGGTTTGTATTCGATTTTATAATCAAATTCGAAAAAGAATCATCGTTCTCATAACAAAGTTTGGGTATGGCCGATGCCTTTTCCGCACTTAGGATGTCGTCCAAGTTAAGTTCTTGTACTAACCTGGTGACGCGCGGGTAATTTCTGGGTTTGTCCGGATCATCAGTGCACGAAAATAGATTTTTGACGTGTTTCAGAGTTGCGATCTTATCGGCGGTGGCAGCTCTTCTATTGTTTAATTTGTTCTTCTTGTGTTGACTTTCTTGGGACCATGGCTTTTAAACGTTGCAGTTTGGTGGGCCGTGATACCGCTAGGTTAAGGCATCTGTTGGAGCTCGCAAGCGTTTGACGAGGGACTCTTATGTCATCTTAATTTACCTATTTGTATTTGTGCTTTTAACTCTTAGACATTTGTTGTGCTCGCCGGCGCCATACGTTGGGGTTTTCGTGAGGGAGCCGCAAGCGTATCTAGTTGAGCTCTTATCTTACGTGTTTGGACATTGTCTTACATCTATTTGGCATGGGAGCTGGTAGGTCTTTGTGACCGGTTACAGTAGTCTTTGAGAACGCCTTTGTTCCGACTCATAAGCCGTATCCGTTTTAGTATATTTGTGTCTGACATATCGGGTTGTGGTTCGTTGACTACAGGGATGACGTTGTAGTCTTTGGTAGGGACACGATTTACATCTAGACTTGTCAGTACTACTTGGAAACTATTAGCATTGAGGATACCAATGGGCACTACCTTTGTTCCTGCTGAAGGTAAGCTATTTGCCAGGAAGACTCCATTGGCTAACTCTTGCGATAGACATACCATTTCTTCCGTCAGTTTCAACGGAATTTCGGCTACAATCTGTGATCTTGCAAGTATAAAAACAGTATAAAAACCGGTATTCTTGTGAACTGCAGCGAAAATTCTCTAATTGAGATGCTTTGAGGACATTGCAATTTAACAGTTTTGTTTCGTCTAATGCAAAATTTAATGGTACGGCAAACTCTCTGGGATGAATTTCCGTGCAAGGAAACCGGAGAGCCATATTTGGACCCTCGGCATTATAGTTTTTTTGTTAGGAAGTCATTTCCTAACAAGCCAAAAGGAGTTTGAAGTGTCTCTATTTTCTCGGTATTGATGTCGTTGAGGGTGTGAAATGCCTTTTTTTAAACAGTGCTAACCTCAGCGCCAGTATCTACTACTTATTAAGTTTTACCGTGTAGGCCTATGCCCAATGGGAGTTGTACTGTAGAAATACTAGATTTGGGCCTCTAAATGAATGTTTGTTTGTTTTTCGAAGGGTTTATAGTAGAGGCGCGGAGTTTTGAGTCGAATGTGTGTCGTTTTCCTGACTCTGAAACTCCCATATTTGTTTCTCTGGGCAAGCGTCGCCCTCAAAAATTGCATTTGAGTATAATATTGTAGAGTCTGTTACCATTAGGGGTACGTTGGTCTTGCGTTTTACGGTTGCCTTTTTCGGGTTCTCTTGCATACTTTGAATGAACAATGAGTTCGGCAGTCGCGAACATCGTGCTAATAGTTCCTACAGTTTAGGCAGAAGGATTTGCTTGTGTGTTTTAGACAGTCGGAGTATGTATGGCCTTTTCTCTGGAAGAAACTGCTAGTAACTTTCTGTTCTAGTAAATTCCGGTTTGGTCATCTGTTTTCAAACCTGTAGTCCCTTAGCGTTGTGATGGATTGGGAGAGTACTAAGGGCTTAGATAATTTGTGGATGATGTCCCAAGGGGACCTACCTGTAAAAAGTTTATTTGACCAAGGATTTGTTGCCTCGTCCTAGTGTATGAATTGAAGTTGTGTGTATGTGTGAAGGGACTGGCATTTCTGGCATTGGGGATTGTTCAAATAAAGCGCTTTGTTGGAGCCTCTTCGTGACAAGCTCGTTTGAATTATCTCGTCCACTCTTGTATCTCCTATGATGAGGAGATATTGACATAAGTACACCACTTACTCCGATTTTTAATACATTCTTTGCGAAGTCCTCTAATTGAGTCTTCACTGTTGATGTTGCATCGCCCTATTTTGCACCGACAGCTTCTTTGCAGAGGACCAACAGTTGTATATGTCTGGTCGTATAAACATTCAGAGTCTCTAAGGGTAGCTGCCGGGTTATAATGAGTTTTTGAAGTTGGGTGGAATATTCGAGGCAAAGGGTTTGTACGCTTCACCCCGGAGTTTGGTGGGCAAGATCTGTAGGAAAGCGGATTGTTCTTCTGCGGCTAGGCATTGCTGTGTCTGTTTGCAGCAGACTATGAAGGTCTGCACCTCTTGGCTCAACAGGGGACTCTTTGCGCCGGAGAACAAGGGAACAAGTTGTGCCATCTGTTTGGCTACTTTGGCGTAGTATACCATCTTGGAGTATTTGTTCTTTGATGATAGTTCATAGTTCGCAAGACTAAGCAGGCTTTCCCCGTGACTGGTGTCTGCGGAGGACGCTTCCCACCAATCGTACAGAAAATCTTCGTCTGTCGCTTTTGGTTGGTTCTGTATTTAGCTAATGAAGCTTTTGCAGTTACAATGGCCTCGACACCATTATTTTCACTTACTTTAAGTTGTTTTTCTTAATTAACTCGAGCGAGTGAGATAATCTTTTAAATTCAGCGATGTCCGCTTTAAACCTATCTATGTTCTTTTGGTGTTTTTCCTGACGAGTTTATCCTCGCGGTTTAGTGTGAATTTCCTATCTAAAATATTACACTGAGACACGAAGAGTTTATCGGAGTCTCTGTGGAAAACGTTGTCCTCTGGGCTTCCTTGGGTAGGGAGTAACCTTCTGACTCTAACATGCACTATTTGTTGCTGGGATTTCAAGGGGATTGAAACATTTTTGATTAATCCCTTGCCAGTGGTCGCTGTTGAAAGAGGGGTTACTTCAACCCGTCTTGTGGGTTCCCTTTTATTGTAGTCTGAAAGGGGACTTTCTGCCGTCTTCGAGTTTCCTCTCAGACCTACTGGTGTGTTAACAGGTGGGGCGAGTTGTCTTTGAGGCGCCCCTCGTCTATAGTTGCTGACGCGTAGACTTTTAAGTCATCCGATACGAGGGCAGTTGTCTATCCACTCGTCCTTCTGGGATACTCTTAGGTTGTCTTCAGGTGTGCCACCAGGCCCGTGGGGATGATTCTCTCTATCAACACGCGACGGTTCTAAGCTCGCTAAATATGGTGCCTTTGTTTACTTAACAAAGAGCAATCCCTTGGTCGCCTGGAGCAGAGGAAACTAGAGTTATATGGCCCTGAGTGTTGGAGATGCCTCACCAGTGTATTGAATACCTAGCAGTAACCAAAGGATCCTCTTTTCTTCGAGTCTTTATCGAGAATTTTAAAGCGTTTACGTTCTAAATTGAACAAGCTTCCTTGACCCTACCGGCGGCGCCAATTTTGTTTAATATTATCTTAGGGTTCCTTTTAATTACAACTTTATCCTTTTGTTTTGACCAATTAAATTTTATTTACTATGTTCATATTTGAAATGCTTAGTTTATTTACTACATGTAATAAATTCCTTAACTAATCCAACAAATTATTAATAAAATCCTTCAAATAACCTCATTACACCTTTGCATTTAATGTTGCTTACGCATGCAATCTTTTAATTCTCTCCTATACAGGTTTAATTATACTTTTTTTTCACCACGACAACACTTCTTTGCCAATAGAAGTAATTATGTGCAAAATGATTGAAGACGAACATTCTGCATTGTTTCTATAAGTTATCATTGCTAATGGCAAAGAAGAATTGTCGTGGTGAAAAAAAAAGTATTTTGCTAATTTCACAAATTCGATTTTTTAAGTTCAGTCGCTTATAATTTTAATATTTTAATTTCCTTAAGTTTATAAACTAAATATTTGTCATCAACATTAACTACTAATTAAGAAAACATGTCACTTTTTTTCTTTATAATTTTCTTAATAATTTTAAGCATAACTTTAATTAAAAGTCAATTTCTCGGTTCAAATTTTATTTCCTCGACTGTTATTCTAATATACTTAGAGCTTCGGTGTTCAAACAACGATAAATTAATAATCAACCTTTCGTAGAATAAGGTACTAGAAAAAAAAATCTTCCTCAAAAGAATTGGGTTAAAATAATAATTAAATTTAATGACACTTTTTTAAAGAAATTTTCGACTGGACGAACTATTTTGCGTCGGGGCTTTTATTTGTACAATAAATCCTTTTAACTCCTAATTCTCATTTTAACTTTCTCTTCTGTTTTTTAATTTGCACAATAAATCCTTCGACTAACTCTGTTGCACTTTTAACTCTTAATTTTATTTTAACTTTCTTTTCACGTTAATCAATTAATTCTATTTGAACTTTCTACATATGGAAAGGCTATTCGACTTCCGACTCAACTCTGCTTTGACGGCGTTAAAACCAGATTAAATTTTTTTTTTAAATTTATGCGTTTGTTACTTCGTGGAAGGGGATATGCAACTTTCTCTGTAACTTGTTAACGAAGTGGCTATTTGCGGGAAATATCGTCTTGTTTCTGGTCATATCCGTTATCCGATGTTGTTGGCAGAACAAAAATTAACGTTTCGACGATTTCGATTAATTAATATTATCTATCTCTGGTCCTAACAATTGCTTTGCAGGCCTATTTTCCTGAAAAAAATGCAGTAATTTTGTTTAATCGAACACTTTAATCTTTTTGGCGTAACATCATTTTCATTTCTGTAATCATCAAATCAATTTTGTCAACGATTAATACAATTTATACAAACATTAAATTAATCTGTCAAAGTATGAACTTAAATTAGAAATGCTATATATTATATGTACTATCGTTCAGATAAATCTAAAAATAATTTATTATACTTTAGGAAATACCATATTCATGAAATTTCTAGAAATATATTTTTCTGCGCAGAATTATGCATTAGTTGCTTATCTCAATGGCTAGACGGCCATGCAATTAATGCTAATAATGCATTTACATATACGGGTGTTTCAGATCTGACGTGCCAAAATAAGTTGGGTGATAGATCTCAACTAGACAAACAAAAAATTGTATGGCAGGTGGATCGGCAATCTCAACCGCTTAGGAGTTACAGGGTGATTCATAAATTTCATGGTATTCACATTAGTCTTTTATTTTTAACTTTTGATCTACCCAACATAGCGACATCAAACAAACGGTAGTAAACAACTATCCTAATGACCTTTCCAAAAATGTCAATACTACTGATCTAACTCCTACCATTGTACGTACAGTCACTTCAAAAAGTGAAAAAAAATGGTTTCCGATTACCTAAAATTCAGCATTTTACTAAATTTTCTCGGAAATTCATGTAATTAGTAAAACTCTCTTTTATTTTTATTGGACTGCCCATCTTATTATGATTCCAAAAAGGTGCAACATGTCCATTAACATTATAAAAATCAACAAATTTAAGAAATTAAACTCAAATTAATTCTAAAATGCTTTTTTTTAAATTTAAAAATAATTTCAATTAATCTTGATGAGTAACAAAAGCCTAAGTCCCTGTTTAAGGCGTATTGCAGCATGACTGGTCCTACCAAATGGTTGGCTATGATACCAGCCCAAACATTTGACACTGAATCTTTGCTGGAATGAGGTAAGCTGAGCTCTGTATGGGTTAGTGTTTGACCAGGTATGGAGGTCATGGGAGTTCACGATATCATTCCTGGTGAATTGACACCAGAAACGCTCTCTCGTCAATGTCGTGTTCTAGAAGCCAAGTGCTAAATTTCATGTTTCTCTCGGAATCTCCTTCCAGTAGTCCTTGGGCTGGGTGATGATGATATGGGCATAATATTCCTCTATGAATAACCCTCCAAACCTAAGATGACGACACTCTTAATCGCCTTACGACTCGTTTCATGCTCTTCTCAGGGTCCTGCCTCACGATGGTGATTATTTTCTGCTCGATGTCGGCAGAAGTTCCCGAAGTTTCGGGTCGTGTCTACATGGCTTGTGAAGTTACACTTCCTGTTTCTTTTAACCTTTGTGAAGTATGTGCTAATACCCCTCTTTGGGGTGTTTGCCGGTTAGGTTCCTTTGATATTCCAGTACAGCCGCTCTCTCTTTTCCGTCTACTTCACCATAAATATAAAAAATATCCGCGTATTCCTCAAATCTAAATTTTACCAATTTTTAATAATTTTTGCTTAAAAATAACCATACTTATTGATTTTTTTTTCAACTATGATAGGTATTCTTGATGATTGACCCTATTATATAGCAAATTGTTCATCAGGTACGAGTAACAGAACGCCCGAATACAAGGGTGTGAATTCTGGCTACCACAACCTAATATCGGCAATAAAACAAAATTGCTCTAACATTTTTATAACTTTTTTGCAGCAATAATTAAAATTAATTAGCTTTTAACCCAAAACAAACATTTTCGACCCTTTATCTTTAAAATTGTATTTATTTAAAGAATTTCCTACCTAAAGTGCAATAAAATAATTAGGTAGTCAGGGAGTTCTAAGGATGCGCTTTTTCTAATCCTTTGTCACTTTGCCAAGTTTCACCTTTTTGGAAAGGTAATAAGATGGGAAATCTAATTAAGATAAAAAAGGGGTGTACTAATTAAATGAATTTCGGAGAAAATTTGGGAAAATGCTGAATTTTAGGTAACCGGGACCATTTTTTTCACTTTTGGAAGTGACTGTACGTGTGATGGTAGGAGTAAGATCAGTAGTGTTGACATTTTTAGAGTGGTCATTAGGATTTTTGTTTTTTTAGCATTTGTTTGATGTCGCTATGTTGGGTAGATCAAAAGATAAAAATAAAAGAGTAATGAGCATACCATGAAAACCTGAAATTTATGAATCGCTCTGTAACCCAAAACGGTTCAGATTGCCCCCCCCCCCCCCCCCCAATGCCATACAATTTTTTGTTCGTCTAGTTGAGATCTATCACCCCACTCATTTTGGCACTTCATGTCTGAAATAACCTATATACAGAGCTGGAAAAGTTAAATTACATATTTGCGATAGATATTAGCAACACAGTTTTAGGCAACTTTGCTATATTAACTGTATTGGGAAATATCTTCACATGGTGAAACGTTAAGTCTACAAGATTTTAGGATAAAAATAAATATGCAACCAATTACTTGAAAATCAATTGACATTAAAAAACCGGTGTAAACAATGTTTAAAGGAACTTTAAAAAAAAGATCAAATAATTAAATGCGACAGCTGGCTCCATGGAAATTATTGAACATATAACGACACGGACATAGAAGAGACAAATGAATCAAGGACAGGGGGTAAGAGGAAAAAGCATGGTAAAAGCAAATTAAAGATGTTCATCTATGTAAAAAGGATGACAAACATTATTATTAATAAAATTATACATATTCATTCTTGATCACTATTAGTTTGAAATTGTAACATCGTTCCCACCCGATGTGCACAATAGAGGTAGGTTCTAATTTATTTTACAGGTTGATTTAATTTTTAAAAAGTACTTTATAATCAGTAAATATTTAAACACCTATAATTATAAGGGTTATTTTATACTTAAGTGCAGAAAAAATTCTACAACGTGAATGGTGGCACTGGTGTGAGGGTCGTATCAATTTTTTAAAATTAACTTAGAATCAGAAAACGTTTTGACAATGAAAATTAGCGAGATTATTTCATTTTTTCAATTAAAAAGTCGACAACTTACTTTTTGTCGTTGAGGCAGAGGGAGTTTTCGACAGACTTGAAGGGTTTCTTTTGATTTTCACAAAAATTAGTGGTTTTTTATATTGCACTACAGAACTAGCATGGTTTAATAAATTTTGTTGACCTTAAAAATGTTTTGCGTTCTTTTGTAATGTGAAATACATATATCGATCATTAAGTGCACAGATGTTGTACAAAAAAATTTCAAAATAAACTTTTTAAAAACTCGAGCGACGTGAGAAATATAATAAAATTTCTGAACACTATCAGCGTTTCTGATAAAGAAAAATTAAACTCCTTTGGCTCTTCCTCAACAGCAGCACCAAAGGGTTAGCTTTTATGTAGCTGCTGCACGCTTTCACACGAAACCGAAAACTAATTGTTTAACCAGCAAATATAAGCACCGATCTGAACAGATTACTTAACTGTCACACCACTTTCGAGGTTAAATATTTGCAAAATATGCACAAAGGGCGAAAAACATTTTGTAATGTCCAAATTTTAAGTGACTAAAGGAATTTCGTAACGTCAGGGTAAAGGCACGTGTAAGAAGTTAGGAAAGTGGGAGTGAAATAATAATTAATTATGGGAGCATAATTCTGGGAACATAACAGCACAAGAAAGAGATGAGAGGGATCATCCTCATTGACATGCAATTTTCAAGGACTTCATGTTCCTGCTGCTATATATATATTTAAGCGAAGCGAAGTACCACACTTCTTCTGGTTGTGATTTCCTTGCTGATCTGAGAAGAGAGACTTTATCTTTTGTCTTTTCTCCCATTATTATGAGCAATGTTCGATACCCAGCAACAGTCAGTGAAGTCGACCCTTAATCTGGTATTCCGTATCACGAGCTGTTATTCTGGGTACAAATTCAGGGAATTATTTCTCGGGATCAGTAAGACATATTTAAGATGTTTTTTCGTCGTATATTTATAGAAACTTTTTATACGAGAAAGAAGTTAATTTTTTGAAAAAAGAAAAAAAAACAAAGGGTTCGGGAGCGCTTGAAAGTTGTGGCGTTTGCAACACAGATATAGACGGGGAACACGATTGCAGCCCTCTGCGAAGTCTACAAAACAGATTTCAAAATAATTATTTCTTGTTACTCTATTGGCTATTGTCTGTAGCGGCAAGACGTTAAAATATTGAAAATTCCAAAAGTTATGCAGTTGTGAAGGAAAAAATTCCTATTTTTGTCTTGTTTTTTCCCATTTATACCCTTGTAAAAAGAACACAAAACAATGTATCAACACAATAGCATTACCGATCATAGCGGCAATTGTACTGAAGATACTGTAAAAGTTTGAAGTAAATCGGTTGAGTAGAACTCAGGATATCGTGATCACCGAATCGAAAAACGTGGTTTCGAGAAAAACGGGTTTCAGGTTTTAGAACATGATTTCACCGAAGCAAATTACCGCGCGTGTCGAACTTCAAAGTTTTATAAATTGTTATTAAGCAATTTACAGAATTTCAAGGAGTTTTCGGAAACCCTCTTTCAGACATATTTTTGAGTGTTTGCGGAATGCAAAGATACAAAAATAATCCATTTTTTCCAACCGTCACTACTTCGGGGCAACTGCTGCGGAGAGAGAACTGCTACATTTACACATGTTGGTTCAAGTATTTCGTGGTTCACGAATGCCATGGTTCAAGAATGTTGAGGTTCACGAATGTTGTGGTTCACGAATGTTGCGGTTCACAAATTTCGTGGTTCACAACTGTTGTTCTTCACGAATTTCGTGGTTCAGGCATTTCGTGGTTCACGAATTGCGTGGTTCACGAATTTCGTGGTTCACGAATTTCGTGGTTCACGAAAAGCTGCCCGCATAGACACGGCATAAAAAAAACAGACACCTTTGGCTCTTCCTCAACAGCAGCACCAAAGGATTAGCTTTTCTGTAGCTGCTGCACGCTTTCACACGAAACCGAAAACTAAATGTTTAACCAGCGTTTTTTGCAAATTCACTCAGGTCAAGTTCAGGCATATTTTGCAAATATTTTTAATTATTTGTATATTAATTTATTAATTAATTAGCTTGTCTGTAATTTCTAGTACTGTCGCAATAGACTGAAAACATGTTCGAAAGTACGCACAAAGAATTCCAAAAACATTTTCAGTAGTTCTCCTCGCTCGAGAAATTCAGTAGTGTAGATTCCTTTAGGTTTGTCTATTACTGATTGATTTCTTGGATATGGCTTCATTAAGTATTCTTGTAGAACAGAGGCCTCATCTTCCACAAGTACATGAGGTACAGATTCATTCCTACCAGGCAGTGTTTGTGCTGACGGAATATTGAATTCGTTGTTCTGTATTTGTTTGCCAAATTTGTTTTTTAAACAGATTCCTGCAAAACATTTTATTTTGTTTACGAAATTCGGCATATCCTATAAAAGCCTATAGACTCACCCGCATCTCCTTCTCTGTCAATATCAACTGCTACGAATTTAATTTCTTCATCTACAATTGCTAACAGAACCATTTAATAAAACTCTTTGAATTAAAAAAAGAAGACCCGCTATATTTGGGTGTCTTTATCCATATCTGCTTCCCATCTATCGCTCCCACGCAATTGGGAAAGTTAACTCGTACTTTTTAGAAATCTTTCGCAAAATCGCCTCTCTTGGTTGTGGCATTACCAAATTAAGCATTCTGTTCACAATGCGTGTTTTACTATGAACTGATCCATAAACAGCATACCCTTAACTTAAACGCCAATGATCAAAAGGATTCTTCAGTTACTAGGAATCTAAAAAGATATTATATGCTTCCTTAACGTTATGACACATTTATATTTGTGTTTGGAGATACCAACTGCAGTAAAGGATGGGCCTACGTAAGAGATTATTATATAATACATATGCTACCGAGGGGTAAACCAGGAACTGTTTCATCGAATGGAGCGGCTAAAAGGAGATCAGAGCAGATGCCATTTTTAGATATTCTTCCTTCAAGTATAAGATGGTATTCGTGATAATTGTCCATATATCGAAATATCTATAGGACTTCGTTTCTTTTAGCACTATTACCAACATTTGTAATACTTAGAATGTAAAAAATATTTGGGAAGATCTAAGCAGCAAGGACGCCAACACCAAAGTAAATGTAACGAAAGAAATTCAAAATGATATGTGTGGGGCGGAGGAGCTCCAGTTGTCCAGTGAGAATGACGCCATTAAGAAGAATTCTCGAGGGGAAACTGAAGTAGCTAATATTTGAGAAGCTGCACCACCGCAGAAGCAAAAATGTTTATTATCGAGGTATAAATATTCTGAAGAACGTATGAAATTCCTAAGACAAATAGTCGAAGGCGGCAACATCCACCGATAGCTTCACAAATACAGGATGAAACTGATTTATTTTTTGCTTCAATGGTGGAAATATTTAAAAAATTGCCTGAAAAAGAACAGGCAGAAATAAGATTACGAATCGGAAGTTTAGTTGGCAATGCTGAAATAAAATATTTTTCAAGAAAGAATCATCGATCACCATCAACGTCAAGTTGCCTAACCTCAAATGCTACATTCAAAGACTACTATTCTGAGGATGTCTTCTATCCCACGGCATCCGCTACTTCCATAATTTTCACAGATAACTTAAGCTATAATAGTACATATATTTTTAGTGGATATTATGTTAGTTAAGATACGTGAATATTGACTATCCACTGTCTTTCATCACTATTATTTGACTAAAAAATAATTTGAGTACATACCTTAACAACACACAAAGTTTATTCTCAAGTGGCAATGGATGTGGAATTCGATTTGTTGGCTTTGAAGTAATATCTTCTTTTATATAACTTAGCATATAGTCGCGCAGACGAAAAAATTCCTTAAACTTATTATCATGTGTATGCAGGGGACGGCGCACTAAAATTGCAAAGGCTACTTTCTCTGAACATATTTTAAATAAATCGGATTCACCGTCTGTTCGGGACTCTTCTTCTGAACCTTCATCCTCCAAAGAGTGCGACATCGATATTATCCATGTTGAATATTGAATATATTTACTTGACGCTGATCAAACTTCAACACTCTGACTTCGCACATTGCATCCACCGTCACGGTCGCCGCATTACTTTCCACCCTTAGAACATAAAGCTAAACAGGAATGGCAGTATCGCGTATATGTGCTGTAGGTGAGATCGGCATCTGAACGTATGAAGAAGTGTGGAAAGGTTTGAGGAACTGTCCCCTTATCGAAGTCTTTTGCTTTTATTTTTAAAAGTGTCAAAGTTTAAGTTGTGTCGTGAAAGTTTTGTAAAAACAGGAATTTATCGAGGTGATAAGTTTAACGATTACTAATTATAGCCTATTAAAGTGTAAACATAATTTGTGATATTTTATTGTGACCTCTTATGGTGTAAAACTCCACAAATTTAGTGATGAAGTGTGCTGTGTACTGCTGCAAAAATTATCGCCGGAGAGCGCGAGAAAAATCTTTAATAAGGAAAGTATTTGTTATAACAATAATCTCTAAGGTATCTTAGCTTAAATAACTCCAATTATATTAAGCGACAGTCATTTAGAATACTAAATACCCTCTAAACATGACGAGTCGTAAACGTAACGCCGGCGAAGTCACACTTTCATATGTTAGAACTCTTCGCAAACGTTACGCGGCCGGCGTAACAGAAACGAGTCGTTAACGTTTCATTTGACCAAAGAGAAGTGAAACAAAACGGCGAAGAGTTGTTTATGTGTTGGTACTTCGCTAACGGTACGCCGGAGGCGTACCGTTTGCGTAATACTTTAGTGTGTCGTTTATGAAATGCCTGAACGTGTCGTTAACGAAATGCTTTCAGCGTGACGTTAACGAAATAGTTTTAGCCGCTGATAAATAATTTTCATAAAGTTCACTTTGAGAATTTGCACTGTAAAAGTTTTTGCACGAGATGTACATATATTGAAGTTTAACGGTTAAACTCCTCTTCATCTTCGGCGCAAAAGTTGTCACAGTGAAGGGTCCCATAGCGAACTGCAACTGTAAAATAAATTAATAATGTAAATCGCTTTTGAAAAATTTGGAGAGGAGAAAAAAAAGCTAATTCATTCATTTATTTATTTTTATATTTAAAATATTTTCATTAACTTATAAATGCACATTTATTTGTAGACAATTTTAACCTAATTTTCTATTGTCTATATCGTCCACTTATCGCAATTGTCTTATATCAACATCAACTATCACAATTAATTAAAATTATTTTTATCACTTTATAATTAAAATAACACTGCAAAATTTTTCTAAAAACTTTGAACACAACTCAAGATGGCCTCAAACTGTGAGTAAACATGACAGGTTTATTTTTATTTGGCACGCTCCGATACATTAGTGTTGGTGTCAGAGCGACTCGTAAACATTACGTTTCCGTTTCGCTTAGAGCGAATTCGCCAAAATGCTTAGAGGGTATTCACTACTTTCTTGTCAATAGATCTTTTTTTAAATTTGTAATCTAGCCAAATATAGCTTTGCATTATTTTCACTGTCGGCTCGCGGAAAATTTTTCAGAACGGGGCAGCACATATTTTTTGATTTAAAACTAAAAATATTTTAATTATAATTATATAGATTTCCCAAAAAACACATCACTTTCTAAAAATCCTAATTGATGCAATTGATGAACTGAGTTTCATTGGTAAACCACTTTTTGAAGATCAATGCAATAAAATGCAATAGACAAAAGACAAACCGCTGGGGACCAAAAAAAAAACATAAGTTATAATAGTATCATATTTTAACTTATTTATCTAAATCACCTATCTTAACCTCCACGTGGTGGTCCCTGGAAACAAGTGAGCACTGTCTGTATTCAAGAACAATGCTCACTTGGCTAAAAGAGAAGGTGTTAGATCTTATTATAATTAGAAAATCTATTTCATCTTCTTCGCGAACATTTTTACATGTAATTTATTAATAAAATTTACAATATAAATATTAGTTAATTTTGAATTAATACAATTTGTAATTATTGAAAAGAAATATCATTCCCTCTTCAAAAAATCTCAAATTTGACTACTGTCATGGCCTACAAACACATAGAAAACCCTCATTTCTACAGAAAGGAAAATGCCGACGTTTTCCTAGCTTACTGTCATTCCTGTTTAGCTTTATGTTCTAAGTTTCCACCGCTCTTTGACGTTGTCCGGCGTATAATACGACCGCTATATGACGGCACCGTTCTTGAGGAAAACAGAGCTTTAGGCATCGATATGCAAATACGATAATAGAAACGTTGTTTTCTTTTAGGAAGTGTCTATTCGCATCGGCCATGTCCGTGTACACGCAACATACACACGGACTACACGGAAGTACACGTAAGTACATGATAAGTCCAAATAGTCTCTTCCATATTCATCTTACTGTAAGTAATAGTTGTTAACAGCCTATTCAAAGTATAATAAAATTTGACAGAATGTGTTGCGTACACGGATTACACGGATCCGTGTACTCCGTGAAAAAGTTCTGTACACGGACACGTACGATGCGAATAGACACTGCCTTTCTTTTATTGTGAATGCTTATCATCGTGCACTTAAAAAAGATTGAAGTGACTAAAGCAAATAATCACTTTGAAATGGTATCCCAAATAATAACATACAAAAGACTTAACTATTATAACGCTATAAATAGCAGCCAGACAACAGGTATGTAGCAGCTATGAATTTATTTCCTCACCTCTTTACGTTGTAATGCAGATAATGTACTATTGCATAAAAATGCGTCAGCTTAAATCTAAACTTCTTAACATTTCACTTTAATTAATATAGGTAATTTGCTTGAAAATAGTACTTTGCCATGAGTTCAGTAGTATTTGTATTTTTTGGCAACTTTGAAGTTCCTTTAGCAAAGCTTTTAACACATAATTTGTGAATAGCATGGAACGATTGATTCTGATTGTTTTCTCCACTCTGACTAATTTTAAATCATTCTATTTGCTTCATTACATAAATATAAACAAAACGTTTCCGTTTGTCTGGTTCACATCTAGTTTCAGTTATTTTCCGAACTTGTAAGGTGTCAGGTGTATTTCAAATATTTCCTTGTAAACCTGGAAATATAGTATTATTTTAATTTGTGTAATATTAGTGAATATGAGAAAACAAATAATAAATAGTATTTTAAAATGAAATGTGCTCTAATTAAAATGCATCTTTAAGAAATCGTGTTAGTATTTATTCTAATACTATGCCAGAAGAAATCATTCAAATTGAAAGTATATTAGAAGAAGCAAATTCCAGAGTGAGTAATGAAGCAATTTTAAAAATAAAGCATTTGTTATGTATGTACAGTTGCTGCAACAAACGTACTAAAACGTCTGCTCCAATATTTTCCATAATAATATTTTGAAGCATTTGTTACCGTTTATGATTTCCACATTAAATATTGTACGCTTAAAAACTATTCTTACTTCTAAAAGCAAATTATATAAAATGCTAAGAAAAACTAGATTTTTGCACATAGTATCAGAATTTACTAATTATTTCTGAATTCTTTCGGAACTTCTGCTTCATGTGTGATAAAATACGAGTTTATTTTTCCTAATATCCTTTGGATTTCTTTAGATATTCGATTCGTCGAGGGTGCTTAAAGAAATACTAAACACAAAAGTATTTAGAATAATACTCTAAATTTTTAGCTAAAGTTTTACATATGCACACAAGTATTCAATAGGATTCTAATTCGAAATTTAGGCGTGCCACTTCAGCTTTCCGTTTTGTTGGTTAGCAAGCAAGTTTTTCGCAACTGGAGGTTTTGGTTTGTTTATTGCTTGAATATTACATTTTTTTTCGGGAACATTGTTTTACAGTTTTTCTTCAGTGTAGAAGGACATGGTTACGTCAATTCTTATAAATGGGTCAACTCCTGGGGACTCCTAAAACCGTGATGCCTTATAGTTTAATTAATCATTCGCGGGTTTTGGAATCTCGGGTCTAGTGTCAGGACCTAATATGCGTAACATTAACAGTATAATTTTCTCTCCCAATACCACAACTTTCTTAGATATATTCTGTTCCAATCGACAACTATCAATCTTTATACACTTTTGGAAAATTTCTACAAGCAGTACGACTTTTATCGAGAGTGCAAGCTTTCTTTTATTTCCAATTTTTTTCAAAATACCCGATCGGACAGCATCGGTTTGTGTTCTCATTTTACCCTAACAACCAATCTTCCTTGAGTCGATACAAAAACGTACCTTCACAAAACCTTCCGTTTCCATTTTGATTTTAAAAACTGTTTCACAACTTACCACAATATTTTTTTCTTATTGAGGAAGTAGTTTTTGATCAAATGTGGTAAACAATTATAAACATGCATTGATGTCAAAATAAATTTTTTTTATAATTCTTAAGAAATCTTTTTGGATGCTAAATTGTAACAATGCAATTTCACTCGAATTAGTCTTCCTAATTTGTTTAATAGCAACGTAATTCTTTTTTATTTCAAAACAAAATTATACTTCTTCTTATAATCTTTATCATGTTATATTGTGTGACATTCTTACGACTCAATGTACTTTTACACTCAGTGAATCGTTTCCTATTGCTGGCACACTTATCTTTTTTTCTGCAAGATTGGTATCAGTCCACACTTTGTTTTCATTTCATGATTATTATTTTTTCGACGATATATATATATATATATATATATATATATATATATATATATATATATATATATATATATATATATATATACAGGGTGTTGAAAAAAGACCGGCACCCGGGAATAACTCTTTTTCTCTGTTTTGTTTTTGTTTGGCTTCGAGGGGAGAATCGTTTGCACACCAAACCACCCCTCACCACCCACTCCCTAAGCGGTGGTGGTGGGTGAGTTAGAATTTTCAAATGGAAGCCCCAAGTTTTGATTGGCTATTCGCGTTACTCGATTGAAAATTAATTTTAATTGGAATTAAAATTAACTAATTTTCTTTTAACGGGCTTCTTTTACGTAGCTCGGTATCGAACACAGGTTATGCATTTGTTGATGTGAACCTTAATCAGTGTCCTACATCTAAAAATCCAATATCTTTGACGAATCAAACTAAGTAATAAATGAAGAGTGTTCAATGCGACCGCTGAGACGAAGAATGTTATCGCTGTCTAGGAACGGTGTTAGCTTGAAGAGTGGGCTTGATTAGTACAGTGATTTCTTTGCTTTAACCGTCTTTATTTCCTTGTGAAAAGATTGACCTTGCGTCCAAAGAATGCCACTATGAAGAGCTCTTTTCATTTCATATGATGTGATCCATGGAGTTCTGTTTGCTTTAATTGAAGTTTTGCAGTTCCTTATGAACTGAAAGCATCTTCCTAAAATACGTAGAACTTGAGTAAGAGATGATCGGTCGGTGAACAAGGAGGTTAGAAGGTCATTTTCGAATTCCAAATGATAATTACATAGGTAGCGCTTTCGTTTTTCTAAATTTACTACAGCCGCCACGTCATCTTCGGGGATGGTTTGTCTCCAATTGTCCCTAAGCCATGACGGTCCTTGCCACCAGAGGTTAGAGGTAACCAGCTCTCGGGCTAAAATACCACGAGAGGCCTGATCTGCGGGATTTTCAGCGGATGAAAAATGATACCATTGTGTTCTAGGAAGCACGGACAGGATTAATGAAGTTCTATTTCCCACAAAACATTTCCATTTGCGGGGATGTGAGGAGAGCCACTACAAAAGCACTTTTTAGTCAGTTCACGCGAAGCAACGTTCATCCGCAATGTTCATGGTTGAATTGATAAACTTCATTAATTTAGCAAGCAAGGTTGCTCCACACAGTTCTAACTTCGGTATTGATAACTGTTTAACAGGTGATACCCGAGTTTTTTCTGCTACTAAGTTAATGCGAATAGTACCGTCCTCTGTTAGTGTTCTACTGTAAATGACTGCCACATATGCCGCCTCAGATGCGTCTACAAATCCGTGTAATTCAATGGTTGAAGCTGATGCGGGCACCCATCTCGGGATACGCAAGTCGTGTAGGTGAACGAGGTCCTTTCGCATGTTTTTCCATTTTTCAGCAAACTCCGTGCATGTTTCGTCCCAGTTATAACCTTTTAGCCATAACATTTGAAGCAGAATTTTGAACGCGATTGTAACTGGAGAAACTAACCCCATTGGTTCAAATATCCGACTTAATTCTGACAAAATGTTTCTCTTTGTTGGGATGAAGTTTTTGGGTAGAGTCACCTCAAACGTGAAGCAATCCTCTGAATGAATCCAATTGAGGCCTAGTTCTTTCAAACTTTCCGGATTTTCATCAATTTTCATTGAAGAATCACTACTTTTGTAAAAAGAAGAATTGGAATTCTATAGTTAGTTGCTTTAATGCGCGAGTTGCTAAGAATGGGGCTGCCGAAGTCCCATACGTCACCGTGTTAAGCCAAAGGTATTTTATGGGTTCGCTTAGGTATTCTCTCCATAGAATTCGTTGGTACTGGCGATCTTCCTTGTGAATTAGAAGTTGTCGATACATCTTTTCGATGTCAGCATCTAAATGAGATCAATATTGGCAATAAATCTCTTTGCACTTTATGACCTACAAGTAACTTTTGGTTCAGTGTATAGCCCGTGGATGTAGTTTGTGAACCATTGAACACGACTCTAATTTTTGTGGTTGTACTGGATGGTTTGATCACTGGGTGGCGTGGGAGGTAGGCTTGTTCGCTATCTGCTTCCAGTGCTGAAGTTGAAATGGGTTCCTATACATATTCCGCCATAAATTCCGAGTATGCCTTGTGAAGGAATGAATTATGTTGAAGTCGATTTTCTAACGAATTGAAGCGTAAGGTAGCAATGTGAAGGGAATTTCTCAAACTTGGAGCCTTTTCCTTAACAGGTAACCGTAGTACATATCGATTGGTCATTGAATCCACGTAGTGACTGGATGCAAAAATTGATTCGCAGAGTTCTTCGTCGTGAGTGTACCTTGGAGCTTGCGTAGGCAGCTCTTCAACTTCCCAGAATTTTCTCAATGTTAAATCAATGTCTGAAATGTCTGATTCCTTGATTCGTTAAAGTGCGGATCTGCTAAGTTGTATTTACTCAATAAACTCCAATCATTGACTGTGAATGTCCGTGAGGGTTGCGGTGCTGATAATTTGTCGAGGATATAAGTTTGTATGTACAGTTGATTATGTGGTGGAAACCGAGATGATATCCTTAAGAAGGTCATTCCTCTTGTAATTGCCATTTGTGTTGATGATAAGACGCGAACAATTACTTTTGCTTTATCCCTTTTTAAGTGTAAACGTTATACACAATCTTCCGAAACAAAGGATGCTAGTGAGCCTGAATCTAAGAGAACTCGACAAGGGTATAACGTACCATGTTCGTCAGCCACATTAATTACTGCCGTTGGAAGCACTGTGAGCCTTGATCGGTTATCCTTGAATAGGGTGAATGCATTAATGTGTGAGGTAGTTGAATTAGCATGTGATACCGATGAACCTTGCCCAGAATAACTTGTTGATGGATTGAAGTACAATGTGTTTGGGTTGAGATTGTGACCCGATGAACTTGAAGCGTGAGGCTGATTAGAAAGGTTAGCTTCTTGTGAGGAGTTGTTGAGTGTGTGTCGCGGATCCCTCTGATCCGATATAGTGTAGACTAGAATTATGTAGCTGCTTGCAGTAATGACAGCGAACCCTTGATTTAAATTTCTGTGCTGGATGTCCGGAATTTAATCAATTAAAGCACAAACAGCTTTTCCTGATAAATGTCCGCCTTGACGCAACATCCATCTCCTTGTACTGAGGACATTTAAAAATGTGATGTTCTTGGAAGCATTTAACGCACTTTTGTGAAGTGTCTAAGTGTAGATTTCGTACAATATGATTGCCACAGGGTCTTTTGACCACTGAATCGAAGGTTTCTAAAGCATCACACCTTTTATTTAGGAAGTCGATAAATTTGTCAAACGAAGGAAAGTCTTGATCTGCCGTCTCCTCCGCCCATTCCTTGCGAGTATTCGTATCCGCCTTATGCAATATCAAATGGATAAGCCATGTATCCCGGCTGGATGTATCGTTCCCTAATACCTTGATGCCACGTATAAGCTGATCGGAGGTGTCAGCTAGTCGTCGGAGAGATGATGCAGATGGTTGGCCAAGATTGGGTTGAGCGATGAAACCTTGATGTAGGCAGATATGATTTGCTTGCGTTTGTCTTATCGCTTGACAAGTTTTGACCATGCTTCGCTATAGTTTGCTTCAGTGATAGCTAAATGTTTTACTAAGGCTGCTGCTTCACCCCTCAGTAGCCCTTTAAGGTATTGTAGCTTGTTGGAATGTCAACTCGTGGCAGATTAACTTCATTTGAATGCGAAGGTTGTGATGAAAAGCTATCAAAGAGAACTTGCTGCTGCTCCACAATTTTTGATACCGTAGAATTGAGTTGTTCAGTTTGAGATGTAGATATCTTGTTGGCTTGCCTGCAACTTATTTACATGTCGTAATAAGACTGCTCTTGTGTCTAGGTACTTGTCCTCGAATGCATCATACTCGGAATCGATGTCATTAACTACAAGTCCATCATCCACAACTTTGAATTCCTTTTGTAAATCCTCTAGTCTATATAGTCGAGTTTGAATATCTTCGATCGTTTTATCAGCTGGAATATTTTCTGAGAAGGTTCTTAATTTTGTTAAGGATCCTTTAATGCGACCTAGTTCAACTTTCCACAATACGATATCTGCCATGATTTTGTGTAGTTCAGTACAATGGTTCTCAGTGATAATTAAAAGAGCAATAATCAAATGGGCTTAAAACCTTATTCAACGTTTTTATTAGTTCTTACAATTCCACTAAGTAGCTCATGATAAACTCATGCAATAAATGTTTTAAATTTCTACAACTGTTTACTCTTCTAAATGAATAACGAGTCGATTGTATGTCATAACTGTTCAGAAAACACAAGTATTAAGCAAGCTATGGTCTGTTAATTCAACGAACGTAGCGCAATTGACAATTCCGTAAGATATTGGAAAAAATTCACTTTTTATGAGCGCAATTGAAATTCACTTTCACTATTAGTTCTTGATGTTTTCTTGCGTTGATGTAAATTATTTAAATTTTGATAAGTAAATAAAATATATTTATGGATAAATTGACGATATCGATATCAACTGCATGAGCGTTGCAATTGGATTGAGCAGAATTAAAATTTAGAGTAAAGCATGCAGAAGGAGAAATATTGGAATACTTAGCTTTACAATCAAATTCCCTTGATCATAACACCTTAATGTTTCAGCAGCACTAAGAATTTTGTTAGATCACCTTAACTGCACTGTACTTTAAGTTCAACTCTATAAGTTTCAATTCCCGGGTTTCGGCACCATAATTTTATGTGGAAGTTTATTGTGTATTTTGGTAATACTAATGGATCACTGAATCTAAACATCAAGCTTATTTCAATTGTTTTATTTTGCACCTTCTTTGTATTATAAGAATCTACACAGTTAGAACGAACCTTGCACAAGCTACGATAAGACTAGAACTAAACTGACTAATCTGAGTTGACTGAATACAATGCTAAAACTACTGTGATCAAAATTCTGTGATAGCGGTACTACTTAAGCTACCTAACTGAGACTGATACATGATCAGTGATAATTTCTGTGATAGCAACTCCATGGTTTTTCTGATATTTTTTCCGTGTCGTGTACAATAACTGTTTAGTAATAATTCTGTTTATACTTAAATACATTTTGATTGACTTAGCAGGTTCCCTAACAATATATATATATATATATATATATATATATATATATATATATATATATATATATATATATATATATATATATATATATATATATATATTTAGCAGTTTCTAATCTCTGTACAATTCGACTCATTTCATTATCGCTGCCTGATGACCCTATCACCATTTGCACATTACACCCTAGCTAGAACAGCAGATTCAAAAAGTGCTAAATATTTCAAGAATCATTGTTAAGTTAATGTTTTTTAAATTTTAGTCCAATGTTGAACTATTCATTAGACAGGGTTAGTTGTAGAGTTTTTCATTTCTTGCAATTGTATTAAAAATAACTACACATCAAATAGAAACAATTAATTACAAGCGTAACTCATAAGCTGCACTGACTTGCTCAAGAAAACATTAACTAAGCTAACTACTTAATTGAGCATATTTTAAAAGCATTAATATCAAAAGTAAAAACAATAGCAAATCGTAACTGCAAGCAGAACTATAGTTTGATATTAGAATAAAACCGTTAATAAAACGAGAACTGATTGTGATAGTGATGTGCTTGCAACTAACAAGCTGTTTATATACTTGTTTGAAATATGCTACACTTAAGGGACCATTTTTGTGTTTTATACTTCCTGGGAACGTTAACCCTCTCTTTCCCACGAATATACAACTATTGCGTAAAATATTTTGGACTGATTTTAATTTCTTATTTCGTTGTTAGTATTTAATAAATACAAAAAAATCTGAAAACTTAATAATACTGAAGTCTTGGAGTTGTATCCATGTGACTACCATGGGAAGTACAGGTAAACATTTTGAAGGATCGTCCTTGAAAAAATTTATAATTCCTTCTTTCAATGGTTGTTTTTAAGTAAACTATATTTAAAAATAAGAAGATATATGAAATTTACTTACCCTTAAGCGGTTTATTGGTTCCTAAAATGGGTAATTTTCCATATCGAAATGATCGTTTACGAAGGTACACGATCCATAAGATCTTCGTTTTGCCGCCATAAAACATTTCGCTCCCTTTGTTTTCAGGGGATCAGATGAATTTTATAGCCCCAGTAAAAAGTAATTTCAAAGGATAGTACAAAAAAACATATGGTGTATGTTGAAAGTTTTTATTTTTTATGATATCTAAGGAAACAACCTTTCTTATCGATAATGCATAAACCTACTTTACATTTGTTGTTACAATGTTTGCACCGTAACCTTTTCGAGGAATAAATAGCAAAATGTCCTTCATTTTCATATCGATTGTCTTGAATATGAGTTATCCTAGGAGCTGAGGTTGTCAAAGAGGATTAAATAATTTCTCAACATTAGCATTTATTTACTACCGTCTCTGATGTACTGCGTGTTGAAGATCGGCCTCCTTTCTGAGGCAGAACTCGTTTTGTCCGTATCAAACTATGTGCTACCTCAACTCTGAATTCTATCTGTGGTTTTATTTTTTTCCTGCATTTTCATTGTTGATTTTCTATATAAAAGCAATGCATTCACCACCCATACATCCATCATATAGTTGTACTTATTTTGCTCGCCAATAACAGCTAATCTGGTGACTTCGTATATTTTTTTTTGTTATTTTTTTCGGGCCATCGCTGAATTGTCTGTAAGGGCTCAGAACCAATATAATATGACATGATATGCACTGTTATCATACCATTTCACTGCACATATATTTTTGTTGGTTTCTACTTTCTGATAAAAAGTTCCACGTCCCTTACATTTGAAATTTTATCCGAATCAAATTCACAACCAAGAAGTCTATTAGATCTTAGGTCTTAGGTCTAACTAATTTATAAGATGAAAACCAGTTGTCTGCAAATACTTTATTTATTGTCACGTAGATGCCTGCATAACTAAACCACAATAACATCACTAATATCTATCTCTGGTACTGGTAAGGTATTTGTCACCTTTTCGGTATATATTGCAAAGTCAATCATGTAACCACTGGCACCACACCAAGAAAACCTTTTTATCCCCCACTTATGCGTTTATTCCTAGATTATTGAGTCCCGTGCTTTAGGTTTTATAAGCACTTCATCAATAGAATTGTATTCCTCTGGCGGCAATTTCAAAAATGTTTCCCTAATACAATTTAAAAAAGGTCGCACTTTAGAAAGTTGGACATTTATTTATTTACAAAGTTTCATCATATTCTGATTACTAAACGACGAAAGTGAAGAAGAAAGAAAAAAAAATGAAAACTCAAGAACTGAAATAACAATAACAAAAGAAAAATATAGATTAAAAATAAGGGTACAATTGAACATATCAAAACGCTTACAAATTAAAATTCAAAAACAAAAGAAAAAGTATATAGAATATATAAGTTAAAAATTCTAAGTCACAAAAACTTTAAAAAAAATAAAATTTATTCTTAACGATCTGTTTCAGAGGACAATTTTCTTAAGACTAAATTACATAAATATTCTTACTTCCACTAATTGATATCTAATATCTAAAGTCGCAGACGCTGATTCAGCATTCATGTGCAATTTTCTGGGGCAAAACTTGGATTTTTGCGTGAGAAAGTTTTCGTTCCCACCGATGGTGTTAACTCTTCCCCTCTTAAATTTTGATGTCCTCATTCAAACCCTTAGAAGAATGATCCTTCGTAGATTTTAGGAATTTGGACTTTGGTCTGCTGAAGCTCTTGATGTGGGGGTGTTGAGAAGAATGATGGTGCCGGTATGGTACGTGATTTCTTCTTGTCTTCAGAGGTTGTGGTCTCAGGTCCATTTACGTATTTTTCGCCATGCTGGATGACGATCTTAGCTGTCTTCCTTCGAAAGATTACGAGCAGGAGGGTAAGTATGGATCCAAGGATGCTGATAAGTCCGTATGTTGTCCATTGATGGATTTCTTTCTCGGATTTTAAGAGCCGGATCTGATTTGTATTGTTGATGTGAAGTTCTTGCATCATTTCCAATGACAGGAGCTCTTGGTATTCCCTTTCCAATGCTGTTGGTTGGACGATCGCAGGTAAGGCCTGAAGGGTTGATGCCTCCTTGGACTTGAATGGTTGACCATTGATTTCTACCGTAATGTTGTGGAACTTTATGAGAAATGTGCCCTCGAGACTGTGGCTGATATTGTCGACGGTTACCGTGCCGTTAAATTGATTCAATAGCAAAATACCTGGCTCTATTTCCTCTATTGCGGGTATGTGTTGATTGTTGATGGTGATACACGTAGAATTGCGACTTTTTAGTAGATTTGGGATACAGGTGGAATTACTAATATCTAGGATGCTATTTTGGTTACAAATGGTTAGATAATTACAGGTTTTACAATCTTTTTTCGTACCAAAAATTTTATCATTATTTCTTAATATCATATTATAAGGGATTTTACTAATGATGTTATTTCTCTTTATGGGTTTAATTAACAATTTTTGATATGTTTCATTTGTTGTGATCGGAATATTAATGATATAAAATAATGTAGAACTGTTACTAATAATTTTTACATTTGCGAATTCTAATGCTTCTTCTGTTGTGGAATAAGGTAGGTTTTCCTGATCATGAGTGTTTGTGGCTAATTTAATATCTGTTTTTGATAGCATCATTGAATTAATTATTCCAGCTTTTGCCCAGTGAATGGCGTATCTAATGTTAACTAATTCTTCTTTTATTAGTCTAATCCTATATGGTGTGCCTAAAGCTAATTTTTCGTTAATGGCCTCGTCCTTTTCAAATATTTTTTTAATTTCGTTTGTAATACGAGTTATATTATTGATCCTTTCATTATACAATTCATTGATAATTACCTGCTTATTATTATTTGTTAAAACGTTATTCATTCTATCCTTCAATAAAACAAAATCGTCATGGTCAGGATTTCCTGCGATACATTTCCATGCGCTACCTATGAAATTCAGGGATCTTTTTTCTCTATGTGGTCTGATGTTTTCTAACATTTCTTGAATTTGAAGCAGTTCATGTTGGAGGAAAGGAAATAGGGGGTGATTTTTCTTGATCTGATTTTCGAGGACTGGATTTATGTCAGAGATGAATTTTTGATACCGTTCCAGATCTATTATGTGGATCAGCTTGAAGTTGCCGTTTTGCACCTTGGCTATGCCGGAATTGAGGGCGATGATCTGGGAGTTGGAGTAATCTAGGATTTGGACTTCTCCTTTGCTGGTGGAGAGGATGCATCTGGAAAAAAATTAATTTCTTATGTTACTTTTATGAACCGTTTTTCCTGATTGTGTAATAACTGTTGTGTGTCTATTTTCTCTTACGATTTCCTGCTTATATCTTACCGTTAGTTTTGACCCTATTCTTTTATTGTGCTTCACAAACATAATTTGCCCTATTTCATAATCTTTTATTGGCTTGCGATTTTTGTTGTGGTATCTCAAATCCTTTTGTTGTTTTTCCTTTAGCCTTTCGATGTTGCTAATTCGAACATTCTCAAACTGTTCGGGAGTAATTCTTGGATTGCGACCATAAAACAATTCTACTGGTTTCTTTCCAGTAGTAGAGTGGATCGTGTAATTATACTCGTTTACTGCGCGTTCGAGAAGTTCTTCGAAGGAACGGGGCGATCCGTCAGTGTTAAGACACCTCATGATTTCGGAAAGAGTGGAGTGGAAGCGTTCCACTTGGCCATTCACTTCACTTTTGTATGGTGGGGTCTTGGTAATTGTAATGTTTAGGTCTTCCATCATGAATGTTAGGGTTGCCGAATTCAACGATTTTTCATTGTCGAGGACGACAAATTCAGGTACGCTGAAGAAGAATAGAATATCCCTTAAAGGTTTCCTTATGTCTTCTATTGAACGGGATTTGATTATTTTTGCCTGTGCGAATTTGGTGAATTTGTCTATTGCTGTAAGTGCAAGGTGTCTTTCTGTCGAGTAGATGTCAATATGAAGGGTATGTCCTGGATAGTTTGGGATGGGGGTAGGATTGATTATGGGGTTATTGGGATGCCTATCGTACTTATTTTCCTTGCACACTTTGCAGGTTTTTAAGAGTCTTTTTATTTTTTGGCTCATTCTGGGGAAGTAATATTTTTCCAATAGCTGTAACCTGTTTTCTTCTGCATTTCGATGTGCTCTTCGATGGACTGATAGAATTATTTCTTCTTGGTCTGTCTCGTTAGTAACGTCTTCTACTAAAGTTTGGGTGAATCGGATTCTGTAATCTTTAAAGTGAACAGGGTAAATTTGCTGAATTTGTCCCATGGTATCTTCTTTAGTCATTAGCCCGTTAATAGTGTGCGGATTTAAGTATCTTTTGAAAATATTTATGAGGTCGGGATCCGTGGAATGTGGTTGAATGAATATGTGCCTAGAGTATTTTGGGAAAGGATTTTTTATTTGGTAGCTTTTCTCATCACCTTTTCGTAAGATTAGCTGGTTGCGGAAGACATTCACTGGTACTTCTACCGAGGGTATTAAATTATGAGACGAGCTATCGTCACTGTGCTGTGTCGTTGTCATTGAGTTGATCTGCATTGTTGGTGGTTGTCTTGATAGTGCATCAGCTACAATGTTAATCTTGCCGGGTTTGTATCTTATTTCATAGTTTTATTCTTCCAGAATGGCTTTCCACCTCTTCATCTTGTTATTTGTGTTCTTATTACTAAGTGCGTAAGTCAGAGGTTGGTGGTCGGTAAATATTTTTACCTTTCTTGAGCCGTAAAGGAAGTTACGCAGCGATTTAAGTGCCCAGATGATAGCAAGCATCTCCTTCTCGTTGGTAGCGTAGTTTTCCTCTGCTTTATTTAAGTTCTAGAGAGGAACGTTATTGGCTTATCGTCTTGCGACAGTACCGCACCGATAGCGTGGTTGGAGGCGTCAGTGGTTAATTGAAATTCTTTATTCAGGTCTGGGTGAATCAACATTACCTCTTTCGAGACAAGTGAGTTTTTGAGTTTATTAAAAGAGTCAATGGCCTCTTCGGTAAGGATAACGGGTTTATTTTTTGAAATGTTCTTGGACACACGTCCATCTTCCCCTCTTAAGAGGGATGTCAGTGGTTTCGCGATCTTCGCATAATCTTTAATGAATCGGCGATAATATCCTGACATGCCAAGAAATGATCTGAGGTCTTTAAGGGTTTTGGGTGTAAGCAGATTAGAGATTGCCTGTACTTTCTTAGGGTTAGTTTTTATTCCATCTTTTGAGATGACGAATCCTAGAAATTCTACTTCTTGCTTGAAAAATTCGCATTTATCCAGTTGGATCTTCATGTTTGCTGCTTCCAATGTTTTGAAAACTAATTCGACGTTTTTAAAATGCTCATCTTCGTAACTACCGAAGATGATAATGTCGTCTATGTAGACGTAACACCTTGTGCCGATATGTTCCCTTAAGATGTCATCCAAGGCTCTCTGAAGGATTGATGGGGCATTCTTTAGGCCGAAAGGTAACCGAGTAAATTCATACTTTCCGTTATTTACTGAGAACGCTGTCTTCTCGATATCAGATTCCTTCAGCGGGATTTGGTGAAATCCGCTTTTTAGGTCTGCAATGAACCATTTATTCTCACCGAAATTTGATAAGACTTCGCCAATCTCCGGTATCGGGTACCTGTCTGGTATGGTTAAGGTGTTGAGTTTTCGGAAATCAATTACTAATCTGAACTTTTTCTCACCAGAGGCGTCCAATTTCTTGAGGACTACCCAAACTGGAGAGTTGTAAGGCGACCTGGATGGTCTAAGGATACCGTCGTCTAGCAATTGTTTGATCTGCTTGTCAACTTCTGCTCTGGACGCCATTGGGTAACGGTATGATTTTGAATAAACGGGCTTATTGGAAGTCATGCGAATTTCGCCCTTTACTATGGTGGTATAAGTCAATTTTTCATTTGGTTCGGCAAACAAGTTGGGACATTTTTTTATGACCTTATTCAATTTTGTGATTTGTTCTTGGTTCATGTGCGAGGTCCGTAGATTTATTGAATTGACTGACTCGGAAACGTTTTGTTTGAGAGGTATTTGCACACCGGGCTCGATAATCATGAGATTATCATTAGTATGAATGACGGCTTTAAGTTGTTTAAGACTGTCGTTACCTATAATGCCATCGAAAGTTATATGGCTAGGAAGGATAAAGAATTTCAATTTTTGAACTGTGGGACCAAAAAGGTTTATAAAGGCATGGTGAGTTATCTTAATACTTCCTGCTACTGAGTTTGCGAGGAAGTTCTTTTCATTAGGGATAGGATAGCGGATATAGCGTGGTCTGATATAGTTTTTGTTTGATCCCGTGTCAATCAGGAATCTTAAAATTTCTCCGCTCTTCGCCACATGTTCGAAATAAGGTAGCGAAGAGCTCTTTAATCTAAAAAATATATGTCATCTATTTGTTCTGGGTCCTAAAACGTCGGGTTTTCCTCTGTTTCAGTATAATCAACGAGCATTTGATCGTATTTAGAATCTCCGTGGATTATTTGTTGCTCGTAGTCGTCAATTTCGTTTTCGGTTTCTGTATTTTGAAGTTCGGTATTAAGAATTCGTTGTTGCCTGTATGGGAAATGCGTTTGTTTGGATAAAGGCCTGTTTTGCGCAAACTGATTGGTTTTTGGGCAATTTTGATAGTTCACTACGCGTGAGTGAATGGAATGGTCAACGTCCATTGGCTCCGGCCTTGGTAAGGGTTTCGGAGGGAGTTGACGAGAATTAGTAAAAGGTTGAGGATATGACTGTTGGGGGTGTTGTTTTTGGGAGTAAGGCTTTGGGGTCTTTGTGGATAATTTATCAATTCAGGGTAGAAATTTGTTCTGGGAGCTGGAATAGGGGTAATCTGTTGTGGGGGTGGTATATTTCTTCTTGGTGGAATTGGTGGGGGTAGATTTCTTCGTATTTCCGAGGTTATTAGCGTATTGAGTACGGAAGTCGACGTTTTCTAGTTTGAAACAAAGGTGTAGAGCTTGTGGTTGGTCTACAGGCTCTTTTATACTTAGCAGTCTGGGAAGTTCACCTCTAAGACCTCTCACGAAGGTGTCAAGGGCTTTATCTCTGTACGATTTGGTCATAATATCTAATGACTCTTTACTCATATTCATTGAACACAATTTATTTAGAATGAGGGATAGATGATGGTAAACTTTTTGATAAAATTCGGGAATTGTGGACCTTCCTTGAACTAAAGTTGTCATTTTGTATTCCAATGTCCCTAGATCTCGTTTATCTGCATAATGCAGTGTTAAACATTTTGATATTCTGTCCCAGTTTAATGGGGTGTTGTATGATTCTAAGGCAATGTCAGCGTGACCTACTATTTTATTACGAATTACACTCAAAATTCCGTAATATTTCGCGGTACCTTTTAGTGGTTCGTAGATGGTCAGAATCCGATCGACGCTCTTCTTCCAAGACCCGAATTCTCCTGGTTTCCCGGAAAATTCTCTTAGGCTCTTCACGACGTCGGGTATTTTGTCCATACCAGTTAAATTCCTATCCAAACAAACGTTAATTGGCTGATCGACATCATTATTGACGTCTGTAGCTGGATTGAGAAGAGAATTTAAAATTTGTCTGCCCTCTCTCTTTAAGACGTCTGTAACAAGGGCAGTAACTTGTTCTGCTAAGTTTGGGATATTGGGATTTTGGGAAATGGAGTTACTTGCTTCTTCACTAGGTTGGCCTAATTTGGCTGGTTTAATAATATTTTTCGGATCCATTTTTTGTTATTTTAAGAAGTAAAAAAGAAAAAATGTTTTATAAAGAAATTGCTTTTGTTTTGAATCTAATCTTATTCTGCAAAAAAGAGAAAGGAAAAAAAAATCCTACAAAATTCAAGTCAAAATCCGTTCACTAGGGAAAAAAAATTCCTAAAAATTTCATTCAAAATGCGTTCACCAGAGAAAAAAAATTCCTAACAATTTCATTCAAAATGCATTCACTCTTATAAACCTCCTTTTCCGAGAGTTGTTTTGCGACTTTTGCTAATGTTGTAACGAAGCTAATTTTCGGCTAGAAATTATAAAGCCTAAAAGCGCACTAAAACCCCTTTTCCACTTAAAAACCCCAAATTGGGTGATATAATTCAAGAAATATATTTGCGAACCAAATTATAGAAAAATAAAAAGCGAGGATTTGTTAGGAATCGAACACGGGACCCCAGTATTAAAGTTGTTTGCGAAACCAACTGGGAGTATAAAGCGAAAATATTATTTTTCTTCATATAATTCGCACGAGAAATTGAAACTTTTGCTATAAGTACCAGACTCCGAACTGGCAATAATCACCTTTCATCATCCTCTCATACACCTTCTATTCACCTTCTCATATAACTTCTACCGACCTTCCTGTTCGAATTATCCCAGTTTCCACTCGTCAAAGTGAAAGCTTGGTCATATGCACCGGCCACGAGACGAGACCCAGACCTCCCGAACCTGATTCCCATAGCTAGAGTTCTAGTAGGTTAAGGGCAGTACGCTGCTCGAGCTCAGTACGGGTGCAAACTTAGGAACGGCTCAGGGAATAGCATAGACCGTAGTTAAGCTAATTAGATATAAGTAGTGTAAGGGCAATTAATTGCTCGGGCCTAGTACGCGTGTTGAGCGGAATAGTCTAAGGGACGTAGCTACCTAGATATAAGTAGATTAAGGGCAATCTTAATTGCTCGGGCCTAGTACGCGTGTTGAGCGGAATGGTCTAAGGGACGTAGCTACATAGATATAAGTAGAGTAAGGGCAATCTTAATTGCTCGGGCCTAGTACGCGTGTTGAGCGGAATGGTCTAAGGGACCTAGCTACATAGATATAAGTAGAGTAAGGGCAATCTTTATTGCTCGGGCCTAGTACGCGTGTTGAGCGGAATGGTCTAAGGGACCTAGCTACATAGATATAAGTAGAGTAAGGGCAATCTTATTGCTCGGGCCTAGTACGCGTGTTGAGCGGAATGGTCTAAGGGACCTAGCTACATAGACATAAGTAGAGTAAGGGCAATCTTAATTGCTCGGGCCTAGTACGCGTGTTGAGCGGAATGGTCTAAGGGACGTAGCTATCTAGATATAAGTAGATTAAGGGCAATCGTAATTGCTCGGGCCTAGTACGCGTGTTGAGCGGAATGGTCTAAGGGACGTAGCTACCTAGATATAAGTAGATTAAGGGCAATCTTAATTGCTCGGGCCTAGTACGCGTGTTGAGCGGAATGGTCTAAGGGACCTAGCTACATAGACATAAGTAGTGTAAGGGCAATCTTATTGCTCGGGCCTAGTACGCGTGTTGAGCGGAATGGTCTAAGGGACCTAGCTACATAGACATAAGCAGAGTAAGGGCAATCTTAATTGCTCGGGCCTAGTACGCGTGTTGAGCGGAATGGTCTAAGGGACTTAGCTACCTAGAGATAAGAACCGTAGAAGTAAGATTCTAGTAGTAAGATTAGATATAGAACCTGAATTGTTAGAGAGTAAGAGCAATAAATTAAGTGTTACTAAGAACCGGGCTTTCTAATTAATAACCCTTTAACTCCCAAGCCAAATTCTCTCTCTCACTGCGTTGATAGACCCTGGCCTTTCTCCACTGCAACTACCCAGGCAATTGATTTTGTGACTTTCCCACTACCGTACCGACAGAAAAATCGCATTGCGTTGGCGCCCGAGTAACCGCACCGGGGAAGTACGTCACAAATTTGGCGCCCGAGCAGGGACCAAACGGATACGGAGAAAGGAATAAAAAGAGAGAGAAAGGAGTTAAAGGAGGGGAATAATAAAGGCCTAACAGAACGGGAAGTTCCCAGAGGGAAAATGGGACCGAAAGGAAAAACACTGGCCCATACGAGGACTGCATCAGCGGGGGATACCGCCCCAGAGCAAAATGCAGGCCATGACTTGAGCACACCGAGGGAAGGTACATCGGATACAATGGATGGAAGACGGACGACCAGTATGTCCACAGACTCAGCAGAGAGTGAGGTAATGACCGAGGTGGATTGCAACCAGAAAGAAAAGGTGAAGGTATCTTGGGTCTACAAGCTGAGCAAAGAAGCCCTAGAAGGAGCATTGTCTGACGTAGGCCAGAATGCCACCGGAACCGTGGAGGACCTGAGGAAGAGACTGACGAACTGGCTGCGGGGTATCTCACCGCAGCCAACCGTAGACCCAGCCGAAGTCGAAGCCGTAGAGCCACCGCCACGGAGAAGACGGACTGATGTGATGGAGAAGGCGCGTAAGTGGAATGTACATTTTGATGGGACCGGAGACGCTGTAGCATTCCTCGAGAGAGTACACGAGTTAGCGGATGGTTATGGATTTAACCAGGCAGACCTGTTGGTCGCCGCAACAGAATTACTGCAAGGAAGAGCACTTCTTTGGTATCGTAACAACCGTCACTTGTTCGATACATGGATCACATTCACCAGAGAGTTCCAGGCCTTCTTCTTCCCACGGTCATACCAGAAGACTCTGCTAGAACAGATCGCGAACCGCAAACAGAGACCTGGTGAAAGAGCGCGCGCTTACGTTCTTGAAATGCAGACGTTAATGAGACGGAATGCCGAACTCACCTGTGAAGCACAGCTCGAACGTATCTACATAAATCTGGCGGTCGAATATAAGTACTACATCCGTCGACGAGACTTTACCGACCTACGGACCTTAATCGAGCTATGCGATGAGTATGAAGACCTCCAGGGAACCAGCAGACGACAGAGTAACGCACCCATCCAAAGCAGACCGCTAACCTCGAGAACCGCCGACATAACTGACAGACAAAACGCCATGCTGGTGATACAGGAATACAATCGCCAGAACTGCTGTTGGAGATGCGGCCGACCTGGCCACACGCGCGCTCAGTGCCAAGGACCATCCCGTATATTCTGCTCATATTGCGGCACCACCGGAAAACTGACTAAGGATTGTACCTGCCACCAGGGAAACTTGCGACGGGCGAGAGCGCATGGAGAACCCTCTCGCCCAATTCCAAGCAATTCTCCTACCAGAAGAACCCAGAGATACACACACCAGTAATAGAAACCGGACCGGAAGCGTCAACAGTACCAGAACCGAATACCGTCACCTTCAACATCCGTCCAGCTAAAATCGTACCAGTAACTCCGAAAGTGCCAGCAACGCACTACCGACCGAGACCAGAACCGAATACCGTCACCGTCAACACCCGTCCAGCTAAAATTGTACCAGTAACCTCGAAAGTGCCAGCGACGCACTACCGATCGATACCAGAACCGAATACCGTCACCGTTAATACCAGTCCAGCTAAAACCGTACCAGTAACTCCGAAAGTGCCGGCAACGCACTACCGACCGAAACCAGAACCGGATACCGTCGTCGTCGATACCCGTCCAGAAAAGGCCGTACCAGAAATCGCGACAGGGTCTTCAACACATTACCGACAAGCCGTATCAACTGACGAAGGAAGGATAAAACGTCACTACCGTCAGAAACGCATAAAGAAAACAAAACCGACCAGTCGGGAGCCACCAGCAACAACTCGTGGACACTATACCGGACCAACACCGCTAAGGGAGACCGACACGATTCTAGACGGAAGACCTTTCGTGGAAGTACAGATAAACGAGCAAACCGTGGACGCATTAGTAGACACTGGTGCCGGAAACTCATACATCTCCGACTGTATCTTCCAAAAATATAAGGAATATCCCGGATTCGTCACCAAAACTACAACTCGCGACGTTACGCTAGCCGACGGAAAACGAGTACCTATAAAACAAGAGATTACGATACTCGTCCGGATACATGGTAACGAAATATGGCACCAATTCTATGTACTGCCATCGCTAGCCGAAGACATGGTATTAGGAATGGATATCTTGCGAAAAGGCAAACTACGGATACACCTGTTTAATTTCACCGCTTCATACGATGCAGAGTCACCCCTGAGATGCCTGCACGACCCGACCGCGTTAACGGACCAAAGACTGGAAACATTCTTGGCCGCCGAACTCCCAAAATTCAACAGACTGAGGCAGACTACACACTTGATCCAGCACCGAATACGCCTCACGACCGACGAACCTGTACGGCAGCGTTATAGTCCTCGCAACCCGGCCATTCAACAAATTATTAATAAGGAAGTTGATCAGATGTTACAGGATGGGGTCATCGAACCGTCAAACAGCCCGTACAGCTCTCCGGTAGTCATTGTTAAAAAGAAGAATGGAGAGAACCGATTCTGCGTGGATTTCCGAGGGATTAACAAAATATCCATCAGAGACGCCTACCCACTTCCGCAAGTTCAACCGACGCTAGATAAGTTGAGAGGGGCGCAGTTTATATCCACGTTGGACCTGAAGCATGGATATTGGCAAATTCCGCTAGCACCAGAAAGTAAACCGAAAACCGCATTCATCGTCCCTGGAAGAGGTTTATTCCAGTTCCGAGTCATGCCGTTTGGACTACACTCCGCGCCCGCCACATTTCAAAGATTACTAGACCGAGTGATAAGTCCGGAGTTGGATTCCTTTGCACTCGCATACCTGGACGACATTGTAGTGTTCAGCAGAACCTTTGAGGAGCACTTAGAGCATCTATCCAAGGTTTTCCAACGACTCCGAGAAGCTGACCTCAAGCTGAACCCCGCAAAGTGCGCTTTCTGCCTTCCGGAGCTGAAATACCTAGGCCATATCATTACCAAGGAAGGTATACGAACGGACCCAGATAAAGTTACTGCCATACGAGACTTAAAACCGCCGCAAAATCGTAGGGAGATCCGACAATTCCTCGGAGCTGCGTCTTGGTACCGACGCTTCATACCAGATTTCTCCAGAATAACCGCACCCCTGAATCGTTTGCTGAAAAAACAAGAGAAATGGGAATGGACCACAGCACGCGACACTGCATTTAAGAAGTTAAAGAAGCTCCTTACGGAAGCACCAATTCTCGCCTGCCCGGACTTTTCAAAAGAATTTGTACTGCAGACCGATGCCAGTGGAGATGGACTAGGAGTAGTGCTGTCACAGCATACGGAGGGAAATGAGAGAGTCATCGCATACGCCAGCCGAACCTTGACTGAAACCGAGCGAAAATACTCCGCCACCGAGAAAGAATGCCTCGCCGTACTGTGGGGCATACACAAGATGAAACCGTACCTAGAGGGATACCGATTCCGGGTTGTCACTGACCACCTGGCACTGAAATGGCTGAACTCCCTGCAAAGCCCCAGTGGCCGTCTAGCACGCTGGGCCCTAGATCTACAGCAGTACGATTTCACCGTACAGTATCGACGAGGAGCGATGAATAAAGTTGCCGATGCACTCTCCCGTCAACCAGTGAACACCCCAGTAAGGCAAGATTTATGCAACGTGGGACCACCTAACAACCCGATTACCTGCAACTGGTACAGACGAAAGTGGAAAGAAGTAAGCAGTAACCCGTCACTACAACCCGATTTCAAAATTGAGAATAACCAGCTGTACCGTCGAATACCAGACTACCGGGACATGGACGGCCGAGGAGAGGCAACCGCCTGGAAATTATGCCTGCCCACCGAACAACGCAACGAAGCGCTATCACGCTGTCATGACCCACCAACCGCCGGACATCTTGGCATCGCTAAGACATTTGGAAGACTCAGCCGCCTATATTACTGGCCGGGTATGTTCCGAGACGCCGCTAATTACGTACGTCGATGCAAGAAATGTCAACAATTCAAGCCCCCACAACAACTGAAACCAGGACTGATGTGTTGGACGAAAGTCGACAAACCCTGGCAGATTGTCACTACCGACCTCATCGGACCACTTCCACGAAGCAAACAAGGCTTCCAACACATACTTGTTTTTCAAGATAAATTTACAAAATGGGTTGAAATACAACCACTCCGCCAAGCAACCGCCGCAGCCGTATTAAAAGGTTTCCGAGAGCGAATAGTTTATCGCCACGGCTGTCCCGCAACCCTGATTTCCGACAATGGAACCCAGTACACCAGTCATATATTCCGGGAAGAACTCCGAAAACTGGGCATCATACACAGGCTAACACCGGCCTACACACCGCAAGCCAACTCGACCGAAAGAATTAACCGAGTCATTGGGACCATAATAGCCCAATACACCGGAGATGACCATCGTCAGTGGGACGCTCACTTAGCAGCCATTATGTTCTGCCTTAACACTAGCGTCCACCAATCCACCGGTTTCTCACCAGCGTATCTCAACTACGGCAGAGAACTGATCGCTCCAGGAGACCCCCACCTACCTGAAGATAACCATGAGGGACCCTTGGAGAAACAGACAAAACTCAAGGAGATGTACGCATTAGTACGGAACAATATGAGCCGCGCATTTACCACACAACAAAAACACTACAACTTGCGCCGACGAGATTGGAGACCAAGCAAGGGTGCCCTGGTCTTGAAAAAGGAATATCCCCTCTCCGATGCATCTAAGCAGTTCAGCGCTAAGTTGGCTCCGAAATACTCCGGACCGTACCGAATTGTACAAGTAATATCCCCAGTAATGTTCAAAATTTCTCCTGCAGACAACGGAAAAGGGAGAACGCAGGCCATACACGTAAAAGACCTCCGCGAGTACCACTCAGAAAGTATAAAAGCTGGCTACAGCCAACCGCTGGAAATCAGTTGTCATCAGACCGCGAACGAAGCGATGGATCCAGGAACGAGTGGTAAGTTGATAACCGAAAGCATCTGCGCCAGAAAACCGATGCGACCCCTACGTCCTCCAACGGGAAAACCACGAAGGATGCCGCTGCACGCCATCAGGGAGACCGGCCAGCCCTCAAATACACAGAGGAAGACCGCGTGGGAACTGCAACCCGAGAGCCGTCGAGTGGTTCTCATCGAAGCCAAACCCCTGCGGCCATCCGCCCAGCGACGAGGACCACCGGAGATAGGTCCACTACAGCCAGCCCCAAGGACCCCAAATAGGTCCCATGTAGAGCCAACAACCCCGATGGACACGAAGGAAGACCCGACCACATCGAAGACCTCGCCGACCGATCCAGAACCCCTCGATCTCAAGATCAAGCCTAGGTCGATCGAGGGAACACGACTGACACCAGCGCAGAAAACAATAGCTGCGAAACCGACCAGCCAGAAGAGGCCGAAATTGCCGAAATTGCCGAAACCACCGACCACTGCGAAACTAACCGACCAGAAGAGGCCGAAGACAACGCAACCGCCGAGCGACCCGAAGAAGCCAAAGCCTCCGCAGCCGCCATTCACTGCGAAACCGAAGCCCCTGCAGCCACCAATCGCTGCAAAGCCGACCAGTACGGAGAAGCCGAAGCCCCCGTAGCCGCCAATTGCTGCGGAGACGACCAGTACGAAGACGCCGAAGCCCCCGCAGAAGCCGACCATTACGAAGCCTACCAGTCAGAAGAAGGTACCGAAGCCGCTACAGCTGCCGACCGATGCGAAGAACTCAAAAACCCTGCAGCGGCCAGCCGCTGTCATGCTGACCGACCAGAGGCAACTGAAGAGCTCGCCGCCGCCGCCCGTTACGAAGCCAACCGGCCCCCATTCAGAGATGCCCATACTGAGTGCCTGCAGGAAGACAACCCAGAAGCTGTCCATCGTGACGACAGCACACCAGCATACCGTTGTAGCCACAAAGACGAAGCCAACACCTATGCGACCGAAGTGGAGAGCTAGTAAGGAGAAACCCCGACAGACGAGACGACGCCGATGGCGATACCGCCCAGCCGATGGCACCAACCGACGAGCATCCCGAGAACGAGCCCCCGTAACCCTGGAAGACGAAGACCTATGGATATTTTAAGTAATTAGTTTAAGGCCAAGAAGGCATTATATTGTATTCTTTCTGTTATATTATTGAAGTTGTTTAAGTTTAAGTTGAAATAATAAATATATATGTAGGCATAAATTAAGATCAATGAATTATAAACAGTAGTAGTAGGAATCTCCTAATTCCAAACACCTATTACGATTTTGTCACATTGGAGTCTGTAAGTAGATAATTACGTTGCAATAAAGAACTATTCCGCTACCGTCTTTCGATTCAGCTACCCATCCCGAAAATTTTTCTTGGTTCAAAATTTTCTTCTGAAGTGGGGGGGAGATGTAACGAAGCTAATTTTCGGCTAGAAATTATAAAGCCTAAAAGCGCACTAAAACCCCTTTTCCACTTAAAAACCCCAAATTGGGTGATATAATTCAAGAAATATATTTGCGAACCAAATTATAGAAAAATAAAAAGCGAGGATTTGTTAGGAATCGAACACGGGACCCCAGTATTAAAGTTGTTTGCGAAACCAACTGGGAGTATAAAGCGAAAATATTATTTTTCTTCATATAATTCGCACGAGAAATTGAAACTTTTGCTATAAGTACCAGACTCCGAACTGGCAATAATCACCTTTCATCATCCTCTCATACACCTTCTATTCACCTTCTCATATAACTTCTACCGACCTTCCTGTTCGAATTATCCCAGTTTCCACTCGTCAAAGTGAAAGCTTGGTCATATGCACCGGCCACGAGACGAGACCCAGACCTCCCGAACCTGATTCCCATAGCTAGAGTTCTAGTAGGTTAAGGGCAGTACGCTGCTCGAGCTCAGTACGGGTGCAAACTTAGGAACGGCTCAGGGAATAGCATAGACCGTAGTTAAGCTAATTAGATATAAGTAGTGTAAGGGCAATTAATTGCTCGGGCCTAGTACGCGTGTTGAGCGGAATAGTCTAAGGGACGTAGCTACCTAGATATAAGTAGATTAAGGGCAATCTTAATTGCTCGGGCCTAGTACGCGTGTTGAGCGGAATGGTCTAAGGGACGTAGCTACATAGATATAAGTAGAGTAAGGGCAATCTTAATTGCTCGGGCCTAGTACGCGTGTTGAGCGGAATGGTCTAAGGGACCTAGCTACATAGATATAAGTAGAGTAAGGGCAATCTTTATTGCTCGGGCCTAGTACGCGTGTTGAGCGGAATGGTCTAAGGGACCTAGCTACATAGATATAAGTAGAGTAAGGGCAATCTTATTGCTCGGGCCTAGTACGCGTGTTGAGCGGAATGGTCTAAGGGACCTAGCTACATAGACATAAGTAGAGTAAGGGCAATCTTAATTGCTCGGGCCTAGTACGCGTGTTGAGCGGAATGGTCTAAGGGACGTAGCTATCTAGATATAAGTAGATTAAGGGCAATCGTAATTGCTCGGGCCTAGTACGCGTGTTGAGCGGAATGGTCTAAGGGACGTAGCTACCTAGATATAAGTAGATTAAGGGCAATCTTAATTGCTCGGGCCTAGTACGCGTGTTGAGCGGAATGGTCTAAGGGACCTAGCTACATAGACATAAGTAGTGTAAGGGCAATCTTATTGCTCGGGCCTAGTACGCGTGTTGAGCGGAATGGTCTAAGGGACCTAGCTACATAGACATAAGCAGAGTAAGGGCAATCTTAATTGCTCGGGCCTAGTACGCGTGTTGAGCGGAATGGTCTAAGGGACTTAGCTACCTAGAGATAAGAACCGTAGAAGTAAGATTCTAGTAGTAAGATTAGATATAGAACCTGAATTGTTAGAGAGTAAGAGCAATAAATTAAGTGTTACTAAGAACCGGGCTTTCTAATTAATAACCCTTTAACTCCCAAGCCAAATTCTCTCTCTCACTGCGTTGATAGACCCTGGCCTTTCTCCACTGCAACTACCCAGGCAATTGATTTTGTGACTTTCCCACTACCGTACCGACAGAAAAATCGCATTGCGTTGGCGCCCGAGTAACCGCACCGGGGAAGTACGTCACAATGTAATCACTTTCTTTTGTGTGATTATCACAATAAAATTGATATTTAATTCACGTCAAATAAAATTAAGCTAAAATTTTCACTTTTTCCTGTCAGTTGATTTTAGTTACTTTTTGTGATCACTCTTTAGTTTTAGTATAAACTATTCTCCTCTTTTTTTCTATTCTTCTTATAAATTGAAATATTTAATACTTTCTTTCTTGGTTTCTCTTATAAATTGGAATATTTTTCACTATAACTTATTTTCAATTCTTAAATAATTTGTTTTCCATAAAGAAAAAGGGAATATAATTTTTTATATAAACTTACATTAAGGTTATCAGATGAAGGACACACATCTGGTTGAGTCTTTTGTCCTGGATGATTCCGTACAGTACCCGGTGATATCTGTCCTTTGTTTGTACGGGGGACCGCTCGTGGTCTTTCCTCCCTAGGTTCAGGCGGCTGTCAACGAATGTAGTCGGCGTGGTTGTCCGTTGTCTAATTCGGTGACTCCGTTTTTTCCGCAGCGAGTATGGTTGACTCCTTCGGTGACTCCGGGCCCTCGTTTCCTGATCCTTTGATTTAGGGATGATTTCGAAGGATTTTAACCCCTCTAATTGCCACAGGAATGATCGTGCAGTAGAAGTCTAGTAGGTAGCGATGATTAGCTTCCTTCTTGAGGTGATGAACTAATTATTGATTATCACGATGCGTTGACTTAGTAGCACTGGTTAGCTTGCTAAACACAAAACTGTTTTTGGTAAATTTAGTTATTTTACTCAGCACAACAGAATTAGTTCACTTTGACTTAGTAGCACTGGTTAGCTTGCTAAACACAAAACTGTTTTTTGGTAAATTTGGTTATTTTACACAGCACAACAGCACCTTTTTGCTAAATAAGATTGGTTACTTTCTAGCACTTTTTTAAGACCTTCCTTCACAAATCACTCAAAGTGGTCCCTGCTCGGGCGCCAGTTAAAAATTCTAAGTCACAAAAACTTAAAAAAAAATAAGCTTTATTCTTAACGATCTGTTTCAGAGGACAATTTTCTTAAGACTAAATTACAGAAATATTCTTACTTCCAATAATTGATATCTAATATATAAAGTCGCAGACGCTGATTCAGCATTCATGTGCAATTTCCTGGGGCAAAACTTGGATTTTTGCGTGAGAAAGTTTTCGTTCCCACCGATGGTGTTAACTTATACAAGCTTAAAGCGACTTTAACGGAGCTGATATCTCGCATTTGCTTTAGAAAGATTAAAATCGAGACGATTGGAAAAGCAATTAAAAAGGCGAGACATTGACGACAATGGCTCATTCAAACTGTAGTTAGTGCGGCGAAACGGAGCCTGGAGAAAGTCAATATGTCTAAAGGAATGAATAGGAACACGGATATTTAAATTAGGAAACAGTTCAGGTGAGTCAACGAAACCCTGCAAGATATCGAAGATAAAGGAAGTCCTAGATCTGTTGAACCTATCCTCTAGTGAGTTCAGAGTCTTTCTTTATACGCAGGGAGAATCAAGGGGTTATTCCATGGAAGGCGACACAATGCAAATCTGAGAAACCTGCGCTGAACAGCCTCAATACGAGCAAGCACTATGAAGCTTGGTGATAAAGGGATTATTAAATTCCTAACACCATCTCTTTACAAAGCCTAAGGAAACGTTGGCCTTGCTAACAATGTAATTAATGTGATCCATGAAAGATAAATGTGGATCAAAAATAACACCAAGATCCTTTTCTACATATGTCCAGTCTGGTTAGCAAGCTGCCACTGACAGAATAGTCGTACGAAGATCAGAGTTCAGCTTAAAACAATCGTTCAAGTCAGAGACAACACGAAAAATTTTTGCATCGTCAACATAACATTAAATTTTCGAGTTCGCTAAGATGGAACGCATGTCGTTAATAAAAATAATAAACAGAGGCGGAACCAAATTTCTGCCCTGGGGCACCCCAGAAGTGACAGAAATTTCACGACAGAGGGAACCGCGAAACAGAACACGCTGTGTCGGGTCAGAGAGATAAGGAGAAATCCAGTGGACGAAAAGAGATGAAAAACCTAACAAAGTAAGCTTCAAAACAAGCAACTTGCGGTGAATGCGATCAAAGGCCTTACTGAAATCTGTATAAATAAAATCAACCTGTTAACCAGCCTCAATGGCGGAAATGCAATAAATAGAGAACTCCACAAGGTTAGTATTCGTTGATCGGCCTTTAATAAAACCGTGCTGGAAGGATCCCAAGAACGGTTTACAGTGAAATGTAAGGACATCACAAACCATTGCTTCAAAAGCTTAGCGATGGCAGACAAATTAGCAATAGGCCTATAATTATTGATATCATCCTTCTTACCCTTTTTATGAAAAGGAAAAATGGTAGACGATTTCCACAATTTAGGAAAAATACCGCAAGACAAAGACAAGTTAAATAAATAAAAAAGGACAGGAGTAAGATAGTGGGCACAATTCTTTAGGACAGATACGGGAACACCGTCGAGACCGGGTAAGAAACTATTGGACAACTTCATAATATAAATCATATGAAGCATCGTCAAAAAACAAATCCTTAACCGACAAGGAAGTAATTTGTAAAAAAATTAAAATCTCCTAAACTAATATCACAGTTATTTGGTGTGAAGGCAGCTCCAAAGAAACTAACAAAGAAGGTGGCAGCAGTCAAAGGGTCATCGGTGCTCCGGTCATCAAGGCACATAGCAGAGGGGAAACCGTCACTCTTACGGTTAAGATTAAGAATTTCCAGAACCTTTGGGGATTAACACAAATGGATCGACCAACCTCATTAAGATAATTCCGATACGCAACCTCGGACTCAGAAGTATAACGGCCACGCAGATCCGAAAATATAAGATAATCTTCGTCACTACGAGAGAGACAGAACCTCCTCCAAGCTTTGTTTTTAAGATTCTTAAGATGATTTATAGACGCATTAAGCCAAGGTCGAAAAGAGTAAGGGTTCCTAGTATGAGATACGAGAACAGAACTGAAACATGAAAACATAAAGTCGTAAAATAACTCTAGAGTAAAATCATGATCTGGGTGTGTTCTTGGTCTTACGTTTGAATTCTAGCTGGAGAAGACACCTGTCGAAGAGGAGGAGACAGCGGAACACATCCTCTGTCACTGTGAGGCCCTCGGCCGTATCGGGCTCAGACATCTCGGTGGGGCTTTCCCATTTTCACTAGATATAGCAGCCCACAAACATATTTTAGGTTTAATTAAGGAATTAAAGGCTGAAGTCTGAACTAGGATCAAGTCACAAAAGGTCATCTTGGTCGAAATGACTAATAGATGTTTGAGTCCTTGATCAACTTATAATAATAATAATGTCCTTCAAATGGAGAAATAATTTTAATTTTTCAAACCTATTTATTGACATGATATCCGCAAAGGGTGGGAATCTGGTATATGCCGCCCAGTACATCCTATAATTAGGAAGTTTTATAATCCCAGCCAAAAGATCCATTCCAATAAACGATCGAATTCATGCTGGATCGGTTTTAACGTTGTGGGGCGTCTTTTGGATAGAGTTCAAGATTGTCTGCTCACATATATTGACAACTATATCGTCGAAAAATATTTTGCTGTAAAATTTTCGTATTCGTCACCGTTTTGGCTGTCGGAGTCCCACGCTCATTCACCTTCTTGAAATTCAACATTTTGCTACCGTACCTCTATCCTGCTTTTTTTATAGATGGAATTGTTTGTACTTCCTCATCTTCATTTTGTTAATGACAAATATTTTCCATGTCTGCTTGCTCTATTATACAGCAATTTTCTACTCATAAAAACAAATAAAATATACGGTTATTTTACCTTTACGAGAAGCTCTTAAAACAGACTAACACATTATATGCATAAACCTTTATTACACAGGGGTATGCAACTGTCTAAGGCATCATGTGAAAATAAAGACCAAGTAAAAGTGAGGATATTCTAAGAATTCTACCTGTTTTAATCCTTGGTAGTGTCAGGTAATAACCAGTTCAGAAAAATCCAAGATTTTTAGGGCAGACACAACCATAGTAAAATAGATAAACAATCCGAAAGATTTGGTCCCTTTTCCATCCTCAGACATTCAAATACTTAATGTAGGTTTCAATAAATGGCAAGTTCAATTAATCCTTTACCTCTTCTGGGAAAATGTAATGGGAAAGGCGCCATCGCCGCTTGCGTAAACAAATTGTACATGTCTTTTAAAATTTCGTAAGTTATGACCCTCACCCAAAAATTCCTAGAATAATTAGCGTTACCTTGTAGATATAGACCAACCCTTTAGTTTCTTGAGGTTTGCTTTCATTCTCCTTATGAAAGATCCTCAGTTTTAATAAAACGTGCAAGGTGAAATGTAGTTAAAGATCTTAATCTATCCATATAGTGATTTTAGTGATTTTATTCATAATTTATAAAGGTGGGTACTGTGTACTATGTAGTGAGTACTGTGTACTATGTAGCGGGTACCGTGTACTGTGTAGTGGGTATAGTGCAGTGACTGGTAGTTAAAATTAGATTATAGTTATGAGTGGTAGTTCCTCTAATTGTAGGCTGTCGTTTCAGTATTTGTGTGTGTGAGTGTGTTATGAATCCGTCAAAGTGCTCCCCAATGGAACGTGGTATGTCCGGTGAAGTTGGAGGACATGGTATGGTTGTGCCAATAGTGCTGGTGTGTCCGCACATTGGAGGGATGTGACTTCAGCGGATCGTGGTATGTCCGGTGAAGCTGAAGCGCACTCCTATGAATGATCCCAATATAGCTGGTATGTCCGCTTATTGGGTGGTTTTATTACTTATCTGTGGTATGTCCGGGATTGTAATAAAACCATAGTAAGTTCTGTGATCATCTGGTATGTCCGATGAAGGAGGAATTGATTAAGTTGGTATGTCCAGGTATCAATCCTCCAAATCACAGAATTAGGTCAGCTCTGATGGTATGTCCACTTTGCTGATCTAATGTGAGTGAGAAGTGTGAGTGCGGTATTGCGTAGTTTAGGCAGTTAACCCATTGAGTTGTAAACTCACGAGTCGTTTTCTTCCTTTTACAGATCCGTAGGCAAAATAGTTGGCACAAGAGTAATCACCGTGGAGATTTGTGTGGTAATAATAAAATTTAAAAGAAAACAGTTTTGGTCTGGTTTGTAGTCATCCCAATAACTTCAGAAGTGGGATTACTCATAAAAGTGCCTAAAGGACAGAAAACGATTCGATTTAGTGCTTAGTGTTGTTTCATAGTATTAATAGTGTGATTTAGTGTTACAGACATATCCTTTTTATAAGTCAGTAGTTATTTAAAAAAAAAAAAAAAAAAAAAAAAACCTACTCTACTTGCAAAAATATGAGTCGTAAACAGCAGAGAAAAACTCTCCAACTTTGTTGTAGGGAAGAAGATTTAGTTCCTCAAAATAGTGGTAGTGATATAAACAGTGAAAATAGTTCTGATATAGCAAGTATCGAAAATGTTAACGATCCGCCAAATACTGCAGTTCAGTTGGCGCAATTAACGCAAATTGTTCGTACATTTGTGGAAGGCGCAATGTCATCTGATACGCAGAGACAAAGAAACGGTGAGGTAGGTGGTAATTCGATTCCTCTATTTAACCCAACTAACAATGGGTTATCCATCACTAAATGGTTAAATAAAGTGGAAGAATTGAAATCTACTTATGGGTGGAACGAAATCACCACAATTTATTATGCCACAAGTAAATTTGATGGCTACGCTAAAACGTGGTACGAAAGTCTGTCAAATACAAAATTTAGTTGGTTAGAGTGGAAAGAAAAGCTTATCGGGGCATTTCCGCAAGAATATGATTACGCGCAATTATTCGATTCGATGTTGAAACGTAAAAAACTGCAAGGAGAATCTTTAGTGCAATATTATTACGAAAAGTTAGTACTTTTAAATATATGTGAAGTCTATGGTCGCAAGGCAACATCGTTTATTATTGCTGGTATACCAGACAACATACAAATTATTGCGAAAGGTAGAAATTGTGAGAATCCCGAGGATTTATTAAGATTTTTAAAAACCATTGAAAACAGCGATTATGAAAACTCTCGCGTAAGGGACGTAAAGAAAAGTGAGGTGCGATTTAGAGAGGTATCAGAAAGAGACGAAAAGGTACAAATATAGTGAAAGTAGTAGATATGTGGAAGCAGATCGACGTAAATGTTTTGGATGTGGTGGAAGAGATTACCTTTTACCTAATTGTCCCAAAACTAAGTGCAGTGCCGTGAATGTAAGAGAAGCCATTATGGAGCATGCGACAAGAAAAATAAACCAGCAGTAAGGGATCTTATGGCCCTGGAAGGTAATAAAAGTAACCGTGAAAAATTCTTCTTTTTAGCTTCCATTAACAATAAAACTATAGAGGCATTTGTAGATTTAGGCTCCGAGATTAACACATTAAAATTTAGTAGTTTAAATAAACTCAACCTACAATGTAATAAAGACATTATTAACATTAGGGGATTCGGAGGAGGTCAAATTAAATCGTTGGGAATAGTTAAAAACGTAAAAGTTCAAGTTGATCAAGCGAAAGCAATTACAGATTTTGTGGTGATACCTGATAATATGCAAATGATTCCTGTAATAATTCGTCAACCCTTTACAGAAAAAAATAACGTCGTTATTCATAAAAATTCAAAAGAGCTTTGAATTTTTTAAAATACTCTTGATCATTTGCCCTGCGTTGTAGATCTGCCTATTCGTAAAATACCTATTTGGGCTAAAACTTCGGTGGTGTTACCCCCGAAACATATGTGTAATATAATGTGCAAAACAGACTAAAGAATTACTCTACATTGAAACTAGGATTAGAATGGAAGATAACAATGAATATTGTGTGTTAGGATGTGTAGTTTAACCAGAAGGAATGGCAATTCTGAGGATGGAAGTGGCAGACTGGGTATTAGCGAGCCAATTAAACGATGAAAAAATTAAGCTGATTAATGAAATACTGCAAAGAAAACCAAATACGGAATACGAGAAAAATATATACAAAGACTATAAGTTTGAAGATGGACGTATTTACCGTATTACAGAACAGGGATTGAAGTGGGTATGAGAAATGAAGTTGTCAGAACATCGCACGATGAATTTGGGCATTTCGCTTTAGAAAAGACACTAAGGAAAATTTGTAAGAATTGCTGGTTCCCAAATATGCGAAACAATCCATATGGATCACTTAGGTCCGTTCGTCAAAAGTACAACTGGAAAAAAATATTTAATTGTTTGCGTTGAGGCGTTTACTAAATATATTCAACTACAAGCTGTCAAGGATACTAAGGCTCAGCCAGTTTTGCGTTTCCTAGAAACAATAACTGAACAATTCGGAATTATTATTTGGATTTAGACCAAGAGCACCGGCCGACGCGCCTTTGACGAGTCTAATAGATGAAAACACCATGTCCCAGCAAAATCTCACTAATGAAAGACAAAAAGCACCTGAAAGAATAAGATGGAGCAACGGAAACAAACGAAAAGGTTTGATAAAAAATTTGAGGCTAGGAAATATAATGTTGGGGAGCTTGTCCTAGTAAGAAAGAAAACTAGTTGTGATGGACATAGCAGAAAACTGTTACCGAAATACAAGGGTCCATTCCAAGTCGTAAAACAACTACTAAGAGATCGATACGTATTAAAGGAAATACCAGGTTCCATACGTAGTAGACGAGTACCATACGAAAATGTTGAATCAGTGGAACATCTTAAAAAATGGATTCCGCCGGGAGGGAAATCCGATTCAGAAACAGACGAATGCAGTTCAGAAACTGATAATCAAGCTGTCGAGGACGCCCGCTAATCAGGATAGCCGAGCTGTCAGGTAATAACCAGTTCAGAAAAATCCAAGATTTTTAGGGCAGACACAACCATAGTAAAATAGATAAACAATCCGAAAGATTTGGTCCCTTTTCCATCCTCAGACATTCAAATACTTAATGTAGGTTTCAATAAATGGCAAGTTCAATTAATCCTTTACCTCTTCTGGGAAAATGTAATGGGAAAGGCGCCATCGCCGCTTGCGTAAACAAATTGTACATGTCTTTTAAAATTTCGTAAGTTATGACCCTCACCCAAAAATTCCTAGAATAATTAGCGTTACCTTGTAGATATAGACCAACCCTTTAGTTTCTTGAGGTTTGCTTTCATTCTCCTTATGAAAGATCCTCAGTTTTAATAAAACGTGCAAGGTGAAATGTAGTTAAAGATCTTAATCTATCCATATAGTGATTTTAGTGATTTTATTCATAATTTATAAAGGTGGGTACTGTGTACTATGTAGTGAGTACTGTGTACTATGTAGCGGGTACCGTGTACTGTGTAGTGGGTATAGTGCAGTGACTGGTAGTTAAAATTAGATTATAGTTATGAGTGGTAGTTCCTCTAATTGTAGGCTGTCGTTTCAGTATTTGTGTGTGTGAGTGTGTTATGAATCCGTCAAAGTGCTCCCCAATGGAACGTGGTATGTCCGGTGAAGTTGGAGGACATGGTATGGTTGTGCCAATAGTGCTGGTGTGTCCGCACATTGGAGGGATGTGACTTCAGCGGATCGTGGTATGTCCGGTGAAGCTGAAGCGCACTCCTATGAATGATCCCAATATAGCTGGTATGTCCGCTTATTGGGTGGTTTTATTACTTATCTGTGGTCTGTCCGGGATTGTAATAAAACCATAGTAAGTTCTGTGATCATCTGGTATGTCCGATGAAGGAGGAATTGATTAAGTTGGTATGTCCAGGTATCAATCCTCCAAATCACAGAATTAGGTCAGCTCTGATGGTATGTCCACTTTGCTGATCTAATGTGAGTGAGAAGTGTGAGTGCGGTATTGCGTAGTTTAGGCAGTTAACCCATTGAGTTGTAAACTCACGAGTCGTTTTCTTCCTTTTACAGATCCGTAGGCAAAATAGTTGGCACAAGAGTAATCACCGTGGAGATTTGTGTGGTAATAATAAAATTTAAAAGAAAACAGTTTTGGTCTGGTTTGTAGTCATCCCAATAACTTCAGAAGTGGGATTACTCATAAAAGTGCCTAAAGGACAGAAAACGATTCGATTTAGTGCTTAGTGTTGTTTCATAGTATTAATAGTGTGATTTAGTGTTACAGACATATCCTTTTTATAAGTCAGTAGTTATTTAAAAAAAAAAAAAAAAAAAAAAAACCTACTCTACTTGCAAAAATATGAGTCGTAAACAGCAGAGAAAAACTCTCCAACTTTGTTGTAGGGAAGAAGATTTAGTTCCTCAAAATAGTGGTAGTGATATAAACAGTGAAAATAGTTCTGATATAGCAAGTATCGAAAATGTTAACGATCCGCCAAATACTGCAGTTCAGTTGGCGCAATTAACGCAAATTGTTCGTACATTTGTGGAAGGCGCAATGTCATCTGATACGCAGAGACAAAGAAACGGTGAGGTAGGTGGTAATTCGATTCCTCTATTTAACCCAACTAACAATGGGTTATCCATCACTAAATGGTTAAATAAAGTGGAAGAATTGAAATCTACTTATGGGTGGAACGAAATCACCACAATTTATTATGCCACAAGTAAATTTGATGGCTACGCTAAAACGTGGTACGAAAGTCTGTCAAATACAAAATTTAGTTGGTTAGAGTGGAAAGAAAAGCTTATCGGGGCATTTCCGCAAGAATATGATTACGCGCAATTATTCGATTCGATGTTGAAACGTAAAAAACTGCAAGGAGAATCTTTAGTGCAATATTATTACGAAAAGTTAGTACTTTTAAATATATGTGAAGTCTATGGTCGCAAGGCAACATCGTTTATTATTGCTGGTATACCAGACAACATACAAATTATTGCGAAAGGTAGAAATTGTGAGAATCCCGAGGATTTATTAAGATTTTTAAAAACCATTGAAAACAGCGATTATGAAAACTCTCGCGTAAGGGAGGTAAAGAAAAGTGAGGTGCGATTTAGAGAGGTATCAGAAAGAGACGAAAAGGTACAAATATAGTGAAAGTAGTAGATATGTGGAAGCAGATCGACGTAAATGTTTTGGATGTGGTGGAAGAGATTACCTTTTACCTAATTGTCCCAAAACTAAGTGCAGTGCCGTGAATGTAAGAGAAGCCATTATGGAGCATGCGACAAGAAAAATAAACCAGCAGTAAGGGATCTTATGGCCCTGGAAGGTAATAAAAGTAACCGTGAAAAATTCTTCTTTTTAGCTTCCATTAACAATAAAACTATAGAGGCATTTGTAGATTTAGGCTCCGAGATTAACACATTAAAATTTAGTAGTTTAAATAAACTCAACCTACAATGTAATAAAGACATTATTAACATTAGGGGATTCGGAGGAGGTCAAATTAAATCGTTGGGAATAGTTAAAAACGTAAAAGTTCAAGTTGATCAAGCGAAAGCAATTACAGATTTTGTGGTGATACCTGATAATATGCAAATGATTCCTGTAATAATTCGTCAACCCTTTACAGAAAAAAATAACGTCGTTATTCATAAAAATTCAAAAGAGCTTTGAATTTTTTAAAATACTCTTGATCATTTGCCCTGCGTTGTAGATCTGCCTATTCGTAAAATACCTATTTGGGCTAAAACTTCGGTGGTGTTACCCCCGAAACATATGTGTAATATAATGTGCAAAACAGACTAAAGAATTACTCTACATTGAAACTAGTATTAGAATGGAAGATAACAATGAATATTGTGTGTTAGGATGTGTAGTTTAACCAGAAGGAATGGCAATTCTGAGGATGGAAGTGGCAGACTGGGTATTAGCGAGCCAATTAAACGATGAAAAAATTAAGCTGATTAATGAAATACTGCAAAGAAAACCAAATACGGAATACGAGAAAAATATATACAAAGACTATAAGTTTGAAGATGGACGTATTTACCGTATTACAGAACAGGGATTGAAGTGGGTATGAGAAATGAAGTTGTCAGAACATCGCACGATGAATTTGGGCATTTCGCTTTAGAAAAGACACTAAGGAAAATTTGTAAGAATTGCTGGTTCCCAAATATGCGAAACAATCCATATGGATCACTTAGGTCCGTTCGTCAAAAGTACAACTGGAAAAAAATATTTAATTGTTTGCGTTGAGGCGTTTACTAAATATATTCAACTACAAGCTGTCAAGGATACTAAGGCTCAGCCAGTTTTGCGTTTCCTAGAAACAATAACTGAACAATTCGGAATTATTATTTGGATTTAGACCAAGAGCACCGGCCGACGCGCCTTTGACGAGTCTAATAGATGAAAACACCATGTCCCAGCAAAATCTCACTAATGAAAGACAAAAAGCACCTGAAAGAATAAGATGGAGCAACGGAAACAAACGAAAAGGTTTGATAAAAAATTTGAGGCTAGGAAATATAATGTTGGGGAGCTTGTCCTAGTAAGAAAGAAAACTAGTTGTGATGGACATAGCAGAAAACTGTTACCGAAATACAAGGGTCCATTCCAAGTCGTAAAACAACTACTAAGAGATCGATACGTATTAAAGGAAATACCAGGTTCCATACGTAGTAGACGAGTACCATACGAAAATGTTGAATCAGTGGAACATCTTAAAAAATGGATTCCGCCGGGAGGGAAATCCGATTCAGAAACAGACGAATGCAGTTCAGAAACTGATAATCAAGCTGTCGAGGACGCCCGCTAATCAGGATAGCCGAGCTGTCAGGTAATAACCAGTTCAGAAAAATCCAAGATTTTTAGGGCAGACACAACCATAGTAAAATAGATAAACAATCCGAAAGATTTGGTCCCTTTTCCATCCTCAGACATTCAAATACTTAATGTAGGTTTCAATAAATGGCAAGTTCAATTAATCCTTTACCTCTTCTGGGAAAATGTAATGGGAAAGGCGCCATCGCCGCTTGCGTAAACAAATTGTACATGTCTTTTAAAATTTCGTAAGTTATGACCCTCACCCAAAAATTCCTAGAATAATTAGCGTTACCTTGTAGGTATAGACCAACCCTTTAGTTTCCTGAGGTTTGCTTTCATTCTCCTTATGAAAGATCCTCAGTTTTAATAAAACGTGCAAGGTGAAATGTAGTTAAAGATCTTAATCTATCCATATAGTGATTTTAGTGATTTTATTCATAATTTATAAAGGTGGGTACTGTGTACTATGTAGTGAGTACTGTGTACTATGTAGCGGGTACCGTGTACTGTGTAGTGGGTATAGTGCAGTGACTGGTAGTTAAAATTAGATTATAGTTATGAGTGGTAGTTCCTCTAATTGTAGGCTGTCGTTTCAGTATTTGTGTGTGTGAGTGTGTTATGAATCCGTCAAAGTGCTCCCCAATGGAACGTGGTATGTCCGGTGAAGTTGGAGGACATGGTATGGTTGTGCCAATAGTGCTGGTGTGTCCGCACATTGGAGGGATGTGACTTCAGCGGATCGTGGTATGTCCGGTGAAGCTGAAGCGCACTCCTATGAATGATCCCAATATAGCTGGTATGTCCGCTTATTGGGTGGTTTTATTACTTATCTGTGGTATGTCCGGGATTGTAATAAAACCATAGTAAGTTCTGTGATCATCTGGTATGTCCGATGAAGGAGGAATTGATTAAGTTGGTATGTCCAGGGATCAATCCTCCAAATCACAGAATTAGGTCAGCTCTGATGGTATGTCCACTTTGCTGATCTAATGTGAGTGAGAAGTGTGAGTGCGGTATTGCGTAGTTTAGGCAGTTAACCCATTGAGTTGTAAACTCACGAGTCGTTTTCTTCCTTTTACAGATCCGTAGGCAAAATAGTTGGCACAAGAGTAATCACCGTGGAGATTTGTGTGGTAATAATAAAATTTAAAAGAAAACAGTTTTGGTCTGGTTTGTAGTCATCCCAATAGTAGCTATATGGGAGGAAAGGGTTAAAATGTTTTTAATGGCTTCCCTTTAAACATTCTAATTTGAAATTAACGAAAACACTTAATGCAGGAGCGCAGACGGATGCAGTTTAAACGCTTTCTGTTTTAGAGATTTATCGAATCGAATATCGAATTGCAGAACGAGCAAGTAGATGAACTCGCATTAACTAAAGTCTGGGAATAGACATTCTCTTAAGTCAGATCTTATAAGCCAATGCTGCTAATCCACCACAGCATCGAACATTGCAATTGTTAATTGTAATTCGTTCCGAAAGTGAAGCCAAGTTTTATTAATTTCGACAGGAAGAGACGTATCCCAGTCTAGTTTGAGAAGCCACAGGTTTTGGAAGAGAATCGTTGCTAATGTCATAGTAGAAGGTGGAAAGCCGAAAGAAGCCTTAAGCTTTACCACATCATATAAGAATTTTGCTCGGTTTGTGAGCAAGACAGGAGCCCCAGGTAAAGGGACACGCAATCCAAATGAGAAGTTTCATTCCACAACAATCCGATCGTCTTAATGACATCATCTTGAGCTAAGTACAGCACACGACGATTGACTGTTGATACACTGCAAAGCAATTCACTTTCTTATAAATTGAACACTTGTTTCTTGTTCCAAATAATAGATATATTTATTTTCTTTTCTCGATTGGTTAACAACGCGTTTCGCCTTATTGGGGCATCATCAGGTTCAAACTACTACTATTACAGTTTGAACCTGATGATGCCCCAATAAGGCGAAACGCGTTGTTAAGCAATCGAGAAAAAAATAAATAAATAAATATATCTATTATTTGGAACAAGAAACAAGTGTTTAATTTATAAGAAAATGAATTTAAAGTTCCAACAAGTGCCTACAAAAAGATCTATTAGCAAAGCAATTGTTGAGTTTGAAGCCCATTTGTGCAGCTAGAATTTCAAGGATCTCAGACAGGGAGCGCTGAGCTTCAAGTGATGGGATGTGATGTGATCAGCTTCGGAGAGCACATCACCAACGTAAAAGTCTCGTCGTAATACAATATCAGGGGCTAAACCCTTCTCGTTTTCGGCATATTGTAGCAAGCTGTAAATCAACAAATACAGACAATTAGAAGCAAGACTTATTTCATTTTTGCTAGTAGAAAGAGCCCAACGGTGCAAGAAAGGAATGTCTATATGCACAAAATTGCAAAAAGCAAAAAAAAAATTAAATGTTTAATTTTAGAAAAAGACATAAAGACTTCTATTGCAAATCTCGACTGACGCAAAGGAGATAGCTATAGAAATCTTTTCCTACCCACACAAAAATTTTCTTCCACACATGCGAGAATTAAGCGAGGTGGAACCAATGAAAAGCTTTTAAGCGAAATATGTGAAGAAATAAAAACGAACACATTGACATATTTTAACAGAGCTGTCAAAGCACAACTGCTCGAAAGTAGTAAAACTTTCAGATACATGTGTGTGGAATTTGTGTTAAAAAGCTATGACCTAGAAATCTGCTGATTAAACAGAAGGGAGGTGGAACCACTCAGAGTCGCTTAAAGCGAGGTGGAACCAATCCGGACGAAGTTTGTAAATCTCAGCTGTTATTTTCCACACAATGAAAGCTTTGATATTCTTTGATTGAAATAAACGAACACATACTGATTGAATTGGCGCAAATTTTAAGTGACATTTCAGTTGCAAGACGGTTAACGTTCGAATAGTAAAATCAGAAAAAGTTTATAGGAGAATATTAATTCAAATTAATATTAACAGAGTATTATTATTTAGAGTATTTAGAGTTTTATTCGTCTTTTTAAAGACGAATATAAAACGATTTTAACATTTACGTGAAGTTTAAAATTCAAACAATTATAATCTGTTTCGTGTTTTAAAAAAGTGTTTTGTGCAATGTTAAATAAGTATAAATGTGCAGTAGCAGGATGCGTTGTGGAAAAAGGGGAATCTTTATTCCGTTTTCCAAAAGATGAAGCCAGTTAAGTGTTTTAGCGTTTGTTTAGTAGCATATTTCGAATAATAGTTTTAAGTTTTAATTAAATGATTGAAAGTAAAGGCAAACCATTTATAGTTGGTAGATAACATTTTAAGTGGAAAAAAGCTTAAATTCTCTCATTAATTTTACTTTAAGAACTTTCTTCGTAACTCTTTCACGTGGGAAGAATTGTGTGGTAGTCAACGGACACTTTATAATTAATTTAAACTCATCCGCCTTTGATATTTCTCCAGCCTTCGTTTGACGAATTTTACAGCAGCACTCGGTATCCTTGAAATGACTTGTCGTTTAATTTTGCAAACGTAATTAACTCAGTTTCTCAAAGAACACTTGGAGATCTTCTGAAGGGAAAAGACTTTTCGGAAATTTTAAGTAAAAGCTTTGTTTGTTCTAGAGAGACGCAAAGAAAACAACGTTAAAGTCTCCTCCAATTAAGTTCAACAAATCGTTCAAAAGTCAATTTGCATTCGCCAGTTTTCCTTAGTTTCTTCACAATAAGCGATATAGAATATGATAATTGGAGTTTCCTTTTCCAAATATACCAAAACCCGCACAGTAACTCGCGTTCTCTTTAAGTTTTTATTATATTCCTGTGAAACTTTTTATGAACTAGAAAGTTCGGGGAACAATTCACAAAACTTTTTTGCTAAGATCGCAGTGCAACAATTGGTTGGGGAGGGCTGATTTTCTCAAGTATACCTCCTTAAGTTTTCTGTCTTCTTCTCTATTCGATAATAACTAAGTAATTACGCTAGCTAGCATCAGCGAATACAGACAATGATGTGTTCATTGGCTAGCATAGGAACTGGTAAATCCTATTCTGTAATTCTAATTCAAAACTACTTACAGCGAAGTTAACGCTGAAATTCTAATTAGAATTTAAAACTTATCCAGCTTTGACGAAATACCCATAAGCAATTTCGTTTTCGGACTTTAATTGCAGAATAAAATAGTTTTTAAAAAAAAAGTTGAACCGACTTCACAAAAAGCGCTAAAAAGCATAAAATAATTTTTAATTTTATATCTATTACGTCATTTTGAAGTCGGTGCAAATCAAACAAACCAAACAACTACAAAAAAAGTATTTAATCGTCCTTTCTTATGATCCCGTAAGCTGAAACGTTTAGCTAGTATTATGCATTATTTTAAATTTTAGTTAATCAGTTGTTTTATTTGTTTAATTTGCACCGACTTCAAAATGTCGTAATAGATATAAAATTAAAAATTATTTTATGCTTTTTAGCGCTTTTTGTGAAGTCGGTTCAACTTTTTTTTAAAAAACTATTTTATTTTTCACTTTTTAGTGCCTTCTACTCTATGCAACGAAGAAAGAACCATCCAAATCGGTCCACACGTTAAAAGTTAGTTTTAACCCCCTACCTCACCCCCATTCCACTAAAATTTTTTTCTCATGGTATCAATCAAGGAACATACTCTACCGAACATAAAAGGAATTATCGAAATCGGTCCACGCGTTACGAAGTTACTACTCCTCCCCCTCCCCCACCCCTCACCATAGGACCAAATTATTCTCCTATTAGCAATGGGGGATCACACTCTATACAACAGCAAAAGAACCATCCAAATCAATCCACGCGTTACAAAGTTAGGTTCCACTCCCCTTCTCCCACCTCCACCCCAGCAACATTTGTGTTCTCGTAGGATCATAATCTACCCAATAGAAAAAGAATTATCCAAATCGGTCCACGCGTTACGAAGTTAGACTACCCCAACCCCCCGCACCCACACCTGTCACCATAGGACCAAATTATTCTCCTATAAGCAATGGGGGATTATACTCTATACAACCGAAAAAGAACCATCGAAATCGGACCACGCGTTACAAAGTTAGATTCCACCCCCCCCCCCCCCCCACCCCATCCCTCCAAAATTTTTTTCACCTGGTATCAACCACGAAACATACTCTACCCAACAGAAAAATAATTATACAAATCGGTTTACGCGTTACAAAGTTAGACTACCCCCCCCCCCCCCCCTCCCCGCACCAAACACCAAATTTTTTTCTCCTATTAGCAATGGGGGATCATACTCTGTACAACAGAAAAAGAACCATCCAAATCGGACCACGCGTTACAAAGTTAGGTTTCACCGCCACCCCCACCCCCCACCCCCATCCTACCAAAATTTTTTTTGACATGGTACCAATCGGTGAACATACTCTACCCAACAAAAACAGAATCATCAAAATCGGTCGAGAGTTATGCCCGGTCAGACATAAAAAAAAATAAAATTAAAAAAAAAATAAAATACGCGTCGAACTTAGAACCTCTTTGTTTTTGGGAAGTCGGTTAAAAAGCAGGTATAATTTATTAAAAGATATACACTGAGGAGCAAAACTGATTCAATGTTAAAGAAAGCGTAGTCTTGCTTCTTTTCTGCGAACGAAAGAATTCTATGAACTTCAACTTTTTTGCCTTTTTAAGCACGCAGTATTCTCTTCTTAGAAATGGTCGTCTCATTTTGTTAAAATAGTTATTGCCTGTCTTTAAAGCAATACAAAATGCTGAGTTAACTCTCGGACTCAGTTTTGCTCCCTTTTTAAACTTGCATTCAGTTAGACATTGTTAGTCAATTTTAACATTTAGCTGCTACGGTCTTGATCATTTAGGTTGAATTCGTGAAAGTGTTAGCCTTTTTTCCCGTAATTGTGAAAAAAAACTGAAAATGAAAAAAATATCCGCCGCTTTGGTGTCACGTGTCAAAGAATTGACAATTGAAGGATATTCCACTAGGAAAATTGTCAAAATTGTGAAAATTAGCCAAAGTTCAGTTAGCAGAATTCTGAAAAACGCTAATACTGACCGAATAACTTCAAAAGGAGGCAGACCAAGAAAAATTTCTGACCGTGTAGCTCGAGAGATCGGTCGCAAATTAATTACTTGCAAATGTAATTCACCAAAAAAAGCGTTATATGGACCCGAGGAAGTTCGAATTGTGGATGCTAGCATTTGGATAGTGAGAAGAGCTTTGCGTTCGGTTGGTCTGAAGCCCAAATAAAAGAAAAAAACCAGCTCTTTCAGCAAAAAATATAAAACTTCGAAAAGAGTTTGTGAAGAAATATGGGTCATGGATCGAAAATGATTGAAAACAAGTGATTGGAACCAGGAAAAAGAGAGGGGTGAATAAATCACCCCACTTTTTTCCTTATCATTTTTTTATCTAAGGTTATTTGGTCTGACGAGACGAAAATAAATAGAATTCAATCGAATGGTCGCTCGTGGTACTGGTCGAGAGATCAACAAAATATACATCCATTGGAAGTAAAACAGACTCTAAAATGCGGGGGTGAATCATCTTTGATGGTCTGGGGATGTATAACGCCTCATGGAGTTGGCCCGCTTGTTAAGATTGAGGGCATGATGAACAAGGAATATTACCTTAAGATTCTGCAGGAAAATTTGCTAACAGCGATCGACCTAGTGCTGATGAAGTAATATTTCAGCACGACAATGACCCAAAACATAAGGCCAAAATTGTGTCGGAATGGCTTCAGATTCAGCGGTTTAATGTTTTAGATTGGCCACCACAAAGTCCGGACCTAAATCCGATAGAAAACTTGTATTCTTATCTAAAACAACAACTAGCCAAGTACGCAACGCCTCCACAACGAAAAAACGAGCTATGAAATCGGGTGGAAGACGAATGGTATCCGATTCCAACAGAATCAGTTGGAAACTTATATGAAAGTGTCCCAAAGCGGAGACAGGAAGTAAAACGGAAAAAGGGTTTTTGGACTAGCTATTAGATATATTTAAAATGTGATGGGTGCAAAAGTGAGTCAATGATGTAAAATTGTTAATATTATTATTTTAGTGAAATTAAATTGATTGTTTTTATTTTTTTATGTTATATTGTTAGTTATAAGTTGTTTATAAAATCCTGAAAAATATTGAGAAGTACATTAAAAAAGTGTCCTCTCTAACAATATGTAAAATTTTTAAAACCTGTGCCATTGAATCAGTTTTGCTCCTCAGTGTAAAGCTGATTAAGTTAGAAATTCTAGTATGGATTTCGTTTTTGGATTCGAATTGGATTACATAATCATCATTGGATTACATAATCATCAGTGCTGCAGAAAGTGTGCGCGCTGCAAGCAATTTTTCTTGTCGTAATTATTGAATTATTATGAATAGATCGGATTATGCCGATAATGGTGGGATGGTATCAAGATAATTTTTTAGCTCCGATATCGGTTTTTACAACAAATCTCAATTTGAACAAGGATAATTTGCTGAAACCAACCAAAAACAAAAAAACGATCATAGCTTAAATTTGGACCGAGCTAAAATTAGTTTTATAGCCTTGCTGTTTTGATGCTGTATTGATCAGGGACTTTGCGCTTTTATATATTGTGGGAAAAGATGTAAAAGACTGCAAAATTAAACTGGAATTTAATTTAAAGCAACTAGGTTAGGGTGGCGGCTATCAGCCCTACAGCCGATCAGCCTCACATAGACCTATAAATTGTCCGTTGTGGTAAAGCAACTGAGTGTGTGGTTTGAAACTAATAATGTGACAAAAACTAAGTTTGTGACTATCAACTACAGTCACGACTAAGAACTAAGAATAGACAAAAAAAATTATAAGAAACGTCAGTGAAGTTAAATATTTAGGTGTTATAGTGGATAGACTTAAACTTTAAAAATCATATAGACTACATATGTATGTAAAAATATTGGTAAAAAAGTGAGTTTCTTCAGAAGAATCAGAAAATGTCGATCAATGAAAAGTGCAATTGATATTTATAATGTGATTATAAAGCCACATTTTGAATATTGTTCAACAATATTGTTTTTAGTTACCCAAGTAATGATCGACCGGTTACAAAAATTACAGAACAAGGCAAATGAGGATAATTTTAAAGTGCAATAGATATACACGAATTCAATAAATGCTTAATACGTTGAAGTGGTTAAATATAAAACAGAGACTGGTTCTGAATATGCTTTTATTTATATACATAGTCAGAAATAAAAAACTTGCCTAATACTTAAGTAAATATGTGCGGTATGTTGGAGATAACATAAAGAGGCTTTCAACTATTTAATGAACTACCTAATGATGTCAAAAGTAAATGTAGATGGAATTTTTATAAAAGAAAATGTACTTAATTTGTAAATCAAGAAATTTAATGTTTGTATAATTATAAAATTAATCTTAAGTTATAGATTACCAAATTTTGAATGTTTGTTGTTAAAGTGAAGTATACAAAGATATATATATATATATATATATATAATTATATTATTATTATTATTATTTTGGCCATATCCGTTTTAGCAGTTCACGGAAAGAGTACGTTTCTGGAATAATCATCTTTTGTCCTGTCAGAAGTCACTCGATTATCTGAAATGAAATAGAAATTTTTTTTGAGATTATTGAAAACTAAAAGTAGTGCAAATAATTGATTAAATAAATTAATATATTTAAATTAAATTATTATATACTTATAAATAAATAACGTTCAATTAATTATTAGGGGTTTATAAAAATATATATTATTTATATAAATATATTTTATATTAATAATAATATATTTTTTGTATAAATAAATGTTTTAATTGTCAGGCTTAAAGTGTGGCTTCATTCAACAGATGCGATGCTGCAAACGACATAAAAAGTGGAAAGGATGTTCGTATCTGCAGAAAACATTTTAGAGCAGACATGTTTTCAAAAGGCGGATTTGGTTACATTAAATTAGGAACACGCTAGTTCTGATGAAGATTCCGGCGACGTTGTGGACGCAAGAAACGAAGTTAATTCGTCCACAACAGATTCTTCAAATGTAGCTGATTTACACCAACTTTCGGGTACCAATAAAATAAATATATTATCCGTTATTAACTTGCCAAATGTATGTGTTATTTACTTGAGGCTTACGAAAGAATGACACCCTCCAACAACTGAGCACCCATAACAGGGTACCGCTTTGTTTGATTACTCGGATTTCGAGTGAAACGAGACTGCCAAAGAACTGGCCAGGAATGGCTCTTTCTCTCGGTGCCAAGGTTCCGAACTCTTTTGCGATCCGAATGGTCACATCATCATTGAATATCTGAGGGTGGCTGAGCGTCTTTTGCAGTAGTAGGGGTTCTGGCACAAAAGACCTCCTAGCGGCGCAGTGCCCACCATATGGGTAACCAACAATAATAATAAATAAATAATATTTGCACTTAGAGTAAGAAAATTAAATTAAATTTACGATAAACAAAAAAAATTTAAATGTTTCTACTTACGTGCCAGTGTTCAGCAAAATGTTCCATGTTTCCATGTTTCTTCTACTGATTTACTCTCCAGTCATTTTCTTATCTAAGCCAGGATTTTCCCGGAGGAACAGCGCAATTTCCATTCTATCAAGTACAGGATTAAGAATGCCATTTTCTTGAAGAAACTGCATTCCCTTCTCTGGCCGCTGGTTAAAAAAGTCTATACCTTGGGTAAGAATACGCTTTTTACTCTTTAAGTCGATCAACTGCTCCTTAGATATTTCCTCAGTTTGTGCTGGTTTTGGTTTTTAACTTTGTAACGCGTGGTCCGATTTCGATGGTTCTTTTTCTGTTGTATAGAGTGTGATCACCCGTTGCTAATAGGAAAATAATTTGGTCCTATGGTGAAAGGTGGTGTTGGTGGGGGGGGGGGGGGGGGGGGGTGTCTAGCTTCGTAACGCGTGGACCGATTTGTATAATTCTTTTTCTATTGGGTAGAATATGATGCTTGGTTGATACTACGAGAAAACAAATGTTGCTGGGTGGGGGGGGGGGGGAGGGTGAAACCTAACTTTGTAACACGTGGACCGATTTGGATGGTTCTTTTGCTGTTGTATAGAGTGTGATCACCCGTTGCTAATTGAAGAATAATTTGGTCCATGGTGGGGGGTTCGGCGAGGGGAGGAGTAGTCTAACTTCGTAACGCGTGGACCGATTTGGATATTTCTTTTTCTTTTGGGTAGAGTATGCTCCCTGGTTGATACCACGAGAAAAAAAATTGTTGGTGTGGTTGGGGTTGGAGAAGGGTGGTGGAACCTAACTTTGTAACGCGTGGACCGATTTGGATGGTTCTTTTGCTGTTGTATAGATTGTGATCCCCCATTGCTAATAGGAGAATAATATTGTCCTATGGTGGTGGTGGGGGAGGGGAGGGGTACTAACTTCGTAATGCGTGGACCGATTTCGATGATTCCTTTTCTGTTCGGTAGAGTATGTTCTTTGATTGAGTGGAGTGGAGTTTAGTGGAATGGGGGTGGGGTAGGGGGTTATAACTAACTTTTAACGCGTGGACCGATTTGGATGGTTCTAAACTAAAACTAAAAAGTGTAAAATAAAATAGTTTTTAAAAAAAAAGTTGAACCGCCTTCACAAAAAGCGCTAAAAAGCATAAAATAATTTTTAATTTTATATCTATTACGACATTTTGAAGTCGGTGCAAATTTAACAAATAAAACAACTACAGAACCACAATTGAAAATTTACGTAATTCTACCTGAACGTTTCAGCTCACGGGATCAAAAGGAAGGACGATTAAATACTTTTGTTGTAATTGTTTGGTTTGTTTAATTTGCACCGACTTCAAAATGTAATAGATATAAAATTAAAAATTATTTTATGCTTTTTAGCGCTTTTTGTGAAGTCGGTTCAACTTTTTTTTAAAAAACTATTTTATTACTCTTGTGTTTATAGACAAATGTGTTAATGTTCTCAGCTCCAGAACTTTCGTTTCCGCTTGCTTCCGATTCAACTCCGGAATTGTTCCTGGAATGTCGAGCACAGCTTTTCATCGAAAGGTTTCCCGATTTCGTAGCAACACAATTTCTTTCAATATTTCCGATTACGGACAAGAGGGTCTCCATTGGAAATAGATGTGCACTTTATGTAGCGCTAGTTGCTGACTTAACTTTGTAAGACTTTCGAAAAGATCGGAACAATATAAATCACATTCGAAGTTGACGTACAATTCAGCAACGAAACCTGGAATTATCCACAGTTGCATAAGGTTATCTAAAGGCAGCTCTCGCATTTCATAAGGAATTTTGGGATTTTCGCTTGACATTTTAGATGCCATCGGAGACTCGAAAAGTAAAAAAGCAAACTTGCAAATTTGCTGCGAAAATTGTTAGACTTTCCAAACTAAGAAGCTGAAAATTTAAAACATAACAAATAATAGGTTTTAATTGATACCCTCTTAGTACTTACAGAAAACAAATTACGACACATGTCATCTTTCACCAAACTTAGAAGAGTGTCATACTTTCCAATGTTGTCTGCCGCTACTTCAAAAGCAACAAGCAAGCTTAGTGCCATGTGCATTATGGTATCAGTGTTTTGTTTATCCAAATGGTTACAAAGTAAAATCAGAAATCAAAATAATTCCTGAGTACAAGGTAATAGATACGGGAGGAGTGGAATGGAGCCATCACCATCTATACACTTCTGTTGAGTAAATCTAACTCCAACCGAATTTACACATTCACCCTCACCGATAGGCTTGACAGCTTCCTTCAAATTTGCCAGTACTTCTTTTTTCTTTTCTCCTGTTTCAATACTTCTGCTTCAATACTTGGCATTTCGCTTGGCACTGAGGGTTGATCTTTGCCTTCCACTGGTATGGTTTTAGGAATCTGTGCTATTTTTCCTTGTATATCTACAATATTACCTCCAGGAGTAGCGGGAGTTGTAGCCAATGGAGGACTCATCCACTCACTTTTAATTGTATCAATTCTCACAACATTTGGTTTTGCAATACTTTGTTTCGGAACACTTTTAGGTTTCCTTTTTTTGTGTTTTTTTCTGACCAGCCCTGATGAATGGCGTTCTTTGGAGAACTGAGGGAGACGTGTAAATGAAAGTAAGACCATATTTTTAAGAGCTTACTCCGCTGTCCGTCGTGGTTCAAAGCAAATTGTAAACAACTTAATTTTACTTCACACACACTTTCATTGGTAAGAAAATTGACTCTGGGCGCGCATTAATGTGTGCAAAATATTGACCACCCTCATTAAAGTAACTCCATCAGATGCCTGATCCGTACCCGTAAATCTCGCTTAAATAAATCTCGATTGCAGCATCTGCAATATTCTCTACTGTTGCAGTCAGTGTGGGGTGCGTTAGATCTATGAAAAGTTAAAATAACAACACAGTAATTGAAATCACATCATACCAATTAATCCATATAACAAGAATTTTTTACCAGCAGACAATGCCAGGGTAGCGATTCTCACACAATTTGGTTGCCTAACCGTTTCAATAAATTAAGCGCATGCCCAAAAAATGTTGTGCCAACAGAAAAATATTTCATAGCAACGAATAAATATGTCAAGTTTGTGCGCATGATCTGTAATTCTCCCATGCCGTTCCCCGGAGCTTGCATCTAAATACTCAGTCGCCTGGTTGGGAGCTGGCGTGTGATTTTGACACTTCATAGCGCTTGGACTGCCATGAGTAAAAATTTTGTAAAACGGTTGACATTCCCCTTCAACCGATTGAACACACATTTATTAAATTCAAGCTCTACACATTTTTACAATTTTGCGTACTTACAAGGCAACCAGGTTGTCTGAAACAACAAATTTCGTGAGAATTCCTACCCAGGCTTGTTGCAGCACCTGTTGTTTCCTCCGTACGTATGACTTCGAGAAATTGTCCACGGAATACATTCGGATTAATAAGTTCTTCTATTTGATTAAGAATTTGCTTTAATTCAATAAATTGTTTCATAAAACCATCTTGTTCAATATTTTTATTTAATCCATCGTACTCTTCTCATTGCCGTCATCAACATTTCACCTCGCACAACAAATATCCCATTTCCAGTTAGAGCCATTTTTAATTATTCTCAATTTAAGACAATCTTTTTTGCAACTTTTCACTAAATTATGAAAGAATTAATAGCATAAACTCTTCATTTTCCCCCAACATGACAACCAGCGTCCAGCGAACACGAAATCTGAAATTTTGAAGTTTGACACTTTACTTTTGTTTCTCTTACTCTTTTACTTGTTGCGAGTAAAATTGCAGCTATCGACTTTTATAATAGATGGCGTTTTATGTAATTATACTATCTCTTGCACTCTAATAAGTGATTCAGGAAAGCACAAACACATTAACAGTTTTTTGCTCGATTTTATGATCAGATGTTTCCAAGGGTAATGGAAATATTTGAGTTTACTAAGTGGTGTAAATTTTCTTATCGTCTGTGTTCGTTGGTGTAAATGGCAAGTTACGGTGCTTATGTAGTGTGTGACAATATGCAAACCAACGAACAAGTATTCCATAGAACCACGACTCAGGCAGTTTGCCCAAATAATTTCGTTAACCTCGCTACATTTTAGGGCAAAAAACATTTCTTGTGTGCGTGCATTCAGTAAGAGGAAAAAAGTAAGATAATAGATAATTTTTCCTTTACATAAAAATATGATAGCAATAGGTTATCATTCACAACATACCAAGTAAAAATGAGACATGAAATACCAGAGCTGAATTTACATACATTTATTTCACTCAGCCCTGGTCGCGCTTATATGCAAAACGAAGGCAGAAAATATAAATCTTCTAGATAAAGCAAACGTCTGTTTCTCTGGCCATCAGAACGAAACGTAAATTATTTCTTCCATTCCGTCTGGCAAGAAGGGGAAATGTTTTGGTTCTATTTTGGACACGTTATGATTCCGAGGCATGTTGGAGCAACATTTTTGTTCATCGGTAATTTTACTTTCTGAAAAACAGTGTTAGGAATTACTTCATAAAAGTAATTGTGCACGTAAATTATTTAGATTTAGCATATTTTTCTATTGTTAATTTTTAATTTCAGAAAATATGCTTTAATCAACCAGGCCAGCTTGATTAGAATAGAGATACTTTGGGCATACAACACTTATTACAGCTGGCAGAATGATGGGTAAATTTTACTTAGAGTGACCGCATTTTGTAGTCTTAAGTGTATTAAGTATGCTAAAGAAATATTTTCATATGAGCTATTGCCATCAACAATTCCATATGATCACCAACACCAATACGGATTATAAAGAACTAACACATTTGCATCAAGCCGCGGAACAACGTGCTTGCTAATTAAGCATGCCAAACATTTCCCCTTTTGTATAAAAGTATATATAACTCTCTCTCTCTCTTACATGGGTATTGTTTCCATATAAGTGCCGTACCACACTTGTCCTGCTTCATCACAGTATGTTAGAGAGAGGGGTGTATAGGGAAATCCGCACGGAACTTACCTATTTATCGTCGCATCGGCACGCATACATTCAAAGCAAGGTTTATTTCGGTTCGGAAAATGCTTTAATGTTACCACTACACACGCTACGTTGCGTGTTCTACACAAAATCCGACACGACAAGTGTGGGCGCTCGCGCGGACTTCATCGCGGGGAAGCACGACAAGTGTGGGATGGCACTAAGATATATTTTTCCTTTATGTTTCATTTGCCTGCTTTTTTTGTTAAATTTTATCTATATAGTGTACTCATTTCGTAGTGGTAATCCTTTTCTCATTAGGAATTTGACTGAGACTTGCTTCTATGTAATTCTTGTTCGATGATGCAAACTACAATTTTGCAGTGACTTGGACTTGGTGGACTTGCGTTATATCATTCTGACGTCCGCTGAAAATGCCCCTGCATATTTCCGCCATGGTAGGACTACAGAATACAGACCGATGTGAAGTTTTAAGGCAGTTAGCAAGCATTCATTTAATGAAAGACCACTGGTTGTTTTCCTGCATCCGTTGAAAATTACACGGAGTTTTGTACTGATGCTAGTTAAGATAATAAATACGTGGTGAATCGTTTGGCATTTCTTTATTAATTATGCGTTTCATATGCTTAAACTGATGATATTCGTGTGTATATTCGACGTGTGTTCGGCCCAACCTGCCTGCTACTAGTACGTTAAGGCCTGGTAAGCGTTATATTTTCAATTTAAGTATTCATCCGGACACTGCTATGGATGATATTGTCACGTGCACGAGGTTGTTTATAAAAACGGAAGTAGCGAGCTGTGTAATGCACGTGTCCCTGGTGTAGAGAAATTAAGGAAATCACGGATGACTAGATTATGTAGTAAATAAGTGACGTGAAAACGAATAACGGAAAGATCTAGAGTTAAAGGCTAAAGTTTTTAGAATTAGGATGATTAGTATAAATAGGGCTGAGTAGCAGTCGTGTATGAGATCGCGAATAGTTTTCATCCGATTGATACTGTGAAGAGTTAGTTGTATTTTAAGTGTTAGGCGATCAGTTTAAATAAGTAAAGTTAAACGGTAAAGAAATTGTACTGTACAACTGTAAAGAAATTGTGTAGAACGAATTTAACAGTAAAGTGAATAAAGAATGTAAGTAATTTTGATTGAAAAAGAGTGTCTTAGTTAATCCGCCGAACCCGAATTACGTTAAAATATCATTTGCGATTCAATCAGTGCGATTAGTTGCAGAAGGCTGAATCCACCTGGAAGCTGTGGCAACTGTACGTTTACTGCACCCTTGAAGGAAATGTTTTCAAGCACTTGCTCAATCACAATCTGGCCGCCTGATACTATTTTACGTGACTTCGGTCCTAAACTGGGTAAAAAACTCATTTGGGAGATATCCATCTACTACGCCAATTTAGCTGGTTTGAGACCTAAGCCCACTCGTCTCTTTGTGGACATGACAAACTCTTGCTTTGATAGAAAATTGGATGTGTGGTAGTATAATGGATAATGATATTTTCGGTCCTGGCTTCACACTCGTTCGCCGCAGCAGTTACTCTAGACTGTGCGCCGTGATATAGCTGCTGACGTCGCGGACGTGGCCTCCTGCGATGAATTGAAGTTGATTTGCGTTTTCCTGCGGCTTCCAAATAATAAAATCTAATCGTAACCGTTTCCAATACTCCTGGCTCAACTTCTGTTACCTGGGATTAAGTTTGCTCCTTTTTTGATCCACATCCAAACATTCTGCCTTCTGATGAATTGCTGCACTTTAGTAACTTCAAACTGTCTGGCGTAGATAAACTGGCAACACATGATGAAGGACTGTTGCCATCACTGTTTTCCGCTCCTCAGTTTACTGCACTGTTTCTGAGTGATATTGCTTGTGTTGGCTTGATGCAGACTTGCGGTGTTCGGACGCCTAGAGTAGATTGTTGAACACATTTTTTCACAGATACTGGGGCACTCAGGTAAGGCAGTGCGATGATCCTCTGCCGCTTGAGACATTTCACCATCCTGGTCTTTATGCAATTTTTTCTTCTTCAATCCGGTTGTTGCGGCGGTCCCCGGGGATTGTTGCTACAACTTTAAAAGGCAGGCCAATCATTATTAAGGGTTTGGTTTTCCACTTGCGGCCACATAGCTTCCCTAACGGCATTGCAATAGATACCACTGTAACTTTATTTTATAATATTGTTGCTCAATTTGTACCGATAACTAGGTCCAATAGCTCATGTACTTCTCATCTAAGATTTAATAGGTCTCTAAGATATCGGAAGAACACAAAAATAAAGCCTTGAGGAGGTTTTGCTCCTTAAGGAGCGACTCTGACGATCTGTCCTACTTTGAATTGTGTAATAAATACATTTCAGACGTCAATAGGAAGGATAAAACAAATTTTGCGTAACGATTGTAAGCAGCTTTTGAGGTTTATGAAATATAGAAATGGGAAAGGATCCTCTGCCCATTGCTAATTTATTTAATGAGTTTTTTAAAAGCTGACTTCTTGTAATATTAGCCTTAGTAATTTTACTTGCACGACAAAGCTTCCGCCGACTGAGAAGCTGAAAAAATTGTATTTATATTTTTAACCGACTTCCCAAACACAAAGAGGTTCTAAGTTCGACGCGTATTTTTTTTTTTTTTTTGTTATTTTTTTTTTTTTTTTTTATGTCTGACCGGGCATAACTTCGTAACGCGTCGACCGATTTTGATGATTCTTTTTTTGTTGGGTAGAGTATGTTCACCGATTGGTACCATGTCAAAAAAATTTTTGGTAGGGCGGTGGTGGGGGGTGGGGGTGAAACCTAACTTTGTAATGCGTAGTCCGATTTGGATGGTTCTTTTTTTGTTGTACAGAGTATGATCCCCCATTGCTAATAGGAGAAAAAAATTTGGCTTAGGGTGGGGGGAGGGGGGAGGGGTGGTGTGGAACCCAACTTTGTAACGCGTGGTCCGATTTCCATGGTTCTTTTTCTGTTGTATAGAGTATGATCCCCCATTGCTAATAGGAGAATAATTTGGTCCTATGGTGAAAGGTGGGGGTTGGGGGAGGGGTTGTCTAACTTCGTAACGCGTGGACCGATTTGGATAATTCTTTTTCTATTGGGTAAAATATGATGCTTGGTTGATACTACGAGAAAACAAATATTGCTGGGTGGGGGGGGGGCGGAACATAACTTTGTAACACGTGGACCGATTTGGATGGTTTTTTTTTTGCTGTTGTAATATAGAGTGTGATCACCCATTGCTAATATAAGAATAATTTGGCCCACGGTGGGGGGTTGGGTGAGGGGTAACGCGTGGACCGATTTAGATATTTCTTTTTCTTTTGGGTAGAGTATGCTCCCTGGTTGATACCACGAGAAAAAAAAATTGTTGCTGTGGTTGGGGTGGGAAAAGGGGGGTGGAACCTAACTTTATAACGCGTGAACCGATTTGGATGGTTCTTTTGCTGTTGTATAGAGTGTGATCCCCCATTGCTAATAGTAGAATAATTTGGTCCTATGGTGGTGGTGGGGGAGGGGGAGGGGTAGTAACTTCGTAATGCGTGGACCGACTTCGATGATTCCTTTTCTGTTCGGTAGAGTATGTTCCTTGATTGATACCATGAGAAAAAAAGTTTAGTGGAATGGGGGTGGGGTAGGGGGTTATAACTAACTTTTAACGCGTGGACCGATTTGGATGGTTCTCGAAGACACTAGACCATCTAAACAAACAACAGAACCACAATTGAAAATTTACGTAATACTACCTGAACGTTTCAGCTCACGGGATCAAAAGGAAGGACGATTAAATACTTTTGTTGTAGTTGTTTGGTTTGTTTAATTTGCACCGACTTCAAAATGTCGTAATAGATATAAAATTTAAAATTATTTTATGCTTTTTAGCGCTTTTTGTGAAGTCGGTTCAACTTTTTTTTTAAAAACTATTTTATAGATTATGATCTTAAGTTAGGCTAGGTTAGAGTGGCTGTCTAAAAAGGCACACTTAGGCCAAAGTGGCCCGTTATGATACAACAGTTGGAGCTGGAGGATTTATATAGAGCCTAAACTATATAAATCCTTAGAAAAGAAGAGGGTCTACCTATTACTCTCTGTGCATGTGACCACACATGCTATTAATCGAGCACTGGGGGCAATTTTTTCGCAAAGCGACATCGGAAAAGATCAATTACGCACGCAAGTAGAACCCTGAACGCTGCCGAAATGAAATACTCTATCATCGCGAAGAAGCTTTTGGCAATAGTTCCTCAGTGGAACAATTTAGACCATACCTGTATGGGAGAATATTTACTATTGCGACAGATCACAATCCTTTCGCATGGCTTATGAATGTGAAACATTGTTCATCAAGACTTGTGCGATGGAGAATTCGACTGGAAGAGTATGAGTATCGTGTAGTATACAAACAGGGAAAGTTAAATAAAAACGCCTTGAGTAGAATAATCCCAGATAAACCCGGAAACAGTAATAAAAATTAATAAACATACTTACTAGAATCCAAAGCAAAATAACCCTTCTTGACCCAAAAGTCAACGCAATTAGTCGTACGGAATTGGATGAAATATATACCGAATATCTGGCGTTGACCAGATCATCAATCGACAATTCTTTAGTTACTACTAGGAATTCTTTATCAATGTCCAAAGTCCCTCATACATGTTTCCTACTAAAAGACAACAGCGATTCAGAAGAGTTGGTCTTATCTTTTCTTATACCGAACATAAAAGATAAACTTGATACACAATCGGTTCTAAGCGAGAAGGTAAAGAATCAAAATTAGATTACTTCAAAAATTCCGCTTGTTTTAAAAACACAAAAGGAATATACAAAACTAATTAAAATTCTAAGATATTACTCTGATTACTGCAACCAACGAAATCACCCACATCCATTTATCCATTCCACATACTGAACCAAAAACTAATCAGGAAGTAAAAAACTTAATAGAATATATTGAAGAATCACGAAAAACATAGTTCTGCCAATAAGTCATAATGGGAACAAGCACATTCTTACATTCCAAAATGACCTTCTCATCAGAAAATAGGCACCTCACTCAATTAATTTGATTAAAAAAATTCTTTTAACGTTCCGTTACGTTTTTATATATTAAATCAAGGAAAATTAAATTAAAATATAATTAACTTTTTATTAATTTAAAATTCTAAACGAAAGAAATTTCAAAATTTTCTGGTTTACTTGTTTATAACAAAAAAATTTTTCACTTGGTTTTTTTTTTTTTATATATGATGATGCCAAAGCTCAGGGGATGCCCTATGATGCTTAAGCACAGCCTTGGCAGGAAAGGAATTAAGGATGAGGGAAATGGGTTAGGAGTTTGGGTGAAGGAGGTGTCGATGTACGCCCCGTTTGAAAGTTTCAGGCTGATAAGACGAGGGAAAAACAGAAGATGGTAAACTGTTCCACATTCGTGTTGTTCTGCTTAGAAAAGATTCCCGAAATTTGACGGTACGTCCAAATTTGACCTGGAGAGTATAGGGGTGGGAGCGAATTGTTGATCTTGTATCGCGCGTTGTCATGAGTCTACAAGGAATCAGGCTAGCAATTTCGTTAGAACAACGGCCATGGAAATAACGATAGAAGAGTGAGAGACAACCGACATTCCGTCGATGCTCCAGAGAGTCAAGACCCTCAGAGATTGAGGGATCGCCAATAAGCTTAACAGCTTTACGCTGGACTTTGTCTAACGCGGACAGTGCGGTGTGTCCGGCCCCTGCCCAAATATGGGAATTATATTCAAGTCTAGGCCTAATGTGGGACTTGTAGATCAGCGCTAAGTTAGGTGGGGTGAAATATTTCGTACATCTCTGTAGAAAACCCAAACATTTCATCGCATTTTTAGCGATTGCAAATATATGATCAGTCCAGCTAAGATTGCTGGATATCTCGATACCCAAGATGTTCAGGGAGGGTGAATTGGGTATATTCACTCCGTCGACTGAAATGGGTTGGGGGTGAACTGGGCGTTTTTTAAGGGACATTAAACAGCATTGGGTTTTGGACACGATTTGCTCTGCCCCAAGCAAGGACCTTGGAAATGTCGTTGTTTAATGATCTAAACATGCGTTCCCGATTGGCTTCTGTAGCATTTCCACGTGAATTCATAACAGAATCAAATGAGTACGCGAAATCAAGGGTGCTGTCGTCGGCAAAACTATGAATAGGATTGAGAGTAAGGGATAAGAGATCATTAATAAAAAGAAGAAATAAGGTTGGTGAAAGAACTGAACCCTGAGGTACACCGGCATTTATTTGAAATATCAAGAGCGACGATTTCAGACTCACCACAATTATGAAGACAATGATTCCAACGTTCCGTTAGAGCCATTAGTAAGTCTCCGGTTGGGCGGCCAGTGCGGAAACCGTACTGGCAATCGTTGATAAGATGGTTGTTTTCTAGATATTTCAACAACTGAGAGTTGATGAGTGATTCATCGAGGTTAGTGCAATTGGTCTGTAGTTAGAGGGGTCGCATGCCTCTCCTTTTTTAAGTATCGGCTGGACATGAGCAAGTTTCCATACAAGGTGCGAGAAACCATCAGGGCCAATAGCTTTGGACACGTCGAGTTTTGAAAGTACTCTAAAAACTTCGCGAGTGCGAAGAATCCAAGTCTCCTTTTGTTAAGTTTTGCTTCGGAAAAAGATGCTACCACCATTTTTTAAACTGAGGCGTTTGATAAAATTTTATTTAGACGAAAGGAAAATTAAAAACTTCTTAAATTATAAAGGGACAATTTTAAAGACCGAAGAATAATTTTATGTTCTCGCCCGAGGCGACGAATAACCGACCGTTCTTTTTGCGCGCTCGAAACCAACTCCATTTTCCTGTGTTCAATATTTGTTAGCTTCCTTTCCGTAAAATCTTACGGTCAGCATTCTTTCGCTGCCATAATTAAGGTCACGGCATGTGAATGCGTAACCTGATACTGTATTTGGTAGTTCGCCTTTTATATTTACTTTCGTTATCAATTTTGTTTCCCTTGCACTCGAGATGATTTTGTTTATGTTAACAAAATTATCTCAACTGCTTGGGTTTGATAACATAAGCATGCCCATGATAATTTATGTTGCCTCATGAATTTTTGTGGGCACATTATTATAAACGTATGTGACACAGATGTGTCCGCTTATCACATTCCTACCCCCTTAAAAAGAGAGAATTCGAACCTTATAGGTTGAGAAATTCTCGATCTGAAATTGGTTGCAATAATGACCATAGTACGTATTTTCTTTGGATATAAAAGTCTTCATAAATCTATTTCTTGTTTGCGGTAATTTTGAGCAAGTCCATTTTTTTAACAATGTTTTCATTTCTTTAAAAATAATTTTGACAATTGTAAAGTTTATATGTTTTTTTAGTAAAATTGATAATCAATATTTTATTGATTAACAGTAGCCTAAACATTTGATCATTACCAATGACATTATTATAAAAAAATTTTTTTACTAATATTGATACATGTTTTTTTTTTGTATAAATTTTTCTACATTTATATATTTATTTACTGTATGTTTGTTATTAAAAATTTATTTATTTATTTGTTTACGCTTTAAATAACTGTACGCGTTCATGAACATTTGCTATTCAACTAATGAAATTTTTGTTTTATTACCTTAGCTTTTTAACACTTGGATTGGTGTATCTAAATTTTTTTGTATATATGTATGTACCTATGTATTTTTACACTTAGAAATTTGAGTACTTTATAAAAGTAATAACTTTTTTGTTTTTACATGCATAGACATTTTAAACTAATTACATACTCTTTTTTATAATATGTACTTTGACACAAGTAATAAGGTAGGCTATGTTCAAAAAGTTATTTGAAATCACTTGTTGGAACTTCGAAACCATTTTTAAAAGGAATCACAAAACACTCGTTAAGTTCCAAATAGTTTTAATTATATTTTTAAACTTTGTTTTCGTTTCGACTTGCTATGGCATCATCAGGGTCTAGCATCATCAGCTGCAGTACATATCGAGCTCAAACAAAATATACATTAACGGGCTTTGTTCGACGAACCTACAAAATATTGAAATAAATTTAAAAATTTTACGAATATCATAAAAATTTACCTCTACCTGGGTGACACAGGTAATCCTCCTCCATTCAGGCGTCCGTCCAAGTCATAATCTGTAGCTGAAATAGTAAAAATTAGTAAAAATCACACATTAATTACATGAAATTAAAGATTTACAAAACATAAACAAACAATTTTCAATTACACTAACAACAAACATGCAAATCAAAAAAGTAGCACAATTCATGCAAACTTTATGTTTTGCAAAATAAAGATTGCATAAAAGGAAAGAAGAAATCACAATTTATTGTAAGCAGTGTCTTCACAATAAATCGCGAGCACCTGAAGTCAGAAATTAACCAAAGGAATTTTTACCTCAACAGGTGACTCGCGATGTTGTGAAAATATACACTGTTTACACTACTGGATGTGGATATTTGGTTGGAAAATCACATCCAGTATTCTATTAACTAGATATCACCTACATTTTTTCCTTCCTGACACTTAATTTATTAAAAAACACACAAAAACACTCGCGCACTCAACTTTCGAGTTAAAGATTTCGGCACCAGTCAACTTTTTGTCTCTGTGACATGTCAAGTATCAAATCCGTGTAAAATTTCACGGCGAATCGAAATATGATATTTTCGCAAAGGAATTTTACACGGCTAAATAAATATTTAAGAAAATACAAATTTCTTTCTGTCACTATAAGAGTGACAGAGAATATGGCGAGAGGGAGATAGTTGTACAAGTCTCCAAAACATCACGCCATGTTTGGAACATGACAAAACAAATCGAAAACATGAACAGTAGCCATGTTATGGCATTAAATTGAATTTAATTATTATAAATCATACGGAATCGGTAAATTCGAGATTTTCCTATCAAAAATTCAGAAATTACAAGTCAAATCCACTATAAATTACAATTTGTTAATAACCTTCACGAATTTTAAGTTATTAACAAAATATTGAATTTATGGATATTGAAACATGTAAAAAAGGAACAAATTTTCCTATATAAGCAGGTGTCGACGCTGCAGAAGCTCTCTTTTCGATACTTACAAGTGGAATAGTTTTGTATATTTTGGTAGCGGTAACAATATTTGGTTGCGGTAAAATTTAATAATTTCAAGAATTTTATATTTAACTGGAACAAAGTGTGCACAAATACACCAAGCGTATTTTTATACCATGCGTATTGCGCACAATGTTTATTGTCTAATAATTTCTGTTCCAGTAAATTTTTCAGCAGTGAATTTAGTTCCTACGTCACATTTCAATAAATTTACTTAACTCCATCTACATTTCATTTCGCTTATACGCGATTGCATATTTACCACCAGTTCTCAATATTCACGACCTTTATTCGCGATTTTCAAATGTGTATACTGCGAACAACTTATGTGCGTAGTCCCCTTTAAAATTTTATCCATTGTGAATAAATCACCTAACGTTGTGTTTCAGCTATCTGTTTTACGTTTTCGTTCACATATTCTGCTGCATCTATGTACGAATGTCTATGTACAGATTTGTGTGAATCCCCGGAATTTATTTCAGTGGACTAAATTTTCTACTCGCCTTCTGCCATGCTTTGTTACGCGTTGTTCTTACGTTTTATATCTGATTTTATCTGTGGTTTTCCTTTTAATTCAAATAAGCCACGTCACTTTTGTGAAAATTTTGTGACTGCAGATGAGTAACTTTTAATTTTCTCATTTATTTTCTAAAAGTGTTCACAAGCAATTAGAAATAAAAATTCTTTACATCTAAGTGATCAAGCGATAAACATTTTGTGTGTGATAGCTATTGTTCAGTAAGTTTTATTTTTATCATTAAACAATTTGTAAATGTGTTAATGTGCAATTGATTAGAAAGAAAATGTCTACATCTAAACGACCTTCGTCATCCAGAGAACATCCCAAAAAGAGACAAAAGAAGGTCTTAGATTTGGAGGCGAAAATGGAAATTATTAGGCGTTTGGAGCAGGGTGAAGGGCCATCAGAAGTCGGACGCCAATTGGGTATAAATGAATCTACAGTTCGTGCAATAAGGTCCAAAAAGGAAGCCATAAAGCTGTCCATTAAGAACGTTACACCACTGTCTGCAAAAAAAATCAAACGCACCAGAAACCCACTTCTGGAAAGGATGGAAACGTTACTGATGCATTGGATTGAAGACAATAACCAAAAGAAAATAGGAATTGACACAATTTCCATAACAACAAAAGAAAAACAAAATTTATGACCCTTTTTATCAGCAGGAAGAAAATAACAAAACATCAAAAATTGAAGATTTTGTGGCAAGCAAGGGGTGGTTTGATCGATTTCGTAAACGCCATAACCTGCACAACATCCATTTTACAGGTGAAGCTGCAAGTGCAGATCATGTTGCAGCTCAAAACTTTCCGCAAGAGCTAAAATATATTATTGAGTCTGGTGGATATACAGCTCAACAAGTTTTTAATGCGGATGAAACGGGCTTTTATTGGAAGCGGATGCCAGGACGAACGTACATTTCTAAAGAAGAGAAAAGAGCATCTGGATTTAAAGCCTCCAAAGAAAATCCTCGTGCTTTCAAAAATGTTAAAAAGGAAGACCTTCCCGTACACTGGAGATCAAACAAAAAAGCATGGATGACTAGCCCCATATTTAATGATTGGTTTACTAAATGTTTTTGTCCGGAAGTTGAACGCTACTGTCAATCACAGAACATAAATTTTAAAGGGCTGCTCATCCTCGATAATGCAACCAGTCATTCAGAAGCCCTTAACAGTTTAAATCCTAACATTAAAGTAGTCTTCATGCCACCGAACACTGGATCAAGGCATTATTTCGGTTTTCAAGAAACTGTACTTAAGAAACACTTTTAATGCCATGTTGGAAGCCACCGATGGACCTAATAAACCAACACTTCGGGACTTCTGGCGAAGTTACAGTGTTTTGGATGCAATCAGCAATATCAATGCATCATGGAATGGTGTAAAAAGTACCACAATGAACGCGGTGTGGAAGAAAGTTTGGCCAGACTGTGTTTCTAGAGATTCTGTTGATTTTGAAATTGATGTTCAAGACTTAGTTACTCTTGGGAGAAGAATTGGAGGCGACGGCTTTCTTGACCTTGAAGAAAGCGACATCCATGAGCTCATAAATCTTCATGATGCTGAACTGGCAGTCGACGAGCTCATAGAAATATCAGAGCAGGGTGAACCAATTCAGAATGAGGAAGAAGTTGTACCCATCGACCACCTTTCAATTAAGAACCTTGAACACTTGGCTAAAACTATCAATGAAGCGAAAAGTTTTGCCGAATCGATTGATATAAATCCTATAAGAAGTTCTGCATTCAAGAAAGGCTTGGATAATTCGTTTTTGCCATACAAATTAATTTTAGAGGGAAAAAAGCAGAGATAAAACAACCTCCAATTTTAAGGTTTTTTACTTCCACCCGCTCATCAGCTACTGAACCGAATCCTGGCGATAACAGCAAACCTGGACTTGGACTTAGCATATCTACCAGCACTTAAGTTAAATATGAATTTATTATGTATGTAGGAATTATTTTGTTTAATTTTTTAAATGAATTGATATTTTTGAGTTAAAAGACATTTTTTATTTATAGTTTTGATTTAATTTATCCCTTACATATGAAAATTCGATGTTTATTAACATATTTATATATACATCAGTATTATGATTTCTGACATTTCTGGGACGCAACCCCATACTTTACTTCGCGGACTAACCCCAACATTCGCGAATTCAATATATGCGAGGTTTTTTGGGAACGCATCCCCCGCGAATATTGAGGGTTTAGTGTATACACAAAGCATAAAACAACAAAATATACTTCTGCAAGGTCAATTACAACTTTTATTAAGAAATCGAACCATAATTTAGTAAGCAGTTCGAGAAATCTTAATCAAAGGTTGTCTCTGACAAGTGAAATATCAACTTACCTAGCATCTTTGTAGACGCAGATTTTATGCACTCGATGTTGAATTCCCTCGTTGGATGTACTTTAAATATCTTAGTACATCATTTAGCTAAAAAAACCACACAAAAGCACTTAAAAACCGCGAAAACTTACAGGTGAAGGCACCTGTCAAACACTCGAATTAATTCGCGATCTGACGTTTAACTTTGATTTCTCCCGAGATCGAAACCAATTAATCGACGAAATTTAATGCGGCGAATTTAACGAAAACCCGTATCGTGGAATTATTAATTAAAGGAAATATTCGCGAAATTAATAATTCCAATAAGCGCCGTAAGAGGGAAAAAGATAAATTATTGAAAAGAAACGAAAACAATTTCTCCAAATTAAGATGGTGGATTTGAATCCTACAAAAATGTAAGTGCCAGATGCACAATTAAAATATATATTTCGGAGTTGAATATTTCGCAATAAAGGAAATATTAACTAGTTTTATAATTATCAAGTTGAGCCAAATATTTCTCCTTTGAAAATTTTGGACATAAATTATTAAGATTAATTCAGAAAATGCCAGAAAATTTAAAATTCAAATTATGGTTTTAAGTTCCACAAATTTGTGAATTTTCTAGAATTTCTTCCATATTGAAAATCAAGTCTCCAAAGGCTATAAAAGCAGAAGAATTTCTGCAATCAACCTCTTTCTTGTGACAGTAAAGATAGTGAAAAGTACAAAGTGGTAATATTATTGATTTCAGCAATTTAATTTTCAAATTTGTCATCAATTTAAATACATTGGTAATTGTTTTATCTGTTAGAAAATTGGTGCTAGCAGTGCAAAGCACTTTTTTCTGCGAACCTATTTCTATTAAACAGATGTTTTATTATTAACACTTTTCCTTTTTTCAGCTTAGGTTTTGTTTAATTTCATTATTTTTATTTTCATTTTATGTTTTGAATTCTTTTCTTTATTTCAACAAATAATTTTTTGTGAATTTTCCATTCGTGAAATTTAATTTAATTTCCCAGTGACTTCCCTCCCCCCCCCCCCTTTTTTTTCATTTTTTATTTTTTTGATCATTTACTCTTCTCATAATAATTGCCAAATATTTCATTCCATTCAACTTTCGTTTATTTATTCTCGCCGCATTTGAATTTATTAATATTGCCACCCAATTAATCTTAAAAAAGTACTGTTCTGTTTTGTACTGTTTCTGTGCAGTTTGGGAATGGTAGACAGATACACGTAATAGTGGAATTTTGTTTACTGCTCAGTTGTAAAAAATTACAGTTACTTAACAAACCAGTTATATCAGTCTTTATATTGATTAATTCCTTACGACATCGTAATATTTCGCGTAATATTAGTTTGTAATTGTACTGTTTGTGCATACTATTGGGAATTGTGAATCAAGACCCAAATTAAGAGGAACTATATTTGCTTCTAAACTGTGCAAGTCGCAGTACAGCTACAAATCGGTTCGATTTGAATTTTTGTAGATTCTTCACAATTTTTTTTTTGTAATAATTTATTGAATTAATTTTAATTAAGAATGTTTAATATTGATTTGAATTTTAAAGTTAGCTATAGAACTTAAGAGCTTGCATTGTAAGTTAATTTTAGAAACAGTGAATAAATTGAAGTCTTAATTAATTCTTCAATCTCGCAAGTCTTTTAATTTATAATCCAGTCCTTTTTTCATAAACATTTTTTGGTCCTTCGAGCCGGATTTGCGATACACGGATTGTTTAGGCAATTTGTTTTATTTTGATAAAGAATTTGATATCTCAGGCGTTATTACATTTTGATATTTGGCAATTATTGATCAGCTTCCTTGCATTTGTGTTGTGTATTTATTTTTATTTTATTGAAACAATATGGAGGAATTGTGCATTAAGCAAGCAGTTTTAGCGAAGAAAATTAGGGATTCTATAGTTAGGGGCAAAAAGACAAATCTAGATAGAAGAACACTAGGCTTTTCCCAATGCAAGATAGCTGAGTTAAAGAAAAACTGGGCAGAATTCGATGAAGGTGATACAAGGCTTAGAGAATTGATTGGGAGTCAGATATATGGACTACCTAGGAGAACTCGCTTGCTGAGAAGAGCGCAACGGACTAAACAACTATGGAGGCAACGTCAACAATCATCCACACACATAACAATCAAACCCAATTACCATGGATCAGCTTGCTCAAATTTAATGGGGAATATAGTTCATGGCGGTCATTCCATGATTTATTTATATCTCTGGTACACAACAATGAAAGGTTAAAAGGAGTTCAGAAGCTGCACTACTTGAAAGGATGTCTTATCGGAGAAGCCGAAAGACTATTAAAACATATTGCTGTCACGGAAGAGGATTATTTACCAGCTTGGGAACGATTAAGAAATCGTTACGAGAATACAAGATTGCTTGTAAACACGCAATTGAAAATTCTTATAGGTCAACCAAGCTCACATTATTTAGGAACGTGCAAACGATTTTTAAGCATGAGTATACGAAGTCGTAGAAGCTGTATTGAAAGAGCAGGAAGATGTTTTAACTGTGTGAAGGAAGACACCATTACTTGCTGCACTTAGACCAAACAACCAATAATAACTCTACTGGTTCTCACAAGCGTAAAGGAGCATCCGTAACAGTTAATATGTTAATAATAAGTAAAATTACTGACTTGTTGCCAAGTGTTTCGTGTGAAGTTAAGCGATGGGACCATTTTAGGGATTTGGATCTGGCAGACCCGACATATTGGAAACCCGGGCCTATAGACGCATTGCTTGGAGCTGAGGTATATGCTCAAATTCTACTAGAAGGATTACGATGAGGACCTGAAGGATCAATAATTGCAATTAATACTATTTTGGGATGGTAAATACTAGGAGAACTCAACTCGTCGAAGTCTGGAAAGCAGACAATATCAAGTGGAGTTACCATTTGTTAATAATAAGAAGCCTACTTTGGATCCATCCCGAGAACTGGCTTTAAAAAGATATAATTATTTACAGCGTAGATTCTGTAACGATAAACTTTTAGAAAAAGAATACACTAATTGTTTAAATAAATATATTGAGCTTGGGCATATAGAGGAAGTAGATCAGTTATGTGAGCATAAGAATGCATATTATATTCCACATCACTCAGTTTTCGAAGAAAGTTCTACAACAAAACTTAGAGTGGTGTTTGATGCATCCTGTAAAAGTCAAAATGGGAAATCCTTAAACGAGCATCTATTAGTTGGGCCCAAAATTCAATTTAATTTGTTTTCAATACTTCTAAACTGGAGAAAGTATAAAATTGCTATGACCGCAGACATCGAGAAGATGTATAGGATGATTCTAGGTCATCCAGATCATCGTGCGTATCAAAGGATTTTGTGGGAAAATCCAAAAACTAAAATGGTTTCAGATTACCAGCTCAACACTGTGACATTTGGTACCTCATCAGCTCCGTATCTTGCTATAATCACTTTACAGCAATTAGCCATTGATAAAAAACAAAGATGGCCCATGGCATCCAAAGTAATATTTAACAATTTCTACGTAGATGATATGTTGACTGGAGCAGACTCCATTAGAGAAGCTAAGGAACTGCAACGCCAGTGCATTGAAATGCTGAAATCAGGAGGTTTTAATTTACGAAAGTGGGCCAGCAATAATGAGAAATAGTAGAAAATATACCAATTGTACATAGAGAAATTAAGAACTCTCTTTCCTTTAACGACCATGAAATCGTTAAAACGTTAGGTATCAGATGGTATCCGAGCTTTGATTCTTTTACGTTTTATATTAAGCTTAAGGAAAATAATAAACCTTTTACAAAACGGTTGATTTTATCTGAAGTGGCTTCGTTATACGATCCTATAGGTTGGATTGCATTGCACCAGTAATAATCACTGCAAAAATTCTAATGCAAACACTTTGGATAACAGGATGTCTGTGGGATACAGAAGTCAGTGAAGAAATTGCCATAAAATGGCAGCAATTTAAGGACAAGTTAAAAGATTTGGAAAAACTAAGAATTCCTAGATGGATTGGGGTGTCAGCAACGTCTAGCGTTGTGGAATTGCATGGATTCTGCGACGCTCCTGTAAAGGCGTTTACAATCAGTGATATTTTTAATCAGTGATATTGGGGAGAGGGTAAGCATCTCCAATAGTAATTTTATTTAATCGACGAAAATCGACTACAACTCTCCATCGCTTGTTTCCATTATTATCTGGTTTTTTGGGGACTAAGAGCAGCGGAGAGTTCCTAGGACTCTTGCTTGGGCTAATCACACCATCATCCAGCATTTTCTGTATTTGTTCGTTTATTTCGCCTCTTTGAGATTCAGGCAACCGATATGGTTTAACGTATACTGGAGGTTTATTTTCAATTGTAGGAATGGAATGAGATATTATATCTGTACATGTTAAATGATCACCTTCTAAATAAAATAATTCATTGTACCTTCGACATATATCGAGAACTGCTCGTTTCTCTTCAACGTTACAGTGTTTGAGATCTAGAGATTGCTCTAATTTAATCAACCGATTTTCTATAGGATCTTTTTTATAATTGGTTTCGTATGCCGCAAAATCTCCTGGATTTTCCCAGGTCATATCTATTTCATCGTACATTTCTAAAGAAGAGAAAAGAGCATCTGGATTTAAAGCCTCCAAAGAAAATCCTCGTGCTTTCAAAAATGTTAAAAAGGAAGACCTTCCCGTACACTGGAGATCAAACAAAAAAGCATGGATGACTAGCCCCATATTTAATGATTGGTTTACTAAATGTTTTTGTCCGGAAGTTGAACGCTACTGTCAATCACAGAACATAAATTTTAAAGGGCTGCTCATCCTCGATAATGCAACCAGTCATTCAGAAGCCCTTAACAGTTTAAATCCTAACATTAAAGTAGTCTTCATGCCACCGAACACTGGATCAAGGCATTATTTCGGTTTTCAAGAAACTGTACTTAAGAAACACTTTTAATGCCATGTTGGAAGCCACCGATGGACCTAATAAACCAACACTTCGGGACTTCTGGCGAAGTTACAGTGTTTTGGATGCAATCAGCAATATCAATGCATCATGGAATGGTGTAAAAAGTACCACAATGAACGCGGTGTGGAAGAAAGTTTGGCCAGACTGTGTTTCTAGAGATTCTGTTGATTTTGAAATTGATGTTCAAGACTTAGTTACTCTTGGGAGAAGAATTGGAGGCGACGGCTTTCTTGACCTTGAAGAAAGCGACATCCATGAGCTCATAAATCTTCATGATGCTGAACTGGCAGTCGACGAGCTCATAGAAATATCAGAGCAGGGTGAACCAATTCAGAATGAGGAAGAAGTTGTACCCATCGACCACCTTTCAATTAAGAACCTTGAACACTTGGCTAAAACTATCAATGAAGCGAAAAGTTTTGCCGAATCGATTGATATAAATCCTATAAGAAGTTCTGCATTCAAGAAAGGCTTGGATAATTCGTTTTTGCCATACAAATTAATTTTAGAGGGAAAAAAGCAGAGATAAAACAACCTCCAATTTTAAGGTTTTTTACTTCCACCCGCTCATCAGCTACTGAACCGAATCCTGGCGATAACAGCAAACCTGGACTTGGACTTAGCATATCTACCAGCACTTAAGTTAAATATGAATTTATTATGTATGTAGGAATTATTTTGTTTAATTTTTTAAATGAATTGATATTTTTGAGTTAAAAGACATTTTTTATTTATAGTTTTGATTTAATTTATCCCTTACATATGAAAATTCGATGTTTATTAACATATTTATATATACATCAGTATTATGATTTCTGACATTTCTGGGACGCAACCCCATACTTTACTTCGCGGACTAACCCCAACATTCGCGAATTCAATATATGCGAGGTTTTTTGGGAACGCATCCCCCGCGAATATTGAGGGTTTAGTGTATACACAAAGCATAAAACAACAAAATATACTTCTGCAAGGTCAATTACAACTTTTATTAAGAAATCGAACCATAATTTAGTAAGCAGTTCGAGAAATCTTAATCAAAGGTTGTCTCTGACAAGTGAAATATCAACTTACCTAGCATCTTTGTAGACGCAGATTTTATGCACTCGATGTTGAATTCCCTCGTTGGATGTACTTTAAATATCTTAGTACATCATTTAGCTAAAAAAACCACACAAAAGCACTTAAAAACCGCGAAAACTTACAGGTGAAGGCACCTGTCAAACACTCGAATTAATTCGCGATCTGACGTTTAACTTTGATTTCTCCCGAGATCGAAACCAATTAATCGACGAAATTTAATGCGGCGAATTTAACGAAAACCCGTATCGTGGAATTATTAATTAAAGGAAATATTCGCGAAATTAATAATTCCAATAAGCGCCGTAAGAGGGAAAAAGATAAATTATTGAAAAGAAACGAAAACAATTTCTCCAAATTAAGATGGTGGATTTGAATCCTACAAAAATGTAAGTGCCAGATGCACAATTAAAATATATATTTCGGAGTTGAATATTTCGCAATAAAGGAAATATTAACTAGTTTTATAATTATCAAGTTGAGCCAAATATTTCTCCTTTGAAAATTTTGGACATAAATTATTAAGATTAATTCAGAAAATGCCAGAAAATTTAAAATTCAAATTATGGTTTTAAGTTCCACAAATTTGTGAATTTTCTAGAATTTCTTCCATATTGAAAATCAAGTCTCCAAAGGCTATAAAAGCAGAAGAATTTCTGCAATCAACCTCTTTCTTGTGACAGTAAAGATAGTGAAAAGTACAAAGTGGTAATATTATTGATTTCAGCAATTTAATTTTCAAATTTGTCATCAATTTAAATACATTGGTAATTGTTTTATCTGTTAGAAAATTGGTGCTAGCAGTGCAAAGCACTTTTTTCTGCGAACCTATTTCTATTAAACAGATGTTTTATTATTAACACTTTTCCTTTTTTCAGCTTAGGTTTTGTTTAATTTCATTATTTTTATTTTCATTTTATGTTTTGAATTCTTTTCTTTATTTCAACAAATAATTTTTTGTGAATTTTCCATTCGTGAAATTTAATTTAATTTCCCAGTGACTTCCCTCCCCCCCCCCCCCCCCCTTTTTTTTCATTTTTTATTTTTTTGATCATTTACTCTTCTCATAATAATTGCCAAATATTTCATTCCATTCAACTTTCGTTTATTTATTCTCGCCGCATTTGAATTTATTAATATTGCCACCCAATTAATCTTAAAAAAGTACTGTTCTGTTTTGTACTGTTTCTGTGCAGTTTGGGAATGGTAGACAGATACACGTAATAGTGGAATTTTGTTTACTGCTCAGTTGTAAAAAATTACAGTTACTTAACAAACCAGTTATATCAGTCTTTATATTGATTAATTCCTTACGACATCGTAATATTTCGCGTAATATTAGTTTGTAATTGTACTGTTTGTGCATACTATTGGGAATTGTGAATCAAGACCCAAATTAAGAGGAACTATATTTGCTTCTAAACTGTGCAAGTCGCAGTACAGCTACAAATCGGTTCGATTTGAATTTTTGTAGATTCTTCACAATTTTTTTTTTGTAATAATTTATTGAATTAATTTTAATTAAGAATGTTTAATATTGATTTGAATTTTAAAGTTAGCTATAGAACTTAAGAGCTTGCATTGTAAGTTAATTTTAGAAACAGTGAATAAATTGAAGTCTTAATTAATTCTTCAATCTCGCAAGTCTTTTAATTTATAATCCAGTCCTTTTTTCATAAACATTTTTTGGTCCTTCGAGCCGGATTTGCGATACACGGATTGTTTAGGCAATTTGTTTTATTTTGATAAAGAATTTGATATCTCAGGCGTTATTACATTTTGATATTTGGCAATTATTGATCAGCTTCCTTGCATTTGTGTTGTGTATTTATTTTTATTTTATTGAAACAATATGGAGGAATTGTGCATTAAGCAAGCAGTTTTAGCGAAGAAAATTAGGGATTCTATAGTTAGGGGCAAAAAGACAAATCTAGATAGAAGAACACTAGGCTTTTCCCAATGCAAGATAGCTGAGTTAAAGAAAAACTGGGCAGAATTCGATGAAGGTGATACAAGGCTTAGAGAATTGATTGGGAGTCAGATATATGGACTACCTAGGAGAACTCGCTTGCTGAGAAGAGCGCAACGGACTAAACAACTATGGAGGCAACGTCAACAATCATCCACACACATAACAATCAAACCCAATTACCATGGATCAGCTTGCTCAAATTTAATGGGGAATATAGTTCATGGCGGTCATTCCATGATTTATTTATATCTCTGGTACACAACAATGAAAGGTTAAAAGGAGTTCAGAAGCTGCACTACTTGAAAGGATGTCTTATCGGAGAAGCCGAAAGACTATTAAAACATATTGCTGTCACGGAAGAGGATTATTTACCAGCTTGGGAACGATTAAGAAATCGTTACGAGAATACAAGATTGCTTGTAAACACGCAATTGAAAATTCTTATAGGTCAACCAAGCTCACATTATTTAGGAACGTGCAAACGATTTTTAAGCATGAGTATACGAAGTCGTAGAAGCTGTATTGAAAGAGCAGGAAGATGTTTTAACTGTGTGAAGGAAGACACCATTACTTGCTGCACTTAGACCAAACAACCAATAATAACTCTACTGGTTCTCACAAGCGTAAAGGAGCATCCGTAACAGTTAATATGTTAATAATAAGTAAAATTACTGACTTGTTGCCAAGTGTTTCGTGTGAAGTTAAGCGATGGGACCATTTTAGGGATTTGGATCTGGCAGACCCGACATATTGGAAACCCGGGCCTATAGACGCATTGCTTGGAGCTGAGGTATATGCTCAAATTCTACTAGAAGGATTACGATGAGGACCTGAAGGATCAATAATTGCAATTAATACTATTTTGGGATGGTAAATACTAGGAGAACTCAACTCGTCGAAGTCTGGAAAGCAGACAATATCAAGTGGAGTTACCATTTGTTAATAATAAGAAGCCTACTTTGGATCCATCCCGAGAACTGGCTTTAAAAAGATATAATTATTTACAGCGTAGATTCTGTAACGATAAACTTTTAGAAAAAGAATACACTAATTGTTTAAATAAATATATTGAGCTTGGGCATATAGAGGAAGTAGATCAGTTATGTGAGCATAAGAATGCATATTATATTCCACATCACTCAGTTTTCGAAGAAAGTTCTACAACAAAACTTAGAGTGGTGTTTGATGCATCCTGTAAAAGTCAAAATGGGAAATCCTTAAACGAGCATCTATCAGTTGGGCCCAAAATTCAATTTAATTTGTTTTCAATACTTCTAAACTGGAGAAAGTATATAATTGCTATGACCGCAGACATCGAGAAGATGTATAGGATGATTCTAGGTCATCCAGATCATCGTGCGTATCAAAGGATTTTGTGGGAAAATCCAAAAACTAAAATGGTTTCAGATTACCAGCTCAACACTGTGACATTTGGTACCTCATCAGCTCCGTATCTTGCTATAATCACTTTACAGCAATTAGCCATTGATAAAAAACAAAGATGGCCCATGGCATCCAAAGTAATATTTAACAATTTCTACGTAGATGATATGTTGACTGGAGCAGACTCCATTAGAGAAGCTAAGGAACTGCAACGCCAGTGCATTGAAATGCTGAAATCAGGAGGTTTTAATTTACGAAAGTGGGCCAGCAATAATGAGAAATAGTAGAAAATATACCAATTGTACATAGAGAAATAAAGAACTCTCTTTCCTTTAACGACCATGAAATCGTTAAAACGTTAGGTATCAGATGGTATCCGAGCTTTGATTCTTTTACGTTTTATATTAAGCTTAAGGAAAATAATAAACCTTTTACAAAACGGTTGATTTTATCTGAAGTGGCTTCGTTATACGATCCTATAGGTTGGATTGCATTGCACCAGTAATAATCACTGCAAAAATTCTAATGCAAACACTTTGGATAACAGGATGTCTGTGGGATACAGAAGTCAGTGAAGAAATTGCCATAAAATGGCAGCAATTTAAGGACAAGTTAAAAGATTTGGAAAAACTAAGAATTCCTAGATGGATTGGGGTGTCAGCAACGTCTAGCGTTGTGGAATTGCATGGATTCTGCGACGCTCCTGTAAAGGCGTTTACAATCAGTGATATTTTTAATCAGTGATATTGGGGAGAGGGTAAGCATCTCCAATAGTAATTTTATTTAATCGACGAAAATCGACTACAACTCTCCATCGCTTCTTTCCATTATTATCTGGTTTTTTGGGGACTAAGAGCAGCGGAGAGTTCCTAGGACTCTTGCTTGGGCTAATCACACCATCATCCAGCATTTTCTGTATTTGTTCGTTTATTTCGCCTCTTTGAGATTCAGGCAACCGATATGGTTTAACGTATACTGGAGGTTTATTTTCAATTGTAGGAATGGAATGAGATATTATATCTGTACATGTTAAATGATCACCTTCTAAATAAAATAATTCATTGTACCTTCGACATATATCGAGAACTGCTCGTTTCTCTTCAACGTTACAGTGTTTGAGATCTAGAGATTGCTCTAATTTAATCAACCGATTTTCTATAGGATCTTTTTTATAATTGGTTTCGTATGCCGCAAAATCTCCTGGATTTTCCCAGGTCATATCTATTTCATCCTCTGAAAAAGTTACTTCGTGGTTATTTGAATTTAACACTAGTATTTTGGCACGATTATTTATATTTTTTGTTATGACTTCCTATGTGTATACCGGGCAATATTTCTTTTTTGTGACATAATATTTCACTGCTTTTTGGAGAATTTTTTAGAGATATTTCAATAATTGCTTCTGCTCTTGGAGGTATTCTTATTTTTGCTTCTTTTAAAGGAATTTCATGCTCACTAAGATCTTTTGATGTAATTTCGTCCATGTAGGCAGTAGTGTTGTTTGATTCCAAATGTAATGATGAATTCATACATATCAGACTGTCCTCATCATTTGTTGGTTTTGGACCGCAGTCGTAGCGTCGCGAGTCCATTGTTGCTTTGAATCATATATCTGAGTGTCGTGAGTTCAAAGATGCTTTAGGATCTACATCATATTCATACTTTGAACCACAGTCGTAGCGTCGTGAGTGCAAAGATGAGTCTAGATCATTGTTGCTTTCCTTTTTCGTAGATTCTTTATTTGTCATGGTCTTACTATTATTTACTGCCATGTATTTATTTTTATTATTTTCATCCATGGGCTTATCCTTTGCCATGGGATTATTATTTTTATTAATACTTATCGTTTCTGCTCGTGGCTAAGTGATTTGATTTTTATTAGAAGCAAAGTATAGTTCCTCAAATGGGTCATTCTCAGTGCAATTGCTGATATAATCTAAGTCAATTTCTAGATATTCTTCCCGATAATTTAGAACACATTTATATTTGGATAAAAAATCGTTGCCTAGTAGACCATCATACTTTAAATTTATATTGTTTCCTATCAAGTGGAACGGGTGGTTGATCAGAATTTTTCCTTCGTGAACTTTTAGTTCTACATCCCCGTATATTAGACCTATTGAGGAGATAATGTCTCCTGACAGGGTGGAAATAGTACAGCCACTCGTACTGTCAATTTCGGTATTTCCTAAACTAGAGGATTTTTTAAAAACACTCACCTGAGCGCCTGTATCTATAAGGAATTTAGAAACGTATTTTGACGAAAAGGAAATGGGGAGATTTATTAAAGTGGTATTGTCTTCGTCGTATATATATTGGAATTCGAATTCTCAAATTGCTGGGTTTATTTTGTCTAGAATGGTCTCCAAATGTATTACGGCTGTAGTGGTTAATTGGCGGGGCCCATCGAATATGTCTTACATTATCTCTGTAAGGGGCTTTTGGCCGAATTACGTTTGATAGACCAGGGTTTCGTCTTTCTTCCTGATACGAAGTTTTATTTTGAAATGGGGGTGTTGGGTACCTATTCGAATATCCGTTAGGCGGGTTATTATGAGGATACATTGGTCTGTTACCATAGTGCTCATCCCGAAACTTAATTCTGCATTCCCTGACATGATGGTTAGGTCTGTTACAGTATGAACAGGTTATTCTATTTACTTCCCTCTTGATGGGGTTATTTAGACTGAAATTGGGAAAGACTCTTTTTTTAAAACATGTGTCCTTAGTATGCCCCCGAGCATAACATAATTCGCAAACTAGTGGACTTCTTATTTCGCTTGGAACCGGCTGACTTTCTTCTAGTCTAGTGGAGTGTTCGAGAACGTAATTAATTAATAATCTCAAAGAAGTTTCGCCTTTAGCTTTGGCGATAGTGCTCAGTTGCCTATTACGTATACCATCCTCAAATACGCGTATCGCTGATTTTTCGTTTTCTTTTAGGAGGTACGTTCTGGCTCCCGGGTCAGAGGTTTCATGGTAAGTTGCACTATTGAGTTCAGATAGCAACTTGGTTATGCGTGGGGCGAACTCTTTAATACCTTCTTTGGGAGTTTGTTTCACACGCATAAGCTCCCCCTGTATGGTTACCCTGGCTTTAGTATCGCTGAATTGACCCTTTAACTCCTCTTTCAACCCATCCCACGTATCGAATTCCTTATATTTCAGGACGTCGTACGCGGGTCCCTGAAGTTTTGTCTTAATGAGATTGAGGAATACTAGACGGTCACTAGCATTATTGGCTGTGGAAAACAACACATCAGCACAAGAAATAAACTTATGCAAATCAAGGAGAGTCCCGTCGAAATCAGGTACCATACTACGGGCATCTGAAACAGATATTCGGACAACGGAGTGCTCAGCTGAGGCAGAGGCACTGCTAGGATTTGATGCACTAAGCATAATGGGGCTGTCGTAGACGCGGTTTCTCGTAGCGAACACAATTTTGAAAGGGTTTTTGTTATAAGGATGAACAGAATTTTCACTAGGGAACTCTAGTTTTTCTTTTTCTCTCCTTTTTTTTTGTATAGGGATTCTTGTATGAAGAATCTAGAAATCAAAGACACTGAAGCAAATTTTCCACAAACATCAGATGATGATTTTTTCACTTAACACTTGACAATTTCACGAACATATAAACCGAATGCTTGATTTGCGAGTTACTCATATATATATATAAAAAAAAATTTTTTTTCAAAAGCTCATCTTGGGTTTCACACTAGTATTTTGTACTCTTTACTTTTTATTTTCTTACATACACATCTTTATAATTGGGTGGAAAGTAATATTTAAACATGGTACAATTTAACAATTACATGCTACAATTTAACAATTTACTTTGTACTCCTCATTTCAGCGTATGTCTTCACTAAATTTTCCTTGCTCCTGCCAATTTTTTCCAAGATTGCTTGATACTCCTCGAAATTAGTTGTTTCTTCGTCCTCGAAGTAGTTGACGGGTTCTGGGGTCTTCTTTTGCTCCTGCGGGCTGCTCTCCATTTGATGATTTGATGATAGTATTTAAATATTGAATTATCTGGGCAGTGGTATCCTGGCTGCCTGCCAATCCAGATTCTAATATATATATAGGGTGTCTATTATTTCAGACTCAACCCTTCGGTGGGCACGTCCTCTGAGCACCTGGCTGAGGATGCCTTTAACTTAGATTTGGGTAGGGGATCTATTTAATCATCCCACCGCTGCCACCAAAATTTCTGTTGCGTATTTTCTTGTTTTAATTAGCGCAACAAGGACGAGGGAGTGCTTTCCACCATGCGAGAAGTTCACCTGCCCTGATCTTAGGATGTTAGGAAATTTAAACACATCAAGTCTGAGTTCACTTTGATTCGGGAGGCTGGTGGGGGCTCTCCTAATCTTTTATTGATTCACTATCTTTTTACAATCACAACTCTACTTTTACTTCTTATTACAATTTTGCCGGATTAACTGTGAGTTAACATTTTACTGAATTATTACTTATGACTGACTACCGACAACTGATAACTCATAAATCGTAACTGACTTATTGATAACTCACGACTTACTTATTGATAACTCACGACTTACTGATCTTACATCTTACTGATAATTGCCGACTGACTTATATGCTGTGTGTCAACCATTTTTAAATGTTCTGACGCTATCCCCTTCCTTTCAATAGTTAAATTCTCGAGTCTCGATCGTAAGCCACAACCCACTTTATTTTAGTCACTCAGTAAACCGTTGTTTACTTTCGCGATTGGTTATGCTCACTTAAGTTCAGATTACATCATTGCCTGTCTTTCACATGTTCTTACTTTTCGCTTTCCTGCTGAGAGGCGGAAATGCGCCAGAACTGGGACAGTGAATGCAGTAACATATGGCTTGTTTGTTTTGCCATTATGTCACATGGAAATATGCGATCAGCGTGCTACGAAATATTATAGACATGAAGTTATTTTCTTGTTAGCCCAGTTGGAAAGGGTTAACGAAATTGAAATAATTTAGCATGACCGTGAAAGGTTGGCACATGTTAACCATGAAAAAATATTAAAGTGATCTTGGGTGTGCAGTACGATCGTGGGAATATGGAAGTGAAAGTAATGAGTGAAAGTATGAATTAACATTGTGGGTGGTCACTCATTACATGTGCGAGTAACTGACAAAGAAGGAACAGTGACTTGCACAATGCTAACGTCTAAGACAAGGGTAGCTCCAATTAAACCCCTCACTCTACCGCGTTTAGAATTAAATGCTGCACTTATGTTAGCTCGACTTTTATGAGGTTACAATAAAAGACATGCAATTAAATAATGCAATAGTAACAGCTTGGTCGGACTCGATGATTGCACTCCAATGGATACGAAGTCACCCAGCAAGATGGAAAACATATGTTGCTAACATAGTTGCAGAAATCCAGGAAGTTATAGGACCCGATATGTGGAGACATGTGTCAACACAGGATAACCCTGCGGACATAGCCTCTAGAGGCATTCTTGCAAATGACATCGTAGCCAACAAGATGTGGTGGCACGGTCCTGAATGGCTTTTGAAGGATTCAGACCAATGGCTAAAAATAAGAATTTCAACGGATATACCACTTTTGGAATTAAAAAGCAATCATGTGAAACATTTAAGATTGAAACTAGTGACGAATTATTTCCACGTTATTCATCCTTTACGAAACTAGTACGCATGGTTGGCCTAATTAAAATATTTTATCACAATTGTCATATGAGCATCCAAAAGAGATGTGGGTTGTTGTCAACTGCAGAACTGCAAGAAGCATCTAACCTGGTATTTAGATTAGTTCAACAGAGCTCATTCGCGCAAGACTATACATCGCTTAGGAATCAAAAACCATTATCCAGAAAAAGTCGATTATTAAGTTTGGCCCCTTTCTTAGATAAGAACAAAATTATGAGAGTAGGTGGAAGCCAGAGAATGCTGCAATGGCCTACAACCGGAAACATCCTATAGTTTTGCCAAGCGACCATCATATCACAGGCTTAATCATTGATGAAATACACAAAGACACCCTTCATGGAAGCGTAAGTTTGGTACTTAATACTAGTCGCCATCTATATTGAATTATAAGTGGAAAAAAACAATTAAACAAAGAATCAATACTTGCATAACTTATGTTGCACATCGACAGAAGACGAGATCCCAATTGATGGAAAACTTACCGACATATCGAGTAAACATTTCCAAACCATTTTCTAATGTAGGCATAGATTATGCAGGACCTGTGCAGTTAAAGACTTATCCTCATAGAACTGCAAGAATTTACAAAGGTCTGTGTATACATCTGTATGGCTACTAAAGCTATACATTTAGAACTGGTGTCCGACTTAACTTAAGTATCATTTATCTCCGCATTAAAAAGATTTGTGTTCAAGAGAGGATTATGCGTCAATATCTACTCGGACTGCGGCACAAATTTCAAAGGTGCAGAAAGAAAACTAACGAAGGACATTATTCAAGCCATCAAAGAAGCAACTCCAGCAGCTGCTAAGTATTTAAGTACAAAAAATATTACCTGGCGTTTCAATCCTTCTGCTTCCCCACATTTTGGTGGACTCTGGGAGGCTGGAATTAAATCGGTAAAGCACCATTTGCGTGGGGTAATAAGAAAATCTATTCTTACATTTGAAGAATATCAAACATTACTAACTCAAGTTGAAGCGTGTGTAAATTCAAGCCCTTTATGCGCTGTTGCAAGCAATGTTGAAGATCTCGAGGTACTGACACCTGGACATTTCCTTATTGGACATGCGCTTAATTCAGTTCCTGAACCTAAGATTCCTGATAAGTGGGCGTCATTAGGACAACGTTGGAAACACATTCAGTATATGACTCAACAGTTTTGGAACAAATGGTCTAGGGATTATCTGAATGAACTACAACAACGACACAAATGGCGTGAGATGCAACCAAATGTCAAGGTGGGAGAGATAGTTCTTCTAAAAGATGAAAATGTCCCGCCATCCTATTGGCCTTTAGGAAGAATAACAGAAGTCTTTCCAGGAACAGACAGTCTAGTCTAGTGGTACAAGTTAAAACCAATACTAACGCTTTTCGTAGACCTGTTGTGAAGTTATGTTCGTTACCAACCGAATCGCCCACAAAAACGAACCTGTAAAACATGTTGCGGTGGTAGATCCATGGTTGTGCTGTGTTGTGTTTTTGTAATATGTTCGGTATATATATTTAATAATGCTTATCATTGTCCTAATATATGCTCATAATTACAGAAAATAATGGACTTCGCAGACAATGATATCTTGCTGGTAGATGTGGACATCCCCCTTACACCTCTTGGTAGTCATTCAACTACAATCCTACCCGTAGAGCTCAGGCGAGAAATTGAAGCCACGTTTCCTAAGCGAAAGGTCGACGCAAGCAGGTCTGGTCCATATCCTGAGGCAAAAATAAATGGGAAAATTGTAACAGATTGGGACTTGTTACGCCCATCCAAAACAATAGTGGACATTAAGCTGCGTTTGGAAAATGACGTCCAAAAATGTATTAGCAAGGAAGGTGATACTATTTTCATTGAAAAAAAGGTGCTGAAACGAATAGACTTTGATCGAATAAAACGAAGCAAAGGCAAAGACTTTAACGTTAATCTACCAAATAGATATGAGTTTAAGGTGCACGTATACGCAGATAATAGAGTTGTGCTTCAACATTTTAAAAAAAGGAAAAGATAAATATTGTTATTGTATATTGATTTACTGAATCAAAAAGGCTTTATAATTTACAATAAGTATGAACTGAACTGAATTAATAAGTGATAGTATCGATAAGATTTCAATTAATAATACTCAATTATAAAAAAAATCATTGTCTTGAACTAATCCGTTCAAGTGGCGGGAGAATGTTCCATCCAGTCCTCTTTCCTCCCAATCCCGTGCAGTAAACCTAAAAGAAAAGAAACATATTAGTATTGAAATATTAGAAGTAAAACATTAAAGGAAATCAATCCATGCACTAATGTAAACAAACAAAACAACAACAACAACATGCAATTTGAAAACACTGAATTACGCACAAAACTAAATATACACAAAGCATAAAACAACAAAATATACTTCTGCAAGGTCAATTACAACTTTTATTAAGAAATCGAACCATAATTTAGTAAGCAGTTCGAGAAATCTTAATCAAAGGTTGTCTCTGACAAGTAAAATATCAACTTACCTGGCATCATTGTAGACGCAGATTTTATGCACTCGATGTTGAGTTCCCTCATTGGATGTACTTTAAATATCCTAGTATATCATTTACCTAAAAAAACCACACGAAAGCACTTAAAAACCGCGAAAACTTACAGGTGAAGGCACCTGTCAAACACTCGAATTAATTCGCGATCTGACGGTTAATTTTGATTTCTCCCGAGATCGAAACCAATTAATGGACGAAATTTAATGCGGCGAATTTAACGAAAACCCGTTTGTATCGTGGAATTATAAAAAAACGAAATATTCGCGAAATTAATAATTCCAATAAGCGCCGTATGAGGGAAACAGATAAATTATTGAAAAGAAACGAAAACGATTTCTCCAAATTAAGATGGTGGATTTGAATCCCACAAAAATGTAAGTGCCAGATGCACAATTACAATATATATTTCGGAGTTGAATATTTCGCAATAAAGAAAATATCAATTAGTTTTATAATTATCAAGTTGAGCCAAATATTTCTCCTTTGAAAATTTTGCACATTATAAATTCAGAAAATACCAGAAAATTTAAAATTCAAATTATGGTTTTAAGTTCCACAAATTTGCGAATTTTTTCTGCCATATTGAAAATCAAGTCTCCAAAGGCTATAAAAGCAGAAGAATTTCTACAATCAACCTCTTCCTTGTGACAGTAAAGCTAGTGAAAAGTACAAAGTGGCAATAGGATTGATTTCAGCAATTTAATTTTCAAATTTGTCATCAATTTAAATACATTGGTAATTGTTTTATCTGTTAGAAAATTGGTGATAGCAGTTAAAAGCACTTTTAGTGGCAATTTTTTCTGCGAACCTATTTCTATTAAACAGATGTTTTATTATTAACACTTTTCCTTTTTTTAGCATAGGTTTTGCTTAATTTCATAAATTTTATTTTCATTTTATATTTTGAATTCTTTTCTTTATTTCAACAAATAATTTTTTGTGAATTTTCCATTCGTGAAATTTAATCTTCTTTCCCAGTGACTTTCCTTTTTCCCCTTTTTTAATTTTTTTTTTTTGATCATTTACTCCTCTGATAATAATTGCCAAATATTTCATTCAATTCAACTTTCGGTTATTTATTCTCGCCGCATTTAAATTTATTAATATTTCCACCCAATTAATCTTAAAAAAGTACTGTTCTATTTTGTACTGTTTCTGTGCAGTTTAGGAATGGTAGACAGATACACGTAATAGTGGAATTTTGTTTACTGCTCAGTTGTAAAAAATTACAGTTACTTAACAAACCAGTTATATCAGTCTTTATATTGTAACGTAAATGGGGCTCTTCGGGCTCGACGGATTAATTAAGACACTATTTTCAATCACGAAAGTTCACAATTTTATTAAATTCACTTAAATAGTTCGTTGCACGATTTTCTTTACAATATTTCTTCACAATATTACGTTTCACTTTAACAATAAAAAGTTATCACTTCACTGGTTAAAATACAACTGACTCACTAGGCTGCTACTTAGCCCTATTTATACTACTTAGCTTAATTCTAGAAAGTTCAACAACTTAGTTCTAGCAATTTCCATTATTAATTTTCACCACACCAAGTCACTACAGGTGCTAGTCGGCCTTGACTTCATACGGCATCTGACGTTTTCCGAAATTCAGGACACGCGCATTGCACAACTTGGTTTCGTTTTCATCACGTAGACTTTGACGGACTACAGTGCATGTTACACTCTTAGAACTGTTGGTCCCGAACAGTTGTGTCTCCTTTGTATGGCTTTAATCGGTCAATGTGCACGATCATCTTTTTCTCTTTCGGTTCCCGCTGTATCCTGTAGACCACATCGTTGATGCGCGTAAGGATCGTAAAAGGGTTCTTCCCACTGCTGCTGAAGCTTTTATGATTTTCCTTTTCGTCATCGCGGGTTGAATAGACAGACGAGGTCTCCTTCCCTGAATCCGCTAGAATTAGCTCTGATGTCGTATCGTGTTTTCATTCTATCGCTGGATGTCTTGAGGTTCTTTCATGCCAGTTGATGGATTTCTGCGAGACGCTTCCGAAGTATGGTAATATAGTCTGCAGTGTTTTCAGTATCTTTCTCAAGTGTTCCGAACTTCAAATCACTGGGCAGTCGAATCTGTCTTCCAAACACAATTTTAGAGGGTGTCTGCCCTGTTGAGTTATGGACGGCTGTTCGATAAGCTAGTAAAAATATTGGAATGTAGCTATCCCTATCCCGTTGATGCTCATCTACTACTTTTCTGAGATGTTCGACCACTGTTTTATTAAATCGCTCGCCAATCCCGTCAGATTGTGGATGAAGTGGTGTTGTTCGCATCTTTCTTATTCCAAGAATCTCACATACCTGCTGGAATACTTGAGATTCAAACTTTCGTCCTTGGTCGGAATGAAGCTCATTGGGGACGCCAAATCTGCATATCCAGTTTGTTACTAACTCCTCTGCCACTATCTTGGCTTCTTGATTCGGGATCGCATATACTTCTGACCATTTACTGAAATAATCCATTACCACTAAAATGTACCGGTTACCTCGATCTGATCCTGGGAATTGTCCCGCAACGTCAATCGCGATTCTCTCAAAAGGTGCTCCAACGTTGTATTGCTGTATCGCTCCCCTTGTTTTGATATAAGATCCTTTGCTACTGGCACACACAGTACATTTTCGGCACCAGTCTTCCAAATCCTCCCGCATATGTAACCAGTAGAATCGTTCTCTTAATTTCTCCAAAGTCTTATTGACGCCAAGATGTCCTCCTGAAGCACCGTTATGAAATTCTTCCAACAAATCCTTTATCTTGTTCCTGGGAGCTAATAACTGCATCCGGCATGATGATTCGTCTGGTGTTTCCCATTTGCGTTTCAATATTCCATCTTCAACAAATAGCAAATTCCATTGCGCCCAGTAGCTCTTCAACGTTGCACTTCTGTCTGAAATATCTTTCCATTGAGGTGTTTCTTCGTTCTCCTTCCACGACAAAATTGGAGATATATTCTCGTCTTCTGGTTGTGCTGCTTTAAATTCTTCATTATTCCATCCTGTCAAGGGTACGACAGTTGTTCTTTTCACAATCACATGGTCGCATTTCTCTTCCGAACGGGAAAAGTATTTACAATCCGGCTTACATGGTCGTCGTGAAAGTGCATCTGCATTTCCATGGGACCCTTCCTATGGATAATTACGAAATCATAGGGTTGCAGTCTTTCTAGCCATCTTGCCACCTGTCCTTCAGGGTTTTTAAATTGCATCAACCACTTTAGAGCTGCATGATCAGTTCGGAGAATGAATTTTTGTCCATATAGGAATTTATGGAAATGCTTCGTTGCATCAACAATAGCCAGCAGTTCTTTCCTCGTAACGCAGTAATTTCTTTCTTGTTTTGATAGAGCTCTGCTGTAGTATGCCACCACCTTTTCGTGCCCGTTTACTTCTTGTGACAGTTAGCGCCAATCCCTACATTACTTTCATCGGTATCTAATATAAATGTCTCACCCGCCTTTGGATAAGTAGGTACAGGTGCATTGCAAAGCGCCGACTTCAGTGCTTGAAAGCTGTTTGCTGCTTTTTCTGTCCAAACGAATGCCTTATCCTTCTCCGTTAGCTTATGCAACTCCTTTGCTTTATTAGCAAAATTCTTCACAAAGCGTCTGTAATAAGTGGAAAACTTCGTACCTCGTGTTAATCTTTCGGAGTAGACCAGTTCTCCACTGAAGTTATTTTCTAAGGGTCGTTGCTAACTCCTTCTTTTGATACCACACGCCCAAGGTCTGCAAATAGCGTACACCTTTTGGGGCTTAGTTTCAGTTTGGCTGACTTCAGTTTCTGGAACACTTCCCGTAGATTTCCTTCGATCTCGAGTGCCAGTAGCCACTTTTTAAGTCCAACGTTGAAAGCGAGAGCCGGAGTTCCTCTTGTCATCTTGTGGGGAGTTTGATCTTCGTCTCTTCCTGCAATCTCTTTGGTGGTGGCCTTCTTTGTTGCAGTTCCAGCATTTAAATCGACTCCGTCTTTCCGATGTATTGACCCGACAGCAGGTATCTTCTATTTCGGTTATTTCTTTAAGGCGGACAGTACTCCTTGAGGCTTGTTTGCTGCGTCATATGCCAGAGCCTTAGCCAAAACCTCAGCGTTTGTGTTCTTTCCAGCCAGTCGTACTGCTTGCTGTAAGTCGCGATCTGCAAGTGAATTAACAAATGCTTCTCTAGCTACCTCATTGACATAATCTTGGCTAAACGTGGGATAAGCCAAATGTGTAAGCCTTTCTATGTCCGCACATAATTGCTGCAACTGCTCTCCATGCTTCTGTGTCCGACTCCGTAGCTGAAGACGGTAAACCTCTTGCATGGGCTGGTTCCCATACCGTTATTCTAAAGCTTGTATTAGAGATGTATAGCAATACCTTAGCTCCGCCGGGATAGTCTGTAACAATTCTGCTGCTCCACCTTTAAAGATAAGAGCTGTAGCTTTTTCTTCCACACTCCAAAAATTCATTGCTGCTGCCGTTTCGAACTGGAGTATGTATGTTTGCCAGGACGTTTGGCCGTCAAATGTTGGAGGATGAATGTTCCATTTCACATTTAACTTATTTAATATTCGTTTGTCCAAAAATTTCTACTTCTTCCAATCTTTTCTCTATCTTTTCCAATTTCGTATCAACAGCTGATTTTAAAGCCTCAACCTGTTTCCTCACGGAAATTTCTATTTCAGCTTTCACTTCTTCAACCGAGGCTTTAAGTTCCGCTACCGCTGACATCTGCTCTTCCATTGCTGGTTTTAATTCGGCTGATATTGATGATTTCTGTTCAGCCATCGATGCTTCTATTGATGATTTTTGTGTAGCCATGGATGCTTCTATTGATGATTTCTGTTCAGCCATTGCTACCTTCAACTCAGCTGATGATGCTTTCTGTTCTTCCATTGATGCTTTTAACTCATTAACCGAACCTTCCATCGTTGATTTCAACTCGGCTGATGACGTCTTCTGTTCTTCCATTGATGAGTTAAGTTTCAACAGAGCATTGAAAAGATCTGTCATGCTTGGAGTATTTGCTTCCTCTTCTTCTTCTTCTAGCTCGTCTTCAAAAACGAAAGCCTCTGAATTCTTTCCTTCTTTTTCCATAGATTCTTGTAATAATGGTAGGGTTTATTTGGCACATTTATTTCCAACTGTAGGTAGGGAACGTTTACTTAATTCCCCCTTCAAGTCTTGAACACGTAACTCTTTCAATTTTCGACCCATATTTAGATTATTCCTTGCACTATTTCACTTTAATTTCACAGTCGCACTTTTTTCCAACTTCAGTCTTAGTTTTTCTTAATTAATCCCACTTCTGACACCAATTGTAACGTAAATGGGGCTCTTCGGGCTCGACAGATTAATTAAGACACTTATTTTCAATCACGAATCGTTGCACAATTTTCTTTACAATATTTCTTCACAATATTACGTTTCACTTACACAACAATAAGAACTTATCACTTCACTGGTTAAAATACAACTAACTCACTAGGCTGCTACTCAGCCCTCTTTATACTACTTAGCTTAATTCTAGAAAGTTCAACAACTTAGTTCTAGCAATTTCCATTATTAATTTTCACCACACCAAGTCACTACAGGTGCTAGTCGGCCTTGACTTCATACGGCATCTGACGTTTTCCTGGTTTCCGAAATTCATGACATGCGAATTGCACAACTTGGTTTCGTTTTCATCACGTAGACTTTGCCAGACTACAGTGCATGTTACAATATTAATTAATTTCTTACGACATCGTAATATTTCGCGTAATATTAGTTTGTAATTTTACTGTTTGTGCATAGTATTGGGAATTGTGGATCAAGACCCAAATTAAGGGGAACTATATCTGCTTCTAAACTGTGGAAGTCGCAGTACAGCTACAAACCGGTTCGATTTGAATTTTTGTAGATTCTTCAAAATTTTTTTCTGTAATAATTTATTGAATTAATTTTAATTAAGAATGTTTAATATTGATTTGAATTTTAAAGTTAGCTATAGAACTTAAGAGCTTGCATTGTAAGTTAATTTTAGAAACAGTGAATAAATTGAAGTCTAAATTAATTCGTCAATCTCGCAAGTCTTTTAATTTATAATCCAGTCCTTTTTTCATAAACAGACAAATAACTGAGGAATACAGTCTTTTAATTTCATTTCCCTCTACACAAAGGTTTCTCAGTCGTGAATTAGTATTGTTTTCTCACTTCTAGATAAATTTCTTGACTTTTACTTCTTTGTGCGCCATCTTGGTCTCAACATTAAAAGCTTTTCTCAGATTTATTTAATCTTCTCAATAAATCAATTTCGCTAACTTCACTACTGTCAAGTGTTTGTAAGTGACATTTTACACTTATTGTGAAGTTGTCACTTAACAAAATACTTTTTGGTGGTTCCATCCAGGAAATTCCTCAACTTGTTTAATTTAGGATTTAATTCAATATAGTCAGATTTCTTAGAAAATTTTCAAGTCAACTAAAAATCAACTTTTCAAGTCAATTCCAATTTTTTTGTTCAGTTTCAATCAAATTAAAATTGCTCAACTTTAAAAATGACTAAGTTAAAAGAATTGTTAATTAGGGAACAAGCAATGAGAAATTGTTTAGATAGGTCAATAGACAACGGTTTCAACGCTCCAGCCGAAAAACGTATTCGTGGATTTTCAGAAGCAAAATTAACAGAATTAGGGAAATTATGGGCTGAATATGAAGGAATAGATCAATCAATTAATGAAATGTTGTGCAAAGGTTCATCAGATACAACACATAAACACATAACAGACAATAACTTTGGAAAACTAGAAACAAAGTATTGCGAATATGTGGGTGAACTTCTTGACAGCATATGGACTTCTATAGAATCCTTCGACTTAATAATATGTCATAATATTGCAAGTAGTAGAAGAAAACGTTCTTCCAAAGATTGCAATACCAAAATTCAACTGAGACACATGGCTGGTGATGCTGAAAAGTTATTACGTCACACACCTATAACAAATGAAGACTATTTACCGGCATTCAATAAACTAAAGAATTTTAACCAATCATCAACTCAAAACGCTAACAAGTCAACCTAAAATAGCGACTGAAACAGCAGTTGGATTAAAATCATTGATAGACACAATAGAAGAATGTCTTCAACAATTGCGAAGTCTACGAATAGATACGTCTTCATGGGATATACTCATTATATATATATATTATTGTACAGAAGTTACCATTTATTACATTAAAATTATGGGAAGAGCAACAAGGAGCAACTCAAGATATCAACAATTCAAGGCATTCCTAGAGACAAGACTAAAGGTCTTAGAGGCAATGTCAGACACAATAACGCCTTAATCAAAAACTACCAACAGTACCCAAAAACACACAACAAAGAGCTATCATGTCATCAAGTCAACGAAATGTTCAGCATGCAACGAAGGTCATTCATTCCAGAAATGCAATAAATATCGCGATATGGACATACGAGCTAGGAGAAAGCTTATTTTATCAGCAGGCCGCTGTTACAACTGCTTGTCAAACAATCATTCACCAAAGGAATGTACAAGCAGGTATCGGTGTCTCAAATGCAAACTTCGCCGATAAGGCCAGTACAAACGCTTGAAGTCAAGTAAAATTCAACTTCAACAAGACAACGTAGATAGGACAACTCAAGTTAAGTCAAACTCACAGGCGAGCCTCAGGTTTTACGATGTCTCATTGATTCAGGCTCAGTATCTTCATTCATCACCAAGGAAGCATGTTAAAGACTACAAGCAACATGTAGTCCAGCAGCAGTTCAAGTAACAGGCCTCAATACAAGCTACACAGGTAGTTCAAACAAACAAACTAAATTGAAAGTACGAGGATGTCACGGCACATCCCCGATTATCGAAGATAACTTTTTAGTAATTGAAAAGATTGCAGAAAGTCTGCCTACAAAATTAATTTGTAGAGAAAAATTCAAACACTTTACGAAGTTAAAGTGTATACAAAATTAATACGCAACGGAATCATCCAAGATACAGATGATACTCCTACATCCATAAAAACCATATTTGTTTGGATACTATTTGGAGCTGCACAAAATGCAGACAACGTACAAGTCACGCAAACATTTACGAGTGTAACAGATACGTTGGAACAACAACTCAAACAATTCTGGGAAATCGAAGAAGTGATTACAAAGCCACTATTAACCCCAGATGAATCACAGTGTGAAGAGCATTTCAACAGCACACATGATCGCATGATTCAAGTTCATCCTGATCATCTGCGACAACCTACAACAGGTAATCTACAAGATTATCAGCTCAAAACGGTAACGTTCGGTACCACATCAGCGCCCTATCTAGCCATAAAGACGTTACAACAATTGACTAAAGACGCACGCACTAAATCGCCATTAGCAGAAAAAGCAGTATTAGAAAACTTTTATGTTGATGACCTCTTGTCTGGAGCTGACGACATACGAAGTGCACGAGAACTACAAAAACAGTTGATTGAAATGTTAAATTCAGCTGAATTCAACCTCAGAAAATGGTCCAGCAATAATCCTGAACTATTAGCTGATCTTTCAGAACATGTGGAATTGAAAAACGCGCTAATCTTTTCAGAACATGAATCTGTAAAAACACTAGGAATAAAGTGGTTTCCTCAAAGCGATGAATTTTCTGTGGTAATCAAACCAATCACCACATCAACATTCTTCACGAAGCGCACAATACTTTCAAACATCGCATCTTTATACGATCCATTAGGTTGGCTAGCGCCTGTTATCATTAGAGCAAAGATAATAATGCAAAGTTAATGGATAACAGGCACATCTTGGGATAACATTGTATCTGAAGAAATCAGCAACCAATGGATGAATTTTATTACAGAATTACAACAGTTAGAGCAACTGCGAATACCTAGATGGATCAAGTTCAATTCAAACGCACAAATGCAAATATACGGATTTTGTGATGCGTCATCTAAAGCGTATGCAGCAGCAATATATCTAAGAGTACTTCAAGATGATGGGAGCATATATTTAAACCTGTTAACATCAAAAACAAAGGTCACTCCAATAAAATAACAACGATACCTCGACTAGATCTAAATGGTGCTGTATTATTAATCCTATTATTAAAGACAATTACTCAAGAAATGCATCTACAAGACATTCCTATAACTGCATGGACTGACTCAACAATTGTTCTGCAGTGGATTAAAGAGCATCCATCCAAAAATATATGTGGCCAACAGAGTTGTAGAAATACAAGACACACTAAAATTCGACAACTGGCGTCACATATCTACTACGCACAATCCAGCCGACTTAGCATATTGCGGTATACCAGTTAACAAAATGTCAAGTAATGACTTATGGTGGCATGGTCCCACCTGGCTAGCACAAAGTCAATCCAGGTGGCCCAAAGTCAATCAAATGCATCACATGTTTCCGCCAACGCCAAATGTTGTCTAATCAATTAATGGGGAATTTACCTTCAGCAGGAGTAAATAGCTCAAAACCATTTGCAAAGGTCGGAATTGATTATGCAGGTCCAATAACAATAAAAACATCAGCACTCCGTAACGCAAAATTACAAAAGGCTTACTTTTGTGTCTTTGTATGTATGACTACCAAAGCATTACATTTGGAACTAGTATCCCAGCTGGCTTCCGAAGCTTTCATTGCCGCACTTAAGCGCTTCATGGCAAGACGAGGATCATGCACTGATGTATTCTCCGATTTCGGAACTAATTTCGTGGGAGGAAAGGCAATACTTGAAAGGGATTTACAACTGGCTATCAAGGAAGCATATCCCAATGCTGCTCAATATTTGAGCACAACATCTAATTCACGGCATGTGAATCCGCCTGGAGCTCCACACTTCGGTGGATTGTGGGAAGCAAGCGTTAAGTCCACCAAGTATCATTTAGAGTAATTGGGACGTCCAAATTAACATTTGAAGAATATGCGACTATTCTAGCACAAGTGGAGGCATGTCTTAACTCACGGCCACTGTGCCAAATAAGAAATGACCCAAATGAGAAGTTCGTTTTGACTCCTGGGCATTTTCTTATTGGATAACCTTTAAATGCGTTGCCTGAACCCGAGTATACGTCAAATTTATCGTGTTCCAACAGATGGAAATATTTACAACAAATAGTGCAACAATTTTGGAATCATTGGTCCAAAGATTATTTAAATCAGCTGCAACAAAAACCTAAATGCTTTAACTTTAAGTCAAATTTAAAAAATAGAAATATAGTTCTTCTACGTAACGAAAACACGTCACGTTGGCCATAAGGTATAGTGGAGACCACATACCCTGGAAGTGATGGGTTGGTGCGAGTCGCTGAAATACGCACTCAAACTACCACGTTCAAACGACCAATCACAAAGATTTGTCAACTTCCTATTGACAACAACTCATAGCAAGTAATATCTGGTGTCGTCGTGTTGACCTCATGTCGCATGTCGTGTTGTGATTGTTCAATTAAAGTCAAGCAAATATTTATTAAACATTTATTTCAGAACCAGAACATGTGGCAAGGCAATAATGAAAACTACGAAGAATTTTTATACAAATATATTCCGAGCTCTCCGTTAGATCCATCCCTGTATGTGGAACCCGGTTGTGACGTGCTGACAGGACTACCGAAAAGAGAATCAGCCTGGGTCATTCCTGAATCTGCAAGGTTGTCAAATTCAACTACTAAGGCTACATCAACAAGTAGTCCGGCTCCTGAAAAAATAAAAATTATTGTGGACATTGTATTAAAGACATCTGTACAAGGAACAAAGGCTGAATTAAAAATAACTCCTCACACCGATCCAAACAAAAGAGCGGAAATTAATGGATCGAAACTCCAGTCATTGCATTTGTTAAGACGCAGCACGACAATTCAAGAGGTTCAAATGAGACTCGACAATAGTTTCCAAAAATTTATTACACAAGAAGGTGTTGACATCTTTATACCACAAGGTGTAATAAAGAAATGGAATTTTGATGAAATTCTATCTCGTAAGAATCACGAGAAAACAATTATCTTGCCAGATCGATATCAAGTAAAACTACGTGTTCGCGCTGATGGTAAGTTGATCTTCCCTCATAACAATAAACGCGGCATCCAAAAATTAAAGGGCCAGTTGAACACAAGTGTTCAACGGGAGGGGGGGGGGTTGGGAATGTTCGACGAACCTACAAAATAATGAAATAAATTTAAAAATTTTATGAATATCATAAAAATTTACCTCTACCAGGTAATCCTCCTCCATCCAGGCGTCCGTTCAAGTCATAATCTGTAGCTGAAATAGTAAAAATTAGTAAAAATCACACATTAATTACATGAAATTAAAGATTTACAAAACATAAACAAACAATTTTCAATTACACTAACAACAAACATGCAAATCAAAAAAGTAGCACAATTCATGCAAACTTTATGTTTTGCAAAATAAAGATTGCATTAAAGGAAAGAAGAAATCACAATTTATTGTAAGCAGTGTCTTCACAATAAATCGCGAGCACCTGAGGTCAGAAATTTACCAAAGGAATTTTTACCTCAACAGGTGACTCGCGATGTTGTGAAAATATACAGTGTTTACACTACTGGATGTGGATATTTGGTTGGAATATCACATCCAGTATTCTATTAACTAGATATCACCTACATTTTTTCCTTCCTGACACTTAATTTATTAAAACGCAACTTTCGAGTTAAAGATTTCGGCACCCGTCAACTTTATGTCTCGGTGACATGTCAGGTGTCAAATCCGTGTAAATTTTTACGGAAAATCGAAATATGATATTTTCACCGCGGTATTTTACACGGATAAATAAATATTTAAGAAAATACAAATTTCTATCTGTCACTATAAGAGTGACAGAGAACATGGCGAGAAGGAGATAGTTGCAAAAGTCTCCAAAACATCACGCCATGTTTGGAACATGAGAAAACAAATCGAAAACATGAAAATTAGAAATTACAAGTCAAATCCACTATAAATTACAATTTGTTAATAACCTTAACGAATTTTAAGTTATTAACAAAATATTGAATTTATGGATATTGAAACATGTTAAAAAGGAACACATTTTCCTATATAAGCAGCTGTCGACGCTGCAGAAGCTCTCTTTTCTTTTTCACTTCATAACAGAAACAATATGCTAGTAAGTGCATCGTTTCGATACTTAAAATTAATAATTTCAAGAATTTTATATTTAACTGCAACAATAAAAACATTAAAGGGCAATCAAACTGTGCACAAATACACCAAGCGTATTTTTATACCATGCGTATTGCGCACAATATTTATTGTCTAATAATTTCTGTTCCAGTAAATTTATCTAATCCATTTTCATTTTTCAGCAGTGAATTTAGTTCTTACGTCACATTTCAATAAATTTACTTAACCCCATCTACATTTCAGCAGTGAAATTTTATGACTTCACATTTGAGACATTTTAAGTGAAATTTAGTTTATATATATTTAATTAATGTACATTTCATTAATTTGGGTTAAATTTGAGTAATTATAGTATAATTATGAATTTGTGATATAAAATACTTAGTTTTTAATATATAATGAATTGACATTTAAGAAGTAAAATTTGGAATTTTGGAAAATTATTAGATTGTAGGATAAATAAGATTAATACGAATTGAAGTTATAATACTTGAATTAAATTTAATAAATTAGACAAATAACTGAGGAATACATTCTTTTAATTTCATTTCCCGCTGCTCATAGGTTTCCCAGTCGTGAATTAGTATTATTTTCTCACTTCTAGATAAATTTCTTGACTTACACTGCTTGGTGCGCCATCGTGGTCTCAACATTAAAAGCTTTTATCAGATTTGTTTAATATCCTCAATAAAACAATTTCGCTAACTTCACTACTGTCAAGTGTTCTGTAAGTGATATTTTACACTTATTGTGAACTTATTTGTCACTTAACCAAACAGGCTTTTATAATTAAAATTTATTTGGTCTTTGAGCAAGTATTTATTTAATTGCTTAGCTATTTTATTACATAAATTTAAAATTTATCTAACGTGTCCCATCCATCCAAGTTATGAAGAAAGTTAATTTTATTTAAATTTGTGATATGTTTCCTACTAAGTAAATGTCTTGATAAACCGGAATGTGGTGTATTATGCTTCATCCCAGAAATATGCTCATTAAATCTTGTAATTATTTTTTTCTTTGTTTTACCAATATATTTTCACCCACAACCTTCACATTTAACTTCGTAGACTCCACTTTTCTCCAACTTCTCCATTTTTGGCCCAGACTTAACATCTGACATTAATTTCTTTAATGTTTTATTATTGAAAAAAGCGGGTTGTATTTTTGAAGTTTTTAAGATTTTTTTAACTTTAACAGCTGTACTGGAATATCAAAGGAGATTCCCTAACCGGTGAGCACCCCAAAGAGGGGTATTTACACGAACTTTCCAAAGGTTTAGAGAAACAGGAAGTGTAACTTCACACGACATGGAGACACGACCCGAAACTTCGGGAACTTCTGCCGACGTGGAGCACCAAATAATCAGCATCGTGAGGTAGGATCCTAAGACGAGCACGAAACATTTATGGCGTAGTAGACGGAAAAGAGAGAGTGGCTGTACTGGAATATCAAAGGAGATTCCCTAACCGTCGAGCATCCCAAAGGACCCGAAACTTCGGGAACTTCTGCCGACGTCGAGCACCAACTAATCACCAGCGTAAGGCAGGACCCTGAGACGAGCACGAAACGAGTTGCAAGGCGATTAGGAGTGGCGTCATCTTAGGTTTGGAAGGTTATTCATCGAAAGGGATTACGTCTATTGCACCAACGCCCAGCCGAAGGACTACTGGAAGGAGATTCCGAGAGAAGACTGAAATTTAGCACTTGGCTTCTGGAACGCAACATGTCAATGTTTCTGGACCGAATTCTGTGGACAGATGAACGTCAATTCACCAGGAATGATATCACAAACTTCTATAACCTCCATACCTGGGCGAACACTAACTCACACAGGGCAAAGGTGACCTCATTCCAGCAGAGATTCAGTGAAAATGTTTGGGCTCATTTTTGGAAGGTTATTCATCGAAAGGGATTACGTCTATTGCACCAACGCCCAGCCGAAGGACTACTGGAAGGAGATTCCGAGAGAAGACTGAAATTTAGCACTTGGCTTCTGGAACGCAACATGTCAATGTTTCTGGACCGAATTCTGTGGACAGATGAACGTCAATTCACCAGGAATGATATCACAAACTTCTATAACCTCCATACCTGGGCGAACACTAACTCACACAGGGCAAAGGTGACCTCATTGCAGCAGAGATTCAGTGAAAATGTTTGGGCTCATTTTTCCGCAAGTGCTTAATAGTGAAATTTATGCGGACATTTTGGAAAGTGCCAGATCTAATAGAGAAGAACCCTATGGATAATCTTAGGGCAATGTTTCATCAACACGATGGAGTACCAGCGCATATGGCTAACGTTGCGAAGGAAATACTAAGTGAAAAATTTCCTAACCGCTTTCCTTGGCCTGCTACAGACCTTACCCCATTGGACTTTTTCTTATGATTAACAATGATGCATGAAGTTTATTTAATCCCAGTTAACAATAGGGAGGATTTAGTTAACCGAATTGGGAGAGGCTGGCTGCAATATGGCTTAAAGAGGGACTTAGAAGGAGATTGTTGGCATGCATCCAAAAAGGCGGTGGACATTTTGAACGGCTTTTGTTACTTATCAAGATTAATTGTAATTATTTTTAAATTCAATAAAATGCATTTTAGAATTAATTTGAGTTTAATTTCTTTAATTTGTTGATTTTTATAATATTCTCCGATAGGATTTCTACGTAAAAAATTCTACATATTTTCTCTACGTGGACGTGTTGCACCTTTTTGAAAAGGTGATAAGATTGGCAATCCAATAAAAATAAAAAAGAGGAGTACTAATTACATGAATTTCGAAGAAAATTAGGGAAAATACTGAACTTGAGGTAATTGCAAACCATTTCTTTTCACTTTTGGAAGTGACTGTACCCGTAATGGTACGAGTTAGATCAACATTGTTGACAATTTTGGAAAGGCCATTGAAGGCATTAAAGGCTATGTTGGGTAGATCAAAAGATAAAAATAAGAGAGTAATGTGCATACCATGAAAAACTGAAATTTATGAATCACCCTGTAACTCCCAAACGCTTGAGATTGCTCCCCCCCCTGCCATACAATTTTTTGTTTGTCTAGTTAAGATCTATCACCCTGCTCATTTTGGCACGTCAGGTCTGAAACACCCTGTATTTTCTAAACAAATACATGGATTTAACTTTGATGATTATCTACAGTATAAACTGGGCATTATGATGAGCTTTTTTCGCTTGACGTTCGTACAGTTCGGGGTTGTCAGGGTTCCAAGATGAAAGCTTTAGACTGCTTTATGCATATTAAGTCTTACTATCTACATGTTCCACAAATACATTCATCAACAATTGTTTTTCTCGTTTAATTAATTTTCAAAATTTTCTTGGTTCTTTCTATTTATTTCCTAATTTTTGAATTTTTTTCGTTTTTCTGTAATGCTAATTTTAAAATCATTTGGTTTGAGTTTGGCATACGAATTCTGATTTTAAATAATTAATTATTTAGGAATATGCACATTGTAATGAGTTTTGTAATCTCAATTGTACTTGTTGATAAAGAATTGTTATTAATATTATCTGGAAATTATTTCTAGACTACTCTTGCACAATTGTACTAGCCTCGAATTTACCACTACAGCTTTCAGTGCCTTAATGGCCGCCTGACTGTCATTATATATGCGAATGTCCGTATTGGACTCTGTATTTCCACCTGAAAGACACTACATTTGCCTAGTAGTCTATACGGTTCGTGCAAGTGTCATATTCTCCTGTTCCAATACCGGGTGCAGGTAGATTCCTTCCTTCAATTAAGTCCTCTCTCATGGCTTCGTAGTGTTAGTTTTATAATTTCGAAAGCGCTTCAAAGCTGCATTTCCTATCCAGTGATGTTCACCAGGATAGTGAGCCGTAGCTGGGATTCGGCCTGACTATTGCGGTGTAGAACCAATTACCACCTTGTGTTTTAATCTTCTTCTTTCACACGCAAACTTTGCTTTCGCTATGCGCTCTTCTATATTCTTCTTGCAGTTAATTTTCTAGTATTAAACCTAGGTATCCCAGATATCCAGTATCCCCCCCCCCCCCAAGCCTTCCCCGCTTGAGGTGTACCACTCCATACCACGAGCTAACTTTTCTACTGAGAAGCATAGAATCCATCCAGTCACTTAGGTCCTTCTTAATACCCATACTCCTCAGTCGGTTATAGATGACTTCCATCTTCACATTTTTAAACGCTCCCACTACGTTTAGGAAAACACCCAGGTGTATTCCTTAAACTCCAAAAAGCCATTAGTCATTTGTACATACATAACATTTACATTTGCTACAAACAGAGTTACAAATTGTAACGTAAATTTATATTTCTTCATAGGAAGAAAGAAAAGCGAATGGCAGACTAATTGCAGTAATTGTTGCACTTCTTCTAATATTTATTGCAATATATCAGGCATGGATAAGGAAGACAGCAGTACTAGCTGGGGTTTTAGTTCCAGCGCTTATAATGATATTATATGGTGGGTGGGTTATATTCTTAGCAAAACGAGATAAAAGGCGGAGATTACTACAGGTAAGTGAGTAAGCTACATTATATAAAGATACGTATGCAATAATTTATTAACCCTTTTTACATCGCGTTTTATGAATAATGAACTGAAAATCTACAGCAACTGAAATATGGCAAAGTTATTAGTGGGGATTCCAAATTTTTTTTAATTACAGTTTTCTGCGTTTTTTAAATTTGTAAAACAAACTTTGATACTTAATAACTTTATTTACCTAATGCATTTATAGAGAAGCATTCTATGTATACATCAAGATTTGATTACAAAATTATTGTGAAAAACCAATTTTGAATTATTTCGCTTTCGATTCACATCGACTTTTAATAGAGTTATGTAGAGCTATTGTAATTACCCCGAAAATAGAAAAAAATAAATAAATTTTCTATAAATTTGTACGACACCACCGACATTAATCTGCAACTGTCAATGGCAGTTTTATCGTAATAGATAAAAATTTTAATATTATGTTATGCTTTTTAGCGCTTAACCGACTTCACAGGTTCAACTTATTTTATTACTATGTTTTAATTAACTCGCTTTCGTGTCTGTTGGTCTCTTCTTCTTTGGAACCAATTTTAAACTAACTTCCCGATGAGCTAGAAACTTTAAACATATGTAGCTCAGAACTGTATGACATTCCAATAGTAACTCTTCTTGTCTGTTAGGGGTCCATACAGAATCATGCTAATCTCATAAAAAATGTTTAAAATCGATTAAAAAATTACTCTTACAAGACTAAAAAATAGAAAATAATTGTTTAAATAAGGAAAACTTTTTAATATACTAAGTTTTTAGAACGGACTAAAAAGTATAAAATAATTTCTCCTAGCCCCATACAGATTCCTAAACCCATACAGATAGTCCTGAAGATTTTTGATTGTGAATTTGTTACAGCTATGAAAATTCTTGTAAAATTAAAAATGTGGGGCAATGGCGCAACGAGGTAATAACTAAAGGATATGAAACTGCATATACGATACACGTACTTGAGCGAAGCCAAAATCGTTTGTGTTTGTGTCTAATTTGATATTTTTTGCCTTATTGTATTCCGCCATTTTTGCCATCGCTGTTAAATTGTCAAATGTTTGTTCACTTTGTGAGTCGATGCTGTACAATGAAGAATTTAAAAAGAATGCAAAAATAAATTCAAAATTTATAATATTATAAAAGTTTTAATAGAAAACTTTTTAATTTCATACAGCTACACATTTTATTATTGCACTTGTTTTTGCGTCCTGATTTCTTTTGGGTTTGGCACATTGACGAAGGATAAATAAAGCATGACAACTTGGAACTTTTGCAGAGGTTGTGTAGGATAGTATTCCTGCTGAAATTGTAGTATAAGTGGGTGCAGTTCACACCGTTCTTCTTATTGCCCACCGTAATTGTTGTTCTTATATGCGTGCTGCTTATCCAGTTGTTAATGTGATTATTTGATTTCCTGTTCTCTTGAAAGCCTAGCGAAATGGATTTTTATGCACGCCGTCAACGGCGAATATATAGGTTATGCTTGATTTTTGGTGCCGCTGGATCTACACTTCAAAAGCTTAGCATTATCTAATAGCGCAGTCAGGCTGATAGAGATGCCTTATGGCCACTCGGACAATATTATGAAAGCCGAATGCGTTGCTCACAAGGAAGGTACAGATTACCAGGTCCCTGTTCTAAACTTAATACAAAGTTTCCTATAAGAAATGAATGGGACGAGAATAAAGTGGTAAGAATATGAAATATTCATATATAAGTGCCGTACCACACTTGTCCTGCTTCATCGCAGCGAGAGGGCGTGCATAGGGAAATCCGCACGGAACTTACCTATTTATCGTTGCATACATTCAAAGCAAGGTTTATTTTGATTCGGAAAATGCTTTAATGTTACCACTACACACACTACATTGCGTTTTCTACATAAAATCCGACACGACAGGTACGGGCACTCTTGCAAACTTCATCGCGCGGAAGCACGACAAGTGTGGGACGGCACTATGGATGGAGCAAAAATTAGTGCAGCCACAAGAGCGGAGGTATACTCTAGCGAATGGCAGTGGCATAAATCATGCAGACTGCCGAAAAAATGTAGTGTTTTTCATGCAGAAATAGTAATCAGGCAGCACTGCTCTTTTCGAGAAGTGGAGAGTCCGGTAGAGACATTTGCATATACAATTACAGCTAGTCTGCCATTAAGGTTCTGGAAACTGTGCAGTGCAATTACAGGTCGACGGAAAAGCTAACTGTAACGAAGTGATTCTGGACTAGATACCGGGGCACATAAATATTCCGGAGGATAAAAGAGCAGATGGAGCAATGAAAAATTTGAATAAATCGGTGAACTAAAAAAGCACATCTATAAAGATATGGTCTGTATATAGTAAGAGGAAAACGAAGCTACTTTTCAGTGGACACAGAAGTGATAACAGAAGCTTAATGGGGCACTAACAGGCCACTGGACCACGGGTAATCACGCAAGTAGACTACAACTTGTTTACTAATAACTTTTGTCGCAGCTGCAAGGATCCGGAGGAGATCGAGTCAGTTCGCCGCGTGCTTTGTGAATGCGCTGCTTTGGCAGTAAGAAGAAAAATGATACTTGGTAGTTATTTCTTTTGTGGAGTTCGAATTGAGTAATGTAGAGCTCGGAGATATATTCAGGTACATCAATGAATCCGAATGGATATGAAGGGCCTCGGTGAATTAAAATATGGTCCCGCACACAAAAAACCCGGTCCAAGTGGCGTTGGCGAAATAAATTTTTTCGCAGCAAACCTATAATAACGTAACCTAACCTAAGCCCAGGGAAATATTTATTTATCACTTTGGTTTTTGACTAATGTAAGGACCCGGATTTATCTAATTCATTATTTATTGTCAGAAAACTGTTTAAATACAACGGTGCTTAAAAACTTAGGATGATTAAAATAACGAAGATCGGACGGGACGAAAGGCGGCACAAGTCTGTCTGGATTTCACTGCTAATTTGAACAAATACTTGAGGTTCTATGGGTATGTGTTTTATGCAACTAAAGTTTCGTAGGGTTGCCATATCTGCTATTATATGATATCCGGCAATCGTCTTTTTCTTTCGCCTTAGGTGAAAACTTTATAGATATATATATACAGGGTGTAGCGTTTCTAGAGGTCAAAACGAATACAAATGATAGCTCTAACCTAGCCCCACACAAAAAATTGTCTGGCAGGGGGGGGGGGGCATTTTTCCAAATTTTCTTCGCAATTCATGTAATTAGCACACCTCTCTTTTATTTTTATTGGATTTCCCATCTTATTACCTTTCCAAAAAGGTGCAACATGTCCACGTAGAGAAAACATGTAGAATTTTTCACGTAGAAATCCTATCGGAGAATATTATAAAAATCAACAAATTAAAGAAATTAAACTAAAATTAATTCTTAAATGCATTTTATTGAATTTAAAAATAATTACAATTCATTTTGATAAGTAACAATATAGTCAAAATATCCACCGCCACTTTGGGAGCATGACTACAATCTCCTTCTAAGTGCCTGTTTAAGGCGTATTGCAGCCAGTCTCTCCCGTATTTTCATCGCAGCATTCACATTCGGCTAACTAAATCCTCCCTAGTGTTAACAGGGCTTGAATAAACTTCACCCTTCATTATTCCCCATAAGAAAAGTCCAATGGGGTGAGGTCTCGAGATCTAGCAGGCCAAGGAATCAGTGTACCTCGTCCAATCCAGCAGTTAGGAAATTTTTCACTTAGTATAACCTCCATCGTGTTGATGAAACATTCCCCTACGATTATCCAAAAGGTTCTCCTCTATTAGATCTGGCAGTTCATTGTCCGAAAAGTCCGCATAAATTTCACTATTAAGCACTTATGGCGAAATTAATGGTCCTACCAAAAGGTTGCCGATGATACCAGCCCAAATATTGACACTGAATCTCTGGAATGCTGGAATGAGGTAACTTTTGCCCTGTGTGGGTTAGTGTTCGATCAGGTATGGAGGTTATGGAACTTCGTGGTATCAAACCTGGTGAATCCACATTCATCTCTCCACAGAATTCGGTACAGAAACGCTCTGTCGTCAATGTCGCGTTCCAGATGCCAAGTGCGAAATTTCAGGCTTCTCTCGGAATGTCCTTCGAGTAGTCCTTGAGCTGGGTGATATGAACGTAATCCCCCTCCAAACCTTAGATGACGACACTCCTAATCGCCTTGCGACTCGTTTCGTGCTCTTCTCAGGGTCCTGCCTTACGATGGTGATAATGCTCGACGTCAGCAGAAGTTCCCGAAGTTTCGGGTCGTGTTTCCATATCGTGTGAAGTTACACTTCCTGTTTCTTTTACCCTTTGGAAAGTCCATATAAATACCCCTCTTTGGGGTGTTCGCCAGTTAGGGAATCTCCTTTGATATTCCAGTACAGCCGCTCTCTTTTTTCCGCCTAATACACCATAAATGTATATAATATCCGCGCATTCCTCAAATGTAAATTCTACCATATTTTAATAATTTTTGCTTTAAAACACCCGTACTTATTAATTTGTTTTTCAACTAGGATAGGTATTCTTACTGACTAACCCTTTTTTATAGTAAAATGTTCATCAGGTAGAGAGTAACAGAACGCCAGGATACAAGGGAGTGAATTCTGGCTAATACAACCTAATATCGGCAATAAAACAAAATTACACTGACATTTTTATAACTTTTTTGCAGCAATAATTAAAATTAATTACCTGTTAATCCAAAACAAACTTTTCGACCCTTTATCTTAAAAATTTTGTTTATTTAAAAAATTTCCTACCTTAAGTGTAATGAAATAATTAGGTAGTCAGGCATTTCTAAGGATGCGGTTTTTTAATCCTTTGTCTACCTTGCCATGTTTGTACTTTTGGAACTGACTGTACCTGCAATGGTAGGAGCTAGCTCAACATTGTCGACAATTTTGGAAAGGCCATTGGGATAGTAGTTTTTTAGCGTTTGTTTGATGTCGCTGTGTTGGGTAGATCAAGAGATCTGAAACACCCTGTATATTAGACCACCCATGAAATGTGGTGTGTGCTCTATGTGGATTTTTTTGTAAATCATGACGAAAAAATAAGTTACTCTAATGGAAAAATGTCGTATTCAATTAAAGCCGAAAAAATAGCTTAAAAAGCATTGATTACTGAAATAAAATATTTAAACAAAATTTTGGTCTAAGGCATTTAGTTTTTTAAAACTTCCTCCATGAGGGCTAACTTAACACCTCCCCTGGAGCCCTGGTGTGCAGTTAGCTCCCATGGAGGAAATTTTAAAAAATTTACAACTTTGACTAAAAAAACTAATTATCTGGAACAAAAAACTTGGGGGTGGGTAAACGTTTTTTAGGCTGGTTAAACATGAACAAATGTCTAATTTTTCAATTTCGCTCTAATAATGGCTCCATGGGAGGTGTGAAGAAAGCTCTGACGGAGGATTTTTTTTAAACTTGTAATTCTGCTTTTAAAATATATGCAGGAGGGTTAATAAAACATATTAGGGTGTGGTACCAAAATGAGAACAGCTGATTTGGATTATAAAAAAAAAACAAATTATGTAAAAAAAATTTTTTATAACTTTTTTTCAAAGGGTGGGTCAACAATTTTAGGAGGTGGGTCAACGTGGTCAAACTATGGTCAATCGATGTAAATTAGCCCCGATTTTTGTTTTTTGAATAACTCGGTTTTAAAAAGTGAGTTAACAAAACTAATTGGTTGGTTAACATGGTCATTCCTTGGTCAAACGAATGAGCTATTAAAATCGAATTTTCGTTCGATTCGGGGCTAACCTCACAGACCTAGTCCACGGCTGTTAATGAAGATCACCAAAGTGAAACTGGTAAATTAACTCCAAGTGCGTCGCTTTCAACAACGCTATCCACAACACCGGCAGATGCAATGCCTATGGTTTCAAGCACAACGAAAGGTGATGTTTACTGGAAAAACGAGTTTTACGGCTTAAGAAGCACATGTGTAACGCAGCCCCAATCCTCATTATGGCAACCACAACAATTTCTCACCCTTAATCACAACGGGTAGTGCCCAAATATATTCATCGGCTACAGTTCACCAACATGCAATTAAACTTCTTAGACGTGAAAAGGAAGTATTGACTCATGGACCTAAATTAACTAAACGAGAAATTTATATTTTACAACCCTGATGTAAGATTTTGACTCTAGCGATAAGGCGGTTACCAGCATAAAATGGAGAGAAGTAATGGAAAAAATTCAAGAAATTTATCAATTGCACAAGAAAGTGATTTTACTTATTGCTTCATCCAAACTTTGCAGCGAAAAGTTGGCTTTACTCGCAGCAGGTCAAAGTACGCATTTGAGAGGATTTGAAGCTTGGGCTGAAGAAATATTTTCTGTTATGTCGTGATGAATTAGATGTCCACATGCAATTGTTGCAACATTGTCAACACCCTAGTGTAAGCTTTGAGCAGTATTTTTATGGCGTATTATCGGTAGCCAACTAAGCTAATCTTAGTCAGCAATCTGTCAACAAATACATTGAGTATGTATTTGTTGACACACATCATCCCTTCACCAATTCTCCACAGCAATGAACTTCAATATGTTAGGTGGTATGATTAAATGCAAAGATTTACGTCTACACATCGCCATCAGAACGAAGCCTTGCAACAATCGCCACGCAAGTGCTTTAATTGCAATCAGCTGTAATTTGTCAATAGGCTGCCCTCAACCTCAGCTGAAACAACGGTGCAGTATCTGCTCCAAAACGGGGCATATTGACGATAGTGTAAACAAAAACAAGGTAAGAGTACTGTTGCATTTATTAATAGTAATAATCGATTCTGAAAACCAGCTGTGATCAATAAACAAATTAAAACTTCGGCGTTCATTGATACCGATAGTGAAGTTAGTCTAGTCAGAAAATCAATAGTTGAAGCGATCCCGCTTATGATAGATCCGTACCCTGTGACCTTGCGTAGATTTGGAGAAGGAACATATAATGCATTTGGTCGCGCAGCTGTTAATTTCCAAATTGATAATGGTGCAGCCTTGGGTAATTTATAGATAGTTGACGGTCATATTGTAAAGAAATTCATTTTAGTAGGTAGGATTTTTTAGACAAAGAACAATTATGAAAATTATGATTTTTTCCGGTAGAACTAACATCTAGTTAAGGTGGTCCAGACCGAAAATTTAAATAGTTCCGGTGAATTAAGCTGAAAAATCGCGAAAAAGCTTGTGTGGTGCTAACTTCACGCAGCACCCTTTTTAACCAACTTCCCAAAAACAAAGAAGTTCTAAGTTCGACGTGTATTTTTTTTATTTTGTATTTTTTTTATGTCTGACGGGGCATAACTTCGTAACGCGTCGACCATTCTGATGGTAGTCTAACTCCGTAATGTGTGGACCGATTTGAATAATTCTTTTTCTGTTGATTAGAGTATGTTCTCTGGTTGATACTACGATAAAAACATTTTGGTAGGAGTGGGAGGTGGGGGTGGAACCTTACTTTGCAACGCGTGGTCCTATTTCGATGGTTCTTCTTCTGTTGTATAGAGTGTGATCCCCCATTGCTAATAGGAGAATAATTTGGTCCTATGGAGATGGGTGTGGGTGGGGAGGAGGAGTAGTATAACTTCATAACGCGTGACCGATTTGTATCATTCTTTTTCTTTGTAATGCGTGGACCGATTTGGATGGTTGTTTTGCTATTGTATAGAGTGTGATCTCAAATTGCTAATAGGTAAAAATTTGGTCCTATGGGGGTTGAGATGCGGGGGAGGAGTAATCTAACTTCGTAACGCGTGGACCGATTTGGATAATTCTTTTTCTCTTGGGTATAGTATGCTCCCTGGTTGAAACCACAAGAAAAATAATGTTGGTAGGGTTGGGGGGGGGGGGGGGCTAAACTTAACTTTTTAACGCGTGGACTGATTTTTTGTTGTAGTTGTTTGGTTTGTGGCGACACCACACACTCACATCACCAACACTTAGCGGCCCAACAGTTATTACATTATAATTTCGTTTGAACAGTTTCCAGTTATGTTATGGGAGATTCGAGTCTGACTCAGTTCTTGGATATTGGCTCAGCGTGGACGACACGGTACCTACCTAGTAGTGATTCGCCTACTTGTACTGTTTTTAATAAAACATGGAAAACGCGAACAACATGATCACACGTGTCTCCGTTAAGATAACTCCGTTTTGGCACGAGAAGCCCGAAATATGGTTTTCTTAAATCAAGGCACAGTTTTCAATAGCGGGAATCCTTTCCGACATATCTAAATTTAACACCGTGATCAGCGCAATCGAGTCTAAGGTGCTTACGCAAATATCCGACGCAGTGTTATATATGCCTTCAGAACGAAAATATGCACATTTAAAAAAGGTTATCTTGGACAGATTTGGGGACAGCGACCAACGAAAAATTAAAAAATTACTCTCTGAAGTGGATCTAGGTGATAAGCGTCCAACTCAATTGCTCAACGAACTACGGGACTTAGGTGGAGCCGAATTAAATGTTGAATTTTTTAAATCACTTTAACTTCAAAGATCCGCACTACTTTGTTAAATATCCTATATGTTTTTTAATATTTGGAAAGATAACATATTTAGGTAAAATTAATTCTTGGAAATATTTTGATCAGAGGGCTTGCTTTGCCTGGACGGAGCTCTGAACAAAAGAAGTGCTCAAAAAGTGCTCTTTTTCCATACATTTTATAGATTTTAATGGTTGAAACGACACTTCTTTCACACATGCTCAATTTTAAACGAAACGGCTTGGAATTAGAGAAGATAATGAGGTAGGTGATTATCAAAATATATCAATTGTGTCAGATCCAGGGTCACACCAAGTAACAACCTCGAACAATTCACAACAAAATTTAGAGAAGAGCATCAATAAGATTCAACAACAGCTTAACAAACTGATAAGTGGTTAAAAACCTTTTCATCGCAAAGGAGAGCAAAGCAGTAGAAATAGAACTCGCAGCAACAGCTCCCGGCGTGATGCAACTCCAGCCAGAATTAACTCGACAGTTTGCTGGTATCATTCAACATTCAAATCTCGAGCCCGAAATTGCAGACCACCATGTATGTACGTTCTCATCTGATATATTAAGCCAAGCAAAAAACTAGCTTCATCACCGTTGATTGACAACAAAAACACGAGCAAGGTCAGTCAATGGATCAACCCATTGCTCGTACTGGATAAAAAATCCAATAAATTTTTTTTGGTAAACAGCGGTGCGGATGTGTCAGTACCACCAACCTATATTGATCGTTTTAGTCCACAGGAGAACACAAATTTATTTGCAGCGAATGGTACACTGATTCAAACATATGGAGAAAAGCGCCTCACCTTGAATTTAGGCTTACGCAGACCGGTATCATGGACCTTTTTAATTGCAAACGTGACGACACCAATTCTCGGATCAGACATAATTAAGCATTTCGGACTCCTCGTCTTTAAAAGGAACAAGCTGGTGAACAATACAACAAAAATGGAAGCCACGGCATACCCTATTAATTCAGGTATCACTTGTCTTACTACCTTTAATACTAATGATCCCTACGCGCACATTCTAGCTGAATTCAAAGACATAACCATATTTAATAGAGTCAAATCCTCACCCAAGGGTGAAGTTATGCATCACATCGTTACAAAGGGCCCACCAATATTTTCACGACCTCGAAAACTTTCCCGCGAAAAGCTTGAAGCAACTCGAACTGAGTTCCAGTTCCTGATGGAAAACGGAATATGTCAGCCATCGAAAAGCAATTGGGCAAGTCCTCTACATCTGGTGCAGAAATGTAATGGTGAATGGAGACCATGCGGGGATTACTGGGCACTCAATGCTAAAACACTACCGGATCGTTATCCAGTGCCTTACATCCAGGATTTTTCACACATTCTCCACAAAAAGAAGATATTCTCCAATATTGACTTGCAACGCGCATATCATCATATCCCCATCGCACCATCCGACATACCAAAAACAGCCATAACGAACTATTCGGCCTATTTGAATTTAATTAATTAATTTTATGACAGTTGGTCTACGAAATGCCACGCAAACCTTCCAAAGGCATATTCATGAAGTACTTAGAGGTCTGGAACTCGCATTTCCCTATGTCGATTATATTTGCATAGCATCAGAGAGCACCGAGGAACACGAAAAGCTCCTCCGAGCCGTTTTTGAAAGATTGCGACAACATGGTCTCACAATAAATGCATTCAAATGTCAAATTGGAAGATCAAAATTTCAATTTCTCGGACACACGATAACGAAAGAAGGGACAAAACCACTGGAAGAGAAGGTGACAGTTATAAAAAAAAAAATTACCCATTAAAAAGACCCATGTAAAAGACTTGCAACGATTCTTAGGAATGATCAACTTTTACAAACGCTTCATTCCCAATGCAACTAGAAATCAAATAGTATTGCAGAATTTGATTACCGGCAATAAAAAAAGCAACAAGGCTGCAATTAAATGGTGCGACAAATCAAGGAATGCATTCAAATATTGCAAGATTGATCTGGTAAATGCTGCTACTTTGGCACATAAGGCGAACGAGGCAAAAATATCTCTGACAGTTGACGCTTCCGATCACGCCATAGTTGCTGTCCTACACCAAATCATCGAAAATTGCGCGCAACCACTAGGATTTTTTTCATAAAAGCTGTCTCCATGTCAACAAAAATATAGTACATATGACAGGGAGCTTTTGGCAATATACGAAAATGTCAAATATTTCAAGCATTTATTAGAAGGCCGATGTTTTCGTATCTTCATGAATCACAAGCCACTTGTTTTCGCATTTCATCAAAAACTCGACAAAGCCTCGCCACGTCAAGCACGCCAGCTTGATTTTATTCCCCAATTTACGACGGATATTGAACATATTCCAGGTGACCGCAATAATATTGCAGATGCGCTATCTCGCATTTCTCAGCTAAGCAACATTTCTATCGATTATAACTTGATAGCCGCAGAACAGAAAACTGATCGGCAAATACAAAGTCTTATCGAACCAGGTAACAGTACAGTCAGCTCCTTCAATATTAAACTGTTTACGATTCCAGACTCAAACACTCAAATATTATGTGACACATCTAAGAAAATCATCAGGCCTTTGATACCCAGCAAATTCCGTGAACAGATCATATCAAAGCATCACAACATCCTGGAGTAGCCGGAACAAAGGAATTAATCTGCGAACGATACGTATGGCCCGATATTAAAAGGCAAATCTCAGATTATGTGCATGGTTGTATTCCCTGCCAGCGTTCAAAGATTCAACGACACAACAAAACAGCATTAACCAATTACAGTCAACCAGACGAACGCTTCCAACATGTGAACACAGATCTTATTGGACCACTTCCAACCTCCCAAGTTTATAAACATTGCTTGACTTGCAACGACAGATTCACAAGATGGCCTGAGGCCATCCCACTCACAGATATTTCAGCAGAGACAGTTGCAAAAGGCCTCATCAGCGGTTGGATATCTCGCTTTGGCATTCCTTTTCGAATCAAAACAGATTTAGGAAGACAGTTCGAGTCATCACTCTTTCGAGAACTAAGGGAAATCGGTTTTGACAGATTGTTGACGGGACGAGTTTGCTTAGCTTATAGAACTCGGAAGTTGGAAAAGGCGAATTTTAATAATTGACCGCATTTAATTCGATAATTGTATAGATATTATATACTTGAAGTAGAAGTGAGAATTTTTAAGTAAATATTTGGCGGTGCGTTGGATCAAAAGGCAAGTTACAGTGCTAGTGGGAAAATTATAAAGTGGCGTCACCCTTTGTTTGAAGCGGCGTCTGTGTAAATTGAACATGTTTGAACATGAATACAGTGAATGGTGAAAATTTTTAGACAAAATAAACCATAATTATTGTGAAAAAAAGAAGGGTAGTTCTGACGTAATCCTCGGAAAGGATTGCTTCTAGCTGTTTGAGTATAAACCCATATATAGTGGCAAACAAAATCACAAAGTGGAGAATTGCGATAAAGTGTTAGGTGGTAAACCACCTGAGATAGCCCGAAATGCCGGGGTTATCGAAAAAATTGAATTGAATGGGCTAATTGGCAGTATCAATCAGGGCCAATCGTTTCAATACAAAGACTTCCATCCTACGTCAATGGACATCCTGTTACAGGATATTGAAATCACGGAACAAGAAAGTGAAATACTCAAAATGGCTATGCCACAAGTTAATATAGACATCGAACAGCAGTGCCTTAACAGGATACAGCAGCATATTCCTCAACAATCTGTTCTTCAACAAAGCAGTACAGTTCAGCAAACTTTGCAACAAAGTCCGGAAACTAGCAACACGGCTACGGCCGAATTCATATCAAAAGTTAATGTGTCGTCCAATACGTCTTATATTAAACAAAATACTAATGCAAATACTTCCAGAAAATCAAAAGCAAAAAAAACAAGAAGGAAATCAAAGTGGATCCAGAAGTAGCTACACAATTGGCAACAAGCAGTCCAAACCCAAACCCACCGATAGCAATTTTGTCCCAACAGGGAATACAAAATGTCCTAATTGGGGACAATATGGAAATCATGATGGAAGGAGACTTTGAAGAAGACGACTTCATATTCCCATCGAAACGACACACGCTTAAAAGAAAAAATTCAACTAGGAGTCTTGATGATGAATTACCCACCAATAATGACAACAGGTACAAATTACTAGGATTTAAAAACAAATTTAATATTAATAATAGAAAAGAGCAGATAATTCAATCAGTACAGACTGCTCAAGAAAATAAAGTAGATGGTTTAAATAGTTTGAATATTTCAAATAACATAAATTAAAATATTAAATCAAATATTGAAAAGAAAAAGGTGGATAAGCCAAAAACTTTAAAATTCTTACCACCAATAATGTACAAAAATAGCGAAGGTAATGATGAGTTAATTTCGCTTCTAAGAGAACAAAAAATTATCTTCAAACTAAAAAATTTTAATAATCAATCGAAATTGTATTTGAGGGAAGACTTTAGAGGGATGAGAGATACTATCATGCAAGATATGCGTACAGCCGGATTTGCTGACATGTATACGCATACCCCAAACAACGAAAAGCCAGTAGTGCTGTTAGTAAAAGGGCTATCGAGTTCAATTAAGGTTGAGAGAATTATAGAAGAGATTCAAGCGGTTGATCCAACACTAGAAGTTATATCTGTAAACAATTTTGAAACGAATTGGTCTAAAGCCGAAAATATAAAGTTAAATACCTTCAGAGTAGTCTTGAAAGCAGGCTCGAATATTGAGCAATTAACTTCTGATAAATACTTTTATCATTGCAAGGTCACTTGGGAAAAGCCCAAATTAAACGGGCCTGTTAGATGCAAGAAATGCCAAAAATATGGGCATCTGGCAATAAATTGCTATAAAACAGCAATTTGCGTAAAGTGCTCTAAACCCACCTGCATAAATTGTAATCAAATTGGGCATCCTGCTAGTTATAAAGGTTGTCCTTATTATCGAAAGTACATTGAAAATATCAATAAAAATATGCAAAGCAGAAAAGCGAATAACAAACCTAGGCCTATGAATAGGTCGAACATTGTTAGAGGCATTTCATATGCCGATGCATGTATGGGGAATTTCCCAGCACTAGGTGCCACAGGGTATAGGAATAAAATAACCATGGGTAACGCAAAACTTGATTATAATCAGTTTGTGTCAAGGGAACAAACTATTGAAAAGCAAAGGGAAAACAGAGGCATTGACCTGGAATCAATAGGCTGGGAACTGTTTGGAAATAACTTAAACAAGTTGCAAGATCTTATACAAGACTTTGCGAAATCCTATAAAAATCTTGCACCAGAGCAAGCCAGAGTGAAATATTTTTGTTTACTTTCAAAAGTGGCTGCAAATGATTTGTAAGATAAAAGGGGGAAGTCTTATTAAAAGTATTACTATAAAAAAATGCAATAAGGAAGGTGGCTTGACAACAAAGGAAATAAGCAGAATGATTTACAATTTGATAAAACTCAATATAAATAGATTGATTGAAAAGTATAAATTAGGAAAAACATTTACAATTTTGAAAAACTTTTGCTATACAAACATTATTTTAAAATGGTTTTTAACGAATTAAAAATATTAAACTTAAATGCAATAAGTATCAGAGCTCATATTAGAAGAGCTTTGCTAACTAACTTAGTAAATGACAACAAAATTGACATCTTCACAATAACTGAAACTAATATAACTTCCACACATAATGTAATCATTGATAACTATAATTTGGTTAGAAATGACAATGGGGTAGGAATTATGGTAGGAATTAATAAAAAGTATAAATATGAAACAATATTTATAAATTCGGATATACCAATTGCAGTGGCAAAAGTCAAAATTTGGAGAGATCACCAAGCGAAAATTCTTCTTATAGTAGGTGTTTACATCTCGGCTAGGGATACCGCGAGTCAATTACATAGTCTGCTTGACACATTCAGCAAACTTAACACAGATTTTGATGACGTAATAATTGGAGGTGACTTCAATGCGAGACACACGTTATGGCGGATTCTGGCATTAATTGCCATGGATTAACATTATATAATTGGCTACAGGGTGCAGGAAATGTGGATTACGAGGTAATCTCACCTTTCGCAGATACATTTCATAGCAGTGGATCAATTATTGACCTGTTTTTGGTTGGCAACGCAATTTTGCAAACAGCAGCTATAATTGTAATACCATACCCACATTTTCTGATCATTACGGAGTCATTATGACATTGGAATTCTCTGCCCTGACTGTTGACTTTAGCGAACCGGACATGAGATATATATACAAAGACCTAGATTGGGACATGCTTAAAACAGAGATAGAAAATAACATTGACAATATCAGCATTAGAAACAACGTGTGTTTGGAAAATTCTGATATTGATAACCATATTTGCAAGTTCACAGAAAGTTTACAGCAAACCCACGATAAGTTTGCAAAAAGGGAAATTAAAGGCATTCAAAAATATCGTATCCTACCAGGAGAAATTCTAAATGAGATTAGAAACAAACACAAACTCCAAAGGAAACGAAAAAGAATTTGGGAAAGCACTTACAACCGCAATGATCAACGATATATACAACTATCGGAGGAAATTTTATATATGAGAAAACTAATAAAAATAAAGATCGAAATTTATACAGACAATCAATTTAGAAAACATTTGGAAAAAATTGTACCAGGTACAGATGCGTTCAGGGAGATTAACAAAATCACGGGTAGAAAAAAGGAGAATAGAATAAATGGAATAGTAAATAGTAGTAGCAATACTAGGAATCAGGTCATAATTAACGACACAGCGGAAATAGCTAACACATTTTCTGAATACTACCAGGAATTGTACGGGGAAAAAGACCCTACTTATTGCATGACTTTGAACAACAATGTCAAAATGGAGGTTAGCAAGTTTAGGGAAACATACAAAGCGGAAGACGGTAGTAACAGCATCAGTAGGATAACAGGGTTCAACGACACAAACCCAGCAGAGAACCCCAGGACTAATATCGAGCAATTTGTTCAGCAGCTTGAGGTTGAAGAAATTATTGTTGCCAAAACAAATAGAAAGATCTCGACTGGTCCTGATGGCATACCTAACCTACTCATTTAACATCTTCCTAAGAACGCGATCAGATTTTTGACTATAATTTTCAACAACTGCATCAACAATTCATATTTTCCTGAAATATGGAAAATAGCAAAAGTAATTCCAATACCGAAGAAACCTAACACAAAACACGTTCAAGATTTTAGGCCAATTTCATTGCTGTCCAATTTGGGAAAAGTTCTTGAAATAATAATGGCTGTAAAGCTGGATGATTTCACGGAGCAGGAGGAAATAGTTCCAGCCTATCAGTTTGGGTTTAGGGCAGGGCATTCCACGGTTGATGCATTGTTGAAATTCCTTCGATTCGGTGTGGACGGAGGCGCTTATCTATAAACTTATAACATTTGGCTTCCCTCCCAGGCTAATACTCTGGATTGATAATTTTCTGACAAACAGGACAATGACAGTTTCGGTAAATGGTAAAGAACCTGAAAAAACACAGATTCGCTCAGGGGTTCCCCAAGGATCTCTGACAGGCCCTAAGTTATATAATATATTCCTAACGGATTTCCCGCACATGGTACAAGATGACCAGGGAAATATCAAATCTAGGGCATTGTTATATGCTGACGACACATTAGTATACGCACATCATTGGTGCCCGCTAGAGGTAGCGGGAATAGCAAACAAACACCTTGAAGAGATTGATGAATACTATAAATCATGGGGCATGAAAACAAACATCAATAAGTCAGAATCAATTTGCCTAAGGAACGCGTGTGGGAAAGCAATAACGAGGGATCTGGTGATTTAAAGTAGGTTCGCACAGACAAAAATAGGTAATTTGGATATACCTCTTAAAGAAGAAATTAAATAGCTTGGAGTAATTTTCACAAATAAACTGAAATTCAATAAACAGGGTAGATTTGTCCTAGGTAAAGCAAAAAAAGCGTTTCATGCTTTAAAAAGCCTATTTTATAACAAGGCTCTTAGTATAAAGACGAAATTACTTATGTATAAGCAACTGATAAGACCTATCCTTTGCTATGCATTCCCAATTTGGCATTCAATTTCCCCGGTAAATGCAACTGAATTGTCAGTATTTGAAAGAAACATAATTAGGTTGGCGATTGGTAAAAACTTCAAATCAAGACATAAAAGATATAGTAATAAATATATTCTTGCAGAAGCGAAAGTAATACATCTACTAATATATATGATAAATCTAATGAACAAAAACAATAAAAGGTGTGAAAAGCATAAAAACTTATTAATAAAAGAGGCAGTTGATAGCAAAAAAACTTACAGAGCAAGTGTGCAATATTATCTTTCCCCATTTAATTATCTTAATGAAGAATCATTTGAATATCTTTTTAATTCTGATAAGGCATATTCAACGCCAATATTTTACCAGGTTAACAACCGAAATAATTATAGGGGATGACCTGAAGTAAGCAAGAACATTTATATCTTAAAATACTATATGTCAAACAATTAATTCATATTGAATTTAAACAAAATATAATCTTTCAGTACTGTGCGGACGAGGTTGTGTTCTTACACGGCATCAAAAGCGGAGTTCTGTAAAGTTCGAGTCATTAAATTAAAAATGTAAATAATTTCAAATGTAAATAATTTCAAATTAAATCACAGTTTCTTTTCTAGATCACAATGGTTTGTCTTATAACTAAAGACAGACCATTGTGATCTAGAAAAAGAAATTGTGATTCATCAACACAGATGAAAGTTCATGAGTAGTTAAGTAAGAGGGCTGATGGTGTGTGATCCCGGTCGGGTTACACAGGCACAACTTGTTGTGTGTGTGTGGCTGGACTTGGATGGCGCAATTCTCGGCAGCAATAAGGGAATCGAAATGTGATTCCCTCTCGTAGTTTAGTATAGGTTAGGTTAGGTTAAGATTTATACAGTCTCACAAAGAGAAAAGAGAAAAACTTTATAGTGCGGGTTTGCGTACACACTGATGTAAATAATGTCTGAGGAAGATTAAGTTCAAAATACCCAATGCATATAGGTAGGAATACTGTATTAATGTGTGTTGTACCTGAATAGGAAGTTTTCAGTAGGTTGATTAAGTTTTTGAAGTGTTAGGGATAAGAAAATGACATATGTATTACTCTGTACAAATTCGCAATAAAGATTATCTATCTATCTATCTATTTCGAGAACTAACACAAAACCTGGGCATTTAAGAACTACACCGTACCACCCACAGGCAAATGGGGTCATAGAACGATGGCATCGGATCTTGAAATCAGCTATCAAATGCTACAACACCAATGACTGGTGCGACATCCTGCCGACAATTATGCTAGGCCTGAGAGCAGTTTACAAGGAAGACATCAAGGCCACCCCAGCCGAGATGGTATATGGAATGACACTGAAAATTCCCGGAGAATTCTTCGCAGAAACTACCACCAAGATAGTGCAAACAGATTTCATCAAGGACCTTCGCAGAAAGATGTTAAAAATATCGCCAACAAAAACTACTGCTCTCGAAGTACGAAACGACATGGTCAGGGCACCACTTCAACCGCCCTATGCTGGCCCGTTTGAAGTTCTGTAAAGGTACGATAAGTATTATACAGTCAAAATAAATGGAAGGACAGCCAAGATATCAGTTGATCGCCTAAAAGCCGCGCTTCTTCCAAAGGACGACACAGAGCAACAAAAAGACAGAGCGAATAGGACATCCCAATTAACGAGACCGCCAGAGCCAAGTAAAACAGTCACGAGGTCGGGACGCAGAGTACGCATCCCCGCAAGGTATCAACAAGATCTTTACTGGAGGGGGAGTTGTGTGGTGACACCACACACTTACATCATCAACACGTAGCGGCCCAACAGTTATAACATTATAATTTTCGTATGAAAACTTTCCAGTTATGGATGGGAGATTCGAGTCTGACTCAGTTCTTGTCGGATATTGGCTCAGCGTGGACGACACGGTACCTACTTAGTAGTGATTCGCCTACTTGTACCTTTATTAATAAAATTGTATTTTTGGAGTATTGGATTTAATCTGTTGTGTTTTTATTTCGCTCCAGTATTCCATAGGTTTGTTTGATTTGCACTGACTTCAAAATGTCGTAATAGATATAAAATTAAAAATTATTTTATGCTTTGTAGCGCTTTTTGTGAAGTCGGTTCAACTTTTTTTTTTTAAACTATTTTTTTTATAAAAAGAGTTCCGAGTGAATACATCGATAGAGAAGGAAGAGTTCCGGAGTTCCTGATAGCTTTTAGAAATAGTTCTGACGAATTCGCAAAGTTGTGCAAAAAAAGTCCACAATTTTCGAATAATTTGCAAAAAAATGTTTTATTTAGCTCTGAGTAATGCTCTGAATAGAATCACAATAGTTTTTAAAGCGTACTGTAATCAGAACTCCGATCATAAATAAATTGCATTGTAATGGATCAAATTTTTATAATAATTCCTTTGCTCGTAAAACTAAAATATTTAGCATAAACAAAAACAAAAATTTCTTCCCCATCAATAATATTATAAAGCAGAGCAATCTATTGTTTCAATTATATAACTCGAAAATTCAATAGGTCCGACATATTAGAAGGAAGTGTCTATCCATATGAAATTGGGAGTGGGCAATTTAGTGATACAGACGTAGAGTGACGTGTCTTCTTTTGCTCTTCGCGTTCATTGATATTAGTTGGGCAATCCATGTGCAAAATGTTTAAAATTAAATAAGTGGATAGTATTATTCAAAATAGTGCCTAGTTTATTTAAATTATAGTCAAAAGGGCTAAATTAAAGGCAGAAGGAATTAAGTTCCAAGTTCACGAAAATTATTAATAGCAGTAAGTAGTTCAGATAAGGTTTAATCCTCGTACATTAATTAAATTTATATGTGTAGCAATAATCGGCCCAGTTAGTGTTGTCCTAATTATTGATAAGGTAATCTGAAGAGAACGCGCATTCAAGACAAGCCAAGAACCCCTTTTGGGTAAGTTAGAAAAGTTGTTTTCCTTAAAATTGTAAGTTAAAATAAATGTTATAATAATTTAGGGTTTTTTGTATTTGGTCTTTAAATACCACAACTTTATTAAACATACACGTAAAATATATGCTCACGTACATAAGAAACAAGTAGCGGCTCCTCAGGAAAATTAATGACGGGAAGAAAAGATCGCACACGTGTACGGGAATATTCATAATCCAAGGATCGCAAGATAAGTGAAGTGAAATAATGTAATGTCTTGATATTGTACTTATTCTATTTATACTATATTTAAAATGTTCAATTAGTGTTTAGTGAAACCTTGAAGCAAGAGGCCTCTTAAGGGAAGTTTATGTAGGTAGCTATAGACAATAGGTATATAAAAAAATGTGAAACGCGCAATTTATGTTTTACTTTGAACGAAGAGAGAAAGAAAACACGAAATTTAAATTTCATTAAAATTTAGAGGCCTATACAAACCTTCGTCGCTTTCCGCGCCTTCGAAGCGGTCCTCGCCTGGGAAGAAAAAATGTGCACTGTAAATTATTAAAAATAATAATATAAAGCAGTCATTACAATTAATCTGGGCTCGTCCGGGATCATTATCGATATATCCCTCTATATGTTCACAGTAATCATGAGTGAAACAAATCTTATTCAAATTTTAAACAAAAGCTTTCAGTAATTTCTTCAAACATTTTGTTAAAATATTTAATTTTGTATGCCAGTGTCAATCATTCCTACACCTGAGAACTTCAAAATAATCTCTCAACGGACAGAAAATTTGACCGTGTACCTATAATGTCAATCTAAAAAAAAATCATAAATATTATGATTCCTAACCATATCTACGTGCCTAGCAACTCAAGTGCATTTTGTGCAACCGTAAACATAACATCTGCGAGCAACCAAACAATAGCAGAACAGTAATTTATCATTCTGATCCGGCAATTTAATCAGTCAAGTGCGTCAACTTAAAAGTGCCTTACAGTTTCGAAGTAATGAAATAGGAACTTCAGATTAACTTAGTTAAAAAGTGCTATTTTGAATTATTAGTGCATCGATTAAAATATCAATAGAATGTCACAAATAGGTGATGTGTACCTAAACAGGTGAATAAGTGCTCAACGTAAGTGCCTAAAAGAATGTAAAAGATTACATTCATATACGTGTACATGTGTCTCATGAAATATGTTTCTTAAATTTTAGTGCACTTAAACTTGCTATCGAAGGATAATTATAAAAAGACCCCATTGGATAAGGTGAAAGCATTAAACACACACATACCTATAAATAGGAAAGCAAAAGATTTAGTAAGTTCCTTATTATAGGACAATATTGATATGAAACGTCCTTGACTTAATAGCGGTGTATTAATTAGTCGATTTATATTCGCCTGTATAACAATGTTTATCTCGTGACATAGATGTCTGGTTACAGAAGTGTCCTAATTCTAGTAAAACTTACTTGTTTTAGTTTGTAAATTACAGTGCGTTATTGCCAAAGAATTTTACGTAAAATAGAAATCCAAAAAGCAAATTCACTAATCCTTTCAATACGACACGAAATACGGCAAGGTATCGCTGATGTTTACAAACAGTAGTGAAGTTAATTTAAACATTTATTTTAAGTTAATTCTGTATTATACCACTTAAGCATAATCTGCTCCCTTAACCTGATAAATTCTATCTGCTTTTAATCAGTAATTTAAATAATACTTAGAAAGCTAATTATAATAGGCTGTGCTGGTTAAACTCGAAATTTATATTTGGATAGAGATTGCAAAAGCAAACATACCCAATCTACACAGTGATATTCGAATATAATACCTTAAATAATCAAAAAGCTTAACAAAATCGAGAAAATGATAAAAAAGACGTTAGATCATATTCCCGACAGTTTAGTATGGTATGAGCTTGCATGTTACGGTGAGGATGTTAAATACACGACTATGCGAAGACGAAAGATGCGATTAGTAAAATTGTTAGAGGAAGAAGGTAAATTTGACAAGCCAGTAGAGGTGAAATCCTACCTTAAACCTTCCGAAGACATTACACAGTGTAAACAAATTTTAGGATTCTTTAATGAGGAGTTCGAGTTGCAAAAGCACACGATTAGCGTTGTTGAAGCAATATCTTGCAAATTAGATTTCCTTAGGGTACGTATTAACCGTATTGTTCCTAGTATTGAATCCGATGTAGTCAGTCTAAAAGAGCTAAACATTAGATACGGAGACCTTTTAGCGAAGGTGTCTAATATTTCGGTTTCGTCTCAGGACAACCAAGATCATTCATTGAATTTTGTTACCACTGTTAACACTCGCTCTCAGGCACTAGCAAGTTCAAGCATGGTTGGACGAGAGCAGGGGGTTGAAGGGGTTCAAGAACAGGCTTCCACTAGCGCAGCTACTGAGAATAGAACTAGAGTTCCAGTGTGGAAGTGGAATATAAAATTTACCGGTGATCACTAAACGCAATCTGCTTCAGATTTTGTACGAAAGGTGTCTGATTTGGCTAGAGCCAGAGGTATCTCTGAAGACGAACTGTACACTGCCGCGATTGAGTTGTTCGATGGTGTCGCGTTAAAATGGTATCAGTCCGTAAGCCATTTGAATTCCATAAAAAGTTGGAAAAGCCTTTCTGAGAAGTTAATAGCTGACTTCGAAAGTCCAATGTACTACGAAGACCTTCTAGATACTATTAAAGCTCGAAAGCAAGCCCAGTCCGAAAGCGTAGTAGTGTTCTTTGCCACAATGGAAAATTTGTTCCTTAAATTGGAACCGAAAGCCGATATAACGGAAAAGATCAAAATCATGCGAAGAAATGTCTTGCCCGAGTATGCGAGGTGTCTCGCTCTCAATAACTTCACCTCTTTGGAAGAGTTCAAGGAAGCGTGTAAAAAACTTGAACTCACGTATAAAGAAACAACAAAGAAGAGTAAAGCAGACAACCCAACGTGGCGCGGAATAAATTCCATAGAAAGTCCTGTGAGTTTACCCAATAATACAAATAGCGGTTCCCCTAATTGTACAAGACAGAATTTTAGATTTCAGCGATATAGATCGCAATATAATCGAAATTGGGAAGCTCGAAGTCCCGATCCAAACGAGGACAGGTGCCGATATTCTTAGCAGAGGAATGCACAAGATCGTGATTACTGCCGATTACATGGCAACATTGATAATGACACTTCGCGAAATGAACAATTGCATGGGAATAACAATCAGCAAAGTCGTCAACAATTTTATAGGAACAATCGTTCGGAAAACTCTACAGGGACCGAAGCAAATGGATCGGCAACGGCCCCAAGTCGTCAAAGCAATGGTTGAAGAGTCGAAAGGCCACACATAGAAGGCCCCAGCAACAATTAAATATGCATTCCACGAATAGCGATAGCCGTCCTTATGTTAATATTAAACTGCTCGGTGTCGAGTTATCATGTCTTTTAGACACAGGATCTGTCCATTCGATGGAATAACCTTCTTAAAAAGCATAGCTTTAAGATTAGACAAGCGGCGAAAAAATAAATTTTCTACTGCTGACAAAGCATTACATTATTCGGTTGGTACATTCGACGTCCCGATACAATTACAAGACACTATTAAAGTGCTCCGAGTCCATGCCATTCCTACCTTCCCGCACATGTTAATTCTAGGGGTGGATTTCTGGTGCTCTTTTGGAGGGAAGCTCAATTTAGGAGGAGATATTTGGCCATGCAATATTATCGAAGAGGAGCATAAAGACAAACACTATCTATATGATCAATCCGATTTAAGTAGGGATCAGAGTATTAGGTTGGATAACGTTGTCGCAAGATTTAAAGAGCTTTCTGAAAGCGGTTTAGGACGTACTTCGTTGATACAGCACAAAATTGATACTGGTGATGCAGAGCCTGTAAAACAACGATATTACCCGGTTTCACCCGCGGTTCAAGCCCGAATGAATAATGAGTTACAGCGCATGATACAGCTAGATATAGTAGAACCGTCTAATAGCCCATGGTGCTCACCTTTAGTCCTAGTAAAAAAGAAGAACGGAAAAGATAGATTGTGTTTGGACAGCCGCAAACTTAATACTGTTACCAAAAAATGTGCATACCCTCTACCGTACGTGTCATCTATTCTTGACAGGCTCGGTAAAACAAAATATATTACGTCAATTGACCTTGAGTCTGCGTTTTGGCAAATACCTTTGACGGAAGAGTCAAAAGAAAAAACGGCTATTGTCATCCCTGGTTGTGGCTTCTTTCAATTCAAGGTGCTACTGTTCGGACTTAATAATGCTGCACAAACAATGCAGAAATTAATGGACGGTCTGTTTTTACATTCCGCTGATAATGGAATATTTATTTATTTAGACGATATTATCATTGCTTCTGAATCTTTTGATGAGCATATATCAGCCTTAGAACAAGTGTATAATAAACTATTAAGTGCAAATTTAAGCATAAATGTAGATAAAAGTAAATTTTGTAGACCTTCACTACAATATCTTGGATTCTTATTAGATAAGAATGGACTTCGTACAGATCCAGAGAAAATTGATACCATAGTTAATTTCCCTATGCCCAAAACCTACACGGAGTTAAAACCTTTTCTAGGTCTTTGCTCCTGGTACAGGCGCTTTATCCAAAACTTCGCTATAATAGCAGGTCCACTTCACGATTTAACTGAAGGTTAAAAGAACAAGGCCATATTGTGGACAGATGCTGCCACGAATAGTTTTACTGAATTGAAAAGTCCATTGGTATCAGCTCCCGTTCTTTCCACGCCTGATTTTTCCAAACCATTTTGTATCCATTGCGATGCATCGGATATAGGGTTAGGTGCTGTTATTTCACAGGAGAAGGGGATGATGAACACCCCGTAGCGTTCGCGAGTAGAAAGAAGAGAGGCGCAGAAGTTAACTACAGTACAACAGAAAAAGAGAGCTTAGCAGTACTTTTCGGAGTTGAGAAGTTTAGGCCATATATTGAGGGTAATAGCTTCCGAGTGTTTACAGACCATCACTCCCTGATATGGTTATTTAAGCAACAAAATCCCAAAGGACGATTAGCTAGATGGGTAATGCGACTACAACAATTCGATTTCGATGTCATTCATAAGAAAGGAAAGCACAACGTTGTTGCGGACAGCCTTTCTCGAATACCAAAAATAAACCTTATAGATTTTAATGTAGATCCTGAGGACTCATGGTACCTTAAGATGTTGGCCAAGGTGGCTTTGAGTCCGAAATGCTACAATCAATGGAAAATTGAACATAATAAACTTTATCTAAAATTTAAAGACAGTGATATCAAGTATGGCCAAAGCTTGTGGAAATTAGTGGTTCCAGAGTCAGCCAGAGCTGAAGTTTTAAGAGAATGTCATGATGATCCTCTATCAAGGCACTTTGGCGTAGCAACAACAAAAGCTAGGATACTAAGTAGATATTACTGGCCTGGTGTTCCGTTGGATACTAAAAGGTTTGTTAAAGATTGTGAAGTGTGCAAGAAAAGCAAGTCCTCTAATGCAAAGAAACACGGAGAAATGGGAAAGTGTAAAATAGCAAATCACCCATGGCAAATGATTTCCCTTGATTTACTCGGTCCCTTGCCTCGCTCGACGAAGGGTAACATGGTACTACTTGTTGTCGTCGATTATTTAACGAAATATTTGTGTTTATTCCCTTTGAAGAATACTAAGGCTATTACAGTAGTAAGGAAAGTTGAAGAGGATATCTTCTTAAAGTTTGGAGTACCCGAAGTGGTTATAGCTGATAATGGTCCTCAATTTCATTGTAGGGAATTCCGACATTTACTCGATAGATATAAAGTACCTTCAATGTGGTATAACTGCAACTATCATCCACAAAATAATAATACCGAAAGGTACAATCGAACAATAGGCAATATGCTTAGGTGCTACGTTGGCGAAAATCATAGATATTGGGACAAAGAGATTCTCAAAATAAATGTGACACTAAATACCGTGGTCAATGAAGTTACACAAAACACTCCATTCTACCTTAATTATGGAAAGGAATTTGTTTTCAGTGGCGATGATTACAAGCTGATCGACGAAAATTATGATCCTTTGGAATCGCGGAAATATTTTTTAGAAAAATTTAACACAGGTAGGAATAAAATTTTGAACAGATTAATAATGGCACATGAAACTAATAAGGTTTATTATGACAGAAAACGCGGCGACATAGTTTTTAAGAAAAAGTGGGTAGTTTCGGACAAGTCCAAGTACTTCTCCTCAAAACTGGCGCCTAAGTACGTAAGATGCACTATTACTGACAAAATCTCCGATCTTTGTTATCGTCTAAAGGATGAATCAGGAAAAGACATTGGCACATGGCATATAAAAGATTTGAAAAAGTAAATATGATTTAATTTGAAATTTTAATTTTGATACTAACGGCAAGCATACTTAATGCTTCCGACTATCTTAAAGTCATTGGAGAGAGAATACAAAGTTTCCGTTTCGCAGTAACTAACTTGCGCTTAGATAGGTAGTAAGCGCTCTTTGTGCTCCTGAGAAGATATTGTAACTATATAAGTTAATATTCTTATATGACTACTAATTGGTAAATAAAATAACTTATAAATGGGGCGGCAAGTGTAGACTCCCGACTCCCTAAAGTAGAACATCAGTCAAGAAAAATTGTCCTTGATGATACGTAGCACAATTTTTCTTACCCCGGGTTAGTGGGTATTGTAATGGATCAAATTTTTATAATAATTCCTTTGCTCGTAAAACTAAAATATTTACCATAAACAAAAACAAAAATGTCTTCCCCATCAATAATATTATAAAGCAGAGCAATCTATTGTTTCAATTATATAACTCGAAAATTCAATGAGTCCGACATATTAGAAGGAAGTGTCTATCCATATGAAATTCGGAGTGGGCAATTTAGTGATATAGACGTAGAGTGACGTGTCTTCTTTTGCTCTTCGCGTTCATTGATATTAGTTGGGCAATCCATGTGCAAAATGTTTAAAATTAAATAAGTGGATAGTATTATTCAAAATAGTGCCCAGTTTATTTAAATTATAGTCAAAAGGGCTAAATTAAAGGCAGAAGGAATTAAGTTCAAAGTTCACGAAAAGTATTAATAGCAGTAAGTAGTTCAGATAAGGTTTAATCCTCGTACATTAATTAAATTTATATGTGTAGCAATAATCGGCCCAGTTAGTGTTGTCCTAATTATTGATAAGGTAATCTGAAGAGAACGCGCATTCAAGAAAGGCCAAGAACCCCTTTTGGGTAAGTTAGAAAAGTTGTTTTCCTTAAAATTGTAAGTTAAAATAAATGTTATAATAATTTAGGGTTTTTTGTATTTGGTCTTTAAATACCACAACTTTATTAAACATACACGTAAAATATATGCTCACGTACATAAGAAACAAGTAGCGGCTCCTCAGGAAATATAATGACGGGAAGAAAAGATAGCACACGTGTACGGGAATATTCATAATCCAAGGATCGCAAGATAAGTGAAGTGAAATAATGTAATGTTTTGATATTGTACTTATTCTATTTATACTATATTTAAAATGTTCAATTAGTGTTTAGTGAAACCTTTAAGCAAGAGGCCTCTTAAGGGAAGTTTATGTAGGTAGCTATAGACAATAGGTATATAAAAAGATTTGAAACGCGAATTATATATCTCACGCAAATGTTAGTCAAAAAATAATAATTATAATTCACATTCAAAGGTTTTAATTTAAAACAACTCAATAAGATTAATTTGGATTTATTACTTGTCGCTTTTAAGTTTTACAAAAGACTGACTTATAATCTAATTACAATTTTAAGGTAAGCGCTATCATAACATATATGCTGACATAAGTTTCTTAGTAAATCGTCTGGGCAGTTTCCTGTTATGTTGCTGAAAGTGTGGGAAAGATGCAATGAAGCTTTTTACGGGAAATCCAAGAATTGGGGCAATGAGAGTGATGAACTTAGGATTTAAGTATAATTAATGTTATGAAATCGTAACTCCTCCCCCCTTAGTGTGGAGCGATGGCCACAGGAACTGCGTCCTTGTAGTTTCTGTTTCAGGAGCGGTACATGATCTCTCAATTGGACTATCTAGATAAAATGTGGTTTCACGTTTCCGGAACAGGTAAGCTATGATGATTATGCCGGCTAATCCGAGGATTGCTAATGATATCCATGTGTAGTTATCCCTTTTTGTGGTTTCTATTTGAAGGATCTCTAAAGCTTTTCTGTTTTCAAATTGGAATCTATTTAGTTTCTGTAGATTTAGTTTTTCGATTGTTTTGTTGGGCTGGATATCGCTGAACATAGATGGGTAGATGTGGGTTTCATCCCAAAAAATATGCGGGCTGTCTTGGTAAGTGATGCCGTTGATTTCGACGTGGCAGTTTTGATAGTGGATGAGGATGGTCCCTTGAAGTGTGTGATTATTGTAGCCACAATTCGATCTTACTGATGTTTCAGGGCTATTAATTAGTAAGATGTAGTTCGGTTCAGGTTGTATGATGGAATGAATGTCTCCAATGTCTTCCAAGATGCAATAGGCCTGTTTACTATTCATCAACTTTCCTACACAAGCGGATTTGTTGGTTTCTTCTTGCTGAAATGACTCTTGGCAATAAAATCTATCTTCTATTTTAGGACACGCTTGGTCAAAATATTGAATTTTTTCGGAGCTTAGGATCATGTAAGGTTTGGTTATTATTCGCTTTGTTTTATTAATTGGAATGGGAATTAAGTGGAATAAGGAGTAATTTTCATTAGAAATTATAGGGATGCGGATATTAAATATTATATTAGTGTTATTATAATAAGCTTGTAAACCGAGTAGTTCGTAAATATGTTCATCAGAAATTACATCTATTGACTGGCTATGTAATGTATAATAAATTTCATTAAGTTCTGTTGGGTACAGGATCTGCTTAGAAACTATATTAAGTCTGGCTAATACAATGGCTTCTGCTAAATTACTGAGGTGGTTTGTTAACAAATCAATATTATAATTTATTTGGTTCAGATATTGTGTATGTATAATGATATCCTGATTTGTTTGGATTCTATTCGCTAGGTTTCTTGATAATTATTTAAATATTTCTCTATTGTATTTGTTTCATTATTTATATGGTTGGTAATATCTTCAAATCGTTTTATCATATCCGAATTAACTTTTGATTGGCTAGTAATTTCGCTGTAAATATCTTTTTGGTTAGAAGTTAATTTTTCTATTTCTTTATTAAGAGCAAGCGCATCGTTAGCGTCCATATTACCTGTAATGGCTTTTATAACTGTTCCTAATCCGTTGATCAAACCTCTTCTATTCCTGAATTTTGGAGTTAATGATAGCAGCTTATTATTTAGTTCTTTAAGTTTTAATTTTGTTATTTTAATAGAGCTTTCTAAACCGTTAAAGTTGTCAAAGTTTGTTAGTGACAATTTTGTCAATGTTTTCTTTATATGTATCTAATCTAACTATATGTAAGAGGTTCTTGTACGTTATTATCGTTCTCGCTTTCCCTAATTGTAATGGTGGGATTCCTTGTCCGTTCGTTAAGTCGTGAATTTCCATCTTCTGTCCGTATGTTGTCAATAGTCTGTAAAAAACGTTTTTTCCTTTTAATTCGAGATTTGTGTATTTTCTTTTTATCTTTTGTTAGTACTGTAACTTTTCTGTTTTTTCCTATTTTGTGTTTCGTGAATCCAGGTGTTAGTTTATTTCGCTTACATTCTCTTCTAAATATTGTATCATTTTCTTTAAACTCTTTCGGCTCTTCTCTACTTATATTTAATTTATCTATGTTTTTGCATATTAGATCTTCTACTTTCTTTTTAATAGAGGGGTATAACTCATTTTGAAATTTATTCAACTTTTCTAAATATTCGTGTTCGTTGTTGAAATTAATATTTTTAATGAAATTATATTTTCTTCCGTAAAACAGTTCGTAGGGTGTTAACTTAGTTGTGGAGTGAATTGCATTATTATATGTAATAAGGGTTTCTGATAATATATCGCCATGGTCCATTTCCATTTTGTCTTTGCGAGTTGCTAGTTGTCCGCTGAAATGATGTGATATGCATTTTAATGTGATATTGCTTGCAAAAGTCTTTGAAGATGTTTGAGGTAAATTCTGTACCTTGGTCAGCAATAAGCTTTGAAGGGATGCCGTGTAGGCTTATAAAGTGCTTAAGGGATTTTATTATCGTTAAACTATTTCGTGATTCCACTGTATATGCTGAAGCAAATTTAGAGAACTTATCAGTGATTGTAAGGATTTGTTTGTTATTTATGCTGTAAATATATATGTGAATAATATCTAAAGGTTTTTCAGGGGTTTCGGTCTTTTCGTACTTAACTTTGGGAGGATGTCTATCATATTTCAAAGTTTGACACCTTTCGCAGTTATTTATAGTTTTTATGATTTTGTTTTTCATGAATGGGAAGAAGTAATCCCGTTTTAAGTGTAAGAGGGTTTCGTTGATTTTTCTATGATTATTATTATTGTGGTATTCACTTATAATTTGGTCTTGCTCATCTATTTCAGTAACATCCGTTAATATATCTTTGCATCGGATAAGACGAAATGTTTTACTATTTGCGAAGTATTTGGAATAAACTTCTTGGACTATGCGAAATGTTTCGTCATCGGTGAATATCGCGGATAATTTATTAGGTGCTAGACATTTTTTAAATAGTTCAGTGACACTTTTTTCAGTGAACTCTAACATTCTAATGGTCCGACGTTGTTTGTTTTTGAATGGTACTTTTACAATTGTTGAGGGTTGTCGATTAGACTTTTCAAGAATGATCTGGAGGTTAAATTCATTTAATGGTCTTTCCGAAATGGGGATACCATCATTTAAGTTTTCATCTGCGGAGTGAACAGTAGTTCTACCAACTCCTTGTATTGATGTTGAGGCGTCTAATTCGTTTACGTTGACTTCAATTCGATTAGGATCGTCGTTGTTTTGTAGTTTGATTCTACTTAATGCATCTGCATTTGAGTTTTGGGCTCCTTTCTTGTAAACTACTTCGTACTCGAATTCTTCCAGTTTTAAACGCCAACGTACAAGTCGTGAGTTAGGATCTTTTAGACTCATGATCCAAGTCAAGGGTTTGTGGTCGGTTACGATCTTAAATTTTCTGCCGAATAAATATGGACGAAAATATTTCGTAGCCCATACAATGGCCAGAAGTTCCTTTTCTATCGTAGAATAATTAATTTCAGAATCTGTTAAGGTTCTGCTCGCATAACAGATTGGTTTATCACTTCCCAATGAACCTTGCGACAAAACAGCGCCTATAGCGTAGTTACTGGCGTCTGTAGTAAGTATAAATGATTTTGAGAAATCGGGATACTGAAGTATTGGGTTATTCATGAGGAGTTCCTTACAGATCTCAAACGTATTTCGGTACCGATCGTTAAGAATGATATCTCTATCTTTTTTAAGACATTCCGTTAGGGGCTTCGTTAGTTTTGCAAAGTCTTTAATGAACTTGCGATAATAACCTAAAAGTCCAATTAATGATTTAATTTCTTTTCGGGTTTTTGGAATTGGAAATTCCTTGATTGCTCTGATCTTGTTTGGGTTCGGCTTTACACCTTCCGTTGTTACAATATGTCCTAGAAATTCAGTCTCTTTACGGAGAAATTCAGACTTGTCAAGTTGTACTTTGAGGTTAGCATCGCGTAATTTTTGGAAAACTTTCTTTAAGTTTTCTATATGCTCTTGGAGTGATGCGGAAAACACGATAATATCGTCCAAATACACAAGACATACGGTGCCTTGTAATTCTTTAAGGACGTTGTCCATTACTCTTTGAAAGGTAGCGGGGGCATTTTTCAAACCAAAAGGCATTCTTATATATTCAAAATGTCCTCCTTCTACCGTGAAGGCTGTCTTTTGAACATCATGTGGGTCCATCTCAACTTGATGAAAACCAGAGGCTAAATCTAGTGTGGAAAAATATATACATTTTCCTAGTTTATCCAAAATTTCTGTTATGTTGGGGAGTGGGTACCTGTCGCTGATTGTTTTCTCGTTCAGCTTCCTGTATTACAAGCCTCCACTTTTGTTTACTGCTAGCGTCTTTCTTTTTTGGAACGATCCAAACGGGGGCACTCCAGGGTGAGTAGCTAGGACGAATAATTCCTTGATTAAGCATATCATTGATCTGTTTCCGAACTTCATTTTTGTGTATGTATGGATACTTATACGACTTCGTGTATATGGGTACGTCGTCTGTAGTTCTTATCTGGTGTTTAACATTATTAGAGAAGGTAAGTTTTTGCCCTTCTTTGAAAAATATATCATCGAATTCCCTGCAGAGTTTGAAAAGTGCTTTGGACTCTTCTTTGTTAAGGTGGCTAGTGCGAATTTGATGTATATTATCGTCTACTTCGATATTTTCATCGTTGAACTGATAGTTGATGTTGAGGTTATTAATCTCAACGAAGTTGTTTTGGGAAAATTCTTCGACTTTTAATGGATGTTCGATATATAAATTTTGTTCTTGATTGCCGGTGTTAATGACTTCGATTTGACTATGCCAATCTTTGGCAGAGTATATTCCTTCAGAGAGGTATAGATTGGGTGAAATCTCAGTTGGTTTGATATAAATGTCGCCATTCTCAATATCTACTGGTAGCTTTGCTATTAATTTGGATTTAGGTGGGACAATGTCTTTGTTAGACATAAAATTTGGCTTGAAATTTAAAAGAATGCTTGAAAAATTTGTCACTAATATTTTGTTTCCAAGATCAACTTTAGCACCTAACATCTCTAGGGCATCAAGTCCTAATAGACCATCAAAGTATCAATGGAATTTAAATACGAGGAAACGAGTTTGGCCTGGTTGCTTAAACTCAATGAAATTTGGTAGGTAGACTTCTTTATTTAATTTGTATTTGTTGAGTATAGTGGTAATTACAGTTGGTTTAGTTTCTATAAGATCATCTGGATGGATATATTCAGGGTTAGTAAACGACGTGGACGCACCTGTGTCTATCAGAAATTTTAAGGGTCGTCCGTAATGAGAGGATATGTTAATATATGGTAAAATAAACCCGTGTTTATTTACATCTAAGTATCCTGTTGGTCTTTCGAGGCGGTTATTGGAAAATTTGGAGAATCGTCTACTTCAAAGTTATTATTAAATGTGCTTTTGTCATAGTTATAGTACTGATCTAATTGCATCTGATAAGAATGATCACTTGCCATATTAGGTGAATGAGGATATAAGGGTGCATATTCTTGTGTGCTCATGTTATGTAGTTCCTCAGCGATATACTTAGGAAATCTTGAACGTGTATTATTGAAAGGTGGATTATTGGGGTTTGATTGGTTTTGATTAAATGGACGGTGCCTTCGATATGTATTTCCTGAGCTAGTATCTATTGGCTCTGGTAAAGGTAGATTTATTGAAATTAATTGTCTTCCGAAAGCATTCTGATTAGAGTTTTGGGAATTATGATTAGAGTTTGATGCTCTGAAATTATTGAATGAAGATTGGTCTCGATTGATGCATAGCGGGATATGAAGGTTTTCTAATATTACTTGGTTTTTGATATGATCGTGAATCAGATTTCATATAAAAATGTTTTGTTCCTTAATGCAGTATGTTAAGGCTGTAGCTATTGTATCAGGTCTCATAGCACGAACTATAGATCCTAATGGTTCTTTTAACCAAGTTTGTATTGAGGTATTGAGACACATTTCTGCGTACAAATTCTTTTTTGCTGCAATTACGTTGTTATCTACTTCATGAATTAATATGTTATTGTACATAGTGGCTTGTATCTCGACTATGTCACTGTAAAATTTTTCGACAGTTTTATCGTTCTGTCTGAGCGAATGCAAGTCTCTGATTAAAGAAGTTTCGGTCCTTTTGTCCGAATAATGTAAAATCAGATTATTTTTAATATCTTCCCATACCAAGGGAGTACCGTACATGTTGAGCACTTCGTTGGCTTGGCCTTCTATTTATTACGAATAGCTCGTAAAAGAATTTGTGAATAGGGAGAGCCATCAGCGCTTCTAGCATAAGTGAGAATTTCTTCTACGTTATTAAGAAATTCATGCAAAAGTCTGGGATTACCGTCGAATCGCGGTAAATCCTTAATTGCATCAAGTATGCGTAAAGCATTGAAAATATCTGTAGGGGAAATTACACTAGGTGGCTGGTAAAGAGGTTGCACTGGTGGATTAGTTGGGTTATTTGTTGCCATTTCACTCTTATTATTTGATTTATAATGAATTTCACTTCTATTTTCACTCGTCAAAGAAAAATCAACTCGGGTTAGATTTGGTACACTTTTAGTGTTATTTTCTAAATGTTCGTCTTCGTCAATCTCTGGAATAGAGCTAACACTTAAAAATTTTCTTAAATTTTTTTTTATACGATTTGAAAATATTTCCCGACTTTTTTGTAGGACTCGGCATTAATTATGAATTATTCGCAAAAATTCACTTTTTTATTTCTTAAATTCTATTTGGATCTTTTAAAATAAGCTAGAATTTAATTCACTTTGTTTCGCACAAAAATTTCCACATAATTCGATTAATATTATAAAATCAACTAAATAATTTTCAATATGTAGTTCTCAATATGCTTTATATATGATTCAATTTATATTTTAATAATAATTTCACTTTTTAGAATCAAATTAGTTTTTATTTCAAAATCTAAGATTTTCTTTAATCAAATATATTACTCAAAATTTAATGATTGAATTATTGATTTTAATTTGCCAATGCACATATAAACATATATATCTTAAAAGTACTACATTTATTTAAATTGGATTGAGGAAAGAAAAGGAGAAAAATTCAATATTTTGACTTACATCTGCGTAAAGATAAGAAGTTTTATCATCTTATTTGGTCCGTTGATCAGTTTTTAGGAGATGAATCTCGCCGAATTCACGTTCCCGATGTTTTAGTATGTTGATCTTCTTCTTCGATAATCCGTCGAAGATTTGCTGTCCTCGGTTTTTTCGATAATCCGTCGAATTCCCAGGTGCAGATTTGCAGATTTCACACTAATAACGATTTTACTTTTTCACGATAAACCGTCGTTACTTAATTATTAAAATCGCTACACCGTTTCGTGGATCGTTAACTGATCCTACCACGACTGCGCCAATTATATATCTCACGCAAATGTTAGTCAAAAAAAAAATTATTATAATTCACATTGAAAGGTTTTAATTTAAAACAACTCAATAAGATTAATTTGGATTTATTACTTGTCGCCTTTAAGTTTTACAAAAGACTGACTTATAATCTAATTACAATTTTAAGGTAAGCGCTATCATAACATATATGCTGACATAAGTTTCTTAGTAAATCGTCTGGGCAGTTTCCTGTCATGTTGCTGAAAGTGTGGGAAAGATGCAATGAAGCTTTCTACGGGAAATCCAAGAATTGGGGCAATGAGAGTGATGTACTTAGGATTTGAGTATAATTAATGTTATGAAATCGTAACTCGCGCAATTTATGTTTTACTTTGAACGAAGAGAGAAAGAAAACACGAAATTTAAATTTCATTAAAATTTAGAGGGCTATACAAACCTTCGTCGCTTTCCGCGCCTTCGAAGCGGTCCTCGCCTGGGAAGAAAAAATGTGCACTGTAAATTATCAAAAATAATAATATAAAGCAAACATTACAGCATTAGTTATTAACAATTGAAAGGGGACGAATAGAAAATATCTGAATTTTTCGTTCTCACAACTCGAGAAAAAATATAATATTTGGGAGACCCCGTAAGCTAATTTATGCATCCAACTTTTACTTTGTAATAAACTTACAAAACATTACATATTTCAACAGTCACATTTGTTTTGACCATAAAAAAACATATTATGCTAGAGTGCAACATTGACCAAATTCATACAAAAAAAATTGTATATGTAATTTAAGTGCGCCGATAACTAAAACGAATATGAGACGGAAGTGCGTCTCCGAGATTGGCATATATTTACAAAAAATCTTTCTCCATTCTCAAAAAGCAAAACAGAACTGAGTCAATTTAACCGTTCGTCACCAGCGAATAAATCCTGCAATTCGTCAAGAATATCCTTTTCGGGAACGTTTTCGTTATCGGTTAACTTCTTCTTATGATTGCTTACTATCTTAATATACCGAAAAAAGTGTAAATCCTGAAAAAGAACTGATAATAAATAAAAGTTTTTGTTGCAATTTTCAGTTTGTTTACGTCTGAAATATGTTCATTTTTAATCACACAAATTGTTCAAAGGCAGTTCTTAGATATGTTCTGAAAAGGGGCATGCACGATACAATAGATAATAATTTTCTTATTCCTTTATAAACATATGAAAATGTGCGTAATAAATAGTTGTAAGCAACTGGGTGAATTATTAAGTAGTTAATTGTGGGTATTTTTATGTTTCCCTCGACCCCTCTACCAAAATTCTAAATTTGTGTTACTTCCATGATGTACTCACTAAAGAAATGGTCATTTCAATACTTAAAGAATCATGCCGGAGTTTTCTGAACTTATAGCACGTCCTTATTAGTTCAATATTCTAAGCAAAATACAAACAGTAAGTGACTGATTTGGCATCACTGGGAGTTGTTTAGAATTTCGATACTATCTGAGTATCGAAGCAAAAATATCGATTAAAGGATTTCGGGCGTTGTAAGCATCGATACAAAATATCAGTATATTAGAAAAGAATTATCGATACTATGATGTTTCGATACAGTATCACCCGTCTCTAAATTGCACATTTCGCTTTCTTCGATATTGAGAAAAACTAAAATATTTCAGACATTTTGAATTTAGTTTTGAAGTCCTAAGTTGGTTTACGCTTTGTTTAGGTATTCTTATGCTGTAATTAGTTTAAAGTCGATGATCAAAGTTTGTACGTTGATCGTCACATAAATGTTCTAAAAATTAATAATACATTTTCTCTGAAAACAGGGTTTATCGAGTGTTTGTAAAAATTGCCAGCTAACCTGACAAGTACCTTAATCAGTTTCTGAAATTTCACAGGTAAGTACTTTGTTCTAATCACACAAAAGATTTCAAATTTCATAGATTCAATGTTATTCTATGTTAATTAACACTTTAATGTACATAAAGTGAGTGGAACAACCTTGGTGAATCGAACCAGAAGACTCACAATTTGCCATTACTTTGTCGTGAATTAGTGATGACAAAAATATTTTTGTCACTCTTATTTTTAAAAAAATTATAGGATAACCCGCTAACTTTAAGCAATACAAATATCGCGGCGTCCGGCTGCCATAAAACAAACCCCATAAAAATGTTATTAGTGTAGTGTCGTGGCTATATTTGCACCCAACTTGTCCGTGTACAAAACTTGAACATGGAGTACATGACCGCGGCGACATTTTACGTACACGGATTACACGAAAAAGTATTCCTTCAATAATTTGTAAAAGGCAAATTATAAGGGAATATTTGCACACCGAAATTATAATTTGCCTTTTACAGAATATTTGAGCGACATTTTGTAGGTACCTATGTAAAAAAGATGTAAATTCACCTTCATCAGAATTTGCTGTTCAGCTAAGTAAGTCGATTTAGTTGTGAAGTAATTTATTTTGTGACTATTTAATTGCAGTTGCAAGTAAAGAATGGAAACCTACAAATTCTGTCCCTTAAAGAAATTCACCATGACTTACTACGGTTGTCAACCAGTAGTTGGGTATTCATCATGGACCGAGCTACCGTGCTCATTTTCGAGAAATCAATCAAGGAAATGGATTAGGAGGTTGGGCGAAGGAGGTGTCGATGTACGCCCCGTTTGAAAGTTTCAGGCTGATAAGACGAGGGAAAAACAGAAGATGGTAAACTGTTCCACATTCGTGTTGTTCTGCTTAAAAACGATTCCCGGAATTTGACGGTACGTCCAAATTTGACCTGGAGAGTATAGGGGTGGGAGCGATTTGTAGATCTCGTATCACGCGTTGTAATGTGTCTACAAGGAATCAGGCTAGCAATTTCGTTAGAACAATGGCCATGGTAATAACGATAGAAGAGTGAGAGACAACCGACATTCCGTCGATGCTCCAGAGAGTCAAGGCCCTCAGAGATTTCCGGAATTTGACGGTACGTCCAAATTTGACCTGGAGAGTATAGGGTGGGAGCGATTTGTAGATCTCGTATCACGCGTTGTAATGTGTCTACAAGGAATCAGGCTAGCAATTTCGTTAGAACAATGGCCATGGAAATAACGATAGAGGAGTGAGAGACAACCGACATTCCGTCGATGCTCCAGACAGTCAAGGCCCTCAGAGATTGAGGGATCTCCAATAAGTTTAATAGCCTTACGCTGGTCTTTGTCTAACGCGGACAGTGCGGTGTGTACGGCAACTGCCCAAATATGGGAATTATATTCAAGTCTAGGCCTAATGTGGGACTTGTAGATCAGCGCTAAGGTGAAATATTTCTTACATCTCTGTGGAAAACCCAAACATTTCATTGCACTTTTAGCGATTGCAAATATATGATCAGTCCAGCTAAGATTGCTGGATATCTCGATACCCAATATATTTAGGGAGGGCGAATTTGGTATATTCACTCCGTCGACTGAAATGGGTTGGGGGTGAACTGGGCATTTTTTAAGGGACATTAAACAGCATTGAGTTTTAGATGCATTAAACGTAACACGATTTGCTCTGCCCCAAGCAAGGACCATAGAAACGCCGTTGTTTAATGATCTAAACATGCGTTCCCGATTGACTTCTGTAGCGTTTCCATGTGAATTAGTTACAGAATCAAATGAGTACGCGAAATCAAGGGTGCTGTCGTCGGCGAAACTATGAATAGGATTGAGAGTAAGGGATAGGAGATCATTAATAAAAAGAAGAAATAAGGTTGGTGAAATAAATAAACCCTGAGGTACACCGGCATTTATTTCGTAGGAATCAGATGTAACTCCGTCAATTACTACACGAATTGAACGGCCTGACAAAAAACTCTCTATCCATTTAAGGAGGGTAGGATGCAGACCAAATGTTTGAAGTTTGGCTAAAAGGGCAGCATGCCAGACTCTATCAAAAGCCTTTGAAATATCAAGAGCCACGATTTCGAACTCACCAAAATTGTGAAGACAATGATTCCAACGTTCCGTTAGAGCCATTAGTAAGTCTCCGGTTGAGCGGCCAGTGCGGAAACCGTACTGGCAATCGTTGATAAGATGGTTTTTTATTTATTTATTTCAGGCCCAGTAGCTTTGGACACGTCGAGTTTTGAAAGTACTCTAAAAACTTCCCGAGTGCGAAAGTGTAGCGGCTTTTGCCTACTAGTACACTGTGATAGAGATGGAAGTGGCTGCGATGAAGGTGGTAAGTACGAATTAGCAGCAAACAGGTTGGCCTTGTCTAATGAGTCAGTAAAAACATTCGCATTATAAATGAGTGGTGGTGTTGACGAACAGGTGAAATTGTTCTTTACGGTTTTTACTAGAGACCAGAAGCCCTTACTACCCTTTTGGGTAGAAAATACCTTCCGTCTGATGTTCTGGTCGACTAATTGCTGAATTGCAAGTATTCCGCGCATCTCTATAGATACGTCTCAATTCCTCTGAAGGGCACAATTTATATGCCTGGAAGGCTGCTTCCTTATTTTTAATGGCTGCAAAACAGTCATTATTGAACCAATTGGTGTTAGTTGGTTTATTGTTCTTGAAGCTATGAGGAATAAAGCGATCCATGCCAAACAAAAGGATGTTTAAGATATAATCGGTGCATTTGTTAACGTCTCTCACAGAAAAGAAATCGGACCAATCCAGCTCTCTGAGATACTTATTAAGTCCCGCCCAATCAGAATTTTTATAATGTCACACTAATCTTTTGGTGGAATTTAGGTTAGTGGTTGTCAGAGAGGAGATGGAGAATTGGGAGGAGATAAGACCAATGTCCGAATTACCCAAGGGAGCAGTTACCGAAACCGAGTATTTTTCTGGATGCGATGTTAGAAATAGATCTAAAAGATGCGCATTGTGCCGCGAAGTATAAGGAATACGAGTCGGAAACTCAACCAGTTGCTGTAAATTAAAAGACTCATTAAATAACTCGACGTGTCTTTCAGACGGGCTTGTGGTAGAAGAATGCCTGAGCCACTGTGTGTTGTGGACGTTGAAATCGCCAGGAAGAACGATTTCAGAAGAGGGGGATATTTCCAAAATCTTATCAATATCGGTGGACAACTTATCAAAGGAACACACAGTGTCAGTGTCAGACATATTTGGGCTGCGGTATAAAAAACAAAAATGAATGATGTGCCGATAGAGTTTAAATCTAATCCAGACATAATTAAATTCTGGATTAGTAGAAGAGAATTGAGGGAGATGGGAGAATGACACATCATTTCTAATATAAACTGCGATTCCCCTCTTATAAAGGAAGCACATTTTAAAATCCTTGGAATACATAAGCATCTCTAGGTCAGATCCTTTCTAGGTATTTGAAGAAGAACAAATAAGTCATTGTCCTGGTCTCAGACATTCGCGGAGAAGACGATTTATTCTGAGCAAACTGAAGGAACTTCGCTTTAACGACTCATCACACTGAAGAAGACGATTTATTCTGAGCAAACAAAAGGAACTTAATTTTACTTTTTGACCTCGACTCGTCACAGAGAAGAAGATGATTCATAAGCTTAATATTTCGTGACAGAGAGCAAACTGAATCTGGTTCTCTGGCCAGGGCTCCACGAATATATACTTGTACTTTCTTCTTCTCAGGAATAGGTTAACGAAGGCTGTATTTATTTATTTATTTTTTTTTATTCCTTTGGCAATATTTTTTGTTTGTATTTTGTTTTCATTTTTATTTAAAAAATATTTACATTTCCTCGTTATTACAATTTTGAAAAATATACAAATTGTATGTAAAAATCACCACACTCTTCCAAATAATCCCCTTTTCGAACGAAACCATAGTTTTACTCGTTACGAACATGGCTCCGAGTAAGTCGATAGCGCAAGCAATACTACTGTTATCAGTTCATCCCAAAAAATCCGAGCTGTCGCGGTGAAACCAACTCCGTTTTGGAGAAACAATCCGGATTTGTGGTTCAACCATCTCGAAGCTCAGTTCGAATCAGCGGGAATAACACAAGACAAAACAATGTATTTTACGGTTTTTAGTGCTCTTGATGAAAGTATCGTTTGGCTTGTCAGTGACGTTGTGTCAAGCCCTCCGACAAGCGATAAATTTAGTAAAATTAAAGACGTGCTGATAAGTCGTCTAGCTGGAAGTGAGAGTCAAAAGCTCAAGCAACTCTTAACTAAGTTGACTTTGGGGGACGCTGAACCTTCAGAGCTATTATGTGAAATGCGCTCATTAGCGCAGACGAAATTAAATGACAGCGTCCTCAAATCATTATGAGTAACTTCCGGGAAACATGCAAGCGATTCTAACTTGTAATCCTGGCTCATTTTATGAGTTAGCTACATGTGCCGACAAAAGTTCCGAAGTGAATGTCAAAAACGAGATAAATAATATTGCCACAATCAAATCTCCAAAATCATCAGAAATTGACCTTTTAACTAAACAAATTGCGCAACTATCAAAATTAGTTGAACAATCTTTTAAAAACAGAAAACCTTCAAGGGAAAGAAGCCTAGTAACAGGTCAGCGCACAAGTTTAACCCAACCCAAAAGTCAAAACCAAAATTTTGTTGGTACTATATCCGATATGGCATTAAAGCTCGAAAATGCATAGCTCCTTGCAACTTTTCGAAATCATACCGTAAACCGTCAACAAACTAATAAGTCCTCCGCTGATACATTATTTCACTTATCATCTCCAGGATTGTAAGTTCTTTTCAACTTTTGACTTGGCTAAAGCGTACCACCAAATTCCAGTGGAACCTAAAGACATACTCAAAACAGCAATATGTACACCTTTTGGACTATACGAGCTTACACGTATGACTTTCGGTTTATGCAATACAGCACAAACCTTCCAAAGATTCATTCACACAGTCCTACATGATCTACCTTTCAGTTTTGTTTATCTAGACGACATACTAGTCGCCTCAAAGTCGTTACAGGAACATTATGGTCATTTGCAAACTATTTTCGAACGTTGTCACTAATCTTAAACATAGATAAATGTGTTTTCGCCAAAACAGAAGTCAAATTTCTGGGACATCTTGTTTCTTCCGAAGGAATCAAGCCACGAAATATACGCCATCTCTAAAATGCCTAAATCTAGAACCGTTAAGGAACTGCGAAGGTTTATGGGAATGATTAACTTTTATCGCAGGTTTCTACCTAAGGCTGCTTATAACCAATCGTCATTAAATAAGTATCTCACGGGTTCCAAAAAAGAAGGCTCCAAATTAATTAGTTGGCCCAACGATGCCTCAGAGGCTTTTGAGCTAACCAAAAAGCACTTAGCCGATGCGGCCCTTCTAGTATTCCCCAATCCTTCAGCAGAGCTAAGTTTATAGATGCTTCAAATTTCGCCATAGGCGCATCTCTACAACAAAAAATTGACAAAGACTGGCAACCTTTAGGTTTTTCAATGACGCACAATTTAAATACAGCACTTCTGACAGAGAACTGCTGGCAGCATATTAAGCCATTAAATATTTCCGTTTTCTACTAGAAGGTCGGGTTTTTACTCTTTATACAGACCATAAACCCTTGATTTTCGCCTTTAGGCAAAACCCTGAAAAAGCTTCTCCCCGTCAACTACGTCATCTGGACTTCCTCGGACAACACACTACCGATACCAGACATATCACAGGAACCCAAAATATAGTGGCCGACGCACTCTCCCGAGTGGAGGAAGTACATATTCCAAGACTACGAGGCAATAGCTGGTCTACAAGAATTCGATTCCGAACTCCAGCACCTCCGTCAAAATCCACGGAACAAATTAAATACGCTTCCGATTTTTGGCTCTAACAAAACTATCATTTGTGGAGTTACTGAAAAAGGTGCTATACCATACATTCCTGAAGCATTCAGGGAAAAAGTCTTTAACTCAGTAGACAATATGGGTCACCCTGGAGTAAGAGTTACAAACAAAATGACTACCAAAAAAATTTTTTGGTCATCCATAAATAAAGACGTTAACTCATGGCCTAGATCTTGTCTGTCTTGCCAGAAAAGCAAAATTTCGCGACATGTCGTCAACAATTAAGGAACATTTCCAATTTCCTCTGAAAGATTCGAGACCATCCATATTGACCTCGTTGGTCCTCTCTCAAAATTTTAGATATTGCCTCACCATTATTGATAGGTTCACGCATTGGCCCGAAGCAATTCCATTAACCGACATCAATGCAGAAACCGTCGCGGAAGCACTTTTCCGTGTTTGGATTTCAAGGTTCGGCGTCCTAAAGACTATTATAACAGACCAAGGTACCCAATTCGAATCAACCTTATTTACAGAACTATCAAAATTATTAGGTTTCAAAAGAAACCGAACTACGGCATATCATCCTCAAGTCAACGGGTTTTTAGAGCGATGGCACCGCACTTTTAAAGCCGCATTAATGGCATATATAGATACAGATTGGGTCAAAATTCTTCCAAGCGTTATGCTTGGACTACGTTCAGTTTTCAGGGAAGATGCCAAAGAAACACCAGCCGAATTAGTATAAGGCCAAACGTTACGTTTACCTAATGACTTCCTGGCAAGTGTAAAGCTTAAACGATCTCCCAACGAATTCATCAATTTCTGGAAAGAGACAATGTCTAATTTAGACCCAGTAGCCAGCACCAATCATGCTACTCCAAAATTTTTTAAATTTAAAAGCTTGGACACCTGCTCTCACGTATTCGTAAGAAACGACGCATTACGGGCATCTTTACAACCCCCTTATAACGGACCTTACAAAATTACCAAACGTTCCGAACATTACTTTTCAGTTATGATAAAACATAAGGAGGTAAATGTTTCGTTAAATCGGTTGAACCCTTGCTACACCAGCATTCTCGACCCGAACGATAATTCAGCAAATGAAGCAACACCGAGAACAATACGAAAACCTCTTCAGCGTGTGATTCAAGTACCTCAACACGACAGTCTGGACGAAAGGTTACATCCAGCGATTGTAAGTCCTGATACATCAGATAAACATACGACACCTCATTAAACAACGCCAAAGAAAGTAAGATTTTTTTCAAGCGGAAACACTACACTACCTATTCGAACTACACGGGCCGGTCGAACCACAAAACCACCGTTAAAGTATCGCTAACCATTAGGTTGACTGGCGGGGGAGTACTGTGGCGACTCTAATTTATAACAATACCTTTGTGCAGTTTGACAATCAATTGCTAACGAAGTTCGTAGCATTTAATTTAAAAAATTTTACTATAACCTTTCCTAGGTTTCGTTCAACGCATGTGAAATAGGTTTAGAGTTTAGTTCAAATTAGAATTGAGGCTAGTCGTTCAATTACACGACTAATAGTTAATATCTGCCAATTTTTACTAATTTCATTTAAAAATAAATTGTACGATTAATTTTGAAAAAAACTATTTTAATTAATTATTTTGTATAAGATTTTTTAGCTTAAATATTTGCCTAATTATAAGCCCTTATAAAAGAGACACATTTTAAAATCCTATACTTGTGCTTTCTTCTTCTCAGGAATAGGTTAACGAAGGCTGTAAAGCCACGATGAGGAGTCCACTGAACTAACGAAATATGTGGTAGTCCCTATACGTACAACCGACTACCTACATACCTTCCTTAAGCACTCTATTGATGTCGGGGAAACCAAACCTATCAGACAACGCCACTATCCATTATCACCGGCCATGCAAAGGGTGTTAGATATGGAAATTGATGAAATTTTGGAATTGGGCGTGATTGAAGAAAGCAACAGCGAATAGTCTTCTCCGCTTGTGATGGTTAAAAAGCCGAATGGAAAAATCCGTGTCTGCTTAGATTCAAGGAAGGTGAACGAGGTAACTCGTAAAGACGCCTATCCCTTACCCCAGATCAATGGGATCCTTGGACGAGTAAGAGGAACGAAGTTTATTACGAGCTTAGACCTAAAAGACGCATTTTGACAGATTGAACTGGATCAGTCTTCTCGAGATAAAACCGCTTTTGTTGTACCTGGTCGAGGACTGTACCAATTTGTGGTCATGCCGTTTGGATTAACAAATTCTCCTAAGACTATGTGTAAGCTGATGGATCGGACTATCCCTTATGGTGTACACGAAGATGTGTTTGTCTAATTGGAAGACCTTCTGATATTTTCCGAGGATTTCCAGACTCACCTGCAAGTACTGAAGCGAGTCGCACACTGCCTACGGAAGGCAAGTCTCACTATAAATATAGAGAAGAGTCGTTTTTTGTCAAAAGCGCATTAAATATCTTAGCCACATAATCAGTGAGGCAGGGATTCAGATGGATCCCGAGAAAATTATAGCCATCAAGGACTTTCCAAGAACCAAGACAGTGCGACAAGTTCGGAGATTTTTGGGATTATCGGAGTGGTACAGGCGGTTTATTCCGAATTATGCTAGTCTAGTCGCTCCTATAACGGACCTACTCAAGAAAAATGCGCGCGGTTCGTGGTCTAAAGAAGCAAAGGAAGCATTTCTTAAAGTCAAGGAGGTTCTAACTGAAGCTCCAATACTTGCCAACTAAGAGTTCAACAAACCCTTTATAAAACAATGCGACGCATCAACAACAATGATTAGCAGTATTCTGTGCCAGAAGGACGAGGAAGGAAATGAGCACCCAGGCGACTTCATGTCCCAAAAGGTGAATGCGTCACAAAAAATTACAGCATCACCAAGTTCGAGTGTTTAGCCGCAGTTCACAGCATTAAACGATTTCTACCACACATTGAAGGGACTCAATTTACTGTGATCACCGATCATGCTAGCCTCAAATGGCTTATGTCACAAAAAGACTTATCAGGTCGATTGACCAGATGGAGCTTAAAACTGCAGGGTTACAATTTCGAAATCAAGCACAGGAAAGGCTCTGAGAATATCATGTCTGATGCGTTATCTCGAGCGGAAGTAGAAGAACTTTTTATGGGTCATACTTGTTCAGCACTGGAACTAACTAATGCCGCTTTCGAAGATTGCGAGTATAGAGAAAAGGCAATTCTAATTGAGAGCCAGATGGAACGATTTCCTGATTTGAAAGTTGAAAACGGAATAATTTACAGGAGAGGCATACATCTGGAGGCAAACTCGACCAATAACGTTCCATCTTGGAAAATCTGGGTTCCTGAGCAGTTAACATCAGGACTGATAGAAGAGCCTCATGACGTCCCTATGTCCGCTCATTGCGGGATCGCGAAGACAGTAGAGAAGTTGCAACGAATCTATTATTGGCCACGAATGGCAACACAGATTCAGGAATATATAATGAATTGTCAAACGTGCAAGGAGTGTGAACCACCGAACGTAAGTCTCCGAACCGCTATGGGTAAACCGCGTATCCCTGACCGTCCTTGGCAGTACCTAAATGTTGACCTCCTTAGTCCTTATCCTCGATCGAAGACCGGAAATGCGATGCTCGTATTAGTATTAGATCAATACACCAAGTTTGTTCTTTTTAAGCCAATTCGCAGAGCTACCGCTAAAGCAATCATTACCTTCTTGGAAAAGGAGATATTTCACTTGTTTGGAGTTCCTGAGACCTTAACATCGGATAACGGAGCACAATTCACATCTCGTGAATTTCAGGACTTTCTGAAAGGTTATGGTGTCACCCATCACAAGACTCTCTGTATACACCGCAAGCTAACGCTTCCGAGCGTGTCAATCGTGGCGTTCTTTCTGCAATTCGAGCCTATATTGAGGATGATCAGCGCACTTGGGGCGGAAATGTCTCAGCAATTACCTGTGCTTTAAGAAATGTCGTCCACGATTCTACAGAGTTTTCTCCGTATTTCCTCACGTTCGGCCAACACATAATTACGCATGCATCCGCATAAGAACTGCTACGAAAAGTGGTGGGCATCGGACAGGAAGACTTCCCCATGCCAGACCCCGTGCAGCACCGTGAAGTGATTCGGAAAAAAGTTCTTGAGAATCTGCAGAAAGCTCGAAACCGCCATGAATGCCATGATGCCGACCTTTTTGCCGATTTTTTTAAAACTGCGTTTTTGGACGATACCTGATAGCTTTAAGGATTTTATCCATTTGCCGAGGTTTCCACCAACTTCTCTCGAATCCAAAGACCTTTTACTTGACGAAGCTACGATTTTGAAGCAAATCTCTACCTTGACTGATAGTTTTTCAATTGGTCCTGACGGTATCCCCGCCTCACTCGTTAAAAGATGTGGTTCCGTTCTTGCTTCTAGTCTGTGTTATTTATTTAATCTCTCAACAAGTTGCGGTGTTTTTTCGAACGCTTGGAAAACCTTATTAATTATTCCCCTTCACAAAAATGGTGATAAATGTGAAATCTCGAACTATAGACCAATTACTAATCTTTGTTGTATATCCAAGATTTTTGAGGCAGTTATTTGCGATGTTCTATACCTTCACTGCAAGCCGTTTTTGCAGCCGTTTCAACATGGCTTCATTAGGGGTAAGTCAACTACTACCAATTTATTGGAATTTTCAAACTTCTGTATTTCTGCAATTGAAGGTGGTAAGCACCTTGGGCCATTGTTATTTATAATTTATATCAACGATGTATCTACGGTTCTGTCTCACTCAAATATTCTTTGTTATGCCGATGACGCTACGATATTTCGCAGTGTGTCTGACAATGCCGATTGCCTACTTTTAAATTCTGACTTTTAGACGCCTTTCAAAATTGGTGTTCCATTAACGACCTTCCCCTAAATATCAATAAGTGGACATCTATGTCTTTCTCACGAAAAATGTCTCCCTTTCAATTTAACCTTACCATTGATGGTTGTGCTTTAACAAGAGTTACAAAGACCTAGGTTTCTGGCTCAATTCCCAATTTTCTTTCGAGGATCATTTTGATGCCATAGTCAACAAGGCTAATATGACTCTTGGTTTCGTGAAAAGGTGGTCAAAGGATTCGATCCCTAGAACCGCTGATTCGAAGCCCCGCGCTGCCGCTTTAGTATACTGACGCACAATTCAAGCGGTCTCTGCTTGCTAACTTGATGTTATCGTCGTCAGGAGCAAGTTAATATGTAAACACGATTTGAACGAAATATTAAAATGTATTGCTCTTAGGATGCATTTATGTCATAGATAGAATTGGCACTAATTACCGGATATCCGGAAATGGAGAGTATTCTTCATTGGCGTATTCGTCGCAATAAAAAAAAATTCTTACCGAATAAGTAAATCATATCCATAGTGTTCGAAGGAGGAAAAAAATATTAGCAAGTTAAGCTGCACTCAAAAAAAAGTGAAAGCATTAGTTAAGCGAAACTTAAAAGCGAATTTCGTCGAAGTGAAATTGTAGTACACTTGCGTACTATAATGGATTCAGGATTGCGGATAGTGCAGTTGGTCAAATTATAATACACGTACTATAATTATAGGACGGTTGAGAACCCTGCTTCATACACGTAGAACTTGCTCAAAATTGTAGAATTAAATTAACCAAGGCAAGAACCCGGTAAGATTATTATAATTTTTGTGAGAAATTTTGCCAATTAAACTGAAATTGTCTGGTAATTTCCTAAAAAAAAGTGGTTCCTTGGGTTTTACTAAGATTCCTTCACATAATTTATCGACCGGAAATCATACTGCACTATCCAGAAATTTCTAGAACCACTCGAACTCTTATACTGCCCTTAATGTTACAAAGCGATCCGCTTGTTTAAATCGTGTCAGAATTCAGAGTTAGTTGCCTTCGAATAGTAGTCACGCGAGTTTACCTAAAGCCAGTGCAATTTAAGGAATTGTCCATTTACTGAAGTGTGTAGTAAATTGACAATTTATAAAGTGACTCAATAATCTACCTGTAAGAGGAAAATTTTAAGGAATTTGAAATTAGGAAAATAATGTCTGGAATAAGAAGTGTGCAAAGGTAAAACTTCAAAAGTGAGAGACCCAACTGTAAATAGTTTTCACGATAGGGAACTCAGCAATTTAGTAAACTATATATATATCTATATATTTATTTATATATATATATATATATATATATATATATATATATATATATATATATATATATATATACATCAGGTAACGATACATACAAAATTTCTAAATAATAAGAAATGGTCATAATTATGTCAGGTGTGCAGTTGCATTATTGGAATATGCACAGAAGGTCTCTGATTCACAACGGCAAAGTAATTATTTTGGAGCCGATGAAAATTGAATATAAGTGTTCACCTCGGATGAGTAAATACAGCTTCCAGATGATAACATTCGGGCGCAGAAATTGGGAAACCCATTATATTCTTCCCAAAAAAAAAAAATGCATTTGGATTCCAGCCGGTACGTGATTTTCTTATTTAATTGTTCTTTCAATTACTTATTATACCTCATTTAATATATGTAAAAAATTTACTTTTATATAAAAAATTATTGGCATTAATTTGATATAAATTAATCAATCATTTATTCAAAATTTCTTGAATTAAAGTTAGTAGTCAACATTTTAGTTAAAATTGGACTAGATTAACGTAAGCTCATGAATTGTACACCTTCAGTTTCACACCTTGTACAGTTTGTACACCTTGCAAATGATCTGATGTCGGTGTATTCCAAACTTCAATATTGGATGTCTCAAAGAAAAAAAATGATTTTTGAGCACACTAAAACGTATTTGAAGGGCAAGGCTTGTACTTTAAGATGCTGGCAGTAATTTTACAATAAAAATTAAAATCGTTATGCTACATAACCTCAAATACAGGCAAAAACCACGATTTTCGCACTTTTAGCTTAGGATATCTCGAAAACCTGACGTGATGGAGCAATTCTGAGGCCAGATTTTTTTTCAGCGCAGCGAAAACCTTCGAAAAAGTATACTCTGGTTTCTGGTTCTGAAATTTGTTCGAATTTTGTCGGCCTGTGATTATTGAGTTTCATTTATTTTTATTTTTTAATTGTTATTGAAATAAAGCTGAAAGCCTTATCATGAACGAGTAGCTTTTCTTAATGTGCATTTGTGATTCCGTCCCATATGTGTCGTGCAATTCTTACTGCCAAATAAGGTGACACAAAGTAAAGTGTTCTGTTATGAATGAAAGCATGAATCAGGTGTATAGAAGCGGTATTGATCCGTGGCAGCTTAGTGTCCAAACTTCATTGAAGTTCTGGTGTCAATTCTATAAACGGCTATCTAATTATAGAGAAGAGTTATACCTTTTCGTTGTGCCAACTGTCTTTCGGTAGTCATGTTGCAAAGTCATTGCTAAAGCTTCGTACAGGCATAAGGTGGGAAAATAATCTGAACTTAGGTTGTCAATCAGGTGACTCAAACCATTTGCTTGATTGAGAAATAATTGTGACTTCCCTGAAATTCCTCCTGCACCTGAACGCTACCACTGACCACGTACTTACGTCGTTTTCACCAAGAAATGCTGGAGCTCTTCGGTTAGATATTCCGATAATTCGCCTGTCTATCAGCCCACGCCCCAGCCGACGAATATAGCCGCAACTATCACAGGAGGTTTTGATGGACAGACGGCGTGGAGAGTTCATTTGTTATTGTGTACTGTACTGGCAGTTTACCTATGAAAGTTGGTTCCTTATTGTTCGATTATGATGTTTTCAATAAATTAGATGAGTGTAATAGCTGAGGAATATTAAAAATTCCCGTGGAACCTGGCGCCCGCACGCGTCTTATTTAAGTGATTAAGTGATAAAAAAAAGGAAAAGTTCTTTTCTCTCAGTATCGTGATGGACCTCCAACAGTAACCTCAGGTTGTGACGATAGTGGTATATTGCTACCCTGTTGTTCCAATCATCTGAGCGTTACAAAACTAAAAGTGTAATTTTGTTTGTAAAGTTTAAGGAATACGAAAAGTGACATTTTGTTTCAATCAAGTAACGGTAACATAAGTGAAAGAAATCAATGAATAAATTTTTGTAGGAATTAGAGAAGGGTAGTATAAAAAACCCGAATCAAAAATACATTTTTTTAGTAAGAAACAATAAGAGTGAATTTTTTTTTTGCAACTGTAATTTAAGTGAAGAAGACAAAACGTTGTGGGGCGAGGACCTTCCTATTATCGGAAAAAAAACCGTTGGACAAGAGTGAGTAATAAAAATTAATTTATGTTATGTTTTATCGGGGATACCCCACCAAAGTATAACAATATATGTATATCAGGTAAAAGTAACTCGAAGAAACATAACTTAAAACCTCCCGGTGCCAGTGAAATAAAATGTGACTTCCAAACTTATTGGCCGATTCCTTCCTTTTATCTTTACTCCTTTTAAAATAAAACTTTATCCCCTCACCTACAAAAACCACAAACTTGACTGTCCTCTCGCTTCCAAAATCTTAACTTATATCTATTATGACATGACCTACGAAAAGGGTTTCTCTGTGAACCGAGGTAGTTCCCTGGCACCAGTGGAATCTAGTTCTCGGGAGCCAATATGCAATATTGGTTGGTGCGAAATGGTTTATCCTTATCATGTATCAACTCTTCAACCCAAAACATGGTTTGTACGGTTTGGATCGGGCCGTGCAGTTCCAGAGGAGGTATGGTTTTCTTCTTCCTCTTCGTCTCGGAAACTCCCACAGAAGTCGTTTGAAGGCGCACCGAATCTTTCGGCGTGTCTGCCTATGAGATAGTGGTCCAAAATAACGGCCACGTTCATGCTATATAATTTACGTCCGAGTAAGATGAGCTCTCTTGACCGTTAACAGTCAAGCTTTGGATATATCTTTCGGATGATCAGACAGGTGTGTTCCTCCTGCCATCTTCCGTTGGAAATCTTGAGGGACTCCTGTGAAATCTCCAGTTTGCAAGTGGCCAGCAGCTTTCCATGCCGGTGATTATTGTCCGGCTCTGGACGAGTAGTACCAATCCTCGTTTGTCCGTTGGCTCGATAGTTACGGGAATTTGACTGTGTCCAGGTACCCAGATGAGAAATACTTTCAGGTCAGCCATGTCATTTAAAGCTGAGAGTCATTCTATAACCATTTTTGGAGGTTGTATTTACGCCCGTGAGGAATTTACTGGCAGCCTGACTATCTGAGAATATACAGATACTATACGAAGGCAGCGTTAAATATTTGAGACGGTCTGAGGCTACCTTTATAACCATGATTTCCACCTGAAACATGCTACAGTAGCCAGATAAGCTAAATGAAATATCGAGGTCAAGATGTTCCGAAAAGATACCTCCACCTACTCCTACCTCCGCAATCTCAAGCGTTTGGAAGTTCCAGGGTGATTCATAAATTTCAGTTTTTCATGGTATGCACATTACTCTTTTATTTTTATCTTTTGATCAACCCAACATAGAGACAAAAAAACATTGCAATCCGAGTGGCCTTTCCAAAATTGTCAACAACGTTGATCTAACTCCTAACATTACAGGCACAGTCACTTCCAAAAGTTTAAAAAAAATGGTTTTCGATTACCTAAAAATAATTACAATTGATTATGATAAGTAACAAAAGTCGTTCAAAATGTCCACCGCCACTTTGGATGCATGCCAACAATCTCCTTCTAAGTCCTTGTTTAAGGCGTATTGCAGCCAACCTCTCCCATATTTTGGTCGCTGCATTCCTAATTCGGCTAATTAAATTCTCCCTATTGTTAACTGGGCTTGAATAAACTTCATCCTTTATTGTTCCCCATAAGAAAAATTAGAATGGGGTAAGGTCTGGAGCTCTAACAGGCCAAGGAATCGGTGAATCTAGCTCAATCCAGTGGTTAAGAAATTTTTCACTAAGTATGACCTTCACAATGTTAGCCATATGCGCTGGAAATGGTATTGTCCAAAAAGTCCGCATAAATTTCACTATTAAGCACTTGCGGCAAAATGAACGGTCCTACCAAATAGTTGCCGATGATACCAGCCCAAACAATGAAACTGAATCTCTGTTGGAATGAGGTCACCTTTGCCCTATGTGGGTTAGTGTTTGACCAGGTATGGAGGATATGGAAGTTCATAATATCATTCCTGGTGACTTGACACTCATCTGTCCACAGAATTGGGTCCAGAAACGCTCTGTTGTTAATGTCGCGTTCCAGAAGCCAAGTGCTAGATTTCAGTTTTCTCCAGTAGTCCTTGGGATGGCTGATGATGATATGCACGTGATCCCCTTTGATGGATAACCCCCAAACCTTACTTGACGACACTCCTAATCGCCTTGCGATGGTGATTACTTGCTGCTGGACGTCGGCAAAAGTTCCCGAAGTTTCGGGTAATGTCTCCACGTCGTGTGAAGTTACACTTCCTGTTTCCCTTGACTTTTGGAAAGTCGGTGGGGTGCTCGCCGATTAGGGAATCTCCTTTGATATTCCAGTACAGCCGCTCTCTCTTTTCCGTCTACTACACCATAAGTGTAAATAATATCCGCGTTTTCCTCAACTGTAAATTCTACAATTTTTTAATAATTTTTGCTTAAAAACACCCGTACTTATTGATTTGTTTTTCAACTATGATAGGTGTTCTTGCTGACTGACCCATTTTTATAGCACCATTTTCATCAGGTACGAGTAACAGAAAGCCAAGATACAAGGTTGTGAATTCTGGCTACCACAAGCTAATATCGGAAAAAAAACAAAATTACTTTTATAACTTTTTTGCAGCAATAATAATAACGCGGTTTTTCTATTCCTTTGTCTACCTTGCCATGTTGCACCTTTTTGGAAAGCTAATAAAATCTGTAATCCAATAGAAATAAGAGAGTGTACTAATTACATGTATTTAGGAGAAAATGTTGTAAAGTGCTGAATTTTAGGTAATCGCACAGCATTTCTTTTAGGTCATTAAGATTGTTGTTTTTTAGCGTTTGTTTGATGTGGCTGTGTTAGGTAGATCAAGACCTAAAAATAAAAAAGTACTGTGCATGTCATCAAAAACTAAAATTTATGAATCACCCTGTAACTTCAAAACGGTTGAGGTAGCTGCCCCCCTACCATGCAATTTTGTATCTGTCTAGTTGAGATCTATCACCCCACTCATTTTGGCACGTTAGATCTGAAACACCCTACATATATAGGGCGGGTCGATGTTGACAGTTTGTGGCGGCCATGTTGTTTTGGCGGCACCTGTCAAATGCGTTGTTATTTCTTCAGTTACTGATGCCAAATCACCATGGCAAGTTACACGATTGAGCAGCACGTCCAAATGATAAAACTTTATTATCAAAATGAGTGTTCGTTAGTGAAAACGTTGCGCGCATTACGTCCATTTTACGGCAGACGCGGTGGCCTTTCAAAGTCGACTCTCCAACGTTTGGTGACCAAATTCGAGACGACTGGTTCGGTAAACAACCAACCAACACCCTTACGTCAAAGGAACGCCAGATCGGCCGAGAACATCGCTGCTGTCCGTGAGAGTGTGCAGGAGACTCCGAGGCAGTCGATTTCTCGCCGTGCACAAGAACTCGGCCTTTCGCAGACTTCAACTTGGCGAATTTTGCGTCGGGACCAAAGTGAATGACCATAGACAACGCCGTTTGTTCGCTGACTGGGCTACAGAACGTTTGGAAGAGGACCCCGATTTTGGCCGAAAAATCATCTTTAGCGACGATTTTTGGATGAATGGATTTGTTAATAAGCAAAATTGCCGTATGTGGGACGACCACAACCCACATGCGGTTCACCAGGTGGTAATGCATCCACAAAAAGTTACAACTTGGTGCGGATTTTGGTCCGGCGGCGTCATTGGCGATGGCGAGGCCATTACTGTCAACGGCGAGCGCTACAGATCAATGATTAACAATTTCTTTTAGCCTGAATTGAACGATATGGACGTGGACAACATGTGGTTCCAACAAGACGGCGCTACGTGCCACACAGCGAGCGACACAATGGACATTCTGCATGAACGGTTCGAGGGTAGGGTTATCTCTCGCAGTGACGTGAATTGACCACCAAGATCATGCGATTTGACCCCGCTAGAATTTTTCTTGTGGGGTTTTCTCAAGTCGCAGGTCTATGCCAATAATCCGCAATCAACCGATGCCCTGAAAGTCAACATAACGCAGGCCATCTCTCAGATTCAGCCGGATCTATGCAGTAGAGTAATTGAAAATTGGACCTCTCGGATTCGTGCCACCGCTCGAAGCCCCGGTGGACATTTAAACGATGTCATATTTCATAAATAATGGCATAAATGGGCCTTTCAAATAAAAGAATAATTTCTTTAATATCTCACATACAGCTTGTTTTATTTAATTTCAACATCGACCCGTCCTTGTTGAAAGACCCTTTTATATATATATATATATATATATATATATTTTAGCAGGAAAGACTAATGGGCTTCAAATCGTTAGGTTTATCGTGTAAGCCCCTTTCACCTTTAGGAGTACATATCACCTTCACTCTCGTCCATGAGGACGATATCATCTAAACCGGATGATTTGTAGGGCTTGAAGCTTTGTATCGCCCATTTCAGTTTCCTCCTATTTAGGATCTTGTGGGCCAGTTCCTGACCGCTCAGAGTATCCGGCAGCTCAGTAGAGTCAGCTGTTGCGCAACCCGGAAAGTGAGTATGGACCAGTAACTTCAGCGACTCAAGACTGGATGAAGTACACCTACCATCCCGTTTGGCTAAGAGGCTTGCGATATTTGGCGTTTTGTTTAATTTACTAAGACATTCCTCAAAGTCCAAACATTGGTTCTTTTCGCTTGGTTAAAAAGCTTTCGGCACACCTTCCTAAGAATCATGTTTTCCCTCGACCACCACGTAGGTCTGGGCTTACCGCTCTTCCCGCCTAATCGAGTTAGAAAAAGTTAGTTCCACACGCGGGTTGCATATTTGGAGGTTAGTTCCAAGAATAAAATCAAAAAGTCACTCTAACCTTTCATTGATGTCCGATCTGCCGCAGACTGTGTAGTGCGCGTTGGCGTCCGCAACGGTCACCAGCGTCTTCTTTACGGGTTTCCTGGCCGCATTTTTTAGTGTTGAACAAGGGATATCAGTCTCATCGTGCGCCAGATAGCTGGAGATCAGCCAAATATTGTGAGCTTGAGGCTCCAGCATAGCTATAACACAGTCCTGACCACTATATTGAGAAATGATAAGGGCATTAATATCAATTTTAATAAGGATATATGGCCTTTGTAGTAGATTATCTTTCCTCCAAGCAGTAGGTTTTTTAGGAGATCAGTAAAAGGTCCCTGGGAGCAGCCACTAAGGCTGTAGCTCCACTGGAGCAACTAAATAGCTGTAGCTCCACTAGAGTAGCTAAATAGTTGTAGCTCCAAAGCTTAAGGAATTAGTCTTAACTGCAGCATCTATAAAGCTGTAGCTCCACTCAATTAAAAGAGGTTAACCCTATTTATTAAATAAAGCTAGGGTTTACATTCAAATTGGCTTATGCCAAAATGCTTATGCTGGAGTGTGGTCTTTTACCATGCTCATAATTACAGAATATCTTGATTGTTCTTTGATGTTAATTATTGCCAAAGAAATTATCGAAACAAATTGCAAGTAAGCAATTTGTTCTTGGATGGCTCGATTGGTTTAAACTAGGCATGTGCGAAAAGTACCTACCCGTTACTTCGATACTCGTTACTGTGTGAAGTCCGAAGTAACGATACCCAGTTTTAAGAAGTACTCGTAACTTTATCCTGTAGTAATGCCCAATTGGTACAGAATAAAACTGGCACTTCTGTACCGGCTACTCATAAGTTGCAAATTCTTCGTACATTTGCTTAGGATTCAAGTACAATTGAATCGTAGCTAGGTTTTTGTAGCAAATCATTGTAAAATCTACAAATTTAGCTGCATTTTGCTCTCTTTACTTGAGAATGAGAATTTGAAGCTATGCTCTCCTCTTCATGAAAAGCAAACTAAATAGTGGCTGTGCTCTACTTTTGAGCAGTGGTTGATGGATGCAGGGAACGCAGCCAATGTAGGTGCCGATTTTTCTTGCTCTCCGAAATCAGATTCATATCAGAGGATGGATGCATATATTTTCAGGCAATTGTCACAATTCAAAATAGTTGTTGACGATGATAAACTGTAATCATGCGAATATGAGCGAGTAGGTTTTCAATAGAATAGGAAATATATAAATGGGTAGAATATGTAGTCGATTTATTAACGTATTTGGGACTGTCTTTATTTTTATGAAAAGTATTCAGTAACGAGTATATGGTAACGAGTACCTGTTTTAAAAGTAACGAGTATTTCTAGTTACTCTAAAGTTACGAATATGCACATCCCTAGTTTAAACGCCACGAGTTTGTTGACGGCTGAGGGTAGTTAGGATGATTCCTGGATGAATAATTTCTATTATTTATCGATAATAGAGGGCGTAGTCTCTTTATTTGTAGAGCCTCCTAAATCCTTAAGCCATCTTGAATCTAGTGGGGTTAGATACATTTTATTTTTGTATTAAAAAAAGTGTTTTTATTTTAATAATTCATAACTTTTTATATTTTAATTTTATTTTTAATGTTTCCAGTTATGAGGTCCTGCTTTACTGAATTATTTATTTACAATTTTTGTATCCTACTTTGTAATTTATAGGTAGTTTATAATTTTCTCTGTATAGAGTACAGTATTTTATTGTCAATGATTGAATGATTATTATATTTTTTAAAGTATTTGTGTTTCACACTATACAAAATTTATCGAAGTGTACAGGTTGACTAAAATATATTTGACAGTTATTTTATGTGTACAGTCTGATTGAGCATAATCAAAGTGGATTTATTTAAAATACTTTATTGAAATAATATAATCAAACTGATGAAATTTGAATTCAAAATTAATAAATAAATTTGCAGCTACTGTTACAACGGCCTAGAGCTGGTTCTTTAGGTGAGGCAAGCGCTTATTTTGTTTACCTGTAGGTAGAAGAAGATCTATGATGCACTCGCTGGGGTTGGCTGTAAAGCTTTTCCCATTTGGTATGTTTATTTTTTATACCTTTTGTTAACACTTGATTTCAGTGACGCTGACCAAAATTAATGTAGGTAATGTGAATTGCATTGGCACATTTAGGATTAATTATATGGTATACTACAACTTAGTCTAACGTTACCTTGTTTGTAGAGGAGCTTATACTCCTTCAGGTTGATCCCGCAAACCTTGCTTCTGACGACCAAAGGTTTTTGGAGGATAACTCTTTCACAAAGATGTCAGCAGCTTCCCCTTCGTTGCTGGCATCTTCATTAGCGGATGAATGCAGAAACAAGTCCTCCAACTCTTGCCCGGCTTAGGGAAGAGTGTCCACCATCATAGTGGAGTGGAGCAGTACATCACCATTCTCTGGTGAGGGGGTGACAACGGCAGGAACTGCCGCCACACCCTGGCCCTCTTCCCTTTCCGCGGTTTACCCAGTGGAGGTGGTTGTACCTTAATCCTTCTACTTCAACGAAGTGTTATCAGTGACCGCCTTCTGGTCTTTTTAGTAGATCTTCAGGATAATAGAGCTGAAGCCGTAGCAAATAATGCCATTGCGCTCAGCAAGACGGGCAAAATATTACATTCTTGCATCAGGCCAGATGACGCCGAGATGGGAAATCGCCTGGTTAAGAAACTCCACCGACCTTTGGTCGGAGCAAGCGAGTAGTTTTATATGGCCTTGATCCCAGCCAGCACTAAGACAGCAGAGCCAGGGTCCAATGAAAGAATCTTCAGATAGATCTTCAGCAACGCGATCTCTATCATCTTCCATCTATAGAGCATGATGGAACCGTCCGCGTTGCTGTGATCAATAATCGTTCTGACCAGACTATCTTTTGCTATGTCGCTGAAATATTTTTAAGTAGAGGAAAAGGGACCTGCCGCCTTTGTTCTTTTAGAAGATGGCTGCAAATTAGACGAACGCAGCCTTTTGAGTTGATGGAGGGCAGCCTGTAGAGGTCGAAGAGGATCTGTTCCTCTTGCGAGACTCTCCTGAGAGACGGTGCCCAGTCTACGGAGCTCCCACACACACGACCAAAAGCTTATCTAATGTTTAACGACTGAACGGAAGCTCAAAGCTTTCTACCTTGATCAAAAAGTTCAAGTCGGATAAACGGGTAAGTGGTCGTGAAGAAGATTGTAACAAGGGAGTCTAATTTAATCACGATTAAAGAAGGTCGGTCGGTTTCGGTACCATAAGTGTAAGAACCAAATTTATAAGTGAATTTAAGCATTAATACGCTTCATAAGTGTAGTTAAGTAAAGTTATCAAAAACGCATAAGTGTAATAGGTGAAATCATAAGCATAAGTGTAAGAACCAGATTTATAAGTGAATTTAAGCATTAATTAAGTGTAATTAAGTAAGGTTATCAAAAAATTCATAAGTGTAAGTAAGTAAAACTATCAATTAAGCATTAAAAGAAAATTAAAGTGGAAATAAGTTGTGTCATTGTTGCCTGAGTAAACTCCCCTAAAAATATAAGAAAATTGGCGCAGCCGGTAGGATCGAGGAAGCTTGGTTGGTACAAACCGTAAACGCTTTAAAACCCTCGATCTAATATCGAATAAAAGGGGATCCTTTGGCCACTGCTGGGTAGTCAATAGCCCAGTAAGTCACCCCCAACGCTCAGGGTTAAACAACTTTAGCTGCCTCTGCTTCAGGCGAGCAAGCGGTTGCCCCTTTAACAAGTGCACAAAGGCACCATCTTTAAAAGAGCTGAGGATTTCCCCGTGACCAGAGAGGAGTAGTAGGAAACCCAAGAACCATCCTACAGGATCATCGGCTCTCCTGCAAACCAACCCTAGAAGGACGACTGGAAAGATGGCCGCCCCCACATCGGACGATCCAAAGGTCTACCCGTCCGCACCTCTAAACCAGGACCCTATAATAGGGCGTCACAAAGGTCAACTCGTCCTCATCAGTGTGCATCAATTAGGTCTGGGAGGAAAAAGGAAGACGGCCAAAAGCCCCCTTTCAGACCACATCACAGGGAAACCCAAAGATGGCTGAAGTAGCCCCCCTATCAACAGCGAACTACGGCAAGGGAGTACCTAAGTAGGCTACTAGCCCCCCTTGCAACCACCAACAACTCGTAGTGTATGTCGGAGTCGGAAGGTGACTCCCCACCGAAAGCAGCACCGAGGACCAAGTTCCCCGCAGAGAGGACACCCCCAACAAATAGGGAACGTCCACCCCCTTCGCCCAAAGAATCCGAAGGAAGAAGGCTTAGAAGCGGCACAATTCTACCCCTTCCTACAGCCGCTAGTACAGCAAGTTTAAATAAATATTTAGATAGGGTTCTCGAGAAAGCGCGGGACTCCGATAAACTCTCTGTACCTCAGTGTGACGTTTTAGATAAAAAACTCACACAAAACCGCGAGGATAGGCTCCCATTAGTGAAAAAATATCAGGAGGATACAGAGAGATTTAAGGGGGACATCGCCGAACTTAAGGGAACCTCGCGTTCGCTCGAATTAATTAAGGAAGATAATTTAGGAGATAAGAATTGTAAAGTGGCCAGTGTAATTGTAAGAGCCTCACCAGGTAAAGACACCGACGATCAGACCAAATCCGAACCGATTGACGAAGACCTCCTATACGATTGGCTGGAAGTATCCTTCACGGACACCAGTCACGAGGAAAGCCTGCTTAGTCTGCCCGAGTATAAACCCAAAACAGCCTACAAATACTCCAAGATGGTAGATTACGCCAAAGTAGCCAAACTAACGGCACAGCTTGTTCCTTTGTTCTATGGCACAAATAGCCCTCAGTTGAGCCACGAACTCCAAACCTTTATAGGTTGCTGTAAACAAACACAGCAATGCCTAACTATAGAGGAACAAGCAGCTTTCCTACAAATTTTGCCCTCCAGAATCCGGTGCGAAGCGTATCAACTCTTCGCCTCAGACGTGCCACCCACCTTCAAAGAAGTGGAAGAACGTCTAAATAGGGCATATTTACCTAGGGAAACATACCAAGAGTTGGTAAATAAACTAATAAAAACTCGACAACTACCCCTAGAAACATTAAACGCATATACGACCAGACTCAAACAATTTATGGTCCTTTGCAAAGAAGCTGCTGAGATCAAATACGGCAATGCAGCATCCACAGTGAAGACCCAGTTAGAGGACTTCGCTTAAAACGCACTAAAAAGCGGAGTAGGTAACCCGCATTTGTGCCAGTATCTCCTTACAATAGGCGATGCTACAGTGGACGAGCTAATACAAAAGGCGCTAGACATGGAGAGGCTCCAGCAAAGCGCCCTATTTATATAATCCCCACTTTCGCAAATACCAACACTACCACACACACAAAGTTATGACACACACACAGGGACCCGTTAGCCCATGGTCAAATAAACTTTTTATAGGTACCTCCTAGGACATCACCACTAAATTACCAAAACCAACAATACACTCCGAACCCATCACAACGCCCTCCATTTCAGCAAAGAGACCACAGGCTTGGAAACAGACGACCGAACCCCAGTTCACTGGCACAGAACATTACATGTAGCTTCTGCCAAAAACGGGGTCATACTTACTTCGACTGTCTAAAGCGCAAAAACACACCTTTCTGCGTGAATTGCAAAAATTATGGGCATGATGTTCGCGATTGCAGAACCAATCGTTCTGCTAGAATCCAAGATACAAGCCATGAAAGAAGGCCCCCATGAGAAAAACAGGCCGGCCTTAGAACAATGACCCTCTGGTGGCCCCCGAGTGTATGACATAAGCCTCAAATGTAATTTCTGTGGCCGACGCGGACACACTGTTGACACACTTTCAACAGAAAGGGGAGTCTCAGAATCAGGGAAACGACGCACAGTCGACCCAAAACTCCCCGGCTCGACTATAAACCCTCCGCAAAACAAACAAGGGTCACCTCAGACGCCCAAGACTAGTATCCCTACCGTAAAACTTCCATTGGACTACGGCCTACACGGCCAAACCAAATTACTAGTGGATACTGGCGCTGAGGTTAGTATTATTAAGGAAAAGGCATTGCAGTCCCTCGACGACATCAATACCGAGGAGGTGTATACACTACAGACGCCGTTTGGTACTGGAAAAACCTTGGGAAGCTGCCAGGGAAACTTCACACTGAAGCACAAAATACCCTGCAATTTCCAAGTCATTCAAAACCTTCCAGGTCTCACAGACGACGGTTTGTTAGGAAATGACTTCCTAGCGAAGAATTGTAATGTTGAAGGTCCAAATATGGCGCTCAGGTTTCCTCGCACGGAAACTTACCTCGAAGAGTTCGCTATACCCCTAACATTTGCATCGGACGAAGCGTGTTCACAGAACGCACTCGAAGTAGAAACACTAACAGGTAGCACGGAGGCCTCAGAGGTCAAGCTGTCTACTTGCAGTGTCCTCAAGGCATCTCAATTAAAGAATGCTGGTTGCAACACTCAAGAACACCATTCGGATAAAAGAACTACCAAAGATCCGGCTTGCGAAATAAGGCAGCACCAGATAGTCTTAGACGAACCCGTGTGCATACCTGCAAGATCCTAGATTGTAGTCAAAATTCCGTTGCAATTGTCTGAAGAAATGCTCTGTCTATCCCGGGAGATAGACGATGGAGTCTTCCTGGCAAATAGCTTACTCTCATCAGGAATCAAGGTAGCGCCCATTGGAATCCTCAACGCTAACAATTTTCAAGTATTCCTGACAAGCCTCGACATAACGCTTGTCCACACTAAAGACTACACCGTCATCACTATCTCCAACGGGTCGGATGAAAAAAAATCTAGATGAAGAAACCCCAGAATACAGAGAGACACGGTCTACGAGCCGGAATAATGATCAACCCCACAAAAGGTCTACTCTAACCGGTCACAAAGACCCAGTAGCCGCAAAGCCAGTTAGAGGTAAAAACACGTCCAAATATGTAAGATGGCATAAGAGCCCCTCCAGAGACGCTTGCGGGTATCTTAACAAAACCCCAACGTCTGGCGCTTGTGAGTTCAACAAATGTCTGGCACCCAAGGAAAGCCCAGATCGACAAACTCCATCGCCCAGAAGCTCAAGCACAAAATTACAAACGCTTGCGAGTTCCGACAAATGCCTCAACTCGTAGGTAGCACGGCCCACAAAACTCCAACGTTCACCAACAATAGTTTTAAGAAAATTAAAAACAAGAAAAACAAAATCAGTAAGAACAGAGTTACTAGAGCCGATAAGATGGCCACTCTGCAACACATTAAATATCTATACCCGGACAGTGACGATCCAGACGAACTTCTACATAACCTGTGCCTCGCCAGGTTAGTACAAGAACGCAACCTGGACGACACCCTAAGCGCGGAAGAGTCATCTGCCATAACCAAACTATGTTACGAGTACGATGATATTTTCTTCTTAAAAGGTGATAGGCTCACCCACACCAACGCCATCACCCACGACATTCCCCTGGTGCAAGACCAAGCACCTATTAATCAATAGATGTACCGGTTGCCTGAAACCCAACGCAATGTAATCAACGACCAACTCCGAGAATTGTTGGATAATTACATAGTCCAACCGAGCAAGAGTCCATGGAATTTACCTCTCTTAGTCGTCCCCAAGAAAGCGGAACCTGATGGTGAAAAAAGGTGGAGCGTCGTCGTCGATTTTCGCAAACTTACCGAAAAAACGATTGGCGATGCCTACCCGCTACCTCGTATCGAGGACATACTCGACCAAATAGGTCATTCCCGATACTTCACTACACTCGACTTGGCCTTGGTTATCACCAAGTATTAGTAGACCCCAAAGATAGACCAAAGACGGCTTTCAGCAGAAACTATGGACACTACGAATTCAAGCGTATGCCGTTCGGGCTCAAAGGAGCCCCGCCTACCTTCCAACGTCTAATGAATTTCGTATTAACAGGTTTACAAGGCCAGGAACGGAAAAACCTGGCGGACCACAATCAAAAGCTCCGCAAAGTCTTCGGCAGACTGAGAGAGAACAACCTGAAACTGCAACCAGAGAAATGCCAGTTTCTTAGACGAGAGGTTGTATACTTAGGCCATAAGTGTTCCAACAAAGGAGCACTACCAGGCCCCAGAAAAACGGCATGCGTCCAAACATTCCCCGAACAGTCAGACAAGTCCAATCATTTCTGGGACTTGCCAATTATTACAGGAAATGTATACCCGATTTCTCGAAAATAGTACGTCCAATCACGAATTTTCTTCGCAAGGACGTGAAATTTACTTGGACTAACTAATGTCAAGAGGCAGTTGAAGTTATTAAAAAATCCCTAATTTCCCCTCCACTTCTAATCTATCCCAATTTCACCCAACCATTCAACCCAACCACGGACGCCAGTAGCGAGGCCTTAGGAGCTGTCCTCTCCCAAGGAGAAGTCGGACGTGATAAACCTATTGCCTACGCCAGCCGTACACTAAATAAAGCTGAACGCAACTACTCTACAATAGCGAAAGAGTTGCTAGCCATAGTCTGGGCCACCCGTAACTTCAGATGTTACCTACAAGGCTGAAAATTCATAGTCTACACAGACCATAAACCTCTCAAAGGCGTCTTTAACGTCAAAGACCCAACTTCCCGCTTGGTGAGATTTCACCACAAGCTTTCCGAATTCGATTACAAAATCGAATACAAATGCCGACGCACTCAGTCGCATCCCGCGGGAAGAAGCCGAAGACAACACTCTCCTCGTAAAGGCCAAGTCCACCATAAAATGGATTCGGACTCGGAGGAAGAAAACTGTGCAACCCTTAAAAATCGTCTAAAATGCAACGCGGTAACTCGGGCTTAAGCAAAACATGTTCAAACCAAACAAGAAACAAAGCCAATAGACCCACCAGGAAACAACCCAGACATAAATGAACCAAAAACCCCTGAAGTTATTACAAACCCTGAGGAAGCCAAGACAATCTATTAAATTTTCCAAACCCGTGGCCAAATCACTTGTAAAAATGTTAAATAGTATAGGCGAGTTTACCATACCTTGTTGAAGCCCGTTCCAGACTTTAAACTGCAATTTTGATTTATTTGTCCCGTCCGTTACTATAAATTTTTTGTCCGAAATTATTCTAATTAAATGTTTTGGTAACTGAAAATTTATTAATTTGTAAATTAGCCCGTCAATCCAAACGGTATCAAAAGCTTTCTCGAAATCTATCAACAACGCGCCCGTGCAATAATTTTTATTAAAGTTCCAATGAATGTCCGAAACTAATTTATTGATGGCGTGTTGACGTTTTAATCCAAATTGATTTTCCGGAATGATACAGTTTTCACCACAGAATTTAACTAATTTTTTATTGATAACAGATTCAAAAACTTTACTTATATTCGGCAGGAGATTTATTGATCTCAAATTTGAGGGGTCACTGTGATCCTTTCCTTTTTTCGGAATCGGGAAGGTTAACCCAGTTTTCCAAGTCTGAGGAAAATAGGTGTTGTTCAAGGCGTTATTGATTAGCGCTGGAGAAAACTTCATGGTCGAGGGATAAATTTGGATAACGTACCGAGTTAACAGTGTAAATTTGTTCGAAAGCCGCGTCGATTGCGTCTAATTTATTTTCGTCTTCATCAATTACATAAAAATTTTGTTCATTTACTATTAAATTTTCCAGATTAATTTGTGCCCGCTCGATAATTCTAATGTTGTCCTTCGAAATTTTAATTGTTTCAATTTTAACTTTTTGTTTAGTTCTAAAAATTTTGTTTATCATTGGAAATATATTTGATTCATTTGATCTTATATTTCTAATTTTGTTTCCCCAATAGTTATTTATCGAAAGCCGAAAATTTTCCTTAATTAGTTGATTAATATTACTCAAAATGGATTTTAACCGGACAAGATATTGATTAGTTTTAATTTGAGTTAAAATTTTGCTCTTCAATACTTGTAATTTTTCTATAGTTTTATTTAAATAACATTTGACCGAATTTTTACTTTTAATTTTTGGAACCGTTTTATCAACCGAGTTTAAAATTGCTTCGTTCAAATGAGTCAAATGATTTCCTGATTTGTTAAATTCCGATTGTTTGCGACCGAAAGACAATTACTATTTTCTCTAAAATATTTTTCGATTTCCACTTAAAATTTTGACCAATCCGTACAACGATAATTTAATTCTGGGATGTCTTCTATTGTAATCAGCCGAAAGGGTGTGTCATCTAAATTAGCTCCAACGCTAAAAGCATAGTGGTCACTGTCGTATGGTATCGTTTGTAGACAGTTAATATTGTTTCCGTCAAAGTTTTCAATGTTCAGTCTTGTGTCACTGATAGAAATGTCGAGGTATGAATTTCCACTAGGAAATGTATTGCTCATCAGATTTCTCCATCTACCATGGCGAGCATTTAAATCTCCTGCCAAAATATAAAAATTTTGATCCTTCTCTAATTCCAAAATTTTGAATAATTTTCCAAACTTTTCTTGAAAAACTCCCGAATCATTAATTTTTGGAGCGTAAGTCGAAATAACAAATAATTTATTCGAACTTGAAATTTTGAACTCAACTACCGAAACTTCCAAACATTTAAAGTTGTTGATTACACTATTTTTTATGATTTTGAAGTTACAGGGTTTCTTCACCAACACCACAGTGCCGCCACCCTGCTGAGAATTTGGCCTATCTCTTCTATGTCCGTCGTAATTTTGAAATTCTAAGTTGTGTTTCCTATTTAATTTTGTCTCCGAAAGTAAAACAATGTCTGGATTTCGAGCATCTAACAAGTTCAATAAACTCGCCCTCCTCTGATTGGTTATTAAAGAATTTACCTTAATAGAAATTATGTACAAAGAATTTTTTATCGAATGACAACCACTGTCCGATCTACTCATGCATACCGTCTGAGCCGATTAGGTCAAAAAGAACATCAATTCTGGATTTTTCCTTCTCCAGAATAATTTTGAATGAACTTAATTGCTTTTGTATATTTACCAGCATTGATTTTCTTTCACTCATAAAATTTTGATTATTTCCTTTATCACTAGTTAAATTTTGAACTTGGTCCGAAATATTTCCCGCTGCTTTAGCATATGAAACATTTTTATTTATAAAATTCGAATACATTTTTACTTTATTTACATTATCAGTTTTATTTTGTTCTTTTTTATTTAATAATTTTTGTTTTAATTCTTAATATTTTGAACACCCTCTATAAGAGGCAGCATGTCCGTAATTTTTACACAATGTGCAGAATAATTTATCTTTAGTGATGGTACTGCCTGCCTGTATCATGTATGTATGTATGCCCAGGTTCATGTTCTTGGGCACACTTGACGCACCTATACTTCATCTGGAAATTACTTTCCGTATGTCCAAATCGCAAGCAACGAGGCTAACTCACCCAGATTTTCTTACTTGCTGGAACTGTGATGACATTGGGCATATGTATAAAGACTTTCCATCTAAAATCAGACGAATATTTTGTTATTCGTGCGGGGCTAAGAACGTCCTCAAACCTAATTGTTTCCGTTGTGTTGCGGGAAACCGGAAGGCGGGTCATAGAACGAGCGGCTACCTGAACCCGCGAAATACCCAGATACCCCTCAGCGCAATATCCAGAAGGTAAGCCGTTCTACTATGACGACGGAAGAAATTAAAAGTAGAACTCCCCGATAAAAGTCAAGGCACGACCAGAGTCCGTTCGTATTTTCAGCGTCGTAAGGCGCTCTGCCATTATTCAGACTGAAGAGGATGGTCGACCGGTCGCTTAAATATATCTAAAGGGAAAACATTTGTACGGTCTCTAAGACAGTGGTGCTAGCATTTCTTGTTTGGGTAGCGGATCGATAGCATTATTACAAGAATTAAATGTAACCTGGTCGACATTTCGAACCTTCGTAAAAACTGTGGATGGTATAACTCAGGATGTCCTTAGCTATGTATACTTACCAGTATCTTTCAACATCACCTCCAAAAATGTCAAATTCTTTATCGTCCGTACCAGACAACTGATACTAGGAATTAATTTCTGGACGGCTTTCGATATTTACCCAAAAATAGTTTCTGAAATTCAAGTTTCCTCGAGAGACGACTCAATCCACCGATTGACGATGGAACAACAGCAAAGGTTAGATGAGGTAATTGCCGAATTTCCATCTTGCTGTATAGAAGGACTTGGTAGAACCACTTTCCTTAAAGACTCCATTGATGTCGGAGAGACAAAACCTATTAGACAACGCCACTACCCATTGTCCCCGGCTATGCAAAAGGTTTTAGACTCGGAAACCGATCGCATGTTGCAGCTAGGCGTAATTGAAAAGAGTAACAGCGAATGGTCTTCCCCCTTGCTATGGTTAAAAAGCCAAATGGGAAGGTTCGCGTCTGTTAAGATTCAAGGAAGGTGAACGAGGTAACTCGTACAGAGGCCTATCCCTTACCACAGGTCAATGGCATCCTTGGACGGGTAAGAGGAACAAAATTTATAACCAGTTTGGACATCAAGGACGCATTCTGGCAAATCGAGCTAGGTAAGCCTTCTCGAGATAAAACAGCCTTTGTTGTTCCCGGTCGAGGAATATACCAATTTGTGGTTGTGCCGTTTGGCCTGACGAACTCTCCAAAGACTATTTGTAAGTTAATGGACCGTGCCATTTCATATGATTTACACAAAAATGTTTTTCTCTATCTAGATGACCTCTTAATAATTTCCGAGGACTTTCATACTCACATTCAGGTACTGAAGCGAGTCGCGCAGTGTCTGCGGAAGGCAGGTCTCACTATTAATATAGAGAAAAGTCGCTTCTGCCAGAAACGTATTAAGTATCTAGGATGACGGATGCCGAAAAGATAACAGCTATAAAAAACTTTCCAAGACCCAGGACAGTGAGACAGGTTCGGAGATTTCTGGGATTGTCAGAAGAAGCAGAGGAGGCTTTTATTAAAATCAAGAAATTCCTTACTGAAGCTCCAGTTCTTGCCAACCCCGACTTCAACAAAACCTTTGTGATCCAATTTCAACAGGAATTGGCAGCGTTCTGTGTCAGAAGGATGAGGATGGAAATGAGCATCCAGTCGCACTCATTTCTCAAAAGCTGAATGCTGCACAAAAAAATTATAGTATTACCGAGCTCAAGAGCTAAAAAGATTTCGGCCATATATTAAAGGGACTGAATTCATTGTGATCACCGATCACGCTAGTCTCAAATGGCTGATGTCACAAAACGACTTATCCTGTCGATTGGCTAGATGGAGCTTAAAGATACAGGGTTATAATTTTGAGATCAAACACAGGAAGGGTTCAGAGAATATCGTGGCTGATGCATTATCTTGAACGGAAGTAGAAGAACTTTCTATAGTTCAAACTTGCTCAGCTCTGGAGTTAAATGACGCAGCCTTCAAGGATCCCGAGTAGAGGGAAAGGGTTATCTTAATAGAGAGCAAGAAGGAGAGATTCCTGGATTTAAAGGTTGAGAACGAAGTCATTTATAGGAGATGCATTCATCTCGATGCAGACTCCACCAATGAAGTCCTCTCGTGGGAAATCTGGGTCGCTCAAGGATTAACCAGGGGATTGATAGAAGAGGCACATGATGTCCCTATGTCCGCTCATTGTGGGATCGCTACATCAGTGGAGAAGGTACAGCGACTTTACTATTTGCCACGAATGGCAGCACAAATTCGCGAGCACATAACGAACTCTCAAACGTGTAAATCTTGCAAACCTCCAAAAGAATGTCTCCGACCTCCAATGGGTAAGCCGCGTATTCCTGAACGCCCCTGGCAACACCTGAATGTTGATCTCCTTGGGCCATATCCTCGCTCGAAGACCGGCAATACGATGTTCGTAATAGCTTTGGATCAATACACTAAGTTCGTCCTTCTCAAGCCAATTCGCAGAGCTACAGCGAAAGCAATCATTGGATTCTTGGAAAAAGATATATTTCACTTGTTCGGGGTCCCTGAGTCATTAATGTCGGATAACGGAGCACAATTTACATCTCGTGAGTTCCGCGAATTTCTGAAAGGTTACGGTGTCGCTCATAACAAAACAGCTCTTTATACGCCACAAGCTAATGCTTCCGAGCGTGTTAATCGTAGTGTTCTTTCTGCTATTAGAGCCTATATTGAGAAAGATCAGCGCAATTGGGACGAAGAAATTTCAGCAATCACTTGTGCTTTGAGAAATGTCGTCCATGACTCCACAGGATTTTCCCCATATTATCTCACATTCGAGCAACGCATGATAACGCATGGATCCGCATATGAATTCCTACGAAAGCTGGTGGGCACGATGCAATCTTAGATGTCGGGCTAGAGAGTATCTGCCGGGACAAGAAGTATATCGGCGGAATTTTTCACAAAGTGATGCCGCCAAACGGTATAATTCCAAGCTAGACAAAAAGTTTATTAAATGTCGGATTCTGAAGGCATTGGGCTCCTCTTGATATGAAGTAGAAGACCTAAAGGGAAAGAAAGTTGGCGTTTTCCATGCAAAAGATTTGAAATCCGGCTAGCTTAGTCAGGGTGTGAGTCAGCCCCAAGTTATAATATTGCTCTTACACTATAATAATTTGGTAGCCCTAATAAGGCATCCGACCAGCTTTCTTGAAACAACAGGGTACCAATGTGCTTAGGTCTCCACTTACCTAGCGTCCGATAGACCTAGGATTATTTTTGAAAATTTTCCCTACCCCAACCAATTTGAATAATATATTTCCCACATGGTAAAACCAAACTCGGTAATTCCAGTAATATATATATATGGTTATAAATCAAATTTAAATCTTTATCGAACTAGGGATTCCATCATCTCAGTTCAAATCACTGCAAAAGACTGCCTGATAAAATTTCCACACTTAAACAGCGCTGCACGCATCGGTGCGGATTAATGCACGGTGTTGTTCGCACCAGAGAAGACGTTTCTTAAACATTCCGGTGGCTTGATAAATATTCCTGTCTGTAGCATACGAGATTCATAATACCTTATATTCAATAACATAAAATTCTCAAAGTATTCTTACAAGACAATACCTTTTGTAAATACGAATTGCACTCCCAACAATAAACCTACAACAAATTTTTTTTTCGAACTTAATTCGGTCACATTGCAAAGTAATTTATTTAGTACTCACATATGGTATTGGGATCATGTGCATAAACGCTCATGAAGTCCAATATGTGAAAAACTCAAGCTAAACGGGCCGTTCCTCTAAGTTCACTTTGTTGGTATAACGGATCTTCAACTTAGACGGTCAATTCTTAAAATTACATAAGGTACTCTGGCTAGAATCTCAGATCTTCCACTTAAAAACTTCAGCCTCAGAATTATTGCTCAAGCTATAAATTCTGAGCCCGGCCTGTAACGAGCGATTGCTCGTGGCGGACAAATAAAATAAAAGTAACACCGAAAAAAAGAACGTCTTCGGCCGACGGGTCTTGATGCAGCGACCTCCAAACTGGACATGGAAATCGAATTAAGTAAGATAGGTATTATTCTTGCAAAAAAATTAAAACACATATATTTCCACTAGATAACTATTTTTATTCACAAGAAAATATATTTACAATTCCGAAACTTAAGTCCCGACAACTAGTTAGACTCGCTTCAGCGGTGGTTAAAACCCATACTGTCTAATTACTCATTCTTAACTACAGCTACAACTATGTGCATGGGTATTTTTTATATGTTTAGCACTCTTAATATTTTTTATGAATCTAACGGCAAAAAGTAAGTATGCAAGAATCAAAGACGATGCTTACCAAAGTATTTGGCATTTTAGCTGTTGTTATTTTCTTTGAAAATAATACCGTTATCAACAAGTGTTCTCTCTCATCACTTTCTCGCCGAAGGAAATAATTATATGTGCACGGTAAATTTTTTTCCGTTAAATAAAAAAGTAAATAAATGTTTTAATGTTTTTATTATATTAATATTTCGTATGCCCGCCGTTATTGATAATAACGCTATTTATGCGTCATGTCATAGAATCTATGAGCCTATGCAACGTTGCTGCGTCAATTTTGGCCCACTCCTCCTTGATGGCCGCTGCTAGGTCCTTCAAGGTGTCAAACTGTCTTCCATTTTTATAAACCCGTTCAGAAAGGATGCCCCACAAGTTCTCAACCGGATTTAAATCAGGACTGACTGCAGGCCATTACAGCACAGGTATGTTCCGGCTCTCCAGAAACAGCTTTGTGTATTTAGCAGCGTGTATTGGTGCATTGTCGTGTTGGAAAATCCAACTCTCACCGTATTTATCAGCCCCATACTCAATCAACACGCTGTCAAGAAGATCCACATACTTTTCTGCATTCATTTTATGTGAGACAAAACAAATTTCTGTTTTTCCTGCATAACCAATTGCTGCCCATGTCATTACAGAACATCCTTGAAAATTGTGCGCACTGCGAACACCTCGAGGAAATCTGGTATCTTGCCAAACCTTTTGGTAACCATCAGGACCATCTAAGTTAAATTTTTTCTCGTCCGAAAAACTAACCGACTGCCACTCCTCGTCCCAAAATTTGTATTTTTCGGCAAAAGCCAAACGCGCACTTTTGTGTCTCGGTAAAAGATGTGGTTTTGGCAATTTTTTTCGATATTGTAAGTGACCAGACTCACTTAAAATTTGTTGCACTCTTCTTTTTGTTACATTTAAGGATAAATTCTGCTTAATTTGTGCAGCACTTAAATTGCCTTTAGCAGCTATACGACAAATTTCCCTTTTTGTCCTTTCATTTACCACTGGCTTACGTCCTGGCCTTGGAATTTTCAAGTAATTTTCTTTATTTTTTAAAAAGTTTGCTATAGTGTTTCTGTGCCTATTTAATTTGGCAGGAATTTGCGAAATCCCGAGACCCATTTCATCATAGGCTTTAATGGAGGCTTGTTCTGATTCGGATAAGGAACATCCACGCGGCATTTTAATCTAATTCAATAGTTTTGTTTAATAAATAAAAGGACAAAAACAATAACGCTCACCTTTAAATAGATATCACTCTTTTAAAATATTAATTCAATTTATTTACCTAAAAATATTCACTTTCTAATGACACTTGCACGTTTCAAGAGACAATGCACATATAATTATTTCCTTCGGCGAGAAAGTGATGAGAGAGAACACTTGTTGATAACGGTATTATTTTCAAAGAAAATAACAACAGCAAAAATGCCAAATACTTTGGTAAGCATCGCCTTTGATTTTTGCAAGCTTACTTTTTCCCGATAGATTCATGAAAAATATTGAGAGTGCTTAATATATAAAAAGCACACGTGCACATATAGTTATTTCGCTAGCTGTAGCTTAAAGCTTTTTACTTGTTCGTTGCAATCTTTGCTGATTTTACATTTTATTTCTTTACAAGAAACTGTCTCATGGGAAAATTAAGTTTTCTTAATTCTCATAAATGATAAGTGAAATGAGAATCATGTTCACATGTTTCTGCAGGTGAGTGAAATTTTAGGGTTTTATTATTTTCAGGGTCGTAAGTTTTTGCTGACGTAACTCCTCCCCCGTTAGGTTTGAAACTCTCCTGAGTTGTCAAAATATTTTTGATTTTTATATTGGATCTTTTATGTTTTATAGCAAAGATTGTAAGGAACTGTATAACTATTACAACTATAGAACTTATTATACTACCGTACATATAGTGTGCTTTTCTTTCGAACTTTATTTCTTTAATTTCTTTTATGTTCTCAATTTGTTTTAAAATAATATCATCAAATACTAATTTTTCGTGAATCGTGAAAATTTGCTTAAATTCTTTTTGGCTATTTTGTAGCACATTATTTTCAATTCTAACTGAACAGTTATTAAGATTAACCAAATAGTTTCCATTCATTGTAATTCCTGTTTCGTCGCAAGTACCGTTAAATTTTACATGTTTTTGATTTTTGACTAAAACTATTCCCTCTCTTAGCGCTATGATTTCTGATATATTATTAAAGACTTTCATACAATTTTTTCTAACAACACAATTATTGGAAGGTTTTAGGTTCTTTAAATCTTTATTACCAACGTAATCATAAATTTTATTTTTGTATTTTATTATCTCTACTTTGATTGTCACCTACTGAAGTGTGCTCTTTGTAACGTAATTATTTCTCTTGGAATTCTTATTACAAGTATAATATTTTCTTTATAATCAATAGCAACTCCAAGTTTGATATTTTGTAATTTTTGAAAATCAATTTTGTATTCTGTGATTTCTTCATTTGTCAATATATTTCTGTGAATTATCCCTATTCTTGCCGAAGCTATATTGTCCTGAATCTGTTCAATGTTATCTTGTAGTATTTTTAATTTTAAAATATAATTTGTGTACATTGTTTCTTTGTGTAAAATTTTGTTGTAATCCCTAATATTGTTTAAGTCTTTTGATAATATAAGCCTATCATTTTCAATTATTTCTTTTATTTTTAGAAAGGTTTCGTTAAAATTTTGATTAATTTTTACCTATGAATTCTAATTTTCTATGGCGTTATGATTGTTTTTGTCAATTACGCTAAGATGCTCTTCAATTTCTTCTCTGTCAGTATTGTCCATCGTACCCCATAACCATTTGTGTATTGTACCTGCAAAATTGATTAAGCCTCACTTTCGTCTATGTGGGATAAATGTTTGAACTTTATTACAAATAATATTCAGTTGGTGTTCTAAAATAATAGCTCTATCTTGTAGTTCCAATAGTCTTATATTACTTTCTAAACTATCTAATATATTGTTAATTTCCCTAGGCTTAATTTTATGCAGTATAGTGTCATAATTCTTTACAATATCGACTTGTTCTAATTTAATTTCAGAGTACCCGAAGTTCGTCTCTATTTTCTCGATTACCATATGGGTCTTTGCAACGGTTAGCATTTCCGTTATTAGGATTATTATGAAGATGATTGTTTATTTTTTGTAAATTTAGGTTCTTCCTTATGCCTAACACTCTTATAATTTTCTATATAGCCCTCTATTCTATCATTGGAGTAGTTTTCTCTATTGATGTTGCGTTTATCAATATAGCTGATTTTTCTTTTATATATATTATTGCAAATAACATTCTTATCACACCTTCCTGAACATTAATGGGTTTCCTTTGGTGCTGGAATGATAGCTGTTATTATACCATTCAATTGCTCTATACATTTTTTCCTTGATGTTGAGTTGTCTATTTTCAACACCTAAGATTCTAATTCTTTAGCTAATTGTACTATGTAGACGCTCTACATCGGAGTTACCGGTGTGGCTGTTAGTTTTGACCAAATGTAGCTCTATATTTTCGTTTCTCAGATAATCTTTAATATTAACGCTTTTGAATTCGTTATCAGTGATTAATTTTCGAAAATGTCCTCTCTGGGACTTATAATCTCTTATCTTTTCTATAATAGTTTGATTATTTCTGTCCTCAAGGTAATAGGCTGTGGCGAACTTAGAAAACCTATCAATGAACATTAAGAAATTTGCTTTTGAATTAGTATATATGTATGTCCATATGCAAGGTTTCTCTAATGTCTTTGGGGGTTTTAGTAAGTTCGAATTTTTTTCTTAATGCGATTTCCAACATATTTGACACGGTTGCATATGTCACAATTATTAATATATTTCTGTATAAGAACTTTGAGTTTAGGGAAATAAAATCGTTTCTTTAATCCCTCATAATGTTCATTAATTCCTGTGTGTCCTGTTTCGTTTTTATGGTATTTCTGTATTTGTTCATATGTCTCATCCTCAGTGTTCATATCTTTTGCATGGTGAGAACATCTAACAAATTCCCCATTGATCCACTGAGTTTATGTAGACTTTCTTGTTTTTATATCTTATCTCGGATTACTTTGTTTTATCATTTGTTAATATGATTTGGGTTCTAAAACGATTTACTATTGTATCCAACATAGGGATATGATTGTTAAAATTTTCTTCCTGGGAATATATCGTATCAACACTTTTAGAGTCTAAATTATTTCCCATAGAAGTGTAGGGGGGTTCTTCAGAATTGTCTAACTCCTGTAAATTTTGTGAGTTCTCAAGATCGTCGACGTTGTTCTCTAGAGAGATGTCAGAAAGTTCTTCAGTATTTTCTGATTCCTCGATTGCATCTTCTGTATGGACCAAATTTATTTCGTTTGTATTTGTATCGATTCTACTAAAAAATCGAAATCGGCGACTTTATTTCTCTCCCCTTTATATAATCAATATTTATATTATATTCGCCTAGCTTCAGTAGCCATCTACAAAGCCTTGGGTTGACGTCCTTCCCTCTGGTTTTCGTATATAACCATTTAAGTTGTTGGTGGTCTGTTAGGAGGTCAAATTTTACACCATAATTTACACCTGAAATAGTTAATGGACCAAACGATTGCTAGTAGTTCTTTTTCGGTTGTTGAGTAGTTGCGTTCGTGCTCATTAAGAGTTCTACTAGCATAACATATTGGGTGGCTATCTTGCTGCAGCATAGCTCCTATTGCAAAGCTGCTAGCATGAGTTGTCAGTTTAAATTTTTTATTAAAGTCGGGGTATTTTAGTATGGGGGCCTCCGTTATGATTTTCTTAAGCTTTTCGAATGCATTAATGGTATTGGGGTCATTAGAGTTAATTTTGGCATTCCATTTCAGATATTTGGCCATTGGTTGGGCTACTTTTGCGTAATACTTAATGAATTTTCGGTAGTAGCCCGTAATACCAAGAAAAGACTTTATTTGCTTTTGAGTCCCTGGTAGTTTAAGTTTAAGAATGTCTTCTACCTTTTTGAGATTTGGTTTGACTTTTTCAGGTGTCAAAATGTGACCTAAGTACTCGGTCTCTCTTGAGAAGAATTTGCACTTATCTATTTAAATTTTTAAGTTTACCTCTCTTAATTTATTAAATATTTTCTTGATTCTAGTTATATGTTCCGTTAAGGAGATTGAAAAAATTAGTATATCGTCGAGGTATACGACACATATTTTATTAATAAAGTCTCTAAGTATTGAATTCATCAATCGTTGAAATGTCGCTTTAGTGTTTTTCAGCCCAAACGGCATCCTGACAAATTTATAGTGCCCGGGGGGTTTCGAAAAGGCTGTCTTTTGCCTGTCATTTTCGTCGACCAGAATCTGGTGAAAGCCTTTTGCTAAGTCGATAGTGGTAAAATATTGGGCTCTTCCCAATTTATCTAATACATTTTCAATGTTTGGGATCGGAAATTTACCATCTATTGTGACTTCGTTTAATTTACGATAGTCTACAACGATCCTCCAGTGGGCTATTATACGAAGAGTTGCTCTCTTGGATAATACTATGCTTAAGCATTACATTTATTTGGTTGGTGATCTCTTGTTCATGGATTTGTGGATACCGATATATTTTCGAATATATCGGTTTATTTGTTGTAGTAATGATTTGGTGGGTAATCTCATTTGTGCTTGTTAATATTTCACCCTCTTTGAAAAACAAAATTTTATATGTTTTTAATAGATTTCCTAATAATTCTTTCTCTTCAGAGTTAAGGTTTTTGTAAAGGATATCTTTGATATTATCGTTAATATCAGACCAGACCATTCAAGCTGATGAATTTCCTCATCTTTATATGGACACTTTGATAGGAATTTTATCTCACTATTATTGATTATTAAAGTTTCTTTTTCATGTTAATAATGGCGCCTAGGGGTTTTAATTAGTTTTGTCCTATTATTGCATCGAAACACTTATTATGGAATTTCGTTAGTTTCCAAATCATATGAGCGTCTTCGTTGAATTCGATAGGTAAATCCGTTTTAATTTCTTTATTGACAAGGGTATTAGTGTTAACAGTATTGAAGTTTATGGGTTTCTTTAAGAAATGTCTTTTATACTGTGGTAGTTTCTCTTCATCTAACAAGGAAGTAGACGACCCTGTATCGATAAGACATTTAATTCTGTCTTTGCCAATAGTTAGCTCTACTATTGGAAGGTATATTTTTGAGGCGTTATATGAAAATTTGTTTCGTGTCGGATGTGATGTACATCCATCGGTTCTGATACATTTTGTCTGGGTAAATTGTTAAGTTATTACTTAAGCGTCCTGGATTGTATTGGTTTCTATTATAACTAACAACTTTACGTTGATTCGTATTTGTATTTATTTTGGGTTTGTCCCTAATCAATCCAAAGATTTCTAACAAATTGAATGCGTCCCTTAAACTTTTTATATTTTTATTCAGAATTATATTCGTTCATTTGTGGGATAAATTCTACAGGTTTTTCTGTGTCATATTCATACTTCTCGTTTAGTTTATCTAGTATATATCTTAATGCTACAAAATAATCTCTCACTTGAAAGTTTTTTATTGAGAGTGCTTTTTGGTATAGTTGGTGATACGTTTTCTGAATGCCGAAATTGATAATTATTCTATTAGTGGTCTGTGGGCACGTTCTAGTGCTTCGTTAGATTGAGGGTGGTAAGCAGAAGTTTGTAACTTTTTTACCCTTAGAAGTTTACATACCCTTTTGAACAAATCACTTAGGAAATTACTTCCCTGGTCGGTGACTATTCGTTTGGGGATGCGATAGCTCATGACTATCTCATCGAAGAAAATTCGCGCTACGGTTACGGCCTCCCCATTAGGTATGGCGTACCAATCGACAAGTTTGGTGAGATTATCCTGGAAAGTCAAGATGTACTTGTTTCCGGACTCCGTTTCATCTAGTGGACCGACTATATCTAAGTAGACCTTATCAAAATGTTGTTCTGCAATATCCGTGATGACCATCGGCATTTTATATTGAGGCGAAGCTTTCATTGTTTGGCACTTAGGGCACCGCTGGATATATTTCTTTATATCTTTGAGCATGTGCCTCCACTTTCGTTGGATTCTTTTATAAGTTTTAATGACACCCTGGTGGCCGCCGAATGGAGAATCGTGATAATCTTTTAAGATTGTTTTGATTTCCTCGGGGCTTGTGATGACTTCGAGTTTCAGTTTATTTACTTCGTCTGGATCAGTACTTGGAGTGGTGATTATGGGGCTTGTTTTCTTATTCCCATCACCTAATTTCGTTTCGTCTTGGTCGTTTAACGAGTGATCTTGGTTCTTGGGGCTATTTGTATGGGCGTTTTTAGCCTGAGCCCTAGTCACTGCGTTACATTTTAGGCGACTTTTAGTGCTTAGAGGGGTGTTTCCCTCTTCGATGTCTGAGTCCATTTGGTGGTGGACTTGGGCCTTTACCGTGAAGGTCTGGCCGTTGACGTCTTCTGTATTTTCCCATGGTATGCGACTTAATGCGTCTGCATTAGTGTTGTACTTTCCGGGTTTTTATTCGATTTGATAATCGAATTCGGAGAGTTTATGGTGAAATCTTACCAGACGGGAAGTGGGGTCTTTTACATTAAAAACTCCTTTGAGAGGTTTATGGTCTGTATAGACCGGGAATTTACGGCCTTGAAGGTAACACCTAAAATTCCTTGTAGCCCAGACAATGGCTAGCAATTCTTTCTCTATTGTAGAGTAATTGCGTTCGGCCTTGTTGAGTGTACGGCTGGCGTAAGCTGGTCACTTCCCACTTCGCCTTGGGATATTACCGCTCCAAGAGCCTCATTGCTGGCGTCCGTGGTTAAATTGACTGGCTTTGAGAAATCGGGATATATTAATAGTGGGGGTGAAACCAATGAAGTTTTGATTTCCTCAAAAGCTTCCTGACACTTCTCGGTCCAATTGAATTTAACATCCTTGCGGAGTAAATTGGTAATAGGACGCACTATTTTGGAGAAGTCAGGTATGAACTTTCTGTAGTAATTTGCAAGACCTAGAAATTATTGTAGCTGCCGCACAGTTCGTGAACTGGGAAAGCTTGGACGCAGGCCGTTTTACTTGGGTCTGGAAGCGCACCTTGGCTAGAACCACTGAGATATATAATACTGGAGTGACTGGTGCCATGAAATTTCTTCAAGAAAATGGTATCACTTTTCGCTAGTTGTCCCTTTCTGGGTAAGCATCTTTTTTTTTAACATGGTTTTCTTAATTGCGAACGTCATGTCGCCTATTAAATCCTGGCGTTAGAAATAGATGATTATATTCACAATCATCTTACATCTCTTTCTGGGTAAGCATTATCCAGACTAAAACAACCTTTTATTTATAATTTGTATTCCAGTAATTCCAATGAAATTTACATTTTCCTTACAACAATATGGAAGACTAAAATTAAATATGTCTCTTCGTATATATTTGGTTATTATATTCTACTTTGAATGGCTGCAAATTCACAGTAAACGTTGGAGATTAAAAATTGTTTTCCTCCACTGAAAGTAAAATTGTACCCATATGAGATAGCTTATAAGTCAGTCCAGTTTAATACATGTCAGTGGCTAGAACATTTATGTCCTAAATAAACTACTTCCTTCCTGAGAAACTGACATTTCTCTGGCTGCAGTTTCAAGTTGTTCGCTCTCAATCTGTTGAAGACTTTGCGGAGCTTTCTGTCATGGTCCGCTAAATTTTCCCCGTAGATGACTATGTCATCTAGGTAGACGAAACACTCGAGGCCTTGTAGACCTATGAGAACGTAATTCATTAAGCGCTGGAACGTTGCCGGGGCTCCTTTTAACCCAAATGGCATACGTTTAAACTCATAGTGTCCATAATTGGTGCTGAAGGCGGTTTTAGGTCGATCATTTTGATCGACTAGGACTTGATGGTACCCGTTGGCGAGATCGAGGGTCGTAAAAAATCGTGAATGACCTAATTGGCGTCTACAATTGTTTTTTCGTTTAATTTCCGAAAATCGACGACGACGCGCCACCTTTTTACCGTCTGGTCCCGCCTTCTTTGGGACGACTAGGAGAGGTGAATTCCAAGGGCATTTGCTCAGTTGGACTATGTCATTATCCAACATTTCTTTGAGCTGTTCGTTAATTACATTCCGCTGCGTTTCGGGTAGTCTATACATCTTTTGATTTATGGGTGCTTGATCTTGCACCAAGGGAATGTTGTGGGTGATGGCTGTTGTATATGAGAGCCGATCACCTTTAAGAAAAAATATGTCGTCAAATTCATGACAAAGTTTTTTAATTTGGTATTTCTCGTCCGCGTTCAGGGATTCATCTAGATTGAGCTCCTGCTCTAACCTGACGTGACGCGGGTTTAGACGAGTATCATCCGGTTCTTCGTAGTCCGGGAATATATATTTAATATGTTGCGTCGCTGTATTGATTCGCTTTGTCTTTATTATTGAGTGTTATTACTTTTATCCGGTGAGTTGAGGAATCCTTTTTATTTTTATCATCCTTTTGCTGTGGGATTTGTTTAGCCTCTGGTATTAGCTTGCCTTTGTAGGACGATTGAGCTAGTTGAATAACGGAGTAGTCTTTGGTTGGGACAGGATTTAGTTCAAGACTTGTCAGGACCACTGGAAACTGGTTGAGTTGAGGACTCCAATTGACACTGTGTTTCCGGAGGGGAGTAAACTATTGGCCAAGAAGACTCCATCGCTTATCTCTTGGGATAAACATAGCATTTCCTCTGGGACTATTAACGAAGTGTTGACAATGGTTTGAGGACGTGCAGGTATGCAAGCAGATTCCGTTAGGATTACCTGCTGCTGCCTCATTTCACAGGTTCGATCATGATCAGTCAACTTTTCCAAATTTTGTCCTTTTCTCCGGCAACCAACGCTCTTTTGTTTAGGCGCCTTGAGGACACCACAGGTAGAAAGTGTCACTAATTTGTCCTTTAACTTCCCTGTTGGCGTTCCTACGTCGACTGTAGATTCTGGACTTGGATCGTACGTTATGGGTACAGCAAACTCTTCCGAATTGATTTCTGTGCGAGGAAATCTAAGTGTCTTCGTGGGCCCCTCAACGTTACAGTTTCTTTTTAGGAAGTCATTTCCCAAAAGCCCGTCATTGGTAAGGCCTGGGATGTTTTTTACGACCTGGAATTTACAGGGTATTTGGTTTTGTAATTTAAATTTTCCCTTACAGGATCCCAATGTCTTACCAGTACCAAATGGCGTTTGTAACGTTGTTTTGTCCTCGGAATTTATTACGTCGAGGGATTTTAATATTTTCTTTTTTATTATACTAACCTCTGCGCCGGTATCCACTACAAGACGTGTTTTGCCGTTTAGGCTAATGTCTAGTGGTAAATTTACTGTAGGAATGCCGGATTCGGGCGCTCGAGAGGGTTTCTTCTCCTTTTTATTTAATTTTGCTTCTTGTCGGGTGGCAATTGCAACAGCTTCTTGTCGTTTCCCGACTGTTTATTTTCCCATTTGATTTTTTGTCTACACTCCTCCAGGGAGTGGCCTCTGCGACTGCAGAATTTACATTTCAATGTTATGTTAAATTTTTGGTGCAGATTGTACATTTATTGACCACCCGTTTTCTGGTTTGCTTAGGAGGTCTGTTCTTGGGGGAATTTGAGGGTCCTGGAAGGTTATCCCTGAAGGGGGTGTTCTTGCGTTAGAACACTCCGAATATGAGTGACCCTGCTTATGGCAGAAACTACATATTATTGAGGGCCTTGTCGTCTGATATGTGTTGTTTTGCGAGGGTGACACCCTTTTAAGTTGGGGGCGAAAACTGTGAGGGTTTAATGGCCTGACGGCGACTCCCGGCTGGCGCGACTGATTGTATGTCACTGGAGACCTTTTGGTCGCTCTTACCAGCAAGTTGGGGTTGATTATAGGCATGGTAGCTGCAGAATAAGACAAGGGGGCTTGTAGAAAATTGGCCCCTTGTTGCAGCCTTTCCATATCCAAGGCCTTTTGGATTAGATCGTCGAGCGTTCCTTCAGTAACTGTCACCAGGTACTGACATAGGTGGGGATTTGTAACCCCACTGCGGAGTGCGTTTCGAGCGAAGTCCTCCAATTGTGTCTTTACAAATGGGGCTGCTGTGGCTCCGTATTTGGTAGTGGCGGCCTCTTTGCAAAGTGTTAACAGCTGCTTCACCCTAGTTTTGAAGGCAGTGAGAGCCTGGCAAGGATTTTGCCTTGCTGTAATCAGTCTCTTTACTAGTTCTTGATATGTTTCTCGTGGAAGGAACGCACGATTTAGTTTTTTGTCTAACTCTGTTAGAGATGTGGGTGTGGAGGTCGCATAAATTTGGTATGCCTCGCCTCGGAGTCTGGTTGGCAAGATTTGGAGGAAAGCCGTTTTTTCGTCCTCTTCGAGGCATTGCTGCGTTTGCCTGCAGCAGCCTAAAAATGTTTGAAGCTCTTGGCTTAAATTGGGGCTGAGTTCGCCCGAAAAGAGAGGAACCAGTTGTGCAGTAAGTTTCACTACTTTGGAATAGTCTGCCATTGTAGGAGTTGGTTTCTCTAACAATTTGGGCTCGGGCAGACTATTAAAACTTTCCTCTAGACTGGTGTTAAGGATGCTTCTATCCAGTCTAGTAATAAGTCTTGCACGGAAGTTGAGTCTTCGTGAACTGGGTCTGTTTCTTGGCCGTTCTCTTTTTCTACACTAGAGGCTCTTACAATAGCACTGGCCTCGTCACAATTATTAACACTGGTACCGCTATTATCTTTTAAATTTAAATCCTTAATTAAATTCTTATCTAAATCGAGCGAGGGCGAGAATCCCGCAAATCTAGCGATGTCCGCTTTAAACTCCTCTGTGCTTGATTTGAAGTCTTTTATTAAGATGAGTCTTTCCTCGCGACTTAGGGCTAGTTTTGAATCTAGCGCTTCACAGTGGGCAGCAGAAAACTTGCCAGATTCTCGCGCTTTCTCTAAAATCCTATCTAAATAATTATTTAGGCTTACTTTGGTTGCAGCTGACGGAACAGGCAAAACAGTGCCACTCCGAATACATATGGATTCGAGTTTATGGCTTATCGTGTTGAATAAGCTGAATCCGATATGCGGCATAGCCTTGTTATAATGATTGACTTCCCGTTGTATATTGGATTACAATTTTTACGACTTATGTTTATAAGTGAAATCCGATATACAACAGTCTGGCTATGCCAAGATTGGAGCTGTTATAAGTTTATTTTTCCACTGTTGCAAGGATTCCTCGCATATGATATCGAATTTGAACTGGTTCCCTTTCTTGAGAAGGTTTGGCTATTTGGGAAAAATGTGCGTCTGTAATATTCGACAAATCCCAAGAATGCTCGAATATCTTTATCTTTTTTTGGTCTAGGATAAGATTTTACTGGTTTAGGATAAGATTTTACTGAACTCCATAACCAAGAATATAACGTTTCCCAGATACATGATTTCTTTCCGCAGAAAGTGACACTTTTCTGGTTGCAATTTTAATTTATGCCTTCTCAGGCAGTTTCTCACTAGTTTCGGATAATGGTCGTTTAGATTGTATCCATGGACTACGATGTCGTCCATTTAAACGAAATATTTGATATCTTGGAGTTCAGATAGTATCTTATTCGTGGCTCTTTGGAAAGTTACGGGAGCCTACTTTAGTCCAAATGGCATACGATTGTATTCATAATGCCCATTAGTTTATCTAAGGGGTTTTCTCTCTATCTTCCTTGTTAATGGGAATTTTATGGTATCCGCTTGCGAGGTCTAGGGTCATGAATTACTTTGACTTTCCCAGCTTGTCTAATATATATGTTATATTGGGCAATGGGTATGCATCGCCGATTGTTATGTCGTTCACCTGGCGAAAATCCACGACAACTTTCCAACTCTTATTCCCATTCTCATCTAGTTTTTTGGGAACTAGTAGAAGAGGCGAATTCCAGGGACTCTTTGAAGGTCTGACAATATCGCAGTCTAACATAATTTGAATTCGCTTATTGATTTCTGCTTTATAGGCTTCGGGGAGCCTGTATGCTTTTTTATAAGCCGGTGCTTCATCTTTGAGGGTTCGGATTTTATGAGTGTACGTCTCCCTCTTAAAGTTAAAATAATAAAGCCTTTGACTTGTTATAGTAATCAGTTTATCTATAGTTAGTAAATATTGACACTGGTTTAAGTGCGACTATTCGTAAATCGTTTCAAAACGTCGGAATAAGAGATAAATACAATGTAATCGCTCTTAGACCCGTGTCTAATACTATTTCAATTATGCACTACTATTCTTAATTATATGTCTGACCTCGAATTCTGTAAACAAAAAGTTGGACAAATACTTACGAACGGTAGTGTTCTAACATACAAAACTGCGATAGTTTAAAATATGAGTTCATTTATTTTCATTATTTAAAACCTCATTAGGTTGCTTTGTTGTGCAGAAAAAATGCCGAAACCAAAGAGAAAAGAGACTAAGGAAGAATATTAAAAAAAAGTAGAGCTCAAAAAGTGAGATATGAAAAATAAGGAATAATCCTCAGAGACTAGCGGCTGATAAAGCAAAACGAAAAGAAAAATATAAAAAATTGAGAGAAACTGGCAAAAAAACTAGAATCTGAAATGTCGGCTCGTGAAAAATGACAAGCTCGTATAAATTGGAAGCAATACTCAGAAAAATCTTACAAAAAGAAAAAGCCTATGGCCAACATAACAAGTCAATTTGTTAGAGAAAATACTACATCTAGTTTGCACGATGTACCTGTGAGTCTTGAGTCCCGTAATCATGAACTGCCTCAGCAAGAAAATCTTGATATAAATCTTCCTCAACCGTTGTTGCCAGCGCCATGAAATCCAAAATTAAAATTGGCTAGAAAATGATCACAGAAGCAGCGTTTTAGAAGAAACCAGGAGTTAAAACAAAAAAATTTTATAATTGCAAAGCTTAAACAAAATTTGATCAAATATAAAAAAAGATGGCAGAGTTTGGAAAAACAAAAACAACTGGTACAGCTATCACCTAATACCGCAATGTCCAAACTAGTTGAAAATCCAAAGACACGGGTTGACGTGATAAAAAAGGCTTTATTTGGCGATTTGTTAGAAAATCAAATAACAAATATGTTAATATATCTAATCTGAAGACCCGTCAAGAGAAGAAATTAGCAAATAAATTACTATTGGGGCCGATTGTCAATGAAAGAAAGGTTTGGAAGTTCAAGAACCAGGTTATCACATATAAAAAGATATGGCATCAACAAAAGCAAAAGAAGGCTGAACCCAAAATAAAAAGATGCTTAAAAAAGATAGTTCAAATTTTTTTGGAAGATGTTAAGTACACTTGACTGTATAGAAGTTTTGGCTGCTATGCCTGATTTGCAAATTGACATAACTACTCTTTTTCCAGACCAGACTGAGCTATTAAAACACAAAAGAGATCAAAGAAAAGCTAAGACTGAAAAAAGAAAAGTTGAAGATACTGTTAACGTGCAAACAAAAAGGAAAAAAGAAATGATATCAAGAAAAGAAAAAGTTAAGAAGGAGGTAAAATATAAAAAAATTGACCCAAGTCAGAAAACTAAATTAAATTCAAAGAAACGTAAAAGTAAAGAAAATGAATTAAAAATAAAAAAGAAAAATAGCTTCTATGAATCCAGCGATTGTGAGTGCCTTATTTGTGGTGTTCTCTATAGCGAAGATACGACAGGAAATGACTGGGTCCAGTGTGTTGTATGTAATAATTGGGCACAGGTTAACTGCATTAAAGGTGAATCTACATCATTTATATTCCCTGACTGCTCAGCTGCCTGCGATTATAAAAAGTAGCTTAAAAAGCAACGCTACGAGGCCGCCAAAAGTTATTATTTTTTGTTACACTAGATTTAAGTGTTAATGCTCAAGAATAATTTAATGAATTAAAGTTTCTGTTCAAATTAGAAAAATTAAAAAAAATTCAAACGAAAAGCAAATTTGATTTGTGTTATACTAGATTTAAGTGCCGTTCAAATTCAGATTGTTCAGAATAATTTTGTTACTTTATTATAAAAAGAGCCTTTTTAGAATTATTACTTAAAGCTTAAAGATAATATAAAGATCAAAGTTGCTGTTCAAGACTGGTTTAGGTATAGAATTAGTTTAAACCGAAAATTGACTTAATTTTCGTGATTGTTCAAGATACTTGGACTATTACAAATTAATGGTTAGAACCATATTTTTTATTTGTGAAATAAATAATTAATAAACGTTGATTTCGGTTGATATTCGTTTTTTTCCTGGTTTCACTCTGTTTCCTGTCGCTTGATTTCCTTGAAATGGCCATATATCTAAAATTTTAAAATATTTTGACTGTTCCACTTAACATAGGCTAAAAGACGTTGTATTCTTGATAATGGACTAAATTTCGCAACTAGAATGTACAAAAATTGTCGGGCCGAAATCAGACTCAGTTCTGTTCTTAATTTGTAGAACAACCCAATTACTATTATAGGCGATGTTCTGTGAGGGTATGATAGGATTAATGGGGCTCCTTGATGACTGAATATAGGAGGGCGTAGTCCATAGAATTGTACATCCCAAATCCTAGTTCCTCTTAGTACCTATAAACTGTTTAGATACATTTTATTTAAACGAAGAAAACTATTTTATTTTAATATTTTTATAATTTTATTTTTATTAATTTTGATACTTTCAGATCGGCAGATCTGGTTATAGTACAGGAAACGAAGCACGAAAAAATAGGGTTCCTTCGAAAAATTACCTACAGGAATTTGACTTGATAAATCGTTAGGGGGGCATAAAGAAAGCTTAACTCTAGATTTCCGAATTTCCCCCCCCCCCCCCCTCTTTTTGAGAAAATCCAAAAAAATTTTGAAATGCGTTTTTCATAATAATGTAAATGGGAAAGTTGTTCGTCACAAAAATACCTACATTTTTTATTTAAACAATTTTTTTGTAAAACTTACCGTTCTCGAGCTGGAGCTTGCCAAAGTGTGAAAATTGTACTTTATGGCCGCGCTGAGTCGCGTATTCCATATGGAATAAAGTACAATTTTCACACTTTGGCAAGCTCCAGCTCGAGAACGGTAAGTTTTACAAAAAAATTGTTTAAATAAAAAATGTAGGTATTTTTGTGACGAACAACTTTCCCATTTACATTATTATGAAAAACGCATTTCAAAATTTTTTTGGATTTTCTCAAAAACAGGGGGGGGGGGGGAAAATTCGGAAATCTAGAGTTAAGCTTTCTTTATGCCCCCCTAACGATTTATCAAGTCAAATTCCTGTAGGTAATTTTTCGAAGTGTAATTCTTTTATTTCCTGTACTATTAGACTGAAATACTATTTACATTTTTTTGTATCCTACTTTACATTTAACAAATAGATAGTTTGTTCAATATTTTCTCTGTATAGAGTACAGTATTTTATTGTCTATGAATAAATCATTATTACATATTTCAAAGTGTTTGTGTTTCACACTATTCAAAATTTATCGAAGTGTACAGGTTGACTAAAATATATTTGACAGTACAGTCTGATTAGATATTAGTAAAGTGAATTTTAATAAAAATATTTTATTAATAATTTAATCAAACTTATGAAGTTTAAATTAAAAATTAAATTTGTAGCTACTGCTACATTCTGCCTACATTATTTGGTAAGTTTGGGAAAATATTTCTTTGGATAACAGTTCTTGGGTCTGTTACGCGAAAATTTGATGTGGGGTTCTTGAATGAAAGTACTCATTTCGTTAAGCGTTTGAGGGGTTTGGATCTGTTGTGGAGAGTCACATTTTTCGAGTTGTTACTGGAGGGCGATGCGATATCAGAGTAGAGTTTTTCTATTTCAAGGAATACTTCGTTCCTGAAATATTCCTTGGTTAAATCTTGATCTCTGGCATTTGTTACGATTTCTTCGTGCGTGCTTTCGAAGGATTCCCAGTATCTCATAACAGTTTGGAGTTTGGATTCAAGGAAATTGAATTGAATTTGTTATCTTTTGGATTGTATTTTTTCGATCGTTTAGTAACTTAAGTCTGTTTGTATTCTGCATATCATTGGGCTTTGTAATTGTTTCAGGTGTTGTATATTTTTGAGATTCGAGGGGTGCAGGAAAACTATGAGGGTTTGATACTAAAAGTATAATGTTGGAGAATTCAATTTGTCCGTAAGTGTTCATCTGATGAGGTTATACCAATCCTCAGCCTTTTCGGCGCACGATTCTGTGAAATAATCGTGATTTTCCAAGAAGTCCGTGTGTTCCTTTATCTGTTCGTCAGTTTCCCCTAATTCTTTCCAAATTACTTCGAGTTTTTGTAATTTGTTTCATAAATATGTTTGAGTTTTATTTTGTTTTGATGCCTTGTAATAGTTCGATAGGATTTTTCTGATTTCTTCGACACGTATTAACTGAACTGAGCAAAGGTCATTGAATTCCCACATTTTTCAAGAAGCCGCTTATGAATTAGAGGGTATTGGATGCAGAAACATTACGATTTTTGTTTTTAGTAAGATTTTAAATGGAAACGGAAACGATACTACTTTGATGACACTTAGTGGAAAAACGGCGGAAAGAGAGAGAAGAAAATGACAATTTCTTTAGTTTTTTTTTATATCTGTTTCAGACCTGACGAGCCAACATAATTAGGGTGACAGATCTCAACTAGAAAAACAAAAAATTTTTTGGAAGGGGAGGATCTCAACCGTTTGGAAGTTACAGGGTGATTTTTAAATATCAGATTTTAATGGTATGCACATTACTCTCTTATTTTTATCTTTTGATCTAAAAAAATGTCAACAATACTGATCTAACTCCTACCATTGCACGAACAGTCACTTCCAAAAGTGAAAAAAATGGGTTCCGATTACATAAAATTCAGAATTTTTCCAAATTTTCTCCAAACTTCATGTTATTAGTACATCTCTCTTTTATTTTTATTGGATTTCCCATCTTATTACCTTTCCAGAAAGGTGCAACACGTCTCCGTAGAGAAAATATATAGAAATTTAAACTTAGAAATCCTATCGGAGAATATTATTAAAGTCAACAAATTAAAGAAATTGAACTCAAATTAATTCTAAAATGCTTTTTATTGAATTTTAAAATAATTACAATTAATCTTGATAAGTAATAAAAGCCGATAAAAATGTCCACCGCCACTTTGGATGCATTTCAACAATTTTCTTCTAACTCCCTGTTTACGGCGTATTGCAGCCAGCCTCTTCCCTATTTTCGTCGCTGCATGCCCAATTCGGCTAACTAAATTCTCCCTTTTGTTAACTAGGCTTGAATAAACTTCATCTTTCATTGTTCCCCATAAGAAAAAGTCCAATGGGGTAAGTCCTGTAGATCTAGCAGGCCAAGGAATTGGTGTACCTCGGCCAATTTAGCGGTTAGGAAATTGTTCACTTAGTATTTCCTTCACAATGTTAGTAGTATGCGCTGCTGCTCCATCGTGTTGGTGAAACATTCCCCTAAGATTATTCATAGGGTTCTGCTCTATTAGATCTGGCAGTGTGTTGTCCAAAACATCCGCATAAATTTCACTATTAAACACTTGCGGCAAAATGAAGAATTCGGTCTAGAAACTCCCTGTCGTCAATGTCGCGTTCCAGAAGCCAAGTGCTAAATTTCAGGTTTCTCTCGGAATCTCCTTCCAGTAGCCCTTGGGCTGGGTGATGATGATATGGACGTGATCTCCCTCGATAAATAACCCTTCAAACCTTAGATGACGATACTCCTAATCGCATTGCGACTCGTTTCGTGCTCGTCTCAGGATCCTGCCTCACGATGGTGATTATTTGCTGCTCCACGTCGGCAGAAGTTTCCGAAGTTTCGGATCGTATCTCCATGTTGTGTGAAGTTACACTTCCTGTTTCTTTTAACCTTTGGAAAGTCCGTGTAAATATTCCTCTTCGGGGTGCTCGCCGGCTAGGGAATCTCCTTTGATATTCCAGTACAGCTGCTCTCTCGTTTCCGTCACTACACCATAAATGTAAATAATATCCTCGTATTCCTCAAATGTAAATTTTACCATTTTTTAATAATTTTTCCTTAAAAACACCTGTACTTATTGATTTTTTTTTAACTTTGATAGGTATTTTTTCTGACTGACCCTTTTTTATAGCAAAATTTTCATGAGGTACGAGTAACAGAACGCCTGGATACAATGCTGTGAATTCTTTCTAACACAAGCTAATGTCGGCAATAAAACAAAATTACACTAACATTTTTATAACTTTTTTCCAGGAATAATTAAAATTAATTACATGTTAATCCAAAACAAACATTTTCGACCCTTTATCGTAAAAATTTTGTTTATTTAAACAATTTCCTACCTAAAGTGCAATAAAATAATTAGGTAGTCAGGGATTTCTAAGGATGTGGTTTTTCTAATCCTTTGTCTACCTTTCCAAGTTGCATCTTTTTGGAAAGGTAATAAGATGAGCAATCCGATGAAAATAAAAAAAAAGGTACACTAATTTCATAAATTTCGGAGAAAATGTGAGAAAATGCTAAATTTTAGGTAATCGGAAACCATGTTTTTCACTTTTGGAAGTGACTGTACTTACAATGGTAGTAGTTAGATCAGTAGTGTTGAAATTTTTAGAATGGTCATTAGGATAGTTGTTTTTTAGCGTTTGTTTGATGTGGCTGTTTTGGGTAGATCAAAAGATAAAAATAAAAGAGCAATGTACATACCATGAAACACTAAAATTTATGAATCAACCTGTAACTCCCAAACGGTTGAGATTCAACCCCCCCCCCATACAATTTTTTGTTTGCCTAGTTCAGATCTATCACCCCACTCATTTTGGCACGTCAGATCTGAAACAGACAGGCACTGGCACCGTTCTCTTATCACGAACATTGACTTCACTTCTTTGCTTGAAGCAAAAATGAATTTCACTCCGGCACTGAACTCGCTCGTATATCGCTGCCACCAAATGTTGTGTTTTGTACAAATAATTCCTTTTTGTTTTGTTTTTTCTTTCACCACAAATATTTTGAAGATACAAATAATTCAATTGTTTTGTTTCTACATACATGCCACATATAATTATACAGTTATAGTAAGGAAAACTAAACTAAAATTTTATAAACCACTTTCGATGCGCGAGATAAATTAAAATTCTATAAAACACATTGTGATTTGCGAGGGAAAACTGAAATTTCTTCATGCCACTAGAAAAAACAACTGTCCGATCTATTAATCTCGATTTTCCAGCAAGGGGTCAATCGAGAAGTAAAAGAAAAGCTTGCGTCGTCTGTAAGAGGTGTCAAGGGACACGAAAGATGTTGAGCTGATTGATTTTTAAGGTTTCGTAATTTATTGGAAGTGAAATGCAATGTGATCAGAAATGTTTATTGTCTTAATTTAGATCAAGAGGAAATTCTTTCAGCTATTTTCGGATATGCACGTTTATGACACTTGTACTGAAAGTTAAATGAAAAAGGGGTTCAATGATCCTTATTAGGTATGTGCAACCTAAGCATCTCTGTTATAAGGAAATAAATTGCTGTGAAAATTGTGAACAACAATTTATGTAGGAATAGAATGTGGTTACAAATGAATTTTAATTTTAATAAAAAAAATTATTTTTCTTATTTAGGGGCTCAGGGGTCTGACCGAGTCATAACACCACCCTGCCGAGTTGAACGCATTCTCCACATCTACGGTGACGACAATATGTCCAATTTCGATTGTACAGATTATATCGATATAATTTATTTAAGTAACGACAGTATTTTATCTGAACCACCGTTTACTAGAAACATTCAAATGCAAATTCCGATGGCGGTAACAATAGCTGTAATAGTCGTGTTAAAGTACCTCGCATGTTAAGCAAAGAGAATCGAAAAAATAGAAAGATTATTTATTTTTTGCTTTAAAAAAATCGTAAAGGTTTTAAATTTTAATTCGATGAACAAATTTAAAAATAAATTAGGTTAGATATTAAAAAATTGTGTTATTTGTATTTGAAAACTAGGGTAGGATTCTAGCATTGATCCAGGAAACCAAGAGTAGCGGCGACAGTGTGATAACTGGATAACTCAGTTGCCACCGCTAAGAGAGACTTTGATGGGACGAAAAGGGACCAACTCCTATGTGCTCTGTTTCAGTTTATTTCCAGAGGTGTTTTAGTGCGAAATAATCTCACACTACCGGTGGGTACGGGCCGTCCGTTGTTTTTTGAAAGATTTTCACCACTTTCGATAAAAACAATCCTTGAAAACAAGGATTTTTCAGGACTATTTTTCGATTTGAAAAATCAAAAAATTTATCCTAACAAAAGTTATTGCAAATGGTCTGTTCTTCCATGACTTTTAAGAAAAGTATACTTTCGAAAACTGAAAATATATTAGCTATCGTTTATTCGAAAAAAATCCAGTTATTAATAGTGATTCTGAAAAACGGCAAAAATACCTTTTAAAATTACCACAATATGACTGAGCTGCTATCATTATATCACATCATATTGCAATTTCACTGAAATTATTATACGTTTATAGGAAAAATATCTGTTTCGAAATTTTCCGGAGCTTTTCAGTAATTTTAGGCAGAACCATCTGTAGATTACTTTCCTACTATACATATTATCGAAAAAATCCTTTGATACAAATTAACCCGGCCTAATATATAGGCTGTTTTTTTTTTTGCTCCATGTGGATGTTTTTTAGATCATGACGAGAAAATAAGTTAGTCTAAAAGTCCTTTAGACGGTTCTAACGTACTTTTCTGTGATCAGTAATTCTCTGGAAAATTCATAATTTTGTAGAGCATTAAATGTAGATTAATTTAAAAGCTAATAATTTTGCAAATAACTATTTTTTTTTTTAAAAACCAAAGATTTCAAGAAAAATTGACTTTTAGCAACCGGAACATCATGAAATATCATTCGTACATCAAACTGTGTCAGAAGTTCGGCGTTTTATAGGTATGATTGGATGGTACCGTAGGTTTGAACCTAACTTTTCGACGTTAATCGCGCCAATAACTGAGCTGTTGAAGAAAAAGAATAAATTTATTTGGTCTCCAGCATGCGAAGCTGGCTTTAAAAGAGTGAAAGAAAAGTTAGTGAGTGCCCCGATTTTGAGATGCCCAAATTTTGACCATCCTTTTGTGATTCACACCGATGCTTCTGGTTATGGGCTAGGCGCGGGGTTAACACAGCAGATTGAGGGCGACGTCAAAATCAATCTCAGCCGTTCACTTAATAAATGCGAAAGAAATTACTCGACAACGGAAAGGGAGTGTTTAGCCGTTTTATGGGCTATAGAAAAACTGAGACCGTATGTGGAAGGTACAATATTTAAAGTAATAACGGACCACGCGTCGTCGGTTTGGCTACACAATCTAAAGGACCCGACAGGTAGGTTAGCCAGATGGGCGATGCGTCTCCAACAACACAACTTCGAGATCATACACCGCAAGGGTAAGGAACATCTCCTACCAGATTGGCTATCGCGTTCTGTCCCAATGATAGATTGCATACTCGAAACTAATAATGCGAAAGATCAACGTTATGAGAAAATGGTTCAAAACCACGAAAAGTTACCGGAATGGACAATCGGAAATCACGTCCTCTACAAGCACCACCATCCAAGATATCGCTCTTTAGCGACGCCTTCGGACTTTTGGCTACGAGTTGTACCGAAATACGAAAGGAAGGAATTAATTTATAAAGCCCACGATGTACCTACTAGTGGACACTGTGGTGTGAAGAAGACGTACGACAAGTTGTTGAAAAATTTCTACTGGCCGAAAATGAGAGCTGATGTTTTGTCGTATATAAAAAGGTGTGCCACCTGCTAAGCTACAAAGCCGGAGCGTAAAAGAGTTGCAGGTCTTATGGCCCCGCACGGTATCGCAAATCAACCCTGGGAGTGCTTATGTATAGATCTGATCGGGCCTTTACCGCCCTCGAACCGAGGATTTAATTTTATATTAACTATTACGGATCAATTTTCCAAGTTTCCAGTACTCACACCATTACGTTCTGCCACTGCTGGACCGATTTGTAAAATTTTAGAGGATCACGTATTTCTGGTATTTGAAGTTCCGAGGATACTAATAAGTGATAATTGAGTACAGTTCAAAAGGATAAAGGATAAAGGTAAAGAGTATATCAAACTTTGTGAAAGTAATGGGATAGAGATAAAATATACGGCACTTTACCACCCTGAAGCCAACCCCGCCGAACGTGTAAACCAGGACATAAAGGCTATGCTTCGTGCTTACACGGCGGAGAACCATAGAACTTGGGATCAACATTTGGCAAAAATTGCCTGTGCAATTCGCACACAAACACACGAAGCTTTTGACACCATACTTTATTAATTTTGGTCGAGAAATGATTGTGAATGGTAAAGACCATAAAAGCTTTGGGGATAATTACACATTCAACCCGATGCAAAGGTCATCGGCGTTGACAAAAGTAAGATGCGATGTAAAGGAAAGATTGGTGAAAGCGGCACAGACCTCGAAACAAGGGTATGACCTTCGCAGAAGAGACGAGAGATACTTGGTAAACGATCTTGTTTGGCGAAAGAATTACGTCTTATCTGATGCTGCCAAATATTTCAACCCTAAATTGCACCTAAATATATAGGACCCTTCCGTATAGCTAAGGTTTTGTCCCTTTGGACTTATGAATGATGTGATAAAAGTGGCAAGAGCATGGGTAACTGGCAAAGTAAGGATCTAAAAGTGTATTGTTCAGATAACAACCGGACGTAATAAATCCATTCAGGTAGTCCGAATAAGGCATCCTCCCAGCTTCACTGGGAAACTACAGGTTACCAATACGCCGCTTACTCAAAAAAAAAAATTGCGGTCGGTATCCTGTTTGTTTTAGGTTTACCCCGTTTGAATGCCCTTTCCTTCCTTCTTAGGCTTAATATTTCCTAGTACAGAGAAAAAAAGAATTAACTATTAAATATTTGAAAGGGATGGGGATTATTTACGCAAGAGAGTGTAGTTGACAAGCGTTATAAAAGGGAGCAAACCGGACGGTTATTGTCCGAACCACTGGTCTATGACGTAGTATAAAGTTGTATCGTACAAGGGCCAGTACCTAAATTAAGCGTTTGTATACGGATCTACAGTCAATACCATAGGAAACAAAAATAGTCTTAGATTTTAGTCTTCTTCATTATTATTTTCTATTTTTTTTATTATTCTTCTTTTTGAAGTAAAGAAATCTAGTATGCCCAAATGAATTCAAAAGTGAGTTTAGTAGTTATGTATAGGATTGAAAGAGATTTCAAGGAAATCTCCCGAAGGAAAGGGAGGTGTGTTATGGTTTTATGATGTGGTGTCAATCTAAAAGAAATGATATAATTATTAAAGGAAAAAAAAAGAATAAGGTGTTACCTGTTGTGGCGTCCAATGCTGTTGATTCCTAGTTGAACTCTTGATGCTGCTCAAACCTTTTGTTGCAGGTAGTATCCAGTCATATAGGATGGACCTGTGATATTTCGGCAAAGGATGTAGTTCGTCAGAGTTATATCTCCATAAATTCTAAAAACAAAATGGGATCAAAACCACACATGAAAATAAATAGTTTTCTGACCTCTACGCAGAAAAAATATAAAATAATAATGAAGAAGACTAAAATCTAAGACTATTTTTGTTTCCTATGGTATTGACTGTAGATCCGTATACAAACGCTTAATTTAGGTACTGGCCCTTGTACGATACAACTTTATACTACGTCATAGACCAGTGGTTCGGACAATAATCGTTCGGTTTGCTCCCTTTTATAACGCTTGTCAACTACACTCTCTTGCGTAAATAATCCCCATACCTTTCAAATATTTAATTGTAAATTCTTTTTTTTTCTCTGTACTAGGAAATAGTAAGCCTAAGAAGGAAGGAAAGGGCATTCAAATGGGGTAAACCTAAAACAAACAGGATACCGACCGCTACTTTTTTTTCAGTAAGCGGTGTATTGTTAACCTGTAGTTTCCCAGTGAAGCTGGAAGGGCTACCTGAATGGATTTATTACGTCTGGTTGTTATCTGAACAATACACTTTTAGATCCTTACATAATTCATAAGTCCAAGGGGACAAAACCTTAGCTATACGGAAGGGTCCTATATATTAAGGTGCCAATTTACCGTTGAAATATTTGGCAGCATCAGATGAGACGTAATTCTTTCGCCAAACAAGATCGTTTACCAAGTATCTCTCGTCTCTTCTGCGAAGGTCATACCTTTGTTTCGAGGACTGTGCCGCTTTCACCAACCTTTCCTTTACATCGCATCTTACTTTTGTCAACGCCGATGACCTTTGCATCGGGTCGAATGTGTAATTATCCCCAAAGCTTTTATAGTCTTTACCATTCACAATCATTTCTCGACCAAAATTAATAAAATATGGTGTCAAATTTGCAGCTTCGTGTGTTTGTGTGCGAATTGCACAGGCAATTTTTGCCAAATGTTGATCCCAAGTTCTATGGTTCTCCGCCACGTAAGCACGAAGCATAGCCTTAATGATCTGGTTTACAGGTTCGGCGGGGATAGCTTGAGGGTGGTAAAATGCCGTATATTTTATCTGTATCCCATAACTTTCACAAAGTTTGATATACTCTTTACCTTTATCCTTTATCCTTTTGAACTGTACTCAATTATCACTTATTAGTATCCTCGGAACTTCAAATACCAGAAATACGTGATCCTCTAAAATTTTACAAATCGGTCCAGCAGTGGCAGAACGTAATAGTGTGAGTACTGGAAACTTGGAAAATTGATCCGTAATAGTTAATATAAAATTAAATCCTCGGTTCGAGCGCGGTAAAGGCCCGATCAGATCTATACATAAGCACTCCCAAGGATGATTTGCGATACCGTGCGGGGCCATAAGACCTGCAACTCTTTTACGCTCCGGCTTTGTAGCTTAGCAGGTGGCACACTTTTTATATACGACAAAACATCAGCTCTCATTTTCGGCCAGTAGAAATTCTTCAACAACCGGTCGTACGTCTTGTTCACACCACAGTGTCCACTGGTAGGTACATCTAGGGCTTTATAAATTAATTCCTTCCTTTCGTATTTCGGTACAACTCGTAGCCAAAAGTCCGAAGGCGTCGCTAAAGAGCGATATCTTGGATGGTGGTGCTTGTAGAGGACGTGATTTTCGATTGTCCATTCCGGTAACTTTTCGTGGTTTTGAACCATTTTCTCATACCGTTGATCTTTCGCATTATTAGTTTCGAGTATGCAATCTATCATTGGGACAGAACGCGATAGCCAATCTGGTAGGAGATGTTCCTTACCCTTGCGATGTATGATCTCGAAGTTGTGTTGTTGGAGACGCATCGCCCATCTGGCTAACCTACCTGTCGGGTCCTTTAGATTGTGTAGCCAAACCGACGACGCATGGTCCGTTATTACTTTAAATATTGTACCTTCCACATACGGCCTCAGTTTTTCTATAGCCCATAAAACGGCTAAACACTTCCTTTCCGTTGTCGAGTAATTTCTTTCGCATTTATTAAGTGAACGGCTGAGATATGCGATGACTTTGACGTCGCCCTCAATCTACTGTGTTAACACCGCCTAGCCCATAACCAGAAGCATCGGTGTGAATCTCAAAAGGATGGGAAACATTTTGGCAACTCAAAATCGGGGCGCTCACTAACTTTTCTTTCACTCTTTTAAAGGTAGCTTCGCATGCTGGAGACCAAATAAATTTATTCTTTTTCTTCAACAATTCAGTTATTGGCGCGATTAACGTCGAAAAGTTAGGTACAAACCTACGGTACCATGCAATCATACCTATAAAACGCCGAACTCTTCTGACACAGTTTTCGGATTGGGAATACTAAGGATCCACCGACGACATACCCTAAGTAGCGCAACTCTGCCCAATAAAATTCGCATTTTTCGTAATTAATTACTAAACCTGCTGCGCGGAGCCTTTCCAGTACTTTCTTTAACACGATTTTATGCTCCTCAAACGTGGAAGTGACGATTATAACGTCATCCAAATAAACAAAAACGTTGTGTTCTAAACTACCGGAAAGAACTCTGTCGATCAGTCATTGCCAGGTCGCCGGAGAGTTGCTCAAACCGAATGGTATTCTTGTGAATTGGAAAAGACCCCTGTTCGGGACAGTTAAGACTGTGTTTTGTTTGGATCTTTCTTCCAGAGGAACCTGCCAAAATGCGGACTTTAATCCAGCGACGACAAATACCTAGCATCCCTTAGCTTGTCGAGAGTAGCTGACACATAGGGTAGCGGATATGCATCGTTCTTTGTGACTTTGTTAAGTTTTCGATAATCCACGCAGAACCTATACGAATTATCCTTCTTTTTGACCACCACTACTGGAGAGGCGTTTGCTTTCTAACGCCATGTAATTGTGCTCCGTTATCTTCTTATCACAAAAATTCCAATAGTTATTCAGAAAATCCGCTAATATCCCCATCACCCTCCAAAAATCAATACCTAAAATAATATACTGGGGGAGGTCCGGGATAACCATTACATCTATCAATTTCAGTCTTCCTTCCAATTCTATGGGAACTGTTACTTCGCCAACGACGTTAATTTTTTTTTCCATCAGCCAATGAATCAGATTGTGTTCCTGCTGACAATTTAAGGCCAGAACCACTTATTATCCGCCATCCTAATCCACCGATGACTCTTCGGGAGGCTCCCGAGTCCAACAGTCCACAAATACTAAAACCGCAGATTTAAATATTCAGATGCGGACGCGTATCATTTTCCAAAGTAGCAAACACATAGTGCAGTAGTGATATGAGTGCGCCCTGTTCCCTTTCGGACACCCGAATTCCTTCTTTTCCGTGACCAGTGCCTGCGGCTATTAGAGTGCTACTTGAGCTCGGCTTGCCGCTTACTGCCGGGCTGGACGGCTGGATTCCTTTGACTTGATCGATTAGGGCGGTTATATATTCTTCCCTTGCAAGAGGTACAATCAGGACGTAAAACACCCTGCGCTCCACACCCATAATACCTTATATTTTGTTTTCAAAAACGGTAGATGTGTCCTGTTTGGCCACATTTAAAACATTTTGGACGGGTGTCGGGGGAATGCTTGGAGTTATCTATAAGAGCCATGCTTTCTTCTTTTATTGCGACGTATGCAAGATCTGGCTCTAGAAGGTTACTATTTCGTTTCGAAGGAGGCGGAACAAATGCTTCGACCGATGCTCGTACAGATTCTAAACGTCTGCCCATATTTAATAGTTCATGAGTGGTTTCAACTTCTGTAAGGCCAAGTTCGGCTTGGTAGAACGGTGCCAAATTTGTCTTCAGTATACGTAATTGTTGGTCTTCAGGTATCTGTACGCTTAGCCGGGAAAATAGGTTCGACATAATCGCAACATAGGTTCCGATACTTTCGTCCTTGCCTTGCGTTCTCCTCCTAATCTCATCTAAAAGGCGGTCGTCGAGTCGGACGGTAAGTATTATTTCTTCATTTCTTTGACAAGGTCTGACCAGGAATAGAGGTACGATTTATTCGCACGGTACCAGATTAGAGCGCGCCCCGTAAAAAAATCCAAGGCAGATCTGAATAACTGGCTTTGAGGAACTTCCCTAGCCTCGGCGATTTCAGTAACTCTTTCTAAAAACGAGTTAAGGGATTGCCCATGATCGCCGGAAAACTTGATGTCCCATTTGTACAAAGAAATTCTAGGTCGGGTCACTATAACGCTGTTTGATCGAGGGGTTATTTCGTTATCATCAGTATAATCGCTTTCGTCTTCGTCTCCGCATGCTCTGTTATGTAAAGTTCCTAAACAAACTATCAAATCCCCTCTAAATTAAACCTTCAGCTCTTTATGCTCTTCCTCGACTGGGACGGATCTATCACAACTATTTAGTGCCCATTCAATTTTTGTTGTCAGTTTCTTATTGTCTGCTGCGTCGGTTCCACCTTCGAATGCTTCTACTAACGAATTAATTTCTACGATTTTCTTTTCGAGTGCTTGTTTGTCCTCCTCAAATGTAAACGGATACGGAGATAGGAATCATCGATTTCCTGTTTTCCTCGGCTTTTAGGGCTGATCGCAAGGCTACTCGCATGTCGTCAACTCTTCCAACTGGCATGCCTCTTATACTTATCTCGTAAGTGAGTTCCTCTTGGTTTAAGCGATTTATTTCCATATTTACTTCAATAAAACCGCTCGAGAAATTAATTAAACAAGAAATGTAATTAAAAGGGGAGATATAATGGAAAGGTTATAATTTTCAATGTCACTTTTCTATTACGGCAGAGCAAAGATATAACCCTGTTCTTTTGAAAATTAAAATTAATTATTTATGATAAATTCGAATATTAATGAACTACCAAAACGATTCGGTATCATTAACGCAGCAATAGCTTTATTTTTACGCGGAACTCAATGTTAGCATTTTATCCAAATAATCTATAATCAAAATAAATATCCCAAAAATTCCATCATATATACCTATGTAATAAATACTAGTGCAATTGAAATTTAAAATCAAAACAACTGGCTATCAGACACATATGTATCATAAAATAAAATAGCTCATCAAGAGACGTGAGTTAAACAACCGTATTAAAAATTCCTTCCATTCAATAAAATTTGACTTCAAAAATCATCTGGTATACAGGAGTAGCGGAGCAAAATGGTTTACGACGTCATCAACCAAGCTGGTAGAATTCAATTCACAAGATGATCGCGCCAAAATTACTAAAGAGCACTAGGTCAATTATTGTCCCCGGTTAGTGGATGAGCGATAGCAGATTTGCACAGATTCAGCAATACTATCATATGAGGCTGAGTGAAGCGATTAATTTAACGTTATATTTTCTTCTCAGTTAATGAATAGCTAGTAATATTCATCCTCTCAGGCTTACAAATCTCATGAATCGACGTCGTAAGTTCACTTACAATTCTTGCATAGCGTGGTCGTTCTCGATACGTGGTTTAGTTTTAGTTTAATTATAGTTAACTAATTATAAATTAACCAATTAACCTGATTGATATGATGTGGTGCCATCCAAAAGGAATAAAACTTGTGCGTGTTATCAAATTTGATATTATTGTTCAAAAATAAAAAAAAATTAACATAATCCTGACATCAAACGAAAGAAGGAATCTCAAATCCAATTACAGCAAGAAATTTATTCCATATTTAGTGCCAGTGTAAAAATCAAAATATTCTATAAGTGAAAAAAAATAACAAGTGCGAAACTAAAATTAAAATCAAGAAAGGAAAAATATGCTACGAGTGAAAAAAATAACAAGTGTGAAACTAAAATTAAAATTAAAAAAGGAAAAATATTCCAGGAGTGAAAAAAAAAATAACAAGTGCCAAACTAAAATTAAAATCAAGAAAGGAAAAGAAGTATTTCTGAAGACAAAATCAATCACATGTAATAATCGGTAAGTTGTTCCCTTTTTTTTCTTTATCGACATTTAATCGTACCCAAATACAGATAAAAGAAGTTGCCGAATTGTTTATAAACTTTTCTGTACATATGTTTCGCAACTTTTGGAAATGACCGCTGAGTAAATTGACTTCCTCCTAACTTTACACACTGACGTATTCTCTCTTATAAAATGGCATTGGAAATCATATGTTTTCAATGCATACAGCAATAATTTCCTTAATGTCAAACTCAATGATTTTATTATAAAAATTAATTTTTGATTTATTTCACTCCGTTGACATCAATCGGGCCCCACGTTGGTCGCCAAAACTTTGTTACTACCACTTCAGGAGTAATAGGTTAGCTCAGGCGAAGGGAGGGGTTACTTAAATGTTTACCTTGGAGTGATTGGACGCCACATGGTTTTATTTGAGTCCACGAACTCGAATGAAACAACGAATTGATAAAAGAAGGCAAAACGTTATAAAATTTTATTTCAATGCAGAAGTTCAAAAAAATAATTAATTGTACAGATTCTCGGCAAATTAACAGGTAATGGAATTATCACATGAACCGAAGTTAAAATTTTGAAAACTATACTACCCTACTTCTATAACACTAATTCAATTCACCAAATTCGTATTAAAAAAACAAAGAAATTATCTATACAATTCAATAATTCAATTCCCTACACTAATTATGAGAAATAAATAAAATCTGTAATGCTAAAAAAATTCAAATTTGTTTTGACTACTAAATCGGTATTTCGAATCTAATATCGATCACGAAAATTTAAATTTAATTCAAATGTTAAATTCATTTAAGCTGAATAGAAATTGAAAGAATTAAAAGTTGAATAGAAGGAATTAAAAGTTGAATAGAAAGAATTAAAAGCCGAGTCTGGTACAAGGGTAATACACGCACGCACCATAAAAAAAATATATATAGAAAATTAAAAGGAAAAAATAATAATTCCACATAACAAAAAAAAATCAAAAGGAAGTACACTTATCTCCTATCCAGAACCATTTTAACCAATTTCCTCTTCTTCCTTTTTCTTTTGTCTTCCTTCGATTCACCTCTGGACCCTGCTTTTCTTCTAATTTGCACTAAGGTTTCTTTACTTGGGTTTTTCACTGACGGCACTTTTCTCACCAACTTTTAAAGAAAAACTGTCTGCTCTGCATACCAAAGCTGTTGATAATATGCTATTTTGCCCACTATTGGAATAGTTTTCCAAATTTCTGGAATCAGGTCTAAAAATCGGTTTAAAAATTTTACAAAATGATTCTTATATTTTTATTTAAAATTGTTCACTTGAATATTGTTTTTGCTTTGCATAACACCGAAAAATTCTCCGTGTCGTTTATTTTCCATTTTCTTCAAAAATAGGTTATCCTTGACAGCTGTTGACATGTGGCAAATTTTCCTTTTTCCGCGATTTTTATGAGAAATTTTCTCGATCAACGTTGACTTTGGTTTACAGACGTTTTTCATAGTTTACTTATTTCATCGAGAACATAAAGTACTTCCCGCAATTTTTGATTATTTCGATTTGAGGTTAGTTTTTTTTTCTTGCCCCTTTCCCAGGGATACATTTGGTTTTGAACTGGTCTGGATGACATACATAAATTAATTTTCTCCCCTTACTGAACATTCGAGAGATAAGAGTACTTTTTTTTATTCTAATTTCATAGATTCTACCTTTCTGCTTGCGTGTACCTAACTTGCTTGACATAAATCATTGCAATAAAGAAGTCTTTTTTTCAAAATTTAGGATGAATTGGGGTAAGGAGTGCTCCAGTTCAGTTTTGGTTCCATCTCTTGCGTTTAATTTGGCTTGATCCTGCTCATCCATTGATCTGTTGTGTAATGTTCGTTTGCGTTCTTTTAACCCTGTTTGTTCTGGTTAAATGTCGGTGTCCAATTTCTTAAAATTCGTTACTCGTTTTAAGTGTTTTGTAAGTGTTTTCCTCTTGATTACCAGGGAATGCGTAGAGGTCAGAAAACTATATTTCATCTATTTCTATTTTCATGTGTGGTTTTGATCCCATTTTGTTTTTAGAATTTATGGAGATATAACTCTGACGAACTACATCCTTTGCCGAAATATCACAGGTCCATCCTATTTGACAGGATACTACCTGCAACAAAAGGTTTGAGCAGCATCAAGAGTTCAACTAGGAATCAACAGCATTGGACGCCACAACAGGTAACACCTACTTCCTTTTTTCCTTTAATAATTATATCATTTCTTTTAGATTGACAACACATCATAAAACCATAACAAATTCAGCATTTTCCCAAATTTTCTCTGAAATTCATGTAATTAGTACTCTCTTTTATTTTTATTAAATTACCCATCTTATTACCTTTCTAAAAAGGTGCAACATGTCTACGTAGAGAATGTATGTAGAAATTTATACGTAGAAATCCTATCGGAGAATATTATAAAAATCAAGAATTTAAAGAAATTAAACTCGAATTAATTCTAAAATGCTTTTTATTGAATTTAAAAATAATTACAATTAATACTCATAAGTAACAAAAGCAGTTCATAAAGTCCACCGCCACTTTGGATAAATTTCAACAATCTCCTTCTAAGTCCTTGTTTAAGGCGTATTGCAGCCAGCCTCTCCCGTATTTTCGTCACTGCATTCCCAATTCGGCTAACTTAATCTCCCCTATTGTTAACTGGGCTTGAATAAACTTCATCCTTCATTGTTCCATATAAGAAAAAGTCCAATGGGGTAAGGTCTGGAGATCTAGGAGGCCAAGGAATCGGCGCAGCTCGTCCAATCTAACGGTTAGGAAATTTTTCACTTAGTATTTCCTTCACACTGTTAGCCATAACCGCTGATACTCCATCGTGTTGGTGAAAAATTCCCCTAAGACTATCCATAGGGTTCTTCTCTATTAGATCTGACAGTGTATTGTCCAAAAATTCCACATAAATTTTATTATTAAGCACTACCAAATGGTTGCCTATGATAACAACTCAAACATTGACACTGAATCTCTGTTGGAATGACGTCACCTTTGACCTGTGTGGGTTAGCGTTCGACAAGGTATGAGGGTTATGGAAGTTTGTGATATCATTCCTGGTGAATTGACATTCATCTGTCCACAGAATCCGGTCCAGAAACGCTCTGTCTCGGAATCTCCTTCCAGTAGTCCTTGGTGATGGTGATATGGACGTAATCCCTCCAAACCTTAGATCACGACACTCCTGATCGCCTTGTGCTCGTCTCAGGGTCCTGCCTCACGATGGTGATTATTTGGTATTCGACGTCGGCAGAAGTTCCCGAAGTTTCGGGTAGTGTCTCCATGTCGTGTGAAGTTACACTTCTTGCTTCTCTTAACCTTTGGAAAGTTCGTGCAAATACCCCTTTTTAGGGTGCTCGCCGGTTAGGGAATCTCCTTTGATATTCCAGTACAGCCGCTCTCTCTTAATGTAAATAATATCTACGTATTCCTCAAATGTAAATGTTACCATTTTTTAATAATTTTTGCTTAAAAACACCCGTACTTATTGATTTTTTTTCAACTATGATAGTACGCCAGGATACAATGGAGTGAATTCTTTCTCACACAAGCTAACATCGCCAATAAAACAAAATTACACTAACATTTTTATTACTTTGTTGCATCTTTTTGGAAAGGTGATAAGATGCGCAATCTAATAAAAAAAAAAGTTGTACTAATTACATGAATTTCGGAGACAATTTGGGAAAATGCTGAATTTTAGGTAATCGCAAACCATTTTTTTCGATACTTTGGATAGATCAAAAGACAAAAAGAAAAGAGTAATGTGCATACCATGAAAAACTAAAATTTATGAATCACCCTGTAACTCCTAAACGGGTGAGATGGCCCCCCCCCCTACAATACAATTTTTTGTTTGTCGAGTTGAGATCTATCACCTTACTTATTTTGGCACGTCAGATCTGAAACACTCTGTATATATATATATAATGGGTGTTGCACAGCGCTTGTGAAAAAGGAAGAATCTGGTAGATCTAGGTGAGAAACGATAAAAATTTTATGGGTATATATTGCCCCCCCCCCTCTCCCATCTATAAGGGTTCAAAATTTTTACAATGAAAAAAAAAACAGTCTTACATTTTAACGTATATCTTTCAAAGGTTTAGTGCTGGAGACGTTATTAATGTCTCAGTTGAGAGGTTATAAAACTTATATTTTCGGAAAAAAATCAATTTTTATTCATTTTAAGGTCAAATATCTTGAAATATTGCACTATTATTTTATTTTATTTTTGAGTTTCAAATAGTGGCTAATGTATTCTTTTCAAAGTAAACTTATTCGACCAAAAATCTTTTACCGTTCTCAAGTTACATGACCAAACGTACAACTAATGCCTGCCACTTTCAGTCAAAATTCAACCTGCCTGCTAAATTCTTCATCATTTTTACTGTTTGTGTGAAAATTTGTTTGAATTTTTGCTTAAAATGGTAGGTATTAGGTGGACGTTTGGTCATGTAACCTGAAAACGGTAAAAGATCTTTGATTGCTTTAAGTTTCCTTTGAAAGAGAACACTATTTTCAACCCAAGCCACTATTTTAAACCCAAAAATAAAATTAAAATCGGGGAATTTTTCAAGAAATCTTTGAAATAAAGAAATAGATTTTCTTTCTGAAAATTTAAGTTTGAAACTCAATTTTTTTAAAACTATTGGCAGTAAAAAAAATACTTTTTATACTCTATAGCACCACTGTGCTACCTAGCAACTAAGATAGAAATAATGTCTCTAGCATTGAAAATTTAGAAGATATACTTTGCATTGTAAGACCCCTATAAAACCCCTATATCCGGGAGGGGCGGTGTTCCAACCCCGACATAAAATCAAAAATGAAATTAAATTACTACTGAATGCAAAACTCAAAGAATTACCTTACCGTAAACATCCCAACAATAGTTTAGACCCATCCATAACATGACCTGAAAATAAGGGGAAAAAAACCACAAAGAAACAAGTCACACAGAAAAGAAAAGAAAATGCTTATCTGACATCTGAAGTAAATCCAGTCCATATCCTTGTATCCTGATCCTTTCATCCGTATCCACATTAAGTTGTCTCAGCTCTCAGGGGTGTTTTAAATGTGGTAAGCGATATCACACTTCAATACATGAACAACAGATTGTAAGCAATAAAATAAAGGAAACGGAACCGAAAGGTAATATATCTTCAACCCAAGAAACAACCACAGAATGCCAAAAACTATTTTATATTAAGTTTTTTAAAGAAAAGTTGAACCGACTTCACAAAAAGCTCTAATAAGCATAAAATAATTTTTAATTTTATATCTATTTCGACATTTTGAAGTCGGTGCAATTCAAACAACGACAACAAAAGTATTTAATCGTACTTTCTTATGATCCCGTGAGCTGAAACATTCTGGTAGTATTATGTATTATTTTCAATTGTGGTTCTGTTTTACCCTGGATAAAGAAATCCCCAACAACTGGCACACGTTCGTCGCCAATCGCGTGGATTGAATTCCGGATAATGGTGCCAACAATTCATGGAACTATGTGTCATCTAAGGACAACACGGAAGATGTAGCAACTCGTGGAATATCCCCAAAAAATCTACTCAACTGCGGTAATTGGTTGAAAGGACCTAGTTGACTGCAAAATAAAGATTGACATAACAAACAATTGATGAATTTGCAAGCACACTTGAGATATAGTCAAAGAAAAAGACAGTCTTAACGACAACACAGGAAGAAGATTTATTCACCAAATATTCGACATTGTAGGGACAGGAAAAATCGAAGAATAGAAAGGTCAAAAGAAATAATATTGCAAAAGAAATAATAGCAGCAATAAATGCATTTCAAAATCAAGTACTTTATACAAATTATCTCCAATTATTGATCAAAATGGAATACTTCGAATTGTAAGAAAGCTTTCATAGTCTACTCTTCCGTTTAACATGTATACTGGATTATCAACAGCATGCATACGATAAAAAGCAAAATACTTAAATCCGTGAAATGTATCAGATTTAGAAACATATAACAAACGCAGATAATGGGTGAGCTACCAAAAGTACGAGTAACACAAGTAAGGCCATTTCAAAATGTTGGCATGGATTATACTGACCCCATAACATTAAAAATGTTACAACATCGAGGAGCAAAGGAATAGAAGGGCTATATATGCGTACTTGTATGCATGATAGTAAAAACCGTACATTTGGAAGTCGTCTCTGATCTAACGTCTGACGCTTTCCTAGCTGCACTTAAATGCCTTACAGCAAGAAGAGGATATTGCTCCAAGACTTATTCATATAAGGATATTGCTCCAAGACTTATTCATATAATGGTTGGCAATACTGTCTGATCTTGTCAAAAGTGACTTTTTTACACTAAAAGTTTTTTTTGTCTAAAATTTGGAAATTTTGCTCTTTTTGCGAACTATTGAGTTTTCTGGTCAACATCATTGGATTCCGCAGCTTTTTGTATATAAAATTATTACTTACAGTGCTCACTGTGGACAAATTCAACGAAACACCTAAGAGAGGGATTGATGGCGGATTAAAACGCTTGAAGAGGTACTTGACGGAAGCGCTTACAACAAGTCATCTACTATAAGGCAAACAAATTCCATCTCACTGTATATGTTTTGCACCAGACAGCTAAAAAATTACTACAAATATTTATGAACTTCACTAATCTTGTAAACACTGCGAAACCACTGCAAGATAACACCTCGAGTAAAAGAAGACTGAACCAGCTATCGCCAGATTCCATTGCAAACACCGTGCTAAATTCTGCTAAACGAACTTGTGCAATGAGCAATAGAGAAGAAAAAGTAGGTGATCGTCCGATGGGTGAATTACTGGATGCTGTGTCTACTATTATTCAAAACCAGCTATCAAATCTAGCGACAAAAACAGACTTTGAAGCCATGAAACTGGAAATAATAACGCTGAAGCAGGAAAATGTCTTGTTGATAGACACTATTACTGAACTGGTGACCCAAAACAATGGTATAAATGAACGAATTGAACATTTGGAAACACAGGTCAGACGTAAAAATCTTATATTCAGAGGAATTCCCAAAAAAGACGAGGAAAGCCCGGCAGTCTCCATAAAAGCACTATGCACAGAAGTACTCAACGTCAAAGAACAGATCAGAATTACCAAGATAACTGAAATTGGATCAGTAAGAAATAAAATGCCCACATTTTTGGTTAGATTTGACTCTGAAGTAGATGTACAAAGAATTTTATCCAATACAAAATTTTTGAAGGGTACCAAGATTGCTATTCAAAAGGATTACTCTAATGCAACACGAAACAAAAGGCGTATTCTCTTCCAATTGAGGTATGATCTGATAACCTTAGATAAGAATATTAAGGTCAATATTCGGGATGATAAACTTGTAATAGGTGAACATCGCTTTGCATGGAAGGGAAATAAACTTATGTTAGGCAGTGTATTAGGTAAAGAATGTATTTGTTCGTTATACAAAAATAAACAAGAGGTTATGAAAATTTTGAAAAGCATGAAAATAATCGTATGTCAGATGATAATAATAGAGGTAGGGCAGATGAATTGATGAGAAACAGTACCCAATAGGGAATTTCTGTCTGTCAGGAAATAAGTTCTAATTTTAATTTTGCAAACTGTGCGACAGTTAATAGTCATAATATATCTTTGAGTAATGGTTTAGAATTTAAGCATATTAAAATTTTATCTTACAATGTAGCTGGATTACGCAGTAAATTAATTTTTCCAGGCTCTTTTAATTACATTAGAGATTTTGATATTATTTGCCTTCTTGAAACCCATATTACCGAACAAAGTTACAATACTTTTGAAAAATACTTTGGTGAATATATACTGTGTTGGGTCAGTGCAACAAGGTCTTCTCGGTTTAGGAGAGCCAGTGGAGGATGGGTGATGGGAATTAAGAAGCATCTTATAACTAAAAAACTGTGCAAATATCTATGGCTTAATAATTACCCCTATATTAAGCTGAAGTTGAACTACCACTCTGTCTTCCTTGTACCTGCTTATATTAATTGCAATAACTGGGAAAATGATTTTAGTTGTTTTACGGAAATTGTATATGAACTGAGCTGTTTGGACATTGTTATTCTTGGAGACTTTAATGTCAGAATTGACCAGCTCCAATTATTACCACAAGAACTTGATTGGGGTGCACATATAAGGAATTTGAGAACTTCTGAGGATATAATAGTTAACAATAAAGGTAGAAGGTTTCTTGAACTTTGTGATGATTGCGGGCTATTAATTCTAAATGGTAGAACTACAGGGGACTTTAATGGGAGATTCACTTTCGCTGGTGCTCAGGGTACCTCAGTTAATGATATAGTTGCGCTGTCATATAATTTAACCAAATATGTAGATATGTTTAGAGTAGACGATCAAATTTTTTCGGACCATTTTCCGGTATGGTTATTTCTTAAAGTGACAGATTTGGATTCTCGCGGACAAGAAAAACCAATGGCATTACTACCGAAGCTTATTTGGAAATTTGGGGACGCTGAGAAATATACGGAAAATGTAAACAATTTGTGCGACCAAATGCCCTTTGGCGTTTCTGAGAACTCGCTAAATCTGCTAATAGACGTTATTAAAAGGTCAGTAAAACCAACTTGCACTAAAAACTTAGCATATAAGCAAAAGTGGTTTGATAGTGATTGCCTACGTATGCGAAAGTTATCATTTAAATGGCTTAATGTATTTCGTAGAACAAACTCTGAATTTGCACGTATTAATTATTTAAATTTTAATAAGAATTATAAAGAATTGTGTCAAAATAAGAAAAAAACATATAACGACAGTCTTGCTCACAAATTAGGATCAGCTCAAGACTCCAAAATCTGGTGGCGATTGGCAAAGGAATTGCGTGGAAGTAGGTTTCAAATCAGCACTGTTCTTAATAATAGCCTTTATAAAAATTATTTTCAATCTCTGCTAACGCCACCTGAAAATAATCTCTCTGTGTTATACTCTGCACCTGATTACCATGATTCCATACTTGATAGTCAGTTTGACATGGGCGAATTGCGGGCAGTATTGATTAGTTTAAAGCATAACAAAGCACCTGGACCAGACCGCATCCCGTACGAGTTTTATAAATATGCACCTGAAAAATTTTTGGAGAAACTCCTAGAGTCATATAACTTCCTTTTTGATAACATAAAAGCCCCTAAGTCCTTCACTACATCTGTGATATTTCCTATCCACAAAAAGGGCGACATTGATCAGGTTCAAAACTACAGAGGCTTATTTTTTATGGATAGTGTAGTCAAAATATATACAGGTCTACTGTATCAGAGACTTTCCACTTGGGTTAACACGCATAAAATTCTTAATGAGTATCAGGCTGGGTTTCGTGCGGGGTATTCGACAATAGACAACATATATAATTTAGTAAGCACGATTAAACTATGTCACAGATTTAATAAATAAAAGATATATGTCTTTTTTGTCGATTTCAGAGCGGCTTTTGACACAATTGCACGTAGCTCATTATTTTATAAGCTATACTGCTATGGAGTTTCGTCTTAAGTAGTTAAAAACTTACAGGAGCTCTATAATTACACAACAGCTCATATTTGGGATGGTACCTCTCTCTCGGATGGGTTTGTTACAAAATGTGGATTGAAACAGGGATGTATCTTGAGCCCGCTCTTATTTGCTCTCTTTATTAATGATTTGGAGAAAAATATGGAAGTGGGTGTACTTATTGATGGTATCGAAATAAAAGCTCTAATGTATGCAGATGACATTGCTATTATTTCGGATGAATCCATTAAACTCCAACGTATGATTTGCAAACTGGAAGAATATTGCAAGACTTGGAACTTACAAGTAAATCTTGACAAGTCAAAAATAATGCACAATAAATAAATAAATAAATAATAACCTTTCACGGTACCGTCACAATTTTAAAAAATAGTTACTTAAACTATTTTAAAAAAGCTAAATGCATTTCGACGCGCGGGTTCACGTCATCATCAGTAGCAGTCGCATACTAAAAACATCATCTGAACTCCAGCTGAGGAAAGGTGATTGTCATAATCTATTACCGTTTATTTTGAGCTGATTTTGAAAAGTGCAGAATTTATTGGTCCATAGTCATTGTTTATTATAACATTTCTGTTCTGTGCGATATACAGACTTTCCCATGCATCGAGTTCTTTGACCTTATTAACGGCTTTCTCTAATTTTAAATTATTTAAACATATACTGTTGTGCCCTTCGTTAATCATGTGCAGTGCAACGGCTGATCTAAGAGGTTGTTTGTTTTTCGTATGGTTCATGTGTTCTTGATATCGCTTTTTTATGCTTCTTTTAGTTTGTCCTATGTATCTTTTATCACAATCGTCACAAGTTATGCTGTATATTCCTGACTTTTCGTTATTTTCTACTTGGTCTTTAGGGTTTCCCAGTAAGTCATTTAATCTTCTATTATTCTTATATACTGTCTTAATTGAATTTTTTTTAACACCTTTTCTATATCATTCGTTAATTTATTTTCATAACTTAAAATGCCCATTAAATGTTTATGTTCTTCTATTCCTGATAATGTCGTCATTTGTTTCTTCCTTATTCTTTTGGCTTGTTTATTAATTATGTTTATAATATCGCTTTCTTTAAAACCATTTATCTTTCCTATGTTTTTAATGTATTCTCTTTCCTTAATATAATTATTTATTGATAAGGGGATTTTATTTAATCTATGGGCCATACTGTGAAATGCTGCCATTTTATGTTGTTTAGTACAGTAAGAATCTCTTGTTATCAATCTGTTTGTTGACGTCGGTTTTCTGTAGATATCAAACTCTATTTTGCCGTTTTCTCTGGTCAAGTCCAAAAATGGTAGCTTTCTATCTTTTTCTTCCTCACATGTAAATTTTATAGAAGGGTATATACTATTTATTTCCTGCAATAAGGGTTGTATTTCCTGTTTCCTAATTATCACTAAAATATCATCCACATATCTTAGCCATATTCTGGGTAATTTTCCGATATCTTTCAAATTAGTTTCTAGTTTCCCTAGGAAAGTATTAGCAATAAAACATGATATCGGATTACCCATACTTGTGCCTTCGGTTTGCTTAAAATATTTTTCTCTAAATTTAAATTGGTTATGGTCCATACATAATCTTACTGCTTTCATTAAAACCTCCGATTTATTTTTTTCCATATTTAGTGAGTGTAACCAATCTTCTACGTTTTTTAAGGCTTCATTTATTGGTATACTCGGGTACTCGGGTGTTATGAGTCAAAAATAATGATTTTTCAACGCGGTGGAGGAGCAAGGAAAAACTCAGAAAACTGGACCTTTGAAAATAACGTTATTGAAATAGTTAAAAAATACACTTACCTTGGCATGACTCTAACTCCGAAACTATCTATGAATGAGCATTTAAACCACCGACTACAAACTGCAAAAGTCAGTCTTAATTGTACATGGAATAGCTTATTACGAAAGAATAGTATTTGTCATTCTGAGAAAACCAAAGTTTTTTATGCAGTTGCCAGATCCATTGTCTGTTATGGATCACAGGTCTGGGGATTCTGTCAATTCAATGAAGTTGAAAAATTACAACGTTATTTCGTGAAAAGATTGCTGCAATTGCCCCTACATACTCCAAACTACACCCTCACCCTAGAAACAGATTTATCTGATCTGTATGCTTATACTTTAAAATGCCACTTTCTTTATATTCTTCGAACTATGTACGTCTATACAGCAGATAGACTTCCTTATAGATTCACGCAAAAAACTATAGAAAATGAACTATATTGGGCGGAAAATTTGCTTGAATTAGCTGAAAAACATAATCTACATCTGAATTTGCAACACTGTAGGTATGCCGAATTGAAAACAGTATTGTTCGAGTTAATAGAGAAAGAGGATGCTTGGCTTAAGAATAAAGCGTTAGACAGAGCTAGGTTATCTATTAGACACGGTCTATATAATAAGTTGAGTTATTCTACTGACCAGAATTATTTTAAAAATGAATTTTCGATAAGAAAAATTAGTTTAATTTTCAAGTACAGATGCGGGCTAATAAATTTAAATGCAAGCTGGTGGAGAAAAGATGGCTCTAGCGAATGCTCACTCTGCAATTTACGGGAACCTGAGGATCTTTTGCACTTCCTTGGCATATGCCCAATTATGTCCGAGTTCCGATAAAGTGTGTTTGGAAAACGAACTTTATCTGAATTAGAAATTGTTGATATTTTGAATGGTAAAGGTAATTTTAATGATTTATTTCAGTTCTGCACAAAAGCCTGGAAATATAGAAAATTTCTTATTGCGGAATTCAATGAATAGGTACAGCTGATAGATAAGATAACGATTCTGTTAGGATTTTCTATGTTTATGTTCCTTATTATTTGGTTTAGATCTAAGCTAGTGTAAGAAGTGAGAAAAAATGGAATTTTTGAATTGCTAACCTCGACAGACGGCCTTGGAGCCATTGTTGTAGTTTAAATCGTTGAATTACTCTCTTACTTAATATCAATTTTGTTTCTTTTTTTCTTTTGTAGCCTTAATTTTGATAAATTTTTGAATTATTTTACAATCTAGATATTAAGTCTTAAATATTATAAAGCTGAATAATACAATAAACTATTATTATTATTTTCGGTTTTGACGCGTGTCATCTCGGCTTTTAGCCGGCGCGGCGGTGGTTTTCCCCTACGTCGGGCGTAATGCCAAGACTTCGGGGATTTGTCATTCGTTCGTTATGTCCTTATGTATTGTCTGTAGCGTCCTGTAACTGTAACTGTAACTTTAGTGTTTGTATATTTGTGATTGGTGTTTTCGGTACAACGGCTGTGGGAGACAAGATGATTGGCACGATAGTCACTTTGTCCATTTTCCACATCCGCTGCACCTCGTGTGCCAAATCTGTATATTTCGTAATCTTCTCTCTAAAAGTGTTTTGCACATTGTTGGTGTTCGGTACTGCAATGTCAATTAGGTATGTTGTTTTGCTGTGTTTATCTATGAGAGTAATATCCGGTCTATTGTGGTGTATTGTCCGATCAGTTATTATTGACCGATCGTAATATATTTTATGTGTGGAGTTTTCAAGAACACTGTCTGGTGTATATTTGTAATATGGTGTGTATGTGGCGGGTGTAATAAGGTTGTGTTTTAGGGCTAACTGTTGGTGTATGACATTGCAGACCTGGTTGTGCCTATGCAAGTAATCTGTTTGAGTAAGGAGTTTGCATCCAGCCGTTATATGTTCTATTGTTTCAGAAGCTAAATGACAAAGTCTACACGTGTCGTCCTGAACTGCCGCATCCTTAAGGATGTGTTTCCTATAATGCCTCGTGCTAATGACTTTGTCTTGTATAGCAAGCATGAATCCCTCCGTCTCAGGGAATAAATCACCGCGACTGAGCCAAGCGTTCGACGCATCTTTGTCGACATGATTTTGGTTCAAGTAAGCGTAATGTCTTCCGTGGAGAGACTTCTGTGACCATGCTTGCTGTTTATCTGTGTGTGTGGCTATGTTAAGGGTATTATCCAGCACTCTGTTGTGCAAATCAAGTGGTGTTTGTTTGTTGTCGGCTTTGATCACTGCTGCATGCAATGGAGAGTTATCTTCTTTGCTGTAGAAGTATTCTCTGATAGATTTCACTTGTTTATAATGAAGTGACTTTATGTCTATCAGGCCGCGACCCCCCTCGCACATATGTAGCGTAAGTCGTTCGGTACAGGAGGTAGGATGGTGTGCCCTGTACCTTGTCAACATCGGTCGCGTTCTTCTGTCCAGTGCTTCTAAGTCCGTTTGTGTCCATTTAATTACCCCAAAGGAATAAGTAAGGACTGGTGTTGCATACGTGTTTATAGCCTTAATGAGATTTTTCCCATTAAGGCTAGTTTTCAGAAGACTGTTCAAGCGGCCTGTATATTTGGTCTCTAGCGCTCGCTTTATGCCCGTGTGAGGTTTATCACGTGATTGTTGGAATCCAAGATACCTGTAGAGTTCGCCCTCCCCCATTGGTTCAATAGTGTCCCCGGATGGGAGATCGAATCCCACAAGTTCATGTTTTCCCCTCGTCACATGAAGCGTCCTACAATTGTCAACTCCGAACTCCATCCGGATGTCATTGGAAAAATCCAGAGTAGTCTGCAGCAGCTGTTGCAGATGAGGTTTCGAGGAAGCGTATAATTTGATGTCGTCCATATACATGAGGCGCGTGATTTTATGTATATTTTCCCTGTCGTGTCGTATATTATACCCATAACCGGTTGCATCCAAGGCACGTGATAGTGGATTCAGAGCGAGACAAAACCATAGCGGACTCAAAGAGTCTCCCTGGAATATACCTCGCCTGATTGGTATTGGGGGTGTTGTAATCTGTTGGTTTGGTGTTTTCATGTTTATTTTTGTGTTCCAGTATTTCATTGAGTGTTGCAGAAAGTGGATGAGTGTTGGATTTTTTTTGTATACATTCAGTATATCGACCAGCCAAGAGTGCGGGACAGAGTCATACGCCTTCTTATAATCGATATATGCTGCATGTATATTCCGGCGAGCAGTTTTTGTTTGTCGCAGGATCACAGAGTCTATGAGCAGTTGTTCTTTACAACCCAATGACCCTTGTCGGCATCCCTTTTGCTGCTCAGACAATATGTTATTTTGTTCTGTGTGTTTGTGGATTAGCTTACTGGTGCAAGAAGTCATAATCTTATAAAATGTCTGTAGGCAAGTGATCAGTCTATATTTGGATGGATCTGTGGTGTTATTATTGCTTTTTGGTAGCACGTACGTGATTCCCTCCGTTAAAAACTTCGGGAGCGTTTCCGGGTTATTGAAAAAATTATTTGTGTGGTGTAAGAGGTGTATATGTATAGATGTAAACTTCTTGAACCAGTAATTTTGAATATTGTTTGTGCCTGGTGCTTTCCAATTATGGGTATTTGGTATGACATCCCTTAGTATCTCCATCGATATCTGTGGTTCTCTCATGTTGGGTATGCCTTGAACGCGTTGCATTTCTGCTTCAATCCACTCAGCATTGGGGTTATGATGGACTTCTTTTGACCAAATAGATGACCAAAAGTCGACCATATCTCTTTCGGAGGGTAGTTCACTTGCCGGGCTATTGTTTTGATTGTGTGTAAGTGATCTATAAAAGTTTTTTTCATTGCGAATGAATAGTGTGTTCTGAGTTTTTCTATCCGTACACTTTCTGTATCTTTTTAATCTAGTGGAAAGTGCCGAAAGTTTTTGAACTAGTGTATCTATGTGCATTGTAATGTTTGTATTAATTGTGTCTCTGTTTGTGTGTAATTTTTGTTTTTCTAAAGTTTTGTGAACTTTTTTAACTACCCTCTTACTTCTGTTGCCCTGTTTATACTGGATAAGTCGGCCGAGATCAGAACGGATCCCATCGATTCGCCTCTCCAGTAGTTTCTCCCAAGCCGGTTTTTTCAGCGTCGCGTTGTTGATATTAGTTGGATTGCGCGTCTTTGAACCATTGCATCTGATAGCCGCAACAGCAGCACAATATATCGCTGTATGCACTTCAGTAAACGTTCTGTCGTGTGTTAAATACTCTGGCAGAACATCCGTATTTAAGATGTCAAGAATGCTGGATAATTGTTTAGATGTGCCCTGTTTTGGTATTATGTGCCGTTGTGTTGCGTTTAAGTGTGCAAACTCTGTGAGTGCATCCTGAAACGCTTGTTTGACCTTATTCCTAAGAAGGAGATCAGAGCTATTGAGTATGTGTGGGGTGTTTGGGTTGGGTTTGTGTGATTGTGTGGATATGGGCTGGATGCAAAATTTCCCTAGTATTATTGTTGTTTGGAGAAGATATGTGTACAGTTTGGTCTGTAGGTGTGACGTGATGTGGCGGTGAGATATCGCGTGGGAGTGTGGTATTCTGTGGTGACGCGTTTTGGTTTTGCGATGTTATGTTGGTGTTTGATGCTATGTGTAATGTGCTGTTATTCTGCAGATCTCTAGACACTTGGTCCCTAATCTCTTGCAGAATATTTGGTGCAAGTAGGTTGTTCCTAACTATTACTCGTCTTTGGTCGGCAATTCTCTGCTCTGTGACGTTTGTATTAGGGTATTCCGTCATGAATGCCCTATGTAATTCCTGTCGACATGCAGTCACGTTCGCTTCCAAATTCGTTATCCTGTAGTATGTGCGCATGATGAAGGTATTCACTTCAGGTGTCCATTTCATGCGCACACGAGAGATTCCCGCTCTGGTGGTCGCTGGCAACAATGGATTTGCTGTCTGCGAAACACTTTGAGCAGGGTCCGGGGACGTTCTTGTGGACGGCCTACCAACCCGTGAGCCAGTGCCACTCGCTCCACTGTCTAACACGGAGGACTGAGTTTCGGTGCGTCTGACTCCTCAGCGCACCCCGATCCGAGGCAATTCTTTCATTATTCTCCATAGAAAAATGGGTTGCATTTTATACCTACTACCAGGTTTAGTAAAACGGCCGCTTCTAACATGGAGAACAGACGCCGACCAGGGAGCCGCCCAATGTGGGAACAGACTCTCCCTGGATTTAACTGGGGTCCGCGGGGTTGTCAAGCCCGTGACTTCATTGAAGTCCCCCTGCGGGGACTATTATTATTATTGTTATTTGTGTCAAAGTGTCAACACCGTGTCCAAATAAGCTCTGTAAAAAGAATTAAAATCGAGTGAAATAAGCGACGGATTTTTATAAAAATTAGTGCAATCTACAGTTAAGAGACAAGTCTTCAAGTGAAGTGTATAGAAAGTGAAAGTGTTGTGAAGAAAGAACATAAAACCTAAACAATATTTCTTAAAAAAATTGAGATAAATCTTCAAACTAATAACAGTTGCTAAGCAACCGGCATAGTTGTTGATTTCAAGTAAATAAGAAATTACGTTGCCTAGCAACTGTTACGTGAATTTCGGTTGCTGGCATCTAGTAGCCAGGAAAATTATTATTTTCAAATTTGAATTTTCAATTTGAAAAAACAGTAAATTATAAACTTATATTTGCTGCTGCCCTCAAAAATGAGCGGCAGTAGCAGCGACTCCGGGGGGAAAAAGAAACCCCCCAACACTAAAAGGAGGAGGCAGCGAGACGTCAAAGTCTCCCTCGGCGCCTATTTAGACCTCGTAGAGCCCACTGAAAAGGCTATAACAGGGCCCACTGAAAAGGTCAAAGCGAAGGATGTGCCAACTGCAGCCACCGATGTAGTCGTGACAGGGGTCACGAAAGTACAAGCGACATCCGTCGCTTCAACAAGCGCAGCATTAGCCGCTACCATGCCAGCGACTGGCGTCGCTTCAACAACAGCGGCAATCGCCGCTCCAGTGCCAGCGATATCCGTCGCTAAAACTACTGCAGCTACCGCTGCGAAGCCATCAGCGGCATCCGCCTCCAAAGTGCCAGCAGCAACCGCTGCTAAAAACCCTGTGGCAGTAGCCACAAAATCTGTGTCACCAGCAGTGAAGTTGTGAAGGCAGCTTCTAAAGCAGCACCACCGCCGAACCCGACACCTCCTTTACGCCCGATTCTTTCGGGTACCAAGAAAGCCGGGACCAGCAAACCAGCGCCACATCAAGGAACCCCAGCTAATACAGACAGGGTAGTAGCAGGATCCAGCTACGCCTAGCAGGTGAGTGGAAGTTCCTTTAATAAGAGCTCATTTATTACAGTAGAGTGTAGTTATGTTACTCCTCGTCAGCCTCCAGCTGATTTGGGGAAATCTCGACCCAAGTCTGTTGCGGGGCTTCAAGGGATTTTCGACGCCCAGTGGCAAGACGATCGATACGGTATGTACTTTGAACATCTCCGTGGAGTCACACAAAGTGCATACCTTCGAGCCATGTCACTGGTCGTCCCATTGGAGAAAATATTCTCCTTTGGTCTTGTTGGACGCGGTATGGTAGAGGTGTATACCAACACCATTGATGCTGCCACCAAGCTTATGCTTGAAGGCATTGATGTGGGTGGTAGACACCTTCAACCCTACCCAGTAACGGTGAAGCCGACGAGAGTCGTCTTCTCACGAGTTCCGCTCCGGGCTAAGCCAGAGGACCTCGAAGCCTTCTTACGAAGGTTCGGTAAGGTCCAAGGCAAAGTCCGTGCTGTTCCGTTAAGAATTGGTGACGAAGGTCTTGGCCGGGGCATTCTCAGCTCCAGTCGGGAAGCATACGTCACTCTAAACCAGGGGTGTGTGCTTTTTGACGGGTTCTTTTGGAGTATGGTAGAGGTGTATACCACCACCATTGATGCTGCCACCAAGCTTATGCTTGAAGGCATTGATGTGGGTGGTAGACACCTTCAACCCTACCCAGTAACGGTGAAGCCGACGAGAGTCGTCTTCTCACGAGTTCCGCTCCGGGCTAAGCCAGAGGACCTCGAAGCCTTCTTACGAAGGTTCGGTAAGGTCCAAGGCAAAGTCCGTGCTGTTCCGTTAAGAATTGGTGACGAAGGTCTTGGCCGGGGCATTCTCAGCTCCAGTCGGGAAGCATACGTCACTCTAAACCAGGGGTGTGTGCTTTTTGACGGGTTCTTTTGGAGTATGTCTGGGTCAAGATCTTGGATAGACGTGAGCACCGAGGCAAAATGTCACGCCTGCCATCAGGTAGTGCATTTTGCTGCGGATTGCCCTAAGAGGTCCGAGAGTGTGGCTGAGGTTACTGCGAAGAGCATCTCTGCACCAGCAGTCGCTCTAGCAGCAGTGCCTATGCCCAATGCACCTCCCGTTCTCTTAGTGCAAGCCACAGAAAAAGCGCCTGAGGAAACTCCGGAGATAACGCCGAACCTGGCTGTAAACGGTGCATCGCCTACGCGAAGAGAAGTCGTGAGCTCGGACGAGGAGTTCATCAAATTTTCAGATAGGAAGAAGAGGATGAAGAGAAAGTCGAAACAAAGGCCCGATCTAGAGGCAATGCCGCCTCCACCCAAAAAGGTGCAGGGAAAGAGGACTGTCTCCGCAGAGGAGGCCAATATTTCCTCTCCGATTGTAGTACCAGTGGAATCTGTGGATACCACTGATATATTATCGGAGAGTGAGGTGGTATCCGCTATGGAGACGGCTGGTCCCCTTCAGAGCAGTTACGAATCGTGCGGTAGTACCGCTTCGATGAGTAGCCGCTTTGAGGTCGACCCCGATTTAGAAGAAATGCCTAGGGCGAAATTGTGCTCGCTCCTCGACAGTCTTCATTACAAAAAGAGCGGCGAGAAGATCCTCAACATCCTCAAGCGAGAGCTTGGGGATCCATCTAGGATTCTTCCCCAATTAAAGCTCTTGATGTGTGAGGCAAAAAAACGGTCAAAGTACAATGAGGTGTCGAGGTGCGAGCGACTTTTCAACAAGGTCTCAAATATACTCGAGGATCGTCGCCTCCACAAAGCTCTTCATCCGTAGAGTCGAACAATCATGGTTTGAGTTCGAATATTTTCTTGAATGTGTAAAATAACATCGATTAATGCTGGTGGTCTCAGTGCACCCACACGCTTGCATGCAATATTTGAAGACATTAAACACTGGAACACAGACATCGCACTAATACAGGAGACAAATTTTACTCAAGACACCTTTACACAATTAGAACGCAACACTATATTACACAAAGGTTACACAGTTTTTGCCAAACCAGCTCCTCGTAGAGGATCTGGTGTGGCAATTGCTGTGTCCACAGTTTCACACTAACGTCTCCTATATTCACAGACATTTGCTCAGGTTTCGCGTCTTCCTTAGAATTCGTCTTGCGAGACAAAACACTAAGGATAGTAAACATGTACCTGCCGCATGACCAGGATATTGCAAGACAGGTAATGGACTCTGTCCGGTTGCATCTTGCGAACTTCGGTGGTGAAGTTATCCTTGGGGGTGACTTCAACTGTACACTGGATTCTGCGCTCGACCGCCATTCCGGAGTTGAATTCAACTCAGTGAACGCGGGACGATTGCGGAACCTAGTCAGACAGCTCAACCTTGTCGATGTCTACCGTTGGCTCAACCCAACGACTAGGTCATACACAAGGGTTTCTCGAAATGTCCATGGTAGCTTTTCGGGTTCGAGGATAGACAGACTTTACGTCTCGTCTAGTCTTCTTAGTTTTTTCGATAGTGTCACTCATGAAGTGTGCTCACTTAGTGATCACCTTCTTGTTGTGGCGACTAGCTGGATTTTCAACAATAACTTGTTGAATTCAGAGCAGTTCATTGAAGAATTTATTCAGTTTTGGCATCAATGGCGAGAAAGGAAAAATGACTACGCGAACCTTAGTCATTGGTGGGATGATGGAAAGCTTCAGATTCGCTCATTTATCGAGACGAGATTCAATCGAAGCAGGTATATAGCATCGAGTTTGACGGCCGAAGTCACCCGGATTGGTACGCTTCTGCCCGCGCAACCAGAATTGCTCTCGCAATACGAGAGATTAAAAGAACGGCTGAGAGTACAAAACTACAAACATAGTTTGGATTTTGTACTCCGAAATCAGTCGCGCTGGTTGCGAGAGGGCGAGTCTCCGACCGAGTACTTCTTCCAGACAACACGACGACGTACCGCTTCTTGTGAAGTAGATTCGATTCTTGCCGAATCTGGGCAACTCCTACACGGAGACGAGCTTGCCGATTATATCCGAAACTATTACACTGGTTATGATGGTCTAACTCCAAAATTTTTCTACGCTTCAGGAATCTTTTGATTCCAGACCTATTGGAGGTCTTCAGTTCTGCAGTGGTTGGACATACCGAATTTCCCTCAAGTTGGCGGACATCCGTTATGCGTCTAATACCCAAGATGGGAGATCTTCAGAGGCTGGGAAACTGGAGGCCAGTTACGCTGTGCAATGTCGACTACAAGATATTTTGCAAAGCACTCGGAACTATATTAAGCTCAGTGAAAGCATCGGTAATACACCCGTCACAGTCCTACTGCATTCCAGGTCGTAGTATCTACGACAACATCGCCGTAGTAAAGCATCTTTTCGCCTACCACGAAAAAACTGCTTTGCAAATGGCCATGATCTCTTTGGATCAAGAAAAGGCGTTTGATAGCGTCTCTCATGAGTATCTACTGAGAGTGCTCGATAAATTTGGGCTTCCGTCCAGATGGATTGAGATCATCAGTGGTCTGTATAGAGATTCAGTGATTCTCATAAAGCATAATGGGCATATATTGTCTCCTATTCCGTTTCGTCGGGGTATCAGGCAGGGATGCCCGTTGTCAGAAATGCTTTATGACTTTTCACTGGAGCCGCTGCTAGTAAATCTTCGTCAATCGTTGAGACAATATTCAGTTCACCTACCATACACTACTATAAGGCCACTTATTCTAGCGTATGCTGACGACTTGTCTATTTTCGTTACGAAAGGTGATGCATTTTCAGTCGCTCGTAGGGTTTTCGAACAATATGAGCGATTACCGGGCGCTAGGGTTAACCTGAGCAAAAGCCAAGGCCTATGGTGTGGGAGGTGGCGGAATCGTTCAGATTCTCCCCTGGGTATACAATGGGCCAATACTGGCTTGAAGTATTTAGGTTTATATATCGGGCTCGATGGTTAAACACGTAATCGCCACATGGCTCTGGAGAAACTTTCCGGAGCAGTGAATTCGTGGCGGACTAGATTGATCCCCCTTTCGCTGAAAGGACGTGCAGTCGTTGTCAATTACCTGATTACCTCGTCCATCGTTCACCTGCTTAATTCGGAGTGCTTCGAGGAAGGCTTCGTTAAACTTTTGCAGGCAAAAATCTTTGTCGCATTTGGGGGGGGGGGAGGGGGGGGGGGAAGAAGAAAGCACGCTCTGTCGACCAGTAGCGGAGGGTGGATTGGGTCTTACGGACATGGTCGTTAAAACTCGTTGCCTTCAGATCAGAGCATTCCAACTAGTGTTCCGGTTTGAAGACAGCTTGATTTCTCAGCTGTGGATAATTTCCTTGGGGGTGCCGGCGTAGGAAAGCATTACTATCTGCTTTCAGTCCGCCCACCCTATCCGCACGACTGGTCTCAGGAAATGATCTCTACGATAACGACCTGGGGCAGAATAAGAACGGCATTCCATTTGCAATGGGATGAAATTGGGTACGGGGATTTTTCAGTTTTACCGATCAGGTTAAATCCTGAATTAGTGGATTCGGTGTTCAGTAATGCTCGAGGTGTAACAGCCGATACAGGGCAGCAGTTCTCGGAGATATCATTGATGCCTCTGGGAACATACTAATACACCCACATACAACACAATTAAACCAATTGGTTGACACAGCACGAGAGCGTTTCAGCCAACTCAGTACCAGGTCGCCTGACACAGAGGTGGTGAACGCTTTTGTGGTGAATCAACCGCCGCACACGCCATTCACTACACTGACATCACGTCGGCTGCGCGATCTATTTGCAGATGTGTTTCCTGCAGAACACTTAGGTGTTAATAGATGGAGCGCACATCTCGGGGTAGAATTGGGAGTAATCGGAGGGGTGACTTGCAGAGTGATCTACAGTTATCCGTCCAATTATAGATACTTCACATGCCCGGCCTTGTGCGAATTGATGCTACTGGTCCGTCACTTGTGCCAGATAATCTGCCCGCGTTTCGGCATTACTCGAACATCGTTTTTACTGGGGCCAAGGACATGCAACCAAGTGAATTGTTTAATTAGCTTTGTTCTTACACTAGCTAAATCAACAGTTCATTTGTATTGCATGCGGATCGTGCCTGGACAACAGGCCACTGACACACAGATACACACACGTGCACTTAGGAGCCACTTTGTTGCTAGATTGAGAAGGCGTTTACGTCTTGAATACCTGGTAACGGAGCCAGACACATTCAACTGTACCTGGCAACCGCTAGCTTTGGTACAGAATGGTAGCCTTGTCTTTCACTGGTGACAATAGGCCGCAGCCTTGTAACACCTTTTCACGGAGCTTCTCTCCGCTTTGGATCTGTTGCAAGTGCTGCGGGAAAGATGAGTCCTACGTTGGAAAAATTGAACTGAGGCGATGATGGGAGCAGTTTTCGGATGTCCATGACTCTGAAGACTGCTCTCGCGGGACTCTATCATCAAAATTTTTTAGTACGCTCACCTGGGACTCTTGAAGCGGGGTGCTCCATGGGGACTAGAAAAGTGGCGAAGACTTCTGCGGAGAGCGTCGCTGCTTGCATGCAAGTAGGTATTCTCGATGTAGCGTCTTCGCCCGGTGCTGCATCTACCTCCGGGGATCATTCAAGCTCAGTAACCAGGTGACTTAAATTCATTTATTTAGGTCTTTTAGTTTTTTAAACATATTTCGGCTACATAATTCAAAATTATAGAATACTACTTTTCTTTTTTCACATTTTGGCATGTTTTATCTAAAATTTAACAAATTTGAGTCTTTTTTCGTCCTTCTGACATGTTTCAAGTATATTTTACACTTTTTGATATGTTCCTGAGCCTTTTGCGATTTTGTGATATGTTTTTGAGCCTTTTTGCTATTTTTGAGTCTTTTTATGAGTGTTAAGCCTTTTTACAGCAATATTTTGTGATTTTTGTGTCTTGTTTTTATAAACTTTTTGATATTTTTACATTTTACAGAGTAGTTAGGGAGTTTTTAGGTTTTATACAATATACAAATTATAACGTTTGAGCCTATTAAAGTACCACATATACATAAAAAAAAAATTATTATTATTATTATTTCGTTGGAAGAGAGTGAACGTATAATTTTAACTAGAGCCAAAAGTGTCAAAATAAAGAGAAATAAACCACGGAATTTTAGGAAAAATAGCGCATTTTATAGTGAAAGGACAAATCTTCAAGTGAAGTGAGAAATACATTGAAAGTTTTGTTGAATAAAGTTATAAACATTAACAATAATTGTGAATAAAGTGTCTATAAAATTCTGAATTTTTCATGAAGTTGCTAAGCAACCACGAAAGTTGTTGATTTCAACTAAACAAGAAATCACGTTCCCTAGCAACGGTGTTTTCACTTGGATTTACAGAATCTAGTAGCCAGGAAATAATTTATTTTCAAATTTTTAAAAAGAAAAATCTAAATTATACCGGCTGCTGCCCTCAAAAATGAGCGGCAGTAGCAGCGACTCTGGGGGGAAAGTGCCAGCAGCAACAGCTGCTAAAACCTCTGTGGCCACAGCCACAAAGACAGCGTCACCAGCAGCCCCACGACTTAGTGAAGTTGTGAAGGCAGCTTCGAAAGCAGCACCACCGCCGAACCCGACACCTCCTTTACGCCCGATTCTGTCGGGTGCCAAGAAATCCGGGACCAGCAAACCAGCGCCACATCAAGGAACCCCAGCTAATACAGGCAGGGTAGTAGCAGGATCCAGCTACGCTCAGCAGGTGAGTGGAAGTTCCTTTAATAAGAGCTCATACATTACAGTAGAGGGTAGTTATGTAACTCCTCGTCAGCCTCCAGCTGATTTGGGGAAGTCTCGACCCAAGTCTGTTGCGGGGCTTCAAGGGCTTTTCGACGCCCAGTGGCAAGACGATCGATACGGTATGTACTTTAAACATCTCCGTGGAGTCACTCAAAGTGCATACCTTCGAGCCATGTCACTGGTCGTCCCATTGGAGAAAATATTCTCCTTTGGTCTTGTTGGACGCGGTATGGTAGAGGTGTATACAACCACCAAGCTTATGCTTGAAGGCATTGATGTGGGTGGTAGACACCTTCAACCCTACCCAGTAACGGTGAAGCCGACGAGAGTCGTCTTCTCACGAGTTCCGCTCCAGGCTAAGCCAGAGGACCTCGAAGCCTTCTTACGAAGGTTCGGTAAGGTCCAAGGCAAAGTCCGTGCTGTTCCGTTAAGAATTGGTGACGAAGGTCTTGGCCGGGGCATTCTCAGCTCCAGTCGGGAAGCATACGTCACTCCTCTCCGATTGCGGCACCAGCGGAATCTGCGGATCCCACTGATGTTTTGTCAGAGAGCGAGGTGGTATCCGCTATGGAGACGGCTCTTCCTACTCAAAGCGGATACGAATCGTGCGGTAGTACCGCCTCGATGAGTAGCCGCTTTGAGGTGGACCCCGAACTAGAAGAAATGCCTAGGGAGAAATTGCGCTTGCTCCTCGACAGTCTTCATTATAAGAAGAGCGGGGAGAAGATCCTCAACATCCTCAAGCGAGAGCTTGGGGATCCATCTAGGATTCTTCCCCAATTAAAGCTCTTAATGTCTGAGGCAAAAAAACGGGCAAAGTACAATGAGGTGTCGAGGTGCGAGCGACTTTTCAACAAGGTCTCGGATATCCTCGAGGATCGTCGCCTCCACAAAGCTCTTCATCCGTAGAGTCGAACAATCATGGTTTGAGTTCGAATATTTCCTTGAATGTGTAAAATAACATCGATTAATGCTGGGGGTCTCAGTGCACCCACACGCTTGCATGCAATATTTGAAGACATTAAACACTGGAACACAGACATAGCACTAATACAGGAGACAAATTTTACTCAAGACACCTTTACACAATTAGAACGCAACACTATATTACACAAAGGTTACACAGTTTTTGCCACACCAGCTCCTCGTAGAGGATCTGGTGTGGCAATTGCTGTGTGCAACAGTTTCACACTAACGTCTCCTGTATTCACAGACATTTGCTCAGGTTTCGCGTCTTCCTTACAATTCGTCTTGCGAGACAAAACACTAAGGATAGTAAACATGTACCTGCCGCATGACCAGGATATTGCAAGACAGGTAATGGACTCTGTCCGGTTGCATCTTGCGAACTTCGGTGGTGAAGTTATCCTTGGGGGTGACTTCAACTGTACACTGGATTCTGCGCTCGACCGGCATTCCGGAGTTGAATTCAACTCAGTGAACGTGGGACGATTGCGGAACCTAGTCAGACAGCTCAACCTTGTCGATGTCTACCGTTGGCTTAATCCAACGACTAGGTCATACACAAGGGTTTCCCGAAATGTCCGGGGTAGCTTTTCGGGTTCGAGGATAGACAGAGTTTACGTCTCGTCTAGCCTTCTTAACTTTTTCGGTAGTGTCACTCATGAAGTGTGCTCATTAAGTGATCACCTTCTTGTTGTGGCGACTAGCACTTTGGTCGAAAAGCGAACTGCTTACTGGATTTTCAACAATAACTTGTTGAATTCAGAGCAGTTCATTGAAGAATTCATACAGTTTTGGCATCAATGGCGAGAAAGGAAAAATGACTACGCGAACCTCAGTCATTGGTGGGATGATGGAAAGCTTCAGATTCGCTCATTTATCGAGACGAGATTCAATCGAAGCAGGTATATAGCATCGAGTTTGACGGCCGAAGTCACCCGGATTGGTACGCTTCTGCCCGCGCAACCAGAATTGCTCTCGCAATACGAGAGATTAAAAGAACGGATGAGAGTACAAAATTACAAACATAGTTTGGATTTTGTACTCCGGAATCAGTCGCGCTGGTTGCGAGAGGGCGAGTCTCCGACCGAGTACTTCTTCCAGACAACACGACGACGTACCGCTTCTTGTGAAGTATATGCGATTCTTGCCGAATCTGGGCAACTCCTACACGGAGACGAGCTTGCGGAATATATCCGAAACTACTACACACGGCTATATGCTGTGCCGACGTTGCCAACATCTACGTCCACGGATGAATTCTTCCAGTACGTTCCTGCTTTCTCTAATGAAAGTAGAGAATTCCTGGACAGAGCATTAACCCTCGACGATATGCTTACCGCAACGAAGGATCTTCGCCGTCATACCTCTCCTGGTTATGATGGTCTAACTCCAGAATTTTTTCTACGCTTCAGGAATCTTTTGATTCCAGACCTATTGGAGGTCTTCAGTTCTGCAGTGGTTGGACATACCGAATTTCCCTCAAGTTGGCGGAGATCCGTTATGTGTCTAATACCCAAGAAGGGAGATCTTCAGAGGCTGGGAAACTGGAGGCCAGTTACGTTGTGCAATGTCGACTACAAGATAGTTTGCAAAGCACTCGGAACGATATTAAGCTCAGTAATAGCATCGCTAATACACCCGGAACAGTCCTACTGCATACCAGGTCGTACTATTTACGACAGTGCTCGATAAATTTGGGCTTCCGTCCAGATGGATTGAGATCATCAGTGGTCTGTATAGAGATTCAGTGATTCTCATAAAGCATAATGGGCATATATTGTCTCCTATTCCGTTTCGTCGGGGTATCAGGCAGGGATGCCCGTTGTCAGGAATGCTTTATGACTTTTCACTGGAACCGCTATTAGTGAATCTTCGTCAATCGTTGAGACAATATTCAGTACACTTACCATACACTACTATAAGGCCACTTATTCTAGCGTATGCTGACGACCTGTCTATTTTCGTTACGAAAGAAGATGCATTTCCAGTCGCTCGTGGGGTTTTCGAACAATATGAGTGATTAGCAGGCGCTAGGGTTAACCTAAGCAAAAGCCAAGGCCTATGGTGTGGGAGGTGGCGGAATCGTTCAGATTCTCCCCTCGGCATACAATGGACCAAAGTGTGAAGTATTAAGGTGTGTATATCGGGCTCGAAGGTAAAACACGTAATCGCCGCATGGCTCTGGAGAAACTTTCCGGAGCAGTGAATTCGTGGCGGACTAGATTGATCCCCCTTTCGCTGAAAGGACGTGCAGTCGTTGTCAATTACTTGATTACCTCGTCCATCGTTCACCTGCTTAAGTCGGAGTGCTTCGAGGAAGGCTTCGTTAAACTTTTGCAGGCAAAAATTATTGACGCATTTTGGGGGGAAGAAGATGGGTCGCTGAAAGCACGCTCTGTCGACCAGTAGTGATGGGTGGATTGAGTCTTACGGACATGGTCGTTAAAACTCGTTGCCTTCAGATCAGAGCATTCCAACTAGTGTTCCGGTTTGAAGACAGCTTGATTTCTCAGCTGTGGGTAAGCGCCTTGGGGGGTACCGGAGTAGGAAAGCATTACTATCTGCTTTCAGTCCGCCCACCCTATCCGCAAAACTGGTCTCAGGTAATGATCTCTACGATCACGACCTGGAGCAGAATAAGACCGGCATTCCATTTGCAATGGGATGAAATTGGGTACGGGGATTTTTCAGCTATACCGATCAGGTTAAATCCTGAATTAGTGGATTCGGTGTTTAGTAATGCTCGAGGTGTAACAGCCGATACAGGACAACTCAGAGTTCTCGGAGATATCATTGATGCCTCTGGGAACATACTAATACACCCACATACAACACAATTAAACCAATTGGTTGATACAGCACGAGAGCGTTTCAGCCAACTCAGTACCAGGTCGCCTGGCACAGCGGTGGTGAACGCTTTTGTGGTGAATCAACCGCCGCACACGCCATTCACTACACTGACATCACGTCGGCTGCGCGATCTATTTGCAGATGTGTTTCCTGCAGAACACTTAGGTGTTAATAGATGGAGCGCACATCTCGGGGTAGAATTGGGAGTAATCGGAGGGGTGACTTGCAGAGTGATCTACAGTTATCCGTCCAATTATAGATACTTCACATGCCCGGCCTTGTGCGAATTGATGCTACTGGTCCGTCACTTGTGCCAGATAATCTGCCCGCGTTTCGGCATTACTCGAACATCGTTTTTACTGGGGCCAAGGACATGCAACCAAGTGAATTGTTTAATTAGCTTTGTTCTTACACTAGCTAAATCAACAGTTCATTTGTATTGCATGCGGATCGTGCCTGGGCAACAGGCCACTGACACACAGATACACACACGTGCACTTAGGAGCCACTTTGTTGCTAGATTGAGAAGGCGTTTACGTCTTGAATACCTGGTAACGGAGCCAGACACATTCAACTGTACCTGGCAACCGCTAGCTTTGGTACAGAATGGTAGCCTTGTCTTTCACTGGTGACAATAGGCCGCAGCCTTGTAACACCTTTTCACGGAGCTTCTCTCCGCTTTGGATCTGTTGCAAGTGCTGCGGGAAAGATGAGTCCTACGTTGGAAAAATTGAACTGAGGCGATGATGGGAGCAGTTTTCGGACGTCCATGACTCTGAAGACTGCTCTCGCGGGACTCTATCATCAAAATTTTTTAGTACGCTCACCTGGGACTCTTGAAGCGGGGTGCTCCAAGGGGACTAGAAAAGTGGCGAAGACTTCTGCGGAGAGCGTCGCTGCTTGCATGCAAGTAGGTATTCTCGATGTAGCGTCTTCGCCCGGTGCTGCATCTACCTCCGGGGATCATTCAAGCTCAGCAACCAGGTGACTTAAATTCATTTATTTAGGTCTTTTAGTTTTTTAAACATATTTCGGCAACATAATTCAAAATTATAGAATACTTTTCGGAACTTCCACTCGGCTTGAAAATATACCAAACTTTATTCAAAACATGTTCCTTATAATGACAAAAATATAAAGCCACTTTGTACAATGTTTCCAATCCGCCTTTTGGATCTTTCAAAATTTTGCGGACGTAAAATATTAATCATTATCATCAATATAACAGTCAACTTTCTGTTAAGTAGTGATATACACTTGTATATAGAGCTGAAAGAATTGAAACTTGTAATATGTTTACATTTAGGCTAGCTTCAACCGTATACCGTCCACATAAATAATTCTTGTTTATTCAAAAATTAATTTTACCGCTACTATATTTTTTCTTTTCTTCTTTTCACAGGCGAGACAAATGGGGATGAATGCAAGAAGAAAAGTTTTAAAACAGAAACTAAAGGATAATTCCGTCTGCAAAGACAACAAAATTATTCCTGCTGAAAAAACATCTAAATCTGAAAAACAGAAACCAAGGAACTCAAGGAAGACGAAATCCGCAGCATCTGAAATCGAGCTGGAGTTGAGCAATAAATCCAGCTTTCGACACAAATTCTTCAAACAGAATGCCCAAACAGAAACTCGAATTACATCTAGGCCGAAGAGTACACCTTTAAATCGAACATTTTCCGCTCCATAGGAAATTAAATAAATTAAAAAGTGACATGTAATTGTTAGCAGATAAGGTTTTGTCAAATTAAAATACTACGGTTACAGTTTCTTGATTTTATTGCTACAAATTTTGTAATATATATATATATATATGTATATATATATGTATATATGACTTACACGCGGATATAGGTATCTCCTCTGGTAACATCGATTTGTCATTCCAGCATCGAAGAGCCTTCGCCTAAAACGTTTAAAATGAATATTAGTGGCCACCGAAATTGGGAACGTCCCAAAACAATTCATACACTACCTCCACCGAAGCTCAAGTAACCTGAAAAATGAGCTCCAGCGAGCTGTGCTACCAAAATCCTGCTCAACGACATCATCATAAAACTCCCTGAAAAATATCATATACAGTATTGGAAAAAACTAAAGCAACTCTGCTGCTTTTTTGAAAATAAAAATCCAGACATGGGCCGAGGTGCAATAAAGTTAATATATATTATTCATCTATCCATTCTTTATATAAACACAAGAAAAACTAAATCATTAGTAAAATATTACATTAGTAAAAAAGAAAAATCCAAACAAGTACCAAAAATGGTCCGGAAAAAACTAAAGCAACTGTACTGAGTTACCATGAACAATTTATTCTTATTTCTTGTTCTATTGTTGTTGTTTGAATTGAATGGCTTGAATAAATAGTGCACTGTTACCGCGACAGCACCACAAAAAAAAATTTTTTTAACAAGTGTGGATAAGCTGCGTAAATTTCCTTTTAGCGCATTTAAAGAGTAATTGTGATCAAGTAAGGTGAAGTGTATCTAGGCATTTTTATTAATTATGGCTAGAAATAAGTATAACGATTTCACAAAGCAGTGTGTTATTAATGATTTTAAACACGGTATTAGTCAAGTAAGCTTAAGTGAAAAATACGGAATAAACAAATCGGTGATCTCAAGATTGTTGAAAAAGTATTATAAATTTGGAAGTGTTAAAACAGTTCATAAAGGTGGGCGCCCGAGAAAAACAACGGCAAGAGATGATGCCGCAATTATTCGAAAAATTAAAAAAAACCCAGCAGTGTCATCGACAGAAATTTTGAAGGAGTTAAATTTAAATGTAAGTGATAGGACAATCAGAAATCGAGCAATTGAGGCCAACCTCCGAAGTAGACGACCAGCTTCAAAGCCAGCAATTTCCAAAAAAACCAGAAGGACAGAATGAATTTCGCCAAAACATATGGGACCTGGACAGAGACACAATGGAAAACAGTGCTTTTCTCAGATGAATCAAAGTTTAATTTGATCCATTCTGATGGAATAACGCATGTCAGACGACCCAAAGGAAAAAGGCTCGATCCAAAATATTGTAATCTTACAATAAAACATGGAGGAGGTTCCGTCATGGTGTGGGGCTGCTTTTCCTGGAGAGGTCCTGGTCCCATTGTCAAAATCGACAGCAAAATGGATCGATTTTTATACAAAGATATCCTCGAAAACGACATGCTCTCATATGCCGAAGAAGAGATGCCTCTTCGTTGGAGATTTCAGCATGACCGCGATCCAAAGCACACATCGGCTTTAGTTACTAATTGGCTACAAACTAATCGTGTTGATGTGCTCAAATAGCCTGCGCAATCCCCGGATTTAAATCCGATTGAAAATTTGTGGCAAATCGCTAAAAAGGGATTGCGAGGCCAAAGGTTTTTCAATAAAAGTCAACTTTTTGAAGCAATCAAGACCGAGTGGGACAAAATTCCTAGAAATAAAATTGAAAATCTTATAAAATCCATGCCAAAGCGATGTGAAGCTGTTATAAGGAACAAAGGATTTGCCATCGATTTAATTAAATTATTAATATATATTTAATTTAATTATTAAACTGAAGTGATTGTTTTATACTTTTTAAACTTAAACTGAAGTTGCTTTAGTTTTTTCCGGATCATTTTTGGTATTTGTTTGGATTTTTCTTTTTTACTAATGATATATTGTAGTGCATATACACTAAAAAGTTACCCTCATTCAAAATGACTAAAAATAAATCAAGTCATAAACATTCATAAAAATTCTGTTAACTCATTACTGCAAACACTTTCGCTAAATCGGACATAAACCCCATCATAAAAACATCTGCTCAGATTACTTTAACTTTTACTTGCAGCTAACATTAAAATTTTTAAAGTTTTGCTGGAAACATTACAATATTAAACTAATGATTTTGTTTTTCTTGTGTTTATATAAAGAATGGATAGATGTATAATATATATTAACTTTATTGCACCTCGGCCCATGTCTGGATTTTTATTTTCAAAAAAGCAGCAGAGTTGCTTTAGTTTTTTCCAATACTGTATATATATATATATATATATATATATATATATATATATATATATATATATATATATATATATGACATACACTCGCTGAAAAATATCAGCGCTCACAGAAAGTGACCGAAAGTGCAAGCTTGTATTTTTTGATATTTTTCAGCGATCACCATCCCAAAGAAAAAATGTTCACCCCTATTTGTGGAAGTAAAACAAGCGCTTTTACTTTTCATTTTTAAATAAATTACTTCCACCAAGTGTAGCTGAAATTAAACTTTCTGATTAAACAATATTTAAATAGTATTGGTATTAGATGAAATTGATGGACTAAAAATCCTCTTCATATAATTCGTACTCAGATTTAAAATTGAGTAGGTACTTATAGGAGTTGTGTTTTTGACCTTTCGTCATGGATGTCCCTGGTGAAAAGTGCAAGTTCCACGCTGATGATTATAAGCTTGCAGTTAAAATTTAGTGGTTCGGAATCCGCTTTAAATTGTACGGGACTTAGAGAGGAATTGGATGAAATAAAAGATTAAGCGAGTAATATAAGTTCTATCTTCGAGATAATTTTGATTCCTTTTTTTACTTATGACAATAAGCTTTAAATTAAGCTTGTGAATTATAATGGCGATATTGCCTAGCCTGTGACTTAGGTTGGCGCGAGTTTATGCAACATTCCTAGAAAATTAGATTGATGCGTAAAGATTAAAGTTAACTCAACCAATAATTTAATTAAGCTCTCGTTACTTAGGTTAGGTTAGATTAGGTTTATTAGCAGCCACCGGTAGTAAACCAGTCGACCTCACATAGACCTTGGTATGGTCCGTTGTGATACCGCTATGATGGAACCTCACCTGGATCGATTTAGTACTGCCACGCAGTGAATAGTTAACTCAACCGCAGCTACTGAGAAACCTAGTTAGACCCTTCCGCTCAACGGTGGCGAACTCCTTTAGTATTTTAAGGAAGTGCTTTCCAAAGGACTGAAACTTTCTCGTGGCTAGTCCAGGGTATTCGCAAAGTAAATGCTGAATGCTTTCACCTTCTTCCTCGTCCACGCAATTCTGACAGAAGTCGTCGGCAGGACTGCGCATTCGGACGACATGACCAAAAGGGCAGTAATCTGTTATAACCACAGTGATATTATAGAAATGTCGGCGGCTTTCCTTCAGTAAAAGTTCCATTCCCCTTTCATTCCACTCTCGATAAACCTGCGCTCGGTAAGCTGAACAGCTTTTAGGTCAATCTTTTTACCAAAGTTAGAGAACGTCCGACTGATCTATTTATTTGTGAAGCGTCTACCTGCAAACCTTTTTCCATCAGAACATCGGCCGCTTCGTTTCCTGTCACATCGCTATGACCGGGTACCCAGCAGGAAATTACTTTGTGTAGGCCGCTTGACTGTCGCTATACAAACAAATTTTAATGCGCCTGCTTGAAAAACATTACAATAGTCCGGCAGTCGATACCAGTTCCGTATGTTGAGGCGATCGGAGAAAACTCCCTCCCCTACTCTGTTTTCCACTTTCGAACCATCCGTGAAGATCTGTAGACCTGGCATTGGCAGCCACTTTCCGCTCCTTTTAAGGTTGCCCCACCAAACTAGTAAGTAAGTCAGGATTGGTTTCACTATCGATTTATACATCAAGTGAACGATATAGGAGCTTATTCCTAATTTCTTCTGTAGGGTTTTTCTGCAGGCTTAAAAAGGTATCGAAACCTTTTTCACGCGCTCCCTAGTGGTGACTCCTCAGTTTAGTTTGGAATCAAGATTGATTCCCAAATATTTCACGAGAATCTTTACAGTGGAAGTGTTGCCCCAAGTTTGGATTGTTGAAAGTGTTCAGTTCGTCTTCTGCCTGTGAACAGCACCATTGCAGTCTACTAGGCATTTGCTACTAAGCCGCAGTCATTTCATCTATGTATAATGTCCAGAGCTCTCTGCGTTAGTTTGGTAATGGTGCTTAAAATCTCCCCAGAAATCCTTAGAAATTACTCAACAATGGGGTATGGGGTACCCCTACACAGTGCTCTTACAACCTGGAATTTCCCTAGTATACCGTGTATGTGTCAGCTACTCAGCATTGCCTCGATCCATTGACAGACATACGAGTCTACTCCATGAGATCTTAGCGCATTGCTGGCAGCATGTCCAGAAAAGTACCCATGTGAATTTGTTACATCTGAATGTTCTTCCAATGGTACTTACCACCTCATGAAGAGCAGTTTCTACTGAGTTTCCCCTCGTATAAGCGTGTTGAGCGTCTGAATTTTTCCAACGATTTCAAAAGAAAGGAAGTAAGGTTTGTTGGTGCCGTGTGCACTCTTGTCTATATAATCAGCGTCATGCTGCAGCTCGCTCTCTTTCCTGTGCTGATCGTTGGTAAGTAAACATCTCCATTTATTAACAATTCCTCTGAGTATCAATCAGAGTTTACTTACATTCACCTGGGTAACGACCAGGCCCTTTTTACTTTTAAATCTTTTGATTTGGGTTTCGACCAAATCAACATTACTAATCTTCTAATTTGGGTAACGACCAAATTAGCTACATTTAATTTGGGTATCCACCAAATTAACATTACTAATTTATGTGTTTACTTTGACCTTGGTAGCGACAAGGTCAAAGACAAATCTCTCCTTGTGTGTATTGTATTTTGTATGTCTTATTCCCTGGGTTACGACCAGGGTTACATACTAACACAGAGTACTGCATAAGTACAACAATAACGTTACTACTAGGCTATTCGAGAATACTTTCTAGTAGTATTCTTCGTTCCTAACAGTAGTTACAACTATCCCTTCTTGAACTATTTGTGCCTTGAATTATGTACCTAAGTTGGTGCTATCTATAATTTCATTTAGTGAACCTTAATTTTTCCCACACTTGTGTTTCGTGTTCATTCTCTACGTGACGGATAGAACAAGGCTAATTGGTCAAAGTCCTTAGCCATAATGTACCCGTTTGGTAAACATCACTTTTACCTGTCGCCAAGCAAAGGGGATGCAGGCGTGAAGTAAGCATCCTTCAAAAATTACCGATACCAAGAGGTTATCATTATATGGGTCATCTGCAGCATACAAGGCATAATCCCATCTACGTTTCGCGATTTAAAACAATCGAACAACCCCATAGGCCATTTTGCTTTATCATATGCGACAATATTCGATCACTTTATCCCCATGGGGTATTTGTCCGCACCAAAGACGCAATCACTGATTGCTGTCGAATTGACGGGAAAGTGCGCGCTCATGAGCAATTCCAGTGTCGTATCTGTGTAAGTGCCATCACTTCGCATCAGAAAATAAGGAACAGTGGGGTTACACACGAGAATTTGCGTGAGCCTGGCAGCTTCGATTGTACCCTCAATGGATTCACAGAACTGCCGCCCTGACGTATGTTTGGCCCTTCTAATTTCCTTTTTGAGTTCTTTTTTGTTCGCTTTAAATGTAGCTCAGTCCTCAGGTAGGGGGTGAAAATCATCTACCCAACCCTCATCGTGCGTGCCGGCTGGTAATGAACCCTGTTGAGAGGAAGTTAGCTTACGTGGGGAAGCTTGCTTTCTTATCGAGTTATCTAATTTCAGTGGTGGTGTGAACATAGAGTTTTACATCAATCCGTGCCAATGAATGGAGTAGTGGGGTAGACCCAACCCTGCCGGACCAACTCGTCGGACCAAAAATAAGTACATTTATTAAAAAAAAGATAGTCATATCTCCAGTCAGAAAATCATTACGGAAGCTTGTGGATCGGGGAGTACCAGCCATAATACTCTCGTGAAATCCAAGCACACCACTGATCCCAAATACATACCGGCCAAGGCAGTTCCCAGCCATAGTGACTAGTCGAGGTCAGTTAAGAAAAGAACCTCCGCCAGGAATAAGCTCAAGAAGCAGTATCTGAATTCCAAGTTCATTCTAGGCAAGATTGTCAAGAATGAGGCCAGCGCTACTTTAAACAAGTGTGACAAGGTGGACAAAGTAAAATACTCGGCCATAGTGGTGAAATAATTCGCTCTGGCTGCTAAAAGACAGTTGGAAGTTAGTTAGGTCTCAGAAGGAGACTGCTTCTAAAAAAAGCCGGTCAGCGCATGACATATCCTTACAGCCGCCAGCTAGCATACAGGAGACTGCTCAGGGAAGTGGTCCGTGAGCACTTACAGGTGGCTCATGTGGATCGGGGTGCAGCTTCTGGCAAAGGGCGTGTAAAGGTTAAGCTATCTAAAATAGGGATTGATCGCCTTCTAACCAACCAAGATAGCTGCCTCGAAGACCGTTATAGGTTTCCGGGTCATCAAATGTGAGAACCAGTTCTCTTGGGACTTTCTTACCAGCTGTGTCGCTAAGATCAGTGACGCATGCGAGGACCTTCAAGATTGACAAAAACAAGCTTCCCGTGGTTCCTATAGACCATTAAGACCGATCTGCTTTTGATAAATGAGGAGTGTCGTGGGAAACTAACAAAATCTGATTATAAACCACAACATTTGGCATAAGGCAAGCAAAATTGTAAGCTTTCCGACAACCTAACCGATGGTGCTAATAAACTAACCAATTTCTAATAAACCTATTTATTGTCCCAGCGACACCTCAACAGACTTGGCAGTTGTCAAACTGGAAGACAGATTTAGTAGCGAAGTGGCTGGTGGCTATCTTCAGAGGTTGTCTTGTTCTCAATTACGTTCCTTGGCCCTGAAGGACTGTTTAAGTGGTGTTCATCCCTAAGGTTGGCAAAAGACTTCAGACCAGACTTAGTCGCACTTCCTTTTTTCTGAAGACTCTGGAGCTCGTCCTCGAAAGTCACCTTAGGCAAACTCTAGGTGGGAACCATATGTCACAATCTCAGCGAGCGTACTGCAAGTACCATCTAACAACACTAGACGAAGAGGTACTGAAAAAAATATATATAAAACTTTGAAATTTTGAGCAGAAAACGACGGCCGACCAAATGCATTTGGAAGACAGCCGGTAAGTAGTACAATTTTGTTGAATTTCTGATAAAATTTTTTTCAAAATTATATTCTTATATATGTATATACGAACACAAATTTTATGAAGGAGGGAGAATTTAATTAAATTAATTTACTGAAGTAATCTCTCTGCACAAAATAGAGAACAATTATAGCGCAAATCATGGAATTTTTAACTTCCTATATATAGGGAAGTTATTGTAATGGGCCCGATTTTCAAAATTGTCAGTTTTCAAAATTTTTTAGATTTCAAAGTCACCATAGTGTTTTACGCATATTTTTGAACACATGTATGTGTGTGTGTGCGACCAGGAGGTGAGGAATCTTCTAGAGATACCAGTAGCCCGTGCTAGTGGCATGCACGATTCACCGCCGATGCGGTGCCTACGTGCTAAACTTTACCCCCCATCCATTTCAACCACTCTCCCCACGGTACTGCCGTTAGGTATTACTTCGCGGGACTGATTAGCCACCATGCTATCAACCTGAAGTGTTAATCTGGTGTCTAAGACGTTCCAGTCTTCTCAGTTCCTTTTGGACGTTTATTATAGACTCAGTCATTTCGCTCCAATTTTCGTCACTTTGGAGCATATATTCAATTACTACCGATGGATTCAGTATATTTACACGCCATGCTTCGAAGCGTGGGCAATGAAATACTGCGTGTTCAGCATCTTCCTCCTGATCTAAGCAGGTACTTGCGGTATCCATGACCAGTCAAGAATTGCCTCAAGTGGTAGTTGTTTTCTCCAAGCTTGCGGTTGACCCAAGTTTCAATACATGGAATCAGTTGGTGCGTCCACCTTCCTTGCGTAGTATTGTCCCATCGGTTTTCCCACATTTACATCGAGATCTGTCTCTCTTCCTTTTTTATCTCCTTTTTTCTGAGGTTTCCCTGGCTCGTTACGATTCTCGTGTAAATGTGTCCCATCTCGTCCGCGAGGATGTCGATCGGGATCATACTAGCGATGATACAAGCTGCTTCGTCAGATACCGTTCTATAGGCACTTATAGCTCTTAAAGAACACAGTCTGTATACTGTTGAGAGTTTTCTTCTTGACACTTGCACCGCTAATGCTTTTGCCCAGATTGGGGAGGCATATAGAAGCACAGAGTTCACCACTCTCAATAGCAGGGCTCTTCTATCTGGTTTGGGGCCACCAACATTTGGTAGCATCCTGGAAAGAGCCGGTTGTATGTTCGAAGCTTTTTTGTTCGCATATTCCAGGTGCGATTTGAAATTTAGCCTATTGTCCAGCATTACTCCTAGGTATTTCGCTGATTGTAGAGACCTCATTGTTTAATTGCCCACCTTGACATTTACGTAAGCCCCCGACTTTTGTTCTGCTTGTTCAGGACCTGCAGACTCTAGCCAGTTTTTAACCTTAGCAATAGCTTCATTTGTTGCCGCCTCTATTTGGTGGTTATATTTCCCTGTTGGAACGATCGCAATGTCGTCTGCGAAGCCTATTATTTTCGTCTCTTGGGGTATCCTTAGTCTAAGAACTTCATCATACATAACGTTCCAAAGAAGGGGACCTAGGACAGATCCTTGTGGTACCCCTGCGGAGACGTTATAGTATTCCGTTCCTGCATCACTATTATATCTAAGTCTCCTGTTTCTTAAGTAACTTGATATGATCTTCAAGATGCATGTCGCGGCTTCCTTCTAACGAGGAAATTCTTTATGAATTCCCAGTTGGCCGAGTTAAAGGCATTCTTGACGTCTAGTGTAACCTGTTGTAAATTATTCGTTCCAATATTTTCCCCATTGTGTCAAGGATGCCAATTGGGCGGTAGGATGAAGGTTCTCCAGGAGGTTTATATCCGTTTGGTTGCAGCACCACGTGTTTTAGCTTCCATTGCTCCGGAAACACGCCTTCCATTGGACATCTTTTTAAAACTTCTACGAAAATGTCCGGTTTTTTGAGAATCGCTGCCAGGGCTTTGTTTGGAATTCCGTCCGGCCCCGGCGCTTTGCTGTCTCCTATTTTTTGAGCACCGACTGAAGTTCTTCCGCCGTAACTGTCGGGATTTCCTCTACATTACTTTCTTCTACGACAGTAGGAGCAGTCGTTGGACGCTGTGGAAAAAGCGTCGTTATTATTTCTCTCAGCATTATTGGGCATGTAATCTGGGGAGATTTTTGTCCTTTTAATTTGGACGTAACGACTCTGTAGGTGGTTCCCGATGGGTTAATGTTAGCCTCTTCGCACAGGCGTTTGAAGTTTTCTCTTTTAGTGTCCTTAATGGCATTCTTCAAAGCATTTCTTTCTTTATTTAAGGTACTGAGCAGCAGGTTGTGTTCCGGTCTGCTTTTCAGGCATTTCGCCCTAAGTAGCTGAATCTTATCATTCCACCAATAGCAATGCAAGCCTCTCCTATTGGGCTTCCTGCGTGGCATTGCTGCATCACATGCTCTATTCATCAGTTGAGACAGTTGTTTCGTACCTTTTTCTGCGGATCCCAATTCCATTTGGTACGCATTTACTACTTCTTCGAAGGTCTCCTTGTCGAACAACGAATCTTTCCATTTTGGGCCTGTTACTTTAGGGCTACAATTCGTTTCTTCTTTTATTTCGAACATAACACTGACCCACCATATTGTATTCCGGAACAGGGAGCTGCTTACAAAGGTTAGGTCTATAACCGACCCCCTTCCGGCCTTTTGGAAGGTGTTTTTCATGCCTTCATTAGCACATCGAGCACAGCAAATGATTCTATGATTTAGTGCGGGCATCGGCTACGAGTTCATCTAGCATCTTTTGATACTCTCCATGTGACCAAATGGGTGGAGCATAGCAGCTGTAGAAGTGTATGCCATTTATTTTCGCCCGTACGAAGCCATGCGCTTGTCCCTTGTCCCCACAAACCCATATTGCTGCCTTTTGGGTTTTATCGGTAATCCAGGTGGTACCGGATAGGTATTTTATAAGGCTCGCTGATTAAAACTAAATCGATGCTATATTCTCCGCTACCTCGCAGTGGTTCAAGTTAATCTGCATAAGCCCCATTTTTTATCGGTCAGGACTTTTTGAAACATCGGACATTAACCGCTCCCCGCGATATGTTTGGCATTATTTGCGTTGTCAGTTTTGCAGAACATGCAAAGTGGCTCTTTGTCGCAGTTTTTGGCAATATGACCTTCAGCTCCACATCTTCGACATTGTTTGGAGTGGTCTATTTCGCTTTTGTATTGTCTTGCTAAGTGTCCATATTCCAAACACCTGAAGCAATTGATGAGCGTTTTTTGCTCTCTAATTCGGCAGATTATCCAGCCTACCTCAATTTTTCCTGCATCCAAAAGCTTTTTTGCGTTATTGGCGGAAAGGCTGATTATTGCTGTTTGTGTTCCTCCATACGCCTTCCTCAGGTTTAATATGTCCCCAGCGGTAACTTCTTTAATTTTAAACTGTGATCTTATTGCCTCAAAAATGTCTTCTTTGGTGGTCACTCTATCGACGTCCTTGCACTCGACAGTTACTCGGTTCTTTAGGCTTCTTACTTAAATTTGGTTACTAAGTGCTTCACAAATTACCTCTTTAAGGGCCTCCGTTTTCTCCCCAGTATCTTTTAATTGCAGCAAGAGTTTGCCTTCCTTGGTCCTTCTAATCTTTGAGACTGTCTCTCCTAATTCGCCTAATTTAGGATCCGAATTAAACCTGCGGATTATGTCTGCATAAGATAATTCACCTTTCGTTTCTATGACGATTGCATCAGGCCTGACTTTCTTATGCTCAGATTTTTTCCGAATCGCTCGTTTAAGGCTCTCTTTTATCCATTTGTCCTTTCCGTTTCCGGGTGGGGAATGTTAGATTTTGAGCTAGTATCCTTCCCTTTTTTGTGCTGCGTTTCCTGCGATTTATTCCCGCCTTCTATTGTGGGGGCGGGTCGGCGTTTCTCTTTCGACACTTCTGCAGTGGGATCCCCTTTCCGTTTTTTCTCCGCCGCCTTAAACACGGAGACGTCTGCGAGGACTTGCTACTCCTAACCGCTTCCTTTGCCTTCTCATCATGCAGTTCAATTGCAGAGAGCTTTACTACTTTCTATTGCATCCCTCATTGGCTGGTGTATGTACCGCCTTTTACCGTCTTCCAGCATATCAACCAGTTTTTTAATTTGTTCTCCAAGCTGGCAAAAAACTTGCTCTCGAATCCGAGCGTCAGCTTCGTCGCTTCTTCCTTGCTGAGCCTCATTGTATGTTAGAGACGGTTTGTCTCCGGGTGACCTCATAGTTTTTGAGCTCCTTTCGAAAGGGCTCGCTTCAACGCAGTTGGCTTTGTTGTCTCCTTTAGAATTCGTAGTGTTTGTTGTGTTTGTTGTACTCATATTTTATTTTGTCCCCACTCAAAGGCGTTATTTCGGTTCGTCTTGTATACGATCTCACGGTTATCTATGCAAGCAGGGAGGCCATGCGAGGGTTGACGCAGACCCTTATGGGGACTTGCGTTCAGAGCCAGATCGGTGCTAGTCAGGAATGTTTCATCTGAGCCTACAACACCAACTTAACGGTGACAAACCTTGAGCGTTCTTTGAGGCCTGCCAGGGTTTTAACGGGACGGGGTGCTTGTAGCATTGGCCTGGAAGCCGTTTCTGGAAAATTTCACTTTTACATACTCGGGTAACAGAATACTACAATCATCAGCCCTTAGCAATCTAATCCTTAACGTTGTCCAGTATACCATAATTAAGACCTTCCTGGGCTCGGTCTTAATGCTTTAATACATAGGCGTCCGTTGTTTTCTCCCGAAGATGTTATCGGATTGGGTTCGACTTTCTTCACTGCCGCTTCGTTTAGTGGGCGGCATTGGCTCTTCCTGTTCCCGTTGGGAATTAGGGTTTCTGCTACTCTTGTGTTTCCATCTTTGTCTGGCATCTCCATAGAGACCTTTCCGGCATGGGAGACCCTGCCAGTAGTGAGACTACCGCCGGTATAGCCCTCTTCATGCACGCAAGCTCTCCCACCACCACAAGGTGCAGGACACGTCGAGTGTGTGTGTGTGTGTGTGCGTACGTACGTACGTTCGGACCCACTTTTTTCGGCAACGAAATCTTACGAACAAAAAATGATACCGACTTCGCTATGGTGCATTCGAAACTGAAAAAAAAGTTGATTTTAGACTTTCTTGAAAAGGATTTCTTCGATATAATTTGTTCTGATGACGATCGGGACATCAAAAAGTCGGATAATAACAATTTATTATGAACAGAAATTGTTTATAATGATGAAAAATTGTTTATAACAAAAAATAAATGTTTATAACAATAATAAATTTATAATCATAAAAAATGGTTTAACCTAATTGAAAATTGAAGATTGTTCATAGCAATTCAAAATTATTATAAACAATAAAAAATTCTTACAAACAATGGAAATGTTTTTACCACAAAATATTTCTTTTATGAATAAACTTTGTTTATATCAATTAAAAATGGTCTATATCAATTATAAATTGTTCAAAATTATTAATTACAAGTGAATTCCAAACAGAGTGCATTTTTTTGGTTTTCATTAAAAAATAGTGCTACAACGGAATAATTTTTTAAAAAAAATTTTGCATTTAATTACAACGAAATTATCATGATAAACAAAATTCATTAATTTATTTATTTATAAATTTAAAATATCAATTTTTTAAGTATTTTTAAATGACCTAAAAGTGGCCGAAAGTTTTTTTGTTGAAAAAGATTCAGCTGATCTAATTGATTCTGATACAACTCGATATTTAAAAAAATCAGATATTTTTATCCAGAACTTTTATAGTTTTTTGTAACATTAATAAAATGGTAAAAAAAAACCATAAATAGTTGATATTAATGATAAATAAAACGATAAATCGAGTAATATTAATTTTATTGAGTTTTCACTTACTCGTTTGTACTATGATCATGAAATTTATCGCTATTAACAATTAAATATTGTTAATAATAATTGAATATTGTTAAGAACAATTGAAAATTGTTATTAACTGGGAAGTTGTTAACAATTTAAATTTTATTGTTATAAATTTTCTAGTAACAAAGTTGACAGTCAACGTAAATTAAAAATTACAAAAGATTTTTGTATAGCAGAATTAGACAGGCAAGAATTAGTAATCCCTTGATTTCTTTTTCATGATCACAAATCATGGGTGAGAGGACGCGAAATAATAATATCGGAATAGGAACTGATAAAATTAATTAAGCATAGGCATTGGAATATAGCACAAGAATTTTTTTCTAAAAACAAAAACAAAAATTTTTTTGGAATTAATAACACGTCGAATTTAGTTTATTATTATGGAGGTTGAAATGATTACGTAAAATTTTTTTGTAAATTGTTTTTTTTCCTTTGATTGTTTACATTATATTTTAATAAAAGCTGGGAATTTTTAATATGAAATCGTAAGCCTTTCTTTGTGCGTTTCCGATCTCGATCCACCTGTGTCCAATACATGACAAATTTTACAATGTTTAGTTGGTTTGTTAACTATAGACGCGATCAATGCATTTTAATGGGCCATGCAAGTCAGCATCCACACTTATGAAAGGCTTCATGTTGGGTAGTTCAGCTAACGAATCATGGATGCTGGAAATCATAGGTAGTAGTAAACAGCGAACCAGTGCGTTCCTTGTTTTAATTCAAAATTGGTTGTATTGATGATTGGTTATCGCGATATGTCCGAACACTGCTGTCTTCTATGTAGGTATGCAGATAAATAAACGGGCTTTAAACATTTTTTTTGTTATCTGTCCGTCAACCCACGACCCAACCGACGATAGGAGGTTCTGATGGACAGATATTGTTGAAGAAATAATTTCCTGTTTATAAAGTACTGACAGCTTCATGTAAATTTTGGTTTCGACTGTGGTCCAATGATACTCGTATTAACGACTGTGTACATTGATATGACCGGTGAACATCTGTGGAAATCATAATAATTCCCAAGGAGCCTGGCGCCCGGTGTATCTTGGTTAAGACAATTTTTAAAATTTGTGCAGAATCTCCGACTCGTAACCTAGTAGCATTGTAGCATCGGTACATTGCTACCCTGTTGTTTAATGAACACAACGTGTTACATTTCTTATAGGCATACCCCGTATGACTTAAGGAGATTGCCTTTACTGCATGTTTGTTGTTCACTCTCGGTCTAACAATGGTATGAATGAGCCTAAAAATTGCATTAGGAACAATATAGAAACATTTAGACTAAATCTAGAAGAAATAGGACCAATATTTTATACAATGGAACATAGTCTTCAATTACAAGAAACAAAAATTTACAATATTAAACCACATATAAAAGCTAAAAGTGGATTAATAAATATCTTAGGTAAGGGACTGAAGCTATTAGCAGGTACTATGGATAGTGACGATCAGGTAGAAATAAGAGGAAAACTAGAAGATATTACAAATAATAATGACAAATTGATTTATTAAAGTAACAGACAGGTTCAAATTAATAAAGATCTTTCAGACTCGATTGAGAATATTACGCTACACATTACAAAACAACAAAACCTTTTTCAGAAATTTATAAACGACTTTAGCAAGGTTTGAAAATTGTACAATTAAGATAAATGGAAATGCATATAAACACACTAAAATTAATGTTTATGATAAGCCTATTATTTCAAATTTTATAACTGAGATAAAAGAAAATTCCACAATACCGAAAATTAAATTAGATGAATTACATACAAAATATATAGAAAATAGAAAACAAATAGAGCAAATGTACTACCGGAATGAAAATCATAATCAAATGAATCTAAGTCTCAATATAACAACAATGTTTTGTATCATAATATGTTTTAATAATCCTTTATTGTAAACATAAGAAAAACAAAAATAACGAAATAAATATTGACATATCTTCGTCGGAGCCTCAGACAAAGGCGGGGAGTTATAACTAACGCTATCATAATTCTATCATATCTAATACTTCAGGAATTCATAATTTAAAATCTCGTAGAATCGTAATTTAATTGCTCGCCAATTCATTCACTTTTTCAACGCTTCGAATTTTATTCTAAGAATATGATATTGCATTTCCTAAATGGAAGATTTACCCAAGCATTAATACTCCAAATTCTTGAAATCCGAATTAAAGCAGACAGTGCATCAGCACTATTTAAGAAATTCTACCGCGTGTCACGTTCGAATACAGCAAAGCTGAAGCATATTATGCGAGCTTTAATTGAGTTGCGTTTAGATCGTCATTAAGTTTGGTTCCATTTTTGGTCGGGTAGCAAATTTCAACATTGTGTCAAAGTTTAACTAATAAATTATTTTTATTGACAAAAAGTGAGTTTAGAATTCATTATTATTATTTTATTTGAGATGTGACAAAAGAACAATTAACAATCATAAGGTCAAGGATTTTCGTCCCTACCCCCTGTGATCTCAGCGAGAGAGATCCGGATTAGTACAGTTTTCTTCCCTCACCTCGATTCCTCGGGTCAGCGCAAACATTTGCTTATAGGACACCTCTGCCAGTCTTCCTTCTTCGATCCAGTGGTGTCCCATCAGCTTCCTTTTTCTACTTGCCAGTGCAGGGCACTGGCACACTATTTGCGCCGCCATCTCCTGCTCCTCCAGGCACAGCCTGCAGATATCATCCTCGAGAATGTTCATCCTCTTTAGATGACACCTGAAGTTACCATGTCCTGTTAGTAGTGCCGTCAGCCATCTCAAGGTCCTACGATCCATATCCAGGACCTCCCTCTGTTTCGCACATCTGGTCGCTACAATTGCTGTCTTAGCCTGTCTGAACGAGTCCACGACGTTCCAGCGTTCCCAGTGCTCCCTTGTGGCCCACTTTCCTAAGAGGCCCTCTGCCGTGCCCCTGCCTAGTGCAGTGAACGGCTCCGGACCTTGGAAACTCGAAGCAGCCTCTAGCTTTGCCAATACGTCTGTTTTCTCATTTCTTTCGACCCCCGCGTGTCCTCGGACCCACGCTAGTGTCAACTCTTTTGATGAGGCCCACGCGTTTAGTTTGCGAACACACTCCAATGACAGCGCTGTGTTGAACTCTGTACCATCCATACACCTGATCACCGCCTGATTATCGAGTGCCACCACTATCTTCTTGTCCCTCACTCGACTCTATAGTATGTGATCAAGTGCACAGATCAGAGCCAGCATCTCTGCCTGAAATACCGAGGTGTATATCCCCAGGCATAGATAGGTGTTCAGGTTCAGGTCATCACTGAAGATATCTGCGTCCGCTCTCCCATCAATCCTGGATCCATCCGTGAAGACTGTAACGTCGCTTACACGGTTTTCAGGGAGTGACCCATCTCTTATAAGCGTTTCGTGGTGCCTTTCAATTACCCTTACTTTGCTTATACCGTCAACAGGCATTTCCAATTCCGGTATCTCATCTTTGACAAGTTCCAGTATTTTCCTATGCCCACGGTTGTCACGAGATCTGCACCAGTTTTCACCACGATCCATGCGAAGAGCTGCTGAGGCGGCAGTTCTCTTCACATATGTATCCAAAGGCAGTAAACCCAGTATCATCTCTAACGCCATTATCGGCGTGGTTTGAAAGGCCCCTGTTATCGTCACATACGCTAGCATCTGAACCTTACTCAATTGCCTTTATACTGTGTGCTTGGAAGCGCTTGGCCACCAGACCACAGAGGCATAGGATATAATCGTTCTCACCATCATAGTGTAGATCCAGTATGCGGCCTCTGGCGAGATGCCCCACCACCCTCCCACATTGATGTAGAGCCATGTTCGCTCTTTGGATTTTTTCCTCAACATGTCTTTGCCAGGTAAGTCTTGAATCTATTAGATATCCAGATACTTGACCGAGCCCGAGACCGTATGTTCTTCCCCAAAAAGTTCTATTGGTCTAAAGTCTAGATTCTTCCTTTTCCTAGTAAAAACGATTAGATCAGACTTCTTTGCATTTATGAAGAGCCCCTGTTCCACACACCATTGCTCCACCACCCTCATACCTCTTCTTCTGCTACGGTGCGTATGAACTTTCCCCTTTCCATAATCGCTATGTCGTCAGCGTACCCAACATTATGTATGCCTTCTTCCTCAAGTCTACGAAAAAATGAGTCAACAGTAATGTTCCACAGAATGGGGGATAGCACACCTCCCTGTGGACAACCTATGTCAACCCTCCCCCGCAGTCTCGATTAACCTCTCTGGAAGTCCGAGTCTTGAGACCGGGTCAGTTGAGGCCATATTCTGAAGTCGAGAGACCTCAGATATATTTCTCATGTTCGAGCAGAAGTCTCTCCATGATTCTCTCTTCTTTCTACGTAGAGCTTTCTTCAACTCTTTCTTTAAGGATTTGTATCTGCCCCAGGCTTCCCCATTCTGAGTCCGTATGGCTCGGTTGAAAGCCTTCCTGCACATCTTCTTCCGTGCTTCTAGTTCCCTGTCCCACCAAGGGATTGGGTCCTGGTCCACTACTTTAGTTGGAGTGCAGGATTTCGATACGCCTCCATTACAGTCTTTTGTAGAGTGTACAGCTGCCTCTCTACATGCAGTGTGTTTTTGGGTACTCTTGGCGTCCACGCTATCAGTTTCTCCCTTAACACCTCCATATATTTTTGGCTATTGGTGTTCTTAGATAACCTGATAAGCCTCCTACTCTGTCTCTTGTGTACCCCATATCGAATGTCAAAAGTTATGGCTCTATGATCTGACAGTGTCATCACAATCTTCTGATACCGTCACTGCTTCGACAGGGGCGGTAACTAAGGAGATTCCTCTCGAATACAAAAACCCGCCATGTCTGAGACGGAGCTTTCACGCAGGCTGCTAAGGGCCTCTCTAGATGAGGAACAGCTACAGCTAGGTTAGGAGTGACTGCGCTTCTGAACAGCTACAGCTACGTTAGGAGTGACTGCGCGTTAGGAGTGACTAATCCTTCTGATGCTGCGGCTGCTACAAATTAATCTCCACCACTCTAAGGCAGCATCTGCTGCTCTTCTTCTTCGTCTGACGAAGGACGAAGAAGATATTGTTTTAGTCCAAGAGCCGTGGGTCGCAGGAGGACTGGTTCGCGGACTATCCACACAGGGTTATACGATCCTCTACAAAAGGAACTTGGGTAAGCCTAGATCTTGTATAATTGTGAAGAAGACGCTAAATGTTTTTCTTCTCTCCAACTATAGCGACGAGGACACGGTAGCCGTAAACCTAGAAATCGAATCAAGGTGCTACTGGCTGACGTCCTCTTATTTGACACACGATTTCGTGGGGCCTCCGCCGTCCGATTCTGTGAAGAACCTTGTTGCTGAGGCAGAACGACGCAGGGCTGGGCTCACTCTGCGATGCGACGCCAATGCACATCATACGGTGTGGGGCAGCTCTGATATCAACGAGCGAGGTGAGCCTCTTTATGATTACCTTTTAAATACTAACTTACTCTTTTGTAATGTGGGGACAGAACCCACCTTTATCTCAAGGAACAGGCAAGAGGTTTTAGACCTGACTCTGGCCGCCTATACCTCCAAATAACAAAGAGGAACTGGACGGAAGAGTTGATAAGCTCACCAAAGTCCTAAATGGAGCTATGGCTCAATCTTGTCCCCTTAGGATACCCAGAGGCAAACAGAAGCCTCCGTGGTGGAATGCACACCTAGGGTCTCTTGGAAAGGAGTGCAGAAAGACCTTTAACCTTGCGAAAGCGAAATGCTATAAAGACAAACTGAAAATCTATAAAAAGGAAGTCAGGAAAGCTCAGAGGAAATCGTGGAGAATCTACTGCGATAAAATAACGGAAACCTCTGAGGCATCCAGACTGAGAAAAATCCTAGCTACCAATTCAAGTATTCCTAGCTATCAACTTAAGGCGGATGGTACTTGGACCTCATCAAGCGTAGAGTCTCCAGAGATTCTCTTTGAAACTCATTTTCCTGGAAGCACCGGGGGGGGGGGGGGGGGGGGGGGGGGGGTTGAGATACCTCCCTTATGTAACCTTATTTGATATTCATCTACGCGGTAGTATCCCTCAGTATCTACTATCGGCGTCCCAACATGCGTACTGTACAGGGAAGTCTGCGGAGTCTGCTCTGCATTCTCTCGTGCGCACTATAGAAAAATCCCCTGATTGCAAGGAGTTCACTCTAGTGGCCTTTATTGACATTGAGGGAGCTTTTAACAACGTCAGTCCGGGGGCAATCATGAATGCACTCGCTTCTATGGGTGTGAATGCCTATCTTATGTCTCTGATCGGTCAGATGCTTCATGGCAGGACCATCAGCTCAAGGTTGGGAGAGGCTCATGCTACCAGAACTGTGAGCACGGGCACACCGCACGGTGGGCTCCTATCTCCTCTTCTTTGGAATCTGGTGGTGAAAAAACTGCTTGTTTCTAATCCTGGAAGGGGAGGGCTATGGAGTGGTTGCCTATGCGGACGACATCGCTATAGCTATCTCGGGCAAATTCCTGCCTGTCATAAGGGATTTTATGCAGAATGCCCTCACCAAGCTTACCAGGTGGGCGGTGGGACGTGGGCTTTGCGTTAACCCTAACAAGACCGAGGTGGTCATCTTTACTAGGTAATATAAAATTCCACCCGTTGACCCTCTGTATCTGAATGACACCCACCTAGATTTTACCAAAGAAGCTAAATATTTTGATATCATCCTGGATAGAAAGCTCAGCTGGAAGCCTATTATTCAGGAGAGGGTCAAGAAAGCAACTGTAGCTCTATACTCCTGTAAGAGGGCCATCGCTGGGAAATGGGGTTTCAACCCAAGCTGACTCACTGGCTCTATGCTCTAGTCATTACGCCAATCCTGTTGTATGGCGTGGTTGTCTTTGAGGAAGGTGCAGAGATCGGTCTGCATCTGTATCACCGGAGCGCTACGGACCACTCCTACTGATGCTCTGGAGATACTTCTTCACCTACTTCCTTTAGATCTGATGGTAAACAGATGGCGGCTAATGCTGCCGTTAGACTTACAGCCACATCTCAGTGGTCCAATACTAGAGTTGTGCACTCCACAATTCTGGACTCCTTTTTGCTCCAAGTGGGGCATCTTGACTTCACCACTCCTAGCTACTCCTTTGTCAAGCGTTTCTTATTGGTCATTCCAACCAGGCTTGACTGGGATGGGGACAGCAATCCCTGTAGGGAGTCCTTTCAAATTTATACAGATGGCTCTAAACTACAGGGTAGGGTAGGGGGGTGGTGTTTTGTCAGAGGCACTGAACATTAGCTTATCCTTCCGTCTTCCAGACTACTGTAGTGTGTTTCAGGCGGAGGTCATGGCTATTCAGGAAGCTTTGAATTGGTTGAGGGAGAACGAAGCTCCAAAGGACATCTGTATCCTTACAGATAGTCAGACTGCTTTGCTATCCCTTGGTTCTGTCCTATCGACATCTAGGGCTATTAATAGCTATAGCTCACACTTAAATGAGCTGGCTGAACGGTATCAAATTCATCTGTGCTGGGTCCCGGGGCACAGGGATATTCCAGGAAACCGCATGGCGAACGAGCTTGCTAGATGTGATACCACACTGGAGATTCAATCGGAAATAACTACTCTTGGTTGGCCCCTAGCAACCTATAAGATGTTGCTTAGTAAGAGAGCAATTAACTTAGCGAACCACAGATGGGCAAACGGCACTACGTGCCGTACGACAGGCCTAAACTGGATCTTAAGCGCTTCAATTTTCTGCTTTCGAGGGGCAGATCTGACCTTATAATAGCTACTGGGGTAATCACAGGCCATTTCCCGATTGGCTTACACGCAAAGAGACTGGGTATCCTCTCAAACGACTTCTGCAGAAGCTGCATGGACGAGGTAGAGGAGGAAACTATTTAACAACTACCTCTGCCGGTGCCCTGCACTGGCACGCAGGCGAAAGTCCTTCTTGGCACTTGCCCCACACTGTATTGTGGGCGTTCGCATCGTAACCAAATAGTTGTCCCACATTTCTATCCCTGCAGTGTTCCACCAGAGCCTCCACCTCCCTACCCGGGGGTGAAGTCGGCGAATCGTATGGTAGATAGCCCGCGGCTACGATCCACGCCCGGCCCCAGACCGTATACGAACCACGGCAAGGTCTAGCGTACTGAGTTGTGGTAGTAAAACCGCCTGCACTCCCCGCCTGACTAGAATGCAGGATCTCGTTCAGCTATCTGAACTTACACAAAATAGATTATCAATTCTCTCCGGGAGCCCTTTTGTACTCTTTCTAAATAGCCAGGGCTCCTGCAGCAACGCTATGTCCAGCTTCTCTTCCATAATCAAAAGGAAGGAGCCTGCAGAGGGAAAGACGCAACTAGGATTTAAATTGAGGGGAGGAGTTGGAAATCCAAAGATGAGTACTCTTTTTCAATTTAAATGTGATTTTCTTTTGGTTATTTTGAATATTAGTTTTGAAGATTGATTGGTATTATTACGATTTCATTATATTAGTTGTACGGTAAAGAACGTCTTTACACTTTTAGAATAAACTTTATTCTGACCATTCCTTAAACTAGGTACAATATTTATACAAAAAATCTTAAGGTATTTCAAATCAATATGTACAAAAAATTACAAGATTGCATTTATTAAATTACAAGATTGCATTTATTTTCAGCTTGTTTTGTTTTGATTTTCCTATGCTCGAGTAGGTGATTGAACTTCGCTAAAATCGCTGTGAAATGCAAGTCTCCATTTTTCGTGAGTTGAATTGCAATTCAACCTCGTAATTTGAGAAAATTAAATTATTTGACGATTAAAAGGGAAAGTTGCTAATTCTGCTGAACATCGTCCCCCCTTGGGTTGTCGTGCAACACAAAGTCCTCGTTACGATGAAGGCTACTTCTGGAGGCTGGAACTGGTGAAAGTGGATGAATGTAGGATAAGGTAGGTTCCTCGGTCGTCTTCCGTCGCATCTATCTTGAGTAGAGTGTGTAATGAGCCGGTAACCCGATCATTACCAAACAAACCCAGCAACCTTCGATTCTTAAAATCCCCATTGCACATATGCACATGTGTTCTATCTTGCAAAAATGCATAAATTATTTCAATGAATAAACAAGTTCGACGGAAATTCGTCTTGAAATATAATGCCGAATTTCCGTCAAAACCAATAATTCATTCAATAATTTCGCTTCCAATGCAAGTCATAAAGCACATTGCACTGGACTTCAAATGAGCGCAATGTGACCTTTTTCCCAATGTATAATCCCACATGTAACATAGGAAAGACTTTCCTATGTATATGCCTCTTGGAGCAAGTCATTTACGATGGCACGATGTGCGCTGGGTCTTTAACCTTTAACTTTAACTTGCGATTGTTTTCCCCTCTTCAATGACATACGCAGGCACATAAGTTAGCCAAGCCGGCTTAATCTGAGAAAGCATTTGCTCTCTAGTTTCCCCTGCTTAACCCATTCACATGATTTGGGTAAATACATAATTCGGTTGCGTGTAATTATGTACGCTTTCCTCAATCGATGCGAGTTCCGATCAACCAATCGGAACTTAAATACAAAATAAATAATAAATGGTTGATTGAGGGGTAAGTATAATGGGCATAAATATAGCCTGAAGGAGGCCAGAGGTTCAGTTGATTTTAGTTGATTTTGAATTAACACTGTGGGAACAAAAACCCAACTAAAAAAGAAATTAAATTAAAAGTTTTGTGAATTACTGTATTTGGAATTGTTTGCGACAAGTTCATAATAAATACAATCAGTGTATACAGTGTTTTTTTTAAAATAAATATTAAATAAGAAAAGACAAGACACATCGATAATCAACTCCCCTGGCCGTTTCTTCCCGTCAGCACAAAGGTTGACGAAAGCACGAGCGGCAGGGTAAAACAAGTGCATCACTTAATCCCATAACTAAAGTCGTTACTAGAAGATAATTGACGGCGTAATGATAAACATCGTGGGAGTTTAAGCTGTTGGGAATTCCAGTTGCGGATTTTAATGCGTTGATCTTGGAAGTCAATTCCTTCATATCCTGGGTGTTGCCTTTTAAATGTAGTTCTGCTAGTGGTTGCGGCGGTTTGTTGTCTGAGCTAAGATGATCTTCCAATAATTCAGTTATATTAATTCGTGGGATGCACAAAGATGTTAATTTGGTTTCATAACGGCCATGTCCACTGATTGTCATAGATGATTGTTTGATTAGACAATCGGGTCGCAGCTTCAATATTCCGCTTCCATTGAGGGTTTTAAGTGAAACCTTGTTTCCACAAACAACATTAAACGTGGTTTCGGTATCCAAAGAAAATAACCAATTGTTGTTTGTGTGAAGTTGTATCCATATTTTGGATTTGCTTGTACTTCGGAACCGACACATTGGTGATAGTGACTGCCGATGATTCAGTAATTCCACCTCGCAATGACTGACATTGGATTTTAAATTATAAATGGGATGAATTTGTTTACACAGATATCGGTCATCGTCTACATATTGGCATTTGTCCAGTTCTAACTGAGCTAGGGGATAGTACCTGTCTCTGGGTAGATTGATAATGAGGTAGTTTGTCGATGGTTCCATCAGAACAAAATTGTTGCCGTGAAGCGTAGGAACAGGAATTAATTGGAACAACTGAAAGTACTCATCTTGCTGAAGTGGGATCCGTACATCAAATAGTTCATATGAATCTGTTATTCTTGCTGCCGCTGTCATTAAGCTAAAGAGCAGCAAAATGTCATTTTTTCCATATCCGGGGATTGCCAAAGCGGAGGGAATATGTTCCTTTATCAATGTGATTTGTTCTCCAAGTTGCATAGGTGAAGCAACAATGGATTGATTTTGTTATGGTGAAGATCAGTTAAAACATCCAGCAAGGATTCTTGCGTTTTCTGGTAATTTTGCAGAACTAGGGTGGTCAGTATTGTCACCGAGGTGAAGGTTCGTGATGACTCTTGTTCATATTTTGAGTTGTCCAAGTATTTGTGCAAAGCTTGGATATGATCTTGAATATCCTGGAACTGTTGTTGGGTTGCACTATCTCTGCGTTTCATGATATTTGCAGTAGTTTCCAGGACTGATGTTTGATTTCTAATTAACTGCATCAAGTGGTCTTCGTTTTCTTGTGTTTTCTGAATTTCTCCCTTTATATAATTCGCATAGTCAGAGTCTAGTAAGCCGAACAGTTTGTTAGCTACGTTTCCAACTATGTCAAGGGGTGATCTCCGTTTTAGACTTCTGTAACCACCACTTCGATTGTATAAAATCTCGTTAACGTCTTCTATGTGGTTGAGTTGCTGTTGGAAGTGAGCAAGTATCTCCAGGCAATGATTTTTCCTGATTGTTGTCAATTTACATAGTTCCTGTATTTCAGTTATGTATGTCTTAATTCCCCGCAATTCGGTCCAATAATTTTCTAGGCTATAATAAACAAAGAGCCTGGCCAAGAGATTCAAAATATAGTCCTGGATTATTCGTAAAGGGTATTACTTCTACTGGAGAAGTGAAAGGTTTTCCTACTATAGGTAGCACCAATGAAGTCAACAGGAGGAGTCTGACGGCGACGGAATTACCACTCCTTCGGTTTGTTTCCGACCGAGCGAATTGTTGGCTATGTAAAGACTCTGTTGATAGTGCGTTGTTTGGCCTTGTATTGTTTTCTTCTCGCTCCTTTCTTCCTTCCATTTCTAGCTCTGAAATATAAGTTGTCCAATTTTAATTAATTGGTAGAAATTTTCCCTTCAAATGGTGAGAATTAAGTCTTCTTTTTTTGACAGGAAGACTAGTTGAAACATACTTTTGAGTTAATTGGAAGGTGCTTTGTCTTTTCTCTTTATTAAAACTACGCCGCTCAATTGACTGGTTGTTTGTTTCATCATGAGGACTTAAGTCTTCCGTAATTGGAAGTGGACACAGGTTATGGATGGATCTTTTGAAGGTTCCTGATTGTGTTTTCACATTTACTACTCTGGTGTGATTGTCGAATCCCTGCAAAATATCTATTACGCGTCCTAGTAACCATTTCATTGGAGGCAAATTATTGTCTTTGATCAAGACCAAGGTGCCAGGGTGAAGATCCGGTTGTTGAGCTTTCCATTTATGTCTGAGCTGAAGTTCTTGTAAGTATTCTGATGACCATCTTTGCCAAAATACTTGTTGTATATGTTGCAAACGCATAAATCTCGTTAACCTGATGATGTTTTGATCACTTATGTCTGGTTCAGCGATTGCTGTCAGCGGAGAGCCAGTAAGAAAATGTCCTGGTGTAAGAACTTACAAGTCGTTGGGGTCTCTTGCCATAGGTGAAAATAGCCTCGAATTTAGTATGGCCTCGATTTGCACAATTATTGTGTGCAATTCCTCAAACGTAAGGTTGGCATTTCCTACTTGCCGCAAAAGGTGTCCCTTTGCTGATTTGACAGCTGCCTCCAAAAAGCCCCCAAAATGAGGTGACCTGGGAGGTATCGGTTTCCATTGAATGTGATTTTGTAGACATAAATCAACAATAGACCTCTGTAGATCCTGGGATTTAAACAGTTCTTCTAGTTCTTTTAATTGTGATCTGGCACCAACAAAATTGGTGGCATTGTCGCAATAAATTGTTGCACATAATCCTCTGCGTGATATAAATTTCTTAAGAGCGTTTATGAATGATGTTGCACTGAGATCGCTGACGACCTCCAGGTGAACTGCCTTTGTTGTGAAACATACAACCACAGCTATATACTTTATCTGGGATCTTTCGTTTTAGTTTATGATGGATCATGATTGGGCCACCAAAATGTACGGTAAAGAACGTCTTTACACTTTTAGAATAAACTTTATTCTGACCATTCCTTAAACTAGGTATAATATTTATACAAAAAATCTTAAGGTATTTCAAATCACTATGTATAAAAAATTACAAGATTGCATTTATTAAATTACAAGATTGCATTTATTTTCAGCTTGTTTTGTTTTGATTTTCCTATGCTCGCGTAGGTGATTGAACTTCGCTAAAATCGCTGTGAAATGCAAGTCTACATTTTTCGTGTGTTGAATTGCAATTCAACCTCGTAATTTGAGAAAATTAAATTATTTGACGATTAATAGGGAAAGTTGCTAATTCTGTTGAACATTAGTGCATAGTTCTTTTTGCAATATTTGTTTTTTTTTAATTTGAATTGATCGGAGTTATTTTTTTTTCATTTTGGTTCGGCAACGTTTGAATTCATGTACTCTAAAACCACGTGGCGCCCAAAACTTCAAGCAAACCCACCCCTTCTTCAGTGAAGCTGTCATAATTTATGCACTTCGCAGAAAGCACATAACAACTTGGCGCCCAACGTGGGGCCTTAAAGTGTTAATTACCAACAATAAATACATAATTTAAATCATTCTTTCAAATAAAATCATTAAAATTTGATTACGTCTGTTTGAGAGAAGGAGCTGAGAGCTGAAAATTTAACTCAGGGAGTGTTGTGGGAAATAAATTTATTTTGCATTTGCACGAAACTTAATTGGGCGTTCCTAGTGAAATAAAATGGCGGAACGGATTTTAATTGGGATATTGCATAACCTTTTGTATTTCAGCTTTTTATTAAAAATTTCTTTCACAACTTTAAGCATTCACAGGATTAATTATATTTGGCATAATTTGAAATTATTATATTCTAGCACACGCATATTTCATTTTGAATTTTCTTTGATACACAAAACCCACGTTTCTGTGATATACAAAACCCACGTTCTAAAAGTAGAAAAGGAGGGAATTTCAATATTGATAAGTCCATATCCCTTTACTGTCGAGCAAGACCTTAAACCGAAACGTAGAAGAAATTAAGGAACTTATGAATGCTTTTGAAGGGAACTCCAGTTCTTCTGAATATGCAAAGGTTTCAACAAAGATAGAGTAGGCTTAACTAGGTAAAATCGTGCTAAAACGGAGGATGAGGATCAGAAGAAACAGAAAGCCCAAATAAGAGGTGAGGTTCTTATATCACTGGGAAATCTTCAATTGAAGGCAGACGGCAACGACGAAGACGAGTATTCAGATGCAGCGGAGGACGTAACAGTTTTAATGAGTAACGTCATCCACGACTGCTTCTGCATACACAAGTGGGAGGTGAAATTATCTGGAGAACAAACGCAATCCGTAAATTCGTTCTTGAAAAAGATAAATGAATTAGTAGAAGCACGAGGAAGAGCCAGTTATTTTGTTCAGCCTTAGATTTATTTACTAGTAGAGCACTTGTCTGGTACCGAGCAAGTAATATTAATTTCCATTCCTGGTCGGATCTAGTAAGAGAACTATATAAAGAATTTTTACCGTCGAATTACGATGATCATCTTATTGAAGAGATCAAGAGAAGGACTCAAGGAAAAGATGGGTCGATCGAAATATATTTTGCGATGATGTCGAATATGTTTGGCCGGCTTACTAATCCTTTAACAGAAGCCGAAAAATTGAAAGTGTTAAAGCGTAATATAGCTCGTTTTTATCAGGCTCAGTTGGGGCTTACCGAAATTAATACAATTCACCAACTTGTAGGATTGGGGAGACAACTAGAGTCTGCGAGAACATAGGTTGAAGCATTTGTACCCCCTCCAACAAAACGAGGCAATCAACTCTTAGAACCAGATTTGGCCTATGTTGCGATCGAGCAAATTACTGTTTTAATGGTCTCCTATTCTAACCCTCGCGAAAATTTGCCATTTGCATTTTAAGTGTGGCCAAAAGGGCCATATAGCGAGATATTTTAGGAGTAGCTTGTGTTGCTTCGGCTGTAGTGCATCAGGAATAAGTCGTAGTAGATGACAGGGAATCGTCATCTTCGAGAAACGGGAACGGAGCTAGAATGTAGGTGGCGAATCGAGTAATCAGTTAAGGACCGCTGATATTAGTAATCCTAACAAGTTAGCAAGGAAGTTTTTTAAAGTTAAGAGAGGGGATCTTCACACACTTGGGGATTACGTCTTTGCTGAGACAGAAAACGATGTACGCCGTCATCTGGTAATGTCAATTTTTTGGATAAAATTTTTGGGATTACTGGACTCTGGTGCCTCTAGAACGATTATCGGTGGGTCTGGATTTAACTTGCTTAACAAAATGTTATTAGAGACTAGAACGACGAATGCAAAAGAAGTCAGTCTTGCGAATGGAGATTTGGTAAATGTTTTTGTGGAAATAAGTTTGCCAATTATGCTGGAAAATACAGTTAAGGTTTGCAATGTATTAGTACAAATCAACGCCTTGCAATGGCAATCAAAGCTCACCTTACAGGAAAGAACATTGTCAATCAATCTAAAGCTGAAATGGGCATGGGACTCGGGTGTGCAAAATAGTTTACCCTAAAGATTGAGACAGATGCAACAACTATTAAACAACGGTACTACCCGGTTATGAGGAACTTCATAAAATGCTTGAAGTAGGGGTTGTCGAGCCATCTATGAGTGCTTGGGTATGTAGTCATGGTGAAGAAAAAGGATGGCACATATCGCTTTTGCGTCGCTTTCAGAAAGTTGAACAAGGTTACGAAGAAGGACGCATATCCGTTGCAGTATGTGTCTGCCACCAAACTGCGAGATGCAAAGTATACATATGTTATCTTTAGATATTAAGTCAGAATTTTTGTAAGACCCACTTAAAGAAAATTCCAAGTAATATACTGCCTTTACGGTGCCGAATAAAGCCTATTTCAGTTTCGGCGGATGCCATTCGGCCTAAGCAACACCCCAGCAACATGGCAGAGCCTGATTGACCAAGTATTATCAGGGGATCTCGAAAGTATAGTTTTCGCCTATTTTTATGACGGTATTATCGTATCACAGAGCTTCGAAGACCTCAAAGCAGTACTTAAAACTGTTCTCGATAAACTTAACGAATCCGGTTTAGTTTTAAATTTTGATAAATGTGAATTTTGTAGAGCTGGGTTGAGGTATTTAGGATACGTTGTTGGTGAAAATGGCTTGCATGTAGATATTGATAAGGTCCAATGTATCTTAAAATCGCTACCCCAAATAATGTGTCAGAGGTACGAAGGTTTGTTGGTGTGGTGGCTTGGTACAGACGATTTGTGCAAAATTGTTCAGCTTCGATTGCACCAATTACCGAGCTTCTCAGGAAGAAAAAGAAATTTCTCTGGAGCGACGAATGTGAAAAGGCTTTTAAAAGGATTCTCTAGTTAGTGCACCTATTTTAAACTGTCCGAATTTCGAGGAACCGTTTATAATTCATACTGATGCATCAGGATATGGGTTGGGTGCTGTTCTCACCCAACAGATTAATGTAAACGATAGAGTCGTAGCATATTTGCGCAGATACCTTAACAGATGTGAGAGGAATTATTCAACGACAGAACGATAATGCTTAGCGGTGTTGTGGGCCAGCGAGAAATTGCGGCCGTATGTGGAGGGTTGCACGTTCACAGTTGTTACAAACTAGGCGTCCTTGGTCTTACTGCAAAACTTATCCCACGGGAAAATTAGCACGGTGGGCAATGCAGTTGCAGCAAAATAATTATACAATTATTCACCGCAAAGGGAAGGAAGGAAATTTATTACCTGACTTACTGTCGCGATCAGTCCCTGTGATTGACGGCATGAGCGTAGAGCAGAAGAGAGATAAATGGTACGATAACATGATAAGATCAACAAGACGCCTTTAAAATATCCTGATTGCCGATTTGAAAACAACATATTGTGGAGACATTGCCGTCCCCAGTATCCTGATCTAGCTACAAATGCTGATACGCGGAAGGAAGTTGCTACAAAGAGCGAACGAAAAGGCTTAATGTCCAGAGCACATGATATTCCGACTTCAGGATATCGCGGAGTACAGAAAACATTCGATAGGTTATCCCAACGATTCTATTGGCCTTAGATGTAGGCTGACGTAGCCAGATATGTAAAACACTGCCAGATTTGCCAAGCTATTAAACCTTACCTTAAGAAACCCAGAGGTCTTATGGCTACTCGGAAAATATATAGCAGGCCATGGGAATCTATAAACATGGATTTCATCGGTCCTTTACCAGGTTCGTCCAAGGGGTATAAGTATATTTTAACCGTAATAGACCAGTTTAGCAAATTCCCTATGTTATTCCCACTGAGGACAGCTAACGCAATATCTATCTGCCATGCTTTAGAAGAATTTGTGTTTTTGCTTTTTGGAGTTCCTAAGATGATAGTGTGCGATAATAGTAGTCAATTCAAGAGTAAAGAATTCACGAAACTATGCGTCGAGTACGAAGCAGAGATACATTATACAGCCTTTTACCATCCCCAAGCTAACCCAGTAGAGCGTAATAACCAGATATCAATGCTTCGGGCATATGTGTCTAAAACCACAGGAAATGGGATCAATATTTGGCCAAGATAGCATGTGCTTTACGCACATCGACGAATGAGGCAGTGCAGTTAACGCCGTACTTCATAGATTTTGGGAAGCAAATGGTCATACACGGTAGAGACCATAGCAAGGAAAATAACGGAGAACCTTTTGATGCGATTAGACGAGAGCGTGAATTGGAAGATGTTAGGAAGTATGTGAGAGCTAGGTTACTAAAAGCAGCAGAAGTAGGGAAACGTAGGTACGATCTCTGGAGAAGGGATCAAAAGTTCCTAGTAAATGATCCCGTTTTACGTAAGAATTATGTGTTATCTGATGCGGTGGAGTTATTGGCCCATTTAAAGTAACGAGAATTCTATACCCGTGGACACACGAGTAAAAAGATGGAACTTTTCGAGATATGGTGATTTTCGATTTACCTGCATGTGCAGTATAGATACAGTAGACATCGCGACATGATAAAGGCGACGGTTACTGAACGAGCTTCGAATACAATTAAAATAACGTACCTGAATGTATATATATATATATATATATATATATATATATATATATATATATATAATCCATGGCCGAAGATGCGACAGTCGGACCGATATTTTCTAAATAATGTGACTGGAGTTGCTTCGACGAAAACAAGCTGTGATAAAAATAGAATAGGAGTAGAATTAGGATAGATAGGATAAGGTTGATGAGTAAAGTATTGAATTATAATAGTAAGAAGAAAAGATAGGTATAGAGGCAGGATTGTTAATTAATGAATTAAAAAGCTCTAATAGGAAGGGAAATTAGTATAAGTTGGAAAATAAGTAGTTAAGGATAAGGATATCTGGGAATAATTTAATTACTTGTAAAGAGAATATAAGCCCGACAGAACTGCTCACGGATCTACCGAATTGCTAAAAGAACGAAAAAAACAGCAATGTTACCCACGAATATTAGTAGTTATATAAGATAAATGAATTTACAATTTACAATTATTTGATTTTCTCTCCTATTGTGACGGAAAATGAACAAATAGAGAATATTACATGAAACTTTAATTTCCGGAAATAACAACTTTTCCGGACTGTCTGTAACACAAAGTATAGGCTGGTTATACACGCGGCCATGAAATAATATAATTAACAAATATTTGGAGACACGTGCACACGAATGTCAGATGAAACTTTGGAATTAAAATTCGCATTTTTTTTAGAAGATTGGAATAGTTTGAAGAATCAGTAAAAATTTTAAAGTCGAAAAGTGAAATATTATCAAAGGGAAGGAGCCTGCAGAGGAAAGGACGCAAGGATAATTAAAAGTGAGGAGAGGAGTTGGAAATTCAAAAGATGAGCACTCCTTTTTAATTTAGATTTGATTTTCCTTTGGTTTTCTTTTGCAAAATTTTAAGAAAATTGCTAATTGAATATCTGGTATAATTTATGCGCTTCGCGGAAAGCACATAACAAGGATATAGAATACAGAATAAAATATAGAAAGTATAATAATAAAAGAAATAAGCTAAAGAATAGAATTGCTAAAAAAAGGAAATAAAAAGAAGAAAGAAATATAAAAAAATTAATAAATGATAAAACTCCACCTAGAAAATTATAAGTTTTTCAAATGTAAAAAATAAAATACCAAGTAAATTAAAAAGAACTAAAAAATAAAACATAGAATATAGAGTATATTGTAGAAAGTATTAGCAATTAAAGAATTAAGCAGGAAGAAAAGAACTGTAAAAACATAAGTAAAAAAAAATAATTGTAAAGAAATAAAATGAAAAATGGAAAAAAAAATTTGCGAATCTCAAATGAAAAATAATAATAAGAAATAGAAAGCAAAACGAAGAGAAATTATGAAAACTAAAACACAAACATTAACGTTAATACAAAACAAAACAAAAAACTAATTATAAGAAATAATCAACTAGCAAATGAATAAAAAAATCTAAAACAAAGAATAAAACATAAAAATAGCAAAAGATACACCAAACATAAATTATAACAATGAAAGCATTAGAAGTAGAAATAGGATTAGAAGCGCGTATGGGCACAGGCCACGAAGCGCTTAGTTAAGGTAGCTAATAAGATTAAACTGTTATTGGCTGCTAAGTTAAATAAATATATAATAAATTGTTCGATATTTTAGTTTTTAGATTAGAGATTTCCTAGTGTGTGAGCATGCACAAAACTTTTACTTATCTCGTCTCGCTTTACAAAATCAATTGCTAATTCTGTAATAATTTATGGCTAATAAAAGAACGTTCAGATATTGTAACGAGAAAACTTCCTATAATCCTATCAAGTTCAACTCACCAATGTAAAAATTAAATTCCAATAAACAAAAATACAGACTTAACTTAACTTCCTTTTGTTTTAACGTTGGCTATCTCGACAACCGGCGTACCAAAAATGCTTTTCTCTTGCTTTTTTCTTAAGTCACTCCACAACCACGTTTTTTTCTTAATTCCACTTTAATGCAATCCTCGTGTCTTCATGTCTATTCACCGGCTGAATTGCCGGCAGCTTGCTGGATATCTCTTCCCTTCCGTGTTTTGATTCAATCCCTATATGAAGTGGGTGGCTGCCATATTGGGGGAAACCGCCATATTTCGGAGTACTCCGAAATATGGGCGCTACAATTGTAAATAAAAAACATGAAAAACGATTTTTTTTGGATAAAAATTATTTACCTTAAATAGGGGAACCCGAAATGCGTCTGTTAAATGAAGACCATCAGACCAGGAAAAAACTTCTGCTCGAAGTATAATTTGTTGGACATAAAACTACGGCTTTGCTTATGCCCAAGGGGACTTAAATAGAATTAACCCTTTTAACTCAGAAGGCGCACTTCACAGGCAGAAGCCTGGAACCAATTGACCTATTCACCAGAATATAACATATATTGAGGTGAATGAGGCTCCCACAACCCATGCAAAGAAAAATATTAGTAAAAAAAAACCAAAACACGTCCAAACAAAACAATCAAGGGTGCATTGCTAACAGAGATCGTTTAAGCAAATCCTTAGCAAGAGCCAAGTCAAAAATAGGACACATTTTCACGGCTCTACACATGCGATTAATAGGCTCATGCATATCATAGTTAGGCCGAGAATGAACAACATGTAGTTAAGGCAATCTCCTTAACCTATACGGAGTATGCCTATAAGTAACCAAACTTGCAAGAGAGCGATAATCTATATTCGAGTTCAAAAGTTGGTGAATAAATACTATGTCAGTAACTCTACGTCGTTCCTCCAACGAGTGCATATTAAGCAATCGGAGGCGATCCTCATAAGGAAGAACCCTTAATGGATCATTCCACGGGAGGTCCCTTAGTGCGAACCTAACAAAGTTCCGCTGCACCGATTCAATGCGTCTAGAATGAACAGCATACCAAGGAGACCAAACCTGAGATGCATATTCGAGAATTGGTCTAACTAAAGAAAAAAAATAAGTGAATGAGGGTCTGTCGATCAGAAAACTCCCTTGGCCACCGCTTAACAAAACCCAGGACTGAATTACTCCGAGATACGATATGGTTTATATGCAGAGTGAAATCGAGTTTTCTGTCTAGCTTTACACCAAGGTCAGTAATGGACTCCACATGACGGATAGTAGTTTGCGCAAAGGTATAATCAAAGACAAGCTGATTGATGATCCTAGGAAAAGACATAACTTCACATTTATCCAGGTTAAGTTGCAGTCCATTTGAGGCACACCAAACCCTGAAGGTATTCAAATCCTCCTGGATGCAGGAAAAATCATAACTGTTTCTAACGCATGAGAAAATCTTCATATCATCAGCGTAGATTAAAACTTTGAAGTGCTTAATCAGAGGGACAATGTCGTCAATGGCGGATTGAGGGAGCTTATCAAATGACTTGCTGAAGTCGGTGTAGACACAATCAGTCTGGAGACCTTGTTGGAAGGCAGAGATAATGTGGGATGTAAATTCAAGCAGGTTATTTGTCGTCGATCTACCAGGCAGAAAGCCATGTTGATTAGATGAGATTAAGCCCTTACATTGCCCAACAAGCTGTGAATATATAACAGATTCAAACAACTTGGGTATGCAGGAAAGCTTCGCGATTGGCCTATAATTTGTTATGAAGTTTTTATGTCCCTTTTTATAAACAGGAATTATAAATTAGCTCTTCCATAACGTAGGAAATCTACCGGCCTGAAGAGATTTATTGAAGATGAGTTCCAATGGAGTGAGTAAGGCATCAGAACAAGAATGCGGGTGGAACACCATCAGGACCAGAGGAAAAGTCCAGTTTAAGCTCGTTGATACCATTTAAGATAATATCACGAGATATAATGGGCAAAGCAATGGAGGTAGCGGGACGGTTTTGGATATGGCCAAAATCATCCAGGGAAGGCACAAAGTTGACTGGTGAAAAGGCGCCCTAAAAAAACAAAGTTATCGGCAATATCGGGCGCGCTACAACTAGAGGATCCATTATACCACATTGTAGATGGATAATTATCAGTTTTCTTCTTCGAATTTACAAAAAAAAGCAGTCATGACAATATACGAATTCAGAATAAGCTGACGTGCTACTACAGCGTAAGTAGGTTTTCCATAATTTATTTTTTTTATTCTTAAGACTCCGTAGTTCCCTAGTATACCACAGGGGAGAATGGCAGGATGATCTCGACCGCTTGAGTTCAACAATATTAGAACCATCGTAGCAAAAATAGATGGAAATGGGCGGGTGTAAACTGTCGATAGCGGATAATTGTATTACTCGAATCGGCTCAACTATTGTATTACTCGAATCGGAAGAAAAGATAAGATCTAACTGCCTTCCCATAAAGAACTCTATCACTCATTTGGTGTAAACCAGAGGAGGAGATGGCGTCAAGAAAATGGGAGTCTTTAGCAGTAAGACAATTTGAAGGAAGGTAGTCATCGTCATCAGCGTTTAATACCCATTGAACGTTGGGTAAGTTAAGGTCACCAAGAAGGATAATTTCGTCCTCAAGGTTTGTCATATTATTAATAAAATCTAAGCTAAGAATTAAAACATCGTAAAGACTTCGACCATTTGCGTCAGCAAAGTTTGTCAAGTTTGGAGGGATATAAAAACATAGCAGGAAAATATGCCACTTCCCCAGAGATATCTTAAGAGCTAAGAGCTCGATTGAGAGTGTGTCGGAATAAGCAGGTATATCAACAACGCCGCAATCCAAATACGATTTACATGCAACCAGCACACCGCTTCCACGAGCCATAGAGTCAGAGTATCTATCCTTACGAAAAATCTGATAGGAGTCGTCAAGAATTTCTCCATCGTTAAAACCATTATGAAACCAGGTCTCGGTCAGAGCGATGACGTCGTAACAACAAGCAAGAGAAGCCTGAAATAACTGGCTTATTCTTGTTCTTAATCCCCTTATATTTTAGTAGTAAAGGGATAGTGTACTTAGTTTTTTTGGTTGTTAGAAGAGGTTCTGTTTTGAGTGCTTCCCGCGACCCTACGACGGGGCACAACCTCGTGTGCAATGATATTTTCGGGCCAGAAATCGGGGGCAGACATAATCTCAAAAAGCTCTGGCGACGATGTCAACTTAAAAGACGACATGAGTCCTTGATAATGACAAGATCCTAGAAGTTGACAACGGAGGAGTACAGAGTCTTCAGCACCACTCCTCTCTCTCACGTAGCCAATAACGTCGTCAATAGAAGTAGATGGATCAAGTCGGAAAACAAAAGAAGACCGCGGTGGTTGCGCAATCCTCAGAGTGAAACCCTCATTTCGAGACACATTAATAGATCTTGATGCAAATGTGCCATGCGATGGGTGAGGGACGGCGGATCAAATGAAATATTATTGATGTTAAAAAAGTCTTGAACCAACGAGAAATTTGTTCCACCTTCTTGGTTGTCTCCAGTGCTTTCATAAGGTAGAATAACTTTTGTCGGTATGGTTCCCGGCAAGGGGATGTTCATGAGTAGTATACATGATATACAGAAAACGATCAACGTTATTCCTAATGCGCAAACTGGATAACTAGATATAATCAAACCCTGCTTATAGTACCATTGTGGTACAAGCTCTGGAAGGCCGGATTTATTTCCAGACTTTTTGCCAATGGTCGTTGTATTTTGGTTTGCAAAATTATTTTACATCTCTGTGAATAAACGAGGTCATGTTGTCGTTTAAAACGTTCAGGCTATTCAGCCCGGCAACGGTCCAACGGTTAAATTCTTCAAAATTTAGCTCCTTATTGTTTGCATGCACTTCTTGACAATATATTTTTACTAAAGTTTTTGTTATACATAGATTGTAGTAAATTTATTTTGAATATTATTCTCCTTGTTTTCCTTCTAATACTTGGCGATATGAAGACATAACCAAAGAACCCATAGATTAAATATTATTAATAAAACAACTATATGTGCTTTTAACATTCTAAAACTTTTAAGGGATCATTCTGGTTTATAATTTTCAAAAAATCGATTTCTCTTTTTTTGCATATATCTAAAAGTATTGTGTTGAAAAATGAAAATGATGATTGCCACTTTTACTACCTGAGTGCGCTTAAAACAACTTTAAACGCGTTTTTCTCAAAACTATTCTCCGATGGTTTCTCCGAAACCACTGAACCGATCTTCATGAAATCTTAACCACATATTGTACACATAAACAGCTCTAGCCTGAAATACGTTCGAATTTAAATTTTGATTTTTAAAATTTATTTTGGCCCAAAAACAATGAAAAAAAACCGAATTTTTTGAATTTTTTTTTTAAATGTCCGCCATTTTTTTATTTATTGATAGAAATTAATATCCGTAGTTCGGGATAAAGCTACACATATACTGAATGTAAACAGTTTTGAATTTTTCATTTTAGATGAGCCATTATCGAGATATCACTGCCGTTAGTGAACTACCTTTTTTCACGGAGTTACCTTCAGCCGCCATTTGGAAGTATAAAAAGAGTGAAAAAAAATTTTTTCTATGTACTTTAAGATTGTATTAGTTGACCCAAATAAATCATTTATAATTATTTATAACACTTCCTTCCTAAAAAAATTAATGAAAAGAGCCTTTTTTTTTGACCGCCTAAAGCAGAATCATCCCTTAAATCATATTAATTTTTAAAACAAAAAAATTTTCTTGGCAATTTATTTTAAATCACTTTGCCCAGAAATGTCAGTGGATAAAACTTTTGACCGTCTCCGTGACCCCTTATGCAGCTGTTCCCTTATCGTTTACTATAAGATTACAGCGTCCTCAATGAAACTGGGTTCGCGGAACACTAGAACGGTGGCGCGGCAATCGCCGTGCTCGTTATGTATACAGTGTTTATTTCAAGCTAGCAGGCGTTAAAGCGACACAACTCTGTGCTCACATAACATGATTATTCCTTCAAAACAACAACGCAACAAAAATGAACACTTCACTTTATATCAAAAAGGAATGTTAAGCTTACGAACCTGCGAATAATGGTAAAATTTAAAAAGCTCATTTCACGTTTTTACACTTGGATATATGTATATTTGTTTTCAATACTCGTTTTAAATTTGTGTAATCGGCACCTAATATTTACTTATGGACAAATAAATATTTTTAACATATATTTATATATGTATTTTAAATTCTTTAACTTTATTCACAAGGTAGACAATGTTTTGATTAATTGCAATTGGCTCGTTTTTTTATATTTTCTTTGAGTAAAAGGTTTCTGTTTTCTTTTTCACAAACTAGGTTTCACCAAATAATTTTTTTACTATATTTTGATTAAAAAAAAAATGTATTTGCATATTTTATGAAAATACGTTGAAAAATTTATAAAAAAAAATTAATATCAAGACTTCCTTTGTGTTATGTTTTTCCCTCATTTCTGCAAATACCTTGAGAAGATTCTCCCTGCTCCTTCCAATTTTTTTCAAAATGGCTTGGTATTCCTCAAAGTTGATTGTCTCCTCGTCTTCGTAATAAAGGACGATTTCCGGGGGTCTCCTGTTGATTTTGTGGGTAGTTTTCCATTTGTTGGTTCCTTTGTTTATTATTATTTTTATTTGGGCAATAGTAAACAGCTGCCTGCCTTTCCAGATTTTTCCTATTTTTCAGGCTTTCCCTTTGTTGTACATTTCCTCTGACATGGACATGGGAGTGCTTTTCCTGAAGGAGAAGGTCACCTGGCCTTTCATGAATCTCTGGTGAGTTAGTCCAGTAATCAAAATACTGTCCACTCTTTTAATCTTTTATTAGTAATACATATTGTTAGTTTTCACAGAATTCACTTCTTGTTTAGTCACATTTACTGACTTTACTAATTTTACTGAGATTATTTCCTACTCATTTTACTGTTAACAGTGAATATCGTACCGCACGTGACACCAGAAATACAAAATTTCTTTCCTTAATGAAAATTCGTCATGCATAGAAATGCTGGTATGAACGTATCAAATTCCTGGAAATGCTAGCATAAAAAAATCCAAATTAATGCCTTTCTTTTACTTTTCTTTATACTCAAGTTGCATACGATTTAGGACTTCTTAAATGTTTTCTTGCTAAGTCTACTTAACTTTAAAAAATGCAAACGCTTTCAAAAGGAAGACTTCACGTTACGACACCATGTGTGGGAACCGTGCTTCATCGGAGGGCCAATGCGTCTCGTTAAGGACGGTGCGGGTCGTTTCATTTGTGTGTTGCTGGTTGTATCATTGCAAATTTTTATTTCAATAAATTTTAATATAGTTGCTAAAATTATTAAAAGTCTTGTGTTTTCAATCATTCCTTAAACTTCCCCACACCGCACAACAGTGCACCACTTCGTTCGGTTATATCTTCGTTACTGTCACGTTTTTTTGTAAAAAAGTTGCTGGGATTGCCACCACAAACTCCTAATTATATGGTCCATTTGGAATCGAATCTACCCATTGCCTCGCTGGATACTTTGGGACTGCACTACAAGTACTTAACTAAGGTATTGATAACAATGCCCAACCATAGACTTCCAAGGATTCTTGCACATCTGGTAATAAAAAATAAAGTCTGCTGGTACAGTAATCTCTGTGAGCTAGCAGATAAGCATGGTGTTGCCGTCAATCCTGCCTCCCTTAATATATGCCTCGAAGAAATTTGGTTAAAAGAGGTTGAATAGGGTTGTGATAAATGCTTGGAGCAGGCGAGACTAAGCGTCAGGCATAATTTGTACCCCGATTTAAGACACCACTGGGATGAAAATGCTAGTTATTTTAACGACAAGTATAGCCTAAAACTTATAAAATTAGCTTTTTTGTGTAGAGGCGGTCTGATTTGGCTCAATGCGAACCCGTTCAGGGTCGAAGGTTCGTCCTTATGCTCTATCTGTAACTTAGAGCAAGATGAGGATACGGTGCACTTTATTGGCATATGCCCTATTTTTAAGTCATACCGAACGCAGTTTCTGGGTAGTGCGGTTCTTAACCGCAGCGAAGTGATGGAGTTCTTGAATGGTAAGGATTGGTTGGCCTTGTTCAACTACTGCAGTGGTGCATTTAAATATCGCAAAATGCTAATAGAAGAATATAATGCAGAGACAAAAGTTAGGTCAGGATACATACACACATACGTCCATTAGTATCGGGCTGTTATTTTTTCCTTCTCTTTTTGTCTAACTTCCCTGAATGTAATCCTTTTCCTGCTATCACACTTGTTTTTTTTTTCTTTTTTTCGTTGCTTTTTTTAATTTTTTATATATTATTAATCTTATTAAGACATATACAAATTATTTGATATATCTTGCCAATATCGAGCGCTAATGGTACTACCTATTGAAAACAATTATTTATATAAATGCATGCCAATCGAGACAGACGACCGTAGTCAATGTATTATTTTTTTTTCTTCTTTTTATATTTCTTTCATTGTTCCTTAAATTAGTATTTTTGTACATATATTTTTGAATTTTGAATAATAAATTAGTTATTATTATTTATTACAATAAATATGATACTTTTTAGTTATAGGTGTAGAACTTTGTTTTTTGTTTGGCTCAAGATATGATATGTTACTGGATTTTGTTAATAAAAACTTTAGTTACTTATCAACCTTGCCGAGGCATGGAGAAAGGTCAAATCTTTTATGGAAACTAGACACCTTCCATAATTATTATTCACGACTCCTTACTAATTGCCAATGAACTAGCATTTTTCATGGTCGCAATATGCATCAGACAGCAACTTTTCACCTTCTGTCATCTCCCAAAAGCACAATTTCAATATAAGTGACATACCATACCGACCCAAAGAAAAGCCTAACATATCCAATTACTTTTCAAGAGCTAAGTATCACTCTTAGCAATTGTAAGGGTAGTGCTCCTGAATACGACAAAATTTCCTATGACATGATCACGAATGTCAATTTGTAACTACAGCATAGTATACTCGAACTGTACAACAACATCCTGAGCACCGGGTTTTATCCCTACTTTCATTAGAAAAAGCAGGAACGTACTGGAAGAATTCGTCAGTGGACGTAGAGGTTGGCAACATCGGCACAGCATATAGCTGTGTGTAGTAGTTTCGGATATAATCCGCAAGCTTGTCTCCGTATAGGAGTTGCCCAGATTCGGCAAGAATCGAATCTACTTCACAAGAAGCGGTACGTCGTCGTGTTGTCTGGAAAAAGTACTCGGTCGGAGACTCGCGCGACTGATTTCGGAGTACAAAATCCAAACTATGTTTGTAGTTTTGTACTCGCAGCCGTTCTTTTAATCTCTCGTATTGTGAGAGCAATTCTGGTTGCGCGGGCAGAAGCGTACCAATCCGGGTGACTACGGCCATCAAACTCGATGCTATATACCTGCTTCGATTGAATCTCGGCTCGATAAGTGAGCGAATCTAAAGCTTTCCAACATCCCACCAATGACTAAGGTTCGCGTAGTCATTTTTCCTTTCTCGCCATTGATGCCAAAACTGTATGAATTCTTCAATGAACTGCTCCGAATTCAACAAGTTATTGTTGAAAATCCAGTAAGCAGCTCGCTTTTCGACCAAAGTGCTAGTCGCCACTACAAGAAGGTGATCACTTAATGAACACACTTCATGAGTGATACTAACCGTCCAGGTCATAATCTGTAGCTGAAATAGTAAAAATCACACATTATTTACATGGAATTAAGGATATACAAAACATAAACAAACAATTTGTCAATTACAATAACAACAAGCATGCAAATTAACAATTAACAAATTTCATGTTTTGCAACATAAAGATTGCATGAAAAGAAAAAGGGAATCACAATTTATTGTGAACGGTGTCTTCACAATAAATCGCGAGCACCTGAGGTCAGAAATTTATCAAATGAATTTTTACCTCAACAGGTGACTCGCGATGTTGTAAAATAGACACTGTTTACACTACTGGATGGGAATATTTGGATGGAATATCACATCCAGTAGTCTATTAACCAATTATCACTTACCATTTTTCCTTCCCGACACTTAATTCTTTAAAAACAAACAAAAACACTCGCGCACGCAACTTTCGAGTTAAAGATTTCGATTAATGTCTCGGTGACATATGAGGTGTCAAATCCGTGTAAAATTTCGCGGCGAATCGAAATATGATAATTTCGCCGCGAAATTTTGCACGGATAAACAAATATTTAATAAAATATAATTTTCTATCTGTCACTATAAGAGTGACAGAGAACATGGCGAGAGGGAGAAAGTTGTGAAAGTCTCCAAAACGTCACGCCATGTTTTGGAACATGACAAAACAAATCGAAAACATGAACAGTAGCCATGTTATGGCATTAAATCAAAATTAATTATTATAAATCGTACAGAATCGGAAAATTCGATATTTTCCTATCAAAAATTCAAAAATTAAAAGTCAAATTCACTATAAATTACAATTTGTTAATAACCTTAACGAATTTTAAGTTATTAACAAAATATTGAATTTTTGGATATTGAAACACGTACAAAAGGAACAAATTTGCCTATATAAGCAGCTTTTTGCTTTTTGAATTGTTTATTGTGCCAAAATTGAACATATAAAATTCTTACTTGCTAACAACAAACACTTATCCTAAATAAACATTCTAAAAAAACTTACTGACTCTGCATAGAGTACTCTAAATTTTGAATTTTAATTTTAATCTTAATATCTATCAATATCCCTATTTATAATTTTATTAATTATTTAATATATTTTAACAATTTAGAAAATACAAGAAAAAGTGACCAAAAACCAAGGCAAGGAAACCTTAAAAAGTGTTTCCTTTCACTTAATATATTTGCGTTGGACTTCCTTAATTAAAGTGACAAAGTATAAACGGTAACCAAATTTTTACTCAATTAATATTGCATAGCGTTGTATTTCCACCAATATTTATTGTTCCAAATCTTTTGCAAATCTTGAAAATCTTCACTTGAAATTTTGACGTCAAAACGAAGAGAAATGTCAGTGTCCGTTGATAGTGAGTGAGGTGGGTACTCAATTTTCTTATCACAATAATTTCGATAAATATGGTAAAGTATAGGTACGCCAAATGTGTCCTGAATCATGACGTTTGTATCCAAATAAATAAAGCAGTCTGGAGGGAAAGATCCAGAATTGATTGTCCTGTTAAAATATTCTGGTAATGGACAGGTCGGCCCCCTAATTAGCGAATTTTCATTTACTGAGGCTCTTGCAAAATGATTCCTTATTTGTTTTATTATAAAATTGTCTATCCTATTAATTTGGATCGCATCGTAAAGTTTTTTGTTCGAAATGTAACGAAGACTACTAGAATTTAGATTTCTATACATGCTTAGGCACGCCCTTAAACAATGTCTCTCGAACACGCGTAATTTTTCCATGTAACCCGAACTTAAATTAAACCAGATGGGACAACCGTATACAATAATTGACCGTATTAACGTTTTATACGAAATAATTGTGACCTTTTTGTCTAAATGTTTTTAAAAGAATAACCGAAGAATTTTGTTTAATGCACTTTTAGCTTTTATTAATTGAAGTTTAATATGTTCATTATAATAAAGATATTGATCCAAAACTACACCCAAATATTTTACCGACGTTTTCTGTGCAACCCGTTCACCCGTGTGATTTTGTACGACAAATAATTTTTTCCAATTTTGCTTAATGTTTCGAGAGACCTTGCTTAAAGGCGGCCTAAACAAAATAGTTTAAAATTTTTTAATATTCATTTTTAATTTCCAATCACTGCAATAATTTTGAATTTTGTCGAAACCATTTTGCAAGACTCTCCTAATTTCGTCAATGTTATTTCCAAATCTTTAAATTACCAAATTGTCCGCGTAAGCTATACCGTTTTCCAAATTTTTCGCCAAATCACTTGCATAAATATTGTATAAAATGGGCGAGTTAACCATCCCTTGTTGGAGTCCGTTCCATACTCTAAACGTTAAATTTGATTTATTAATCCCGTCCGTTACTAAAAATTTTTTGTCCGATAACATATCCGAAATAATCCGTATTAAATAATTTGGCAAGTTTATACTAATTAATTTAAAAATAAGTCCGTCAATCCAAACCGTGTCAAAAGCTTTCTCGAAATTAATTAATACCGCGCCCGTACAATAATTTTTATTTAAATTCCTATTAATATCCGAAACTAGTTTATTAACGGCGTGCACTGTCGAGTATTGGCTCTTAAAACCAAACTGATTTTCCGGAATAATATTATTGCTATCACAGAATTTAATTAACTGATAATTTATAATAATTTCGAAGACCTCACTAATATTTGGCAGGAGATTTATCGATCTCAAGTTCGAGGGATCACTTTTATCCTTTCCAGGCTTCGGAATGGGATACGTTATCGCCGTTTTCGAACTTTGAGGAAAATAAGTGTTGTTCAAGGCGTTGTTGAATAAGGTACAATATTGCATTATTATAATGTCGGGCAGATGCTTTAGAACAATATTTGGCACACCATCATTTCCAGAAGATTTTTTATTGTTTAGTCGCCGAAAAATGAATTTAAAATCGTCAAATTTTATAAAATAGTCGTCCGTTTGGTCAGCCGAAAGTCTATTCGATGTTTTGTCGTCGTCAAAGTTAGTCAATGTATCGTTTCTGTCGTGACTCTCTTCCATATCCATTCGAAATTGATTAGAATTTAAGATAATTTCATGATCGAGGGAAAAATTTTGATTATGGACCGAATTAACAGTGTAAATTTGTTCAAAGCCGCGCCAATTACGTTTTAATTTATTTTCGTCGTCGTTAATTTCGTAAAAATTTTGATGGTTTAATTGTAAATTTTCTGTATTAAGTTGAGCGCGCCTAATTACGTTAACGTTTACCCTCGATATTTTCACAGTTTCAATTTTCGATTTTTCTTTACTTCTAAAAATTTTATTGATCATCGGAAACATATTTGACTCACTTGAATTTATACTCTTAATTTTGTTTTCCCAATATCTATTAATCGAAATTTTAAAATTTTCCTGAATAAGCTGATTTACATTTTTTAATAAAGATTTAAGCCGAATAAGATACGAGTTGTTGTAATTTTGAAACCGCCGATAAAAGTTTTTAATTTGAGTTAAGAGCTTACTTTTAATTGCTTGTAATTTTGAAATAGTTCTGTTCAAATAACATTTAACCGAGTCTTTAGATTTAATTTTGGGAACTGTCTTATCAACCGTTTTATGAATTGCGTCATTCAAATGAGTCAAATATGTTTCGATTTCAATGTTAGATAAATTTCTGTTATTCGCGACCGACAAAATACCCGAATTTTCCCGATAAAGTTTTTTAAATTCCGCGCGAAATTTAGTCCAATCCGTATACCGATAATTTAATCTTGGAATGTCTTCCTTTGTCAAAAGCCGAAATGATGTATTATCCAAACTAGTTTCAATGCTAACCGCGTAGTGGTCACTGTCATACGGTAGTGTTTGAAAACAATTTATGTTTTTCCCGTCGAATTTTTTAATATTAAGTCTCACGTCAGTAATACTTAGGTCAATAAAAGAATTTCCACTGGGAAATGATGGTATATCTGTACCTAGCAAGTTTGCCTTAAACAACACCTGATTTTCCTCAAACCAGCGATTTAATTCATTCCCCCTCGTATTGGAAACACTGTTATTCCAGTTTGCGTGTCTAGAATTCAAATCTCCTGCCAATATATAAAAATTTTCATCTTTTGCCAACTCCAAAATTTTGAATAAAGCTCCAAGCTCTTCAAGAAACAAACTAGAATCATTAATTTTAGGAGCATATGCCGAAATTACAAATAAATTACACGAACCCGAAATTTTGAAAACGATAACCGAAGTTTCTAAACATTTAAAATTATTGATTGCACTATTTTTAACAATTTTGAATTCGTAAGGTTTCTTCACCAACACCGCAGTGCCACCACCTTGATGTAAATTATAATTTTGAAATTCCAAAACGTGTTTACTATTTAATTTAGTTTCCGAAATTAAAACAATATCTGGTTTACGAGCCTCCAACAAGTTCAGTAAACTCGCCCTTCCTTGATTTTTATTAAAGAGTTGACATTAATTGAAATAACAGAAAGAGAATTTAGAAAAGAATGACTACCCGCTGCGTCTCTAGCCATCCATGTTACCACAGCCGATTAAATCAAAAAGGACATCAATCCTGGATTTATCTTCCTCCAACATAATTTTGAAACCACTTAATTGATTTTGCATGTTAAGCAACATAGATTTAATTTCACCCATAAAATTTAGACTTGAATTTTGATTATTATTGACTCCAACATTATTTAAAACATTACCTGCGACATTTGCAAAAGAAACATTTTTATTAACAAAATTAGAATACATTTTAAATTTATTTTCACCACTTATTTTGATTTGTTCTTTTTTATTTAAAATTTTTTGTTTCAGTTCCAAATATTTTGGGCAGCCCCTATAGGAAGCAGGATGCCCAAAGTTTTTACAAAGAGTACAAAATATTTTAGTCTTATCGGCCGGATTACTTTTCTCCATTAAACATTTTCCCGGTTCATGTTCGTGAGCACATTTGACGCACCTATACTTCATAAAGCAATTAGTAGCAGTATGTCCGAATCGCTGACACCTTTTACATTGTAGAATTTCTTTCCTGTTCATTCTTTTCCACCTCACTACTTGAAAGTGAACATATTTGACACTTCTCAACTTTTCAAATTTACTTTCACTCGAGATTTGTACAATAAATATTGGTAACTTAACACCTTGTTCCTTACTGTATCTGGTCTCAAACTGCTTGACCGAAGCAAACTTTAAATTTTCCACTTCACAATTTTTTAGTTCACTCAAAATTTCGTCAACGTTACATCCCGGATCCAAACCTTTTAAAAGTACCGGTTCTACTTTGTCACTTCGCGGGCAATAAGAATAGTGTTCCGCGGCAACACTTTTTAAAGTTTCCTTAATTTTATAATAATCTCGCTTACTATCTACTAAAACTGAATGTCTATTACTACTATAACGTTTAATCTTAAAATTACTTATATTTAAAACTAACTTTACGATTTGTATGGTGTCTTCTATCTCCTGATTAAAAACGAAAATTGGTGGCAGCTTCTCTTTCTTTTCAGCTATCTTCTGTCCCGTGATATTACTTTCGGGCTGTAGTTCTTGTAGTGAAGTATTGTTTTCATTAACTCTCGATTATTTTGAATTTTTCTCCGAAATTTTTCGTAAGATGTTGATTCCCAGTTCGTGATTTTTTGCTGCTTCTTCTGCTAAAACATTAAAGCGATTACCCGTATCTTTATATTCTTCATTAATGTCGGTTATCTTCTTTCTTCCAACTCTTGCACTTTCATTAATTTTTGATGCTGGTTTCATTTTTTTGGTCGCAGTTATCCCTAATGACAGATTTTGAACTTCATTATCTTTGCTTCTACTTCTTGATTTTCGTAGTACTAAGTGTGGCCTTACTTCTAGCCTGGATATCCTTATCATTAGATCGGCGTCTCTACTGGAACTTGCCGGAGTATCCGTCTCTTCAACGTCAGCCACCTCCATTTGGGAGCATGGGTCTGCGTTTTGGTTCAGTTTTTGTATTTTCAGAACCCAAATATTGAACAGATAACGAAGAACTTATATAAACACAACGCGAACTATTAAACTTTTAACAAAACTAACTATTTATAACGAAAATTAAAAGTTAAAAAAAAACTGTCAAAAAAATTATTTTAAAAATTAATTAATTTCAATATTTTTGTGCAGGCTGTGCGCAATAAGGGGAGGTGCCGAATTAAAAAATGCCCAATCAAAGTTCCAATTCAAAATGTTTATTAAAAATTCAATAATAAATTCAATATAAACGCTTAATCCTAATATCACAGTCAAAATTCAATTCAAAAACAAAAATTCAATAAATAATTCAAAAATTCAATATAAATAATAAATTAAAAAAAAGGTGCCTTCCTGAAAAAAGAAGAAGAAGAGAGAAATTTACAAAAGGAAATTCAAAATTAAGTTTTTGAATTGAAAAATAGAATTAATTTTCTATTTTAATAAAATTTAGTATTAAGTTTCTGCAGGAAAAATGCAGAAATGCAGAATTAAGTTTCTGCAGAAAAAAATACAGAAGTAAATTCAATTAAGTTTTGAAAATCAAGGGTGAGATTGTTTCAGTTTGAATACTGAACAAGGAATGAGGTACCATACTGAAAATCTCGCCGGTTTATATAGCTCCAGGTTAGCGGATTTAAACTCTTTTCATTCATGAGTTCGCCTGGTAGTACTATTTTACTTTAATGTTAATGTCATTCACAATGGAAATGTAAAGCGACATTTGCAAAGTTGGAAAGATGACAGCTGTTTTGGTGGCAGAAATCTGGTAAGTTTTTATTTTGCAAAATAATTATTAATTTATTAATGTTTTGTTTATTTCAGCTGACAAATTTTGTTGGAGGAATAGTTGGAGCAGATTAGGGAGTTAATATGCACTTCCCGTGCATTCAGATAAGTATTTTCAAATTTCAACACAAAGTTTGTTTACTTTGTGGGGTTTTCTTCTATTTTCAGTTTGCAGATTGGACAATTCATAGGACGAGGAAAGGAGCACTAAGGAAGTAGCAGGACGACATTTAGACAACGAGGGATTGTTTTATAAGTATTAATTTAATGAAATTAAGTTTTCATTAAATATCTTTCTTTTCAGGCAATAATTTTTGGAGGGAATGAACAATTTTTTTTTGCAAGGCACTCTAAACGACCTGTCACTTGCAAAATAAACTATGATTCTGATCAAACGATGTCCTTTTGGCTGGGACTAGCCAAGGCAGATAACCTTGTAGCTAGCTTCAGTCTTTCTGAGCTACCATTCATTCCTGGAGTCCTCTCCGTGGACTGGCGATCCTAGTCGATCGATTCCTATCCCTCCAACCGAACTTGTCGGGAGGACGACTGTCTCGAGAGGTCAGAGTCATTCCGGAACAACAAGCTTTTGGCTTGATAGCCGTCGTTCTTGTCAAGATGACTCTGCCTTCTCATAGTAGTCAGCCGGAATTTGGTCAAGGGTTGATTTATAAATTTTCTCTATCTCTTCCTTTTTATTTTTTTTCACCATCTGCTCCTTACGGAGAAGCACCTCGTCGGCAGTTGTCCGCAAGGGAGAGAGAATAGTCGAGGAGGAAGAGGCTACCACAAGATATAGAACTTTAAATCTAAAAATCTATTTTTTCTTTTAACTGGTATTGACCAACCTTTGATAGAGTTGTCTGCAGTTGGGTTCAAGCCCCAACAATTTTACTTGTTATACTTGAGGATACCAGTTACCAGTTGAGCACAAAATTTTTTTGAGCTCTATATTATCGTGATATTTCTTAAATTATAGAAGATGGCAGTTGCACGCTCGCCTCTTATATCTTCGGGGCAGTTCGAATTGCCGACAGAGTTCAGTATCTGTATGGACGCAGACTGGACAATTTCGGGCGGCGTTCTAATTACGGTGTGCGAGCACGCTTATCACAACAAGTGCTTAAGACACTGGGTGAAAAGCAACAATAACTGTCTATTGTGTAGGCAAACGATTAACATACTGCACCAAATATACGGGCTCGATCCTAAAACGGCACAATACTAGGCAGAGAGCAAAATTGCGTGAGGCCGTATCTGATGAATCCAATGTCTTGCTTATGCCTGACACCAGTCAAATGTATGCCACCACGAACCCCGTAGATTTTCAAGTCTTGCAAACTTCGGAAGGAGACATATAACTTCCAGAACATGCTTTTAAAAGCGCGAACGTACCGTCAGTATCTGCTCAGGTCCTTCTAGCAGGGTTACAGGTAGCAGCTGTCGACGCTGTGCAGACACCCTCGTTTTCATTTCGCTTTGTAACAAGAAACAACATGCGAGTAAGTGTAAGAGTAAGTAAGTTTCAACACTTACAAGTGAAATAGTGGGTATATTTTGGTAGCGGTAGCAATATTTGGTTGCGGTAAAATTTATTAATTTCAAATATTTTATAAACTGGAACAATAGAAAACATTAAAAGTCAATCAAACTGTGCACGAATATACCAAGCGTATTTTTATACCATCCGTATTGTGCACAATGTCTATTGTCCGGTAATTTCTGTTCCAGTAACTTTATTTAATCCATTATTCAATTTTCAGTAGTGAATTTAATTCTTTCGTCAAATTTAAACAAATTTACTTAACGCCATCTACATTTCAGCAGTGAATTTTTGAATTGACATTTACAAAGTAAAATTTGGAATCTTGGAGAATTATTAGATTGTAGAATAAATAAAATTAATACGAATTGCATTTATAATACTTGAATTAAATTCAATAAACTAGACAAATAACTGAGGAATACATTCTTTTAATTTTCATTTCCCGCTACACGAAGGTTTCCCAGTCGTGAATTAGTACTGTTTTCTCACTTCTAGATAGGGTTCTTGACTTTTATTGCTTGGTGCGCCATCTGGGTCTCAGCATTAAAAGCTTTTCTAAGATTTATTTAATATTCTCAATAAAACAACTTCGCTAACTGCGCTACTGTCAAGTGTCTTGGTGAGTGACATTTTGCAATTAGTGTGAAGTCGTCACTTAACCAAACACTCCTGTAAGAGTGCAATGTTTTATGTCTTCGAAAATTGCGTGTAGGTGCACTTAAGCCCCCAGTATTCAGAGAGACTATTCTACACATTCAAGGGGAAAGTTTAACTGGGATTATGAGTGTACGACTCTATTGAAGAAGCGCCCTGTTGAGGCTGGAATCTGGCTGGATCATCAAGCTCTCGCTTGAGTATAGCCAGGATCCTGTCTCCGCTCTTTTTGTAGTGGAGACTGTCGGAGCGACAGGTTTTGTCTCTTCTGCCGAAACCCCCCTCTTGCTCAGCACCTTCTTTGGCTGAGGTGCAGGCATAACCGACCTCAATGCTTCTACCCGTATTGAGGTGGCACCGTTTTTAACCAGGACCGGAGGCGTCTCTGGAACAATTTCCTCAGGCACTTTGACCATTGGTTGCACCAAGAGAGGAGGCGCAGCAACAGACGAAGTCACTACTGCGGGCGCAACTGCAGGTGCGGGAGCACGCTCCACAGCGTCTTCAGCCACTTTCCTTTCTCTCTTGGAACACTCTGCAGTAAAATGCCCTACCTGATGGCAGGCGAATCATTTTGCCTCGGTGCTCACCTCAATCCAATTTCTGGACCGGAGCATGGTCCAGAAGAAGCCCTCTGGAACGCACACATCCCTGGTTTAGGCAGACGTATGCTTCCCGGCTAGAACTGAGGATGCCCTTGCCCAGACCTTGGTCCCCACCCCTTGGAACCGCTCGAACTTTTCCGTGAACCTTGCCAAACCTTTGCAGGAAGGCTTCGAGGTCCTCTGGCTTAGTTCGAAGTGGGACCCGGGAAAAGCAGACTCTCGTCGGCTTCACTGTCACCGGGTACGGTTGGACGTGTCTACCACCCACATCGATGCTCTCAAGCAACAGCTGCGTGGACGCTTCAATGGTCGTGGTATACACCTCCACCATACCGCGTCCGATCAGACGAAAGGAGAATATCTTTTCCAATGGGACGACCTGTGACAGGGCTTGCAGGTATGTACTTTGTGCAACTCCACGGAGGTGCTCAAAGTACATACCGTACCTATCGTCCTGCCACTGGGCGTCAAAAAGCCCTTGCAGGTCCGCGCCTGATCTAGGCCGAGACTTTAGAACCTCTTTTATGTAATCCAGATGCAACGTCAGAGTATAAAGAAATAGTTTAGTTATACCAGATTCGATGTGCAGCATATAGTTGGGTGTATTAACCGGTAGTCGGAGAAGCCGTTTTATAAAGAATCTAAGCAGTTTTTCAACAGTGTCGTGCTCCTCATATCCCCACACCCGTGATGCATAGCACATTATCGCTAGTGATACCGCCCTGAATACTTGTAATTTATCCGTTAAACAAACATCACTCCTCGAAAGACAACTTCTCCAGGTGCTGTGAATACTATACTCTGCCATACGTAGTCGGCCACACAGATGCAGATGAGCAGAAAGGTTGGGCGTAAGTATAACTGCCAAGTATTTATAGCTGCCCACAATGTCAACCTCTGCGCCCTTATATGTCCAATGCTCTTCCCGTGCCCTCCTGCCTCCTGTAATAAGATTCACTTGTAAATCCCAGGTGTCACAGTACTTCGTCAGCCTATCCATCATCCGCTGTAACTTGCCTATGTCATCAGCCAAAATAACAATGTCATCCGCAAACATCAGCAAAGAAGCTTGCACACCACCCTTATCTATGCCAACTTCTTCCAAGTGCTCCTCCAAATCATTTAGATAAAGACTAAACAGCAACGGACTTGGCAAGTCACCCTGTCGCACACCGGCATGCATATCAAAGAAATTTGACATGCTTTTACCATTCCACACTGCAGCTCGGGTTCCAGTATATATGTAAGTCCCTTAGTTCCCTAACAAACTTACTTGTCACACCCATATTCAGCAGTTTGTAAAATTAAAAATTTCTGTTCACCGGATCAAAAGCAGCCCTGAAGTCAACGAAAAACGCATATACTTTCCTTCGCCGTTGTTGATGATACAGCTTTACAATACACCACAGATTAAAGATATTATCCACTGTCGAATAGTTTCTTCCAAAACCCGCTTGACACTCATTTATTATTCCATATGCTTCAGCCCACCTTTCAAGTCTCAGGAGTAGAATTCCGGTAAACAACGGGAAAACGGGGTCAGTGGCATTTTTGTAATATTCCATGTGTATCCTGTCTAGCCCTGGAGCTTTACCATCTTTGGGTTTTCGTAGAACTTGTTTAAGTTCATCCATAGTTATTTCACTATCCAATATATCATTTACTATGAGAGGCTCTGCATAGTTCATGGAACCAACCATGCTTTTCGGATTAAGTAATTCCTGAAAATATGACTGAAATTGGTGAGAAGGAACAGCTATGCCTCCCACAAACTTATCCAATCTCATTTCCCTGAGCGTAGCCTACCATTCTTTAACATCTCTAACTGCCGACAGTTTTTCGCCAAGCTGCTTGTAGTACAGTGTCCTCGCATTCTTGCACAATGCTTCATACTGGCTATTAGCTTCTAGATAGCACTTACGGGTAAAATCAGTATTATTTTTTCTGTATACCTTTAGCAATCGAAAGGATTCTCGTCTAGCTTTATGGCACCCAAAGTCGAACCATTTACATTTAAACTTAGCCTTGACCATGCACATAGAAGGATTGTATTTCGCAGCTCTATAAATTATTCCAGTAATGTCCTCAATTCCAAGCTCTTCTGGCTCTACTTCGATGCAATTCATTATGCGATCCAATTCTTCCTTATACTCACCCACTCTGGATGGAATCCAGCGCACAGCAGGAACCAATTTTGTTTTCTTCTCATTATTCTCTGAAGCCATAAGGTTCAGTCTAACGACTAGGGGTAAATGATCAGAGAAAAACTCTGGAACCACCTCAAGTCTACACAAACTCTTGAACAACTTCCAGACACACAGCAATAATAATTCACTGACGATCCCATTGCTCCCATTAAAGTTAATTCACCATCCAGATCACCATCCATTCTACCATTCAATATAACACAAGCATACTTGTCCATCCAGTTGACGAACCTTCTACCCCTACTATTTACAACTAGGTCTTTAGAGTTCCTTTTCTTCGAAGCACTAGGATTTACATTTAAAAGGGAGTAATCGAGTTCCTGCATTTCACCAGTGCGGACATTAGCGTCACCCATAATATCAAAATTATCAATTGGAGTTTTCTGGAACAAGCAACTGATTAGATCTCGACAGTCCATATTCAACATTGAGTTCAACTTCTCCAGTCCGTTCATTTTGCCCAGCATTAGTTGACCATACAAATTAACATGAAAGCACTCTTTGTTTACATACAGTTTACAGTCGATTACGGAAATTTTAAGCTGTCCATCATTTTTGATTTGAAGAATTTTTTTACGTAATGAAAGCAGTTTTTTTCTTTCTTCTCTCGTTTCCGTGACAAATCTGAGGCCACATAAATATTTGTGCCTTTCAGTTTTCTGCTGGATTTTAAGATTTCGGTCACAACTAGCACATCAGCAATAAAAATTAACAATAATACTGTCTCCCGATGCAGTTTTTGATAGCAGTTGTGCCTTGGTTATTTTAGCATTGTCCAATCCAAAAAATAAACTACATACATTTTCAACAAGATGCTTATATTGATCATTTGTTATTTGTGTACCATTTCGAGAATTGGTGTACTTTAAAATGCCATGAAATACAAGATTAGACCGCCTCACCATCCTTTCAATGCTGTTCAATTGTGCAGTCAGCGCACTCTCTTTACTCTTTTACTCTTTCTTCTTTGTTATATTATATTTTTTCAGTCAAAGCCTTATTCTTGTTCTTCAATGAATTGATTTCATAAATTACAGTCTTTAACTCATCCTTTGTAACGAAGTGCTGCAGCTTTTTGTCAAGTAACTTCCCAAATTCCTACAGCAGAACACCTGAAAGTTCACTTAACCTCATTTTACCAACCTCCAAGTTCGCCATCATCCCGGTCGATCCTTGCTGGAAACGTTTGCAGCTTGCTGGCTGAGACTCCGGCGATGTAAAATCCACTGGCCTTTTGTTCTTAGAGGCAGTAGAAGGTGTGCGAATTAAGTTTAGAATAATTTAATCTGAATTTTAAGCAATTGTCTAAAATTTATTTACGATGTCAAATAAAAAAAATAATAATACGTGTAGCTACCGCTACAAGCACCATCTACAACTTGCCAAAACTAACCAACCATGTAGTTTTTTAATGCAATTTTCTTCACTGCGGAATATTTCATCTAATCTCGTTAGATTTATGTTGTTGATTTGCCGCGGACGCTTCTGATTCTTTAACTGACTTTTTTTTCTGGCGCTAACAAACTTCCAAAAAGAAAGAGTTCTGTGGATGAATTGCTTGCAAGAATTTGTAGAATTCTAAAGTTCTTCTATCTCCGATTTCAGTAGTAGATAGAAGGTGCTCTAACTTATTTTCTTCTGATTCGGTTAACCTTTTATTTGTTTAGCAGAATTAGCAACTTTCCCTATTAATCGTCAAATAATTTAATTTTCTCAAATTACGAGGTTGAATTGCAATTCAACTCACGAAAAATGCAGACTTGCATTTCACAGCGATTTTAGTGAAGTTCAATCACCTACGCGAGCATAGGAAAATCAAAACAAAACTAGTGGGGTAGGTCCAGATTCTGGGTGTCGCATCATTGGTGCGACCCTTGAGGTCCACACGAACAACTTCCCAGTTAATAACAATTTTCAATTGTTATTAACAATATTCAATTACAAGTATGTGAAAACTCAATAAAATTCATACTATTCGATTTATCGTTTTATTTATCATTAATATCAACTATTTATGGTTTTTTTTAACATTTTTTTAATGTTACAAAAAACTATAAAAGTTTTTTTTTTTTTTAAGTATCGAGTTGTATCAGAACCAATTGGATCACATGAATCTTTTTCAAAAAAAAACTTTTGCCCACTTGTATCTCATTTAAAAATACTTAAAAAATTGATATTTTAAATTTATAAATAAATAAATTAATGAATTTAAATTATCATGATAATTTCGTTTAATTAGATGCAAAAAAATTTTTAAAAAATTATTCCGTTATAGCACTATTTTTTAATGAAAACCAAATAAATGCACTCTGTTTGGAATTCATTTGTTATTAATAATTTTGAATGGTTAAAAACAATTTATAATTGATATAAACAATTCTTAATTGTTATAGACCATTTTTAATTGATATAAACAAAGTTTATTCATAAAAGAAATTATTTGTGGTAACAAAAATTTCAATTGTTTATAAGAATTTTCAATTGCTATGAACAATATGCAATTTTGTATTCAATTTTCAACCAGGTAAAACCATTTTTTATAATTATAAATTTATTATTGTTATAAACAATAATTTTTTGTTATAAACAATTTTTCATCATTATAAACAATTTCTGTTCATAATAAGTTGTTATTATCCGACTTTTTGATGTCCCGATCGTCATCAGAACAAATTACATCGAAGAAATCCTTTTCAAGAAAGTCTGAAATCAACTTTTTTTCAGTTTTTTTGTTAAAACAAAAAAACGGCTAAACCGAAATTGATTAAATTTCCTTCAGCTCTTATTGACAATAATACGCTTCGAATGGCACCATAGCGAAGTCGTTATCATTTTTTGTTCGCGAGATTTCGTTGTCGAAAAAAGTGGGTCCGAACGTACGTACGTACGTACACACACACACACACACACACACACACACACACACACACACACACACACACACACGCACACATACACACACACACACATACATGTGTTCAAAAATATGCGTAAAACACTATGGTGACTTTGAAATGTAAAAATAAATTAAAACTAAAAATTTTGAAAATCGGGCCCATTACAATAACTTCCTATATGTGGGAAGTTAACAAGCTGAAAATAAATGCAATCTTGTAATTTTTTGTACATATTGATTTGAAATACCTTGAGATTTTTTATATAAATATTGTACCTAGTTTAAGGAATGGTCAGAATAAAGTTTATTCTAAAAGTGTAAAGACGTTCTTTACCGTACATATTGGTGACCCCGACGTGATATGTTAAACGTTTTAGCATATCACGATTAGCAACATTCACCTTAATTAAAGCAAATCAGAGGCTAAATCTTAGTCCTCAGAGTCAAGTACTTGTCCAGCAGCAGGTACATCTTAGAAGCCAACAGTAATTTGCAACAAAACGCAAATTACTACCTGGAGTACGTGCCCAGCAGCAGGTACATTTTAGAAACAGCAGTGATTTGCAACAGGAAGCAAATTACCACACCATCATCCGTGCAACAAACCAACAGGCGGGCTGAGGATTATCAACGGTTCAAGATACAATCATCATGACCACCGTAGCTGAAATAGCGGCAGTCCATTCTGAGACTGGAAAGGCAATCGCCCAACTATTCGATGATTTCAAAAAGGAGAAGATCGAGAGGAGAACTCCTGATAACACGAGGAGTTATCAGACTTGATGAGTTTTGGACAAAATTCAATCAAAACCATCAAACACTACAACAACTACATTACGAAGAGCCAGATCACTCTTATTTCACGTTGAATTACTTCTTGCAGGTCCAGCAAGAGTATAAATTATTCTCTTCTAAACTGCGCGAACGGCTGGAAGACAAGAATAAGGAAACAGCCAATCAAGTAAAGGCTGATTCTAACCCAAGGTTACTGAGGTTCAACCGCCAACAAGAAGCCGCCATAACAGCGCTCGAGAGAATTATATGCTGTACACAAGGGGAATTATTGGTGCCACAATCAAGAGCCTATTACATACAAAACTGAAGACAGTAAAGGAGTACTGGGCACAAATAGTCTCCCAACATAGGGAAATCATTGGCGAATCTACTGAAACTTCATATGATGTCAGTAACTATAACCGTATTGAGGATCTCTACCAAAACGTAGCCATACAACTGCTAGAAAAGCTTGATATACATGCCGGTAGCCCATCTAATAATGACAACGTCAAGCTGCCAAAAATTACCTTGCCAGTCTTTGATGGAAGTGTTATTAAATGGAAACAATTCAAAGATTTGTTTATTCAGCTTATACATAACAGAGCAATAAGTGCTGCCGCAAAAATGTATTATTTGAAGGCAAACGTGACTGGAGAACCAAATCGGCTCATCCGACATCTACAAGCTACCGACGATAACTACACTTTGGCATGGAAAATACTGGTGGATCGATACGAAAACCCAAGAGCTATTGTCACCGTCCTCTTAAATGAACTGCTCTCTCAAACTACACTCACAGCAGAGACCGGTGCATACAACAAACCAGTAATACTACTGCTACATCAAAACACAGAATAGCTGAAACCCAAGTAACGAATACCTCGCAACAGAAGGATCGTACGACTTCACTAAAGACACAAGCTCCTCAACAAGGAGAAACACAAACAGGTTTTTCAGAACAGGTTGCGAATCCTCGCAATGTAAGTTTAAATGCTTCTACAAGGTCTACAATTTTGTTGGCAACAGCTGTCATAAACGTCGTAAGTCCTACTGGAACCTCCATGCCCTGCCGGATTATTCTGGATTCAGGTTCACAGCTCACAGTTCATGAACGATTGGTCCAAGACTTAGGACTGAAACGTCGAAAGGTCAACTTCACAATAAGTGGCATTGGCGGCCTAGAAACCATCGCAAAGTTTGAAACTCCGCTCACCATAAAATCCAAGGTAAATGATTTCTCTTTACAAATTAACGCAGTCATTTTACCAAAGATTAGCGAATACCAACCTGCCATGTATATTAACACTTCTAACTGGAACGTTCCAAGCAAAATCCAGTTGGCCGTTCCCAGCTTTTTCAAGCCCCAAGCCATTGACATATTATTAGGGGCGGACTTATATTTTCAACTCCTGAGAGAAGGACAAATAAGACTTTCCAATGATCTTCCGCTATTGCAGTACACCAATCTAGGCTAGATTATCACAGGAAGAATTCCACAAGAGGTACCGAATCACTTTCAATATCATATTGCAACTCAGCCTACCTTTCCTAAATTAGAGAAGCAGTTGCAACAATTTTGGGAACTAGAACAACACACTGCAGCCACCAGCCACATGACAAAGGAAGAACACGAATGTGAACAGAACTATCAGAACACCTTTCAACGAGCGCCTACTGGACAATTCATGGTTAGATTGCCTTTCTGCGAGAATCCCTCGAATATTGCATTTTCTTTAGAAATGGCAACAAGGCGCTTTTACGCTCTGGAAAGAAAATTGGACAGACAACCAGAATTAAGAAGACAATATAACGACTTCATGATCGAATATGAAAGATTTGGTCATATGCAGCCAATCCCAAAGACGGATATCCCGTCTGTGCACTACTAGTTGCCACATCATTGCGTTACAAAACCAGATAGCTCCACAACCAAGCTACGGGTAGTATTTGACGCCTCGGCAAAAACAAGTTCCGGCAAATCGTTGAATGATCTTCTTTTGGTAAGTCCAAGAGGTGCAATCAGATTTGTTCTCAATTCTTATTAAGTTCCGACTGCACAAGTATGTTATGACAGCCGATATATGCAAGATGTATCTTCAGATAGAACTTCATCCAGAAGACAGAAAGTTCCAACTTATTTTGTGGCGCAGCAAGAGAGATGAACCGTAAAGAACATATCAATTAAATACTGTGACCTACGGGAGTACAACCGCGCCTTTTCTTGCAACACGCTGCTTAAATCAATTATCACTCGCCGTACATGACACATTTCCTAATGCAGCATCTGTACTCGAGAGCGATACCTATGTTGATGACATCTTAACGGGAGCAGACACTATGGAGGCTATTCTAAAACTAAAAAATGACCTAATATAGCTTCTCAAAGGCAGAGGTTTTGAGCTAAGGAAAATCTGCTCCAATCATCCCGAGATAATACAAGACCTCGCAGAAGAATACAAGGAAAAAATGCTGGTCGTTCAGGAAAGTGAAGTCATTAAAACATTAGGTCTTATGTGGCAGCCTACTGAAGACGTCTTTCAATATCAAACAAATAAGACTCAGTCGGAGCAGGTGACAAAACGCACTGTGCTATCAGACGTAACACGCATCTTTGATCCCCTTGGCCTAATTGGACCAACAGTTCTTGGAAAATTATTCGTCCAAGATCTATGGAAGTTGAATCTGTCATTGGATGAAGAGTTGTCAGAGGAACTAAAGAAGAGATGGCAACTCTTTCAAGGTCAATTGGAAAGACTTAATAAGCTCAGGATCCCAAGGCATGTTTCGTATACGGACCCAGTTGAGTTCCAGTTACATGCCTTCTCAGATAGCAGTGAATCAGCCTATGGAGCCTGCTGCGACATTAGGACTGTCAATGATTTTGGACAGATACGGATTCGGCTTTTATGTGCTAAATCACGACTAGCACTCTTGAAAACCACAACACTGGCCAGACTAAAACTTTCCGCTGCCGTTCTTATGGTGGAATTAGTCGACCATGCCCGACAAGTCCTGGCAAAAACTCTTTCCAAAATATTTTATTACACCGATTCCACAATTGTACTCTCTTGGAACACAGCACCGTCATACACATGGAGTACTTTTGTAGCTAACCGAGTAGAGAAAATCCAGCAACTCACAACACAGCATCAATGGAACCCCATCGAAGGTGCAAAGAATCCAGCTGACATTATCTCTCGAGGGATGCTCCCAGACAGCTTGAAAGAATCAACATTATGGTCCAGAATTCCTATCGCAGCCAGCTGCAAGATGGCCTCAAAATAAATTTCAACCATTATCAGATGTCCCGGAAATACGACATAAAAAGCTTGCTCTCTCTGCAAAGATAAAGCTAGAAGAGAACGAAGACATACTCTCATGTGCTAATCATAAAAATTCATTTATGAGGCTCCAAAAGATCTTTGCGTATTGCATTCGATTTTATCAAAATTGTAAACTACCAAAAGGGCATAGAACCACAGGCCATCTTACATTAACAGAAATGGATACAGCATTGAATGGAATGATTCGAAATGTTCAATACACATTATTCTTCAAGGAATTTCGCAATCTTAAAGAAAATAAGTCAATCTGTACAAGTAGTACCATTCAATCATTAAACCCATATCTGGACAGCTCCGTGAACATAATTAGAGTTGGTGGACGCTTAAAACATTCTGAATAAAGCCTAGAAGCAAAGCACCAGGCACTTCTGCCTAAAAACCATAAGTTCAGTGAGTTATTACTAACACACCTGCATAAAAATCGCATGCATGCAGGTCCACAAACATTGACAGCCATTGTTAGACAAAAATATTGGATCACAGATGTCCGAACGTTAGCCAGACAAATAGCACACAAGTGCATACGCTGTTTTCATTGCAAACCTACTACCATTCATCAGATCATGGGGGATTTACCAGCAACGAGGGTTGTACCAGCACGACCATTCCATACAACTGGTGTAGATTTCTGTGGCCCAATCATGATCCATCATAAACTAAAACGAAAGATCCCAGATAAAGCCTATATAGCTGTGTTTGTATGTTTCACAACAAAGCCAGTTCACCTGGAGGTCGTCAGCGATCTCAGTGCAACATCATTCATAAACGCTCTTAAGAGATTTATATCGCGCAGAGGATTATGTGCAATAATTTATTGCGACAATGCCACCAATTTTGTTGGTGCCAGATCACAATTAAAAGAACTAGAAGAACTATTTAAATCCCAGGATCTACAGAGGTCTATTGGTGACTTATGTCTACAAAATCACATTCAATGGAAACCGATACCTCCGCGATCACCTCGTTTTGGAGGCCTTTTGGAGGCAGCTGTCAAATCAGCAAAGGGACACCTTTTGCGGCAAGTAGGGAATGCCAACCTTACGTTTGAGGAATTGCACACAATAATTGTGTAAATCGAGGCCATACTAAATTCGAGGCCCTTAACACCGATGTCAAGAGACCCCATCGACTTGGAAGTTCTTACACCAGGACATTTTCTTACTGGCTCTCCGCTGACAGCAATCGCTGAACCAGACATAAGTGATCAAAACATCAACAGGTTAACGAGATTAAGGCGTTTACAACATATACAACAAGTATTTTGGCAAAGATGGTCATCAGAATACTTACAAGAACTTCAGCTCAGACATAAATGGAAAGCTCAACAACCGGATCTTCACCCTGGCACCTTGGTCTTGATCAAAGACAATAATTTGCCTCCAATGAAATGGTTACTAGGACGCGTAATAGATATTTTGCAGGGATTCGACAATCACACCAGAGTAGTAAATGTGAAAACACAATCAGGAACCTTCAAAAGATCCATCCATAACCTGTGTCCACTTCCAATTACGGAAGACTTAAGTCCTCATGATGAAACAAACAACCAGTCAATTGAGCGACGTAGTTTTAATAAAGAGAAAAGACAAAGCACCTTCCTATTAACTCAAAAGTATGTTTCAACTAGTCTTCCTGTCAAAAAAAGAAGACTTAATTCTCACCATTTGAAGGGCAAATTTCTACCAATTAATTCAAATTGGACAACTTATATTTCAGAGCTAGAAATGGAAGGAAGAAAGGAGCAAGAAGAAAACAATACAAGCCCAGCCACAGCAACTCAACCACATAGAAGACGTTAACTAAATTTTATACAATCGAAGTGGTGGTTACAGAAGTCTAAAACGGAGATCACCCCTTGACATCGTTGGAAACGTAGCTAACAAACTGTTCGGCTTACTAGACTCTGACTATGCGAATTATATAAAGGGAGAAATTCAGAAAACACAAGAAAACGAAGACTACTTGATGCAGTTAATTATACATCAAACATCAGTCCTGGAAACTACTGCAAATATCATAAAACGCAGAGATAATGCAACCTAACAACAGTTCCAGGAAATCCAAGATCATATCCAAGCTATGCACAAATACTTGGACAACTCAAAATATGAACAAGAGTCATCACGAACCTTCACCTCGGTGACAATACTGACCACCCTAGTTCTGCAAAATTACCAGAAAACGCAAGAATCCTTTCTGGATGTTTTAACTGATCTTCACCATAACAAAATCAATCCATTGTTGCTCACACCTATGCAACTTCGAGAACAAATCACATCGATAAAGGAACATATTCCCTCCGCTTTGACAATCCCCGGATATGGAAAAAATTACATTTTGCTGCTCTATAGCTTAATGACAGCGGCAGCAAGAACAGATTCATATGTACTATTTGATGTACGGACGGATCCCACTTCAGCAAGATGATTACTTTCAGTTGTTCCAATTAATTCCTGTTCCTACGCTTCACGGCAACAATTTTGTTCTGATGGAACCATCGACAAACTACCTCATTGTCAATCTACCTAGAGACAGGTACTATCCCCTAGCTCAGTTAGAACTGGACAAATGCCAATATGTAGACGATGACCGATATCTGTGTAAACAAAATCATCCCATTTATAATTTAAAATCCAATGTCAGTCATTGCGAGATGGAATTACTGAATCATCGGCAGTCACTATCACCAATGTGTCGGTTCCGAAGTACAAGCAAATCCAAAATATGGATACAACTTCACACAAACAACAATTGGTTATTTTCTTTGGATACCGAAACCACGTTTAATGTTGTTTGTGGAAACAAGGTTTCACTTAAAACCCTCAATGGAAGCGGAATATTGAAGCTGCGACCCGATTGCCTAATCAAACAATCATCTATGACAATCAGTGGGCATGGCCGTTATGAAACCAAATTAACATCTTCGTTCATCCCACGAATTAATATAACTGAATTATTGGAAGATCATCTTAGCTCAGATCGCCGCAACCACTAGCAGAACTACATTTAAAAGGCAACACCCAGGATATGAAGGAATTGACTTCCAAGATCAACGCATTAAAATCCGCAACTGGAATTCCCAACAGCTTGCACTCCCACGATGTTCATCATTACGCCGTCAATTATCTTCTAGTAACGACTTTGGTTATGGGATTAAGTTATGCACTCTACTCAAGATGGATGAGACGGAAGACGACTCAGGAACCTACCTTATCCTACATTCATCCACTTCCACCAGTTCCCGCGTCCAGAAGTAGCCTGCATCGTAACGAGGACTTTGTGTTGCACGACAACCCAAGGGGGGGGGGGGTGTTCAGCAGAATTAGCAACTTTCCCTATTAATCGTCAAATAATTTTATTTTCTCAAATTACGGGGTTGCAATGCAATTCAACTCACGACAAATGCAGACTTGCATTTCACAGCGATTTTAGTGAAGTTCAATCACATACGCGAGCATAGGAAAATCAAAACAAAACTAGTGGGGTGGGTCCAGATTCTGGGTATCGCATCATTGGTGCGACCCTTGAAGTCCACACGAACAACTTCCCAGTTAATAACAATTTTTAATTGTTATAAACAATATTAAATTATTATTAACAATATTTATTTGTTAATAGCGATAAATTTCATGATCATAGTACAAACGAGTAAGTGAAAACTCAATAAAATTCATACTATACATTAATATCAACTATTTATGGTTTTTTTAATGTTACAAAAAACTATAAAAGTTCTGGATTTTTTAAAGTATCGAGTTGTATCAGAACCAATTAGATCAATTGAATCTTTTTCAAAAAAAAAACTTTCGCCCACTCTCATTTAAAAATACTTAAAAAATTGATATTTTAAATTAATAAATCAATAAACTAATGAATTTAATTTATCATGATAATTTCGTTTAATTAGATGCAAACAATTTTTAAAAAATTATTCCGTTATAGCACTATTTTTTACTTAAAACCAAATAAATGCACTCTGTTTGGAATTCATTTGTTATTAATAATTTTGAATGGTTATAAACAATTTATAATTGATATAAGCAATTCTTAATTGTTAAAGACCATTTTTAATTGATATAAACAAAGTTTATTCATAAAAGCAATTTTTTGTGGTAACAAAACTTTTAATTGTTCATAAGAATTTTCAATTGCTATGAACAATCTTCAATTTTGTGTTCAATTTCCAATTTTCATAATCAATTTTCAACTAAGTTAAACAATTTTTTATCATAAACAATTTCTGTTCATAATAAATTGTTATTATCCGACTTTTTGATGTCAAGAACGTCATCAGAACAAATTATATCGAAGAAATCCTTTTCAAGAAAGTCTAAAATCAACTTTTTTTTCAAAAACGGCTTTACCGAAATTGATTAAATTTCTTTCAGCTCTTATTGACAATAATACGCTTCGAATGGCACCATAGCGAAGTCGTTATCATTTTTCGTTCGCGAGATTTCGTTGTCGAAAAAAGTGGGTCCGAACGTACGTACGTACGTACACACACACACACACATACATGTGTTCAAAAACATGCGTAAAACACCATGGTGACTTTGAAATGTAAAAAAAAATTAAAACTAAAAATTTTGAAAATCGGGCCCATTACAATAACTTCCTATATGTGGGAAGTTAACAAGCTGAAAATAAATGCAATCTTGTAATTTTTTGTACATATTGATTTGAAATACCTTAAGATTTTTTGTATAGTTTAAGGAATGGTCAGAATAAAGTTTATTCTAAAAGTGTAAAGACGTTCTTTACCGTACAGTATTCTTCAAACTTTCATATTTATTTAAAAGTGAAGGATTATGTAAAAAATCTAGAACATTTGTTATGACTTCCACAGGTAAAGACTGAACAACGTGACTGTATTTTGTTCGACTACCGTTTTTCTTTTTCTTCTTTTTCTCTAATCAAATTAGGCATCGGCTTGAATGACCAAGCTTCTGGATATGTAGTTCAAAAGATTGGTAGTTTAATTGAAGTCGTGGCTACATAATTGTGTTCATTGAAATTTGTAGCATTGCTATCTATGTAAAGTTTGTTTTGAAAAATTTAACTCGTCTTCACTAGTCATCATGGTTGTATTTATTCACTGTTTGAAATTACAATTTCACTTTTTTATTATACACTGATTTTAAGGAGACTTAACTTTTCGAATTACAAAATGAAAGAACAATCCTTTATTATAACTTGTAAAATAAGATAAAATTTTCAGATGATTATACCATGATAAAATATATTTTAATTTGAGTTAAAGATATATTATTTATTAAGAAAGATACAAATTTTGAAAGGTGGAAAAATATGATGTATTGTAGTATTGTGTATGTTTCTGTTGTACAATAACGTTAATTTAAATTAAAAAAAGAACATACCAATATTAAATTAAACAGGTCTGTTGCTTTTATTTCTGGCTTCTTTGTTATGTTGATTTTTCTTTCTTCCTATAGATGTTTGATGATGTTTTGAAACGATGACTTGAAATTGCTGGTTGTTGAATATTTCAATAAAAAGGATGCCTTACCCTAGGTGTGGGGCACCTCTTATTAAAAATGTTGCTGTTGTTGATTGTTTTTTGCTGATTTATTGTTGATTGTTTTTAATAACGAAGATGCCTTACCACGGGTGGGGGGCACCTCTTATTAGAATGTTGCTGTTCTTAATTGTAGCTTGTAGATTTATTGATGATTTTTTTTTAAATAACGAGGATGCCTTACCAGGGGTGGGGGGCATCTCTTATTAAAAATGTTGCTGTTTTATTTTAAAACCAGAGGAATACCTTACCTTGGGTAGGGGTACTTCTGTTTTAAAATTTGCGTTGATGGCTTCTGCCTCTTATTTTTAAAACCAGAAAGTGGGTAGGAGGTACTTCTGTTTTTAAAATTTACGTGGTCACTAATGATGCGATCGGAGCGTCGGGGTCACCAACGAAGTTGTCCTAAAGGATGGGGCCTAATTGATTTCGAGGTAGTCCCTTTAGTTGTGGAGCCGCTGATCCTAGAACTTCTTTATACATAGAAAATTGTCTAGATACATTTTATAATTTTTTTGTAAAGAAATCAAATTTTTAAGACATTTCTTTTTTATTAACCTTGAAGGTTTACTGTTCAACAAATATGGTTAGACTGAAATTTATATTTACAATTTTTGTAACCTACTTTACAATTAATACAGACGGTTTGTTTATAATTTTCTCTGTATAGAGTACAGTATTTCATTGTTAATGATTGAATGATTATTATATTTTGTAAAGTGTTTGTGTTTCACACTTTTCAAAATTTATCCAAGTGTACAGGTTGACCAAAATATATTTGACAATTTTTATTTTATCTGTACAGTCTGATAGAACATAGTCAAAGTGGATTTATTTAAAATATTTTATTAACATAACATAATCAAACTGATAAAATTTTAATTAAAAATTAAATTTGTAGCTACCGCTACATCGGCCTAGATCGGTCGGTTGTGGTCGGGCTGACCACTGGATGACGGCTGCTGCTGTCGCCCTAGCCCGGTTGGGCTGACCACCGGATGACGGCTGCTGCCGTCGGCCTAGATCAGTCGGGCTGACGGCTGCTGTTTTCGGCCTAGGTCGGGCTGACCGCCGGATGACGGCTGCTTGCTTGGTTTGCCAAGCTATTCTGCAGGAAAAGAAACTTAATTACCTTTACTAGACTCCTAGTTGGCCTGCTTTGCTTGACTGCTGGTCGGAGTGTCACTGCTCTATGGTGCCAGCGCTGCTTATATAGTGCCGGGGGACTATGGCTCGAATTCGGTTTTCGATTTCCCCAGTTGTTTCAGGGAAATTTGGCCTGTTAATGTTACGGTATGTTAGGTAATTACCTAATTATATGTGGGCAGCGTCGGGGATGATGCGGGGATGCCTAAAAACCGCCTATTTCCTTCGGTGCTGTTGACGGGTTTTGCCATCTGTCGTTAACAGGCTTTGGGCCATTTAAACTGTCCTAGCGGGCGCGAAGTGTTGTGGATCGGTACGATTTACCTAATTTGACGCCAGGTGTGGTACAACAGCACTCAAAAAGCATTTTATTTATGATTTTGCGTCTGTTTGTAACTCCGTTACAGTTGATTTGATTCAATTGGATCCAAAAGATGTTGGGTGGTACCAATTTTGTGTGGCAGGATCAAGGTATAATCGTATCGTGTTTCAAAAGGTCAATTTCGCATAGAATACTCTCGGAATGGATATTAAAGATTGGGTGAATAATTCTACAGGTATAGTAATCCAGGTTTTCAGTAATGCAATTTCCTAAATCAATCTTGTTTAGTGTGTAATAATGTTCGCGGTTATAGTCCACTACCATATATTCTAGGAATGGTTGTATAAAAATATATAGTCAATATTATGGAGTGTTGGTATTTGGATTACCTTGTTAAGTTGGTAGTTCTTGCTAAATGGCGAGGGAGGGATTTTTTATTTTTATTTTTCATTATTGCTGTACTAACATGTCCTAGTCGGTAGATTTGTAGTACGCTATTTTTATTTCTGGCAATTGGTAGGATGACATTTAAATGAGCGAGCTCTGAGTCTATAAGGTTAATGGTTCTGTCGATATTTTGGAGTTTTTTGTCTAAATGGGTAAATTGATTTGTGATTGGATTGTGTTTTGTTAAATACATTAACGGTTGTTTCAATTCTTAAAGTTTGGTTTTTTATAAGACTGAGAAGATGGCATTGGTTGGATTTCACATTTTCTATCAACTCGTCATATTTTTGAGCATCTACATATTCCATTAAAAGTACCAAATAGGGTTTTACTGATAGTTCCTCTAACGCTAAAAGGGCACCGTTTGTACCGTGAATTTTCCGCATAAATAAGTTTCGATTTTTCATTTATCTCGCTCATTATTATACTAAATTGCTGCAATATAGAGAAACATAAATCGTGATTTCGCTCAATTGTTGCGGTCCCCTAGATGATTCTACATTCCTCTCGTATTCTTGTAATCTTACTAACTCATACTTAAAATTATCAAAGTCATAATAAATAATGACTTGTACAACCCAGTCCTTTCGATCTTCTAGAAATACATCCGAGGTTTATTGGGAAGCATTGTGACGCTGAAGATTTCATTCCAAGTTGTGGATTTTGCTCAGCAATGTCAACCTGTGGGGATTCTATACGTTAGTATCTTCCGTGAAAAGTTTAAGGTTGTTACTATGCAATATCTTGTTTTTCTCCCTTATTCTAATTGTTCTGTTTTCTGTGGAGTCGATCCTTATTACGGGATAGGGACCCTCAAAAAGTGCAGATAGTTTATTTTTTCTTGCGTGGTTCCTTACTAGAAACTTATCGCCTAAATTAAAATTTCTTACTTTACTTTTCCTATCATTCTTTTTGGGAAATAATAATCTCTCTAGCTACCCTGTACTCATGTTGAAGTCGTGCTTTTAGCTCATAAGCGTCATCTTCGTAATTATATATAGATGTTTTATTAGATCTAAGGCTTTTGGGAATGTCTGCGGGGAAACCATATAACAGCTCGTGTAGAGTATAGTTCGTACTAGAATGTAGCGTGGTATTATAGGTAAACATAGCGTGTGGTACCCATGTATCCCAGGTTAACGGATCTCTATTCACGTAATGCCTGAGGTACTCCGCCTCATGGCTTCTCTCGAGGGCTCCATTTGTTTGCGGGTGGTACGGAGTACTTCCTTTAGGTGTAACATTTTGGTGACTTCCTTGAACATGGAACTCAGAAAATTAGAGCTTTGGTCGGCAGGAAGGCGTTGTGGAATCCCATGTTTGCAAACCATATGATCTTCAAACGCTCTTGTTGTGGTTATGGCTTCTGCATTTTTCAGGGGAATTGCTACTGAAAATTTTGTTAAATCATCCTGGAAGGTAAGTAAATACTTGTTGATGTTGCACCTCACGGGTAATGGTCCCACGATATCCAGAAATATCCTTTCTAAGAGTCTCGAAGTAGTTGTGGTGATCTTCATGGGAATTTTATGTGTTTGCGCTAATTTGTTAATCTGTCATGGCGGAAAATTTTTAACATATTTTTTAATGTCATTACGCATTCCTTGCCATGCGTAGGAATCTTATATTCTTTTTATCGTCCTGGAGATGTCTTGGTGTCCCCCAGTCGGCGTTTATTTGTGGAGTTGTTCTTCAGTGTCAATATTTTTTAAAAGGAAAAAACAATTTATAAGAAGCACTTACGTGGAGAAGATTGTAGTTTTTCTCCTGAAATTCTATGTCACTAGGCTTTCTACTGGCTTTTATAGCTATTGGTTCAGGCGACGCTTGCTTAATGTTGGGCCTTGTTTAACTTCTTGTGATGGCGTTCACTATTTTATCTTTTTCTTGCATGTTCTCTCCTAAGGAATTATGTCGACTAAGTGCGTCTCAGGAAAACTTTTACGTCCTTTTGTTTTTTAGGTTGAGGGTAAGTCTTTAAGGATTTTATTTTCTCCGGATCTGGATGTACTCTATTAGAACCAACGATATACCCTAGATACGTAATTTCCTTTGCTAGGAAATGTAATTTTTCAGACTGAAATTTTAGATTATTTGCTCGCAGTCTTTCGAATACCTCAATAAGTTTGGTGTTATGATCTTGTATATTGTAGCCGTATACAACAATATCGTCTAGATAGACAAAACATCGTAAACCCTGCAGTTCAGTCAGTACTGTATTCATATGTTGCTGAAAGGTCGCTGGTTGTTTATTCTTATCAGTTATAAAGTTAAGCTATTTTGGCGTGTTCCCAACAGCAACACCAAATGATTAACTTTTCTTCAGCTCCTAAAAGTTTATACTTTTTACGTTGCTCGAGTTTAGAAACAGTTGAAAATTCACTCGGGTCATGTGAATATTTCATGCATATTTTGTGCATTTTTGAAAATATTTTTACCGCAATGTTAGTGGGACAGTGTAAGTGACCATAATTTGATGTAGTTCTCTAGATCGGTATTAAATTCTGTGTTGGAGTTACATCTAGTTTTCGTTGAAGAAAAGTTAACCATTTGGTTCCTGGGATCGAGCCAAAGGAGCTTAACTTTTCTTTATTAGAAACACCGATCGTGTTAAGAAAATTTTTTATATTTCTTATGTTGCTCGAGTTTAGAAACAGTTTTGTTTTGATTTTTATTTTAAAAATTCACTCCGGTCATGTGAACATTGTGCATTTTTCACATGAAATACAGTAAATCGCGACAAACCTTATTACAAAAAAACTGAAACATTTAATTACATAGTCGTCATTGGAATTAGAGGTTGAAGAATTTGAAGCAATGCAAGATTCTGGACGAGAAACATCAAAAATTATTAAAAACAATAACTCTTAAACGACTCACAATTATTTTTCAGAAAATCAAGTCCATTCATTTTCTTTTTTAACAACTCAAAAAAATAGATTTTCAGCGATAACATTTAATCATGTTTAAACACCGAAGTTGTGTTAACATCGCTGTCCCACCCAATAATTGATGAGAAAAAACGTACTATATCGGCAACAAAAACCAGCTTGATAGGAAAGAAATGTCGCCATTATAAATCTGATTGGAAAACTTATATATGTAGGTGTTTTCACTCACTGTTGGAATAATAATTTAAAACAAAATCATTGAATTTCAAAAAAGGGCGGGTTATCAAGCTCAGAAAAATATTACATTTCCAAATATGAGTGGGATAGAGAGGGAAAATACATTACACGTTAAAAAAATAAGATTAATAAAAATCCACGACTCCATTTATGACAATCACTGAAACATTTCATTCAACTGGCTTAATATTTTTAGAAAGACGAATTCGCTTACTGCCAAAAATAACTACGGATGTGGTCGGTATTAACAATTGTAACCTTTTCTGCAGAACTTGGAAGACTCAATATTATAAAGCTCTTGCTGCCAAGACAAGAAAAAGGAACTGATAGGTTTAATGCATTTAAATTGAAATGAAAAACAATTAGATTTTTTATGTTACCTTAATCTATCTTAACTACATAATGATGGTGATCTTGTTCAATGGTATAACATAAAATGAATGTAATGGAAAAACAACAAATTATTGTAAATTAAGGAAACTTACTAATAACGTGTTATTGGAACGTTCACTTCATTTACACTATTTGTTAATTTTCTAATTAGAAGTTGACAAGATTTTAAAGAAAAGTTCATTTAAAATGTTTGTTATAATACAAAAATATTACTTGTATGTATGCACCATCGATTGCAAATCTGTGCAATCGATGGTGCAAATTTCTGAATTCAGAGAAGACTTAATTCTATATAACTTCCTCTCTATTTCTTGTAATCCATTATGAGGAATGGGGAGGATAAAAAATGTTATCCGATTCAACCATAACGGTTGCAAGTGAACCTAGTATTATGGTAGATTCCGAACCATCCATAATACTCTGCTATCTCCAATGGCCTTTTAGCTGCTTAGTTCTGCTGTTACTCCACCAATGACTATTGCATAGCACACGATAAAACAAAAGACGAAATCCTGAATATTCACAACATCTTTTATTATAATAAAAAGGTTTTTTTATATAATCATAAACATTTTATTAACAATTGCTGCTGCGTAAAAATGGGTTAAAAAAAGGCACTTCTTGGTTTATAACAACTTATTCCAAGATTTGGTTTATATTCTGAAAAATATAGATATTAATTAAAGTACGAACAGATTATGTTCTTACCTTTTCCATCAGTTTAATAACAATATTATATTGTTATTGGTCGTCAAAAATGACAGAAGCCAGTTGAATAGAAATGTAACCTCAGTTACCTTAACTGTAACATACCTTAAAAAGAAACTAATAAATTCATTTATTTTATATTATTTATACTTCCAAATTTAATATATTGTAAGCAACAGATTCATTTAACTTTTTTTATATGCATGTGCAAAGCTTAGTAATATTCATTTGTAATCTGTGGTATTATCGTTGAAGAATAGAAGTAGGTTAGTTCTTTAGTCGCCCTTAAGATAATGAACAAGGAGTACTTTCAAACAAATAAAAATTGCATCAAAAACGTGCTTAATATGACCAAGTGTTTTTATAAAGTGTGCTTTTCTACTACTACTTCTTCGACCTACTTCTTCGAGCTACTACTTCGACCACTCTTACTGCTGGGCGGTAGGATAAACGAAGGAATAACTATAAAAACCCTTCAACGGCGAAGAACAGCATGCAATGCAATTTCTAATATTGAGAAACATTCTCGCATCCCAAGAAGCTAAGATCGTAACTTGTTATACAAAAGCGCACAGGAGCTTCAAATCAAATCAAATCAAATTTATTATGAGCATTGTACACAAGAAGTAGCAATCTTATATCGTACATTGAATACAATAGTAATGCGTATAGAGCAATTAATTCATATTATAAAAGTAACAATTTTTAGAAAATGAAATATGTATATGTAACCAAGAAACATTAATTCAAACTTAAAGATTAGGTAACAAAGAATAGTAAGAGTTAAGAGAGAGCTTGTACCTAGAACAAGTACCACTCTGAAATTTCTGCTCAGTAGCCAAATTGTGTGTAATAACCATTAACTAGTTATTCCTTTGTTTATGGTATAACACCTAGCACAGATTCACATTGATAATTAAACAAGTGTGAACGCGCACATTTGTAGTTATTGCTTCGAGTATGGTCCAAGAGCCAATTCGACGGTTCCGAGGTTCGACAGACAATAAAACCAAAGTTGCCAAGTCGAACGATTTCTCGCCGATTGGGCTACTTGAGCCGTCAGTTGAGCGAGAAAATTTTCCTTTCTGCGACTAGGCACTTTTTGGGCGATTTTTTAATTCTTGCTGGGCGCTTTTGGGCTATAGGCTGAATCAACATGCACGGCAGCCTACAGCAACAATTCATATTGGCTAATCGAAATCACATAACCCGACGTGACAGTAGAAAAATTGTTGCTGTCGAGTTATCTCAAATTCTAATTTTGCGCGAATACCTTTTTACTGAACTCCGAACGAGTCCAAACTGACGTTTATCCCAATGGAATTTTTTCGCTCAAACATAAAAGTATGCACAATGCCGTCGTCACTTCGTGAATATCTAATGCTGATACAGCCGACATCAAAACTGTTTTCCTGTCGTCCCTGCGGTTGCTTTTGCTATCCTTTGTATATATATTAATTCCTAAAAGATTAAAATGTGCGTAATAAATAGTTGGAAGCGACTGGGTGAATAATTAAAGGTTGTGACTTTTTGCACTTACGTGTATTTACGTGTACTTAAGTGTATTTAAGTACGTCAAAAATTTATTAGACTTTCTGAGAGGAAGAGGTGTATTAATCAGGCAGGGGGTTACCGTCTCCCCCCCCCCCCTCACCGCCAGGGAATATATTTGTAAAGTAGTACATAAAAGTACTTAAAGTTCAAAAGTACATGTAAATACACGTAAGTACACGTAAAAGCAAATAGTCTCTTCCATTATTAAATACCTACTATTTTTTGTTTTTCACGGCGCCTCTACCACAATTTTAAATTTTTGTTACTTGAATCTGTTGCTGTGATTACTGTAATAAATATTACATTAAAGTTGTTCAAACAACAATTTGAAGGACTTGATTGAGTATAAAATCAAAAGGCGATTTTTGGGCGATTTCAAATAATGGCGCGGCGACTTAAGCGCCACGGCTCGGCGACTTCAGCGCCACGTCTGGCATCTCTGAATAAAACGTGCAGTAACTCGATTTTGATGTTTTTGGGAACCCGATGTTTAAGAAGACTTAAAGAGATCTTAAAAATCTTAAATTGATATAAATATTTGGAATTTTGCCATAGTTGAGCTTTACAATTTATATTAAGTAATTTATCAAAGGTTAAAATTCCAGAATGCGCTTTAATTTTATTTTATACGTCGCATTCTTAAAAGCATAAAAATCGAGTTACTGGACATTTTATTGTCTGCTGAAATATACTTCAGTTTATTTGACCGCTGAAAAGGTACTTCAGTTTACCTCATCACTTTGGCATTCCCAGGTGGCAATTTGATTTTCACTAATTTTTGTACCTGAAGAAAGCTTCCAACCCCACCCTACTCCACCAACAATTTTTTACACGGTACCAATGGAGGAACGTACATTATACAACAAAAACATAATCATTCAAATCGGTGCACGAAATTGTTGACATGTAACCAATCGCAAAGCATATATATATATATATATATATATATATATATATATATATATATATATATATATATATATATATATATATAAATAAATAATATAATATAAAAAATATCAAAATAGCAATGGGGAATCATACTATACCCAACATAAAAAAATCATCCAAATCGGTCAACGCGTTACGAAGTTATGCCCGTTCAGACATAAGAAAAATAAAAAAATACGCGTACAACCTTTTTGTTCTTAGGAAGTCGCACACTAGGGCGAAACGTAACTTTGTACCTCAAAATTCGCTCTACTGTTCAATCTATTGCGAATTTGTTAAAAGCTATAACATCGGCTGTTAAACTTAACACGGCTATTAAACTTATTGGCGATCCCTCAATCTCTGAGGGCCTTGAATCTCTGGAGCATCGACGGAATGTCGGTTGTCTCTCACTCTTCTATCGTTATTTCCATGGCTGTTAAGTAAAAACCGTGATGGGCTCCCAACAAAGGTTTGCTTATCCTGCATTAGTGAAATAAATCGAGCGTTTTCTTTTAAGATAAAATGCTGATTCCCGAAATTTGACGGTACGTCCAAATTTGACCTGGAGAGTATAGGGGTGGGCGCGATTTGTAGATCTTGTATCACGCGTAGCCATGTGTGTACAAGGAATCAGTCTAGCAATTTCGTTAGAACAACGTCCATGGAAATAACGATAGAAGAGTGAGAGACAACCGACATTCCGTCGATGCTCCAGAGATTCAAGGCCCTCAGAGATTGAGGGATCGCCAATAAGTTTAATAGCTTTACGCTGGACATTGTCTAACGCGGACAGTGCGGTGTGTCCGGCCCCTGCCCAAATATGGGAATTATATTCAAGTCTAGGCCTAATGTGGGACTTGTAGATCAGCGCTAAGTCAGGTGGGGTGAAATATTTCTTACATCTCTGTAGAAAACCCAAACATTTCATCGCACTTTTAGCGATTGCAAATATATGATCAGTCCAGCTAAGATTGCTGGATTTCTCAATACCCAAGATATTTAGGGAGGACGAAATTGGTATATTCACTCCGTCGACTTTAATGGGATAAGAGATCATTAATAAAAAGAAGAAATAAGGTTGGCGAAAGAACTGAACCCTGAGGTACACCGTCATTTATTTCGTAGGAATCAGATGTAACTCCGTCAATGACTACACGAATTGAACGGCCTGACAAAAAACTCTCTATCCATTTAACGAGGGTAGGGTGCAGACCAAATGTTTGAAATTTGTCTAAAAGGGTAGCATGCCAGCCTCTATCAAAAGCCTTTGAAATATCAAGAGCGACGATTTCGAACTCACCAAAATTGTGAAGACAATGATTCCAACGTTCCGTTAGAACCGTTAGTGAGTCTCCGGTTGAGCGGCCAGTGCGGAAACCGTACCGACAATCGTTGATAAGATGGTTGTTTTCTAGATATTTCAACAACTGAGAGTTGATGAGTGATTCAAAAACTTTAGATATGATCGAGGTTAGCGCAATTGGTCTGTAGTTAGTGGGGTCGCATGCCTCTCCTTTTATAAGTATCGGCTGGACATGAGTAAGTTTCCATACACTTGTAAACATTCCTGTTGAATATGACAGGTGAAAAAGTTTGCGCAGAGGTTTAGCCGAAGTAGAGGCGCAGCATTTTAAAACAAGGGGCGAGAAACCATCAGGCCCAGTAGCTTTGGACACGTCGAGTTTTGAAAGTACTCTAAAAACTTCGCGAGTGCGAAAGTGTAGCGTCTTTTGCCTACTAGTACACTGTGATGGAGATGGAAGTGGCTGCGATGAAGGTGGTAAGTATGAATTAGCAGCAAAATTAGCAGCAAACAGGTTGGCCTTGTCCAATGAGTCAGTAAAAACATTCCCATTATAAATGAGTGGTGGTGTTGACGAACAGGTGAAATTGTTCTTTACGGTTTTTACTAGAGACCAGAAGCCCTTACTATCCTTTTGAGTAGAAAATACCTTCCGTCTAATGCACTGGTCGAAATTGAACTTTGCCCGACTAATTGCTGAATTGCAAGTATTCCGCGCATCTCTATAGATACGTCTCAATTCCTCTGAAGGGCACAATTTATATGCCTGGAAGGCTGATTCCTTATTTTTAATGGCTGCGAAACAGTCATTATTGAACCAATTATTGTTAGTTGGTTTACTGTTCTTGAAGCTATGAGGAATAAAGCGATGCATTCCAAACCAAGAGATGTTTAAGATATAATCGGTGCATTTGTTAACGTCTCTCACAGAAAAGCAATCGGACCAATCCAGCTCTCTGAGATACTTATTAAGTCCCGCCCAATCAGCATTTGTATAATGCCACACTAATCTTTTGGTGGAATTTAAGTTAGTGGATGCGATGTTAGAAATAGATCCAAAAGATGCGCGTTGTGCCCCAAAGTATCAGGAGCACGAGTCGCACACTCAACCAGTTGCTGTAAATTAAAAGACTCACTCAATAACTCGACGTGTATTCCAGACGGGCTTGTGGTAGAAGAATGCCTGAGCCACTGTGTGTTGTGGACGTTGAAATCGCCGGCAAGAACGATTTCAGAAGAGGGGGATATTTCCAAAATCTTATCAATATCGGAGGACAACTTATCAAAGGAACACACAGTGTCATTGTCAGACATATTCGGGCTGCGGTATAAAAAACAAAAATGAATGATGTGTCGATAGAGTTTAAATCTAATCCAGACATAATTAAATTCTGGATTAGTAGAAGAGAATTCAGGGAGATGGGAGAATGGCACGTCTTCTCTAATATAAATCGCGATTCCCCTCTGAGGAGAGAAGAGTGGCACTAAGTGATAACCAGGGATGTGATACTGATTAATATCAGAATCGGAAACAACCTTGGTTTCGCTTAGTGCAAAAACAGCCGGATTTTCCGCGATCAAGTGGCAGTAAACCGAAAAATGGTTACATTTCAAGCCACGAATGTTGCAAAAATTATATAAAAATTTTTGCATACTCCCGGTCTTAATTTGCCCAAAACAAAACAAAACAAAAACGTACATAAACACAAGGACTGACGAACGGGATCCACAAATGCGAAGCAAAGCCGCCTCTGAGAGAACAATGCCAGCAGCAGTGTTATGCCTGCTGTGCTGAACTTTGATCTCGACAAAGGCAGCCAAATGCTCAGCAGTGGAGACCCGTTAAACGCATTCAATGCAGCACGATTGTACTACATTGAATGTTGGATGGAAATAAAATATATTAAAAAGGAACGGACTCACCAGACCGTGCTTTAAAATAGAGCATAAAAGCCCCTCACCCCGGCGAAGATGGCACCAGCACTTTAGATATATTTAACTAAAAGTCCCGCTTTCGCAACCGAATTTATTGTTTTTTTTGGGTCAAGACACGGCGGCACGTCCGTCCCCGTCAGTAGTTCAACTCAACTTGTCGCAAAATTCGACCTTCCCGATGTAAATATTATGCTGTGCATTTTGCAGCAACATAAGCAATTGTCGGAAGCAGAGCCTAGTGCAGCATAAAATCGTCTTCCGTATGAATTTAAAAAAAAAACATTTGCTAAAACAAAAGGAAGAGCAGCAACAATAACAACAGCAGCAACAACAACAGCAACAACAGCAACGGATTTAACAACCGGCTGTCATTCAGGCTGGGGCTCGAACATCTCAGACGGCTACCGTGCCACAAGCGAATAGTTTTAGCGTTGATAATGTGAGCAATAATTTTCCTGCCGCAGCTGGTAATATAAAATTTTTAAAAAAATTTTTAAACAAATTCAAATTTTAGTACCCATATTTCGGAGTCATTCCGAAATATGGCGGGTTTTCCGGAAACTTGACAGCCACCCACGCCATATTGGTGGGAAGATGATGTTGAGAGGAGATGGCGTTTTTTTGGCGGCAAGTATCCTTCACGGACACCAGTCATGAGAAAGCTTGCTTAGTCTACCCGAGTATAAACCACCAACAACCTACAAATACTCCAAGATGGTAGATTACGCCAAAGTAGCCAAACTAACGGCACAGCTTGTTCCTTTGTTCTCTGGCGCAAAAGGCCCTCAGTTGAGCCAAGAGCTCCAAACTTTTATAGGTTGTTGTAAACAGATACAGCAATGCCTAACCACAGGAGAGCAATCAGCTTTCCTACAAATTTTGCCCACCAGACTCCGAGGTGAAACGTATCAACTCTTCGCCTTAGAAGTTCCACCCACCTTCAAAGAAGTTGAGGAACGTCTAAATAGGGCATACTTACCTAGGGAAACCTATCAAGAGTTGGTAAATAAACTAATCACAACTCGACAACTACCCCTAGAAACGTTAAATGCATACACGACCAGACTCAAACAATTGTTGGTCCTTTGCAAAGAAGCTGCCGACACCAAATACGGCAATGCAGCATCCACAGTGAAGACTCAGTTAGAAGACTTCGCTAAAAATGCACTAAAAAGCGAAGTAAGTAACCCGCATTTGTGCCAGTATCTCCTTACAATAGGCGATGCTACAGTGGACGAGCTAATACAAAAGGCGCTAGACATGGAGAGGCTCCAGCAAAGCGCCCTATTTATACAATCCCCACTTTCACAAATGCCAACATTACTCCACACACAAGCTTATGACACACACACAGGGACCAGCCCGTTAGCCCATGGTCAAATAAACTTTTTACAGGTACCCCCCAGGACATCACCAATAAATTACCAAAACCAACAATACACTCCGAACCCATCACAACGCCCGCCATTTCAGCAAAGGGACCACAGGTTTGGAAACAGACGACCGAACCCCAGTATACCGGCACAGAACATTACATGTAGCTTCTGCCAAAAACGGGGTCATACGTACTCCGACTGTCTAAAACGCAAAAACACACCTTTCTGCGTGAATTGCAAAAACTATGGGCATGTTGTTCGCGATTGCAGAACCAACCGTTCTGCTAGAATCCAAGATACAAGCCATGAAAGAAGGCCCCCAAGAGAAAAACAGGCCGGCCTTAGAACAATGACCCCCCAGCGGCCCCCGAGTGTATGACATAAGCCTCAAATGTAATTTCTGTGGCCGACGCGGACACACTGTTGACGTTTGTCAACAGAAATGGGAGTCTCAGAATCAGGGAAACGACACACAGTCGACCCAAAACTCCCCGGCTCGACTATAAACCATCCGCAAAAGAAACATGGGTCACCTCAGACGCCCAAGAATAGTATCTCTATCGTAAAACTTCCATTGGACATCGGCCTACACGGCCAAACCAAACTAGTAGTGGATACTGGCGCTGAGGTTAGTATTATTAAGAAAAAGGCATTACAGTCCCTCGACGACATCAATACCGAGGAGGTATATACACTTCAAACGCCGTTTGGTACTAGAAAAACCTTGGGAAGCTGCCAGGGCAACTTCACACTGAAGCACAAAATACCCTGCAATTTCCAAGTCATCCAAAACCTTCCAGGTCTCAGGTTTCCTTGCACGGAAACTAACCTCGAAGAGTTCGATATACCCCTAACATTTGCATCGGACGAAGCGTGTTCACAGAACGCAGTCGAAGTGGAAACAGTAACAGGTAGCACGAAGGCCTCAGAGGTCAAGCTTTCTACTTGCAGTGTCCTCAAGGCATCTCAATTGGAGAATGCTGGCCGTAGCACACAAGAACACCACTCGAATAAAAGAACTACCAAAGATCCGGCTTGCGAAATAAGGCAGCACCAGATAGTCTTAGACGAACCTTTTTGCATACCTGCAAGATCCCAGATTGTAGTCAAAATCCCGTTGCAATTGGCTGAAGAAATGCTCTGTCTATCACAGGAGATAGACGAAGTAGTAGGGATATGCGGGTTCTGGGCCAAATGTGCAAAGTGCACATCGAAAATGGTCAAATTGTGAGGGAATTTGAGGTCTGACGTCACATTTTTGCTCATTTGGCCCAGAACCCGCATAACAATTCTGGGGGAAAAGAGATAAGGAAATGGCTGGAGATAAGGAAATGGCTGGAGATAAGGGAACGGTTGCGTGATTCCGAAGGTCAATTTTGTAGATTGTTTTTTTGGCGGCGGTGCGCTAGTAAAGGTAAGTATGAGTTGCACCTGGGTCTGGATCTGGATCTGGACCTGGACCTGGACCTGGATCATGGGTATAGAAACGAATGTTAAGCTAATTGATAAGGGAGCTGACTATAGAAATTAATAATTTGGTCGCAATGTTGTGGTTGTTGGGTGATAAGGTTTTGTAGATGAACCTGGGCTCGTGCTGAAGATAAGAGTTTGCTGCTTTGAGTTTTTACTATGCCGGATATTTTTGGCGGGAGCTTTTACTACGAGTGATGATAAAATAAGTTGCTAGTGTAGGATTACGTAATTTGGGCAGTAATATATCTTGAGGTCAATGGATTTCCGAGATATTGAGTATGGTCAGTAATTATGAAGTTAAAATTGTTATGAACATTTTCTATATATTTTCTGGAAGATATTTATGAAAATAATTTCGTGTTTAACCACGTTTTGTGCTAATGATGAATTTACAGGGGGAACTGCAGAGAAATTAAGCACTTGAGCGTGAGAAAATTTTGTAAAATAAATTTGTTTCCAAACAAGTTCTAACATGTTCTCAATAATGTAGATTCAAAAGGAAATTGCGGTTTTTAATTTTTTCCAAAGGATATTGTGGTTGCCGTTTGCATCCCCCACTCTAGTTCTATTATATCTCACTTCTTGCATAAATATCAAGAGTTCTTAGGTAGTCTTTTAGTATTCATAGTGAAGTCAACCAGTGAAATTGTCGCAATTAAAATTCGTGTTCGAACTCAGATTAAAATAATAAATTTTGTGTCATCTCCTTACAAAAAAATTAAAAATGTATCAACAAGCTATCAACGAAGCAGTCATCGAAGACTTCGAAGTATTGGAGGAGCTAAATTCTGTAAATTTTAAGCCTGCACTCGCTGTTAAAGATATGGAAGAGTCGCAGAATTATAAAATCATAAGCTGCAGAAGATCAACCACGAAATATGGACCCAGGATTCTTTTAGAACTAGAGAGTTATCATGTTTTCTTGCCGCCTAGATTCGACGCTAAAATAACTGATCGTTCAATTGACAAAATTAACAATGGAGGTTTCTTTGTTGAAAGAAAAGCAGCAGGTGGCAGCTATTTTAATTTAATGTTTTCTAAGATAACACCTAGCACTGGCTATTATTTAAATTTATAAATAAATAAATAAAGTATTTTTATTAAATATATGTTTCATTCCACTTAACCTTACAATCATTTCCCTCTAGAGCTTGAAAATATTAAAAGTTATTTGCAGGCTGACAATTGAATCAAAAATGCAGGAGGATGGTATATATATGACAACTTCATAAAATTCAATTAGTTCTCGACTTCAAGTCAACATGCTAGCATTAAAAATGGATAGACGTTCAATAAATCTTTTATTTTTATCGCTATGCATCTTACATATTAATAGTTTACCGATCCCGTTAAGTGTAAACCTAATGGATAAAAGTAGCACCAATTTAGATTTTGCGCTCACTCTACCAAATAATGATTCTATTCAAATTGGATTAACTTTTAAACTGATGACTTACAGTAACACAAGCAATTCCAAAGAAGATTCAGCTTCTACCTTAAAAGAAAGTAATGACGAGCCAATTCCTATTACTACATCAAGGACTACCACGATTGATAATCCTAAAAAGAAATTTGTGTCTATTGACGAGGCCATTGAAGGTTTCAGGCAAGAACTATTAAAGAAAGAACTGGATATTGCAGGAATTATTGAGAGCAAAGATATATTTTACAGACACTTTAAACTTGAATTCGATGACGAAACTATGCTAACCATTCGTTGTACATATGACAGTAATTACGTAACTCGTTCATTAAAGATATCATGCTATGAATATCGTGAGTTTGAACTGAAAGAATTCTAAGTAATGGTGAAGTAGAGATGGTGAAACAAGTTGATGCTAATTATAAAAGCGATGTGGAATTAGTGAATTTAAGAGGAATGAAGCAAACATATCAAATGAATATTTCAAAATAAGCAGCTATAAAAGGAAGTGTAATTAATTTTTAAGACAGTTTAAAATGGAGCACGTTCATACAAAAATAATTTGGGATAATATTTGCACATTAATCGAATTAACAGATTATAGTGAACCTATTGCCGCATATAAAAAGCTAGATTTATTAACTCCCGCTATTAAAGAGGTTATAGAGGTAAAGCCAACAAAGTAGACTCGGCGTTAGTTGGGTAATTAACCTATTATAATCATCGAATGAGATGACATCTCCTACAAAGTTAATACGCGACGGATAAAGAATCATCGATGGACATACTGTCTGATAATGCATCATCGTACAAGACATCTGCTCAGATAAGCGCAGTTCAATAGTTTCTCGCGTTGAGTAAAGGCATATATATCAAAATGAGTCAAGCCCTGGTACAGCAGCAAAAAAGATATAAGTGAGGGTTTAGAGAATCTCAATTTACGAAGATATAAGCCACTTCTTTACATAAACGACATGGATCAAAGATGTGCATACAGGATTTTACATGCGGAAAGACTAAAAACAACATATGGTGACCGGATTATTCTGGAATTAGAGAATCATCAGTTGTTCTTACCAGCACGTTTTAATTTCATAGCCCAATCCGCAATTCAGAAACTGAATGAAGCTACCTATTTCATCACAAACTACGGATGTATTGGATATAGTTATATTTTGGAATTTAGTAATTAGAATATTAATAATAAACCTAAGAATGTGATATCGAATGATTTGTTTTACTATGTAGATCAATAAAATTATATTATTACAGTTGCTGCATATAAATTATACTTTAAACTTAGATAAGCAGATAGAACCATTTAACAAGTTTTAGCTTTTTTCTCAAGACAGGCTTCTGCCACTATCTAGTTCAGTCTCTAGTGACGAGAATTCTAGCAGCAAAAATCATGGACGAATCCCTGGAGAGAGAGACAAAGTGAAGAAATAGAGTTTATTACTACAATTATGTTATGGTTCAATAAAAACCGTTTTATAAGTGTTTATAGCAAGCAAGTCATTACACCGATTACGTCATTTGGGCCTTGATTACTAGTTAAAATAACACCATTGAGGAATAGCTGCGTATAAAAGCTTTGACGCTGTATTTCACCTACAGTAAATTCGTTATTGAGAGCTTTATCATGGAATTTGTATTTATTACGATGAATGACACTAATTTTGCGTTCTTAGGTATATTCAAATGTTCTATTTTCAAGACTTATTCTAATATCACGACTAAATCTTTTGGTTGGAGCACAGTTCAGTTTACTAAAATAATTATCACAGTTTAAAAAATTTTTAACTTTACTTTGGTATATGTAATTTACTTTGTTCGCATTAGCAAGTATAAACATGTATTTGGAAAAGAGTATACACCAATCACATGTAATCACAAAATACTAAATTTCTTATAAATAAAAACATTCGTAATTCACTTAATCAATTTTTATTTAAAATCGGCATAGTTTTATTAACTCTTCCTGACATATCATTATTTTATATAATTAATTTACATATTTCTAAATCCTGGTATTTCGTCGATTTTGTTTTCGATAAAGTTTAAATTGCAATCTTCATCCATCTCATATACAGTGTTGTTGATCTGCACTGTTTTAACCCCTGACTGCGGTTCCAGTGATTGATGATTTTCGAAAAGAATTTTACAAAACATATATTCAATACAAGAACATCTTTTCGTCTCTCGAATTCCTCCATTTTCTGTATTATAGGTTGTGTTACTTTATTTAGATATTCCTGCTTAATTTCACCATCCTTAAGATTTGTATTAAGTTCGATGATTTCAAAATTGTGCTCATTACATCGATTGATGTATTTGAATCGTGCTATAACCCGAACAGGTTCATATGCACCATTTTTTAAATATTTTTGAATATGTTGTTGAAATTTGTCTAAGTAATGTTCTTCCAGTAAATACTTCAGCGCCTTTATCCCGAAAGCCAGTTGATTATTAGCCGCTAATATCATTTCATCCCATACTGGGGTGAATTGTATCTTAAAAGTATATTGCTCGCGAGGGGTATTTACGACAGATTTTCCTTCCATTTTATTTCTGTAATAACATTTCTTATTTACACATATATTAATTACTCTGCAACATACCTGATCTTCCTTCCTTCCCTGAATATACTGCTCTACCTAAGTATTTGCCTCAGCTTTTATAGCAGAGTGTTATCAAGTATTTTACCCCCACTGGTTCTCACAGAGATAATAAAAAACACAATTTTCAATACATATATAATACGCTGCTTTTATTCATTTATTTTAACATCTATGGTTCCAAACGAATTTTTAGTTTTTAAAATTATTTATTTGGGTACATCAATAAAAAAAAAAAAACTATATATAAAAAATATAAAATTGTATCTGCATCTTTTTAACTTCTCAATCTTGCTTTATCATCCCAATCTTTTTCCCTAAACGGGCAATTAGGTGGAAAGATGTTCTCATGATGTGTATTTTGCCTATATATAGCGTCTGAAGCTTCTCCAACTATGGTAATATCGCCTAAGTACACCTCTATTTTAACATGTTCAAGAGGTTGAAATATGAAGTCGAAATCAATAAATCTTTTTGGAAGTAGATCATTACTTTTAAGATAAAGCAAAAGAATTGTTTCACCATATTGAGGAGTCATTAATAAATTAAACAGGGGCCCATTCAATTGAACATTTACTAATTTAAATTGGGTCCAGCCAGCTGAACAAATGCAGTATTTCTGCCCATGTTTTATATTTTCAGCCCAAAACATTATATTCAATTGAAATCTTCTATACGAATGAATAATTCGTGCCAATAACATGCGTTTTATAATCAGATATATCTAAGATTCCTTTTCTCTTTTAACCCACTCAGAATCAGTTTCAATATCAGCAAAAGGACAGTTTTTCTGGTAGCCATCGATTCGTCTCGCATTTAGAGCAGCATCTACAACATCTCCGATTAAAGTTATATCACCTGATACAACTTCAATTTTTGCATGTTCGAAAGGATGAAATTTATACGTAGTATGTTTTCTAATACTAAATATTAGGGGTTTTGCTACCCTTTTCCGGAGTAATAAACACACTTAAAATAACTCCAATCACATTAACGTTAATTATTTTAAATTTCGCCATCTAACTGAGCAAATACATACAATATCTATGCTGAATCTTTTCCAATCAAAACATCTTTTCTTTCTCACGCCAGGAATTGAAATAAAGAAAATTATGTCATTATATTTGAGTATTATTTAACGTTTTTCGGAAGAAAAATCAACCCCTGACATTTTCAAACATTTTTATACCATGACATTGAGCATTTTTAACTGTTCTAGAATTTCAAAAGCTTTTCTTCCTGACCTCCTGCTTAATGTTAATTTTAATTCATCCACCAGTACATTGGGGTCTGTAATATCTTGAATTTCATCATCATCGCCATTGAAGTCGTTATCACAACTTAGGTCATCATCCTCAACAGCGTGGTCACAACTTTGGTTATCATCTTCAAACGCGGGATTGTCGTCTTTAGTTGAATTTAGGTTCACATCTTTATTTCTTCTTCTATCAACAATGCTATAATTTCCATTATTCTCATCCTTTAAGGGTTCTTGAGAATGTCCCCAATTTTTTCTAAGCGCAAATATTTTATTGTTAATAATATTCCTAATGGGGTCAAAACCGGCTTCATTGATGGGTGTTAATAAATGGGTATTTTCATCTGATAAAATCTCTTCTTCACGATTTTTATCTTTCAATAAATGTGTTGACCGTCTCTTATGTCTTAGTAGACTATCTTTCCGGCGAAAGAATTTGCTGCATTCTACGCATTTAAACATATTGGTGGTTATCTAAACACTAAAAATTATCTGCTGAAATCGATATTTATACCCCCACCACCACCACCACCACCACCACCACCACCACCACCACCACCACCACCACCACCACCACCACCAACACCACCACCACCACCAACACCACCACCACCACCACCAACAACAACACCGCCATCACCAACACCACCACCACCACCACCCCCACCACCCCCACCACCACCACCACCACCACCACCACCACCACACCACCACCACCACCACTCCACCACCACCACCCCCACCACCACCACCACCACTCTATATATATACTTTCTTTTTGATTCAGACAATTCTTCTAGAGTCTAGGGCATTGCGATTCCCTCGAACGGAAAATAACCCTGAGGAGTTTGCTGTTCCATTAACAGCTGCTTTGGATAACCTGTGTTCGGTGGTCATGGTTCTCCTCTTGAGAAACTTTTAAAGTACCACAGATTGTCAGATCGGCCTTTCTGGAATTGCGGATTGGGCTATGAAATTAAAACGTGCTGGTAAGAACAACTGATGATTCTCTAATTCCAGAATAATCCGGTCACCATATGTTGTTTTTAGTCTTTCCGCATGTAAAATCCTGTATGCACATCTTTGATCCATGTCGTTTATGTAAAGAAGTGGCTTATATCTTCGTAAATTGAGATTCTCTAAACCCTCACTTATATCTTTTGAATTTTGCTGCTGTACCAGGGCTTGACTCATTTTGATATATATGCCTTTACTCAACGCGAGAAACTATTGAACTGCGCTTATCTGAGCAGATGTCTTGTACGATGATGCATTATCAGACAGTATGTCCATCGATGATTCGTTATCCGTCGGGTATTAACTTTGTAGGAGATGTCATCTCATTCGATGATTATAATAGGTTAATTACCCAACTAACGCCGAGTCTACTTTGTTGGCTTTACCTCTATAACCTCTTTAATAGCGGGAGTTAATAAATCTAGCTTTTTATATGCGGCAATAGGTTCAATATAATCTGTTAATTCGATTAATGTGCAAATATTATCCCAAATTATTTTTGTATGAACGTGCTCCATTTTAAACTGTCTTAAAAATTAATTACACTTCCTTTTATAGCTGCTTATTTTGAAATATTCATTTGATATGTTTGCTTCATTCCTCTTAAATTCACTAATTCCACATCGCTTTTATAATTAGCATCAACTTGTTTCACCATCTCTACTTCACCATTACTTAGAATTCTTTCAGTTCAAACTCACGATATTCATAGCATGATATCTTTAATGAACGAGTTACGTAATTACTGTCATATGTACAACGAATGGTTAGCATAGTTTCGTCATCGAATTCAAGTTTAAAGTGTCTGTAAAATATATCTTTGCTCTCAATAATTCCTGCAATATCCAGTTCTTTCTTTAATAGTTCTTGCCTGAAACCTTCAATGGCCTCGTCAATAGACACAAATTTCTTTTTAGGATTATCAATCGTGGTAGTCCTTGATGTAGTAATAGGAATTGGCTCGTCATTACTTTCTTTTAAGGTAGAAGCTGAATCTTCTTTGGAATTGCTTGTGTTACTGTAAGTCATCAGTTTAAAAGTTAATCCAATTTGAATAGAATCATTATTTGGTAGAGTGAGCGCAAAATCTAAATTGGTGCTACTTTTATCCATTAGGTTTACACTTAACGGGATCGGTAAACTATTAATATGTAAGATGTATAGCGATAAAAATAAAAGATTTATTGAACGTCTATCCATTTTTAATGCTAGCATGTTGACTTGAAGTCGAGAACTAATTGAATTTTATGAAGTTGTCATATATATACCATCCTCCTGCATTTTTGATTCAATTGTCAGCCTGCAAATAACTTTTAATATTTTCAAGCTCTAGAGGGAAATGATTGTAAGGTTAAGTGGAATGAAACATATATTTAATAAAAATACTTTATTTATTTATTTATAAATTTAAATAATAGCCAGTGCTAGGTGTTATCTTAGAAAACATTAAATTAAAATAGCTGCCACCTGCTGCTTTTCTTTCAACAAAGAAACCTCCATTGTTAATTTTGTCAATTGAACGATCAGTTATTTTAGCGTCGAATCTAGGCGGCAAGAAAACATGATAACTCTCTAGTTCTAAAAGAATCCTGGGTCCATATTTCGTGGTTGATCTTCTGCAGCTTATGATTTTATAATTCTGCGACTCTTCCATATCTTTAACAGCGAGTGCAGGCTTAAAATTTACAGAATTTAGCTCCTCCAATACTTCGAAGTCTTCGATGACTGCTTCGTTGATAGCTTGTTGATACATTTTTAATTTTTTTGTAAGGAGATGACACAAAATTTATTATTTTAATCTGAGTTCGAACACGAATTTTAATTGCGACAATTTCACTGGTTGACTTCACTATGAATACTAAAAGACTACCTAAGAACTCTTGATATTTATGCAAGAAGTGAGATATAATAGAACTAGAGTGGGGGATGCAAACGGCAACCACAATATCCTTTGGAAAAAATTAAAAACCGCAATTTCCTTTTGAATCTACATTATTGAGAACATGTTAGAACTTGTTTGGAAACAAATGATCTCATAGAAATAAGAAGTTGCAAAAACAAAAAAACAATCTTCACCCATTTACTCAAAGTGGTGAAATCTTTACTGAGAAATACTATAAAGAAAAGAATAAAAAATCAATGAATACTTAAATACAATTCAAGAAGAAATATTCCTATACTATTTTACAAAATTTTCTCACGCTCAAGTGCTTAATTTCTCTGCAGTTCCCCCTGTAAATTCATCATTAGCTCAAAACGTGGTTAAACACGAAATTATTTTCATAAATATCTTCCAGAAAATATATAGAAAATGTTCATAACAATTTTAACTTCATAATTACTGACCATACTCAATATCTCGGAAATCCATTGACCTCAAGATATATTACTGCCCAAATTACGTAATCCTACACTAGCAACTTATTTTATCATCACTCGTAGTAAAAGCTCCCGCCGAAAATATCCGGCATAGTAAAAACTCAAAGCAGCAAACTCTTATCTTCAGCACGAGCCCAGGTTCATCTACAAAACCTTATCACCCAACAACCACAACATTGCGACCAAATTATTAATTTCTATAGTCAGCTCCCTTATCAATTAGCTTAACATTCGTTTCTATACCCATGATCCAGGTCCAGGTCCAGGTCCAGATCCAGATCCAGACCCAGGTGCAACTCATACTTACCTTTACTAGCGCACCGCCGCCAAAAAAACAATCTACAAAATTGACCTTCGGAATCACGCAACCGTTCCCTTATCTCCAGCCATTTCCTTATCTCTCTTCCCCCAGAATTGTTATGCGGGTTCTGGGCCAAATGAGCAAAAATGTGACGTCAGACCTCAAATTCTCTCACAATTTGACCATTTTCGATGTGCACATTGCACATTTGGCCCAGAACCCGCTTATCCCTACTACTAGACGATGGAGTCTTCCTGGCAAATAGCTTACTCTCATCAGGAATCAAGATAGCGCCCATTGGGATCCTCAACGCTAACAATTTCCAAGTAGTTCTGACAAGCCTCGACATAACGCTTGTTTACACTAAAGACTACACCGTCATCCCTATCTCCAACGGATCGGATGAAACAAAAATAGATAAAGAAACAACAGAATACAGAGAAACACGGTCCACGAGCCGGAAAAAAGGCGCTGAACAGCCCCACAAAAGATCTACTCTAATCGGTCACAAAGACCCAGTAGCCGCAACGCCAATTAGAGGTAAAAACACGTCCAAACATGTAATATGGCATAAGAGCCCCTCCAGAGACGCTTGCGGGTCCCTCAATAAAACCCCAACGTCTGGCGCTTGTGAGTACAACAAATGTCTGGCAACTAAGGTAAGCCCAGATCGACAAACTCCATCGCCCAGAAGCTCAAGCCCAAAAATACAAACGACAGACGCTTGCGAGTTCCAACAAATGGCTGAACCTCCAGCGTTCAAAAACAAAAGTTTTAAGGAAATTAAAAACAATAAAAACAAAATAAACAGGAACAGAGTCACTAGAGCCGATTAGACGGCCACTCTGCAACACATTAAATACCTATACCCGGACAGTGACGATCCGGACGAACCCCAACATAACCCGCGCCTGGCCAGGTTAGTACAAGAACTCAACCTGGACGACACCTTAAGCGTAGAAGAGTCATCTGCCATAACCAAACTATGTTATGAGTTCGATGATATTTTCTTTTTAAAAGGTGATAGGCTCACTCATACCAAAGCCATCACCCACGACATTCCCCTGGTGCAAGACCAAGCACCAATTAATCAAAAGATGTACCGATTGCCTGAAACGCAACGCAATGCAATCAACGATCAGCTCCGCGAAATGTGGGATAATGACATAGTACAACCGAGCAAGAGTCCATGGAATTCACCTCTCTTAGTCGTCCCCAAGAAAGCGGGACCTGATGGTGAAAAAAGGTGGCGCGTCGTCGTCGACTTTCGCAAGCTTAACGAAAACACGATTGGCGACGCCTATCCGCTACCTCGTATCGAGGACATACTTGACCAACTAGGTCATTTCGTGTACCTAAATGACATAGTCATCTATGGGAAAAACCTGGCGGACCACAATCAAAAGCTCCGCAAAGTCTTCGACAGACTGAGAGAGAACAACCTGAAGCTGCAACTCGAGAAATGCCAGTTTCTAAGACATGAGGTTGTATACTTAGGCCATAAGTGTTCCAACAAAGGAGCACTCCCAGACCCCAGCAAAACGGCATGCGTCCAATCATTCCCCGTTCCCCGAACAGTCAGACAAGTCCAATCATTTCTGGGACTTGCCAAATATTACAGGAAATTTATACCCGATTTCTCAAAGATAGTACGTCCGATCACGAATTTGCTTCGCAAGGACGTGAAATTTACTTGGACTAACTAATGTCAAGAGGCAGTTGAAGTTATTAAAAAATCCCTAATTTCCCCTCCACTTCTAATCTATCCCAATTTCACCCAACCACGGACGCCAGTAGCGAGGCCTTAGGAGCTGTCCTCTCCCAAGGAGAAGTCGTACACGATCAACCTATTGCCTACGCCAGCCGTACACTAAATAAAGCTGAACGCAACTACTCTACAATAGAGAAAGAGTTGCTAGCCATAGTCTGGGCTACACGTAACTTCAGATGTTACCTACAAGGCCGAAAATTCACAGTCTACACAGACCATAAGCCTTTCAAAGGCGTCTTTAACGTCAAAGACCCAACTTCCAGCTTGGTGAGAATCCACCACAAACTTTCCGAGTTCAATTATAAGATCGAATACAAACCCGGAAAATATAATACAAATGCCGACGCACTCAGTCGCATCCCGCGGGAAGAAACCGAAGACACCACTCTTCTAGTAAATGGATTCAGACTCGGAGGAAGAAAACGGTACAACCCCCCACAGTCGCTTAAAATGCAACGCGGTGACTCGGGCTCAAACAAAACATGCCCAAACAGAACCCAAGAGCCCCGAGACACAGGATCCCTCGTTAAGCAACCAGGATCACGAACCGCCAAAACCCGAACAAAAAATAAAACCAATAGACCCACCAGGAAACGATCCAGACACAAATGAACCAGCAACCCCTGAAGTTATTACAAACCCCGAGTAAATCAGGACAATCTTACATGACTACCATGATTCTCCTTTCGGTGGCCACCAGGGCGTAATTAAAACGTACAAACGGATCAGAAGAAAGTACTGGTGGAGGCACATGCTTAGTGACATAAAGAAATACATTAAGCGATGCCCCAAATGCCGAAAGATGAAAGCGTCACCACAATCCCGAATGCCGATGGTTATAACGGACATCGCAGAAAAACCCTTTGACAAGGTCTACCTCGACATGGTAGGTCCACTTGAGGAAACAGAGTCCGGAAATAAATATATCTTAACGTTCCAGGACAACCTTACAAAGTTCGTCGACTGGTATGCCATACCAAATGGAGAAGCTGTAACAGTAGCGCAAATTCTCTTTGACGAAATAGTAACGTGCTATCGCATCCCCAAACGAATTGTCACCGATCAGGGAAGCAATTTTCTGAGTGATTTATTCAAACAGGTATGTAAATTGCTAAGGGTGAAGAAACTCCAAACTTCAGCGTATCACCCACAGTCAAATGGCGCACTAGAACGTGCACATAGACCATTAATTGAATACCTCAATACAATAGTGGACGAAAATACCAAATCTTGCATTCGTGTACAACAACAGTGTGCACGAAGGGACGAAACTAACTCCCATGGACTGCCTTTACGGCTTTACAGCGGATGTTCCCTCCAACCTTAAACGGGACCCAGAGCCCGTGTATAACCACGAGAGCTATTACCACATATTACGGTATAAGCTTCAAAAATCTTATGCAACGGCTCGGAAAAACATATTGGCCAGTAAACAACGCTCGAAAGGTTACTACGACAAAACTATTCGCCCTAAATCCTTCCATATAGGAGACAGGGTCCTCCTCAAGAGCGAAAATAGAAAACATAAACTCTGTCAAATCTGGGTAGGACCCTTTTTGATAACCGGCGTTCCCAGCTCAGTGAATACCACGATATGAGTTGGTAAGAGAATAATCACCGTCCATAATAACAGGCTGAAGCCGTATTATGACTAAACCCACTAAATAATACCTAAATCCCCCCATTTATTGCAATAGTTATTAAACTTTAATACCTTTAATTTGAGTACCAATATCTAATCCAAACCGTTCCTCTCCCTATAGACATGTCCTTGGCAATCATTATACTCGGATTGTTCCTGTCACCTGTGGCAAAAGGCGAGATAGTACCATATACAATAACTCCCCTAAACAACACCGGAGTACTTTTTGAAGACTTGGGAAGCCTGATGGTGTATCATAACACCTGGAACGTCATAACGGAACTGGACCTATCCGAATTGGAAAACCAAACAACGCTGGCGGAGCGAGCAGAACATTACGTACACCAACTCTGTGGAAATCATTCATCAGCAACATGCCTGTGCGAAATGCAGAAAAAACATGTTCATGCGCTGATGGAGAACATTAAGAGACGCACCAACGTCATTAAGGAGGCCGTACCAAAATCCCGAAAACCCAGATCGATATTCGATGGTATAGGAAATGCCATGCATTATCTCTTCGGAACGATGGACAGCGGAAACGAACGCGAGGTGTACAGTCGCTTGGACGAACTCGAAACAAATACCCAAGCACTCGCCGACCTAGAGAAACAGCAGATTAGCGTGGTAAAGACAACCTTTGACAGAATCCAGAAACCCTTAACGTCACTGGCGGAACGTCAAAGGCAAATAACCCTTCAAATAAATGATCTGCACAACTTGACGGATGACCTGCAAACTATACAGTTAAGACAGGAAATTATTTCTAGTCTCCTACTCCAAATGGTCGAACTAGAGTTTAGACAGCAGGCCCTATTAGATATAATAGTATCAAGTAGGAATAATCAAATCCATCCATTACTAATTTCACCCGGTGGGTTGTTAGAAATTTACCATAAATCCCATTCAGCCTGCCAGAACCCCCAAAACTGCCTCTCGATCCTGTACCAGACAACCGAAATTCGAACCCATTTATTACAAGAAAAACTTGTAATTCGCCTCACCCTTCCTATATTCGACATTCCCAAATTTAAACTACAACAAATCCGATGCTTCCCAATCCATACGGAAAATAACCATTCACTAATCCCAGAGATTGCTTACTCGCACATAGCAAGTCAAATTCACACGCAGGAATTGTTACTCCTTAAACCGTCAAATATCCGTCAATATCAAAAGGTGTCCAAAAACATAGAAGAAGACACATATATTGGCAGACTAAACACCCCGATAACGAAAGCAACCCTGTCCACTGAATGTGTTATTAAATTATTATTTAATCCACTAGAAGAAAACCCCAGATGTCACCTAAGGGCACAATACTTGGTTATATTCTCTAGCCTCCCAAACAATAGTGCATATCACCTGTGCCCGTCGGTTACTCACTAATCGACTAAACGGACAAGGCATATTAGTAATCAACGAACCCTGTCAACTACAAATAGACCCAAACACCATATATTATGAAGCCAAAAATCTTCACCCCTTAAAAATCTCCCAACCGGATTGCTTCCCCAACACCAACGAAACTAAAATAGAGTTGGAAAATTTCATGGCCACACTCCCGGAACCACAGGCACAGGAACACTCCCTATTGCTCCTTGGGGACAATACGAACCAATTAATACACCAGGGCACAAAATCTCTTGACGAGATTCGCACCCAGGTAGAGAAGGTTCGCAATAACGTTATATACACAGTACCCCACACTTTATCCACCACCTTCCTATCCCTCTCAGGCATAACAGTGTATATTCTAATAAAATATGTGGCTCCCAAAGTCACACTATTGATTAGCCAGCGGAACACACCGCCCCCGCAAAACGAGGTACCAATGCAACAAATCTTAACGATTCCCCCCGAAACAACAAACAAATCCCAAACACCCCTAAAGAGACAAACATATCAAAGGCCCCAAACGCTTCCACGAGTTAAATCCATTCAACTCGTATAAATAAGAAAACCAAAAAAAAAACCATCTCTTACTAACACATTCTTATCCAAAAATTTTTTCTGAAAACAAAAGTTTTGACTTTAAAGTCAACAGCACCATATACGTTCAAAAGTTTTTCAACGCCGACAAAAAAGATTGAAATACAAAGCCGAACAATAAACCAATTCCCTTCTTCAAAATGCCGATAAAAATAAGGCATATGACAAAACAATAGAAATTGCTGCCCCCCCAAAGTAGATTTCACCCAAGCGCACCAACGAAGAAAACCACCAATAATCAAAACCAAGACCCAAAACAAAAAACGGCAAACTCCTAAATAACTTTATGAAAGAGGGAATAAAAAGAAAAAGACAACTAATTAAATGAAGAAACGTTATTTATTTATTTTCCTCAAGACAATAAAATCCTGTAAACTTTGCGCAAAACTAATCCCACCACTCCTCGCTGGGTTCTGTAATGCCACGATCGGAAGGAACTCCCACCTCCTCCTCCACCTCGAGCAGATCCGCAGTTCCTGGGCGAGACATCTCTCTGTAGGGCAGCACCTCTCCAACGTGTAGCTGCAGACGGGGCACGTCAAAGGGGGGGTCATAAACAGCCACTCCCGTAAGTACAACAACTCCACCTATTAAAAGAAGAAAAAATATTAAAAAATTATAACTCAAAATGGCTACTAATATTACCTGATACGGTGAGACGCTCTCCATGGCTCAACAGCAAGTAAGTCCGATGCGAGAGCCCGACATCGGCAGGAACAGACCATACAGTAAGCAACGGTTCCCCGTCGCGATAGAGTACAAGCCTAAGTGGGCCCCGCCAATTAGGGTGCACCCTGGTAACGACGACCCCTAGAATACGAATTGTATGCGGGGATGTAACCGTAAATCCCGCACGCGACACTTTCTCGGCAAAATTCGTGGTGCACGTACACATGGATTAATAAAGACTGTACAATTGCCTAACAATTGCAGCCTCTTAAATATAAATAAACCCCTGACTAAAAACTTTTAAACGATAACTATTCCTCTCCAAAGAATAGTTATCTTTTTCCCAGAAGGAAGGATTGTTGCAAGTCTAAAAATCTGAAATCCGAGGTCAACAACATCGGATAACGGATATGACCACAAAAAAAAACCCCCAACATGAAAATTTACCATCAAGTAGCCACTTCGTAAACACATTCCAGAGGAAATTGCATATCCTCTTTCACGAAGTGGCTAACGGGTAAATTTTCCTAGAAATCAAAGCAAGGCTAAAGTACATAAAAAATGATGGCAAAGCACCTGGGTAAAATTCCAAGTCTCAGGCTAAAAACGCCTCGCCATCAAATTCCAGTACATCGCCTTGCTCAAGGTTTAACGGTGCTTGAACTTGATCAAGCCAGTTAGAGGAAAAAGCTCTCACACACACGACCAAAAGCTTACCTAATGTTTAACGACTGAACGGAAGCTATACGATCGAGAGAGAAAGCTCAAAGCTTTCTACTTTGATCTAAAGGTTCAAGTTGAAGAAACAGGTAGGTGGTCGTGAAAAAGATTTGAAGAAGCGAGTCTGCTTCTAAGCGTCGTGCCGGACGGTGTTAACAAGAAATATAAAGAAAACGTATATAGGATAGTTTGCGTAATACGAACTTAATTAAGTGTCAATCAAACCAGTTTACAATAATAAAAACCAAAGTGTTAATCATTTTAAGAAAAAGAAAATAGGCCAGTGAGGTTCAAACAATTATATCAAAGATCACATTGACAATATAAAGGTATTTAACAACACTAATCTTTTGGTGGAATTTAGGTTAGTGGTTGTCAGAGAGGAGAATTGGGCGGAGATAAGACAATGGTCTGAATTACCCAAGGGAGACGTCTCCGAAACCGAGTATTTTTCAGGATGCGATGTTAGAAATAGATCTAAAAGATGCGCGTTGTGCCCCAAAGTATCAGGAACACGGAACAATTAAAAGACTCACTAAATAACTCGACGTGTATTCCAGACGGGCTTGTGGTAGAAGAATGCTTGAGCCACTGTGTGTTGTGGTCGTTGAAATCGCCAGCAAGAACGATTTCAGAAGAGGGGGATATTTCCAAAATCTTATCAATATCGGAGGACAACTTATCAAAGGAACACACAGTGTCATTGTCAGACATATTCGGGCTGCGGTATAAAAAACAAAAATGAATGATGTGTCGATAGAGTTTAAATCTAATCCAGACATAATTAAATTCTGGATTAGTAGAAGAGAATTCAGGGAGATGGGAGAATGGCACATCTTCTCTAATATAAACCGCGATTCCCCTCTGAGGAGAGAAGAGTGGCACTAAGTGATAACCAGGGATGTGATACTGATTAATATCAGAATCGGAAACAACCTTGTTTTCGCTTAGTGCAAAAACAGCCGGATTTTCCGCGATCAAGTGGCAGTAAACCGAAAAATGGTTACATTTCAAGCCACGAATGTTGCAAAAATTATATAAAAATTTTTGCATACTCCCGGTCTTAATTTGCCCAAAACAAAACAAAAACGTACATAAACACAAGGACTGACGAACGGGATCCACAAATGCGAAGCAAAGCCGCCTCTGAGAGAACAATGCCAGCAGCAGTGTTATGCCTGCTGTGCTGAACTTTGATCTCGACGCATTCAATGCAGCACGATTGTACTACATTGAATGTTGGATGGAAATAAAATATATTAAAAAGGAACGGACTCACCAGACCGTGCTTTAAAATAGAGCATAAAAGCCCCTCACCCCGGCGAAGATGGCACCAGCACTTTAGATATATTTAACTAAAAGTCCCGCTTTCGCAACCGAATTTATAGTTTTTTTGGGGGCAAGACACGGCGGCACGTCCGTCCCCGTCAGTAGTTCAACTCAACTTGTCGCAAAATTCGACCTTCCCGATGTAAATATTATGCTGTGCATTTTGCAGCAATATAAGCAATTGTCGGAAGCAGAGCCTAGTGCAGCATAAAATCGTCTTCCGTATGAATTTAAAAAAAAAACATTTGCTAAAACAAAAGGAAGAGCAGCAACAATAACAACAGCAGCAACAACAACAGCAACGGATTTAACAACCGGCTGTCATTCAGGCTGGATATCAGGCCCCAAACTGGGGCTCGAACATCTCAGACGGCTGCCGTGCCACAAGCGAATAGTTTTAGCGTTGATAATGTGAGCAATAATTTTCCTGCCGCAGCTGGTAATAGTCAGCCGGCAGCTAGAATGTCATACATCTCTACAATTATTGGGGTTCAACGCTCGGAAAATGCAAAAATATTTCATGAGAATTGCATATCGAGGTAAATATTCAAGTACCCTCTCATGTAAAGTAAAATTTTGTAAAAAATTTTTAAACAAATTCAAATTTTAGTACCCATATTTCGGAGTCATTCCGAAATATGGCGGGTTTTCCGGAAACTTGACAGGCACCCACGCCATATTGGTGGGAAGATGATGCTGAGAGGAGATGGAGTTTTTTTGGCGGCAAGTAAGGTTCTCGGTGAAGTATTCAGAGGATAGTGGAAAACGTGAAGAAAAAGTGGAAGTTTTGGATAGGAAAAAGGAGAAAAAGCTGTAAGAAAAAGCGGCAAATAAGGTGATGCAGTATTGGAGTTTATTTTTGATTCGGCTGGCTAAACAAATTGGACATTAGCCAGTTAAAAAGTTAAGTCAAAAAATCGAAGTCATCTCGGTGGTAAATAGGAGCCGTAATTCCAGGTATAATACTGCCACGTTTTTTTATAAAATTTCGTGGATTTAATAAATTGCGAATTAGCACCTCAAGTAAGTAATTATCTAAAATACAAAATTATTAATGCATTTGTCGGGTTCCTTAAAGAAAAAATATTAAAGTCCCGTCTTTTCCTTTTTTTGTTAATTGAGAGTTTCCTTTTTTTAAATTCTTTAAAATTTTGCTAGTAATTAAGGACTATAATTTTTGCTATATTAGGTCATAGCGAAGAGAAAATTTTTATGCTTGGAAGTCATGCACTACTAAATTTAAGGTTAGAATATATTTAAATTGCTGCTAGAGACGCAGATAACTAGTATTTGCGGTTCCCAAATTGAATTCCATCGAGCAACTACAATTTTCTATATAATTCATTTCTTATTTGGGACAAATTGATATCATATAATCTAAAATATTTCCCACGCACTCGTGGATAATTCTAGTTAAGCCAAAAGTTGCAAGTTCATAGTTATACTGTCTTGTTACATATTAGACAGTTATTTGAATTCAAATATAATAAGACCAATAAAAAGCATTAATTTATCATAAATTTAGATTTAATAAACAAATTTTACTGGCTTAACTTGGTTTAGTGAAATCATACGCTAGTTTGTTTCCATACGGAGAAACCAGACATATGGATCAGTGGTCAATTAGGCCTTAAATCTTGTATCACATTATTCATGAAATACATCTGCTAAGTGAAATCGGGAATTATATCCGTCTAAGGAATGACGGACTAGAGTTAATCCCTCTCTACATTAAAAACTTGTCGAATCAGGTCTGCTTGATCAAAAATTTTGAGATTCTTTTTATCTTCTATTATTCATAAGTATTTCTAGACCTAAAGATAACAGTTGTAGTTTTGTAATTGTTACAAAAATTAAATGAATTTATATAACTATTCGTGATTCATATACTGAATTACTAGTGATAATGATAGAATACCTAATATTAGAATCTGGACTATATACATTCCTCAATAAAGCTCAATTATCTTTACTTTCTTTCAAGTCTTTCTAGATATTCTTTTAACTATTCATTCGATCTTTAAGAAACATGTACTTGGCGCGAATCAGTATATGTTACCTTTTTATATCCAAGTCTTATTAAATTGGTACTTATAGCGATAATTAAAATAAGGTGGAATTTACTATTAGTTAATATCGCCCGCTTTCTTGTAGGGCATTGGTGATTCTAGAATTCGCAATTAACCAAAGAATGGATGAAATACCTGTTATTTACTTAGGTTAAGAGGAGTTTGAATAAATTTTTTTGTTTCGGACTAAGTTGCTATTATTTTCGCACAATACATTATTATATTAAACACTAAAGGCCGAACCCAATCCACTATATAATTTTAAATCTACTCTAAAGAAAACAAAATAGATTTTCATGAATTTTACCTTAAATATAACTTGAATGAATTAAAGTAAGGCACCTTCAAGTAAAGCGAGCAGAATTTATAAGTGCGCTTAACCGAGAAAAGTACAAGGCACTATTTGAGATTGAACACTCTCTGAATTAAACCATCTGCCTCAACTCGTGGTTGTACTCTCCTAACTAAATTTAAGTGAAAGTTACTGGGGCTATCATTAATGAAGTCTCATTGGAAGTTCCCTTTAAGATATGCAAATACCTAGTACACATTTTTTATATGAAATTTAGTAAGTGTACTTCTCTCTGAAATAATTTTGATAAATTATTATATCTGAACTGCCAGCGACTCTTACTATCTACTCTGTACGAGCAAAGTGTGTTTAAAAAAAACAATTTAGATCTTTCATGAATTTTAAACTACAACTAATTCGATTTAAAAACACTAGTAACCATTGGATTAACTTAACATAATCTTTTTGAGTCGTAAAGCTATTGTGGTTTTAATCTATATTACTTCTAATTTCCTTTTTTTGAAATAATAATGTTTCAGAAAAAAATTCACCCGGACAAAGTGATTGAATTAACGTTAAAATTTTTGTTGGAATTTGAAGTTGAATAGGTGAGGAAGCTCTATGGTGCTATTGAAGAGATTATTTGTAGTCAAGTTCTAATACACTTTTATTCATAACCCTAATGTGCTAAACCAAGGTCCGACACTCTTCTCGATCGCTCTCTTTTCAATCGTCTAGTTCCGGACAACTGTCCGAGGGTTCTAATTGGGACTATGTCGCAATCAGGGCTGGACATAGTCATTGGATGGGGAGGGCAAGCCCTATAAGCCTCGTGTCATCTGGAGGCTGAGGTTGCTTCTCTCGTTAGTAACATGTCATCGGTTTTTATTTGTATTCCTTTTGGTTTTATCCCTTTAAAATATTGTGCATTCCTTTCTTGAGTCTTCGTTCCGTCTTAGGACAATTAAGAGTGCCCGCACCCTGGTAGTTCCCGTAACCTTACCAATTCCCCTTGGTTGTGAGCTATTACTAGGTTGTGACAGACAACTTAGTGGTGCTCACAACCCTCAATCCAATCCATGTCCGCATGTAGCCATCTATGGGTTGCCTGTGAACATGGATTTCACCATTTTACCGACAATATCATCTGAAAATAAGTAGTTTCTATTTGCTAAATCAAGATACAGATTTGTTTATTTACGAGATGTCAAAAAGCAGAATTCCATATTTCACAAACGGTTGATACTTCATCCTTACGGCTTTCACGGCTAATAGACTTCTACTCCCCCTGGGCATAGCCCTTTTTAGTATTTCATCTTGACCCTCCTTAACGGACCTGTTAGTAGTCATACGCCTAGTATGCTACCTAGTTGCCTTCACGACCTGTCTGAAATAATGTTATCAATTTTCTTTTCTTTCCCTATCCCTCATCGACTAGAGGTTGACAGTGCGATGGACGAATCCAGTTCAGTGGCCTCCGAAGTTCGAACACTCCAGAGAGATACATCCTCTTGGCTGGGATATTAGCTAATGGAATGTCTCTAGAGATCATCTCCAAGTTTCTGAGCAACCATCTGTTTCTGGATCCCTCTCCTTGGACTGGCAACCCTAGTCGATCGATTCCCATCCTTATAGTCAGCCTTATTCGAAGGACGGTTGACTCGAGTGCTCAGACTATTACGGAGCTTACGAGCTTTGGCTTGATAGCTAGTGGTCTTGTCTGGAATAGTTCTGTGCGCTCACAGTAGTCGGTCGGAATTCGGGTAAGTGTCTGGCTTACAGCTTTATCCTTTCCCGACTAACTTTCTACCACCTGTTCCTGGCGAAGAAGCGCCTCATCGACAGTTGTCCGGCTGGAAAGAGAGAGTGATCGAGAGTGAGGCCGACTACTAGCACACCTAATCAACAAAATATTTTAAAAAGTTTTTTCGTTCACGCTGGTATCAACCAAACCCAGTAGATTAGTTTGCAGTTGGGTTCAAGCCCCAACAATTTAATTTTCCTTACTTGGTGATACTAGTGGTTCAATTGTCAAATTTTTTTTTTTCTTTCATAAATTTTAGTAATACCTGGGCGATACAGGTATAATACATTGTCGTGATTTTAAAAATGTTTTTGTATTCTCTACGGTTACTTAAAGGCATTTAGACATTTAGAACGTTCGGTCGTCAAGGCGCCGTAATAGTTACTAAAACGATGTTTCGTTCGCCACCAGAACAACCCGCTGGGGCGGTAGCCTTACCACTCTGCACGGTGTGCCAAAGCGGTGATTTTAACCCGAGCACTATGCCCGTTATCACCCCCTGTGCGCACATATTCCGCAGGAATGGAACACAATGGTTAGAACGGATCACCCCCTGTGCGCACATATTCCACAGGAATGGACCACAATGGTTAGAACGCACAATGGTTAGAACGGCAACCCAACTGTCACATGAGTCTAGTCCGGAACAAGCCAGTCAGCCCGCCTCTTGTAGCGTTCAGGTCTTACTAACGGGGCTAAGAGGAGAGCTCACTGACTTAATAACATGCCAAATTAACCAGCAGTTACAGGCTTTGCAACTCCAACAGCCTCCTGTGAACATAACATCAGCGTATCATTTGCCGCAACCCCAACTCGAGGCTCCAGTACCGGTTTATATGCCACAAAATGCGAGGCAGGCTCATCCCAGTGAAGTGAATACCTTTAACAGGTCATATAACCCCCGGGAGAGGAGACGATCTGCCAGCCCAATGAGAAATTGGAGGCTAGTGTACGACGGAGATAATTCTCGCCTCCGGGCTGAAGAGTTCCTGTTCTGCGCAGAGCTAATGGTGCGCAACACTCTGTCAGGTGACTACCAAGTGATGGCCGAAAATTTCGCCACCCTCCTAAAGGACAGGCCTCTGAAATGGTACTGGCAGTTTTTACACTATCATCCAGAGCCTAGATGGCAAGAGCTAAAACAGGCATTTAAACAAGACTGGTCGCCGCCTGTTCACGATTCGGATCCCCTGCGACAAATGCTGACACGTAGACAGCAACCTGGCGAACCTTTCCAATTCTACATACATACAGGATCTCCAATCCTTGAGGCAAAGGCTTCGTTTGCACATGCCAGAGGCAGAGTTTGTTGAGATTGCAAGGAACAACCTCCTACCAGCAACTCAGCAACACATATGCCTACATCCTGATCACAACATAACTCAGCTGCAAGCGCTGGTCATGCCTATCGAAGGAGTCCTGCATCGCACAAAGATCTTGAGGCAACATAACAGCCTTCGGAGACTGGAAGAAGTAGAAGCGGATTCGCCCACGGTGAGGCATACTGAAACAGTCCTCGCAAGCCCTAGCAGCGATGACACCGTTTACGTTCCCCCCTTGGAAGATTGTTCAGCGGTAACAACAGAGAATCCTTGTTGGAACTGTGGACAGCTTGGTCACTGGCATAGACAATGTCCCTCCCCCAACAATGGTGTGTATTGCTACGGCTGTGGACTACGGGATGTCTACATAAACAACTGCACGAAATGTAGCCGAAAAAACTCTCGTCGAGGCGGGAACAATGTCAGCAGCTCCCGCCAGAACCAGCCAATGTCCTACTCGAACCGCCGCGGAATCGACCAGAAATAGCCCTACCAAGAAACGACATAACCACCTCAGAGGTAACAACCCAGACTACAGCAGATAGCCCAGTTTCGACGTCAATGCAGGTAGTCCAGAACAGGGAACCTAACAAGAAAGTACCAAGAGTGTTTCCACTTAAACCCTACCACATTCGACTACAGGAATACGAAGCCGCTCGAGAACGCATCTTTGCTGAGTCTGTAGACAGCATCGCAACCATATCTAGTCAAAACAAAGTTTCTAAACCAAAACGATCCACCAGAAGACATTCGTCCGTATGCTCGCGTCAAGACGCTGGGACAGGAGATCAACGGGCTGCTAGATAGTGGAGCGAGCGTGAGTTGTCTGGGAGGTCAAGCAGCTCGAAAGCTTCTCCAAGAAGGACAAGTGACAATCAAAAAATACGCAACGTCCGTCAAAACAGCTGATGGAACCTCACAGCAGGTATGCGGTCACTTGGACACGGATATAGAGTTCCGCGGCAACAGACATATCATTAGGTTATATGTCATACCTCGTTTGTCGCGGGACCTATATCTTGGAGTTGATTTCTGGAAAGCCTTCCAGCTAGCCCCAGACATCATCGGCTTACTCTCTCCGTCATTCGAACCATAGGCACCCGTTGACCCCAATACTCACCAACTGTCCAGCGAAGAACGCGTACGCCTTGAACTAACTAAGAGTATCTTTTCGTCCTACGCGAAACAAGGATTAGGCAAAACACCCCGATTATAACACACCATCGACGTCGGATGAGCGACTCCAGTGAAGCAGCGACACTACCCGGTTTCGCCAGCTGTACAGGCATTAATGGATGCTGAAATAGATCGTATGAAGAACATAGGAGTCATCGAAGAGAGCCAAAGTTCATGGAGCTCCCCAGTGGTACTTGTGAGAAAGCCCGGAAAGGTCCGACTATGTTTCGACGCGAGGAAGGTCAATGCGGTGACAACAAAAGATGCGTACCCCCTACCGCATATTGAGGGCATCCTTGGAAGACTTCCCCCCGCTAGATATATAACAGGACTGGACCTGAAGGACGCTTTCTGGCAAATACCACTGGAAAGCAGCTCCAGAGAAAAGACGGCATTCACTATACCAGGACATCCCCTGTATCAGTTTACAGTAATGCCCTTCGGCCTCTGCAATGCTCCACAAACCATGTGCAGACTCATGGACCAGGTTATACCACCAGACCTTAAAGAAACAGTCTTCGTCTACTTAGACGACCTCCTAGTGGTATCAAAGGATATCACCGAACACTTGACCACCCGGAAGGCCGGACTGAAAATCAATGTCGAAAAGAGCAAGTTTTGCCTGATGGAGATTAGATACCTCGGATATATAATCGGTAACGGATGCATCAAAACGGATCCAGATAAGGTAGCCGCGATCGTGGAGTATCCCGTCCCGAAGACCGTACGGCAAGTGCGTCGCTTCTTGGGCATGGTTCATTGCGAACTACGGTACGGTATCATCACCGATCACGGACACCTTAAGGAAGAGTGACAAGTTCACCTGGACCGTGGAAGCACAAGATGCATTCGTAGCCCTCAAGCAAAAATTAACATCAGCTCCGTTGCTCGTCAGTCCCGACTTCCGCAAACCCTTCGTCATTCAGTGTGACGCAAGTCAGGAAGGGGTCGGAGGAGTTCTCCTACAAGCAGACGAAGAAGGCACAGAGTTACCCATAGTGGAACGGCTGGGCAGGGGCCGAGAAGAAGAAGAGACTTGTTTTGACATTACGATCAATTTGGTTATTGCAGAAGAGAAAACGAGTTTTATTTTACAATTGCAATTTATTCTTATGAACGGGAAAATATGTACATGTCTATGCAAAGTGTTAGAGTGTTATTATTGAGATAAATCATTTGTTTGGCAAAACTGAGAAAGTTTTGTTTATACGGAAGTTGTGTTGGTAATCAATTAACTAGGAAAGAATTTAAGCCGAAACAGAAGCTTATAATAAATGTAAACATGACACTAGAATTTGATAAAATGTGCCGTACATGTTTATCGATAGGACCGGCTTTACTTTCCCGGTATGAAAGCAAATCAACAACAGATTTCTCAACTGCTGGGGCTCTGTCTATTGCGGATTTGTTAAAAGCTATAACATCGGCTGTTATGACAGACCGTGATGGGCTCCCAACAAAGGTTTGCTTATCCTGCATTAGTGAAATAAATCGAGCGTTTTCTTTTAAGATAAAATGCTGATTCCCTAAATAGGCTCTTAACATCAGAGTCGCAAAATTTGACCTTCCCGATGTAAATATTATGCTGTGCATTTTGCAGCAACATAAGCAATTGTCGGAAGCAGAGCCTAGTGCAGCATAAAATCGTCTTCCGTATGAATTTAAAAAAAACATTTGCTAAAACAAAAGGAAGAGCAGCAACAATAACAACAGCAGCAACAACAACAGCAACAACAGCAACGGATTTAACAACCGGCTGTCATTCAGGCTGGATATCAGGCCCCAAACTGGGGCTCGAACATCTCAGACGGCTACCGTGCCACAAGCGAATAGTTTTAGCGTTGATAGCAATAATTTTCCTGCCGCAGCTGGTAATAGTCAGCCGGCAGCTAGAATGTCATAAATCTCTACAATTATTGCGGTTCAACGCTCGGAAACCGCAAAAATATTTCATGAGAATTGCATATCGAGGTAAATATTCAAGTACCCTCTCATGTAAAGTAAAATTTTTTAAAAAAATTTTAAAAAAATTCAAAATTCAGTACCCATATTTCGGAGTCATTCCGAAATATGGCGGGTTTTCCGGAAACTTGACAGCCAGACAGATGTTGAGAGGAGATGGAGTTTTTTTTGGCGGCAAGTAAGGTTCTCGGTGAAGTATTCAGAGGATAGTGGAAAACGTGACGAAAAAGTGGAAGTTTTGGATAGGAAAAAGGAGAAAAAAGCTGTAAGAAAAAGCGGCAAATAAGGTGATGCAGTATTGGAGTTTATTTTTGATTCGGCTGGCTAAACAAATTGGATATTAGCCAGATAAAAAGTTAAGTCAAAAAAGCGAAGTCATCTCGGTGGTGAATAGGAGCCGTAATTCCAGGTATAATACTGCCAAATTTTTTTTATAAAATTTTGTGGATTTGATAAATTGCTAATTAGCACCTCAAGTAAGTAATTATCTAAAATACAAGATTATTAATGCATTTGTCGGGTTCTTTAAAGAAAAAATATTAAAGTCCCGTCTTTTCCTTTTTTTGTTAATTGAGAGTATCCTTTTTTTAAATTCTTTAAAATTTTACTAGTAATTAAGGACTATTATAACACGCTGATTTTCGTTTTTAAAATTCTTCTTAAGATCACTCGGAATCGCGTCAACTCACAATCATGCCCGACCGTAATCTAATCTCGCAGCTCAAGCGTTCTACCTTCAAATCTCATATATCACACAGCAACCACCACCATTCATACATACCTAACTACCCCTACTAGTTGCCGGCTATAACCTATTTTAACAAACACACCTTCATTTATCCTTCTGGGAACTCAGTGAACTCTCGTGAAGTGCCGATATTATTACCCATGGTTGTGAGAAGACATTAAATTTCGTCGCCTGTCTTTCTTATTATTGGTGCCAGACGGGCTTTTGTCTGGATACAGATTATAGTTCGGCCAACCTACGATGTCACTGTCCTCAGTGACTGTTTGCCAACTAGCATCCTCAGAAATCTACTCTCGACTCCCAGTCAAGAGTTTCTACAACCACCAAAACCTACTGTGGCTCCCAGCCACTTCATACATCGTGTACAGTAATTTTATTTTAACAATTCAAGAAACAATACCAATTTTTGATTTTGCTTTTGTTTTTTTTTGCTACCAGCCGTAATAATGCATCTTGCAGCTCCCAGCCACAATCGAACAATCGACTCCCAGCCGTAAGCAAACCTTCGATTCCCAGCTGCAATTTTGTTTTTAGCCTTCGACTCCCAGCCGTAAGCAACCTTCGATTTCCAGCTGCAATTTTGTTTATAACCTTCGACTCCCAGCCGTAAGCAACCTTTGATTTCCAGCTACAATTTTGTTTATAACCTTCGACTCCCAGCCAAAGGTTTCCATTCATTTTACATTTCGACTACGTATTAACTCAATTTAAACAACTATGCTTGGCACAAGTACTTTTATTTATTTATTTTTTTTTTTTCACCAACAACTCTTCATACTATTTTCGTTTAGCCCGATTACATTTTCCTTACTTACTTTCATCTCCTTGCTCATCGACCTCTAAACCATCATCAAAATTCAATGCATCCAAATTACACCACGGCTTAATCCGGTCTGCTGATTGCACTGATTCGTATGGTTTTCTTGTAATTTGTAACTCTTCCGCATCTGTCACCACATATCGATCATTGGGTAGAACCGCCTTGATCACATAAGGCCCCTTATACCTCGGCAGCAATTTCTGGGGTTGTCCTGTAGCAGCATTTTCATGTGTAATAAGTATCAGATCTCCCTCTTGTGGGCCCTTATGTGTCGAATTGAACCTTTCGGCTTGATCTATTTGCTTTTGTTTTATTCTTCTTAACACCTTCTCCTTGAGTTCCGAAAGCGGAATTAGTTCTACCTTTTCTTTCTCGATGTCGCCATGAAGAGCTAACAGCAGTTTATTCCTTAATATATCCCTAGGTTGGTATGTCAGAACTAGTTGATGCGGTGACACCAGTGTCGTCGAATTTTTCAGACTGTTAAGAGCCCATTGTATAGCTCGAATGTTTTTGTCCCAGTCCTTACCGTCAATATCTTGTGCCATAGTGGCTATGGCACCCTTTGTTGTCCGGAAATATCGCTCTACTTGGCCATTCGCCCTTGGAGTTTTCACTGCTGTCAATGCGTGTTTTACACAATTCTCACTACAAAACCTTTCAAATTCCTTCGACGTGAAAGCTGTTCCCCTGTCGGTAATTAAACGTGTCGGCATCCCGAAATGTTCAGTGACCTCTTCTAATAATTGGATGACAGCTATGCTTGTTGTTGTCCTTACAGCTTTTAAAATTACATATTTCGTGAAAGCGTCTACAACACCTATGACATGAGTTTTTCCGCTCAAGATTTTATATATTTTTGAACAACTACTTTCATACTGGGAAACCAAACGTATTTCCTTAATGTTTCGAGAGTGCGGTCCAAAGCGGGATGACCTCTATCGTCGTGAGCGGATTTTATGACTCGCCATCTCGTTCCCTTAGGTATAACAAAGCGATTTCCGTTGGCAGTTTTCTTTAGAACTCTTCCTTTTTCCAAAACGTAGTTTCCTTTTATTCCATCCCTTTCTCGACGATTAGTTATGTCACCCTGTAAGATTTTTCGAATTTCCATTAAACGAGGATCCTGCTTTTGTAATACCGTTAGCCAATCTTCATTCACCATTCCGATTGAAAGTATTTTTTCGGCAACAACTTCTCCTTCCTCCCCTTTCTCTACCGGACAACGGCTTAATGCGTCTGCATGGTTGAGTTTGCTTGCTGGTCGGAAAACGAGATCGAAATCAAATTCTGATATCTTTAGCCACCACCTCGCTATTCTAGGTATGAGATTCTTCTTTTCCTGCGTCTGACGTAGTGAATTGCAATCCGTTACAACTTTAAACTTCCTATGAAGAAGATAATGTTTAAAGCGTTCTAGAGACTCAACAATAGCTAAAGCTTCCAACTCATAGCTGTGATAATTAGACTGTGCTGGTGTTGTCGCACGACTGAAATAAGAAACTGGCCTTATGTCTGTATAATTTCCTTGCATCAAAATTCCAGCCACTCCGTGAGAACCAGCATCGGTATGCACTTCGTATTCGGGTTCCTCATCATATAGAGCTAATATTGGTCGCTGACTCAGTAAATCCCTTAGACGATTGAAGGAAGTTTCAGTTTTCGGAGACCATATAAATTTAGCATCTTTTCTGAGGAGGTGGTTTAGGGGTCTCGCAATATGTGCAAAATCTCGAATAAAACGACGGAAGTATCCTGTGAGCCCAAGAAATTGCCTTACTTCACGTACATTCTCAGGTCGCTTATATTCCTTCACTGCCTTTATTTTATTTATTCCAGGTTTAATGCCCAACGCGGAAATCTCGTGACCTAAGAACTCAATTTTTTGCCGAAAAAAGGTACATTTAGCTAGATACAAAGTAAAGCCGGCTTTTCGTATTTCTGCTAAAAATTCTTTCAAAATTTCCAAGTTTTCTTCTATTGTTATTGAAGGAATTAAGATGTCATCCATGTAGACGATTACTTTATTGTTATCTATTGGTTGAATCACTTTGGAAATGACTTTCATAAATGTTGCAGGTGAATTTGTGAGTCCAAACGTTACTCTCTTGAACTCGTAATGCCCTTCAGGAGTAATAAATGCTGTCAAATGCCGGCTATCTTTGTCTATCGGAACCTGGTAATAACCACTTAAGAGATCTAGCGTAGTGAATATCTTTTTATTCGAAAATGAATTAAGGGTTTCCTCAATATTTGGGACGGGGAAGGTTTCCCTTCTCGTGATGGCATTTAATTTTCTAATATCCACACACATGCGATAATCACCATTTTTTTAGGAACCAAAATCACTGGACTTGCATATTCAGACGATGAAGGCTGAATGATGTCTTTCTCGAGTAAATCTTTAATATTCTTTTGCAGAACTGGCTTCAATCCGTAAGCAACTTTATATGGGTGATACCTGACGATTTTTTTCTCCTTTAGCTCTATTTTCATTTCCACCAGATTCGTCTTCCCTAATTCTGTAGTGCCTTTAGCAAAACGATCCCGAAATATATTGACTAAATTCAATAAAGTATATCTCGTGTCTGCATTTACTTCACTACCAAATGAAATCTCCTCCTCTTGTAACATGTCTTTTTCGGGTTCATCCTTTGTAGCTCCATTGTTGTCGAGTTTTATGATTTCAAAAGCACCCCAACGCTTTGTAATTTGCAAATCGGGTCGGTCCATAAAGTTGCGACCTATTATCATTGGAACTGTCTGTGCTGTATCCTCTACAATCATAACATCAACCAGCAACTCAATCCCGTCCACCTTAATGACTTTAGATATCCTTCCCAAGACAGTTGTTTGCTTCCCTCCAAAACCAATGAGTTGACAATTAGTAGCCTCCATAGCCCAACCATTTTCCTTCAGGTTTTTCTCTTTTAAATTAGTAGTTTCGCTACCTAAGTCGAAGAATGCCAGAAGCGATTTCCCTTCTATAACCACTACTTTATGAAATTCGTCTCTGGGTACAGGATCGTTTGTGTTACCCACATTAAGTTGGGAAACAATCTTCACTTGACAGTTTCTCGCGATATGGCCTGTTTTATTGCATTTAAAACATCTATTTGTCGGATGAGGATTTGTACAATTCCTCGGAACCATTTTTTCGTGTCTCATACCTTTCCTCATTCAACATTCTACGTCTGTGACCTTGCTTCCTAATTTCTTCGAAATTCTTAACTTAACTAACAATTCAGGAATTTTGCTGCATTGGGACGCCAATAAAACATTAATGAGATTCTGATCCGACAGACCTGATATAATGTACTGTATAGTCGATGCTTCACTTAAATTTATTTTTTTCGCCATCGCCGCAACGTGATAGAGGTACTCTTCTATTGGTTCGTGTGGGAGTCTTTTCCGTTCCATAATTTGGATAAGAACAGAAGAGTCGTCCTGCCCATTAGGAAAGCTAGTTAACAGCTCACGCTTAAAATCATCAAAGGTTTTGATCGAATCCTGCTTGGACTGGTACCAGTGATTAGCCGATCCCCCTAGCCGTAATGTGGCATAAAACATAACACTTTGATCATTACATCCGTAAACAGCTTTCAGCCCTTCAATTGATCGAATCCAATTTACTGCGTTTGCCGACTTATTTGCTGGATTAAATTGTTCAATTAACGCACTTGCTTCGTTCACACCCATGCAAAATTGTCGCGAATCTTGAAAACCTGTGACATTACTAGAGTTTTCCGCAACATTACTCCTACCAGGCAAATTGTTAGACATAAAAAAATTTCTTTCGCGGTCAGATAACTCTTTTTCGCGTCTTAAAAGCGCGTTTTCCCATTTTACTAATTCAATTTCTGAAAGTCCACTTACCTTTCCTGTTACCTCACTTCCTTCGCCAGAAAAAGCGTCTTGAAGATTATCCATTTCAATTCCTTGAGTAATTTCACTCATTTTCACTAAGTCTTTCGTCACTAAACCACTTTGACCAAATCACTGTCCTCTTGTCACTCTCACTTTCTGTCCAAATCACTGTCCTTACACGTTTGTCCAAAATATTAAACTCACTATGCGAGAAATAAGAAACTCACTTTACACGTTTGTCCAAAATATTAAACTCACTATGCGAGAAATAAGAAACTCACTTTACACGTTTGTCCAAAATATTAAACTCACTATACGAGAAATAAGAAACCCACTTTTTTTTCTATCTTAACACAAGAAAAGGAGCAGAATCTTCACCCCACACCTGAACTATAACACGCTGATTTTCGTTTTTAAAATTCTTCTTAAGATCACTCGGAATCGCGTCAACTCACAATCATGCCCGACGGTAATCTAATCTCGCAGCTCAAGCGTTCTACCTTCAAATCTCATATAACACAGAAACCACCACCATTCATACATACCTAACTACTCCTACTAGTTGCCGGCTATAACCTATTTTACCAATCTCACCTTCATTTATCCTTCTGGGAACTCAGTGAACTCTCGTGAAGTGCCGATATTATTACCCATGGTTGTGAGAAGACATTAAATTTCGTCGCCTGTCTTTCTTATTATTGGTGCCAGTGTAACGCATGCTTCTGAGAGCATCCCGTAATATGTAGGTTCTGCTTATGTAAGGTCATGTACTAAACTTCGAGCCAGCAGGTATCGAACATAGAATTTACAATTTTTACATAAGCGTCTACATTTATATAATCAGCACTCTGAATCGAAAATCCACAGTGTATTAGAAAATAAAAGTTCAAAGATACTTAATAGATGTAGCTATAATAAAAAAAATATATAATAACTATCGAATAAATACTAAAATAACGAATAAATGTTCAATTTATAAGTAATAAAATAAGAAAACTTAATTAATTAATACACATATGTAAATATAAATAACTTTTCAAGAAATCAAAACAAAATTAAAATAATATCACAACAAAATTAAAAGAGGTATTATATATTTAAAAACAATTAAAAACCTAATTTAAAATAAAATTCTCCACTTCAAAAAATTACCTGCCTAACTTGGAAAATACCAGTATTTCGGTTCAATTTCTAAACGATCCCGAATTGCTGAAAATATGCGCAAGCTCTTCCTTGCGCATGATCAAAAGGGACAAGAAAGCCGGAAACAAGCAAGGCAACGAGCTCTCTCTTGGTTCTGAGTCGCCATAGAAGAAGGTTATATTGCATTAAAAATATATAAAAAGTTTTCTACTCAAGTCGTGGAAGAAATAAAATAAAAATTTAAAACAAAAAGCAGCGAATTTAACATTACATTGAAGAAGACAAATAACTCCGAAGAAAAAGATACAAACGAAGAAAAATAGGACTACAGGAATTCAAACAAAGCACATGGTACCATTCAAATTTAATAAATAAAAAACTAATAAACACATTTAAAACCAGTAACAAATCTAATAAATAAAAATAAATTAATTAATTTAAGCGTTAGGGTAACTAACACCTTTTATTAGGGCATTTTTTCATAAAATTTTCATACTAACAATTAGCTATTACATTTTTGGAAGCAGGGCGGCCGTATTAGGGAAGAAATTAGGAAGATTAAATGTGTTGGATTTTCGATACGTGAATAAAGCAAGAATTAATTATTTAAAATTTAAAAATATACGTTTTTATTTCATAAAAAAACAATCTAATGTAACCTCAACTACCCCTAGACAGTTGTTGAGTTTACATTTTGGGGGCTCGTCCGGGATTTCTTTATTCCCGAATTTTATTAGTGAAAAATAAAACTGCTATCAAAAGTTTAGTGCATGACAAATAACTTAATTAATAAATCGTTTCGCTTAAAGTAAAATTTTTTGTTCGTAATGTACGAAAAATCTGAAGAAAATTCCCTAAACATTCTTTACAGCAGCTGTTCTTGATAAACAAATTTTAAAATTGCTTTTTTTGTTGTTCCGCTTTGGTATACTGTGCAAATTTGATAAAAACCGCACATTCAAATTGAATACTAAGTAAAGACAGTTATTTCTAAATATGAGTCAAGTCCAGAGTCTATATACCGCTTAGTAGTTTAGTGAATTTTGCCTGCTTGAATAGTGCCTCGAGCTAGAAACAATTTCTATCGGCTAATGGTGTAGTGAATTTAACGCATTTTACTATTATGTGAAAGCGTCTTGCTCATAATATGTAGTGACCATGTTAACAAAATAAGAAGAAATTTAGTGCTTAAAATATTATTTGTAAATTCAGATGCAGTGGAATAAAATTAGTTTCTTATATATCATCGTGAAGGAATACCTATAATAAGTAATTAAGAAAGGTAACGCAAACAAATTAATTTCAATTTCAAACGTAAACAGTTTTATTGGTTATTAGCAAGTGTCAAATTGGAAACATCGTAGGTTGTAAATAAAAACAGCAGGGTACTGAATAATAAACTTAAGGCTATCTTCAATTAAGAGGGGACTGCAAGGAAGATTATGCACATAGGTATGTCATAACAAGTGAATAATTACATACTCCCTTGAGACAAAACAACAAGCTACTCGATTAATTTAATAAGCCCGATTCAAAAATAATTGGTACGGTGAAGTTGTCAATGTTCCTAATTCATTATGAAAGAGTGATGTTGTTTGTTGTTGAGTATATTTCTGAAGTTGTTGAGTATATTTCTGAAGTTGTATTCCGATTACTCGAATTAGTATCGTTAATTACACATTTTCACTTAATTATTAATCAAATATAGCTAAGTCTTTCCTTGATAATTATGTTAACAAGTATCCACGTTTACGAATAGATGACACGTTAATAAATCACAGAGATTCATTCCATTAATTAAAATTTACTATTTTACTCGTAAACCGAGAGCATATAGATATATATTGCAAATATATAACGATAATCTGTGACCTTAGGGTGATCTTTTAGGAAAGTTTATTTTATCACGACCCTCTATTGTTCGAGCTTAGTCTTGTGTTAAATTAAATAGGTACATCCTCTAACCAAATTCTTTAATTATGTCGTTAGTAGTATAAATATGTATGTTCTGGCTCAAATGTGCAATGTGCAGGTCAAAGGTCAAGGTTGCTGATTAGGTTTTCGGTCTTGGAGGCTACAATTGAGAGATAAGGAAAAGAGATAAGGATTTTCGGTCTTATAGGCTACAATTGAGAGATAAGGAAGAGAGATAAGGATTGTCGGCCATCTTGGATCTTGGGTTTTCGGTCTTATAGGCTACAATTGAGAGATAAGGAAGAGAGATAAGGATTGTCGGCCATCTTGGATCTTGGGTTTTCGGTCTTATAGGCTACAATTGAGAGATAAGGAAGAGAGATAAGGATTGTCGGCCATCTTGGATTTTGGGTTTTCGGTCTTATTGGCTACAATTGAGAGATAAGGATGTCGGCCATCTTGGATTTTGGGTTTTCGGTGTTATAGGCTACAATTGAGAGATAAGGAAAAGAGATAAGGATTGTCGGCCATCTTGGATTTTCGGTTTTTGGTCTTGGAGGCTACAATTGGTCTTCTTCTTCTTTGGTTTGCATCTGGACTTAGATCTAAACCTTGGATCTGAACCTAGATTGTTTAGTAAGATAAGGCACCTGTCGGCCATCTTGGATATTGGGTATTCAGTCTTGGAGGCTACAATTGATGTTGAAGAGAAGAGTTTGTTGTTTTGAGTCTTTAATTACGAAGCACAGCTTTATCAGCTAAATGAAATAACATGAGGCGAATTTAATTGGATTGAAGATACGAGTTTGTTGTTTTGAGTCTTTAATTACGAAGTACAGCTTTATCAGCTAAATGAAATAACATGATGCGAATTAAGTTGGAAAAACAGAATATTGCGTAATAAAAGATTTCACCACTTTGAGTAAATAGATGAAGATTATTTTTTAATTTCTTTTGCAAATTCTTATTTCTATGATATCATTTGTTTTCAAGCAAGTTTTAACATGTTTTTCTGGTCGAGCTGTGATTGATAAGCGAGCTGGTGACTGCATAGAAATTAATAATTTGGCGACAATGTTAAGGTCGTTGGGTGATAAGGTTTTGTAGATGAATCTCACCTCGTGCTGAAAATAAGAGTTTGTTGTCTTGAGTTTTTAATTACGAAGTACCCCTTTATCAGCTAAATGAAATAACATGATGCGACTTTAATTGGAAGCAGAATATTGTAACCTCAAACTTTAAAAGATTATCATGCAATTTCTTTTCCAGATCTAAATATAACCATTAATTCGAGGTTATATTATTAAATAATTTCGTGTTTTATGCAACTAGCAAGTAAGTCATTCCACCGATTACGTCATCTGGACCTTGACTACTAGTTAATATAACACCATTGAGGAATAGTTAAAGGAATTTCTGTAATTAGGGAAAAAAATCTGATATTTAAAAATAACATGCATCGCTTTGCATAAATCCGTTAATAAGTAATAAACGTCTAGTCAAGATAGCTAGAATGGTTTCTTTCGGTACTTTGGAGAGGTTTATCATGTGAAGAACTTGCAAAGAAAATAAATATCTTTCCATAGCCTTAAACTTCGTTTCTTTATGATTCAGCCGTGATAATCTTAATAAAGGAAACCATTGATTCGTAACTATGCTTTAAATTTATATCAAACTAGCAGCTACCAAACCCATATAACAACCTTGAACTGCAGAAGAAATGAACAAGATCATTGGCGTTGTTGTAACACTTTCTAAAAATTGCCTCAAAACTGTGAATTTAGACTAGAACAAACAAAATCGAAGTAGCTGAAATGTCTTCTTTCAATACTTTAACGAGATTTATCATGTGAAGAACATAAGAAAATAAATTTTTTATATGCTTCATGTAACAATAGACTCAAATTGTGATTTCACAGAGTTCAGTTTACTTTGAGTTTGTCATCTAATTTTGGCAAATGTCAGCTTCCGGGTTTGTTGCCGTTGCAGCACTTTATAAAAATAGACTCAAAAACTTTGAATTGGGCCGATAGAACAAACAAAATCGAGGTAGCTGGAATGGCTTTCTTTTGGTAATTTAGAGAGATTTATCATGTCAAGAACTTAAGAAAATAAAACTCTTTTCATAGCTTTAAACTTGGTTTCTTCTTTTTTCAGTCGTAATAATCTTAATAAGGAAACCATATTTTTCCTGAATCGTAATTATGGTTTAAATTTATACCAAACGGACAGCTAACAACCCTATATGACATTTAAAATTTAATTTTTGTATGCGTCATGCAACAATAGACCCAAATTGTGATCTCACCAAGTCAAACAAACGAAAAACTACTATCCCAATGATCTTTCAAAATTTATAGAGAAATACAGCTGAACCAATGAAAGAAATTTAAAGCACATTAAACAGGGCTTTAATAATCGTATTGAAAGCTTTCTATTGAAAAATGATGATGAAGGAATATTGGATCCAAAACAATTTTTCTACAAAATAAAACCTCGAGTTATAAATCTTCTTGAAGCAAGTTTACAGAAAATCCTCTGAATTAGGCTCAAGGAAATTGATATGTTACTTAGAAGATACATTTCATTATATAATCCATTATAGAAATCTCCAAAAAGTAGTTTAAAGTATGATTTGAAGTTTTCATACATTCATAGAGCTCTTTGATTCAGACAATGGAATTGATTAAAACTCATACATTCATAGAGCTCTTTGATTCAGACAATGGAATTGATTAAAACAATATATTGATCTTAGTACTTTGCATAGATCAAAAGCTGTTAACACTTTGTGATCTTAAGCTCTTAGATGGAATTTGTATTTATCACGAGGAATGACACTAATTTTGTGATCTTAAGTATATTCAAATGTTCAACAGATGCTTACTATTGTCAAGACTTATTCTAATATCACCATTAAATCTTTTGGTTGAAGCACAGTTCGGTTTACTAAAATTATCACAGTTTAAAAAATTATTAAATTTATTTTTGGTTTGTCTTTTACTTTGTTTGCATTTTAGATTCATATAGATTAGATTTCTCAAGTATAGAAAAATTAGCGAATAATTCATCTGATGAAAACTTAATATTAAACAGATCCTTTTATAAAAATGACGATTTATTATATAGATTCAGGATAATTTTGGGGTGCTATGCTTAAGTATTGAAAGATTGAATTACAATAATTATTAACTGACGTTAATGTGTATAACTTTATATGTTCTCGCAGGCATTCTACTGCTAATAATAAGTGTTTGGAAAATGTTATCCCATCACAAAGCTCAACATATTTAATTTACTTCGACTGCAATAATTTATATGGGTGAGACATGTCTGAATTCTTATCATATGAGGAATTTCAATGGGATAGAAAATACGGATATCAATATAATGATCATTCTTCAAAGTTCAGAAATTGAATATATATATTTGAAGTAGATTTAACTTATCTAGAATCACTTCATGACTTACACAATGATCTACCATTTTGCGCAAATAATATAAAAATCCTCTGAATTAGGCTCAAGAAAATTGATATGTGACTTAGAAGATACATTTCATTACATAATCCATTATAGAAATCTCCAAAAAGTAGTTTAAAGTATGAATTGAAGTTTTCATGTATTCATAGAGCTCTTTGATTCAGACAATGGAATTGATTAAAACAATATATTGATCTTAGTACTTTGCATAGATCAAAAGCTGGTAACACTTTCTGATCTTAAGCTCTTATGATGGAATTTGTATTTATCACGATGAATGACACTAATTTTGGGTTCTTAAGTATATTCAAATGTTCAACAGATGCTTACTATTGGCAAGACTTATTCTAATATCATCATTAAATCTTTCGGTTGGAGCAAAGTTCGGTTTACTAAAATTATCACAGTTTAAAAAATTATTAACTTTATTTTTGGTTTGTCTTTTACTTTGTTTGCATTAGCAAGTATAAACATGTATTTGAAAAAGGGTATACCCCAAACAAAATGTGATTACAAAATATCAAATTTCTTCGAAATAAAAACACTCGTAATTCACTTAATCAATTTTTATTTAAAATCGGTAGAGTTCTATTAAATCTTCCTGACATATCATTATTTTATATAATTAATTTACATATTTCTAAATCCTGGTATTTCGTCCATTTTGTTTTCGATAAATTTTAAATTGCAATCTTCATCCATCTCATACACAGTGTTGTTGATCTCCACTGTTTGAAACTCTGACTGCGGTTCCACTGATTGATGATTTTCGAAAATGAATTTTACAAAGCATATTGTCAATACAAGAACATCTTTTTGTCTCTGAAATTCCTCCATTTTCTGAATTATAGGCTGTGTTACTTTATTTAGATATTCCTGTTTAATATCACCATCCTTAAGATTTGTATTAAGTTCGATGTTTTCAAATTTGTATTCATTACATCGATTGATGTATTTGAATCGTGTTATAACCCGAACAGGTTCATATGCACCATTTTTTAGATATTTTTGAATGTGTTCTTGAAATTTGTTTAAGTAATGTTCTTCCAGTAAATACTTCAGCGCATTTATTCCGAAAGCCAGTTGATTATGCACCGCTAATATCATTTCATCCCATACTGGGGTGAATTGTATCTTAAAAGTATATTGTTCGCGAGGAGTCTTTACGATAGATTTTCCTTCCATTTTATTTCTGTAATAACATTTTTTTATTTACTACGCATATATTAATTACTCTGCAACATACCTGATCTTCCTTCCTTTCCTGAATCTGGTCTATCTAAATATTTGCCTCAGCTTTTATAGCAAGTATTTTACCCCCCACTGGAAATTTTTAAAACTTGAACTGCTTAAAATTAAATTAAATTGAAGATTTCATTAACGTTATTCCCTTAAATAAAGTGTTAAATATCAATGTCAAAGGCAATTTTTTCATCTGAGAATAAAACGATTGAATTACAATGTTTAGATTCCATTCGCTGCGAGTTTAGATACTCTAAAAAACAAAACAAAAATCTGAATGATGAAGACTTTAGAATAATCCATAATGAATTTAATAAGGAGAAAGGGGGGTTTTCATATGATTACTTAAATTCTTTTGATAAATTTAAAATGAAGCATGTGTGCCCCTCAGGATTTTTTAATAAACTTAGCAATAAGAAGAAGAATATCAGCATGTCGTTAATGTATGGAACAAATTTAATTCTACATAAATATCTATGAGTTTAACCCGAATCATTATTACACAACACCAGGATTGTCATGGGATGCTATGTTAAAACACATCCAAATTAAATTAGAATTATAGAAATGTATTATATAATTTCATGAAAAGCGGTATTCGGGGAGGTTTAACACAATGTTCCTTACGATATTCTCTATCTAATGAGAAATTTTGCTTTTTTTAAAAGGGTTAAAATATTTGGTTTAAATTGATGTTATTAATTTATATAGATGAGTTATTTCGGAGTCACTTCCATATGCAGATTTTGTTTGGATAGATAATTGTGATATTGAAGATTAGGATTGAGAAATTTTCCAAATATCTTTAAACGTGTTCTCAATACAAGTGTTTCAAGCGGCTTGGTGATAGACTTAAAAGTTTGCTCTAGCTGAGTCTCTGTTTCCATTTTTCCCATCTTAAGGGCTTTAAACTTTTTTCTGATGGCATTTCGCACCCTCGCTATTTCCTTAGTAAGATTCTCATCCATATTGATCTTATTTAAGAACCAAGTCTAAAAGACATGAAACAGTAAACAATAAACATGAATCATAAAACAATAAACACGAAACATGAAACAAGAATCATGAATCATGAATCATGAAACATGTAACATGAAACAATAATTACCTATGTGAAGTTGAACCGTTTCCATCAAAGTGTTAGTATTAGCTAATAAATCATTGTTCATCCCTCTCCTTTTATAGTACGTATCATGAATACATCAAATCCCTTTCGGTAGCACCACTTACACATTGCGTTGCTTTTATTAATCACCAAAAATCCATGTAAAATAATGATATGCATACCGTGAAAATTGGTGAAATTGAAAGGTTGAACCCTTGATCTAGGTTGATACTTTTCGATTTTTTCTGACCTTTTGTAGATGAAGTTAGATCTAAAAGATAATTTTTGCGATTTTTCCCCAATATACGTTAAGCTTCCATAGCTCCGGAATTGGTTTAGATTGATGTTATTAATTTATATAGATGAGTTATTTCGGAGTCACTTCCATATGCAGATTTTGTTTGGATAGATAATTGTGATATTGAAGATTAGGATTGAGAAATTTTCCAAATATCTTTTAACGTGTTCTCAATAATATAAATTCAATATTTTTTTTATTTCCCCAGCATGTTTTAACATGTAAAACAGCTTACATTTAAACGGAAATTGCGGTTATAAGAATTTTGTTTGTTAGGGTCTTATCTTTGATTAAATATCAGTTCGAGTATAAAAGCCAAGTATTTTTAGTTAAATTTTTAGTTTTCAATGTAAAGTCAATCAGTGAAACTGAAAATACATGAAATTCGTGTTCCTAGTGAAATTAAAATAATCTAACATGCCTCAGCTACCAATAATCAATGAAGCAGTCATCGAAGACTTTGAAGTGCTCGAAGAACTGAACTCTGCAAATTTTAAACCTACGATTGCAGTTAAAGACATGGAAGAGTTGTTAGAGTATAAAATCATAGGATGCAGCAATGTAACAACGAAGTATGGGCCCAGGATCCTTTTAGAACTAGAGAATTACCAAGTTTTTCTGCCGCCGAGATACAGCGCTAAAATTACTCACCGCACAATCGAGAAACTTAACGATGGAGGCTTCTATGTTGTTAGGAAACTAGCAAATGGGAACTATTTTAATTTAATATTTACAAAAATAACATCTAGTAATGGATATTACTTAAATTTGTAAATAAATGGAAAAAAGTTCTATTAAATATATGTTTATTTTAACTTCACCTCTCCCAATTCTCTATATGGATCCAAATGATATTTTAGAGACATACATGACTCTAGTAGATGGCAACAGGAGTCTAATATTACATTTGATATCTGATGAGCCGATTTCTTCTACATTTCATTTTTTGATTTCAATTTTATACCCTGAATGTACTTGGTGTATGCAATTAGTGGATCCTAACTTCGCTAGGAGATAAAGTAATAGGTCGATTTCTGACAATAACAGATAGCATGTAAGAAAAACAAAATCGCGACTAATCATATTATGATTCCCATGACTTTTAATTAAAACAATTTAATTAATTTTTATATCCCGTGTCTCCAGGGAGCCGGCTTTGTCTAACTGTTTTCATTTAGTTGATAAGCAACATAATTTGCAGTGTTTGCTGGAAAGACAATTATGGCTATTTAGTAATCGATAAAGATAGTTTGTTGAAGAAAGGACGTTATCGAAAAGGAATCGATACATACATTTCGCTATAAATTTAGAAGATCTAGTAAAACAAATCAGCTAAAGCTGGTAATAGATCTGTTAAAGCTGGTAATAGACCTGATATAGCTGTTCATAGACCTGCTAAAGCTGGTAATAGACCTGTTAAAGCTGGTAGTAGACCTGTTCATAGACCTGCTAAACCTGTTAAAGCTGATAGTAGACCTGATATAACTGTTCATAGACCTGATATAGTTGTTCATAGACCTGCTTAAGCTGATAGTAGACCTGATATAGCTGTTTATAGACCTGATATAGCTATTCATAGAGCTGATAAAAGTTGTTCTTCGATCTAATAAATGAGAATCAGGTATTTGACCATCCGCTCTTGCCGTCATGATAAATCAGTTAACTTATAATTTATGCATACTTTGAAGCTCTAGTACCTTTTATTTAACCATCAGTTCTGTATTATCTTTTAAGTCATATTTGCTGTACAAAGATTTACAGGTTGTTTCATAAAAAGCAATTAACATAGACCTATCGTTATATTATAAAATTTTTCGTTAATAAGGAAATAATCTTTCTCAATTTCAATCTTTGAATTTTGCTGTCAATTGTCGGGTTTTTTAGGCGTTGAAAAGTGAATTATATTCGACTATTCTGAGATATAAAAAGCAAACAAAAATGATGTAGCGATAGCGCAATGTGTAAGGGGTGCTACGGAAAGGGACTTGATGTCTTCATAATACTATAAAAGAAAAGGGATGAACAATGATTTAATAGCTAATACCAACACTTTGGTGGAACCGCTTATCTCTATTCATTTTTCACTTTTTTTTTTCTCATCTATAAAACTTATTTGTTGATTACCCATGAACCTCTCATAAAACTTATTTTTTGATCATTCCATAAAACTTCCTTCAAATTTAATTAAACGATCCCCTGCTTATCTCTATATAATTTCGGTAGCAGCTAACTATCGATAAGCATGGGATGAATAATGATTTAATAGCTAATACCAACACTTTGGTGGAAACGCTTATCTCTATTCATTTTTCACATTTTTTTTCTCATCTATAAAACTTATTTGTTGATTACCCATGAAACTCTCATAAAACTTATTTTTTAATCATTCCATAAAACTTCCTTCAAATTTAATTAAACGATTCCCCGCTTATCTCTATATAATTTCAGTAGCAGCTAACTATCGATAAGCATTTTTCATATTTTTTGGTCACCACAATTCCTTTCAAATCATATGTAAAGAATTTAAATTTAGAATTCTATAAAGATAAGCGGAGGTCATTTAATTAAATTTGAAGGAAGTTTTATGGAATGATTAAAAAATAAGTCTAATGAGAGTTTCATGGTTAATCAACAAATAAGTTTTATAGGCGAGCAAAAAAATATGAAAAATGAATAGAGATAAGCGAATACTATTTAAGCAATGAATCACTTATGAGTTTTAACATTCACCAAAATGGAGAGAATTATAGAAGAAGTTCTTAAGGTGTTGAATATCCCAGAGGATTACGAGGATCCTCATGAGCGGCTGCAGGAGCTGGTAAATTCTCCGCTAACCCCGATAAACCTGGTTTATAGGTTAGGATGGGAGTCTGAGTGGTGCGAAGTGGCCACTCCATATTCGGAGAATTTGACGGGGTTGCGAACGGTTAGTTTTTAAAATTATTTTACATGTTATTTTTATTATTTTCTTCTTTATAGATTAATCACTCAGTTAGCGGAAGGAGGTGTGTTATATCAGTTTTCAGCGTCGAAGCGCTGTCCCTCGAGATGAGGACCCGGCTTGATGCTGCTAATCATTTAGAGGAGGATTGGGATAGCCCGGACGATGTTAGACTTTAAACCTATAAATTCTAATTTAATTTTGATATTTCAAAAACTATAAACCCTAAATAAACTGGTTTGTTATACGTCACTTTTATTTTGTTTAATTCTACTGCAGCCATATTTATTGTAAATTGCGCAGTACTATGAAAATTGGGTTTTGCAATTAAAACACGAAGACCTAAATGGTTACCTCAACTTTCCCATTCTGTAGCTATCTTAATATCCCTTCTCCATGTTAAAACATGCTTGGAAATAAAAAAAATATTGAATTTATATTATTGAGAACACGTTAAAAGATATTTGGAAAATTTCTCAATCCTAATCTTCAATATCACAATTATCTATCCAAACAAAATCTGCATATGGAAGTGACTCCTAAATAACTCATCTATATAAATTAATAACATCAATCTAAACCAAATATTTTAACCCTTTTAAAAAAATCAAAATCTTTCATTAGATAGAGAATATCGTAAGGAACATTGTGTTAAACCTCCCCGAATACCGCTTTTCATGAAATTATATAATACATTTCTATAATTCTAATTTAATTTGGATGTGTTTTAACATAGCATCCCATGACAATCCTGGTGTTGTGTAATAATGATTCGGGTTAAACTCATAGATATTTATGTAGAATTAAATTTGTTCCATACATTAACGACATGCTGATATTCTTCTTCTTATTGCTAAGTTTATTAAAAAATCCTGAGGGGCACACATGCTTCATTTTAAATTTATCAAAAGAATTTAAGTAATCATATGAAAACCCCCCTTTCTCCTTATTAAATTCATTATGGATTATTCTAAAGTCTTCATCATTCAGATTTTTGTTTTGTTTTTTAGAGTATCTAAACTCGCAGCGAATGGAATCTAAACATTGTAATTCAATCGTTTTATTCTCAGATGAAAAAATTGCCTTTGACATTGATATATAACACTTTATTTAAGGGAATAACGTTAATGAAATCTTCAATTTAATTTAATTTTAAGCAGTTCAAGTTTTAAAAATTTCCAGTGGGGGGTAAAATACTTGCTATAAAAGCTGAGGCAAATATTTAGATAGACCAGATTCAGGAAAGGAAGGAAGATCAGGTATGTTGCAGAGTAATTAATATATGCGTAGTAAATAAAAAAATGTTATTACAGAAATAAAATGGAAGGAAAATCTATCGTAAAGACTCCTCGCGAACAATATACTTTTAAGATACAATTCACCCCAGTATGGGATGAAATGATATTAGCGGTGCATAATCAACTGGCTTTCGGAATAAATGCGCTGAAGTATTTACTGGAAGAACATTACTTAAACAAATTTCAAGAACACATTCAAAAATATCTAAAAAATGGTGCATATGAACCTGTTCGGGTTATAACACGATTCAAATACATCAATCGATGTAATGAATACAAATTTGAAAACATCGAACTTAATACAAATCTTAAGGATGGTGATATTAAACAGGAATATCTAAATAAAGTAACACAGCCTATAATTCAGAAAATGGAGGAATTTCAGAGACAAAAAGATGTTCTTGTATTGACAATATGCTTTGTAAAATTCATTTTCGAAAATCATCAATCAGTGGAACCGCAGTCAGAGTTTCAAACAGTGGAGATCAACAACACTGTGTATGAGATGGATGAAGATTGCAATTTAAAATTTATCGAAAACAAAATGGACGAAATACCAGGATTTAGAAATATGTAAATTAATTATATAAAATAATGATATGTCAGGAAGATTTAATAGAACTCTACCGATTTTAAATAAAAATTGATTAAGTGAATTACGAGTGTTTTTATTTCGAAGAAATTTGATATTTTGTAATCACATTTTGTTTGGGGTATACCCTTTTTCAAATACATGTTTATACTTGCTAATGCAAACAAAGTAAAAGACAAACCAAAAATAAAGTTAATAATTTTTTAAACTGTGATAATTTTAGTAAACCGAACTTTGCTCCAACCGAAAAATTTAATGATGATATTAGAATAAGTCTTGCCAATAGTAAGCATCTGTTGAACATTTGAATATACTTAAGAACCCAAAATTAGTGTCATTCATCGTGATAAATACAAATTCCATCATAAGAGCTTAAGATCAGAAAGTGTTACCAGCTTTTGATCTATGCAAAGTACTAAGATCAATATATTGTTTTAATCAATTCCATTGTCTGAATCAAAGAGCTCTATGAATACATGAAAACTTCAATTCATACTTTAAACTACTTTTTGGAGATTTCTATAATGGATTATGTAATGAAATGTATCTTCTAAGTCACATATCAATTTTCTTGAGCCTAATTCAGAGGATTTTTATATTATTTGCGCAAAATGGTAGATCATTGTGTAAGTCATGAAGTGATTCTAGATAAGTTAAATCTACTTCAAATATATATATTCAATTTCTGAACTTTGAAGAATGATCATTATATTGATATCCGTATTTTCTATCCCATTGAAATTCCTCATATGATAAGAATTCAGACATGTCTCACCCATATAAATTATTGCAGTCGAAGTAAATTAAATATGTTGAGCTTTGTATGTACGTCGTTCGATCAGATTGCAAATTTTTGTGCTGACATAGATATCAAATATGAGATGCGCTGTAGGAAAGTTGCACCGGAACTCTATACCATCGAGGGGAGACGAAATTGGTGGTCTAAGCAACTAAAAAAGGAGTCGAGCGCCGACCCGGGTAGTAATGCAATAAAATCATATTTAGATGCAAGCGAAGACTTAGAAGAGTGCAAAATGATTTTACAAGAATTCGAAGAAGATTGTGCGGAAATCGGTGGTGTTTATAATGAAGTTCTTGCAGTACGCTTAGACTTCCTCTCAAATAGATTACGTCGAATTGAAGTCTCCTCCGATGACATCCTTAAGGGAGACAAAGAAACATTGCAGAAAAGGACAGATACCCTAATTCGTAAAATAGAAAGAGCTCAGTATCAAACCTGGAAGGAAAGTTTTAAGTCCGCGAAAGCGCCCGAAACAGATACTCATACCCGACAAGTCAACTCAAATCGTAGCGCAAACGTGCAGAACGAATCTCCTCCATTCACCACAGGAGATAGTTCAAAAGAACAAGGTGTTTTTACCTACACAAGTGCTGACGATATGATTAAACCTTCTTTTCATAGGGAAAGTTTTTCTTTTCCTAGAGCTCCACCCACTTTATATAAATGGGGGTTAAAATTTTCTGGGGATAATGGTGACTCTGCTTCTGCCTTTTTACAAAGGGTAGCAGATTATTCGAGGTCAAGGCAAGTAAGCGAACACGAATTACTTATAGGGATCTCAGATTTGTTGGAAGGTTCTGCTCTGAGATGGTACCGTCGAAAACGCGACACATTTCTTGAGTATGGGGAATTTGTAAGGCAATTTCTCAAACAGTTTGAACCACTCTTACATACTGACCAGTTGCTTGAATTCCTTAGAGATCGGAAGCAACGAAGTAACGAGTCATTTGTCCAATATATCTCCTATATGGAAGACCAGTTTTTGAGGTTGCCGCATGTACCTACAGAAAAGGAGCGAGTAAAAATCCTTAGGAAGAATTTACTACCAAAATATATTAGAGCCATTGCTCTTTCTGATTTTTACACCGTAGATAGGCTAGAAGACGCGTGTCGTCGAATTGAAATTAGTGACATGCAAGCTCAGGTCAATGATCTTGAAGTTATAAGGAAAACCACACCTTACAGGAATTTTGAAAATACTCAAGTTCCAAAACCTATGGAAAACAATGGGAACATAAATTTTAAAAATAATAGTTACCGAAATACCTCCGGACAAAGATCTTTACACGCGCAAACGGCAAATATTAATCAGCACAGAACCCCTTTTAACGCGACACCAATTAGAACGCAAGAAATGGGACGTTTCAATAAAAATCAGTCAACGTACCAGACGGTACGTAATCCTATGATTAACAGCCCGTTAAAGTATTCCTTCCCAAGAGACGAACTCAACCCTAGGTCGTCCGTTGATACATACAGACAAGGTGCACGAGCAGTGAATTTAGTTGAATTGACCGATATCGCTAATGATGAACTGTCGCATGATGTTTACCCTGATTAATCTCCCTTTCAACATGAAGTACCGACCCAATCTAAAGTTGAAAAAATATGTGAAGTTAAAAATAGTCAGGCGGAAAACGATGTAGGAGTTGCGCAGGGGTGGACATGCGCTACTCCACAGCAGGGTCCACAGAGCGCTTAAAACAAGATAGCCTCATCCTAAAGGAAGAAAACGATAGTCGTCCCTATTTATCCGTCGAGATTTTTGGTCAAAATGTTAAAGGCCTTTTAGATTCTGGTGCTAATGGCACTATTGTGGGAAAGGATGGTATAAGAATACGACTTGATTTAGGCTTAAAACCGGTACCAGGGAAATTATCATTAATCAAAACTGTAGATAATTCCCACCATCTTATTGAAGGTACATTTAATGTTCCTATTAAATTTAAGAATGTACTTAAAGTTATATCGGTTTTGGCAGTTAAAACCCTGAAGCAAACTTTTATATGGGGTGTAGACTTTTGGGAAGCATTTAAAATAAGTTTGAAGGCTATATTAGGTGGGCAGTGGGCTTGTTTTAACTTTAACACCGGAGACCATAAGAATGATGGTGGTATCCTAACCCCAAACCCAGATCAAAAGCATGCTATCGACGAGTGTTTAAAAAATTTCGATAGTCTGGAGCGTACTACACTAGGACGTACTCGTCTAATTACTCACCATATCGATACCGGTGAAACCATGCCTATTGTCCAACGTGGTTATGAAGTTTCTCCGGCCGTACAAACCCGATTCGGAAAAGAACTAGAGAGGATGAAACAACTAGGCGTAATTGAACCGTCAGTAAGTCCGTGGTGTTCCCCCGCAGTCTTGGTAAAAAAGTCGAATGGCAAAGATCGCCTTTGCATTGACAGCCGCAAGCTTAATGCTGTTACTAAAAAGTGCGCCTATCCCTTGCCAAGGATTAACGATATCTTAAACCGTCTCAACAAAGCCAAATATTTGTCTTCCGTTGACCTTAAAGACGCGTTCTGGCAGATCCCGCTTTCGGAAGAGGCGAAAGAAAAAACTGCGTTTTCAGTTCCTGGTCATGGATTGTGGCAATTTGTTGTTATGCCATTTGGTCTGACTAATAGTCCCGCGACGCAGCAACGCCTAATGGATAAACTTTTTGGTCCAACAGAGACAAACATTTTCACCTACCTCGATGACTTAATCATCGCCACTGAAACATTCCACGAACATATCCTTACCCTTGAGCGAGTGGCAAAAAGATTATTTGAAGCGAATCTTACCATCAATAGGGATAAGTGTCAATTCTTCCGGTCAAGTCTAAAGTATCTCGGCTTTATAGTAGATGGAAATGGTCTCCGAACAGACCCAGAGAAGGTACAAGCAATGCTCGATTTCCCTCGTCTCCGAAATTTTACCGAAATGAAGCGATTCATAGGCTTAGTTTCCTGGTATAGACGCTTTGTACCAAACTTCGCCAAGATAGTTGCACCCTTGCACGAGCTTACAAAAGGTGGGAAAAAACGGCAGACTTTAAAGTGGTCGGCTGAAGCCAGCGAAGCATTTAATGAGTTAAAAGGTGTCTTGTGAAAACACCAGTTCTAGCAACTCCGGATTTTGAAAAACCGTTTTATATCCAATGCGATGCATCAAATCATGCTATCGGCGGTGTTCTATTTCAAAATAGTAATGATGGCGAAGAACACCCTATTGCTTATGTAAGCCGGAAGTTGAGAGGAGCTGAGTTAAATTACTCAGTGACTGAAAAGGAATGTCTGAGTGTTATATTTGCTATAGAAAAGTTGCGGGGATATTTAGAAGGCCACAAGTTTTATATTTTCTCGGACCATTCTCCCTTAACATGGCTGATCCGACAACAAAATGTGTCAGGGAGATTGGCACGTTGGATACTGAGGTTACAACAATTTGACTTTGAAATAAAATACATCAAAGGGAAAAATAACATTGTCCCAGACGCATTATCTAGAGCGCCCGAAATAGGCCTTGTCTCTTGTCAGCCCCATAATAGCGATACATGGTACCTGAAAATGATTGAGAAAGTGAACGATTGCCCATCTAGAATGAAGAACTGGAAATTAGAAGGTAATCTGCTCTACATTAAATCCTCACTGAGTGCTCCCAGTTTTCAAGAAGAAAAGTGGAAATTGGTAGTCCCTCATTCTAAACGCGAAGAAGTTTTGAAAGAGTGTCATGACTCTCCTCTTGCAGCCCATTTAGGTGTTTATAAAACCCAGAAAAGGGTTTCAGAAAAATATTACTGGCCAGGGCTCCCAAAAGATGTCGCATCATATGTAAAAAATTGTGAAATTTGTCTGAAGTCTAAGCCAACAACTAAGCTACCTTTTGGTCAATTCGGTAGTTACAAAGAAGCAAATCGTCCGTGGCAAATGATTGCTTTGGATCTCATAGGACCTTTACCGAGATCAACTAAGGGTAACTGCTGGTTATTGGTGGTATCCGATTGGTTTACCAAGATGCCATGCCTCTACCCCATTCGTGAAGCAACTGCCAGAAAAGTCACAGAAATAGTTGAAAGTCGCATACTGTTAGAATTTGGAGTTCCGGAAATTGTAATTACTGACAACGGACGCCAATTTGACTCTAAGGAATTTAGGAAATTGTTATTGGATTATGGAATCCGTAAGTTTTGGCTTAATTGTCGCTATCACCCCCGCAATAATTTTAGTGAAAGATGGAATAAAGTTATAGGGAGCGCGCTAAGGTCGTACGTTACCGATAATCATCGACAGTGGGACCGCGAGATAGGGAAAATCCAAGTTGCTCTGCGAACAGCTGTAAATGCTGTAACTGGATACTCCCCATTTTACTTAAACTTTGGACGCGAATATATAGCTTCTGGATCAGAATACGCATTATTTGATGCTTCTGCCGAACCGTCAATTGAATCCAGAACTAAGTTTTTGGCTTCATTGCATCAAATATATGATGACATTGCTGTACGAATACTAAAAGCCTATGCAAATAATAAAAGATATTTTGATAAAAATAAAATTAAAGTGAGTTTCGAGATTGGTGACATTGTCTACAAGCGGAATTTCGTATAATCAGATGCTGCACATAAATTTTCCGCAAAGTTAGCTCCAAAATTTTTGAAGTGTGTAGTAATAGATAAGAAATCGGATTTAGCTTACAGACTCGCCGACGAAGAAAACAAAGACTTGGGTTGGTGGCATGTAAAGGACCTAAAACATATTTAGGCAGCTATGCTGAACCCCACAGATCCTTGTCTAATCTATTTTAAATTAACTTATAGCCGAAATAAGTACAAATAAGTACGCTAAGTGCCACAATTATTATTTAAAATACATTGAATTATTTTATAGTTTGCATTAGTTAATAGTTGTTAAGTTAATTGGTTGTATATCTGAACACCCAAAAATTAGTATGAACCTTTAGCAGACCCTTGCAGTATTCATTTTCCCCGAATAGTCGGATAGTCTTAATTTTAAAATTCACTATCGTATATTTTTTTTGTGACATGTGATATGACTTAAGATTAAGATTTATAGACGTTTACTGAATTATCTCAAAAATTTTTTGTAGCTATTTCCTCCGCGTTAAAATAGTTGCGTAATAGAAAAAAAATCTTAAAATATATATTATGTATGTATTATTGATGAAGATAATCCTCTGAACTGATAAGTTTTGCTTTAGTTCTTTTCTAGAACAAAATATAGTAGGGTTAAACATTTTACATGTTCACCTATTATATTATATAAAAATTTTCTTTAATACTGGTAATTAGGCCTTATGACTCGGCTCATATTTTATAAAGAATATCACGAGTACGTAATTACAAGTATCGGCTTCCCTGAGCATTATCAAATTTGATATTATTATGTTAGGAATGTATTAAATGGCAATGAGTTTTATAAAAAAAAAAAATTAAAGAATTTTTTTTTACCCAAGAAGGGGGAGAATGTAACGCATGCTTCTGAGAGCATCCCGTAATATGTAGGTTCTGCTTATGTAAGGTCATGTACTAAACTTCGAGCCAGCAGGTATCGAACATAGAATTTACAATTTTTACATAAGCGTCTACATTTATATAATCAGCACTCTGAATCGAAAATCCACAGTGTATTAGAAAATAAAAGTTCAAAGATACTTAATAGATGTAGCTATAATAAAAAAAATATATAATAACTATCGAATAAATACTAAAATAACGAATAAATGTTCAATTTATAAGTAATAAAATAAGAAAACTTAATTAATTAATACACATATGTAAATATAAATAACTTTTCAAGAAATCAAAACAAAATTAAAATAATATCACAACAAAATTAAAAGAGGTATTATATATTTAAAAACAATTAAAAACCTAATTTAAAATAAAATTCTCCACTTCAAAAAATTACCTGCCTAACTTGGAAAATACCAGTATTTCGGTTCAATTTCTAAACGATCCCGAATTGCTGAAAATATGCGCAAGCTCTTCCTTGCGCATGATCAAAAGGGACAAGAAAGCCGGAAACAAGCAAGGCAACGAGCTCTCTCTTGGTTCTGAGTCGCCATAGAAGAAGGTTATATTGCATTAAAAATATATAAAAAGTTTTCTACTCAAGTCGTGGAAGAAATAAAATAAAAATTTAAAACAAAAAGCAGCGAATTTAACATTACATTGAAGAAGACAAATAACTCCGAAGAAAAAGATACAAACGAAGAAAAATAGGACTACAGGAATTCAAACAAAGCACATGGTACCATTCAAATTTAATAAATAAAAAACTAATAAACACATTTAAAACCAGTAACAAATCTAATAAATAAAAATTAATTAATTAATTTAAGCGTTAGGGTAACTAACACCTTTTATTAGGGCATTTTTTCATAAAATTTTTATACTAACAATTAGCTATTACATTTTTGGAAGCAGGGCGGCCGTATTAGGGAAGAAATTAGGAAGATTAAATGTGTTGGATTTTCGATACGTGAATAAAGCAAGAATTAATTATTTAAAAATATACGTTTTTATTTCATAAAAAAACAATCTAATGTAACCTCAACTACCCCTAGACAGTTGTTGAGTTTACACCAGACGGGCTTTTGTCTGGATACAGATTATACTATTATCTTTGCTATATTAGGTCATAGCGAAGAGAAAATTTGTATGCTTGGAAGTCATGCACTACTAAATTTAAGGTTAGAATATATTTAAATTGCTGCTAGAGACGCAGACAACTAGTATTTGCGGTTCCAAAATTAAATCCATCGAGCAACTACAATTTCCTTTATATAATTCATTTCTTATTTGGGACAAATTGATATCATATAATCTAAAATATTTCCCACGCACTCGTGGATAATTCTAGTTAAGCCAAAAGTTGTAAGTACATAGTTATACTGTCTTGTTATATATTAGACAGTTATTTGAATTCAAATATAATAAGACCAATAAAAAGCATTAATTTATCATAAATTTAGATTTAATAAACAAATTTTACTGGCTTAACTTGGTTTAGTGAAATCATACGCTAGTTTGTTTCCATACGGAGAAACCAGACATATGGATCAGTGGTCAATTAGGCCTTAAATCTTGTATCACATTATTCAAGAAATACATCTGCTAAGTGAAATCGGGAATTATATTCGTCTAAGGAATGACGGACTAGAGTTAATCCCTCTCTACATTAAAAACTTGTCGAATCAGGTCTGCTTGATCAAAATTTTGAGATTCTTTTTATCTTCTATTATTCATAAGTATTTCTAGACCTAAAGACAACAGTTGTAGTTTTGTAATTGTTACAAAAATTAAATGAATTTATATAACTATTCGTGATTCGTATACTGAATTACTAGTGATAATGATAGAATACCTAATATTAGAATCTGGACTATATACATTCCTCAATAAAGCTCAATTATCTTTACTTTCTTTCAAGTCTTTCTAGATATTCTTTTAACTATTCATTCGATCTTTAAGAAACATGTACTTGGCGCGAATCAGTATATGTTACCTTTTTATACCCAAGTCTTATTAAATTGGTACTTATAGCGATAATTAAAATAAGGTGGAATTTACTATTAGTTAATATCGCCCGCTTTCTTGTAGGGCATTGGTGATTCTAGAATTCGCAATTAACCAAAGAATGGATGAAATACCTGTTATTTACTTAGGTTAAGAGGAGTTTGAATAAATTTTTTTGTTTCGGACTAAGTTGCTATTATTTTCGCACAATACATTATTATATTAAACACTAAAGGCCGAACCCAATCCACTATATAATTTTAAATCTACTCTAAAGAAAACAAAATAGATTTTCATGAATTTTACCTTAAATATAACTTGAATGAATTAAAGTAAGGCAC